>OZ005650.1:223996687-225369187 GCA_963930645.1 Salticus scenicus | reverse complement strand
AATATAATTAATGTGTGTCATAAATGGGAATTGGATTGTGTTATATTTTAAAAAAGTTAATAGCAAAAACTATTAGATTATTGCTAATTTTAATCGGGTTGCCTGAGAATTTTATGTTTTTTTCTCTAATAATGCGGTTAATGTATAAATGTGTCACAAAGTTCACGACGTATTGAGCAATGCAAAAATTAATTTTAAGAGTTCAAATGTGTAATTATGTGAAAGATAATTTTCATTTTTTGAAAAACTCGTATTTATTTTAACTTCCATTTCCCCCCCCCCCCCCCTTAAACCAGAACTTTATATTTTTACAATTTAAGGTATGTAAAAATGTCAAATGTATCTTTTTTGTAAATTAGATAGATAGACAATATTTCTAGCAAAGTACAGATTCCTCAACATTCTTATTTTCAAACAATAAAATGTAAATAGTGAAAGTGAAAAAACTTTTTTTAAACCATTTGCATATAAATATACTTAAAAAAATTAAATGTTTTTTGTTTTAGTAGAAGTAGTACTATTTCTCTCGGGACTAATCGCATCATTCTGCATTCTGCATAAGTGGCATCAACTAATTGGGATAATGGTGAAGCAGCATGTCTCACTATCAAATTTTCTTTTAGGTATCTTTTTCGTGGCATTTTTGAGAAAGTGTCAGAGATATCAGTTAAAAAAAAAAAAAAAGAAGAAAAGAAAAAGAAAAAAGAAGAAGAAGGAGAAGAAGGAAAAAAGCCTTAATCGTAATGTAATCCGGTGATAAATATAATACGTTGTGCTAAAAAAATAAATAAATAAAATGAAATAGCCCCCTCCCTCACTCACACAGAGAGAGAGAAAGTGATAGAGACTTAAAAAAAAAAATCGATGCGATTTATGGACTGAAGCCAGGTTTTTTTGCTAAAAAAGAAAGAGAAACATAAAAAAAAGTTTTGACGTAATTGTAACGCAAGTTATATATACACAAATTATATACCTCATAAATAAATATGCATTTTCATAAAAAAAAAAAGTCATATTGGTGAAAAAAATCTGTTTTATTAATTCATTAAGTTTATTTTTAAAAACGTAATAAAATAATAGAAATTAAATTATTTTAAAATAATACATATTTCCCCTCCCCTCTTTTCCTTCAGATTTCCTCCTTTTATAGCCAGTTTTAGAAGCCTGTTTTTTTTTGAAAGAGGAACATAAAAAGAGTTTTGATGTAATAGTAAGACAAGTTATGTATACTTAAATTATATATCTCATAAATAAATATGCATTTTCTTTTTCTACCAAAAAAAAAAAAAAAAAAAAAAAAAGACATATTGGTGAAAATATTTGTTTTATCAATTTATTAAGTTTATTTTTAAAAACGGTATAAAATAAAGGAAATTAAAGTATTTTAAAATAATACACATTTCCCCTTCTCCCTATTCCTTCAGCTTTTCCTCCTTTTATAAAGTTAGCATATATTACATTACACAATTGCACGACACTGTTAATTTACATTTTAAAACTATAAGATAAATAAATCCCAATTAAAAGAGATTTTTTTTTTCCTATTTATTATCATATTTTTAAGCTTTTGCTTAAAATGTTGAAATGAGAAAATTTTCCCTTCGATAAGATTAAATTAATTCTTGGGAAATTGCACACAGTGCAATTAAAATAATATTTCATATATTTCTTGTTAAACTATACATCTTTTGCAAATGACATTACATTATTTGAATTGAAAATAATAACTATTATTATAAATGGAATGAACTGAGTTATTCTTCATCTATATTATAATGGATAATTTCTTTTTCATTTACTAAACATATTTCCATCATAAGTTACGTGAGAAAAATACGTCTAAAACACGAAGCATTCGAAGATAAAAAACATAATTACATATTTTTTTTGTAGTTTTAAATAAATGCTATTAGAAGGAATAGACAATTACAGTAAATTGTGAAAATACCATAACACGGCAATTACGAAGATCCTGTTTCTTCTAAAGAGCCTAAAGATATCTTTTCATGAAATAAATTAACTCGCTATTCTTTAAAACTAAAATTTGAATTCAATGGAGGCTATTAGGTTGGTATTTTACTACCATTGTAAAGTAATTATTATTTTTCAATTCATCAGTTGTTGTTCCTGCATAATAAACACAGATCTAACATGTATAATAAACATGAACTGCAAAAAACTCGTGTATATAAACTTAATCAAACTGGTTATTACATTAAACACTCATGTATATTATTATTATTGAGCTGGATAATGCTATACATTTAGCATTTGAAGTCATTATAAAAACTTGAATTATATGTCTGGTTTAATTCTTACTGAATCATCTAAAAAAGTTTAATCTTCAGTATTCATTAACTTTATTTCACGTAATAGTACGTGTTTTTGTAAAAGATGTTTTCAGTGATCCAATCAGAAGAGATAAAATGAGCTTTTAGTAAAAAGTAAAATCAATAGCACATTGATTGTATTGAACATATAATAGTAAAACGGCACAGAATACGAAGTGTCATTGTTATTTTTTGCTTCCGTAACTTATTCTTCCAGAACTTTAATTCTATTGTGTGCTAGAGGAAAGAAGAAGAAAAAGAAAAAAAAAAAAAAAAGATGAAAAATTTGTAAGTTATCTTTAATAAATTTGAATAAAGTTATTTATCATTATTTATTATATACGCTATCCATACATCAAAAAATTCATTATAAACAATAAGTGTTTTTATTTATTTACTAGTATATAACCCCATCAAAAATGACGGGATGTGAAATCAGTTAAGGTAGTGAATCAACGAATGCTTTGCCAGCTTCGCTGGACACTATATTTAAAAGGGACAAATGTGCAAGTTGCACCTGACGGGACTAATATGCAAGTTGTACCTGACGGGACTAATGTGCAAGTTGCACTGAACGAACAAACTATTTCTTTTAACGAAAATATCTACTAACCCTGGACGATAGGTATAATATAACGTATCATATTATACATCGTATTTATCGTAATATAACTCAGTACTTATTTCGCTTCCTTCTTCGACTCATTTTAATAAGTATTTTTTATATGCATATAATCAAATTTAATGTTTTTTAATTTTTAATTTTTCGCGTGAAAACTTATGCGCCTTATTTTATATAAAACTATATATGTATATATAACAATAACTGTTAAATTTGTTTGGCAAAAAATCATACATTTAAATGTCCAATTTTGAGATTATTTTCATATATTAATTAATTCTAAAATATCTAATCAAAATTTCGTTACAAATAAGGTACCAAATGAAAAATACCATATTTGTAACGAAGTAACCTTAGGTACCTTATTTGTAACCTTATTTATTTTAACTAATTTGATAAATATGACGTCACAATCAACTGTTTGTTTATATCAGTTAAGTACATTATCATGATTGCAAGAAAATGATGTAATAAATATTAGCCCATAATTTTTATGATTGAAATTTATATTACATTTTAATTTTATCCTCAATGGGTATTTTAGAATTGCAATGGTAGTTATAAACTTTCGTTGAAATCTTTTTACATATTGAGATTAAGGGAAAAGTGTAAGCACAAAAAATGTTCAGTTTTGAAAGATTTTTCTAATGATGTAACATTTTTGCAGATTAATTAAAAAAAAATTTAATTAAATATAAAAATACATAGCATTTCCAAATAAATAAATAAATAAATAAGGCTACCAAAAGTCTCTGTTTTGAAGCGGTCTAATCTGAATTGTTCCTGGTCATTATTATTATTAATTAGGATTGAGGACTATTAGTCTCAATCTACGGGTTTTTACGATACCAGTTTTACGATAGTTGGACATTTATCGAAATCGAAAATTTATTGAAAATATAATTGAATAATTTAAAAGCGATGTTATAGGTTGAGAAAAAAAAAAAAAAAACTAATAGTCCTCCGTAGTAAACTAGATTTTGCTTTTGCCAGAATTTCATCAAAATCTTTCTTTCTTTCTTTCTTTCTTTCTTTTTTTTTTTTTTTTTTTTGAGGGAAAAGAAAATTAATAATAAACAGTTTCAAAACGGACAGTATCGAAAAATATTTTTTTAATAATTTTGATTTAGGAAATAAAAAGCGCTCGTGCAAAATGAAATAAAAAATAAAACAAGATAATTAAGTTTGAGTTGGTAATTTTTTAATAGTATTATATTTAAAAAATAAATAAATAAATAAATAAAAATATTAGGTGTGCCGAAGAATTCTCTTGCTTTTTGAATTTAAATAAACTGACCACGGAAAGTTTCCTGGACAACATTTAAATAAGCTTTAAGAAGGTATTTGGTAAAATATAAATATTTTTAAACTAAAATTTCTGATGCCCTTTTACTAATTCAAAACAGCAGGAATTTTGGGTACATGTAACAGTAATGCTTAGTCTAATTTAAAAAATAAGATTATTAATTAAAAAAAAAAAATAATTCAATTTTAGATTTTTAAAAATGGTATGTATTGGCGCCAATAGCATGCTTGGCAGGAAAGCTAAAATTAAGTTTCAAATTAAAAACAACGGAAAAGCTTTAATATAGGACTCTCTTGGTGAAATTTGAAATTTGACACCGAAGTAGCTCGGATGTTTCTCGCCAAGGTCTTTACTTACCTATACCTAGTTACGATAGCCGTTTTAATTTAACGCCAAAATTGCAACAAATATTGAAAAGTCCCCAAGGGGGTCTATACTAATGTTGTATCAAAAAGTCTTTACTTATAAATTCACCTGGGCAATTATTTATTTTATTTTATTTTTACTTCTATTTTTAAGCTAAATAATTCTACTATACAGGGTAGTACAATTCAAGCCACCCATTTTGAGCACGGTTGTTCTAGTTTGCAGACCATGAAAAAGGGATATAAACTGCTTCAAATAGCATAATTAACCCTCAATGTTTCAAAAGATCTAGAAAGATTTGATATTGAAAATTGTAAAAAGATGAGGCAAAGGAAAATATTATTCATGTTTGGGATACATTTATTTATTTTGCTTTATTGTATAAGAGGTAGAAATCGTTGATGGGGCTCACAAAATTAATCCAAGTGATTTCACATAACATAAGTCGGAATATAATCAATCTCCCAATAATTTATATTTAGGGTCAGTTGGTGATATTTTCCATACCAGAAGTACATGGGATCAAAGGGTAAAAGTGCTCATTTAGCATAAATCAGTTAGAAATATTTTGATTGTTAAAGCTGAGTCGCCAGTTAAAGCAAGATTTATGATTTAACGAAAATGCTAAGTGAAACCAAAGAATCCTCATAAATCAGGCAGTGTTAGTTTAAAACGAAAATATTATCGATATGTAGTGCTGAAAAAAATTAACATTTAATGCTTGTTAAGACATCAGATCTAAACAAACATAACAATCTCCTACATTATTTATTTAGTTACTTATTTTCGTTGCGATATAGAAAAAAGAAGAAAAAATGTGTAATGAATTTAAGGGGATAATGGACATTGAAAATAGTTCTGTGAAATTACTAACTTTAAATTACGAAACTTTGCATACATATGCATTTAAATAAATCAATATTAAGTATGTTAAAATTTCTCGACAGCTATCAAAATTAAAAAATTTAATAAAATTAATTTTAAAAATTAAAATTTTAAATTTTTTTTAAAATGTTTCATGCTATTTAGTTTTTAAAATTTCACTTAAGTTTTATATTATTATAGATAGATTATCAATATATTCTAAACGTATTTGATAATACTCTGTGGGTTGATTGCTAAGTTATTATTATTAGTATTTTTAATATATTTATATTTGATTGTTGAAGTTTCATGCAATTTTTTAACATTCAAATAGAAAAATGTTTTTTTTTTTTTAACTAACGTATTAATCAATTCACAAAATAATGCATAGTTCCCCATCATACTATAGGTATGGGGAGCTTAGGTAATCGTGAAAAATTTCGAACCCGGTTTTTTGACTTTTTCATACGTTTTCAGGTGTGAGGAATCCGAAAATGATAAAATTTGTATGGTGTCTGTCTGTAGGGTGTCTGTTAGTGTGTTAGTCCGTTAGTGTGTCAGTCCGTTAGTGTGTCAGTCTGTTAGTGTGTTAGTCCGTTAGTTTGTTAGTCTGTTAACACGATATCTCACGAACAAATGATCGCAGAGAGGTCATATCAGTTTTAAAATATTACTTTCGATACTGGCAAGAACCCTATTCATTTGCAACATTCGAATTAAAAAACTTCAGAAGTTATTAGAAATTTACGATTTTCTTAACATGGGAGAATAGGACAAAAATTCACTTAAACGTGCATTAAATGGAAACTTTTTACTGTAAAAATGTCAGACCAAATTTAAAATATCAGTTTTGATGCCGGAATGAACATCAGTAACTATAAATATGCTACTTTCAAAATTTCGCAAGTTATTGGAAATTTACGAATTTCTTAACATGGCAGTATAGGGCAAAATTTCACATAAACGTCAATTTTTAGAGATATTTTCATCGTAAAGATGTCAGACTACTTTTGAAATATTATTTAGGACACTGGCATGAATATTAATGACACTGAATTTTCCAATATAAAAATTTCGTAAGTTATTGGAAATTTACGAATTTCGTAACATAGCAGAATAGAGCAAAATTTCACATAAACGTCAATCTTGAGGGATATTTTCATCATAAAGATGTCCAACTACTTTCGAAATATTATTTAGGATACTGGCATGAATATCATAGACTAATTAAAAAATAATTTTTCCAATTTAAAAAATTCGTAAGTTATTTGGAATTTACGATTTACTTAACATGTCAGAATAAGGCATAATTGAGCATAAACTTCCATTTTGAGGATCATAAATACATTAGACAACTTCAAAAGTACATTTATGATATTTGTTTAAACATGATTGAATACAAATATTCTAATGGGAAAATTTCGGAAATTATTCGTAATTTACGATTTTATCAACATAGCCAAATTGTAAATTTTTCATATAAATAGGAATTTTGAGGATTATTGCATTCGAAATAGTAGCATAAAAACTAAACAACGGAATTGACCCTGATAAAATAAATTAATAGATTAGAATAACATAAATATATTGAAGTGAATGGTGAATAGCCTATTTGGCGGGGATTTCATTCTGTCACTGCATCAAGCTTTGTTCAAATTCATTTCTTTTAATATGATTATAATATGTCTCACACTAAAAATTTATGAGAGCATAAATATGATGGGGAACTGAGCAAAGTCCACCTATGACAACTAGTTTTTAAAAAAACTAACGTATCAATCAATTCACAAAATAATGCATAAATATTTTTAGGATATATTAATATACTGTAATAATATAAAATCGTGAGGGGAAAAAAATAATAATAAATAAATAAAAACTGGGTAGCATGGAGCAGTTTAAAATTTTTCAAATAAATTAGAATTTTTAAATTTTTTTTTTTTTTTTTAAATTTAAATAAGTTTTGAGAAATTTTATTATATTTAATATTGATATGTATCCAAAGATTTTCAATGTCTAAAAATCAGTACTGTAATTTAAAAGAAGGGAAAAATTATTTTGTTTCTTTCAATTTATTTAGAGACCAAAAAATCTGCATTATATGTAGTATGAAATTATTTAAAATGAGTGGTAAAGTTAATTTTGTATTGAAATTTATATTATAGTTTATACTTAAGCAAAAAAAAAAAAAGTTACATGTGACTATGATTACGATATCACAAAGGCTATCCTCAATTTTAATTTTAAGATTACATTCTGACACATTCACAAAGTCGTCTTAATTCATAAAATACGTAATACTATAAGAAATTTACACATATGTGCTAAAAAATTAAATATTCTCCCATTTTCAATTTAAAAAAAAAAAAAGAAAAAAGGACACAAGACAAAGTTATGGTTGATTTTTGAAAAAAAAAAAAAAAAAAAGTCAAGTAAAATTTTTCTAATACACAATTAAAACTCAAACTATATCAAAGAAAAATCTAGATTCACTAAAATCTATATAGTTCGTTCGGCAGTGACATATAATATGTATATAAATTTTTAGCTCAATCAGCTCTCAAGGATAAGGCATTTGGACAATACCGCGCAATAATTTCAGCCCATAGGCCATAATGATGAAGATTTCGTTGTATTACTGGGGGAAAAAAAAAGGAAACAATAAGTGCTAGATTTACAGAAATATATACAGTTCGTGTGACGGTGTCCTATAATATGCATATAAATTTTCAGTTCTTTCAAATAAGATGTTTAGATGCTATCACACTTTAAATAATTTGGACCCATAGGCCATAATGGTAAAGAATTATGGGTGTGTGTTCCTGTAAAAAAATTATAAGTGTTAGATTCACAGAATCTATATAATTCGTGCTATAATAACCTACAACATATGTACCAACTTTCAGCTCATTTGAACAAAGCATTTAGATGATATCGTGTTCCCTCGCACACCTACATACACACGCGCACGCATGCATACATACGTCACGAAAAATCGTGTAAATTCGCAGAAATCTCTAGAAAATGCTCTCGGGTGAAAATCAAAACTGAAGGTGTATAACTAGACGCCATGACACTCCCAAGTATAAATTTACAACATTCTACGACCATTCATTTTTGAGCTATGCGAGATACAAAATTCATTTCGCAAATCATGATTACAATACTTTCCTTACATAGTATGTTCGGAAAATAAAAAAAGGAAAACATTGTTTCACTCTTTTGAATCTCAGGAGTAATTTTTTGAAATTTTCGTGTATTGTATTTACATCTAAAGATAGACTCGTGTATGAATGCCTTATGTTGTCAAGCATGGATTTTCTATATGTTTTCCTTTCTTTTCTTTGATTTTTTCTTTCTTTATGTCTTTTTCTCTTTCTTTCGTTATAGGCGATATCTTTTAAATTTCACCGTATTTGTTGGATTTGAACATGAGTAGCTATATACATTTAGCTAATAAATTACGCAAAAGAAATTTGTTAACACCTGCGCATGCACAGTTAAAATATATTTAGTAAAAATGCTCATATTTAATGAGATATTTAATATTTTTAATATTTTATCCTGGTTGCAGTATGTCATTCATTCTTTTCAATGTCCTGCATGTTTTAATACTAATACTACTACTACTAATAATAAATAATTTAAAAAAATGGAAAAAAGATTTTATTTTATTTTATTTTCGAGAAATCTTTATATCTTCATGGAGATACGCACTATTCAGATAAAAATGAACACAGATAATTAAAAGAAGCCTCATATTTACGTACTACCGATACAAAGAATTTCAAACATTATTTTTCATAGAGTGATCCTCAAACTTTTTTTCTTTAATTTGTTACCGGTCATCTTTTAGACATCGGACAAAACATTTGCTGTAATATATGTGGTATAAGATGCTCTTTAAACCTCTGAAGTTCCAAGAGGATCTATTGAGTATATATATATTTTTTTTTAATATTCGATAAAAAGTCAAAATTTGAAAGTGGGTGAATACTTTTGTCTTTGCAGTATGCATAAAGGGGAGAAAAGAAAAATTCGTTTATTATCTAATTATACTCCTATGAAAAAATCACTGCAAAAATATTTCTGTTGTAAAACCATTTAAACAAGATATGTTGAAGACCATCTTTTGGAAAAAGCCGGAAAAAAATATATACAATATGTACATACATTATTGTTATTCATGGTAAAATAATAATAATAATAATAAAAAGAAGAAGAAGAAGAAAAGTATTGTGTAGTTCTTGTGAAAAAATAAGGTTTTATTTATTTATTAATATTATTATTTACTTTAAGAAAGATCTATTATCATTGAATACAAATTTTTTACTCAAAAATATTTTTGCGTTATCTAAGAATCAGTATCTAGCATTATAAAATAAATATGACGATGAAAAAAAAAAAAAAAAAAAATCGTTTGTATCTACAAAACACGAAAACGAAATAAAAGTTGCCACCCAGTCTTTGATAACTTTTCCTTTTATTACATCTTTCCTGTCGCATCTCCTTCAAAGTAATATCGTCCCTGTTTATCGTTTGGAAGATCCACACATACCTACGTGCTTCGTCATCTAATTTCCAGATGAAAGAGAATTCGACAGACCACCCCAAACACATAAAGAGGACGCGGAGAACGAAGCGAAATATTAGATTTGTCAACAGCGACTTTTATGTACATAGTTTTGGAAATTTCTATTTGATAAAGAGCGATCCGGCAGCCATGAATATTTAGAATAGCGAAGGGAATGAACTAGAGTCTGCAATAATTTATAAGAACAGGGAGATGTTTTCATTATTTTAAATCTTTTTTCCCCCTTGTAATGTGGGGAGAAAAGAAAGAAAGAAAGAAAAAAAAAGGAGTTGAATTTCAACAGACGAATTCATTTCCTAATGTTGAATTTGTTGGTTATTTTATATAAATTATTCAATAGTTGGAAGATGCCAAGCAGTAATCAGCATAATCAGCGAAGGCTTTGTTTTATTTTGTTTTATTTATTTTAAATCATTCTTTCTGCAGGAAGTAATAAAGTATTTGGAACTGAACTGGCGCAGTTCGTTCCCGCATTGATTACATTAGCATGAATGTGTCTTCAAAAAGTACTCATGCTGATTTTAGTAATACAACAATTCAAAGTCTATTTAAGTATTTATAATTTCTATCTGTTTTATTCAGAGATAATACTCCATACATACACACACATATATATATATATATATATATATATACATATAAGTGAATAACTTTCGCAAATTTAAAATAAAAATAATTATTTTTACTGTTTTTTATTTACATTGATTTTATATTAGTAGTATGCATAGAAACATTTGTTGAAAGAATTTTCATTTTGTTTTGTCATTTCTTCTGCAGAGAGAGAGAGAGAGAAAAAAGTATTTTGAAATCCGCACATTTAATTTCCGCATTGATTACATTAGCATGCATGTGTCTACAAAAGTACTTTTGCTGATTTAAGCGTTACAACGCTTCAGAGTCTATTTAAATATTTATAATTTCTACCTAGTTAACGTTTAGAGATACTACTTCATAATAATAATAATATTAATAATGAAATATATCTTACAAATGTAAAATTAAAATAGATAATTTTACGGCTTTTTAATGTACATTTATTGATTAATAGTATATTAATCATATGCATAGAAACATTTAATCTGCCGTTAAAAAAAAAAAAAAAAAAAAAAAAAAAAACTTTTTTTTCAACAGTCTGAAAAAAGTACACGATATAGCAAAATAAAACTTCGATTTTATAAATCAAGTTCCTTGAAAAGAAAAATTGTCTATAGCGCAGCATAAGTGCGACGTAAAGTCCAACCCCCCCCCCCCCCCCCCCAAAGAAAAAAAAAAAAAAAAAAAAAAGATCACGAGTTTTACAATTAATAAATGAAATGTTGAATTAAAAATTAAGTACGTTTTTATTTATTCTGGGATAAAATGTTGAATTTTAAGACATTACTAAAATAATTCAATTTATCAAAATCAAGCAAATACAAATAATCAATGAAATGTAAAAGTGTTCTTGAAATAAATCTGCTAGCTAGAATTGATTGTGTCTCAAAATTGCATGCATGCAATCCTCACATATGCTTTGCCATCTAATTTTCAGATGAAAGAGAGAATTCGCCAAACGTATAAAGAGAGAGTGAAAATGGAGACACGCAACTAAATATTCAATTTTGTTAACAACAGCGAGTTTTATGTACATAGTTTCGGAAATTTCTATTTGATGAAACGCAAATGGTAACGATAAATATTTTAAATGGAGAAAGGTCTGAGTTTACAATCATTTACAATAATTCATAAGTGTTTTGAATTTTTAAATAATGTTTTTTGGAAAATAGTATGGAGGAAAAAAATGGAAATGTTTTTTATAAGTTTTATTTTTTACTATTATTCATAAGTATTGCAGCCAAACTGTAGCCAAGTATGGAAAGTTTTTATTTAATTCAATTTTCAGAAATATAATGCATTTATCGTAAGAAAACAATTGATTATTTAAAAATAGATATATAAAATGAACATTCATTTTTTAAATGAAAATTTTTTATATTTATCTCTCTATTGTATATTTATGAGTCCGGAAATTTAAGTTTTGTTAACAGACGAACAGAAATCTGAATACACAATTCTCTATATATTTTCATATTTCATATGGGTATTGATATATATCTATACCATGATGTGTAATAAAAAGAAAAGGAAAACAAAAAACAATCTTGGAACTGTAAATTAGTAAATACAGTCAACTCTGCAAAAATTTTGTCCAAAGATTGTGTGGTTTATAAGAATTTGCAGATTAGTCGTCACTATCCTTGTTTATATTTTTCTTTTGCAGATACAAAACCAGTTATTACAATTAATTCAAAAATAGACATTAAAATGGAAAGACAATTTCTAATAAAAATTTAGAATATGATATTCCTTCAATACTAAAAGAACTAATCAATCATATTCATATATGAAGGTAAATTATTTAAGTATATTCAAATAATGCATAGCAACAAAATATAAACATACATATTTATTTGAAGAATACAAAAGAATACATTTTTTTAAGTGCAGAATAGAATATTCATCATTGATTATTTTTAATTTTGCTAAACATTGATGTAATAGTGGTTTGTTTTAAATTTTTACATATTTTTCTGGCATTCTTTGACTTGACCTGGCATTTGTCTGTATGAATTACAGAATAATAAATACAAAAATTTCACTGTTTTTTTTTTTTTTTTTTTTTCAATTGTGTTTGAACGCAAGGATTAAGCTAGAAAATTTTATTAAAAAAAGAAAAATAAATAAAAATATTGCCGATTTTTTAAAACCTCATCTGTAAATTTCTCTGTTTACATTAAAAATGAATTAAGGATTAGACGGATTTGCGGCTTAAAGGTAGTTGGCTATTTATCATAATTAAAATAAACATTCTCGTTAATAATTTTGTATTTGAATTTTTTTATATGCCTCTCTTTAAAGCTCTATTCATCAGGAGTTTTAAAAGAAAATTCTGGGGTCGTAACTAGAAACATATTAAAATCTGTGACAGCTTGAGCTATTTTATGAAAATGTCAAAAGTTAATATGGAAAATATTTGTATTACCATCTAAAAAGATGCATACACAATTCGTTAAAATTAATTTGCAACGTATATCTTAACCTAATCGAAAGTCAGGACGAGCCTGTGTTCATACAGAAATAAAAGATAATAGACTGACAATCAAACGTACCACATTTGTATACCAATAAAGTTTATAACAGTGCATACTTTAAAAAATATTTATCAGACATATAGTGACTTTTTTTAATGACTTTTTTAAATAAATAAATAATAATGAAAAACTAGTAAGTAGGTAAAAAAGGAGAGTTCTGGGTCAGCAGGGTGAGGCACGGAGGCACCGGCAAGTCGTGCGGGTGCCACACCACCCCCTGAGGGCCTAGATGACTTGGCGTTGACCTTGAGACATCCTCTAACTTGATCGTGAAAGATGACGAGGGTATTAATGAAGAAAATTAATTAAAAAATTTAATGAGTGATTTATTGTAAAAGGTGATGACGGTTTTAAAGTGATGTTTGCGGTATAAGGTAAAAAGCAGGATATTGTTTGTGAGTCATTAAGAAATTAATTAGGAGGTTAATTAAGAGGTTAATTAAGAAATTAATTAAGAAAAAATTGAGAAAAAAAGGAATGAATAAAATATACGAATGTGGATAGAGTATGAAAGAAATAGAGTGGTCTGACTGGGGTTCGAACCCAGCACCTTGCATTAAAAAATATTTCCATAAGACAGTAGTTTTCGAGCGCGAAACCACGGACCTATGGAAATATAGGCTGATGGTTCTATTTTAGGTAAGAATGTGTGTGTGAGTGTATATGGTGTTTCTATTATATGTCTGTACAGTTCTTTTTAAACTGTACAAACATATATTTTTTGGGAACTCATTTAAAGAGTTCCTTTTTCTTTGAAATCCTCAAAAGAGGATTTCTTATTTTTTTTTTTTTTTTTTTTTTTTTTAGGGGTCCCACCATCCACCCGCCGCACGTGTGCGACGCCCCAATTTTTTATGAACTTGAATCATCATTTTCTGATCTTCTAACTTTTCCGGGGTCTTGCAACTTTATTTTCAATCTTCTAACTTTTATAGGATCTTGCAACTTCATTTTTAATCTTCTATGTTCCAGGTCTTCAGATTTTCAGGTTTTTGATTCTTCATTCTTGCATGTTTGAGATCTTCTTTTTTTCAAATCTTCAGTTTTTTTCTTTGATGTTTTAAAGGGGACCCACCATCCACCCGCCGCATGTATGCGACGCCCCAATTTTTATATGAACTTGAATCATCATTTCTTCTTATTTTCTAGGATCTTGTAACTTCTATGTTCCAGGTCTTCTAATTTTTCTGGGATCTTGCAACTTCATTTTCAATCTTCTAATTTTTCATTCTGATCTTCTAATTTTTCTGGGATCTTGCAACTTCATTTTCATTCTTCTAATTTTTCATTCCGATCTTCTAATTTTTCTGTGATCTTGCAACTTCATTTTCGTTCTTCTAATTTTCTTTGTTGTAAGTTTGAAAACTTTTTATTTTCAAATCTTCAGTTTTTTCTTTAATGTTTTTAAGGGGTCCCACCATCCACCCGCCGCATGTGTGCGACGCCCCAATTTTTTATGATCTTCTAACTTTTCTGAAATCTTGCATTTTTCAGATTTTTTTTTTTTCATTTTTCTTATTTTTACAATTTTTTTCATTTTTCTTATTTTTCAATTTTTCTTCATTTTTCTTATTTTTACAATTTTTTTCATTTTTCTCATTTTTCAATTTTTTTCATTTTTTCAATTTTCAATTTTTTCATTTTTTCATTTTTTCATTTTTTTAAGTTATTTTGTAATGCCCATAAGCCAAAGAAGAAATCCCATCATCCAAAATGTATCTTTTGTCATCAAAAGGAGTTAAAGAAAATTTATTTTGTTTGAATGTATATATTGTATGACATTCCTGCCCAATTCTCGTTTGCTCTGATATATTATATTTTAAATTTTTAAGGCAATTAATGTAATCTTGATGTTTAATTTTTTTCTTAACTGTTATTGTGGAAACCCCCTTCGCGGTTTTCTTTTCTCCATCTTCTGATCTTATACTATACATTTTGGCTTTGAGGCCTACAAATTCATGGATGAACCGCCCGTTTAGTTCGTCTTTGAATTTTCCCAAAACTTTCTTGTTGTGTTGTGAATGAAGTGGATGGTCTGTGGGGTAATCAGATGTGTCAAAGATGTCTTGATGTTGTAGCATGTCTTGATAGATGTCAGGTGTGGTGATGTGGTAGGTGAGGGAGTCTGTGTCGGTGAAGAGGAGTTTAGCTTGGTCTTGATATGTAGGTTTTATGAAGTCATAGTGAAATCTGTACATGTGTAGTTTAGAGAGTTCCAGGATGGTAAAGCCGATGTAAACGGGACGGTTCATCAAGATGGATTTTTTAACCCGCTCCACTGCCGCTAAATTTTGATTAAATATTTTAAAATTGGTGTAATGAGGTGAAGCAACAATCTTTTCTGCTCTTATGGGAGAGTTTGTAACTTCTATTGATCGTCGTTTTCTAAGATTTTCTATTGTTTTCCCGAACACAGCATTGTTGAGTAACTTGAAGAAGTTTTTCTCAAAGGCGGACTTGGATTCTTTTCGTTTTTCAGTATTGAAGGCTATGTAGGGTTTCAGCCATGGTGCTTGTTTAAATTTTAAAACTTTGTGTATCTTGGTGAGCTTTAATCCTTGTTGTAGGTAATATTGGAGGTTTCTGTAATGGGTGACATATTGAATTTTATTGTAGAGATTAGGTGTGAGTTTCTTGGAAGGGTGGAATTTTCTATCTTGAAGCATGTCTATGGCAAATGGTGAGAGTATCTGTTCGGTGATGTGTAGATGTTCTGGTGCTAGTGGATAATCGTTGTGGTTGTCATGAAGATGTTGTGGATATTCCAAGTCCACCTCGAAGATGAAACCTTCTGCTGCGTCGGGTTGTAAGTTTAGGATTATTTCTGTGTTGAAGTCTTCAGGGTCTGTCCACTGGAAGCCCCCGTAAGGCAGGGGGTCTGACCCTGAATGTCCATATAAATTATTTGAATCCCAATACATAATGTATTGGGATAAAGCAGAGGGGTTGTAATCTTCAGTTCTTGGGATGTTGGATCTTGCGTGTCTATGGCTGATCATGGAAACCCCACCTCTTACACCTTTTTCTATGAAGAGGAGCATATTAATGTCGGTGAGTAGTTCGAGGTCTACCCCTGTCATTTTTAAACATGCCTGCCATGACAGACCGGGTGCTGTGAAGCAGTGTGTGGGATCTAAACCATAGTATTTCAGACAAAGTCTTCGAAAGTTTTCGAAAACATCTGCTAACAGCAGCACGTCGGTCTTCACGTACAGGTCATGGTACTCCCCAAGATCTTGGATGTTAAAGGCCTCCCACACTTTAACAGCATGCTCATAATCTTGTGAAGAGATATCTTCATCAGTCAAATCATTGTGGAAGGCCCTTGGGGGTGGCAGCTGTTTTTCACCGAAGGTGTTAAAGTCGGTGATATGACTATAGGGATAGACCCCTTTTCTTAAGAGGAGAGAGCAATCTATTGTAGAAGGAAAGTTTTCTTTAAGAAGATGAAATTGATCTGGATCTTGGTTCTGGACGAGTTTATCTAAAGATGAGGGGAGGAACTGAAGAGAGTCCAGGAAGATAAGTTGAATGGGACAGTTTTTCTTAGTTAATTTGAAGGCAATATATTTTTCTAATGTATTGGGGATGACTTCTATAGTGTGATCTTGAACTCTTCCAAGTTGGGTCATAATGTGGTGAGTGTCGTAATTTTTACTATTGTGAAAAATGATGGGGATGGATTTGGGCTGTTTGTAATTAATATTACAACTATTGTGAGCCGCGCCACGAAAAGCTCCGGAAAGATGGTCGTGGTCGCGCACTCTGTTTTTATAGAGCCTGTTGTTACATATGGAGCATCTAGTTGCTTGTTGAAAAGCTCTCTCCTCATCTGGGGTAAGCTGCATTGGAACTATTGACGTTAATTTTTGGGCTATGTCTTCTTTTTCGTATAGAATGGCTTCTAAGAAGTGCCCAACGGCATCGTCACCCCTGTAAACTTGAATAGGTTTGTACGATTTGCCGTCGGGCCCTACGATAAGATAGGCATAACCACAAGGTATATGTTCAGATGTTTTGATGTTGAAGGATGTTCTATTATTGGGTGCGACAGTGGAGACGGGTTTTAAAATAGATTCAAAGTCTGCATAAATAACGTAGGATTTTAGATGTTGCATGTGGATGGAGGTGAAAGAGAGAATATTATTGTCGGGCGATGGCATTTTAATTTGTTGAATAGAGTGATTTTTACAATATTGTAGGTGTTCTTTTAATAAATCAGGGTTTGAAAATCTATGGAGGCATCTATAACAATAAAATCTTGCACCATTATGATTAGTTAAGTGGCCCATTAATCTTGAGAAATTTTTTATGTATATGTAATGTTGATTCCCCTCAGAATCTTCCAATAATAATAAATTTATGACATCTTCATCCTCTCTAGGAGAAATGTAGAGAGGACAGATGTCTTCATCGGCATCGTATATAAAAATATTTATTCTGGGATTATTTAATTTTTCAATTTCTGGTATTTTATTATATGGAATTGGGCAGGGAATGTCATTTAAAATTATTTCATGCTCATATGGGTAATATTTATTTACTCTATCGGGATGATTTTCAAATTTATATTTATGGGCCAGAAGACACCATATGAGACATTTATTATCATTGAAATTTTGTATATTAATTAAGGCCTTCTTAGCTTTTAATTTCTGAGGGGTTGCTATGAAAGAGCCACCGCGAAGGGGTATGTATTTTGCCACTTTGATTTCAAGGCATTCAATTTTGTTGAAGATCCAGTCGGATCCCTGATTTTGGAAATCTTCAATATTATTTTCAATTTTTTTAAACATTGTATTTATATTTTCATTTAAGTTATCGGAGGTTAATTCTGTTATGCATTTAGATGAGAAGTAAAATGAGGCTCTCTCCTTAATTTCATCTCCATCCACCTTCACGAATTCAGCCTTCATCACCCCGTGCCATTTAATTGATTTTTTATCATTAATTTCACTAGTTAATATATTATTAATTTCATTGTGACTATTATTAGAAAAAATATTTATGCTACTTTCCTCCTCTGGTTCAGGATAAAGATAGAAATTTTTGAATGTATTGAGGGCCTGATTGATTTTTCTTATTCTATTATTATGATTTATTTTGATTTTCTTAGAAGATTGGTTACTATTACTCGCCACACTTCCATGGGCTGTCCTCACATGTTGCAGCAGATTAAATTTCGTGAGAAATTTTAAATTGCAATTACTACACGAATGTGGAAGTGACTTTTGATGAGTTGTTAGATGGTGTCTTAAATTATCTTTTCGGGTGAAGACTTTTCCACATTCATTACATTCAAAAGATGTTTCTCGCTGATGTATGGTTCTATGTCTATCTAGATGTTGTTTTAGAAGAAATTTTTTCCCACAATCTTCGCAGCTGAACAGCTTTTCATTTTCATGCACCTTCATGTGCCTCAAAAGATTATCTCGTCTCGAAAATGTTTTTTGACACTGTTCACAACTGAAGAGTTTTTCTGTGTTGTGAGTGCGAAGATGCCTTTTAAATGTACCCATATGTGTAAAAACTTTCCCGCAAACAGGACAAGTCTGAAATAGACAAAAAACCTATTTTAGTATTTTAATTATTTTTTAAAATTTTAATTATTTTTTCACTAACAAGTGTTTTTAATCTATCAAGATTTATCTCCTAACATTTTTCTAACTTAGAGGGGAATTAGTTTTTTTATCCATTTTAAAACTTAGAGGGAAATTCGTTTTTTCTTCTAACAAGATTTTTTTCTAACCTACCTTTAGAGAGAATTTATTTTAAAACTTAGAGGGAAATTCGTTTTTGGAAACCTAACATTTTTGAAAAGTAATGGAAAATTTTTTCCCGCCTCATGCAAAAATTAAAAAATTTACCTTCGATTTTGCAGTTGTCTCTTCCATGTCATCAGAACTATCGGCGTTCATCCCATCATTGTTAGGCATAGGTGTGGGCACTGTGTCGCTGCAGCTACTCTCACCTCCAGAAACTACTTGGATAGAATTCTAAAAAAAATAGCAAAAAGAAAAGAAAACAAGTTTTAATTATTTTGTCAAGTTTTTTCAAAAGAGGATTTTATTATAACTTTTTAATTTTATTTTAAGTTTATCTAATCAAGTTTTTTAATTACTTTAAAGAGTGAATTTAATTTGTATTCTAAGTAAAAATTTATTTTAAGTTTATCTAATCAAGTTTTTTAATTACTTTAAAGAGTGAATTTAATTTTTATTCTAAGTAAAAATTTATTTTAAGTTTATCTAATCAAGTTTTTTAATTACTTTTAAGAGTGAATTTAATTTTTATTCTAAGTGAAAATGTATTTTAAGTTTATCTAATCAAGTTTTTTAATTACTTTAAAGAGTGAATTTAATTTTTATTCTAAGTAAAAATTTATTTTAAGTTTATCTAATCAAGTTTTTTAATTACTTTTAAGAGTGAATTTAATTTTTATTCTAAGTAAAAATTTATTTTAAGTTTATCTAATCAAGTTTTTTAATTACTTTTAAGAGTGAATTTAATTTTTATTCTAAGTGAAAATGTATTTTTAGTTTATCTAAACTAGTTTTTTAATTACTTTAAAGAGAGAATTAAATTTTTAACAGAAATGAATCCTGAAAACTCAACTTTAACGCTAAAAAATTTTGAAACTAACATACTTGAGGTTCTGAAGAAGCTGATCTCGACATTGGTGGAGTTGGTTCTACAGCATTAATTCCAGCACCAGTCTGAACAACCTTGAGCAAAAAAAGAAAAGAAAACATATTTTTTAAAACATTGTATATTATTCAAACAGTTAAACAGAAAAAGTGAAATAATTCGTACCATATGACTTTTCAGATGAAGTCTAAGCTCCCTTGTATTGAAATAAGCACCTCCACAAACCGCGCAACGTAGTGTTGGCTCTACAGGTGCTTCACTCAGATGTGAAGGGCCAGGTTCGTTGTTTAATGCAGGCGCCTAAGAAAAAAGCATAAAAATATTTTAAGTCTAAATCGTATGCTGAAATTTTCCTAGAAAAATAAAAAAATGTATTTTTCTTACAGATTTTCGAAGAAGCGAGCGGTTAGCAAGCCCCTGGTTCGAGCGACGGACAGGATCGAAAGCTTTAAAACCGGGAGGTACTTTGATGGTTGATTCAGTGGATGATTCAATCTGAAATAAGAAAAAAGAATATTTTGAGTATAAAAATATATTTTAAAATATTCTTCAAGTTTTTAAAGAAATTATATTTACCATTGAATCGTCATCTGAGAAATTGACCGGTGATGTCCAATCGATACAGTTACTCTCTAATATCTCACCCAAAATAATCTCTTGGCTAAGTCCAAAATCAAATTCAAACTGAAAAAAGAGAGAAAAAATATATTAAAGTATATTTTTAAACATTTTTTTAAAAAAATAATCTAAACATTTTGAAATATTAATAAATGTTTTAAATACATACGTTGGAAATTGCTGGCAAATTTTTGTCGAAAGCGAATTCCATTGTAATGATATTGAAGTTCAAAAACACGGGGAAAGTAAAGTAAGCAGAGTGAAAGAGCAAGATGTCTTATCTAGGCAAATTCTGGATGCAGAATGAGAGGAAGGTGTATGATTTTCACCATCCTGGATAGGGCGCGTCAAAGGGGGGAAAAGGTTAAAAATTTGATCTTCGCTGCAGGGGAGATGCGAGGGGATGATTTTCTCTGCATCTATCCTTTCTCAAAAAAAAAAGAGGGTTGGTTTGAATTGTACATCCCCCCACCTCATAAAATATCGGAGTTGGATTGTAGACGTGACTTTGTGAACGAAATAAGATTTGATACGGTTTAGATCTTGTTAGTGTGGGAAATACTTTTCACTTAACAGAAAATGTGAAATTCTTGTCAGATATTTTTTGAAAAAGAAGTTACTATCGTAAACATTTTGCTTCAAAGTGAAATAAATATTTCGCTTTGAAGGGAATTTAATTTTTTTACTCATACTAAAACAAATTAATATTTTGTTTTTATCCCTCAAATAAATTACTTCATGTAAATTAATATGTTTTTTAAAAAGAATTATTCTTATTTCAAACAATTTTTAATTCTTAAGTAAGATTTTTTCACGAGTTTCACTTTATAGAAAAAGGTAACAATTATTAAAAATGATTTATTTTTCAAAAATTAATATATTCCTCATTATTATTTCTTTCTTATAATAATAAATAATTTATAAATTAATGTTTTTCTTTTATTTTTTCTCAAATAAGTTTTTACCTAGAAAATAAAATCCGTAAAGAATCTTAATAAAGTTAATTATTTGTACTCTTTCAGACATATAAATATTTTTGTGAATTAATGTTTTTTCAAGTAATTTTTTTCTTCCGGTTAAATATATTCTTTTTATCAAATAAGCTTTTATTTCTTTTTTATTTTTTCTTCTTTTCTCAAATAAGCTTTTCACCTATAAAATAAAATACATATATTCAAAAATAATAGATTTGAAATAAAACATAGACAGATTTTATATTGAAACAAAAAGTGATTTATTCAAACCATTTATACATTATTTGAGAAATATTTTTCAAGATAAGTATGGAAATATTGCATTGTCAACTTATTAAAAAAGGATTCATTGAAATTACATAAACAATGTTTTGAAATAATGTTTTGAACAATTTTAAAAGTGTTCAAATGTAGCAAAACAGTTTCTTGAGAAAAGATATATTTATCAAAAGTGTTTAACATTAAACAGTCGTGATCGAACTGACAATCTATATTCAAATCACACCCGTTACATTCGAAAAATGTATTAATATTTGATTGAATTTCACTACAAATTGATGTTAGATAATGGTTTTGTGCTTCATCGAAAATCATATGTTCCTCACATTCAATTCTCTTGTTTGAAATCAAAGTTGGGATTTGTTTCACGAGAACACTTTCCATAAGGCAATGTGAAATCTGACTTTTCAATTCGATCAATCTGTTGATCTGATCTTTGAACAATTTTATACCATTCGACTTGAGATAAAATCCTGCATTATTTGTGTAAAACATTTGTTGCAACAAACACATGTCTTCATTCACAAACGCTGTTAACAGTTGGTTGTTTGATATAAAACTATCCTTCACAGAATTGAATTTAAACGAAGATATATTTTTTTGGAAATCTAGCCACGTTATCGTTGTCAATGTAATACCCAATTTTGTAGGAAAACGATCACCAGTACTATTTTCTGTAAAATTACGAATGTGCACTCGTAAATTTTTTTCATTTTCCAAAATGATTTGCAAAAATGTACACCAACCTAAATCCCATTCCCCCAGAATAGGATTTGATTTCTGTCTACGTTGGAAAAATTTATCCAACCAGTCATTATTTGGAATTTCGCAAGACAGTTCACCACTAGTAGATTGTTCATTTTTAACACAAGAAAGTTCGTTATCACATTTTGAAGCTAATAGTTCAATAGAGGATGATTGTCCAATATTATCAGAGGGCGATTGTTCGTTTTTTTCACCACAAGACTGTCCACCATTATCAGGAGACGATTGTTCTAAGTCCAATCTAGGTCTTTTTAAAGGTCGAGAAACAGTAATAATATGACGAAACGTAAGACTTATTCTTGCATTCTTTATCGAAGGATCTACAGCAATACCGTGAGTGAAAAGTTCATTCGTAGGTTTAGCCATAGTGTATAAAGACCCATTGTCTAGTTCAATCACTGTAGAAGGTGTGTTTGGCTTTTTAAATTCAATTTTCCTTGGTACACCAAAACTGAGTACTGCGATAGGGAAAGTATCATCCAGACTGAATTCGTTATCTTTATGTTGGGAAATGTAACTTTGTCCGTTCGGATACAGATTTAATAAAACATAGTTGTAGGCACATCCAACATGCTTTTCGACGATTTTTCTAAGTTCCATCATGATTGGGATCCAAGGTTGGGCAACAATTTGAGCACCGCTGAATGCATACACCAGGCCCTCGTCGCCAAATGCTAACATTTTTCGTTTCGGTATAACATCTTTTCCCCAAATGTTGAAGGTGGGGGTGTAAAACGGTAAAGTTTTCAACTCGTTAAAATAGTCATCAGCTTTTTCTTTCTCGATAAAGTTAGGATAATAACTGACATTAAGACCGTTTTCATAAAAGTGGATACTCATTTTGAAATAAAGTTTAGCACGATGAAAAAATACAACTTGCAAAAGCGAGAACAGGAGTCAGAATGAATGTTACCCCCTCAACTCGTGACGTCAAACCCACGCCCGCAATTGTTCAAAAATAACCAATGACCAAGCTGTGACGTCAAACGCGGGAAATCAATAGTTGCCACACACCTTAAGACTGTTAAAGGTATGTCGTCTACCTGCACCTGGTACCTTCCAACCAACCTGTGTGGTCAACTGTGGGAACCCAATTGTTACCACATACCCTAAAGCTATTCAAGGAATGTCTTCACCCCCACCACCTGACCCCTCTCAGGTCTTGTCCAAACTTGCACGTGTCTACATATTTTAATGAAAGAATGAGG
Source organism: Salticus scenicus (assembly GCA_963930645.1). Lineage (NCBI taxonomy): Eukaryota > Metazoa > Arthropoda > Arachnida > Araneae > Salticidae > Salticus > Salticus scenicus. Next base: position 225,345,482 of record OZ005650.1, on the reverse strand, counting down.
AGACAGAAAATAATAAAAAATTAATTTTATTTAAGACTAATCCAAAATGGGTTTACATGGGATTGTTTTCTAACTTTAGGCGTTGACATAGGACGTGATAACAAATTTTTATTTTTAATGAAACTTTGAGGTACATGCATTTCTTTGAGAACTTGTAACAATTCACCCTGTGCGTTAATAGGTACTTTTTTGTTTGTAGAAAAAATTAAATGAAAAAAGTCTGCAATATTAGAGTTCTGTATTTTTTTATTTTTAAAAGATACTATTCCTTTTTCATTCCACTCTAGTTTGTGGGGGCTCGTCTTAAGAAATTCTAGTAATTTCAAAGCTTGTTTTTTCATTCTTGAAGGTACTAAAGTTAAAGGAAGTTGGTTATAGTCAATTTCTTGTTTGATATGTTCAGGATTCACACTCTCTTGTGTTGGTGTGGGTTCTTGTTTCACAGAATCTTGTTTCACAGAATCTTGTTCGGGTTTTGCAGGTTGTTGCTCAACTTCTTCATCAGAACGTTGAATCCACGGTAGATTGTTTTCTTGTATATTCATTTTTCTTTGCAATAATTCATAATAGCGTTGCACTTTTTCGTAATCTGGTAAGGAACTGTTTAATATTTTTAGCAAAGCTTTATCCAATTCACTTAGCTGCTTTTGAGAAGGTGTGTGTTTGTTCAACACCTCTTCAGGTACCAAAGCAAATTTTTTAGCGAATTCCATGGAAGAGTGTGCTGATGGCTGATATGGCAGCGGGGATTAAAATGTTTAAAAATCCACCTTGTTGAACAATCAGTTTCTTTTTAGTGAATAAGGATCCTTTTTTCGTTCCAATCTTTCTAAGAGTCGATTTATATTTCGCCAACGATCGTTTCTGAGTAGTAGAAAGAGGGACGTTTCCTTTTAAAACATTCAACGTACACTCGCAGATAGCTTTAACAGTACGATTAGGTAATTTTTTAAGAAAATGTTTACGTAATTTATTGGGACATGAGTGAATTAATTCCAGGTCTCTAAGTTGTTCTCTTGACAAAGTCATGTTAGCAACTAACTCTTCACACACACTATTACTTTATTTATACTTGTATAAAAACTGGATTTGATTGGGTAGAATTTGTGTTCGCAATCTCATATCTTCATCCGTTTCATTTTTTAAATCGATAAACAAGTATGAGAAGGGTTTCTTTGTAGCATCTTCATACACTTCTTGAAAAAATTTAGATTTTTTAGGGTACAACTGCCTACCCAAATGCATAATTTGGCTCATGTCGCGACGATTTTTAAACAGAAAAATGTACTGAGCATTTAAAGACACTGTTCTAATTTCACTCCCTTTTTGAAAAAAATTTTGGGTTAAAAAAACAACACTTAGATTTAAATGGTGACTACCTTTCGTGAATAACGAAGTCAAACGTTTATCGTTACTGCATTCGGCCATTAAATCATCTATCACAAACAAAGTATTACCATTCAAGTAATCTTTATAATTCGATGGGAAACCTTCTACAAAAGTTACATTAGGTATTTCATCATATAAAGTTTGATAAATACCATAAAACCAAACCACTTTGTCGATGGTAGGATGAAACATTTGTTCTTTAAAATGTAACAAATCTCTCATAAAAAAAGACTTGCCACATCCCGTTGGACCGGCAAGAATCATAGTAAAAGGATGTTGTAGACGTGGAAACTCCATGATAAATGAACACAGACACAAAATGTATACAGTTTAAATAAGTGTTTATTGATAAAAATTAGCATACACACGAAATCTTTTGGCAACAAAATTATAGACTCGATGGTCGTTACAGATATTCTTGGTTACAAACATAGATAAAAATTCTTTCAGGGTTTTTCCCCTACATCTACAATATAGATAATAAACACAAAATTGGCCACAAACGGCGGTTATAGCACTCTGAAGCATCAGAGGATTATAGTTCACATGCGAAAATCGAGATGCAAAGTTCGAGATAGGCCCTTTAAAATAACTGGGGTCGTTTCCATACGAATCAAAGAATTCCACTTCATCATCAGATTGTATGAAAAAGGCTAACCAGTGAGTTCCAGGTTCAGACGAGTCATCTGTGTTACATACGAGGCAAGCTGGATAACGCACGACCACCTCGGGTAGATGATCACTTGGGAAAACATCTAAAAAATATTTTTTCGTAATTGTATCACTGGATAAAATATTCTTGATTTGCAGAGAATCCATTTTCATTAATTGGCAAAGTCACATAAAACGTGTCGAGACTTGGTAATTTCAATAATGTTTTCAAATTCTGCATACACAAACACAGAAATGGTGGATTGTAAAGCTGTGGAGAATTTTATCTCAATTCTAAAATTTCCTTGTTGTTGTAAGTTGAGGTGAGGGCCGTCACACAAATCAGGACTTAGATCGAAAGCATACAAAGTATGACCATTCACGAAATCTTCTCGTGAAATAAAATTTCCAGCATCACGATTGAAACCAGAGAATAATCGATGATAAGCTCTTATAAAGTTTTTATCCTCGAAATTCAATTCCAAAGGTTTACTAGGAACAGGTTGACCGTCCATATACACACTTAAAAAGTTAACATTGTAGTGATGAAAGTAAAAAGGGTTTAAGTCATATTTACCACTCATGGCGGCATTATCTAACAATCCAATTATGACACGTTTTGGCATAGCACCCAAAAGAACATTATCTTGCATAAAAGACATACTTCCAGCAGGTATTGTATAAGTCTTGCATAAAACTCGATCAATGGGGTATTTTGCAGAATTTTTTTCCAAAGCTTTAGCATGCCCTAATAAAACTCCGGGGTTCACTTTCACTTTTCGAATAAACAGTGAGGCATGTTCTAACACGACGTTATATTTCTTTTCCTGACCAGCCACTTGCTTTGCCATTAAACAAAACTGGGGAGTGCTTCGAATCATTTTAATTTTCAAATCCACCATATTCAGTAAAAGTCGATTCTGTTGAAAAATGTCACAGTGTAAAGGACCGATCATATCTAAAATTTTACTTGTCTTGGTGAGTTCATGTCTTTTTACCAATCCAGGGTTTTGGGGAGTAGCTTGTGTGGGGTCGGATACAGTTAAATTTTCATCTTTGTAAAAACATTCACAGGTTAGTAAACTTTTTTTAGCATCTTCACCGAAATTCAACAAAGTTTCAATGTAGGCGCGGTATGGATAGGTGTTACTCGAAGAAGATATTAATCTTTCGTTCAGACTCACATCGATTTGAGAAAACAATGCGTGAAAAAATAAATTAACAGGTGCAACAGGTTCTTTATCAGCCAGAGCGGTTCCGTCAGCATTCACAATTTTCACTTTTAGGTACATGTGCGAGGAGGATAAATCTATGTATTCTTCACCATTACCCGTAATGTTAAATTCCACAGGTCCCCCATCGCGAATATTCGCGAGAGGGTGAAATTCGACGAAATGTCCTTTTTCAATAGCTGTCTGTGTGGGTGGTATCAAAAACAAGTCCAGTTCAGATTTGACACAGGCAGGTGAATCTTTATGAATGAGACCCGACATGATTAAGCAAAAATATCGTGTGTCTTCACTCTCTTCACTTTGGGACGAATGATGGTTTTATTAGATCGCTTTCTCTTTTTATAGCGTTGTCCTGAACCAATCATTGTTTTCATTTTTGTAGCAGCTTTGTCAGTTAAATTTTTCCCAGCTTCTTTCAACCGACGTTTAGCAACATTTTTTATATCTTGACCTCGTGACAAGTCATTCAACACATCTACACCCGTATGAAACAATTGTTTACCGACAGCTTTCGCACCCGATTTAAAAAGGGGTACTGCAGCTCGAAAAAGAGATCGAAACAGTCCACCTAATCCATATCCTTTTTGTAATGTAGAACCTTGGTAGTAGTTCAAACCACTACCTGACTGGTGAATGTAATAATCTTCAAAAGATTTCGCACAACACTTGTAAGGAACGAACATTATGAGAGGTACTTTTGTCTAAAATGAAGTTTCACGATCAACTGTCCACGCTCGAATGACACCAATCGTCCTGTGTGTGTCCTTATAACAGTTTCAATTGTTTGAAAGTTTTTCCTTGAAAGAGGGACATAGTGTGGTCTGTCAAACATTTCGTGAATCATATCACCATCTTTACCTTTCACAGTAATTACTCTAAGTAAAGGGGAAACTATATGACCAACGATCTGAGGTTCTGCTATATCCGAATATATGTAAAGTAATTTTAAATCGAAATTCGGGTCAGCTTCTTTAATCCCTTCAAAGTATTTAAAAGGACTATCGCGTATAGGATCCTCATTGTTAGCCAATTCGATCGGATAAAAGCCTAAAGTTTCGGCAAGTCCCGGTAATAACTTTATTCTAGCTGTTGGTTTTAATCCAATTTTCACTTTTCTAGTATGTTTGTTATAGCTTATCTGAATTAAACCGTTGAAGTCTTGATAGTTCATCCATTTAATAATGTCTGAAGGGCTTTCAAAAAATCCAAAGGCGATTTTAGTTCTTTTCATCGTTCCAATACCTGCATCGTATTCGTATTCATTTCCTCCGTCAAATATATTACTCCACATATGCGGATAAATCAATTCCACAAGTCCGACCTCCCATTCACCTTTCAGATCGAGAGGGGAAGGTAATCTCGAAATAAAATGTGAAATTTTATTTTCTGGGTAAAATTTCAAAGAACTGTCCGAAGGTAGCGTCACGTAGAAAGACATGTTGGTGAATGATTCTCAAAATAAATGTCGTTTCAATTTATAAATGAAATAAATTAGAAGCCAGTATCCATTGGTCGAATTTAGAAGGATAACCTTTATATTTCACTTTATACTCTAATCGCCCTTTTCTCATTCGCTTTTTTAAGATTTTTTCGATAGCAAAGTTCTCTTTAGGTTGAACTTTTTGAAGTTCTTCTGCGTAAAATGTCCCTAAGATAGGTTCGTTCATCAAATCCTTGATCCGGTAGACGGGCGGTTCCCGTCGCACGCACTCGGTCACGACGAAGAGTTCTTCCGTCCAATTAGTTTCGTATCCTTTTTCAAAGGTTAATTTTTGTTTGGATACTCGAACTGTATCTCCCGGTTTAAACACGCAAGACTTTCTCTTTTCATTCCCCATATCCCCGTACAGAGTAAACCACACGTCACTTTCATTTTCCGGAGTTACTTCGGCGGGCGCCCTTTTAATACTCGAATGATAAGTATGGTTATAACTATAAAGTAATTGATCTAACACGTCTAGGTAGCGGTAAGTACGACGACTGGTAAAATATTTCCACATTTTAGTTTTTAAAGTGCGGTTAAATCGTTCTACTACGGATGCTTTCGTGTTGTTAAAAGTTCTGAAAAATTTCACACCTTCCTCTTTGAGAAAATTTTGAAACTTGTTATTCAAAAACTCCCTTCCTGCATCCGTATTCAAACAGTTGGGTTTTCGTTCAGAGAAAATTTTTTTAAAAGCTTTCACAATCTCTTCACCTTTTTTAGATTTCAGAGGAACCGCCCACGCTCGTTTTGAGAGGATGTCTATACAAGTTAAAATGTAGCGAAATCCATCGTTAAACTTTTGAAGAGACGTCAGATCAGCTAAATCTGCTTGCCACTGTTGATCAATTCTGGATACCATGACACGGTTCGTGGGGAATTTTTTTCGAATCGGTTTGTGAAGTGAATATGCATCTATTCCTTGTAACCATTCTCGAATTTTTTTCTTTGATAACTTGCCGCGGGCAGCACGGTGTAAGGCATCTACACCTCCAAAACTTGCAACCGCTTTCGGGTCTCGATAAGTTTCCTCCATGGCAGCACGTATGTGAAGACATCACATTGAAAAGGATAAATTTCCCGTATCGTTTAAATTTAAAATAAAATCAACGTTAAACTTCCCACCTTCAGAAAAAATATAAAGAATCGAAAAGACAACACACATCACAAAATAAATGCAGAACACGAAAATCCCTTCCTCTCGGGACGGTAACATCATGAACACTAAATGATATTCAATCGAAAAATACATATTTATATCTAAGATACAGTCATCAGGCTATATTTTCATAGATCCGTGGTTTCGTGCACGAAAACTACTGTCTTATGGAAATATTTTTACTGACAGGTACCGGGTTCGAACCCTAGTCAAACCTCTCTATTTCTTGCATACTCTATCCGCATTCTTAAATTCAATCGATTTCTTATTTATCCCTCAATTTTTAAATTTTTAATTAATTTCTTAATTAACCTCCTAATTAACCTCTTAATTAACCTCCTAATTAATTTCTTAATGACTCACAAACAATATCCTGCTTTTTACCTTATACCGCAAACATCACTTTAAAACCGTCGTCACCTTTTACAATAAATCACTCATTAAATTTTTTAATTAATTTTCTTCATTAATACCCTCGTCATCTTTCACGATCAAGTTAGAGGATGTCTCAAGGTCAACGCCAAGTCATCTAGGCCCTCAGGGGGTGGTGTGGCACCCGCACGACTTGCCGGTGCCTCCGTGCCTCACCCTGCTGACCCAGAACTCTCCTTTTTTACCTACTCTAGTATCTTGTGCCTATCACATAACTTTCTTCTGTATTTTTCTATGCAAATTTACATTTATTATTTATTAAAATTGTTTTCCATGATGAACGCAGACATTTTTCATTACAAAAAATATAATGCTAAATGTCGAAAGAAATCAATTTTATGCTGCACAGACAACACCTTAAAATATGCGTTTTTCTTTTTTCTTTCTTTGCTTCTTCTTTTTTTTTTTTTTTTTTTTTTTTCCTGTTAAAAAGGAAAAAAAAAAAAAAAGTTGATATTTATTTTTAATTATCATAGATGAAGGGTGCAACCATTTGTTTTAAAGATATTGACGTGTTCCTTTCAAAAATACTCTAATTGAAAATTTATACCCCTTCCCCACCCAGAGGGGAAGCGATGCTCCAACATGTACAAATTGTTTTCCCTAGTTGACTATTACAATTATAAAATTTCTCACTATGATCATTTAAACCAGGGGTGTCCAAACCGCGGCCCGCCATGTCGTTTCCTGCGGCCCGCGAGGAGATTAAATATATTTAACGTTTGACAACTTTGGTTAACACATTAAAAATTAATAAATACGTTCTGACTTTTCGAAGTGAAAATAAATACCTTTCAACGATTATGTTAGCTAAAGAATCAAGTTGTTATGAAATGTTATTAGATCCATTAATTCTTTTTATTATAGTTATAAATATATATATCAGAAACATTTTTATGATACTATTGTTATTTTACGACTGCATGTAAATAATTTAAATTAATGCATTCTGTTCCGAATCTTCATCCAACTCTCCCCCGAAAACACATATACATACGTGATTGATGCACTCACAAACATATATATTATATACACATACACATATATACATAAAGTGCGATCCGCCTGAATAAAATAGTTTCCCAATGCGGTCCACCATGCATTTTTTCTTGGGCAGGCCTGATTTAAACGAAATTTTGTCCTATACTGCCATTTTAGAATTATGAGAAATGGGATGGAAACGCCTCCTATTGGGCAATTTTCACTAAAAATGGATGCGAACATGCAAAGTTACAATTAAATATACATTTATATTAATTTCTATATTAATTTCTGTGCGCTAATTCTTAAGCTATAGATGTCACGAAAACATTTGTCGCACAAACACATAGACGCACAGACAGATATCCATTTTCTAAAAATGGTTCAATCGTGTGCTAGATTTCTCAAAATGTGTAAATCGAAAGAAAACCGGAAGTCGAGCATTTTTACAAATTCAATAATTTCTTCTATTGTTTCTGAAAGAAAATAATAATAATACACTTAGTGAAAGTTTCGGTGAAATAACAAAAATTTAGTGTGTTTGCAGAACAAAAATTTCTGTTTAAATGCGTTTCAATAAAAAATTTTGATTAGAATTAAAAAGTAATTTTTGTTGAAATTTTAACGAATATATATTTATATATATATATATTTAAAGATTTTTTTTTTTTTTTTTTTTTTTTTTTTTTTTTGTTACAAATATACAAAATTTAATGTTAAGTTAAACAAAATATTTATTTGTATAAGTGAATACAAAGAAATTTTGGTAAACTTGTTAACAATATGTTTGTGTTTTCGTAACAAAACTGATTTTTTTTTTAATGAAAATTTGGTTTAAAAGAGCAAAATACATTTCGTAGTTTTAATCAAATATTTTATCTGGGTGTAATAAAATAATAACAACAATAGTAATAGTAAATAAGCTTTAAAGGCTCGTGTAATTTACAATTTTTGTTCTGATTAAAAAGTTAGGTTATAAACGTATTACCATTTAGTTATCATTGGTGACTTGATCTGTAAAATTAATTAATGAATAAACTAAAGCAATTTATATGATATATTCACCTTTAGTGTGATCTTAAATATTTGCCTGTGTACTCTTTGATTAAGTCATCATTAAGATTAATAGAACGTTGTTCAATTTTAAATGAATAATTAGTCGAACAAATTTTTCTGTATCAGTCTATAGCCCTTTAATCCCATTCATTGCATATCTTTTCCAATAGATTTTAAATGAGTTAAACCTACACCTTTTCATCAAAAATTGCCTCTCCCAAAACGCACTCCTTCGTATTCAATTTTCTGGATTTAATTAGTCGGGGACGTAGGAACATTCCGTTATTAGGATTTCATTATTTATACACTTTTTAACATACTATACATGCTTAAATCTTTTTCCAAAACCCAAAAATTAAGAACGCCGATGATTTAATTTCTAACTTACATTACCAAGTAAGAAATGAAATTTACTCTTTTGTTGCCATAACAAAAGCCATAAATTCTCTTATCTTATTCGCTTTGGTATTTTAGCAGTAGAAAATTACTTTTGCGTGCGATTATTCTTAAAGTTAATACTTATTGCATGTTGCATTCAAAAGAAAATGTTCGTAAATGAATACATTTTAAATGTTTAATATCAAAGTAATACACTTATTGTAATAATTCGAGTAATAGGCCGTGTTAATCGGGAATTTGTATTATTTCAAAGTTGCATATTTTATTAACAAAGGTGAATCAAATCATTTTCATGCATTTCATAGTTTAAAACGTAAACATAAAGGAAAATCAAATGCAATCTCGGCAAGAAAATAAACAATATGAATGCAGAATTAAGTGAATGAACGAGTTATGATTAAGTACGAACAGCTAACAGTTAAAGTCACGATCAGTGAATATGTATTTTGGATGAAGGAAATAAATACAGTTGTTTATTTGTGATCTCCACGCATATAACTGATTTTACACATTCTAAAATAAATAAGTAAAATAAATATAAGTTGAATAGTGTAAGATAAAGTTGGTGATAATGAGCAATGATTTAAATTCATTTATTTATTTATTTTGTAATTATCCAAAAGAATCCAATGAAATACACCGTAATTTTATAGCCTATATTCAAGTAAGACAACTGTTTACAAACCGCGCAAAGTCGAAATATTTCACGATACTATTACGTTTTAGACATCAAGGATGACAAGCATATCTTCAGAATATTTTCTCTGTGTGTATTTATATTTTTGCCTGTGTCTGTACGTACGTAAATACAATATATTTTTGTTTTCCGGGTACTACGTAAAAACGGCTGGACGGAATAGAATGACCCTTGGTTGGGATTTAGGCTTGCATCCAAGTTAAAATTATACCAATCCACCATTTCAAAATTTTGATATGATTTAGAAATATAGCAGAAAATGTTTACGCATGCCAATAAGGTATGTCTGCGAATCGCACAGAATCGAAAATCTGTTATATCTTTAGACTTCCTGCTTCAAAGAAGCTAAAAATATGTATCTTCAAAACAAATATATTAGATATTTGACTGAAACTGAATAAAGTGTCTAACAAGGAAACATTCAAAAGGTGTCGTCTTCAAAAAATATTGAAAAAAAAAATATGTGATTCTACTCTTCATAAAACACCGGAAAGTGAAAAAATTTCGGCTGACATGAATTACAGCGAGCACAAAAAATTATTAAAATTAAGCATTTTTGGTGATTTAGCACTGTTAGGCGATAAGTTCGCTAGCACTGAGATTGCCGTGTACGAACAGAAACTTGTTTTGCTTCTCCGCCAAGTACATCAATCGCCTAACAGTGTAAAATCTCCAAATATGCTTAATTTTGATAATTTTTTGTGGTCGCTGTGATTCAATTCAGCCGATAATTTTTACTTTCTTCTATATATGTAATATAGAGAAAGTATTGGATTCGTGAAAGTTTTCGAACTCCGGTTTTCGATGGATTTACACGTTTTCGGATGTCCTGAACACGATTTGATAGTTTTTAGAAAATGTCTGTCTGTCTCTCTGTGTGTATCACGAATTTTGTGGACGCTGTACTTCACGAACCAATGAACGAAATTTAACCAAACTTGGTATTTAGTTGGACCCTGTCATAAACTGGTGCTGATTAGATTTGGGGATCAATCGCTCAACAGGTGGCACTGTAATCGTATTTTTTCTAAATTTTTAACATGGCAGTATAGGACAAAATTTCGTATAAATGTACATAATGAGAGTTATTTTCAACTTGTGATTGTAAAATTAATATGAATTGTTGATAATAGTAGTAGTTAACTTGGGAAAAAAAATTTGTGCATGGGGGGGGGGGTATCGCTTCCCCCTCGGAGGGGGGAAGTAAATTTTCAAGATGGGTGTCTTTCGAAAGGTCTCCTCAATAGCTTTAAAACGAATGGTTGAACTATAGATCTGTGATAATTTAAAACAAAGTTATCGATTTTTTTACTTTTAACGAAAACAATTTTTTTTTTTCAATATTGAGAATAAAATGGACTTATATATATATATATATATATATATATATATATAGTGTTATACTACTTCTCTTATATGGAAATCGTCTGCATTATCATGGAAGATAATTTTTTTTAATAATAATTTTAATAAATTATTTTTACGGAGTGAATTTGTATAGGAAAATATAGAAGAAAGTTATGTGGTGGACACAACATACTAGTTTCATTTTCTGGTGTTTTAAGAAGAGTAGAACTACATATATATATATATATATATATATATATATATATATATTTCAATATTTTTGAAGACGACACCTTTTGAAGGTTTTCTTAAAAGTGTTTTTGTGTGTGCTTTTTTTTTTTCAGTGTCACGAAAGTTTGCAGTTAGTTATAACGTGCTTTGACCATTAATATTCTTTTAAACGATGTGTTTTAAAATTAATAAAATTTTATATTTTATTTTCTTATCCTATTTTTTACTTTCTTCTATATGTAATATAGAGAAAGTATTGGATTCGCGAAAATTTTCGAAGTCCATTTTTTGATGGATTTACATGTTTTGGGATATGGAGAACACGAATTAATAGTTTTTAAAAAATGTCTGTCTGTCTGTCTGTCTGTCTGTCTGTCTGTATCATTTTTTTGTGGACGCTGTATCTCACGAACCAATGAATGAAACTTAACCAAACTTGGTATTTAGTTGCACCCTGACATAAACTGGTGCTGATTAGATTTTGGGATCAATCGCTCAATAGGTGGCGTTGTGATCGCATTTTATGCAAATTTTTAACATGGCAGCATAGGACAAAATTCCGTATAAATGGGCATAAAAAGAGTTATTTTACACTTGTGATTGTAAAATTAATAGGATTTATTGATAATAGTAGTAGTTAGCTAGGAAAAAAATTTTGTGCATGGGGGGGCATCGGTTCCCCCCCTGGGGGGGGAAAATCCCCCCCGGGGAAGTAAATTTTCAAGATGGGTATCTTTCGAAAGGTCTCGTTGATAATAGTAATAGTTAACTTGGAAAAAATTTTTGTGCATGTGGGGGCATCGGTTGCCCCCCCACCGGGGGGGGGAAGTTCCCACCCGGGGGGGCAAAATTTCAAGATGGGTATCTTTCGAAAGATCTCGTCAATACCTTTAAAACGAATGGTTGAACGATAAATCTGTGATAATTTAAACCAAAGTTATCGATTTTTTTAACTTTTAACAAAAAAAAACTTAGAAAAATATCGCAATTTTTTTTTTTTTTTTTTTTAACGAAATTTAACCAAACTTGGTATTTAGTTGGTCCCTGACATAAACTGGTGCTGATTATGTTTGGGGATCAATAGCTCAACAGGTGGCGCTGTGATAGCATTTTATCTAAATTTTTAACATGGCAGCATAGGACAAAAATTCGTATAAATGTGCATAATTAGAGTTGTTTTAAACTTGTGATTGTAAAATTAATATGAATTATTGATAATAGTAGTATGTAACTAGGAAAAAAATTTTTTGCATGGGGGGGCATCGCTTCCCCCCCTGGGGGGGAATTACCCCCCCCGGGGGGGATAAATTTTCAAGATGGGTATCTTTCGAAAGGTCTCGTCAATACCTTTAAAACGAATGGTTGAACTATAAATCTGTGATAATTTAAAACAAAGTTATCGATTTTTTTCACTTTTAACAAAAAAAAAAAAAAAAAAAAAAAAAAACTTAGAAAAAAAAAAAAAAACGTACTTTTTTTTTTTTTTTTTTAATATTGTTACTGATTGAATATGTATAGGTAAATATAGAAGAAAGTCTTGTGGTGGCCACAACATACTAGTTTTTCTTACCCTTATTTATTTTTTTTTTAAATTTATTTTTTTAATATTTATTTTATTAGAATTATTTTTTACTACCCTCTTTATTTTAACATTATTATGTTCATATAATATTTGATCCATTTTCATATTTCTTTAATTTCCCCATTATTATTATCATTACTTAAAAATAAAATAAGAGAATATAAATTGCCAAACTGGACAAATTAATTTTTATGAATGGGAAAAGTAACTTTTCACATTTATAAACATCAGTTCGGACAGTTCATTAAGAAGGTATATTAGAAATGGTAAAAATTATTATGTTATTAATTATTATTTTCAAAGTGAAACTGTATAGATAGTTCATAAAATCTTTGCAGATTTGAAAACAAATTTTCAAACAGGTTACCCTTCTCTTACACACAATATAAACAGACAGCGAAAAAGAAAATGAATAAACAAATTAAACAAATCCATATTCTTCAACATATTTTTTTCTTTTTTTCTCTTTTATTTAATATTTTAGCCTCCTCAACAAACAAAAATGAACACCTCTCCAAATCTGTAACAATTTTTTAACAGAAATGGAATTTTAATCCTATCATACTTTATAACAATTTATTCTACAATAAAATACAAAAGATAAATTTAAAGGAAAAAAAAAAAAAAAAAAAAAGAATGACACAGAATAATATATCATCTCACGAACTAAACCTATTATAAAAAGCCGTGTTTTCTTTTACAAAGTTATTACGGAAAGAGAAATATGAAAATTGCATTTATTTATTTTTATACAGTAAATCTTTACTCTAAAACCCAATAAAAGTACTCCCAGATAATATTTTGTTTAAAAAATAAATCCTTAAAAGCAATTTAACTTCGAAGGGAGAGAAAAAAGTAATCTCTGTTATACATTTTTTTTTTTTTTTTTTTTTAACTATAGCATGAAACGTGTCTCATTTATTAACAAAGGACAATATGATAAAGCAAATTGAAAAGAAGAAGGATTACGTAATGCAGTTTTAATTAAATTCCCTGAATATATGTATTTTTTTAATTCTTTAACAGTTTCTTTAAAATTAAATTAAGATTATATTTTCTTACTCTTTTGTAAATATGATTAAGATTCTACGAGAGAAAGAGAGTTCAAAACAAACATTTGAGGAAATTGTACAAGAACGAATAAATTTTTATAATCCAATTAATTTTATATTTACTTTTGTGTTATTTATCAGCTCAAAAATATATTTTTAAAATATCTAGTTTTTTTTTGTTTTTTTTTTTTGTAAGAAGACGAAATAAAATGTTTGTTTTTCTAGTTTTTCATTTTTAATAAATTAAATTCAGTTTACATAATTAAAGAAATTGTCAAAATCGCATTAAATCATTAGTACGTTTATTTACATTGGTGATTACTTTACTGCTTAAAAATTAATTCTAATTAAACTAATTTAACAGAAAATTTAAATGTGGATGAAATTTGCTCACGTCTTGAAATGTTTAAAATTTTCATTAAATACAAATTCTATCAAGAGTGTGTTTAGTATTAGACCATAACCATAGCGGTTTCTTAGCTTAACCACATTTATTTACTTTTAAAAAGGGGAATAATATTTTTTCTTTGTGTGTGTGAGAGAATAGAGGATATATATTATAATTAAATGTGTTATTATTATTATTACTATTATTTTCATAAAACATCAAACAAGGCTTTGTAATCAAAACAGCATGTTAGTTATTTACCTTTTCATTAAAAAGCATTTATTTATTTATTTGTAGGACTGAGGACTATTAGTCTCAATCTGAGATTTTTGAGGTGTCATTTTTCAATAGTTGGACATTTATCGAAATCTAAAATTTATCGAAAATATAATTGAATAACTTAAAAGCGATGTTATAATTTGAAAAAAAAAAAAAAAAAAAAAAAAAAGTTATAGTCCTCCGTCCTAAACTAAATTCTGCTTTTGCAAGAATTTCATCAAAATCTTTTTTTTTTTTTTTTTTTAAGAAAAATAAAAGAAAATTAATAATAATCAGTATCAAAACAAACACTATCGAAAAAGTTTTTTTTTTAATAATTTTAAATTAGGAAATAAAATAAGCGCGTGCAAAATGAAATAAAAATAAGTAAAAAAAATTAATTTAATGATTTAATTTTTATAAATAACATGATCGCGGACTATCTTAAAAAGTACATGTAAAATTAAATTCTGGGGTGCGTGTGGCATCTATAAAAATTGTTTTAAGAAATAGAATAGAATAAAGAAAGCAACGATGTTGGTTGCATTTTGTTATATAGTTTATTTATTTATTTATTTATTTACTTTTTATCGTTTTTACGTAATTGTATAAAATTTACAAACATTGTAATTGAGATTATTTAAAACAGAATAACTTCTGCTAAGTTTTCATAAATGTAAAAGTACGTTTTTGAATCGTGTATAATTTGGCATTGTGAGATAATTTATAATGTTAACTACTGATTTTTTTAAAGCATTTTTTAACGTATCCCCTATTGTAATTAATGAAATCCAAGTTTTTGTAAATGTTGATATTTTAAAATATTATGGTGTCTTAGAGAATGAAACGTGTCTTATACATTAACTAAGGATATAACAAATAGCATGAAAAAATTGAAAAAAAAAGAAAAAGGATTGCTTAATGTAGTTTAAATTAAATTCACTTATATGTATTATATATTATTTTTTATTTTTATTTAATTAAGATTAAATTTTCTTTCTCTTTGTAAATATGCTTAACATTCTATAGAGATGAATGTTTTAAAATAAACGTTTGAGGAAATTACATATGAGGGAATAAATTTTCGTAATCTAATTAAATTTCCATTGCGTGATCAAATTATTAGCATTATTATATTTCTAAACTTCTATTTTCTTAAAAAAAAAAAAAAAAAAAAAAAAAAAACAGTTGAAATGGCTTTGAATTTCATACATGCAAAGAACATTTGTAATCTAACGTTTCCTACTATCGATTTAATTAGGAGACTTAATTTTTGAGTTCATAACGGGTTTTTCACAGAAAGAGAACTCTTGTTACGTGTGTAAAATAATTAGATCGCGAAATTAAATGCGTAGCATGTGAAAAACACCTAATGAAATTGCAAATTTTGAAAACATCTAAAATTTTTGCTCTTTTCAATTTTTATTTATTTATTTATTTATTTTATTATTATTATTATTATTATTATTATTATTATTATTGCTGATAATTTGCTCTATTTAACTCTATTTGCTCTATTTTACTCTATTCAAATAAACTTTTGAAATAAGTTTCTAAATATATCTAGCTTTCAATTTATGCCATATATCTGTAGTGATAAGTATAAAGGATTTAAGTCCCTATTCTTGATTTTTCAGGAGACGAAAAATAAAGTTAAACTAGCTGAAAACAAATCAGAAGAATCGATTAGGGAAAAGGTATTTCGTTGATTTTTACCCTTTATACCATTCAGTGGTTGTCAACCTTCATTTAATAACGGGAAAAATTGAATTAAATATTTTATACCATACATGAATGGTAAATTTCTAAATTGGTCCTTTTTTTACCAATGGATTTTCTCAAAGACTAAATGACATAGAATTAAATCCTTTATACCAATCGATAGAGAATTTTTTTCTGAGTCTGAATATGTACTTAACTCAAAATCGACATTTTTGGACTTAAATCCTTTATACTTATCAGTACAGATATATATATATATATATATATGATTTGTGCATGCGTAGCAAAGAAATAATTTGCTTCTAAAGCCCATATCCCAGCAAAAATTACACGTGTGCATTTTATGTTTCAAAATAATGTTCCTCTAGCGTTTTGTTAATTTTTTCTACAAGTTTTGTAAAATTTTGTAGTTAAAAATAGCATTTCGGTTTTATCCTTTACGTTAAAAGATGGTTGTTGTTATATATATATATATATTTTTTTTTTTTTTCTTTTTGGGTTATACAGTAACATGTACAGCAATCATATTTGAAATAATTTAAAATATACAACGTGTTCTATTATTCTAGAAATTTTTTTGTCTCATTATTATTATTATTATTGTGTATAATTTGACATTTTGACCTGATTTGTTATATTAATTTATGATTTTCTGGAGCTGTTTCAAAATTTTAATTATTTATTTTTAATTTTTTTACAAAACTCTCAAAAAATATTCAGGAAGAAAATAATAAGCTTGAAAGCCGCAACTTATATATGAGAAAATGACTTGTAAGAATTAATGAAAGTTCTAAAAAACTTAAACTTCTAACTAAAACATGTTTGAGGTTAGTAATCAAGTATTCTATTTACGAGATTTTTATATTTGAAAATCTATAACGAGTCCGCGCGCGCGCGAAAGAGAGAGAGAGAGAGGGGGGGGGGGGACTTATAAATACTTGAATAAAATTACTATTCGTCATCAATTCCTAACAAATAGCTGTTCATAATTTTAAAAATATCTTTTTAATTATAAAACATAATCACGTAATTTTTTGTGGTGTTATTCATTTATATAATAAATGTCTATTGATCCATTATATATACACCCCGCGACAAAAAGATAGGTACAAAGAGTTTTTTCTTTGATTTTTCATAAAATAACATTATCTAAATTGTGCTTATCATGTATTATTATCATAAAATAACACTATTCCCGGACTAATTTTTGTTTTAAGACTCATTTAGAAAAGTTTTAAGACTAAAATTTTTCTAATTTAAGACTACACTCCGCGACAAAAAGATAGGAACAAAGGGTTTTTTAAAATTTTTCATAAAATAACATTATCTAAATTGTGCTGATCATTTATTATCATAACAAAATGTTATAATATCAAAAACATATGAAATATTTGAACCATATTCAAAATACTTATATTCAAAATAATCATATTCAAAAATTTAAAAAAAAAAAAAAAAAAAAAACTTTGTTCCTATCTTTTTGTCGCGGTGTGTAGTAGTCTTAAATTACAAAAATTTTAGTCTTAAATTTTTTCTAAATGAGTCTTAAAATAAACATTAGTCCGGGAATAGTGTTATTTTTATGATAATAATAACTGATAAGCACAATTTAGATAATGTTATTTTATGAAAAATCAAAGAAAAAATCCTTGTACCTATCTTTTTGTCGCGGGGTGTATATATATATATTTAAAATTATAAAAACATAACCAAGTAATCTTTTATGACGTTATAACTTTTTCATATCTGACGAAAGCAATAGCGTGTTGAATCTAAAGAAATCCATTCTGGTTAGTTGAAATTATATCTTAATATATATAATTTTAGTTTCATTTGCTTATTTATTTTTAATCTTCTCTCTTTCTTTATCATAGCTTTTGTAGCAAAAACACTAAATAATTTACAGATGCAATTAAATATCTTTTAAATTTAGTTTCAAATTGTAAAAACTGGTATTTTGGTATATTAATTGCCAAAAATGAGTGCTTTAATACCAAGACTTAAATTAACTGTAATTTATTACAAATCAGGTTATAGGCTTTCTGAACTTATTACTTTAATAATTCTGATACATATGTAAAATATTAAATCCTTCAGTTCAAATGCCAAATATATATATATTATCTATATAGATAATGCACAATATATTTATTTAAATTTATTAGTATATAGATGTACTTGATAGTATTTAATTATTTTTATAAAGTTTTGTGACGCCATAAAAATAATAAAAACTTATTTTAAAACAAGAACTTCTATTTTAAAATGTACTTGAATATATAAAAAATGCTTTATTGTTTCAAGTTTGTATTAGAATATGCAAAATTTTCATTTATCCATAAACTAAAATTAACCCCATGGTCAATTTTTAGAATAACTTATATTTTAAATTTAATATTTGCTTACAGCCTTCATAACAGTACATTTTAGATGCAATTCCTCTAATTCCTCTTTTCCTCTGCTGTAAATAAAGGTTCTTGAACCATAAATTTAAATAGACAAATATCCATTTAATTTTACGACTTTGACGTTGCATTTAACACTGAAAGTCCCAAGTTCAACATTTAAGTTTTCTGGTTCTCTAGCAATTTTTCCATTAGTTGTATTATAAGAACTAAAGAACTATTTCCCTTCATAGAGGAAGTCAAAATGCTTTCTACATTCCTGCGTCCTGTTCCCATAGAAACCAGTCTAGAAATCGATGAGGACCATACCACACATTTTGCTAAGCTACAAATTCTTGCCTCCCTATCTTCGTTTTGGGTCGCAGAAAGGGTAAAAAAGAAAGAAAGAAAAAATCTCCACAGAAATATTTATATAGTAGTCGAGAAGGTAGAACATGTACCTGATTCTATTGCATAAATCATCCCTACATGTGCATAAACACCTGCATAAATATGTATGGGTGTCATTTTATGTGGCAGGGTTTGGGAGAAATAGAATTTCCCCATTAAAATGAATGATAAGCGGATTCATCTTCATGTTTATGCAGTTTTCCTGCTTAGTGAAGCAATATGGTTACGTTTAATGAGGGTACTGCACAAATAAATGATACGGTATCGAAACCTTAGACCCTGGGAGTTCTTTCACGTTTTTAACGCGTGAAATAATTTATTACTCGCGTCAGTTTAATTAACATTTCTGTTTATTTTAGTAAGATTTTGTATTCTATGTAACTGCTTAAGAACATTCATTAAAAAACATGCTTTTGTGTGATGTAATCTTTTCAACTTTTGAGAGGTGATTCCAGTCACACCTTACGTGATAAGCATATATTAAGGTTTTTTTTTCCAGAGATTTTTAATTGATTTTGATGGAGGAAAACCAAAGCAGTAACATTAAATTTATCGCTTAATTATCTACGATGAAAACGTGTCATTATTGAATTAAATATTAATCAAAGCAAAAATTAATTAAAAACCTGTTCACTAATACGGAACACTTTATGATTAAGGCAAGAGTAAATATCGTTTTTATATTAATGTATTTCATTTTTATCAATTTAAAGATAGGAAATAACATTAAGAAACAAACAATGTTTTTTGATAAATGTATTAAATTTGTATGTATCTTTTATGAATAAATAATCGATGGAATTGTCGTACTTACTTATCTTACACACGTATATTAATTACTTATTTGTTCTCGTATAGATATATATCAATTAATTAAAAGATAGTAGAATAAGAAAACGCATGAAAGATAAGAAACATATTAAAACAAAAATTATGTTGAATTAAACTGTTTTGAAATTTTCCTTATCTCTTATCTGCATAAACTAATACCTTTACACTTGATACAACTATTTCAGTTAGTATTTTTAATCAATTTTCTCATAAATATTAGCTGTTTAAAGAAAAGTAAAAGACGACAAAGTGTAAAATATTAGAAACAACAGGAAATTCTCGTAACGGGTATGAACATATAATTTTATGTTGCTTATCTTCACTTTTAAAACTTAAACTGCGACGGAAAATGTTTTTATATTCAAAAGCAGAACAGCACTTCAACTTTTACTCCAAAACACGCAAATTTTGATTAATGAAGATAACGTACCCGAAGAACAATTTTTCTCTCCTAAAGTAATCGAGTTACATGTACGCTTGCATTGCATGGCTATGAGCATAATCCTGCAGGCTCCATGGTAACCATGGCAGAAATCGATTCTGTAAGAGCTTTGCCTCTCTTACTCTTTTGCTAATAACTCGCCTGCTAAAGGATTTTCTGTTCAGATAACGCAAAAATGGTGCATAAGGGAGGGAGGGATAAAGGAAAAAAAATAAATAAATTGCCTGAAAGTGTATCGAATTCCGGAAATTTTCGAAAATGAATAATTAAAGCTTTTGAGGGGGGGAGGCACAGGAGTTGCCTGAAACGTGTTAGGGATGTTTTGCAGGCCGCTGATTATTATTCATTAGATACAAAACGGCAGGAACAATCAAAGTTGATTAATGAGCCAAAGAAGGAACAAAGTTCGTCATTTGTGGCGCATAATGAGGCGGAAAAAATTTCTCCAGATATTTGAATATTCGATATGTGCACTGCGTAGGATGTAAAAGTTCAGAGAAAAATGTCCTGTTATTTAATTTAAGAACAATTTTTTTACGGCTGATGTAGTCTGTTATTATGCAAGTTTCGAAGTATTATAATTAGTCCTATTCCGCTGGGTTTGAAATAATTAAACGAGCAATAAAAAAAGATACACTTAACATAATTTGATAAAGTAACGAGATTATAAAATTAATGATGTCTTTAGAAATGCTCTTGATGAAATTGGATTAGAGGGAGCAGTGATTCTAAAATTATCATTTGAATGGATTTTAAACAATATTTTTTTCCTCTCTAAAGAGAATTCTAATTATGTATTTGAAAACTGATTTCTAAAGAATTTAGTCGATAAGAAAAAACTTATGAACTGCATTTATGCGCACAATATTTTTAAGATGCAAATTTAGTTTTTAAAGATAAGTCTAGTAGCTGGAATAAAATTATTGATTTAAACTCTGATGGCGCCACCAGCTAGGAGGGAAGCATAAGTAGAACAAGACATGAGCTTAGCACTTAAAATAATAACTACACAAAAATTGTAAAAATAACAATGTTTAAGATATTAGTTAATTAATGAAGAAGTTTGCTTTATGTTACTTTGTGTGTTTTAAAAGCTTTTTTTTTTTTTTTTTTTTTTTTTTTAAGAATTCTAAAAAAAGCACATTGAACAAAACAAAAGAAAAGGAAAAATAACTAACGATATGGAATTTAAAAAATAATCAAACAGAAAAAAAAATATCCACGAGTTTTAATAGAGATAGAGCCATTTAATGAAACAATGATAAAAATAAAATTTTAATTAAAAAAAAAATCATAATAATAAGCTAAATAAAAGTTTTAGAGAGCCCCTTTAAAAGTAAAATTAAAAATGCCAAACTTGTAAAATAATTTCGATTAAAGCATAAAGCTTAAGAATACCAATAATCTTAAGAGCCAATTTCAGAATCTTCAGTTTAATCTTAAGAACCAATGTTATTCTGCAGGGAAATAATCTCTATTACAACTAATTAATTAATGCATATTTTTAAATTCCGTTTTCACATTCAGAAAATTCATAATTGTTCAATTGGTTATCGCTTTCAAAAAATTGATTTTTTGAATTTTTAATATTTTACTTTGAAGCTGTAAAATGAAAAATTTCACTTGAAAAATTTCAGTGAAAAATCGCAAAAAGTAGAGAATTCCTTTAATGTACTTCTTAATGAAAATGGGCATATTGTTTGTATAGTTAATATTAATCAACACTTCTATTTTATTTTTCACATTTTAAAATGTACCTGAGTTATTTAAACTATACACATTGCTCTTATGTGTTCAGAAAATTCAGAACGGAATTCAGAAAATTCACAACCGACAAATTTGTTCTTGACCCCAGTAGCACATAACGTTGTTATAACTAATTTTTCACTGTTCAAACTTATTTTCAACGCTATAATAACGTTATGTGCTACCTGGGGATATACTAAAATTAATGTTTGAATTCTGTAATATTTCATTTTTGAGCTAAAAAAATGAGAAAAATGAACTGAATGCCTTTTTCGCCTTTTTATAACATCAAAATAAAATATTAAAAAATAAATAAAATAAAATATTTTATTAAGAGCAAATTTAACGGTTGTAGATTTTCAGAATGAGAAAATGCAATTAAAATAATAATAATAATAATCTGTATAATATTTCTCTAACGTGGACCAGTTTCAATTATTTTTTGTCGAAACGATACGATACGCGAGGATAAAAAAAAAAAAAAAAATGATATTTATACATGAACCATATAAAAGCACGCGGACTTAGCTCAATGGACTAATAAGAAAAAATGACGACATTTGTCTGATGAGATTATTTTACGAAAAAAATGTATTTTTAACAGTTGTTTCTTCAGAATCTTTGCAAGCGTCATTTTAAACCTAGCAATATTTTAAAGATATATACAGAATATGAACTTTTGCGTCAAAAATTGACTAAAAAACACAATCATAAAAAATATAATAATATTGGAATTATTTTATTTTATTTTATTTATTTATTTTAAAATAATAATAATAATAATAATAATAAAATGTCATCGCCAGTATGACGACAAAAATTTAAAAGACGTCGTGGGAGCCCTATATTAAAATTGTACTGCCAGTGGAAGTATGAAAATTGGATCGTGAACCATGAATTTTATTTGGAAACCTTTCTTTGAATGATTTTGGTTTCACTATTGTACAATATTAATTTGGTTTTATTAATAATTTGGCTTCTGGTAAATTAAAATTTTAATTAGGTGGCGAAATTGGTATAACATTTATGACTATGAGTTTCAAATTTTAAAGGTAAATAAGAAAAGAAATGAAATGCGAATATTTCGCACGGGTTAGCTAGTAATAATAAATTAGTTAAGGGGACAAGGGATGATTAAAATTATCAAAATCGATGCAATTAAAAATATCTAGATAATTATTTATGGAATGCCTTAAACTGTGTAGTACTTTAAAAAATAATATCATTCTACAGTTCCTAAAACATTACTTTTTTTTTCTTCTTTTTTTTCAAACAAAATTTTGAACTTTAAATTTATTTTACTTGTGTTCTAAATTTCGGGAACATTTAGTTACTTATAATGCTCCTTGCTAATTTGTTCTCATTCATGCCTCTTATAAATTGTGCAAACCTTAATCTGTGTATTTTTGCTACGAAACAGTGGCGGATTTAAGGGGGGTGCTAGGGGGCTGAAGCCCCCCCCCCCCAAAAAAAAAAAAAAAAAAAAAAAAAAAAAACACCGACATTCACAATTGAATATTGCAATTGTAAATTTTTTATTGGTCTAGAATAACACTTTGAAAAATCTTAGCCCCCCCTCCCCAAAGTCAAGTTCTGAATACGCCACTGCTACGAAACTGGACATTCATTCCGAAATCAAAAAAATATTAAATTTATTACGAACTCTTAAATTTGGACGTATGACAAAAATGTATGACGATTTCAAATTTTAATTTTTTTTTTTTTTTTTTGTAACTGATACTGTAATAGATATATAAAAAATTCAATGCACAGATGTGCTCAGTTACATACAAAAGATACACAATAAAAAAATTGGAGTTTTAAAATATTTTGAAATTAAGTATCGAGAATTTTGAAATTGAGCATCATTTTGTATTATTATTCCAATAAAAGATGCCATTTCATCGAAAGAATTAATTCGTTCATTTAAAATACGCTACATGCATAAAAAGGATCGATTTCATGGCACTTCACGATTTCAGAAACAACAGAATGCAAAACGAAAATAATTAATTGCAACGTTCCATGTCCCCTTAATAAATAATTCTGTTAGCAAATCTCCCCATAGAATTACATCGGATTTGGCTGCCGGGAAAATTGTAAGAGCGAGAAATAAAATAATAATCTAAATTACATTTCATGAAAAGTAGATCACTACAGTAGCACTATTTTGTGCGTGGTGCGACATTTTATAGATTTACTATAATTCGTTGATGCATCAATAATAAAGTGATTATTGACGTCGTCTGTAAAACACTTCGGCTTAAAGTCTAGGCGCGATACTTCCACTCACTACCACTACACTCAGTGAAGCTTTGAATCAGGAGATCCCGATGAATTTATAAATATTTTTCAGGGAGCATTTTTAATGATATTCTTATAATGAATAATAAATTGATGTATCTTTAAGAGTCATAAGCATGGACTACAAGCATAATTGATGAAATAGTATGTTTGTACTCTGTGAGATCAAAGCCTCGCTAAAAGATTATTGAGCCTATATTGAGCATTGTAAAGCTTTGTGACTTTCTAAATTGGTTGGTCGATATTTGAGATATCGTGGTTTGCACTTAATAGCTTCAAATTATAGATCTAGTATTTTTAGAGTACTAATTTCTAAAATAGTTTACACACTACAGGAGGTACCGGACCCCCCGACAGGGGTCCAACATTTGGGCGATTTTTCGCAAGTAAAGAATATTTTTAAAGACAACAATGTCAGCTATAATATTGTGGAAAGAATTTTACTTTGGTATTTTGTTGTGGCATCAGTGTACTTGTACCAAAGAATTTCTAACAGAGTATTGAAATATCTTTGCCTGTACTTGTCAAATAAAACAGTAGTATAATTTCGGACATTTTGGAGTAGAAAGAGAGATAAAAGTAGATACTAACTTTAAATTTAAAGTACAACTGTTCTAACATAATGTATTGAATTATTTCTTTAAATATAAATCTACAATTCCATAAATTATAAATAACTAGAAATGAATTACTAAATATACCTAATGCATTATTTTTTTAAGAATGCCCTCTTAGACATTTTGCGCCCAATGCTGCCACTGAACGAACATCTTGAAGTCCGACATTTTCTCTATAAACCTGATACCAAAATGCTACCATGTGAACAAAGTGACGTGTCTCTCTTAAAATAATGGATATTATTTCGTTGGCAACTTTAGCTTTTACGCTTATTACTTACCACCAAATTGTTCAAAATCTTATTAAGAAATCATAAAAAAAAAAGAGGAAAGATTAAATATTTAAATAAAAATGTTTATAGAGTTAACTTTATGGTAAAATGAACTCAGCCCTTTCTGATTTCCCTAAACATGATTCAATTCCAAAATGGGCTTGAAAGTCTACTTTTCTGCATAAAAAAAGTAGTTATTTAAACAGTACTTATTTATTTATTTTAAGACGAAGCTACCATTGGCATGTTTGTTGCAAAAAAAAAAAAAAAGCAGAAGCAGCTTTCTTGCAAGTGTCCCAGAACTAACGCTATGCAGAAAAGGCGTCTTATTGATATCATTTAATATGTTTATGAGTAAAAAGATGGAAAGCAAAAATTTCTGGAATTTAAAATGCTAATAACATCTATTCAATACATCAACAACTACTTAGTGTCGATATAGTTATCCAGAAGATTGTAAAAAAAAAAAAAAAAAAATCGGGAAGTTGGGGGGGGGGGGGGGAGTACGCCAGGTGTCATACTAGAATTGCTTAGTTACTGAGTGTGAGTATTAACATATTTTGATTTTTTAATACTTTTCCCATAAATATATTAAATGACACTTCAGAACATTTTGTGCTTCTCATCAAATGTGGTAATCATGCGTCTTTTCCGTCTGGAAATACATTGCAGCTCTATTGTATATTCAGAAATGGGAAATAATGCCGAAATATTTCATTTTGCTCTTGATCAAAACCGTCTTTCCTTTCTCTCCCACTCGGCTACGCCTCCCATTGTTCTAGAAATGTACAAACACATTCAACTAATTTTACATACTCAACAGCATTTGCACTGCGATAAAGCGGACTTTCGTTTCACTTAAGATTTCAACTTTATTTACTGAAGTACTCGTTCGTGTATCGACACATCACATGCGCCGTATTTCGAATGCTGACTCAGTAGCACCCCTATCAACAGAGCCCTTCTCTAGCACTTTTATCAGCTGTAATCAATAGCATTGCCCCCGGAGATTAAAGGGGAAAAGGGTACCGAGCAAGAGGCACACTCTTCAATCATTGGGCGGATCGTTATTGATTGCGATAAATTCTAGAATTCCATTTTCGAGTGGCCATTTTGTTTGCTGGGTAAACATGCGTACGTGGGATTATAGTTTTATCAACAGCGCTGGAAATTTTGAGCTGAAATCTAAACAGCTGGAAGCAATACAAAGAGCAAAATTCTCATCGTTTTATCTCTGTGCTTGCTGCAGAATTTTATCAAATTTTCGAACGAATTTCGCGCTTCAGAAAATTTTGTTAGGTTTTTTTTTTTTTTTTTTTTTTTTTTTGGTTAATTACGTACAGAAAATGTTATGAAGTCAGTGGGTGTAAAATGAAGCGTCAAGGTTCAAATTACTATAATCTAATTTTATTTTCCACTCCATCTGTTTCAAAATGTAGTTTTGGAAATAATTAATTGGATGGTAAAAATTTAAGGATAATACTTCAAAATATTAATTAATCACGAAAACAAATTCTGAAACATGTATCTGGGAAGATATAGAAGAATGGTAGAAAGATTGGAGAAGCACATAACAGAAAGTTCTGCTGAACTTTCTCCATAAAAGGGTTTATTTTTGACTTGTTCCTACAGGATATTAATTTCCAGATATACAAATCAGGGGGTTTTCCAGTGGAAAACCTTGGTCCGTTAAAGGACCCTTCACAGAATTTTACATGATGAAAAAGGACCCTTCACAGAATTTTACATGATGAAAAAGGACCCTTCACAAAATTTTATATTCTAAAAATGGACCCTTTACAAATTTTTTTACCCTAAAAAAGGATCCTTCATAAAATTATTTATCCTAAAAAAAGACCTTCTCTCCTTAAAAGCAGACCTTTGATTGATTTCTTTCATTTCGAAAATTAAACTTCTATGGAACTTAAAGCCACCTAAATAACCGGACGTTCTTTGCTGTATTTCCCCAAAAAGCTAATATTCAATTTTTAATTTAGAAAAGGTTTCTATGTATATGCGTGAGTTTAGCTCTATTAAATTGAATTGTTATTGTCTAAAATGAAATGTTAATTGTAATTTTATTTTGTAAAATTTATTTTTTGCAATTTCACAAACAAAAAAAAAAAAAAAAAAAAAAAAAAGAAAGAAAGACCCGAGCTGGAAAGTTTGGAAAAACTTTATTCTCACGCTAAATTTATATTCACAAAATGACGTGTAGATTTTTCACAAATTCACAAAAACAGGACCCTGCATGAAAAGTCTGGAAAAACCCCTGCAAATTAGTTCAAAGTTTTTAAAAAAAATTATAATAGAAAATTTCCAAACTTGTTAGATATTGCTTTATTGTTCCTTATAAAATTAAATTGTAGAACAATAAAGATAAGCGATGCTGTGAAGAAATTGATTCCTAGTGACTTGATATAATAAGATTCAAACTATAAAAAGAGAGAGTCAACAAATGCATAATAATTTATTTTTACACTAACTTGACTATTTGCCATAAAAGCATGTTTGATAAAAATAGCAAAAGTAGCCGCTTAGTTTATTTTTCGCACTTTATGAAATATAAAAAATAATAATTTTTGAAAAACGAGAATCAACTGAATGGTTTTTAATTTTCTAAATGTGAAAAGGAATTGAAAAAATAATATTTAACGAGCAATTTTCAAAACAAATTTTTCCATAGAATAACATGGGGTTTGGCTGCCGGCGATGATATATGAAGCGTCTCCATTTTTTCATTAAATCAAGCTATTTAATTCCTCCTTCAAGAAATTATCTTTGCCATCATAATTTTTACAGGTATTGTTAATTAGATTTCATAAAAGATCATCTCCCATTTTACGATACCAAAAACGAACACCTAGAAGCTAACGCCAGCGTGTGCGCGCGCGCGCGTGTGTGTGTGTGTGTGTTTCAAGCAGATCCAACGAGCTTCTTCAAAAAAAAAAAAAAAAAAAAGCAAACATGAACGAAAATAAATGCACGGATGTCTGAAATAACAACAATAATAATAGTAGTAGTAATATGTTGTGGTTACCACAAAACTTTCTTACATATATTTCTATACAAATTTAAGTAAATTTTAATAAAAAGTTTTTTATTAAAATTATTTATTAAAAATATTTTTCATGATGAATGCAGAAGTTTTAATTTGAATATAATTAATTATAATTAACGTACTACAATGCAAATGTTCTATTATTGCATATTAAACAAATGCCGTTGCTCACATGAAATTCATGGCCCAGATAACAAATGTTTGCAGGTAGGGATTCAGTTTTTCGTGCCCCGTTAGAATAGATAAAATTGTCAGGTCGGATTGTACTCCCCCCCCCCCCTCCACCTCACATGCATACTAAAGTTAAATAATAATAATAATAATAATATAAAGCGTTATTCAGTCGGTCGATCAAAAAGGAAGAAGAAGAAATATAATAATTTATATTTAGTCGGTTCCAACTTCACATGATTTTTAACAGTCAAGTTACGCTGAATAAAGAGCATTCATTGACTAGAACCTGCCTGTTTCTTTACGAACTACTTTCTCCCACAAGAAATTCGACAATTTTTTCGTAACAATATACAGATAAATGTTAGATTTTTTTACAGATAGATTTTTTTTTCTTTTTTACATATATGTAATCAGCTAGATATGTCTAATAGCGATTTTTTAAAACTAGTTTAGCAGTTTTGAAAAGAAAATATGTAGCGAATAAAAAAGAGTTAAACCAGAAATATTTAAGTATCAGTAAAATTTTATGCCCCTTAAATATTTGTGCCCAGGGCACAAGCTCCGACTCCCTGTACGATAATTACGATCAAGCTCGGTGGAACTACATTTGTTTAACGTACTCTTTTACATACAATTTTAATACAGTGATCATAAGCTAAAATTATGTATAACATGGCAAAATTCAAATTCAAGAGTAATTATGTCAAGCTGATATGAGACTTAATAAATTTCCTTAACGCACAAGACTTTTTCAACCAACGAGAACTTGGAGGAAATAATCCGAACTTTCGCTAAACATGTCAAACTAACTTTTGCAGGGAAAAAGTAAATAAATAAATAAACTTAATTTAAATTTACCCTGTTTGGATAGCGTTTGAAAGCTGCAAGAAAAACAATCTTATTTCACATGTTGAATTTTCCAGAGAAGGATAAGTGCATTAATTTCCTAGCGCTGTGGGCTAATAAATTTTACTAGCTGTCTCTAATGACTTCAAATTAATTTTGAGACATAATATAGAATTTCACTTAAAAAAAAAAGTAAAATTCATAATACAATTAGACATATGAACAGTGCTTCATCATTAAATGGTGTTTTAATTTTGTAATTTTAACATCAAATTATTATTCAATCAAAAGGCTTTTTTTTTTTTTTTTTTTTACATTTAAGCATTACGGAAAGGAAATAATTCTTAATTCTATTTGTTTGTTTGTCTGCTCGCACTTTAATTTTTAAAATAACTTTAAAATGTCTTGAGAATATATACTATAATACATGTTCAACTACAGATAAAGTGTCTAATTCTTGCAGCCACACACACACACACACACACACACAAAAAAAAAAAAAAAAAAAAAAAAAAAGAAGAAGAAGAAGAAAAAGAAAAAGAAGGATTTTTTTACCCCTTTAATTACATTCCACCAATGCTGTTAAATTTGTTCATTAAAAATAAAAAGCCGAAAATTTTCAATAAAATCTTTAGACTTTACATTAAAAGTGAATCATATTGTGACTCCAGCTAAACTGTTTACTATTTAGCTATCAATTAATAATTAATTTTGTTTATTGCAATAAAAAAATAAAATACATATTTATTGACGCTTTATTTACTTCCGTGCTTATGAAAATAGATTATAGTATTAAATGCGAAATAAAGCTCGTTTTATTTTTACTTGAATATTTAACTTTCTTGCTGACAATTGAGAATTTAAAAGTAAAAGGTACAACCTTAGTGGATTCTCAGTAAACAAGTATAAAACGTAATGCTTTACTTAGCTAATTTAAAAATTATTTAATGCTTAATTAACTGATGCTTAAAAAATAACTAATATTTTTCTAAAAAAATAAAAACTTCAAAAACGTTGTTTGACTTTTCTTTAATTATATGAAGGC
The DNA here is from genome assembly GCA_963930645.1 of Salticus scenicus. Classification (NCBI taxonomy): domain Eukaryota; kingdom Metazoa; phylum Arthropoda; class Arachnida; order Araneae; family Salticidae; genus Salticus; species Salticus scenicus. The sequence goes on along the minus strand of OZ005650.1, from coordinate 225,315,290 downwards.
ACATTCAGAAAAATAAGACACAATAATAATAATAATATAGATGGTCAACCGATTTTAATTCTGTTATATTTTCATCACAAAAAGTAAAATTAAATTAAATAAACTAAATAAACTATTCATGATGAAAACTATTCATGATTGCACTAGTTCTTTTCATAAGCATTTTCTTTCCAGACGCAAAGGGATTGGAACTTTTTGCTAATTTTTACCATAAATGAAATGCAAATGGAAAATCACAGCTGATTACTTTTCTCTGTCAAACTGCATTTTCCATGATTTTTCTTAAAATTCGGTTCAAATAAGTAAATTTGATGGCTTTTTTTTTTTTTTTTTTTCTTAATGCCTTTTTTCCAGAGAGGTGTATGCATTTCTATTTAAAAAAAAAAAAAAAAAAAAAAAAACTCGTACATTATGTTCAAAACTTTAGAAGCAAAACCGTTTGTTCCAAATGTTGGTAAGGTGAGAAATAAGGTAATTTTCCGAGTTAACATAGTATATAGCAAATTATATGAGATGTATATGTTATTCACGTTTATTGCTTTGAATTTATTTTGAAATACATATAATAAATTTTTATTTAATAGGAAATAAAATTTATGAGTTAAAACTGTACCCGATATTTATATTAATTTAAAACTAAAATTGAATCTAATTTCCACTTTTTTCCCCTTTATAATAGTCTTAATTTCTGTAAATGCGTAGAAGGGACTATGAGAAAAAGATTTCTGTAAAGTAAATAAATGAATGAATAAATAAATAATAATGAAAGTTGACCTTATGTAAAAATATGGAGCTCAGCCCTATGAGAAGACGCTAATTTTTCCTTAGCTGTAACAAGTCCCCCCCCCCCCCCAAGTTTTAAATGCCTTTTAAGATTTTTGTTTCTATGATGTTGTGAAATCTTTTTTAAAAATTGTCTTTTATGAAAAATCTAATCATACTTTTGTTAATCTTAAATTACATGGATTTCCAAGGCTCAAAAAAAACACCTTTTCTCTCTCTTTTCTTAATACAATAAATAAATAAATAAATAAATAGTTCAAAATGTGAGCATATAAAAGAGAAACATTTATCGAAATTTTATAAAAATTCTCATTGTTCATCCTGGTTTCCGCAGACCTTTCAGAAAAGCAGTGGATAAGATTTCTCAAAAACTAATGCACCAATCTTAATGAAATTTTGCACACTTCTTCAAAATAAAATTGACTAGTGCTTAAAGGAATTATTTTCCTTTTTTTTTTTTTCGATTGCAATTAATTTAAGAAGGCTATACCTGGTGTAAAATATACCTTAAATTCTACGTTTTTTGCATACAATTTATTTATTTATTTGTTAATCTTTCCATTCAAGCTCTTGTCAATTCTATTCTGAAGAAGTTTGCAAACCTTCAATAAGGTTGGTGCATTAGTTTTTGAGAAATCGTGTCTGACGCTTTTCTGAAGGGTCTCTGGAAATCAGGATCCATTGACTGAAATTTACAAATTTTTAAGGAAAATTTTATGAAAAAAGAGAAAATTTTTATGAAATATTGCTCTTTTATTGGCTTAAAATTTTGAACTGTATTTTTGTGTTTATTACTTAGAAAAGGATAGCGAAAATGTGCTTTGTTTTAGATTTCGAAATCCATGTAACCCCTTAAATTTCTGTATGGACACCTATAACAGAGTATTTGTTTCATTTTACAGAGTCCCACTTTCATGTATGCACGTACATTTTATATAACATGATCTTTGAATTTTTTTTTTTTTTTTTTTTTTTTTTTTTAGTTTTAAAGAACAAATACGAAAAATGAAAATAGTGCATTTTCCGCACTAAATTGTTCAAAACAACAACAACAACAAAAAAAAAAAAAAAAAAAAAAAAAAAGAAACGAGAATTAATTTACTTGTTATAAATTTTCTAAATGTGAAACTGGAATAAAAATAAAATAAAATACATTAGGTTATAAGTAACTTAAAAAGCAAATTTCTCTGTAAAATAGTATCGGGTTTTAGCTGACGGGCGCGTTAGGTGAAGCATTCCCTAAAGGTACAATTACTAATCTCGCCGACAAACAAAGCCCATGCTATTCTATGTTGAAATTTGCTTCCAAAACTACTCCTTGCTTAATGTATTTTTTAAAATTCCGTCTTGACATTCAGAAATGAGTACTCGCCAGACTTCAGAAATGAGTACTGTTAAATGAGTACTCATTTTCGAACAATTGATTTTTCACATTTTTAATATTTTATTTTTTAGCTAAGAAATAAGAAAAATGCTTTTAGTTATTCTTTTAACTCAAAAATAAAACATTAAAAATTAAACAAATAAATTAAAAAAAAAAAAAGTATTAATTTAATGGTTGTGATTTTTTTAAAGGGGAAAACGGCATTTAAAAAATACTCAAAGTAACGAATAATTATGTAACACATTTTCGCATAAAATAACATGGGCCTTAATTGCCGGCGTGATTAGGTATTGTACGATCTTTAGAAGTCCTAATCAATGGAGTTGTGCCTATAGTCTAGAATTTTTTTTAATAGGGTACTCCCTGTATTCGAGGAAAGATCTTGTATTTGGGTTTACGTTATGTCTAATGTGCAGCAGAAAAACTTAGCAAAGATTAAAAAAAAAAAAAAAAAAAAAGCATATTTAACAAAATAATTTCTTCAAAAACATTGCAGCAACAATTAAACAAAGCAGGTTAAAAAACAGAAGATCTGCAGAAAAAGCCATTATTAAGGATAAGAATTAAAATTAACAAATCTTCAGATGACAAAAAATTTTTTTTAAATTATCAGTTAAATATTGGACTGAACTGGTTTTCTCTGATGAGTCAAGTTTAATTTATTTCGAGATGATTAAAAAAGCTTGTAGGACGGCGAAAATGTTATCGACTTAATGAAAACTGCTCTCTTAAATCAGTGATACGTTCTCCGTACATTATGGGTCGGAGGTGCATAATTTTTCAAGGAGTCGAGTAAATTTTCCTGCTCAAGGGATCAATTAACTCGAAATAAAATACGGCCATTATAAAAGTGGCGCCTGACCGACTATTTTGAATCTATCTCAGACTTTTCCGCAAACAGCATTTCAAAATAATGCACCTTTCTACAGGGTGTCTGTGGTACGTTTATTTGACTAAAATCATTATATTACCTATCCATTCCCATGAACACCTATAATTCTGTAAGTAATCATATCTTTTTTTTTACTTTAAATTAAATCCCACAAAGAATATCGTAGAATTTCTTCTTTACCAGACCTGCGAATAGTCCTAATCTCAATCCGCTCGAGAATGTTTAGTCTATAAAATGGCTGGCGGAGAGGGGGGAGGATTCGAAATTTGCAGCCTACAACTCTGCAGGAACTAGCAAAAATTATTTATGATATTTTGCTCAGTGAAATTCCAGAGATTTATACTAAAACACTGTATAATACTGTGCCATTGCGCATTAAAGCAGTAATTCCATGTAAAGGTGGAATTACCAATGGAGAATACATATTTTTTATTAAGTAATTGTTTAGATCTAGCAAATAAGTAGTTCTTTTTCATATATTAAAATATAACTTGTTCATTTCATATAATAAATCATAATAGAATACAAAGTATACGTTTATTATATTACGTTTATGTAGACATGTAGATTTTTATTATGTGCTTCATACAGTGTAATAAAAACGAATTTCTAAGTCGAAAATGTACATAGGTATAATTTCATCGCGTTGGCATTATGCAAACATGACAGTTTTATTTCTTTCATCCATTCGTTTTGAATTTATTACAAATAAAAAATGTAGACGTCATTCCCCCCCCCCCCCTTAGCTTAAAAAAGTCTCTACAAAACCATGAATAATGACACTTTAATTACAGTCACACCCAATATATACATAGCATTTCTTGGATTCCTATTCGGATTTCCAAGAAATCGAAACATTATAGGAATCATTTTCATAATAAAATCTCTCTCTCTCTCTCTCTCTCTCTATATATATATATATATATATATATATATATATATATATATGTATGTATAAAGTAATAAAAAGAAGTAGAATGAAAAAATAAACAAATGGTTAAATTCCCACAATAATCCTCAAGAGCCTAAATATATCACTAAATAACTATAATAAAAATATCTATTAATATTGTAAAAAGGATATGAATAATTCGACCAGTATAATTTTAATATTGATATGAAAACAAGAATAATAATACTTACTTTAATATAATTCTATTGAAAAAAAAAAAAAAAACAAATGAGAATATAAATAAAAATATGCTTAGAACCAATTTATATTTATGCGTAGTCCGTTCAGCATTATACATTTCTCCATTTTTTTTTTTTTTTTTTCATTTTTCATTTATTTCATCTTTTAGAAGTGCTGGCGGCGGCGGTTTTAATGGTGACCCATATTTCTACAGCGCTTTAGAAGATTTCATTAAATGGATATTAAGATTTTCCATCAATGAAATAAATAGTTTAATTTTGGGAGCAGATACAAATATGATTTTTTTTTTTTTTAATAATGTTTTTGGAAGTTATACCAGTCTTTTACAGTGATATGCTCTAAAACAGAATTTCGCAAGAGAATGTAAGTAAAAATATGCTTGGAATTATCAATTTATATTTATACATAGTCCTTTTACTATTACACATTTTCTCTTTTCCTCGTTTTCTTTCTTTCTTTCATTTTATTTATTTATTTTATTAGTGCTAGAGGCCTATTTCAGTCGGTACAGTTGTCGAATTTTTATAGGTCACTCTTAATTAGTGCTAGAGACCTATTTCAGTCGGTTTATTGAATGGGGATTTATTGAATGAAGTCCCCCCAAGGCCCAACTTTGACATGAGTTCCCCCCAAGGTACCCTATTTCAGTCGGTACAGCGTTGTCGAATTTTTATAATACACTCTTAATAGTGCTAAGGGCCTATTTCAGTCGGTTTATTGAATGGGGATTTATTGAATGAAGTCCCCCCCAGGCCCAACTTTGACATGAGTCCTCCCCAAGGTACAACTTTGACATGAGTCCCCCCAGGCCCAACTTTGACATGAGTCCCCCCAAGGCCCAACTTTGACATGAGTCCCCCCCAGGCCCAACTTTGACATGAGTCCCCCCAAGGTACAACTTTGACATGAGTCCCCCCAAGGCCCAACTTTGACATGAGTCCCCCCCCAGGCCCAACTTTGACGTGAGTCCCCCCAAGGCCCAACTTTGACATGAGTCCCCCCCCAAGGCACACCTCCCCCTCATTGGGAAAAAGAGAAAAAACGTTGTTTTGCGGCTATAAGACAGTTTGGACTTCCAACGTTATTTGTTACAATATCTGCAGCTGAAACACATTGGTTTGATTTAATAAAAACTTTATCATGGAATTTAGATCGTCACGAATTAACTAAAGAAGAATTTGTCGATATTAACAAGTTTAGCAGTAGGCCTCTGGCAGTAAATTAAAATCTGTCAATGTCAGATTTTCATGTTTTAAATAATGAAATAATGTCGTGTCTGTATAATTTTTTTATTTATTTTTTTTTTTCCCGTCGTCTTCTTTTCTCTTTTCGTTTAACAGCGACACTGTAAATTCTGCGTGCTTTATTAGGCATATTTAAAGATATTACTTGAAATAATTACTTTTTTTTTTTTTTTTTTTTTTTTTTTCAGGCGATCAGAAAATGGAGCAAGTTTAAAAACATTATCTGGCACTCATGTTTAAGTTGTCTATAATAACTTTCTGTAATCATGTGCATCGCCAAAATTTGGCTTAAAAAGAGAGAGAAAAAAAAAAAAAATTAGAGAGAGAGAGAGAGAAGAAAAAATCATATGGGGCATTTACAGAACTTTTTGTTATCATGCATTTGAATAATATAAAAGCAGATTACAGATTATAAAGAAGTACGTGATATTAATGTATTTTAGAAACAGTTTTATTTGACAAATATTTCTGTGTGAAGGAAGTTGCTGCCCTCCTCAACCACCTATTTGAATACAGTACTTATTCATAAAAATTTTAAGTTTTTAAATTTACAAGTTTATTCCAAATTATCCAGACAACTTTCACGCACACCCCTCTTCCAAACTCACTAATCTTGGTTAAACTTTTCAACAGTCACCGTAATTTGATCTGCAAAATAACAAATTTCAATTTCTTACAATTATTTATTTTTAAATTAGGCTTGTAAGTGACACACACACACACACACACACACACACACACATATTATCCGTTAAAATCTTTATTTTTCATATTCAGGGCACCTCAAAACGCGTAGTTATGGCAAAGAAAAAATGGAAGGAAAGAAAAGTCAGCGTTAAAATTGGATCACAAACAATACATTGCATTACAATACATACCATATGCGTATGAGAAATTAATTATCATTCCTAAGAAGTTTTCACGAACTTGGTGAAAAATTAAGCGCTTGCATCAATTACATTTAATAGAAAAGAAAATATTCACTCAATTCTGAGTAGCCCAGTATATTGTATATAAGTTATGCGCAATTTACATAGTGTACTTATATTTAGCTCAGTATTAAAAAGATATAACACAACTTAGATTGCACTTCTAGCAATATCCAAGTATAATATTAATATATCTGTATTCTTTTGTGTAGCTCTGTAAACGAATCTTGAACAGTTTTTATACCATATCTTATACTAAACATACTTTTATGCATATATATATATTAGGGTGGTTCGAAAAAAACTTTTTTTTAAATTTCAGATCGCTATAGTGCACAAAAGTTGCCATTGGTATAGACATGAAAAAAGCACTAATTATTATTTTTTTATTAATTTGTCTTCCGGTCGCGCAATGCGATCGAATTTACCAAAAAATTGTGAAAAACCTTAATTTTTCATAATTTTTTAAGCACGCCAGATGGTTTTAATTGCGTTCCAATCCCATGATTTAACTACTAAAAGTATGTGAAATCAATATATATGCACTTATTATACATTTGTTTCATATCTTCCGGTCGCGCAACATAGTACAAAATGAGTAAAATTAGTAGTTTTTGCAAAATTTCAAAGTTTGACTGTTTAGTACATTTTAATCATATGACTTTTAGAGATGCTATAGTTTAATTCTATTACAATAATATATTTAAAATCCAAGCATATAAGTTAAACGTGGCTATAAGATATGCGTGCCGTACGTGACGAATACCAGCGATGCGCGCGCAGCGCAGCCAGTCGCAGCCGTTATCGTTTCCCGCTATTTCCTTCAGTCTGCTCATGCCGCTACCTCGAATCAGTACTACATTGTGTTGTACTTAAGTCCTTATTAATCTGTCTACTTTTGCGTTCAGCGTTTGTACTTGCATACGACAGTTATTGATACAATGGATGTGCCAAAGAAAGTTGGTATAGGTACAATAACTAGAAAAGATTTTGAGTGCTCTATTTTTGGTCACCCACGAGACTTGTTACACAACAAGCTTCCTACTCATGAAGGTGTCCTTCGCTGCTGCTTTCAACAGAGATTCAACCTAGCTGTGACAATAAGCAACAAGAGTGTATCTTTTTCAAGAGTAGCCTCAACAGTAGCAAAGCAAATTATCGGTTTATATGACAAAGCCTCGATCCCAACTGTTACGGAGTACAGAGTCATCCAGCTAATTAGTTCTTACTACGAATCATACAGTAAACTCAGAAAGTCGTTTCATCGTGACAAAGATAAACCATCATTCAAACTTAAACTTGACAATTTCAAGAAGAAAGGATGCTCTCTTTTTGATATCGCGGCGTGTAAATGTGTAATTGTTGCTAATGACTGTTCATGTAAGAAATCTCCAGATACATGTGTATGTCCTCTAAGTGTGAACTGCGTTTGTGAAAGAAGAAAAAAAATTCCACCTTTGGATTTAAGGTTTATGTACTTGCACATTTACACGCCGCGACATCAAAAATCGCCGCTCATCCTTTCGCCTTGAAATTGTCAAGTTTAAGTTCGAATGCTGGTTTATCTTTGTCACTAAGAAACAACTTTTTGAGTTTACTGTATAATTCGTAGTAAGAGAACTAATTATCTAGATGATTCTGTACTCCGTAACAGTTGGGATCGAGGCTTTGTCATATAAACCGATAATTTTCTTTGCTACTGTTGAGGCTACTCTTGAAAAAGATACACTCTTCTTGTTTATTGTCACAGCTAGGTTGAATCTCTGTTGAAAGCAGCAGCAAAGGACATTTTCATGAGTAGGAAGCTTGTTGTGCAACAAGTCTCGTGGGTGACCAAAAATAGGGCACACAAAATCTTTTCTAGTTATTGTACCTATGCCAACTTTCATTGGTACATCCATTGTATCAATAAGTGTCGTATTCAAGTACAAACACTTAACGCAAAAGTAGAATACGGACTTAAGCACAACACAGTGTAGTACTGACTAGAGCTAGCGGCATCAGCAGACTGAAGAAAATAGCGGAAACGATAATGGCTGCGACTGGCTGCGCTGCGCGCGCATCGCTGGCATTCGTCAAGTATGCCACGCCTATCTTATAACCACGTTTATCTTATATGCTTGGATTTTAAATATTTTATTGTAATAGAATTAAACTATAGCATCTCTAAAAGTCGTATGGTTAAAATGTACTAAACAGTCAAACTTTGAAATTTTGCAAAAGCTACTAATTTTACTCATTTTGTACTATGTTGCGCGACCGGAAGATATGAAACAAATGTATAAAAAGCGCATATATATTGATTTTACAAACTTTTAGTAGTTAATACATGGTATAGGAACGAAATTAAAACCATCTGGCGTGCTTAAAAAAATTATGAAAATTTAAGGTTTTTCAAATTTTTTTGCTAACTTCGATGACATTGCGCGACCGGAAGACAAATTTATTAAAAAATAATAATGAGTGCTTTTTTCATGTCTATACCAATGGCAACTTTTGTGCACTATAGCGATCTGAAATTTAAAAAAAAGTTTTTTTCGAACCACCCTAATATATATATATATATATAAACATACGTTTCTTGCATTCTTTTTAATGCAGTCTAAACGTGTTAAACTGTACCTACGAGAAATTTCGGCCATGGACGTAATATATTTGAATTCCCTTGGATGTCACTGTACACGAAACTTTTTACGGATTCCAGGAAAAATTTTAGTGTATCTATATGATAGATATATAGAACACCGAGGGACTTCCTACTAATATTTTCCAGGTATGCTGATGATACTCACAGACACATAGATCAACTGCTAGAAACCGAATTTTTTTATTATTGGGACCTCAAAAATGTGTGAATATTGCAAAATTTCATGATCGAAAATTTGACCCAAAAAACAATACTTGCTGTTATATGGGTAAGAGAAAATAAAAGAAATGTTGTTGAAAGTTAATTTGAATATATTGAATTGTCATAAAACCGTTCTATTCGCAAACGTATTACATAACTCTTTCGGATATCTGAAGAAGAGGTCTGCCGGCCCGACCCGTTATGAAGTCGAAATATGCGGCCTGGCCCAGACAAAAACGATAAAATCAAGGCCGATCCGGTCCGGCCCGATTCAAAAGTATGTAAAATAACAAAACAACAATAATAATAATAGTAATAATAACGAATGCCTTTTTATGAAAAAGATTTTTAGTATGCGTTTTGCAGAGGTTTTTTATAACCAAACAATAGTACGTTCTTTAACAAAACTGTTGAGATTTTACAAGACAATTATATATAAACAGAAATTCATTATTATAGACAAGGCACAAAGACAAACAGAAAGTCAAATCGAAAAAATTAGCATTCATCGAACAATATAGGAAGTAGAGGTCAAGACTCACGGTCGCCACTCGCCACGTGGCGACTTAATTTGAAAAAGTGGCAATAAAAAAAAATAGGTATGATCGCCATTTTTTCCGCGAATTCGCGAAAATATTTCTTCCGTTTTAAAAAAAATCGCGGATATCGTTCGTTAAAAAAAAAAAAAAGAAATCCCATTAACGATCGGCGATTGTTAATGTTATTTCGATGATGATCGCGCCTTCTGATTTCCAATCGTTCTCCATCCACAACATAAATGTCAATATTCATTTAAAACTTGCTTTATGAGATTCTAGAACCTAGAAAGAAATATAATTGTTAAATATTTCTTGTTTGTGTAATTATTTTTTGCCTCTCTCCCCCTTTCTTATTTCCAACTAGCGATCACCGATCAAATGTTCTGCAGTTGTTTCTCAGTCTTTCTTCATCCATAATATTAATAGCAATATTCATTTTAAACTTGCTTTATTAGATTCTAGAAATAGAATTAAGAATTTAATATTTCTTATTAATGTAATTATTTTTTTAATCCCCCCCCCCTCCTTTCCCCATTTCTAGATAGGGATAAATGATCAATTCTAGAAACAATAAAGCGATAGAAGTGCTCAATAACTTGATGAATATATTTATTTTTTCTCAATTAAATTATATATTTATATTTCATATCTATACCAAATGTGTAAACAGGGGGGGAGGGATAAAAAACAGATTTTTAGGCACGGAATTTTTTTCTAAATCAGTTTAAGAGAATTAATGCTCAGTTGATTTCATATGTGTTTAAAACTTATAATTAAATACTATATATATATATATATATATATATATATATATATAAATGTATGATTAATGTACATACATAAAAAGTTTATTCTATATATGATTGAAAAATTTGTTTTTCTGATGGTATGGAATTTTTCTAAGGTTTTATGTGGATATAAAAGTAACTGCAGTTATATTAAAGAATTTTTTTTTGTGTTAATGAAATAATCCTGAAAATGTTTAAAGTAGATAAAAGCTATATATAACTGTTTAGGTAGTCAATTTATTGAAAGTGATGCTAATAATGTCCAACCAATCATGTTTACAGAAAATATTCTGCAAATTTCCAATTTTAGCAATCACATGTCAGTTAATAAAATTAAACCTCTCATAATAGGCTTGTACAGATTCTTTGTCTGCCCACACACCCCTCCGCAGACTCAAAATAATTTTGTTTTCCTCTAATTCTGATCATAATTATTTTCCATTTGCAGATGGAAGTGCCAGACTAGGTGAAATTTATTACATGAATCACATTTTTGTATTTCTTTTGCAATGGGATATAAAATAAACATTCTTGTAAAACACAAATTGTGTATGAGAAATCACATTGTCAAATCATATCATCATTATGTCCTGCTGTTTTCCGTAGCAAAATGCATGTATGAGTATTTATCTATGAAAGTCCATATATTTTCCCTCATTACTGAAACTTTGAAAAGTCTTCTTTCTAAGTACTATAGTTATTAATAGCATTTTTAAAAAAAGCTGGATTACATGCTATTATAACTACATGGTTATAGAACTCACTCTTAAAACACTAACAAGAATAAAATCATAAGCATTCAGTGGAAGTTCAAACGGGGTCATATCTTCTCTCAAAAACCAAATCACTTTTTAATGATTCAATTACTCAATCTATTTTATCTTCCTCCTACCTCCTTTCATTTCAGATATTGAAAAATTTAAACTAGAGAAATGCGTAAGTTTTTTAAAATAATAACTTTTTTTTTTTTTTTTTTTTTTTTTTTTCAAATAATACCTATTTATTTATTTTTTTTATTGGCAGAAATACGCACATATATTATATATACACGTTTATTGTATTACTAAATCATAATACAATAGTCATTTAATAATAATGACTATTGTATTATTATTAAAATAATACAATAAAGAGCACTATTTCTTAATTTTATTTTCCGACCATATCATTTGTGTTTTTATGCTTTTATGCACACACACTTATATATCATATATACCTATATATATATTACGTGTATGAATCCGATGTATAACGACGACTGATGCGTGGCCACTGAGTTCCTCATGTCCAGTGGCCACTGGCCACTTCTAAAAATTTTAAGTCTTGACCTCTAATAGGAAGGTATTTAAAATGGTTAATATTACTGAAAATGCACTTTCAACCATTTCCTCTTATGTACCATAATGTATCCGAATCTTTCATGTGCTCCGGTAAATAAAACTTTAATGTTAATCCAACCATATTCAATAGGAAAGTTGCTTTTGCCCATGATAAAAATGATGCTACTTTCGTCCATTGGAGAAAATGAAAAGGAGCCTTAGAGAAAAAGTTACAGCGGAAAGATTTTTATAACCTTTATATCACCTAAACTCAACAGATCATAACAAACAAACCCTAACACAGTAACGTATCTAATTTCTTTTGTTATGTACATGTACGCAAACTGGTAGTGACATGCATAATATTTTAAATAGGAAACCATCTAATATTACTTTAAATAAAATATATTAATTTCGAGGCATGCTAAAAATATTAGCGAAAAATCAGATTTCGGACAGACAGACTGATAAACAATTAAATTCAAGTTACAGACACTTTTTTAATAAAATAGAACTTTATGTGACATACAAGCCTGTAAAATTATGTAAAATAAATGACTGAAGAAATATTTTATCATTTTCCTTTTTCGTTGATTAACGAGGAAACCAGAAAAAGATTCGGGCCGACACGGCCCGGAGAAAATTTCATTCAGGCCCAGCCGGCCCGAATATACACAAAAAAAAACTGATTCCGAGCCCGGCTCGGCACGAGCCCGAAAAAAAATTTTAAACCCGAGCCCAGCCCAGCCCGGCCCGGCCCGAGGGCAAATTCAAAAACTCGGCCTGAGGGCCGGGCCGGGCTCGGGCCGGAGGTCCGGCCCGTGCAGATCTCTAACTGAAGGTTAACTGTTTTCAAAAAGTGAAAATTTTAAACATTAAAGCGTAAAGACATTAACTGCAATGCACTATACATACCGTGCAAACTTATCTACTAATTGAATAGAAATCGAATACTCAATTTCTATTTTACTTGGAAGAAAAGAGAAGATAAAAGAAAAAGGAAAAAAAAAAAAAAGAAAAAGGAACATTAATCCAAAAGAAAATTGAGATAAAAATTAAAAAATAATAATAATAAAGAAAAGAAACACTAATTCAAAAGAAATATGAGAGAAAAAAAAAATAATAATAGTAAAAGAACATTAAAAGAAAATTGAGAGAGAAAGTAAAAAATAAAGAAATAAAAATAATATGAAATAAAGAAAATGTTACTTTTATTGTGAATATTAATTATTACTAAAAACAGCCTAGATAGAATCTTAATTTTTATTTGTTATTTTTAAGGTTTATTTATTTCTTTTAAGAAAAATTATAAAATTACATATTTTACATATAAGAATTTTAACATTTTATGTGAAACACTGGAGCGTAGGGTGCTAATAACTGGTAAAATGAATAACTAGCATTGTCAAACACTGGAACATAGGGTGCCAGTTACTGATAAAATGAAAAACTGGCAGTGTCAATTACTGGAATATTAAGTGAGTGTCAAATAAAAATCCATAAAAAAAAAAAAAAAAAAAAATGTTATCAAATGTATATATTTTAACATATATCTGGTTCTAGATGTCTTTCATGCCATATGTACTAACTTAAGATTTCTAAAAATATTTTCTGATGACTAGAACATTAAAAACATCAGAGATTGCTCTAAAAGTGTCAATCACTGGTGCACTTACCCTTCTTTACATATGCACCTAATTGCTAGTAACGCAAAGTCACCGTTAATTTGCTTATTCATCTTCCCCTCTCTCCTAAAACAAGCCCTCTTTTGCAACAAATTTCATTTCTCAATAGAAGAATGTTAAAATATTAAAAATTAATAGAGAGGACATTCCCTGTGCAATTTCCTCGTTTCTAGTCAACAAATCCCACTTAAGACTATGGTGAAATTTGTTTAGAGAATTACTAATTACTTAATTAGTATTTTTAAATTACGTTTCCACATTCGTAAAATTCACAACCGTTAAATTAGTACCCGTTTTCCAAAAATTGAGTTTTTTAAATTTTAATACTATTTCATTTTACAGATAAAACATAAGAAAAATTCATTTAGTGAAAATTCGCATTTTAAACTCAAAATTCAAATGAGAAATTTTTTTAAATTAAATATTTAGAAAATAAGCAGCAATTCAACGGTTATGTATTTTCAAAATGTGAAAACGGAATCTAAATATAACGATTAAGTAATGTGGTAATGCTTAATTCTATAAATAATTTTACCCATAGATTAACATTGTCTTTGGCTGACAATCTGTGAAGTCATCGCAGATCGTCAGCCTCACAGATTTTTTTTTAATATAAAGTTTTTAATATGAAAAACTATATATTAAAATGGAAAATAAATAAAATAACAGTACAAAGTTTTTCCTCCCTGAAACAGCATCCTCGGGTTTTTATTCGTTTAACTTAAATTTTTTCAACTGTATACAGTGTGTTTTCGTTTAATTTATAATAATTTGAAACGAATTTTGAAATGATGGGATATCAACTACACATAATTAATTGTGTATTTGGTTTCCAGGAAAAAACTTACCTTTTCTTAAAACTTCATATGGAAATATGTAATATAAGAATCGATTTTATATATATATATTCGTATCAAATAAATTCGTTCGAGTAACAACAACAACAACAACAACAAAGAAAGAATGAAAAGAAAAGAAAGTAAAGCAAAGAAAAAAAGAAAAAAATTAAATAAAAAATTATTTTTTTAACAATAGAATTTTTTTATTCTGGAGCCCTAAAAAGCATAGAATAAAAATTTATTCTTGCAAAGACATGATATAAAGATATGAAACTTTCAACACTAAGAAAATTTTAGAGAAAAATATTGATATTTCACTTTTGCATGAGATAAAATTTTTAAATATTCAAAATATTTTAAAAAGCATTCGAGACCAATATTCTTAGTTATTAGTTTTTGTATAACTATTCGTAAAGCCCTGAATTTCAAAGGTCTCGAAAGCTTTTTAAAATATTTTGAATATTTTCATCTCTTGCAAAAACAAAACTAATGAAAATTTCTTACGATACTGTGTAGACAACGAAAAATTTTCTTTTATCAATTGACACCTTTTCTATTAATTATCTGCAAATAAGTAACACAATTGCCTTCGAGGATCGAACCCATGACCATTGCGTTATCTCAGCATGACGCTCTAACTAAAAGTCAAACCACAGTCAAGAAAAGTCATAGAGATGACAGAAAAAATCTAATAAATTCTTATACAAAAAGAATATTGTTCTCGAATTCTTTTTAAAATATTTTGAATAGTTAAAAATTTTCATCGCTTGCAAAAGTGAAATATCTATATATTTTTTCTCAAATTTTCTTGTTGAAACCAACTGAACCAACTGAACCAACGGTAAACAACTGAACCAACGGGCGACAAAAGAACAGTTGCTTACATTTACTTTAAAGTGGGGGCGCCTTGTTTTTTAGCGTGACACGAAGACGCGATAACAATGTGATATCGAAAATCACATATCCTAAATTATATATTAGAGTTCAAAATTTAATTCTTTTCCAATTCATTTTCTATCTTTATAAAAAGCGAGCTAACATCTGAGGTTTCTCTTCTTGCAAAGGATCAAAGTCATTCTCTCTCGGTTTCTTCCAATAAATAAAAATAAAAGTAAGAGATGTGGTTTCGCTCGCATAGTGTTCTATGAAGGGCAAATCTTTTCATCTCAGTAAGTAAAATAGGGAACAGATGCATCCGCTCTTTAAATAGAAATTATGTACTTTGTATAGGCTAAAGACTGAGAATAAGGATTTAACCATAAATTTTTGTGGTTGAGTTTTAACGTACTTTTCCAATCTTCCCACGAATTGATAACATTTTTTTTTTTTTTTTTTTTTTTTTTTTTTTGGCTAAGAAAAGAATCGCCAATATATTTTTAAAAGATATACTTATTTATGCGCAACTGAAAAAAGTAGGTGTTCTTCTTTTTGTCTGTCAGAATGAAGTTTGACGACATATCTTATGGTTTTGATGTGAAGTTAATGAGCCAAACTTTCATCACTTTTGCCGCTGCTCTTGGACAACTGACAAGCTGTGCGTTCTCTCAAAAATCCCCCGAGTCCATCCATCTGTCCATTCATCCATTTATTCGTAAATGAATATTTTTATCTTGATGTTTTCAAAAAGACTTTCTGCTGTAACTCTATAGTATTGGAATAATTAATCACGAATATTTTTGTCACGAATTTAAGGTAAATAGAAGATTTAAAGTCAGCACCTACTTCCTGGGTGAATTGTCTTCACAGTGCAATATCTACGGCCATCACTTTAAATTAGCTTGAACATTCTTCTCCATTTTATCAGTACATCGCTTCATCAAAATATTAAAAAATTTTGTATCGTGAAAAATTACATCTATGTCTAATCCTTTCATCAAAGCAAGTACAACAAACATTATAACAAACAAAATCTAATTTCAATAGAAAGCTTCTAAATAGCTTTGAAACAATTTGTTTTCTCCCATTAAAAAGATTTAACGATATTTTTGCGTAGCAACAATAACCGTAAAAATAATAATAATAATAATAATGATAAATTATTATATACATGCGAATATTATTAATAAAATGCGTTACGCATTATATGATTTTCTCATTATATTTCAACATCTCCATGCATATAAAATAGCAACACTTGTTAAAATTCAAATTTAATCAAATTATCCAAACTGGTATGACTCTTAACAACTTACTTTAATTAAATAAAACTTTTTCAATCAACGAAAAACTTGGAAGTAAATTGTTAAGACTTTCTCTAATCATGTCAGTGTACCTACAGCAAAAAAAGAAAAATTTAAAAGATAAATAGATTAACTTAATTTAAATGGCGCTTTTACATTGTTTTGGTAGAGTTCAAAACTCTACAAGAAAAGCAGTTTGTTTAAAATGTTGGACATTTCAGAAAAGACGGTAAGTAAATTAATTAATTTTCTGAGCTAACGAAGCACTCTGCGGGTTAATAAATTCTACTAGACGTCAGTCATCTCCACTTTTACGGCTTCTTTATTCTGAAATAGATTTTCTGGAGATTTAATATACTACATATATATTTGAAATCACGAGAGGATAATAAATCGCTGCATAAATAATTAGACTGAAATGTGTTTTATCTTTAAAATTTCACTTTTGTTTTAAAAGTCTAAAAAAGTATTATGCAGTTAAAGCAAAAATTTTAACATATAATTTAACACAATTTAGTCATGTTCATTATTTTCGGCGTCTGATTTTAGAGAAATAGTTACTACTTCATTTTGAAACATATTTTCTAGAGTTTTAAATGTATACAAGTGTATTTTAAAATCTCAAGAGGATAAATAAAACATATTACATAAATAATTAAATGGTGGAATGTACTTTATATCTTTTTCGTTTTACCTTTATTCAAAAAATATCATGTAAGTGATATGCAATTAAACTTAACTAATTTTGTTCTTTCTGAGGTTTGATTTTGAAGATATAGTTACACAGATTAAATCGGGGAAAGGTTTAAAAATAGTGAAAAACATAAAATTATAACATGCATGTCCTTACTCTATTTTGAAACACATTCTTTAAAATTTTAACATGCATATATATTTTGAAATCTCAAGAGGATAATAAATCACTGTTTGAATAATTGAAAGATGAAGCGTGTTTTAACTTTAAAATTTCATCTTTGTTTTAAAAGTCTAAAAAAGTATTATGCAATTAAAGCCAACATTTCAACATATAATTTAACACAATTTAGTCATGTTTATAAATTCCCTATTTTCGGCATCTGATTTTAGAGAAATAGTTACTACTTCATTTTGAAACATATTTTCTAGAGTTTTAAATATATACAAGTGTATTTTAAAATCTCAAGAGGATAATAAAACATATTGCATAAATAATTAAATGATGAAATGTACTTATATATTTTTCGTTTTACCTTTATTCAAAAAATCTCATGTAAGTGATATGCAATTAAAGTTAACTTTTTAACTTTTCATCCAACAAAGTTGAAACACGTTTATTTATAATTTTTTTCTTTCTGATGTTTGATTTTGAAGAAATAGTTACACAGATTAAATTGGGGAAAGGTTTAAAAATAGTGAAAGACATAAAATTACAGTATATCCTTACTCTATTTTAAAACAGATTCTTTAAAATTTTAACATGCATACATATTTTGAAATCTCAAAAGGATAATAAATCACTGTTTGAATAATTGAAAGATGAAGCGTGTTTTATCTTTTAAAATTCCCCTTGATTCTAAAAAGCTTACAAGTATTGTACAGTTAACGCTATTTTTTATCATTTCAGTCAACAAAGTTGATAGATGTTATATATACACACACACATATATATATATATATACATTTTTTTTCTGTTTGGTTTCTGAGTTTAAAGAAATAATTACGAATCGAGATAAAGCTTAAGTATGATGAAGACATAAACTACAGCATATCTGTTCATTCTTTCGAAATAAATGTTCTAGAATTTTAATATTACATGTATATTTTCAAGTCTCAAGAGAATAAATAATCTGTACATAATTAAAAGATGAAATGCATTTTATATTAAACATTTCACTGATATTTTGAAAAGCTTAAAAGAATTATGCAATTAAAATTAATTTTTTAAACATTTAATTCAGTGGAATTTAAACATGTTTGTGAATTTTTTTTATTATTATTTGATCAAAAAAAAAAAAAGAATAATTACATTGGTTAAACAAACATAAAGTTTAAATATATTGAAGAGAGGTAAGTGGCGGTATCTATTTACTTTATTCTCATATACAGATATTCTAACGATTTAATATGCACATATATTTTCAAATATCAAGGGAATTAAATCTCAGCATAAGTATTAAAATATGAAATGTATTTCATCGTTTACATTTCACCTACATTCTAAAAGGTTCAAAAGTATTATGCAAATAAACTTTTTAACAGTTAATTCAACAATGTTGAAACATGTTTATAATTTTTTTCTTTTCTTTTTCTGCTTGATTTTAAAAGAAATCATTACATTGATTAAACCGGGATAAAGCGTAAATATGCTGTTGAGTTAAATTGCTGCTTATTTTTATTAAATGTTAAATATTATGTCCTCCTCCACTTGTTAAAAATATTTATTTACCTTAGTGGATGTATTGATAAATAAATAAGTTAAATCAGGGAAAAGGAAACGTGCTTACAACGGAATCTTGCTCTAAGTATTTGAATTTTTTTAATATATACATAACATTTGATTTAAATAATGCACAAAATGCATTATCCAATATGAAACTATTTTATTAATACTTCCTATAAATTTATCTTCAGATTTACAGATATTATACTAACATTTTTTAGTTAAAATGTAGGGAAGCCTCCAACAATGTAAAACCGATAATGATTTAGTTCCATTCCTCAGTTTGTGAATATATTATGTTGTGAATTTTGCAACTGTGCAAGAGCTAGTCATATCTGATTGATAATACCACTCTAAAATGTTAGATATGATTTATACGAAACTGTATACAATATAAATTATCACGAAATGCAGATTGTTTTGGAGAATTCTAGTTCTAGAAATCGTCAGATATGAATTATCATGAAAACATAGCATGCAGCTGAGTACCTCATACCTGTCTGTGTAACAACAAAGCAATTAGCCTGATTCTAGTCTACTCTTCAAATAACAGAGTACAAGATGCACTTTACTTGTGCAATAATAACACAGACCACTTAATGAGAATATCTGTAAGTGAAGTGATCATGTAATAATTCTCAAGTTATCGAAATATTTCAGTATAAAGTGCGGTCTTCAAAATTTTGTGTTATCCAGTTTATATGTGCGTATAATTGGCGATAAAATATTCAGTTTTCTTTCATAATAAAAGAAGAACTTTGTTCGAAATAACATTCTTCCATACAGGTCAATGTTGTGCATGTTTTCATAAGATAAAAGTGTTGGGAAAGATATTTAATAAAGTTTTTGATGCCATGCAAATACGTCTTGTCAAAGATATTAAAGTGATAGTGATAAATTCCATAGAAAGTTCAAGAAAAAAATTTTAATTCACTCTTCACTCAATTAAGTCTATCAGTGTTGTGTTTTATATAGAGGGAGGTTGTCTATCAAAATATTCAATTCCATAAGTTTATGATAAGAGCGAACTTCAGTTCGATGTATTATCAAGGTTTTAAAAGCCAAAACAAATCTGCGATATTTTTAATACATACATTTTAAATTTTCCTGTTTTTAAAATAATGTTCAAAATTTATCTACCAGGAATAGGGCTTTTTTTGCAATAAAATATATTTTAAAAAGGCTGAACTTTTATTTGTTTGAACTATTTCAACTGCTATTAAACTTTTTTTTTAAATGATTTGTACTTATGATAAAATACAATTTTTTCAATAATTTTTAATTAATACTTCGCTCTGTTATATATTATCATGCGGATGCATAAATGTAATATACGCAGGTCGCGTTCTTCGACCTCGAATTTTAGAGTTTTCCGTGTTTTCTCCGAAACTCGCTTAAATACGGTTAAGACGCTTTAGGAAGAACCTCACACAGACCATCACACACTAGAGCCTCATAATAGACAATCCACTTTAAACCTCAAAACTTACACCACCACCAGCACCAGAATACTAAAACATTTTAGTATTCTTATGGTTTAGATACTAATATTAGACACTTACAATAGATAATTACAATTAGATATATTAGATTATTGCATAATATAATTAGATACTTACAAAAATACTAAATCATTTTAGCATTCTTACGGTTTAGGTGTGATATCGAAAATCACATATTCTAAATTATGTACTACATTTCTGATAAATTTATTTCTTTCCCAATTCATTTTCTATCTTTATAAAAAGCGAGTTAATATATGCGGTTTCATTCTTTATTCCAAACGAGCAAGCCATTATATCTCTATTTCTTTTAAATAAAAAAAAAATAAAAGCAAGAGATGAGGTTTCAATCGCTTAATTCTCTGGAGGACAATTCGTTTCATCTCAATTAAATAAAACAGAATAAAATGTTTCCTGATGTCATTTTTGAACATTGAACAGATTGCACATCTGCTGCTTAAAAATAGAAATAACGTATACTTTTTCGACTAAAGTCTATGAGTAAAAATTTAACGATAAAATTCTTGTGGTCAAGAGTTAAGGTTAGTTTGCCAGATTCTCACGAATTGATAACGATTCTTTGGCTAAGAAATCAATCGCCAATATATTTTTAAAAAATGTACTAAGTAATACGTAACTGAAAAAGGGAGAGTGTTGTCCTTGACATCATAATTCTGTGGTTTTGTGTAATGTATCCAGCCAACAATTTTATCACTTCTGCCTCTTCTCTGATGCTGTAAAGACGTTCCTTTTGATTGCTTCTCTCCCCGTGTCCATCCCGTTCCATTTGTTTATTTATTCATTTTATTAAAAACAGATCATTGACTTGATGTTTTCAAAAGGATATTTCTGCTGTAACTCTATAGTGCTGAATTATTTAATATAAGCATTATTGTTACGAAGTTGAAGATAAATAAAACCTTTTTAACATCAGCATCGAGTCTTGGGTAATTGTATTTACAGTGCAATGTTCACGGCCAACCATCTCAACGACTTTGATCCTTAATCACTATTATATTGCTTCATAATGATATAAGAAATTTAAACATCGTCAAAAAAGTGTCAATATCGTCAATTCCTTTCTACAAAAAATAGTGCAACAAACTCTATAGCATATTAGGTTCATCTTACCTTTTATTATTGCATTTTTTAAAAAAATTCTCAGAATATGCATATATTTCCGACATTATTCTGTTATACAGAAGAGTATAAATATTACTTTTAATAGTATAATAAGAAATTATACAAAAATATTTTATCACCTAAGAAGTTTCGAAATTTAAGAAAAAGATTTCGATACGGTTGGTATACACTGGTATTCAAAATTAAAACAACAGCCTGTTTTATCGTTTTCTTATTTTGTGCATAACTTTTAAACAAATAAACATATGAGCATAAAATTTGGATGGCATGTTAGTTATCATATCATTAGTCGAATTTTACATAACTTTAGCATTAGTAATAATTTTTAAACTAATAATTATTATTCAAATTTTCTCAAAAGTAAGCTTTGGAAAAAATGAAAAAAATTCAACAATTTTAGAAAATAAAACTTGATGAAAAATGGTTTTAATGATGCATTACAGATAGGTAGACGGACATGCCTTCAAATGTTAAACTGAATCCCGATTTTTCTTTCTATGTTCGCCTTTCTTTTACTTTTATAACGGATTTTATGGAAAAATATAATTACTAATTTATAAACTATGTTCAACACAAGAATAATAATAATGTCGTTAAATAATTTTATAAAGAACGTCTTATCTAATTTTCATGTTTGTATGTATATTTTTTAAAAAGTTATTCACATGCGAAAAGAAGAAGATAAAAGAAGAAACAGAAAAGTGGTAAATGGAAGAAAAATCCGTTTTTAATCTAAACGCATAGATGCATGTACATCTTTACCTATTTGTAATGTTTCCTTATGATCATTTTTCGTGTTTTCTTTTTAAAAATTTTAAAAAAATTTTCATTTTTTTCCAAAGCTTACTTTTGAGAAAAATTGAATAATTTGAACACAATTACTTTTGCTAAAATTATGTAAGATTCGATTGATGATATGATAACAAACATGCCTTCGAAATTTTATTTTCATATGTTTAATTGTTTAACAGTTTAAAAGTTATGCGCAAAAGAAGAAAACAAAAAAATAGGTTGTTGCTTTAATTTTGAACACCAGTGTATTGAACAAGTTCAACTTTGGTTCGAATTGATTCTCTATATCAAACGTTATTATATTGATAAATTTTCAAGTGGTGGCCTGATTTCAAGTGGCCCCGCTTAATTTAAGATATCCTCCACTTTGTTAAAACTGTCGGATAAAGTTCATTAATAAACTTGATTAGGACACTCACATGGTCTATGTATGCATCAAAATTCAAGCAAATCCGGTCTTAAATACGCTTTTTACAATGTGGATTTGAAATTTTCAAGTGGACTCCATTTGAAAACAAAATGACGAAACAACTTGGTTAATGAACTCATCCAAGATATTTATAAGATAAGTTCGCTGTTCAAATTTTGTTCGATTTGGAGTATTATTTCGAAAGTTATGTGATAATAAGTATTCAAGTGGTAGCCTGATTTGAAGTGACCTCGCTTAATTTAAGATATCCGCCACTTTGTTAAAAATTGCTGATAAATTCATTAATAAACTTGATTGAGACCCATATTTGTATGTATACATCAAAATTCAAGAAAAACCGATTTTACATACGTTTTTTACAATGTTGATTTGAAATTTTCAAGTGGCACTTGAAAACAAAATGACAGAGCAACTTGGTTAACGAACTCATACAAGTTCACTGCCTAAATTTGGTTCGATTTGGAGTATTATTTCGGAAGTTATCGTGATGACAAATTTTCCTAATGGACTAAGTGACTGAAATAGGTCGATTTCTAAAGAAATTAACCTAAATATGATAATGGAGGCAAGAGAAGGTAATAAGATAATTTAAAAAGAAACTCTAACTTTACCAGGACAGCATTCCCCCTCCCCCTGCCATATTAAAAAGCGACTTTCATTAAAATTTTCTTAAAAAAAAAAAAAAAAAAAAAAAAAAAAAAAAGTATTTCGCCTAACAGCAGGAAATTTCTTGATGTGCTTAGGAAATTCTTTTCATAAAAATATGAAATCGCCAATCAATATTATAAATATAGCTAAAATTTAGTAGTTTTTTTTTTTTTCTCATTTATCTCTTATTGAAGTAACTTCTCGAGTTGAAGCCGACTGTTTTTGAATGATGGCTTGTAAAGTGCCTTTGCGTCGATCTGGTAGGACAATCGGAAAATTTTGTGCAGCCATAAGCAAAAATGAATTTGTGAATACGGCAGTAAGTAACTTGTTTCGAATTTCAAACAGCATCCCATTATTTCAGAATTTATTATTATTACTTGAATATTATAAAATCATATAAATTTTTCAAACAAGGATAAGCATTTTATCTTGAATTCTTCAATATATATCTATGAATATTTGAAGAACTAATCAAATAAAGTTGATTGACGGTCTCTCTCCAAATATAAGTGATAAGATTTCTGTCAAACAAAATACAAGATGAATTATCACGAAACATAGATTGTTCAGGCAGAAATCTAGATCTATATATTAAATTATCAGAAATAAATTTCTATTAAAGATAATTTTTATAAGAAAATTGTAAACTCAGTTCATTCTTTGGTATCTGATAAGGATACCAGTAAGCTTATAGTACACTCATGTACATATAAATGCTTTAGAAAATGCCAATAGACAATTAGTTTGGAATTTTAAAAGAACCTCTTATTGCTTGAACATTTAATGTTATAAGTTACTAATTAAATATTTGTAGATCAAATATTCAAATTTATTTAAATTTTTAAAACAAGGATAGATATTGTAAGGGTTGCCAGGCACATTTTGCTCTGCGCTCAAAGTTGGTAGATGGGAAGTGCCGGGTTCGATCTTAGGTCACGCTCTTCTACCCAGCCGTTCGGAGTTTTCCGCAGTGTTCTCCGAAACTCGCATAAATATGGGCTAGGTCTCCTTAGAAAGACCCCATGGAGGGACATTTCACCTATAGGCCTAAGACCCTAACGTAGCCAGTCGGCCCTAAACCTTACAACCAATCAACCAATCAATCAGGCACAATTTTACAATTTTATGTTAACTCGATTATTATTATTATTATTTTAATATCAGTTTATTGGTTTAATTACAAACTTTGTGGTATTTTAAGCGTCTAATTTTATAAAAATAATGGTGCGATAAATAAATTGTCGCATTTCCCTGGTCCTGGACGTTCTTATCTTTTAGTTCTTGAACCTTTCAATATATCTGTTGATTGGTCAAGAACTAATTAAATAAATATGATTGATGATCCCTCTCTAAGTATACGAGTAGTAGGATTTCTATGAAACAGATTACAAGATGAATTATCACGAAACATAGATTGTTCAGGCAGGATTCAGCTCTACATATTGAATTGTCAGAGATAAATTTCTATTCATGAGTATTTTCAAATAAAGTAGCTTGATAACAACAATTGTTTGAACAAGCAATTAGCCCGAATTTACCCGACTCTTCAAATGTCAGAGAGGTCAAAACAATTTGAAGATACTCTTTACCTGTATAATTTTCCTATTTAATGAGGATATAAAACCACTTAAGGAAGATATCTGTAAGCAATCAAATAGTAATTGTCCAATTATCGAAATGTTTCAACATAAAATGACTTCAATTTTTACATTATGCAGCTCATTGATGGGTTTGTTTGCGTGCGTTTAATTGAAGATTAAGTATTCATTTGCCAAATATCCATGTTCTTGGAGTTGTTCGCTTTTTCAATTAAACATAGTAATATTATCAGAATGTACATTCTATAATTAGACAAAAATAAATAAATAAATAAATAAAATAAAATAAAAAAATAAATAAAAATAAAGCATTATAAATTATACTTACAGAAGTGAAGAAGTTATGGCTTATGTAAGAAAAAAAGTGCCATTTGATTTTCATAAATATGCACATATATATGAAAGTATAATAATTGTATTGAGACATGAACTTGAATAAATGTGTAGAATAAATATTTATCAATGTATAATGCTGTTAATGCTAATAAAAATTTACCGTCAAAATCTTTAATTTATTTCAAGACAAATTACATTTATAAATAAAATCGCAAACATTAAAATTAAGAAAATACAAAGATTTTTTTTTTTAGGCATTAATTTTTATAATTACATCAAAAACGAAGATCAAACTAAGTATTACATAAATGCGTACACATAAGATGTAGTGTAATAATTACAGTTCATGGCAGCAAAGCGACACAGAGCCAAACGTCATTAAATTGTCAAAAAATGTCGCTACAAATCATAGACGATTTAAATACATATATATATATATATCACCTAAAAAAGTTTTACAGAACATTTTTTTTTAATTAAAGAATTCAAACAAATATCTTTTAAATATAAATCATATTATTAAAAAAAAAAATTGAAATATAAAATATGAAATTTACGTATTAATACAGGCTGTTCACACATTTTTTAGACGATTTTACTTCGCAGTAAGAAAAAATCGTTTGCATGGAGAATTTTATTTTCACAACAGTTATATTTTTGGAAGTTTTATTTATCTTCTGATATTTATAATTTTTGTTTAGATGCAAAAATGCGCTTTTAAAATGGCAGTGGATGAAAGGATAGGTTTCCATTCTTTCCAAAGATAGTTTTTAGTGAAATCTTTATGAAAAGCATTTATCAGGAGAAAAATGGAAAAATGTTGCAACAACAGATGAATCTTGGGTCTATTTAAGTGGTTGCAATAAAAAAAGATCAATTTATTATCACAAAAGTGGAGAAAAAAAAATTTGCTACATGGCTCAAAGCATCAAAAGAGAATAAACTACTACATCAGAAACGCCAAAGAAAAAATATTGAGGTGCATACAGCTGTTTCGGTAGCCTAAAGCATACCGTCATCAGTGCAAAAAGAATTCTGAATCTTGAGAAGTGCTCGTATATATAGGAGAGGAACCGGATTTAGTTCAACCAATAGGAATACGGAAGAGGTGGGGAGTGTGGCCAATAGGAATTAAAATAATTTGCAGACCTAAATCGATTCATGAACTCGATTTCTTTGAAGCTTTTCATATTTATAAAAATTTTAAAAACCTTGTTAATTGTGATTTCGCTGTTCCCTATTTATCTGATTGTTGGAAATTTTACATTCAGTCCACATTTCCTTAATTTTTCTACTGTTCACACAGCTACACATTCCTTAATTCCTATTGGCCACACTCCCCACCTCTTCCGTATTCCTATTGGTTGAACTAAATCCGGTTCCTCTCCTATATATACGAGCACTTCTCAAGATTCAGAATTCTTTTTGCACTGATGACGGTATGCTTTAGGCTACCGAAACAGCTGTATGCACCTCAATATTTTTTCTTTGGCGTTTCTGACGTAGTAGTTTATTCCTGTTTTAATACTCCAACGCCAAGTCTCCTGCTATTATTCATCAAAAGAGAGTTTTTCTAAAGAATTTATGATTGCCACTGGTTTTTTCATACAAGCGCAAGATAAAAGCAAAAAAATGTGACAAAAATGTCAAAATCAACTCTAAATACTCTCAAGAACATATTTTAATTCCAATTTAAAAAAATGAAAATCCAGATCTTTATCCACAATGCTATCAATCCGTTGAACTGCATCAAGACAAAACAAGCAGCTACACATCGCAATCCGCAATTGCTTTTCTAGAAAAAAATGGAACAAAAAACGGGAATTAAAACCATACCCTTCACTGACATTCCTGCTAAATCTTCTGATGTATCACTATTGGATTTTTGTGTTTTTCGACTCTTAAAATCAACATTATCCAAACACCGACCTACAACGCTTTGTGGAGTCTGGAAAGCCGTTCAAGAGGAGTAGAAAAATATACCTCTTCCGATATTATAAAAAGCATTATTATCATAGAAATTATGATGTAGAATGTTAGTTAAGAACAAGGGCTATCAAACTGAACAAATAAAACACGAAATATGAGGGAAATTGCTTCAGTACACTCCATCAAAATCGTCTAAAAAATGTGCGAACAGCCTCTGTATATACACATATGTTTCAAGTGCTACTTTCAGTTTGTTACATTACATTGTTTCTATCACACTGCACACGTCTACTTTTTTCCTTGGTGAAAGATCGTACTTACAGTTTTAGAACTGATATTTTTAGACAACTGTTATATTTTTTTGCGAATTACCGCGTTTATTTTTATTTTATTTCATTTTATTTTTTTCGCTTTTTTAATTTTTCCACACCAAACTTTCAATTTATTGTACAGCTAGTAGAGGTGAGTTCGGGCTCTATTTTGGTAATCCGAGCCCACCCGGGCTCGAAACATTTTTGAACTGAGCTCGCCCGAGCCCGAAAAATTTTGTGTGATCAGAGCCCGAGCCCGCCCGAGCCCGATATTGAAAGTGGTACGCTATGCAGCGCATACACAATAGTAAAATTAAATACCGTTTTCATTTTCAAATTAATTTTCTTATTACCAATCCTCAATTTAAATAACTATAAATGTTATTATAACAATTTATAATGTCTGTGTCTCTGTATACATGTATATATTTATAAAATATATATTTATAGTGCACCCCATTGTTTATAACGCGCCTATCGGGAGACAAAAAATTTATCGGAATGAGTGATATAATGAGGCCCAATATAACGAAGGAGGAAGGATTACTGTATAACACTATGACATAATATGCATCCCGTTGAAAAAAAAAAGTTCTGTTTAGAAAAAGGAAAGTCAAAGCTACTAAGGTTTGCAAGATTATTTTGTGATTTATAACCTATCATGACTATTATGACATTACTAAAGGTGCTCTCAAAATGAATAAAATTTCTTTTTTTTTTTTTTTTTTTTTTTTTTTACATTTTCCAGTTACTGCAGAATAAAATAAATGGAACTTTTAGCTTGAATCCGAGCCCGCCCGGAGCCCGAACACTTGCGTAAGATTTGAGCCCGATCGGGCTCGGGCTCGGGCTTTCGGGCTCGGGCTGAGCCCGTCTCATCTCTAACAGCTAGTTGTTAAAAACATGTCTTGCATAAATTATATGTTTATATTAATTATTGAAATCAAACTTTTCTACCTTTACGGAAATTAGTATGATTAAAACAGAAACACGCAGTCATTTTATACCTAGTATGTCTTAAAATGAAACTTTCTGTGTGGCTTTCGTATAAAAATTATTGATATATACAGTAAAATATATTTTTTAAAAGTGTACACTTGTATATTTTTTTAACTGTTTTATATTTTGTAACTTCTAAACCATAAAGCATATTAAATTATATAAGTAATAAACTATATAAACATTACTATATAAGTAAAAAGCTTTGAATAAACAACATAAAATGCAAAAAACTCGTAACAAACTTTGCCAATTTGCTTACAGGACTCTTACCTACGGTGTTCGTCTGACGAAGGACTGTGTTTTATTTCGACCCGAAACAACTGTTTCGAGTTTTTTGCAGTTTATGATGTCTATTGAAAATTTTTTATTTATTACTTTTTAACGTCAGTTTCCTAGGGCATTTTTATTTTATTTAATTATTTAATACTTTAATCATTTAATTTAATTATTTAATTATTTTTAATTATCTGATATTACTTTTTTATTTATTTATTTATTTTATTTATTTAGATTTTTATCATAAAGTGCATGGTTTTTTGGACCACTAAATTTTCATTTCTGGTTGGAAACTTACAAATAATAAATGTTAGTTGATTTCCGATCATAATGTAAAACATTCGAGAAATGTTCGTATACATTCATATCAATTAGTTTTTAGGAAATAAAGACTAAATCGCTTATAGATATTCCAAGTCTCTTCTTATTAAGATGTCGTAAGTTTCTATGCTTCTATCTAGTATATATATATATATATATATATATATATATATATATATATTTATTTATGTGTTAATCTAAGTATCTTGATTCATCACTATATATTTTTCTTTTTCTTTTTCTTTTTCTTTTTATTAATATTTGTAGACAAGAAATTACCGCTGAACACGCTATTCGCAAAATGCGATTCTCAGATAATAACTACTTGCAAAAAACTGTTATGATTGATTATTTGTCTCATTAATGTTGCTATTGTTAATATTAACAACACCATTCATACAACAGTCACATAAATTCTTATAAAAAAAGTACAAATCACTCATTGTTAAGGATTCCTTTTAAGTTTGTGATCAATTATAAAACTTATCATTTACATCTTAATATTTTTTTTTCTTAATGAAGATTGCGTGAAAAGATCTTTTTTAAAAACAAAGATAAGACTTTTTTTTTTATAAATAACATTTTATTACTTTAAAAAAAAATTATAAGTTTAATCTCTGTACGGCGGAGATAAAAGTTAGAAAAGGATATTTTATCATTATATCTATCTCTTATCAGAAAAGCGGAACAGAGGGGTTTAAAGGAAGAGTTTTATCATTTATATCTTTGCACTGTGACGCATAAATAATCTGCAAATGTGGCGCATTTGATTTTAAAAAAATTATGTGTGGTCATGCTACGCTTTCATTTTTTATTTCTTAGCTGTTATCATTCTAAAAACCGAGATTAATAAAAAAAATACATAAAATTACCGATTCTAAAGATAATTTTTTACAGCCCCTCGCCCCCTCTTCCAAAAAAAAAAAAAAAAAAAAAGTGTTAAAATGTGTTTTGATTTTGCTGTCTATGGGACAGCAGAACTTTACAAACATATTTTCAAAATGCTTTTAAAACATTTTAATTAAAAAAGATTGCATTTAGCTCATTAATAAACAAACAGAATTTAAAAAAAAATCGAAAGTAATAGATCTTCATACTTGCATATATTCACATCTGCATGTATTTCAGCACATAAAGCAATTTAGAAAAACAAGTTAAGTAGCGGACAATGTTTAGGATAGATCACAATTAAAGAAAAGAGAAAAAATAAAGTGAACAAATAAGGAAAAATATATAAATTCAAAGCATAGAGTAACTTCTTTCCACTTTCCGAACGTACAACAAATAGTTACCAGGCGATTAAAATAATAATAATAATAAGTAAGTTAATAATATAGTAAATAAACAACAATGAAAATCATAATAAAGCATTTAAATGTCTCTCTCCAAATTCGTATCCTTCTACAAATGTCTTTTGTGCGTCCCTGCAACGTAAGCTGTTATGTGCGTACAATTTTCCATAATGACCATACATTATCACAGCAATGTAACACATATCAATTTTGTTTTCTATTTCAAAGTATTCGTCAATACTAAAATACACTTCAACGGATTTATGGCCATAAATGGTAATGTATGAGAATTCTTTCTTGTACCCCTGTAAAAAAAACTTTCGAGCGATAATGACCTATAAACTGCCTAACAAATATGAGCATCCCTAAATGCAGATTTTCACTACAATACGCATACACAGATCACAGGAAAAAAAAAAAAAAGTTCAAAAGATCTCAAAACGTATAGATATATCAAAAGCTGATAGTCGAATTTTTTCATGATTACAATACTTTCTCTCTTTACAAAGTATATATTCGAAACTACCTGCTTTTTTTGGAGTTTTTAATCTATTTTTTTATTCTTGCCAAATCATAAGTGTTGTTAGCGTACCAATATATACAATTTAAAAGGAAATAATGTTTTCCTGTTTTTCTAAAACGGCACATTTTGAATTCGTGTCTGGGACATCTTATCTTTGGAGATGTTTGGAGATGTACACAGTTAAAAAAAAAAAAAAAAACAGCATACACACACATATAAGTGCATTAAGATGTCACGAAAACATTTGTAAAATCGCAAATGTCTAAAGTGGAGTGGTTATGTAAACTCAAAGGAATTTTAGTAAAATTCAGAGTGTTGACCATTAAATTATACGGCCAAGTACTTTCTCAAAAAAGAAAGGGAAAAAAAGTCCGATACCCGTATTTGTAAAACAGCGCTTTAAAATTCACGCTGTTGACATTAAAAGTCACTTCTCTTTTTCAAGAAGAAAGTCATGACAGTTTTACCGGCATAATGTGTGTTTACGGTCCTGTAAGACTTTTTGACGGTCACTGACCGTCAAAACGTGTTCACATTTTGACAGCATAGAAAACAAAACTGGAGATGCACAACTATAATTTTTTTTATAGGTGTTTAACAGTCTCAAATTCAAAACTTCAACATTGTGTGACTAACCATTTTTGAATTATCCGAGGTATAACGTAAGTTTCGTAAACGGCGATTACAAAATACTTCCTTTACTTTATAAGAGGAAGTAAACATAAACAAGTAAATAAATAATAAATAAACACATAAATAAATAAAACTTTATCAGCGCGTGGAAAATTTTCTGGTTATTGTGCTAGATTTTTTTTTTTTTTTTTTTTTTTTTTTTTTTTTTAAGCACACCATTTAGAACAGCTAAAAACTCAATTTTAAATGTTTTTTTTTTTTTTTCCGAGATATTCTGTTTTCGAAGTTAGTGGACAGGAGTGCAGTATTCGAGTCATCACGCTCGTATAGGTCTAGCTGCTCGGAGTTTTCCGTCATTTACTTCGAAAGTCGCGTGGATACGGCAAGGATCTATTAGAAAGACCCACCCCCCCCCAGAAACGGCACTTCAGCCAGGCATAGTGCAATCAATTACGCCAATACCAACAACACCTTCTTTAAAAAATACTCGTACGCATACCATTGATTTCTCTATTTCACCTTCCTTATAAAGTTATCCTTGATAACAATAAGGATAATGAAAATGTTCCTTCTATTATTACGAAAGAAAACAATATTAAAAAAACCTCCCAATTTCGAAATTACTGACAAGTTAATAAACAATAATAACAAAAATTTAAATGTTAAAATATCTTTTCCTTCTCAACCCAAACAAAAGTTTCATCTGAGTTTTAAATTACATTACCGTATATATTTGACGGAAATGCCAAACAAAAATTCTTTTGTATTTCATAAATATATTATTAACTGCGACAATAATAAATACGACACTTTTCCCTGCTATTTTGCATATACCTGAGAAATTTTCAATCCCTTACATATCAAGAATGGAATTTTAAAAGGATTACAAGAGGCGACATTTTCCTTTTACATTTAAATGTTATTATTTCTTGCATTTCGCAACGTCATTGCATTGCTAAAATATTGAAATATAATCCACGTCAATACACATTTCATTGCTGTGATACGAACTCTGGAGTAATTGTTTGCGAGTGAATGCAAATTTTTAAAGAAAGGATTTTCTGCGAGACGCGTATGGTAATAAAATTTTCCATTGAATGTAAAATTCTCGCATTTTAATTTCGCAATATGTCGCAATACAATAACATTTTGTTCAAATTCTGAAGGGTTTGATGTTCCAGAAAAAAAAAAAAAAAAAAAAGGATTCGGGGAATTTTTTTCCTTTTTGAAAAGACTGAATTTTGATTAGAAAGTTTTTCCTTTTCTTTTAAGTTGCTTCTAAATTGAAAATATATTACTTTGTACTATAAATGTGATTTTTTTTTTTTTTTTTTTTTTTTAATCGTTTCCTGTCCCAAAAGTTTTAGTTCTTTAGTTTTAAACAAATAAAGAAAATAGAATAGAATAATAATAATAATAATAACAATCCGAGGATTTTTCTATTTGCAATTTATTAAAATTAATCCAATACAAATCTGTTTCTATGAAAACTAAAAGGAATTTTGAAGACTGCAAAGAAACAAAAACTTTCTAAATAGAAAGAAAAAAAAAATAATACTATTATTATTATTATTTTACATAATTGTTTACTTTCTATACATATTGTAAGAAATGTATTTATGAAAAGATTCGGCGATGAGATTTTGCTGTATCCAAAATTCTTTTAGTCATTTTTAATGTGATCTATGTGTATATGTTGTATATATGTAAATAAACACGGTAGCTTTTAAACACTTTGCTAGACTGAGCTGAAAATTTGTAGGTATGTTATAGGTTACTATGTCGTACGAACTAAAAAAATTTTAGGATCCTATTATTTATTACAGCGATAATGACACATACATAATTATTATTATTATTATTTTATTTATTTATTTATTTATTTTTCTCATTGCAGCCTATAGACTGAAATTATTTGAAATACGCTGGCATCTAAACTCTAGATTGGATTAAAATAAACTTGAGTAGACATGTTATAGATCATTGTCGCAAGAAATATATAGATTTTCATGAGTGTACGACTTAATAGCTTTTTACAGAAAAAGAAACTAGAATTTTTACGTGTTTCTTTGAAATAGAGATGGTTTTTAGAAAAAATTCACTATATTTCTTACATTTTTATCTTTTAATAAATGGTAAGCATGTCATATGTTCTTACTGTCAAGCGGGATTCATTTTCTTTTCTTTCTTTCTTTCTTCTTTTTTTTTTCCTTTTCAAAACAACTTAATATGTTACCTAATACCTAATGTGGTACAATAATATAATACCTAATGCGATTAGGCTGCTGGCTATGCTATGTTAGCTGAAGCAACTAGCCTAATAAAAAACCTTAAACGTCCCTGGTACCAAGATTTTTATTTTTTTCTTCTTAAGTTCCCAATGAGTTTCTTGAAACGCAGACTGATATTGCCTTTCATTCTTTTATTCTTTGTGAAATAGAAGGTTTAAATTTAAAAAAAAAACGTTGACTTTAGAAGCAGCTTATACCATACATAAAGCATTATTTTGTATAAATTTAAAACAATGAAAAATCCACACAAAATTTATAACGTTGATTATTGCCTTGTATCCTTTTCGTCATCATACTATATTTTCTTTGAACCACATTTATAAATAAGACATTATAAACGTTTTTAAATGTCGATTAATATTTTGAAAAAATTGCTTCAAAAATGCCTATACCAAACAAATTTTTTTCTCCCTGTAGGCTTACATTTTCTTCTTCTTCTTAGAGAATAAAGAAAGCTATATTAAATTTGAAGCCTAAGAATAGTCTTCTAGACTATGCCCTTAAAAACTTTTTGTAAAAAAAGAAAATAGTAGCATTATTTTAAGATTCTTTTAGCACAAAGAATACTTCACTGTGCCCTAATTTCATGTAACCCTTCTTATCATTTTTCCTTACCTTATCTAATGCAGAATCTTAAGATTATTTTAAAACAAAGCTGCTGCTATTATTATTATTGTTGTTGTTGTTATTTAGGCTTTATTGAAGATTGTTAATTTTTTTTTTGAAAAAAAAAAAAAAAAAAAAAAAAAAGGAGACATCGTTAATTTGTTTTTGTTTTATAATGAAAATATCGTATTTGCAAAAAATGAATAATAATTGATGAATTCCATTACGCTAAGACAGTGTCATAGAAAAAAATAAAAATAAAAAACATCTAATGAAAGTCTCGCTAAAAGAGAAACGGATAAAGATGTGTGCAAAATAATATTTTTTCAGCGTTTTAATATATTTTTCTCTAATAGTGGAAATTGCTATTTTCATTACCCTACTACCGCAGACCTAGATAATGGAAATATCGTATTACGGTCAAAATGTTTGATGAAGGATTTCACATGAATTACAAATTTTAAGTTCCTGAGAAAAAAAAAAAAAAAAAGGAAAGAAAGAAAAAGAAAAGAAAAGAAATCGTAGTGCTGTTTGTGTACGTGTGTATGGTGGTGGAGGGGGGATAAAAGGGGATTTCTAACTATCATATCTACAAAACGTAAAAATATAGAACAAACAAATTTTATAATCAAGACAGTTCCGGTATTATGCCTTTTCTTTTTTATTTTCAGAACAGTAACAGCATTTGCAAAACGTAATTTCAATTTTTCTATCATTATTCACAATTTCTGCACGAAATTTATATTGATTTTACATTCTTTTTAAACGTAATTTTGACACATCTAAATCTGAATTATCTTTTCAAAATGCAGAAGAGTATGTGTTACCCTCCTTTTCTTTAGTTTGAAATTTCTAGTTTAACTCTTTCTTTCTTCAAGCAATGTTATTGAAACACATAGAATCAAATTATTTATACTAGAATGCACAAGATATTGTGCCTTACTCCTTCTCTCAACAATAGTGAAATCTAATTTTTCCTTTCTCTGTAAAACACATAATTCAAACACATCATTATGAAATTCGTAACAATTTGTTTTCCATCTCCCTCCTCTCCTCTGTGATAGAAATCATATCATCATTCTCCGTTTTTTCCCGTTCGATTCCCTTCACATCTATAAATCCAACATGAGTTTTTTGATTTTCCATTGGAAGATATTTTTAAAATTTGAAGGGAGAAAAAAATATATAAAGAGAACTTCTGTTTATATTTCAGATTTGAAGCTCTAATTTGAAGATGGATAAAATGCAAGGTCTACTAAAATTTACCATTTGACAATTTTTTTAATCTGTTTTATATATAGAAATGCACATTTCAATTTATTTATTTATTTATTGACAAACTTCAACAGACGTTTTATTTTTTCTCTTTATTATCAGAGTTGAAAGAGTGTAAAGAAATCAAAAATGTTATTATAACAATGATTAAAGAATTAAAAATATTTTGTTTTAAGAAAAATTTGCATTCTGTTTTAAAAATTATATTATTTACATTCTCCCCCCCCCCCCCACACACACACAATAATAATAATAATAATAATAATAAATAAATAAATAAATAAATTTTTATAAAAATCTTTTTAAACATGACTTTCTAAAAATTACTATTATTTTTTAAATTTTTATGAAACCTTTTAAAAACTTTTTAGGAAAATACTACTATTAACCATCACATGATAATCTGAATAATTAATCTCTTTTGTATTAATACCTGGATTTTTTTTTTTTTTTTTTTTCCAACAACAACATAATCCAACTATCATCGTTTTAATTTTTTGCATACCAGATACTAATTAAATTTTTCAAATTTTGATAGTTATTATTACATTATCGAATCCTTATGAATAACATCATTTTATTTTCCAAATAGCCATTTTTCTTTTAAAATTTTCTTTTAAAAATTACTAAAATAACTTTCATTATTCGTTTAATATTTTTCTTCGGACTTAAAAAATGCATAATAATAATATATTCCCACAAAATCAAGTGTGATTATTATTATAATTGTTGTTGTTGTTATTACATGCTTAAAAACAAAATAATGATTCGAAAATTTCCTCAAGACGGCCAGTTTTAAAGAGAATTCGTCGCCATCTTGAAGCAATCTTCTGAGTCAATAAGTTAGTTCTTCATTTAATGGAAAATTTTGAACTCTGACTGAATTTTAACCATTTCAGTAGTAACACCTGCAAACTTTGTTCTTTTGTCCCAAAATGGTTTCTTTAAATTTGTCAGAAATTTTACGCTAATTAGTAAAAGATTTATTTTTCCATGAACTTTTTTGAAAAAAAGGTAACATATTATACATTTTGATACCTATCAGACGAAATTAATCCAGATAACTAAACACGAATTCTTTTCTTTCTTATGAATGTTTATCTTGTAAAATTTGGCTACCAAAAGCAATAAAACATAAAATGTCTCTTATAAAAAATATTCCTCAATGATATCGATTTGTCCGCATTTTTACCTCTAACTTCATTTAAAAAGAAAAAATACGCAAATTGAGGGAAAGAAAATGACTTCCCCCAAATACAATTTTCTGCTATAGTGATTTGAAACGCTTGAAGAATTTTGCTGGATCTCGTGATATCAAGAAAGGATTGCGGGTTGAGAGGATTTTGATCTTCAAGAGCCTAGGAAAAACTCCAATCGATACAATTCTTAATCTCTGGTTTTAAGACCCCGTTAGGAGAAAGCACTTGCTTCAACAGAATGGCATAGCTTTAAAATGACCTTTTCCCATGCACATAAAAGATTTTTTTTCCCTTTTACTTCTTACTCCAAAAAAAAAAAAAAAGCACTGAAAAAACACTGTATAGCGTGATTTTTGTGAACACTGTACATATATATATAAACCTGCATAGCGTGGTTTTACTTATTCAATATAAGTTTAACCTCTACTTTTTTTTTTTTTTTTTACGAAATTCCAAAAAAAAAGGAAAAAAAAAAAAAAAAGAGCAATATCCTGATCAAACATAAATCTAATAAAGAGTTAAATATACTAATAAAGTATTAAATATATATTATATGTGTATAATTTATATTATGAATACCTTTTCAAAGATTGAAAAAAATGAAATGACGTCATCTGGAGAGCAGGAATAATTTTAAAAGAGATAATTACTATTAATAATCTTAAAAATTAAATCAATTTAAGATATCTATCTTTTTTTTTTTTTTTTTTTTTGGCTTGTGTATGTTTCTTTGGTGAATTATTTGACTGACTATTCTTCGTTTTCATTCTTTTCTTTTACCATAAAAGGATTATAGTATATACTACATTAACTATCATATTACATTAATTACATATATATATATTTGGTCTATTTTATCTGCAAGAAATGGTCGTGAAGTCCTAAGAAGAAAATTAAAATCCTGTCTTAAACAAAATTTAATTTTGAGGGAGAGATTTTCCCGCCCCCCTCAACTGTATATTATGGATTTCTTGGTGGACTGTTTAAGCTGTTTTACCTCAAAATGACTGTGACGCTTTTTTTTTTTTTTTCAATCAGAAAGGAATAATCCTCTCATCCTAATAAATCTGTCTTTACTTTAATTTAGTACCAAAGGCTTACTATATTGATAAATAAATGTGCTTTGAAGTTTTTTCAAAGAACAGGCAAAATAATAATAATAATAATAATAATATAATAATAAAAATTTATGTTGGCAGCTATTTAAATTAATTTATAATGCTATAAAGTTAGTATTTATTCAATGGCTAAGTTTCTCTAAGATTGTGACAAATACCGAAAATTTTATTCATTTTATGTAATTATTCTACATTATTTAATATAATAATTATCTTTTGATTTAAATATGCAAAAAAAGTGAAAAAAAAAAAAAAAAAAAAAAGATATACCGCCCTAAATTGTATTGTTTAGCAATGGTTACTTATATAAATTTCTTAAAATTTCTTTCGGACGTTTTTCCTCAATTTTATTTTTACTATTTTATTTATTTATTTATTTATTTATTTATTTTAACTTGATGCCAAAGTTAAAAAAAGAAAATTCATGTTCATTTGGTCTACTTTGTTTGAAAGAAATAGACCTTTAAAATAATAATAATATTTGACATGAAAACGTTTAAAGTTATTCTTGGGCAGAAAAACATGAGACTTTTTGAAAGGTGACTTCAGTTCGTATTTCAGTTTCATTATGATAAATGATTTATAAGTTTAAGGGAATTTGATAAATCTATTAATTATTTAACGGGTTAAGAAATTTAAGATTGAAATATCCGTAGGTCTTTCTTATTAAAGAATCAATTCTTTTATAATTAAACTTTAGTAAATTAAGAGATTTAGTATTAAAATGACACTTTAATGTTAATTAATATATATATATATATATATATATATATATATATATATATATATATATATATATATATATAAAGGCCTATTTGAATTCGCTAATTAAAAACAATAATAATAATAATGAAAATCTCTGATTTTTACAAATACTTTTATTTTAAAGTGTTGACATCCATTTCTCTTTCCTGTTTGAAATAATATCTGAAACAATTTGATTTGGAAAGCTATTAAAATTCACTAATAACTACCCTATTAAAAATTTTGCGTTAAGTGAAACCATTTTTTATGCTTATAAGCTGAAATCTCTATTTATTAATCTGTATTTTATCTCAGCTCAAGAAATAAGATAAAAGTTATCTACAAATAATATGATTACAAAACCTAATGGGAAAATGTATAATAACGTGAATTTACCAAGGTAGCTTGAAATTTTTAACACTGCAATTAAATATAAGACACAATAAAATCTAAGGTAATTAAATAATTTCACATTTAATTGCCAACTGGTTGAAGTTCTATTTTCTAAACAAAATTTTTCTGTCATTTATTTTGAAGAATATCAAGAAGAATGTTATTCAATTAGAAAAGAATGAATTTTTAATATAAATTTAGAAAAAGGTTACTTTAAGGATCGACGCTTCACTTATCGTCACTGGCATGCGCAAACCCCATGCGCAAATCACTTATGCAAATGACTCACTACTTAATGTTTATTTTTTTAATTCCGTTTTCACATTTAGAAAATTTAAAACTATTAAACCGAATTTCACTTTCCAAAAACTGATTTTTTTAAATTTCGTTTTAAAGTTCTAAATATGGAAAAATGAACTAAATGCATTTTTTTTAAATATTATAGCATCAAAATTAAATATTAAAAATTTAAAAATTCAATTTTGGGTAAACAAGAATCAAATTAACAGTTATGAAATTTCTAAATGTGGAAACGAAATTTAATATTAATAATTGTAA
The DNA here is from genome assembly GCA_963930645.1 of Salticus scenicus. Taxonomy (NCBI): domain Eukaryota; kingdom Metazoa; phylum Arthropoda; class Arachnida; order Araneae; family Salticidae; genus Salticus; species Salticus scenicus. Next base: position 225,275,365 of record OZ005650.1, on the reverse strand, counting down.
TACATTAGGTAATGAGTAATTTTCAAAACAAATTGATCGTAAAATAAAATGGTATTAGGCTAATGGCTATGTTTTCACATTATTTATTTACGTACTCATTTACATTATTTATTTATTTATTCATTTTGCACTGTGTATTTTTAAATAAATTTGCTGTAAACTAGTATTAGCCATGAAAACTACCGAAATTTATTCTCTGTGCCTAATATACTCAGTATACCCTTCCACTCCAAGCAATTCTTACTTCTACGTCGTAAACTCTGTTTCAGATTTTCAGCTTTTTTTTTTTTTTTTTTTTTTTTTTTTTTTTTGTTTAAGGGGGGGGGGGGGTTGCAAGCAATCTTTTCATCAAAATTTTATCATTGTGATCGTTTTATCAAAATTTCATCATTGTTTCATCAGAACAAAATTGTTCATTTTTTGCTTATTTAAATTCTAAAATTATACGCACAAACATTTTTGTTTAACGTTTTAGGAAAAATTCTATAACCTATTTGCCTTTAAAAATTCATGTATCTTATTTATTAAATGGTAAAACATGAATTAATTTATTTTATTTCAAAAATTCCTTCTTTAACAAATTAAGTTAGTCATTTACTATTTCTTTAAAATTTTCAATCATAGACAAGTTTTTCTTTTTCTTTTTATTATTACTGTTGTTATTATTATTATTAATATTATTTCGAAACTTTAACCCTTAAATGTCTGATTATTACTATGTTTTTATTAACTTCTATTCTTGTTTGTCCGGTACAAATCTTGCAATCGATTTTTGACAAACTTCCCTACTAGCTAGACATTTGAAACTTTCAGAATAGCTCAGAACCCGATGACAACACAATACTTCGAAGCCCGATTTTCGAATTTTCGATTAATTTTCTTTTAATTAATTAAAATATAAAATAATAACCTCCTAATAGCTTTAACAATAGCCATTAAAATATTAGCTATAATTTAATTGCTGAAAAAAAAAAAAAAAATACGAGTTAATTTTCTTTTGACGCAAAAATAAATACATTTAATTAAACGTGAACGTTAAAAATTTGTAAAAAGTTAAATTATGCATCTCACAAAAATTGATGTCATTATCACCTTAAAATTTTTATACACATTGATAAAGTACTAATGTAGTTTTATAGCTATGATTCAACAGAAAAATTTAAAAACATGGTATATAAAAAGTTTTTTTTATCTTATAATTATTTTTTAAATCAATTTAAAAATGTTTCATTCTCCCCCCCCCCGCCCCCCTTAAATAGATCACGAGAAAAATACTTTAAAAAATCATACTTTATTTTAACTATGGTTTACCGCTAAAAAGCAATTTGTTGCCAATCTGCAAGCAGGAAGCATTAGAGCTTTAATATTATTCCAATAATACTTTAGAAAACAAAATTGGGTATGTTGCCAAAAGGCAACACTCGGCATTTAAGGGTTAAGAGTTATTTATATTCCGCAATTTGAACTAAAAACTCGTGCATCATGTTTCATAAATCAGAAATGATGAATCATTTAATTTTATTTGATAATTTCTATTTTTCATAATATTAAGAAGAACAAATCATGCGAATTGCTTATTATGCATTTGAATAATAATAAAAAAAAATTATAAGGCACATAAATGTTTATTACACCTTTTTAAATGTTGTTTCTTTTCTGTATATTGTACTGTAAACAAATATATAGACAAATAATTAAAAATAAAATAAAAATGAGAACCACTTTAATACAGACTGAAAGCAGAAGGCAATTTAGTTATACTACGTGAATCAAAACATAAAGGGAGTAGCATTTTTTTTTTTTTTCCTCCTGTCTCTGTGCAATTTTTTACCTCTTACAAATCTATGAAGTAAAAAAAAACCGTAAACAAACAAACAAACGTCTCTTTTTTCGCATGCAATTTCACCCAACAGCAAATAAAAACCTTATAAGAATTCCAGAGATAGAATCGAAATAAAATGAATAAATTCCAAAGAGAGCATGCATAGAATAGAGGGCAAGAAGGATAAGAATAAATGTGGTTGTCAAAAACTTCAGACGACTTTGTGTATACTAAAAATTCTAAACACCGTTTCTTTTCCTTATATATATATGTATATATATATATATATATATATATATATATATATATATATATATATATACAAGAAAGATAAATCATGTGACATTCATAAATGATTATACATTTTCCAATGTTACAAAAACGAGCATTGATTTTTTTCTTTAACTTTTTCCCATCGTAGTTTAAAGCAATAACACAATAAATAAGTAATGGAATAAATTTCCTTTTTCCACAAGGGGTTTTACGAAAGCAGATAAAAATATTTTAAGAATTTATAATATATACTACGAATGAAAACGAATAAATTCAAGGAAAGTATATGTGGAATAGAATATAAGAAAAATATAAAAGAAAGGCTTTTCCCAAAAACTTTGTTTTGTAACGAAAAACTCCGTGAGTGGTTTATTGTCAATCAAATCAAGAAAAGACATGCAGGTATTCCTGTACAATTTCTGATACTTTACCTCTATTATAAACACATATAGTAATTTTCAGTTTGTAGATGTTCACTTTTATCGGTAATAACACGATGGAAAATCTCTGTATCTACAATTAATTGTTTAATTTTATTGAATAGTAAATAGAGAACAAACGAAAATTCAGAAAATAGCGATTAAAAAAAAAAAAAAAAAACTAATGGAAATGAATTATATATTTTAATATTTAAATATAATAAAAATTATACTTTTAAAAAATTAAAGAACACGCTTTTACTGAAATGTGAACTAAAAAGCACAAAATATCTATGTAGTATTAAAATGCAGGGTAGGTTGGTTGGTTGTAGGATTTAAGGCCGATTGACTCCTGATGTGTCCTAGGCCTAGAGGGGGAATGCCCTCCGTGGGGGTCTTTCTAAGGGGTCCTAGCCCGTATTTACGCGAGTTTCGGAGGAAACCACGGAAAACTCCGAACGGCTAGGTCGATGAGCGCGACCTGGGATCGAACCCGGCACCTCCCATCTACCAGCTTTGAGCGCAGAACCGCTCGGCCGCTGGTGGGCCCAAATGCAGGGTAGGAGAAAGTCGTGTGAGTGACACACAATAATATTTGCCAGTTTTTTTTTTTTTTTTTTATAATAATTGATTAACCCATATCGTACCAAGCATTGAAAAAATATTTTTTTCTTTATAAAATCTTAAATATATGTTTCTTTAAGCCTATGCATACACTGTTAAAAATCGTTTCTTAATAAATAATTTAGAATTAAACAAAAACCATTTTTAAAAAATCTCCCCTGACTGGGCTCGAACGTTAGACCTTTAGCTTCGTAGCTTTACCTCACAACCACAGCATTCACGTAGGGAAAGTCTCTTTTTACAGTATAGATTTTTTGTTTGCTCCCAGAGCGGTTACAAACATACATACAGGTGAAGCTAATAAAAGCGTGTTAAAAAATGATGCAAAACCATAAAGGAAAAACTTTAATTAGCAAGGTTTAAGAAGAAAAAAAAAAAAAAAAACGAAGATACACATGGGGGGGGGACATTGTGGAAAGTAAGAAATATTGATAAAAAAATATTTACATATAAAAAAAATAATAATAATAATTAAAACTTCAAATTTCTATTTAAAAAATGCTATATTTTTATCAAGAGCAGTTATAAAAATACAGTATATAATAATCTGAAATATATAAACATCACAAGTTTTCATTCTCAAAATGTATAAGAAAATAATTTTTTGCAAAACATAATAATTATAATATTCATAAAGATATGTATGTCCGGGATAGAGAATAAATATTGTTGGAACGGATTAAGTCTTTTCCTTTGCAACGTTCGTGCTGTTGTGAAAATCGTTTTAAAGATAAATTGAAGTGGTTCATTCATTTTCAGTGAGGTCGGTCTTGACGACAAAGTGTGCGACTTAGCGATGAATTTTGCGACTTGGTAACCCAAATTTTGCGAAAAATAGTAGTTTAGGGTTCCCGAAGTTTCAAAGGTCTACAATGAAAACCAGCCAAAACCTAGAACTTTCTATGGGTTTCTAGATAGAATTACCGCCAAGCCTTATCGCCAAAAGGTATCCATAGGAGTGAGTTGATTTCTGCGAGAGTATGTGGAGTCACTGCGATTCGGAGTTGTTCAGAGACCTATTTTGAACTATTACACTTTGGAGATTGTGCTCTATAAGCGACTGAACTTTATTCGTGAGTTAGTGAAGATTTTTATTCTGGAATACTTGATGTTATTTGCTTTACTCCTGTGGAACAAGAAACTGTTTTTTTTTTTTTTTTTTTTTTGACTGTTACAGAACATTTATCGAATAGTGACTTTTGCAGTACGAATAACAACTTCATTGGTCTGATTACTTTCTTGTGTGAGAAAGTAGTTAGTATATAACTTTTTTCTCACACAAGAAAGCCGACAAATTTTTTGTAACAATATATTCCTGAGATAGAGAATAATTGAAAATTATCAACAAATGAAGTTTTACAAATTTTCCATAGTCAAAATTTATTACGGAAAAAAATCATGCAACACAAACAAAAGTTGTACATACAACCCCCCCCCCTTTTTTTTTTTTTTTTTTTCTGCTCTTAGCGATTAAACTTTCTTTAAACACTTGCGAAGTCATTCTTATAAACAAAGGACTTTTCATACCATTACTATTTTTCAAAAGATTACATTGTTTATATTGAAGTTTAATTGTCAAAGAATTTCCGAGACTACCATGACTTTTCCTTAATTAAAAATAAAAAGCAAGAATAAAAACAAATCGCGAACTTCATACAATTTTCCAAAAGTTTCTTTTCTTTTATTGGGTAAGAAAAAATCTTGTTTGACTCCTTAATGTATGAAAATTTTCTTCACAAATGTAATTGATTTTGTACAAAAACCTACTAAAAAGTAGTGGCTTTGAATTTAAGCTCAGCATTAATAAGTTCTCATTAAATCTATGCATAACACACGCTATAGCAATGCAGTTGATTACAATGTTCAAATGCAGTTGATTACACGGCTCTGCAAGAAAATCGGCCCCAACACCCTTTTTGCAAATTCTCACGTAAAATGACCTTCTGAATCCGAATATGACTCCCATTTGGCCCTATCACCCACTGCTCTTTTGGAGCGGCCCCCTATTTTTATCACTTTTCAGTAATTTTATGGCTATAAATTTGATTTTTTGGCGGGAGGATTATTTTAACTGTTAAATATCTTCTGAGGGGCTACAGAGTTGAAAAATTCTAAAACATCAACATTTGCGGCAAAGGGAAAATTTAGGGGGGGGGGGGATTTGCCACTGAAATTATGTATTACATTTCTTATATTTTTTTAATCTATTATTAATGTTATTTATTAAACATTATATATTTTTGTTTTTAAGTGCTAAATTAATTCTTTTTCATTCTCCAAATCAAATACATGACCATAAAATTACCAAACAGTGATAAAAATTGGGGGAGGGAGTAGTGTCCAGAGGGGGTGACTGGGCAAAATGGGAGTCCTTTTACATAAGGATCAGCAAGAATGTTATCAGGGCTTGATTTTTTTTTTTTTTTTTTTTTTTTTTTTTTTTTCAGTGCAACGTTATTACGTTCTTCTATACTCATATACTCATTAGAATTCCAGTTTTTGATGTACTTACATGTTTTGAAATCTCCTGAATGAGATTAATCATACACACAGCTAGACGAACATTTTTAGAAAATGTTCATCCAGCTGTGTGTGCAGGACAAAAATATTGTGGCAGCTGTAGATCAAGAACTAATGCACGACATTTCATACTAATTTATATTTAATTCTACCTTGACATGAATTAGTGTATTATCACTTTTTGGTGCACACCGCCCAGCAGGTTATAGCGTTATGCTGCAATGACCTGCATTTACGAGAAGACAACACTCCGGCTTCTATAGGATATAATTGTACAAAATTTAATATGTGAGAGGTCCAGTATAAAAATGTACGCTGATTGGATTTAATTGTATGTCATCTGACTGGTGTTACTACTATGGTACAACTTTCTCTGTGTGCGGAAGTGCTATATTTCATATTCTATAGCGCCTAAATGCAGGAATCTTGATATGTCCGATTGCTATTACGTAAAAGAACGTTACTAAACGCTGCTATTACTCACCTGCTTCGATTTTGCACATTAATGTATGTCAGCATCTATTGTTTAAAATTGCACCAAACTGCATATATAAAACATGTATGAGAAAGTATGATTAATTTTTTGTGCATAATAACCGGTAAATGGCACTGTTATATAGAATGATATACAAAAAAAAAAAAAAAAAAAAAAAAAAAAAAATTATATTAAATATAAGCATACTTGCTTTTAATTACAAGATTTTGGAAATCATATAAATTAATTTAAAAATAAATAAAAGAATAAATGAAATAGAGACCATAAACCTTTCAACGGAAAAGAACTGTCTAACTATTTACAATTTAAAAATCTGTTTTTGTTTTTATATAAAACTTTATAGAATTTCCGTAAGTAGCATAACAAAATTATTTAGATAAATAACATTTTATTTATAATTTAAAAAAGGGGGATGGGTTTTAGACAGTAATAAAATAAATGATTCAATGCCCCTCTAAAGAGAAATTGTATCAATTATAATAATTATTTAATTTTCTTTTCAACTTCTATGGCAAAAATTATATAATTTTTTTGAATTTCAAAATAATAATAATTTATATATATATACATTGGTTGTTTATTAAAAAAAAAAAAAAAAAAAAAACGGTTATGTAAAACAGATGGCAATGTTTATAAAAATTATTGACTTTCTAAAAATAAATAAAAGTTATTATATATTGATTTTCATAAGATCAAAAGTTAAAAATAATAAATATTAGAAATCCAATAGCTTCCATCTTCTAAAACAGGCCTGTCCAACCCAAAACACTTGGTGGGCCGCATTATAAATATATTTTATTCATTCGGGCCACACTGTATCTACAGTCATAAAAAAATCCCCCCCCCCTCCCTGCTTTACCGACTAATTCCGCCGTAAATTAATGTAGAGACTTGCGACTGGTGCCAATCAGTAATAAAGCCTAGTTTAGACGGTTTAGTTAGATTTTGCTTAAGGGATGTATACATATTAAAACTGGCATCAACTTCATTTTTTTTTTAAGGCAACTCGCAATTTCGATACGCTTTTTGGATTAAAAATTAGATGTCATTACCAATCGTTAAGCATCTGCTGCTAGTTTCTACGATCATTTACGGCGAAATTAGTCGGGGAGGAAATTATTACTATTATTATTATTATTATTTTATCACTGTACATATGCATATGTGTATATATGTTTGTGAGTATATGATTCATGTATGTATATACTTTTTTCGGAGAAGGGCAGGGTGAAAATTCGGAGACGAATAGAAGAATACATTAATTTAAATTATTTTCATTCATAAATTAACAATAGAATTGTAAAAAAAAAAAAAAAAAATACGACTATATATTAAAACTATAATAAAAAGAATGAATAATGGATCTAATAACATTCCATTGCAACAGTCTCTTATCTACCATAATCGTTGAAAGGTATTTTCACTTCGAAAAGTCAGAACGTATTTATTAATTTTTGATTCGTTAACCAAAGCTGTCAAACTTTAAATATCGTTAGTCTCCTCGCGGGCCGCAAGAAACTACGCGGTGGGCCGCATGCGGCCCGCGGGCCGCGGGTTGGCCACCACTGTTCTAAAACATTAAAGGCAATATTTCAGAAGGTACAAAGGGGCATACAAATTAAAATCAAATCAAAGGCGTTAAGAACAATATTTATGAAACCTTAAAAATGGCTAAATAAATATTATATATAATCGTTAGACATACTTAACAGCAATTTAAATTTTTAGACATTCAAATGAAGTAGAAAAAATAATAAATACAGCTTAAAAATATTTTCAACATTTTCACGTTTAATAATCATAAAAGTTTGACATTTAAAGCTACATGCAAATAACATTTAAGAAGATTTATTATTCATACAGTCAAATTTATCCATTTTAAAATGCCTTACGTTACAGAAAATTATGCAGTAATGCAGTCACTCTACCTAATTTGCATTTTTATGTTAGCTACTTCTTATTTAAAAGCAAATTTAAGAGAAAGCGATTTTATAATATCCAATGAAGCTTTTAGTTCTGATCACAAATTTTTATTCCTGAAAATAAATAAATGAAATGAAAATATATGTAAGCGATGTCTAAAAATTTTAATACTTGCATTTTTATGTTATATCTCGATATATATATATATATATTATTAGTTGCTGTCCTCATTATTTTTGAATAGAATTTTATAATTTTAAATTCCAAAAATTGCATCTTTCTGTTACGAATATAATTTAATCTTATTTATGAGAATTTAAATAAATATTGAATTCGATACTGTTTGAATGTTTTATTAAATATACGAGTACAACAGACAGTTGAAAATCATTAGAATAATAGTGAATTTTTAATCCTTTGCCATTATTACTACTATTATTCTAGTACATGCAATAATGCTAGAGCAATATTTTCATTCGTTGGTATAATTTATCGTTTGTTCTTAAACTTTAATTTAGAGGATATTTTATAATTTTCTAATACATTTTTTAAATGTTTATGATTTCAAATGGGCTGCGTGTCTGTCGCCGTTTTCCTTTCCATAAATATTTTTGAAATTCCATAAAACACTTTACAACTTTATTTAGCCATCATATTATAAATAATAAATAATAAATACTTTTTAATGTGATTAGAATGTGTATGAAACTCGATTGGAAATACATCTCCAGCAACTTCTCGGAGAAAATCTCAATATTTTTCTATAGCCCTGTAAAGAAATCATTAATGTTCATCACATCAGTTTTTATTTTTAAAAAAAGGAAAAGGAAAAATCCTGTTTTTTTTTTTTTTTTTTTTTTTTTTTTTTATTGAAGCATGTGTATTGTTTTCGTACGCTTTAGCCCAGTAAAAAAATGTTGAAGCGTGCTTATAAGAAATACGTCTCTTAGACCATAATGTGCTCAAATTATTATGTAAGTTTTTATGTGTAAACCAGTGTTGCTATGTGTATGAATTTTAATAGGAAACATTCTCTAATTGGTCTAAAATCAATTTTAGGGAATTTTAAAAGTATTTATGGAAATGAAAATGCAGACAGACAGACGAACTGAAACCATTGTTAAAATTTGATAAAAGTGTTAAAAGGTCTTTTAAGCAATTCTTAAATAACTAGTCGGTCTTCGCCCGTCTAGGAGTCTATATTTCCACTTATTATTATTATTATTATATTATTATTATTATTTATTATAATCATATTAACTATTTTTTAAGGGATTTTCTTTTTCTTAAATTTACCTTAATGTTTAGCCATAATTAAGCTGTTTTTAGCGGGAGCAGAGACTGAAAATAGTCAAATCGCCAGTGGTTCTTACATAGCAGATCTATTCTTTTAAATTACCTTTTAGGCTTATTTTATTTATTTTAGTCATGAGTAAAAAAAAAAAAAATTCTCAATACATTATTGCATTTGTGGCAGCATTTTTTTTTTTTTTTTTTTTTTTTTCACTCCCCTTCTAAATACTCGTTTTCACTTATTTTATTCATTCCTGTAAACTAAAGATAAAAAATTATTTATTATTATTACTATTACTATTATTATTATTATTATTATTATTATTGCAATACTTTTTTATAGCGATGACGTCGGTTTCGAGGGATACATTCGTAAAAAGTGAGCTTTTATTATTACGATGAAAGATAAATTTTACCAATTTTTTTGAAATCGAATATTCGGAAATTTTTGTTATAGCAACTCTTTAATATCTCTTATTATTATTATTATTATTATTATTATTATTATAGTCGAACCTCTTTAACGTGAATCGCAAGGGGAATAAAATATTTGTTCATGTTATCAATAGTTCATGCTATCAGTAACTCAAAAAAACTAATCTACATTTTGACGGGGATTGTGGAAACAGTTCCTGTTAAAAGTAATTGACCTTAACGAGATTCGACTAATACTTTTATTATCTATTTTTACTTACTTACTTATTTATTTTTTTATTTTTTTATTTTATTTTATTTATTTATTTATTTATTTATCTTTTTTTTTTTTTTTTTTGGGGGGGGGGGGGGTTGTTAGCGTCAAAAGAAAATAGATGTAGCTTGAAATTAAATACATAACCGTAGGATATTCAACGAAAAGAATAATTTAAATTTATTTAAATTTTTAAATCAGATTTATTAGGCTCTTTTTTTTTTTTTAAATAATAGAATTTTAAGTTGGAAGAATGTGCAATTTTCAAAACTTCGAAAGTAACAAACAAACAAAGAAAAAAAAAAATTCATCATCATAAAAAATTGATAAAACCTGCATTAACATAAAATGTTTTTTGAATATTAATTTATTTTTTGTAGATGGAAAAATTGTTTTCTAAAAAAAAAAAAAAAAAAAAAAAAAAAACTTAATGGGGCATTTTGAAATTGCTCCTCATTAAAATTGCTTTAAATGAGCTAAGTTTGAATATAAAAATGTAATTTATATCTTGGACAGATAATTTTTCAAAACGATGGCAATTATAATGAATAAATTTTGTTGTACTAATAATAAAACTTTTTTTGAGAATAGTCTAGACACATTTATAAATTTTTATGGTTATGGAACGTGTAAGAATAGAAAGCAAAATTATTTAGTATTTATTTATAATTCCAAACATTTTTTCAATAAGTAAAAAAATAAATGAAATAATAAAGTAGTAATTATTATTAAATAAAATTACTTATTGTTCATGTAAACTGAATTTATGAAATTGTTTATGAATAATGATTTGACACGGTTAAAGGTTACGGATAGTGTGTTTGCATAATCAGAATCACTGCACACTGCGTGCGTAGCTATAGCGCGACGTTAAAAACGCTCAGATTCAACTGAACTCACCTTGTAATCAGAAACTTCAAAATAATAACAATAACGACAATATTATAAATATAAATAAATAAACTATCTAAAATTTCGTATTTAACAAGTTTTTTTTTTTTTTTTTTTTTTTTTTTTTAATCAATGTAATACGTATTTAAATCTGCAGAACAGGAACTTTATAAGCCAGCACCATAAACTACAAATATACCTAACATTTGTTTCAAATTAAACACGCTATTTATGTTGTTGTTTATATTATAGAACTCGTGTACTCTCTGAGCCGAATGAAAGTCCTAATAAGATATCGTAGTATCTGTTTCAGTAAAATTACAAAAAGTAGAGGCAATTATAACAACCAAAAATTACTATTGCGCAATATATATGATAGCATGATACTCAATTCACACAAAGAAATTTGCATCACGCAGGACCTAAAATGGTGGAGATGGTTCAATATAATGTTAATGATCAGCGGTTTCTTAAAATAGAAATTATAACTGCTTCTTTAACTTTCGTCAATTTCCCTCCATATTATTAGCCTCACTAGTGGCCAAGAGATTTCGATTTCGAAGATGGTAGACGGAAGATGCGAGGTTCGGACCCAGTTCAAGCTTGTCGCTTCTCGTCTAGCCGTTCGGAGTTTCCTATGATTTTTTCCGAAACTCGCGTGGCCCTCCATCCCTTAGAAAAACTAAAATATCTCCCCCATAGACGGCATTTCACCAAAGCTTAGGACCCTCATGTAGTAAATTGGCCTTAAACAACCCTACGCCACATCACCTCATATAAATCGCTTGCCGATATGATCTTGGAGAAAAGTGCCTGGACTCTAGATGTCTGCAAGTTATTATCTTAAATATTTCTGGCAGAACTTTGAGATTGGATTTTTCTTGATCTGAAACTAGTGTTTTCTCGCTAAGGTTGAAAGAAAAGTGATGAAAATCAGTAAATTTTTTTAAAATTTTCATCGTGGGAAAAGTATTAACTAAAATCGCTGTAAAACCTTCGGCTTCGGTATTGCTCTCGATTAAAAGATTCAGTATTTTTTAGTCCTATCTTCGAAGAAATAAATGTAATATTAGCAAATTCCTAACCATAATTTGAAAACATTTAGAATTTAATGAAAAATGCTGCTTGCAAGCCATCCCTGTAATTATTATAATGATACGTCATGATAGGTGGAAATTCCTGAAACACCGTCACGCCACAGTAATACACCACCGCAAAGACAAAGGGAATTTAAGCATATAATTCTGTTCTCATCAGTCAAATTTCTCGCATTTGCAAATGCAAATCTTATCTATTTAAAGAAGACTCGCAGTCAAATCTTCTTACGTTGTTCTTAATTATGAGTGATTCGGTCATGAATTTCGTGCATTTCAATTCTCTGCAACACTAGAGGCCTATCCGTGCAAGATTTTTTTTCTGATAGAAAAAATAAATAAAATAAATAAAAACCAGTTTTGAGTTCCTCGAAAATCTTTAGTGAAGATATGTATATATATATATATATGTATTTTTTTATTTATTTATCGATTATTATTATTATTAAATAAATTATTTTTTTTTAAATCGTCCATTTCTCGTTCCTTTTCTTTTTTCCCCCTCCTTATTCAAAATAGCATAAGGAAAACTAGTTATCAGTAGCTAAAAGCAGCATTACTTCGAAAGAAGGACTTCTGTCCTGTTATGGGTTTATATAATTTGAGAATAAAACAGTTCTTGAGATGTATTTATTGCAGGGAAATTCTAAAAAAAAAATACCAGAAGGCATGGAAACCGAAAATCACTAATACGCAATTATAACAGCATAATCGAAAAGAATTTACAAAAACAATATTAAATCAGAGTCAAATAAATAAATGAATAAATAAAAAAGACTTAGACTAGAGAATTAGAAGCTTGAACCCAACTCTGAGCAAAACAACCTGAGAAATGCTTTAACTCCTTTTGGAGACCTACACTGTTTAATAAATCGCTTGACTATGTGAGTTTGGAGAACCGAAAAAATGTTCTAGAATTTCTCAGGCTAAGTATTAAAATATTATTTGTAAATTTTAAAATTGAAAATTTCTGGAGCTAATAATTTTTTACCAACATCAGCAATAAATATCTCCAGATCATTAAGAGTTTTGACAAGTTTGCCGGAAAGATTCTTTAGATAATCGAGGGCTTGCAACAATACATACAGTCTGTGATGGCAATTAACTTTTCAGTGAGGGAAAAACAAGTACTTCTCCCAATCGTGACATTCCCAGACAGCACATCGCCTCCCCAGGATATCTTCAAGATGTCTTCTGGATGAAAATACATCCCAGAAACGTCCTTAAGATGTACTGTGGATAAGTTAAGCCTAACTGTGCTGTTAGGGTTTTAACCCCTTAACGCGCGCTGTCCTCGCTGCGAGGACGCAAAATTTAAAATCCAGCTGCAAAAATCCATCCCGGAAATTTTTTAGCAAAAATTTACATTTATAACATGGTAGAAAAGGCCGGGTTTGTTTTAACTTTAAAATTAAAAATTTCCTTTAGTTTAATTTAGTTCATAAATTCCTTTGGCAGTATAATTTAAATGATCTGCGCCGCAAAGGGTAGAATAATGTACAATAAATAGGTCTAGAGTTTTTTTTATGAACTAACAAACCAAACGTTGTTTTACTGTGCCTGTGTTCCTGTGTAATAAAATCGAAGAGGGAAAAAGAGAACTACTTAAACAATAAAACAAAATCTAAATTGCAATATAAGTTTAAAAAAGCCATCACAAAACCTTCTTCTGTATTTTTTTATACAAATTCTTGTGATTTAGACCAAAACACTCAACAATGCATTTTACATTGTAAAAACAAGAGATTATTATTATTATTATTATCATTAAAAAATCAATGAGCTTGCTTCACACTATCACAAATGCATAAGTTCAACCACTTTTTATTTTTATTTATTTATTTTTATTTTTTTTATTTGAAGGTGCGGAGGAGTGCTTTTGGAACTTATTCACATTAAAAATTTACACTTTCAAGGAGGGGAATGATGCCGTACATACAAAAATTTTTGCTTTGTTAATTATTACTATCATAAACAATTTTTTCCCTTTCACAAAGATTGGTTAAAAATAATCGTCATTGTGTACATTCATGCGAAAATTTTCCCTATATACTGTCATAGTAAATATTAGGAAAAAACTGGATGAAAGCGTCACCTGTTGAGCGATATGCACCAAAAGTTGATAGATACTAATTCGTGCTAAAATACAACTGAATGTAACTTTTCGTGAAATCTACTCATCAGTTTTTGACCAGATGCTGCTTCTTTTTTTTTTTTTTTTTTTTTTTTTTTTGGTCACATACATTTGGATACGCAGACAGACAAAAAAAAAAAAATTGAAAATGGTAAAACCGATTTTAGGACATCACAAAAAGTTGAAAATTGAAAGCCAGAAGTTGAAAATTTATACGAATCAAATACTTTTTTCCTTTAATATTAAAGAAAATAATAAATAAATAAAGTTTTCATTGTTTTTTATTGATAAAGAAAAAAATATATATATCATCTTTTCCATGTTGAAACGGAAAATCACTGTCCGCCTTTGTAATTGCCTTTTGTCAAATAAAAACTCATAAATTTACGGCGTAATCGAAAAGTGTTTTCTATCTCTAAATGTGTAAAAGCATTAGATATCCGGATTAAGTTCGTATTCCAGGAAATGAAGTAATATTCTCCATTTATTTTATTGATATTTATCAAAAAGATATTTATTAAAAAGATTGTCACTGCACATTAATCTATTACAATCAATATTTCACATGGGAAAAAAATAATAATAATAAATACATCGAGATTTCTAATTCGCAAATGAAAATTCAAAATCATATTAATACGAATTGTGATAAATTCTTACTGAAAATCAACAATATTTATAAAGTCTCTCTCTCTCTTCCTTTTTTTTTTTTTTTTTTTTTACACACATGTGAAAATTATATATGACAATAATTATGAATTTTCAAATTTTTTGTTGCGCATTATTATTTCAATACATGCAATAATTCAAGAAATAGCATGCAATACATGCAATAATTCAAAATTTTATCGCCAAATCATTTCCCTCCAATATAATGTGGGAAATAATTCATTGGAATGTTAGTGAGGAATCCTTGTGGGGTGAGTCAGTGCAGGTCGCAATATCTTTTAATATTGATTTTGAGCTAGTATAGCACCTCTGTAGTTCCTGGAGAACTGACATGGAATCCACAATGAAAACTGTCTTTATTGGCATGGAACGATCTGAACAATTTAAAGCCATTTCAATTGCTTTAAGTTCGGCGCTAATGACTGAACAACCTCTAGAGTTTGTATGACTTAATTCCTGAGTCTGATTCTTGATCTCGATAATTGCACCGCTTCTAGAATTTCCATCGATGTCCTTAGACTCGTCGCTATAGATCTTAATGTATTGTGGGACAAAATGATTTAATTTTTCAAGACCAAGAGCCTTCAGTAGACAAGGAAGTTCATCTTGCTTTTTTTAGGGAATTCCCAATGGAGATATTAATGATAAACCCTTTCCTCACATGAAACGGAGGAAAAGCAGTAGAAGTAGTTATTTTGTTAGTACAAGCTATACGTATTTCACTCTGAAGAACTGAGTGCATAGTAGATTTCTTCTTGATTGTATGAGATGGTATCCAGTCCTTAATTAATACGCCGGTTCTGTGGTTCTGAAGGTTGACTCGTTTTTCAATAAATTTGGTCAGATTTAAGTCCCACCTGTTCCTAAGAGGAATAAGGCCAGCCTCACATTCAGAAATATTTTCGGAGTTGTATTTTTAATTCCACAAATAATTCTAGCTGCATTTCGCTGTATTCTCTACAATTTTTCAAGATTTGTCCGTGATGCCTGCATCCAGATGGGGCATGCATACTCTAGCAAGGGTCTGATCAGCGCTGTTTATATCATCTTGAGAGTTTTTGCAGAAGCGCCCAAATACTTACCTGAAATGCTCTTTAGAATATTTAGTCTCCTTTTCGCTCTGGTTTTAATGTATTCGATGTGCTTATGGAAGCAGAGTGAAGGGTCCAGAATGAAACCCAAATACTTAGGATTCTCGTTATATTCGAGAAATGCATCGAGCAAAACAATGGAAGGTCTAAAAGCTCTCAAATGATTATTTATAGTAAAGACATATGTATGTGTGTGTGTCACTATAATGGCCATATCACAGCAGGGCCGGCTCTAGGCGGTAGGCAAGGTAGACAACTGCCTACGGCGGCAAAATTTAGGGGCGGCAAAACCAGCTGAACTACAAAAAATAAATAAATAAAATACTTCGATTATTGAATGAAGAAAATAAATAAATAGAAAAAAAAATTCAACAAGAATTTACAGGCTTCTCTGCCCATTCCTAGAATTTGAAATGCACACAAGAATAAATAAACTTGTAAGTTCTGTACAGTATGTACAGTTACTATTTATGCAGAAGCGACGCGAAGGGAGAAATGCACACTCGCTGATTTAACAACCTCTTTTTGTTCTTTAATTAAAGAAAGTCAAGAGTTTGCCAATTGTAGGCACTTTTAGCAGTGTTCTTCAGCCTGTAGGGACTATTTGGAGGTACCCTTTCTCCCCAGGACATTATCAGTGTATCCTAAGTATAAAAGAACGTCCTAAGACATCCTCAGCCATAAGATGGGGACATTTTGAGTTGTTCGTAAAAACACGGCAAAATTTGAGTTGGAATTGGCAGCAGTGATTTCAGATTTAAAACTATGCTTTATTTATGCAATAACGTCCATCAAATTCATTGGATGAGGGGGGGGGGGGGGGGAGCGATAAATTTTTGGTTAAGGTATGCTTCCATTGGCCAATCAGAATTTCAATGCAAATTCAATGAACATTTTTAAGGTTTTCTTCCTGTTGAACGATCTACTGGTAAGGCACTGCCTAAAGTTTTATTAAAAGAGATGGGAAAAAATTGGATTAAAATTATAAAATATGAGAGTCAAGGTTATGAAAACTGCTCAGATATGAGATGCGACAAATTCGGAGTACAATCAAAGATTAAAACTTTAAATTCCAGAGCATTTCACGCACATTGCAGCAGCCATTTATTAAACTTAGTTGTTAATGACTGCGAAGTTGGAAAAGTTGTATAGATTCCCCAATATCTTTATTTCTTAAAATAGAAAACATTCATGGTGCTTTATTAAGCCATTTATAAAAATGTAGAGATAGATAATATGATTAAAAATGAGGCAGTTGTTTATTGATTACAGTCGGCAGCAAAATTATTGAAGCACTAGTAATAATTCCTACGTAAAAGATGTGCACATATTATGTATAATTAAGTTAATATTTGTCGAGTGATGATCTTAGTCTTATACTGTTTATAAAAAAGTAAGTTGATGATAAAAAGAAGCGATCAAACTAAGAAAAAAATATATATAATATATGAAAAAGTGTGGATGTGTGCTTCAATAACTTTGCTGCCGACTGTATAATAAAACAACTAATGTTTTATGTTTGATCGTCATTTGATACAAAATTTTGAATTATATTAATCCGATTAAGTAAGCTACATGAAACAAAAGTTTTTGATTTATACCAAACCACTGATTTATTAAATAGCTCATTATTATTATTATTATTATTATTATTATTATTATTATTATTTAAGAATTAAGATCAGTTGATTCCTTTGAAAACTTTATTTTAGAAACTGAAGAATTAGCTAAAGTAATAGACATAGAAAAAAAAAATTTGAATTGACTACATTACGCCATGATGTTCAATCTTAAAAATGAAATTTTTCTTATGAAAGTGTAGATGAATCTGTAGAAAATTCAAAAGAGAAATATAAAATAGATTTTTTTTTCAGCGATCAGTGCACTGAAGCTGAGATTAAATTTATTGAATAATCATAATCATTCTTTTGAATTTTTATGCAATGTCCACAAACTTAAAGACACGTGCAAAAAGGAATTACTACCACACTGTAAAGGTCTGCGAAACGACTTAAGAGATGGTGATTCCTCTGATTTTAACTTTTTAAAATTGGCTGGTAAAATATACTTTATTTTCTTCCCTTTTGAAAAAAAAGAGTGTCCAGTTGACGTCCTTAAATTCATTACCTTCCTTAACATTGGGCCGAATTTAAGCATTGCTTTAAAAATTTTGTTAACCTTGCCTATAACTTTTGCTAACGGAGAAAGATCTTTTTCTAAACTAAAAATGATAAAAAATATACTTTAAAACCATGTCTAGTCAAAATCGACTCAATGGGTTAGCAATGTTGGCCACTGAACATGAATCGAGTAACAAATTAGATATACAAGAAGTTATTGGAGATTTGTAGAAAAAAAGGTTCGAAAGAGATTATTTTATTAAGGTTTAAATTTTGTATATTGTACTAGCATTCTTTATTCTTTGGTGTTTAGAAAATATTGTCTGTACTAGTATTAGTTCCAAAGATTTTGTGTTTTTAACTTAAAAAAAAAAAAAAAAAAAAAGTAGTAAATATTATATGAGTATTATTTACTTAGCTCAATTCTATTAGACAGTTTTTACGATTTTTTTTTTTTTTTTTTATTTGAAAGTTTTTAAAACTTGAAGGGGGCGGGGGGGCGGCGTTTTTGTGGTTTGCCTACGGCGGCAAAAACGTTAGAGCCGGCCCTGATCACAGGAGAGATTTCGCCCAAGTTTTTACCCAACACAATATTTTGATCTTTTTCGAGTAAAATGGTCGAAAAATTTGATCATGTTGTTTTGTGTATCAAAAAGTTTAGCGAAATCTCTCGTATGACACAGCTATTAAATTCTATACTCGTGTAAATAGTAAATCTACATAAGTTGTACGACATTGACCTATAATATACTTACTAATTTTTAGCTCAAATGAATAAAACGTTTAGATGCTGCCATCAGGGCCCGACTTAGATTACCTGAAAACCCGGGGCAAGCTTATTCTGGGGATCCCCTCTATAACAGTTAGTCGATTGTGTACTCCATGACTATATTGTGACTCATCTCTGCAAAATATTACATGCTCCCCTCCCCACAATGAAGGCATAAAATATTTGCTTCTCCTTCTCAAAACGGCTTTAGATATTCTGTGCGTCCTTCATTAGCCTTAATTCTGCCCCTTAATCTTAAATACCACTTTACACCATTACTGCTCACTTCTAGCAATCCATATAGACTGTTTGGAAATCACACTACAATTTGTTTAGAGTCGAAACGGGAGCTCTCATTCACCGCACATCATTGCATATATATGAAAGTGTCTGAATAAACTAACTGTTGAGCTCGCAATTTTTGTTTATTGCACTAGATACTCATAACTGTTGCCATTCGTGAATAATGTCATTTACGAATGTCTCGTAAAAAACAATGGGCTACTAATAATTTTAATTGACTTTTGATAATTGCTTTTATTTTTATTTTATTATTATTTTTTTTTTATACTGTAATTCTTTCTTTCTTTCTTTTTTTTAAGGTAGTGCTATGCAGAAGGAGAAAGGAGGACTTGGACAGCTAATCAAAAAAAAGAAAAAAATTTGTCGCTACATTTTACCTTTTATCATCTACTTAATAGCATTCCTGCATACGCCTATGTGTGGGGAGGAGGCTTCCAGAAGGGGCCCAGAGCAGCTGCCCCGCTGCTTTAAATAACTTAAATCCATAGGCCATAATGGAAAAAAAAATTCTTTGTGTTCATGTGAAAGAACTACAAGCTCTGTACTCATCAAAATCTGTACAGGTCATGCTACTGGGATCTGTAACATACCTACCAATTTTGAACTTAATCGAAAGAAAGATTAAGCACACACAAACACATACATAATCATCGTGAAAACAGCAAAAATGAATTCAGGAGACCTTAAAACGTATAGGTACTTCAAAATCTCACAGTCAATATTTTCATGATTACAATATCTTCCTTACATGTAAGTATATGTTCAGAATGTAATAAGTTATAAAATAATAAATGCAGTTGCATCAAATTTAATTTATTCTTTACCAGTACTGGAAAAACTGGGCCAGATTAATTTCCAATACAGAAAAAAAAAAAAAAAAAGAAAGGAATGAAATAACTCCATATTGTTTGAATTATTTATCTTAAATAAACAAAGTAAAAAAAAAAAACCTTTCAACCTATACACACATTTTATTCGATTTATATATGAAATGTACATTAAATATCATACATCATGCATTTGTTACACACATCAAAAACAGGCGGAAGTTTTCAAATAAATATTGAATTAAAAGAATAAATAGGAAAGTAGAAGTTGGCGTTCAATTTTTCACCGGTAAAAGAAAACAAGAAATTTTCAGAGAGCGCAATGCACATTCTGGAAATCGATTTATCAGTTTATGCAACTGCTTAGAATTTTTTTCCTTTTCCCCCTTTTTCTTTCGATTGCATATATGTTACATTTGAAAGAAAGCGAATTGAGGGGGAGGAGGGGGCAGGGGTAGCGAAAGCGAAAAAATATAAAATACATACTTAGAAAGGTTGTACAATCAAATAACATAATAAACATTTCGAATCGAAATTTGTATATATACATAGCAACGCAAAGACGTATTCTTTATTTATCTTATTTTATTTATGCGTAAGTATATGTATATAGAATTATAGAATATCTCATATGTTTTAAATTCTTTTATGTTTCGGAATATTTTATGTAGCTAGAGAAGTTGCTTTTTTTTTTTTTTCAGACACGCAAGCACGTAGTATCTATATACGCAAACATGAAACTTGTCGTATATACGTTTTTAATATATTAATTAATTAATATATTAATTATAAGTGTAGTAGATTAAAAGTGGTATCGTTAGAAAGGTATAATGTGAGTTTGCAAAAATATTCTCATAAAAGGACATAAAAGGCTGAGATAAATACCTTTTTCTTTATAAACATACGTAATATTTTGTATTACAAATTGCACATTAACAATATTTTCCATGATGGAGTCAGATGATTTTCCTCTCAACAAACAATTAATATATTAATACGCAAACATGAAGTTTGTCGTACGTTTTCAGCCTGTTTTTAATACGAGAAGATGCTTAAAATTAGTACCGTTCGAAAAAAGTAGTTAATGTGGGTTGAAAAAAAAAAAAAAAAAAAAAAAACTGATATGAAGCCAAAAAGTAGACAAAAATACCTCTTTTTTAAGCCCTTTTAATTTTATACACGTGATCTTTGTATTGAAATTTCCTATAGAAGAAAGTTGTTAAATCTGCACTGTTAAAAATTTCTGTAAATTTAATGTAAACATTTATCCAGAGTCTCTGTACATTTACAGTAATTCTTAGGTAAAAGTGACTAATCGAGTTTCTCAATCTTTATTCTGTATTTTTACTTAATTTTATAATTTAATTTTTTAATTAAAATTAAAAATGACTATTTCTACTTTAGGAAAAGCATTCTAAGTCACAAATATATTCTCACCAATATTTAATTAAATTAATATTAGTAATTAACATGAAGGTATAATATAAGTTTTTTAACATCTCCGTTTATTTGTCTCTGTAACTTTACGTAACTTTACGTAACTTTACTGTGTAACCGTACGCTTACACAGAGTTTTCTGTTGAAATTTTTTTAACAATGTGAATGTGCAATATTTCAAAATGTAATACAACGGTTCATGATTTAGCTTACACCTATGGCTTTATTCTCCCCCCCCCCCCCCCCACACACACACAGACACACACCTTTTTTTTTTTTTTTTTTTTTAACCTGGCAACATATTTTTATTTTATTATTATTATTATTATTTTTTTTTTTTTTTTTTTTTCAAACTGTTGACATATTGTTTCGATATAGGACAGTGTTCTTTGCTATTGAAATGTCCAGACGAAGAACATTGATCGCTTTGATTGAGACGCAAATAGAATGAAATAGGTAGAAATGTTCATAGGGATATGAATCTTTAAGTAAATAAAAATACTAAGAGTGGTTATTATTATTATTTTTTTAATGATAGATTAATTACTGCAAATATTGTTTACACAGAAGTTTTGAATTTCTGTATTTATTATTTAAAGGCTTTCTTTAAAAAATTTGTCGAATTTCGACCACTAGTCAATACACTAGTTAGTGTTAAAAGATTTTTATAAAATAAACACATTACAGACAAAAATCATTTTATAGACCTGAGATTTTTTTTTTCTTTTTGAAAAACATATTTGTCAATTAACAGCATGTTTTAATTGGAAAGTATGAATTTTCTAGTAACGATTTTGTTACCTTTCCCTATGAGCAAACCAATGATGAATTAAAAACGAGAAAGAAAAACAACGCGTTTGACAAAAATTATAAACGCTTTCCATCTGTACTTACTGCTTATGCCATTAAATATTCAAATATATTTTACTTATGTATAGTAAGTCCCTTAAAATGCATTTTATTTTTTTAAGAAAAATTCATTTTTCTCTTTAAAAAAAAATGAAATTCTAATACATTTATTCAAAAATTTCAGAAGTTATTTTTGGGGCTTTAACTTAAAGAGAAATCAAGCAGTAGAATTCTTTTGTGCAGTCCCGATTGTTGTTTAAAAACAACAAATATATTGTGTTTTTAACTAGGAGGGAAGAATCTTACAAAAGTACCTTTATAGATTTATTGCTAAGTAAAAAACATTAAAATGATTGCTTTTGTATAATATTGTATATCGCCTAAAATTTGCCTAACCACCATATAACATACTAAAGAAATCTTCATAACACTAAAAATTTATATGGACCAATTTCTATTTATATCGCATTATTCATATGAACAACTTTGTTGACCCCTGTAAACACTTAAATTACGCTATCATATTTTATTTTACAGGAAAAAAGACTGTGCGTCAGAATAATGTACATTAATTTCGTTATGTTTTGTGCATTATAAAGATATCAAAATATGCTTTCTTTTAGACCATAAAAACGCCTTGTGAGGAAACTAACTGCGCCATGTATACCATTTTCTCAGGGTTTAAGCTGAGTAAAAATTTTCTTTAGCAAAAAACCTAAAATTAGAAAAAAAAAAAAAAAAAAAAAAGCTTTAGCAAAATGCTAAAATGCCAGAAACAGTAGAAAAAAATTAATATCAGTTTACACATTATTCTAAACGCCTCGATATGTTTGATTTTCATTTGTAAATTAAACTTAAAAGTTTTTAATCAGGTCTTTAAAGAATTATACACAGAAGGTAAAACTTTTTTTTATTAGAAATGAAAAAGAAAAAATTAATTAATAATTGTACTAACCACTGTAACCAGACCAATTAGAATATAGTACAAGCATATATTTTAACACATTTATTGGCAGACATGAAAAATATTAAACTTTTTAGATTATTGCTTTATATAGTAAACTTTTTTAAAGCAATATGAACATCTTAGATACGACTTATATTCTTTATCTGGAGACATAATTATCACTATAGCATGTAAAACTACATTAAGCTTATACTGCATCGGAAAATAAAGTCATAACTTACAAAAAAAAAAAAAAAAAAGTAATATAAGTGAAATTTGTTTGTTTCTATTCAAAGCTTTACGGTTTATAATTTTTCTTTCTTTCATATTAGACCACTTTACAAATGCCTAAAATTTATTTACAAATTGATTTCCTGTATGCGATTCTTATGCGTAGTTCAATGTTTGATTTTTCTTATATGCATGAACCGATATGGACTTTTCTTGATTAACGTTGCGATTTTTTATTTTTTCCATAAAAGATCCGTTATAATATTTTTACCGAAGTTTTTTTTTTTTTTTTCAATTTGTGTTTAGTAAGATGCTTTAGCAAAAAAGCGAAAACATGTTATTTCATTTTCGCATTTTGGATAAGTCTTTTAATATTTCGCG
The DNA here is from genome assembly GCA_963930645.1 of Salticus scenicus. Lineage (NCBI taxonomy): Eukaryota > Metazoa > Arthropoda > Arachnida > Araneae > Salticidae > Salticus > Salticus scenicus. The sequence goes on along the minus strand of OZ005650.1, from coordinate 225,251,565 downwards.
AAAAATGCTACAGTAGCGGAAACACTGGTCATACCATAGTTAACTTGAATAACATACATCAGTTTCAAGGTATTCTGAAAACATTTGCAGAAATTATTGTAGAAAGTGAACAGTCGGACAGACAGGCAGAGAGCCGAATCGAAATCATATTCACTTTCCTAACTTTATTGAAAAGTATTAAAAGGGTATAAAACACTAATGAAAATTCACTTCCCGCAATTTCTAGTTACATCCGCTATTGTATATGAATATTTTTGCTTGGTCCTATGTGAAACAATCATTTATGGTGGTAATCAATCAAAGTCAATTCCATAGGAACTAAGCTTATGTACATCAGTACAATAAAGTTTATTTCGTTATGTCTTGTACAGTAAAAAAGTTTCAAAAGAGACTTCACTAAATATCTCTCATCGCTGCAGTATATTGAATTACTTGACACCTCCTTTACAACCAGTAATGCTATTAATGCAATTTTCAATGAGTAACATATACCGTCATGAACATGAATATCATATTTTAAGGCATTTCATAAATATTTACGCATATTAGAGGATGAACAGGTAGGCAGACAGGCTAATCGAAGTTATAAACGCTTTTCAACTTTCTTGGAAAGTTTAAAAAAGCGGATGGGGGTATTTATAAAGAGTTTGTTATATTAAAGGCTAAAGATTATCTAAATATAACTTTATATATTGTTTTACTTATTACGTTTTTATAATATTTAACGCATTGTTTTGTATTTAAAATGAGTCTTAATTTGTCAATAAAATTTTGATAATCCCCTGGTGTGATAATCATATAAATACACAGGCTAGCCAGTCATTCTGATATTTGGTTAGAATTCTGTTTGTCATTTCCAAAAATAACAAATCTATTCTAAAAAATATGGCAAAAAAAAAAAAAAAAAAAGAGAAAGATTGAATGAATAAAAAAAGAAACCTTTTATGAATATATTAAAGCGTTACGATCTATTATTGAGTGAAATGAACTGATGTTTCGAATTTGGAAGAATACTGAACTATATCCACTACTGGATCTCGCCTTATAAGTCAAATAAGCCAGGACTTAACTGGAAAGGGCAGTAATAATGGAATTTTGTGGTAAAAAATATTAAATATTAATACAAAATTAAAAGTTTAGTACAGAAAAGAAATTTTTGCATACTTATTGCAATCACATAAAAACAAAGGGTATTATTAGAAATCAGTTTAAAAATAAACAGACAGGAACAATGCAAACAAAACTCAAAGTATTCGGCAAATTAAAGGATATGAGAGTTTAGAATAGTTTTTTGAGTTTAAATGTGTTTTTATAGCCTTACTAATAACTTTTGATAAAAAGGTTTTAAAAGTTATTTAAAATCATTTAAAAAAAACCTTAAATGCCTGATTATTCTTAAATCAATTTAAAAATGTTTTACTTCTTTCTTCTCTTAAATAAATCACGGGAAAAATACTTTAAAAAATCATACTTTATTTTAACTTACGGTTCACAGATAAAAAGCAATTTGTTGCCAATTAGCAAACATGAGGCATTAGAGCTTCAATATTATTCTAATAATGCTTTAGAAGACAAAAGTTTATTTATTTGTTTAAATCTGAAAAATAACAAAGAATTACTTTATTTATTTATTTATTGGTACTCTATTAAACTATGTAAAGAAACCTTCTTTCTTTCTTTCTTTATTCTTTTTTTTTTCTTTTTGAGCGTACGTTTTTGGATTTTATTTCAAATGCAAAAATCATTATTAAAGTAAATTAGCATGAATATAATTTTTTAATGCTTTTCCATTCTCTATTTCAAAAAAGGAAAGTTTTTAATATTTTTATAGACTAGTCGTGTTTAAGTGCTTGTTATGAAATAGCTATAATTAAATCTAATTCATATTGTTTTTTAATTTTACTTTATTTTCGTTTTTAACTATTCTGTTTATGCATGCATGAGTTTAAAAATCAAAAGCAAAGCAAAAGTTCAACTCTGATTGCCTCTCACTGATTTTTTACTTTTTTTTTTGTTTCCCACTTCATTATCATAAAACAGTTCGGAAAAACTAAAATGCGCCATAAAAATTTTTTTACTTGTATTTATTTATTTATTTTCTTTTAGTTTTTCTATTTTTACACGCTACAAAACATCGAAATTATTTTTTAATCTGTATGAATATCAAGTTGTTTTCAAACTCTAAAAGTAGAAATATCTGCAAGCTCATTATTATTTTTTTATTTTTTTCATTTTTCCCTGAAAACTTACACAAAAACAACTGTAATTCGAAGTATTATTTTGTTCTTTTTTCGTTTAATTGCTTTTTTGTCGCTCGTTTTGCTTTAGCGAGATGAGGCGTTAACTGAAAAGTTTTGTTCGCTTTCTGAACATATAAGTACTTTTTCCATTCACGACTTAAATGGCGAAGCAAAGAAAAGAAAATCTGATAAGAGATAAAAAGCCAGCTAAGTGCAAGAAAACTCCGAAACAACATACAAAAAACGGGAAAAAAAAAAAAAAAAAAAAACTTTAAAAAAATGTCACAATTTTATTCTTTAACTGCCGTTTTGTCAGGTGACGTCATTAAAATGAATAAGTTTTCAACAACCATCTCAAAAAAATATTTAGTATCACTTGAAGTATTTTTCCATCTGCACTTTAAATACACTTTAACACGTTCTGTTTCTTAACACTTAACAATCCTTTTTTTTTTTTTTCCGTTTCTATGCGTAAAAATAGGAATCACTGTTGGAAAAGATAACACCACAGGCAATAAATGCTGTAATGATAAGCATCATTATCCCTCGTATAAGGCGAACAAATGTTTGATGCATCAGATCTTTTGTTCTCCTATCTTATACATTGACATGATTTTCTTTATGTCAGCACTTTAGCTTTGTATTATCTCAGATATAAATAATTTATATTCAAGAACTTTTCATTGTTATTGCTCTTTGAAAAAACAAAATTCCTTTTTTACGCAGAAAACAAAAGCTCGTGATAAAGTATGCCTCGGGTTTTTAAGTAAAACGGCTTCTTCTTCTTCTTTTTTTTAACTTTTTCATACTTGATTCAAAAATATACACTTTCTACTCTTTTTATTTATTTATTTATTTATTTATTTATTTACTTTTCACCTCAGGCGTTAAAAAATAAATTCCGTTTCTATTATTTTTCACCGACTTCGTTCTGTATTACTACAGGCTGGCTGATATATATCTTTAAAATTGAGATGTTATGGAGTGAATCAGTTCAGTTTTCAAATGACGAAATAAACTGCAGAAAACTTTTTCTCATCCCCAATTTTAGATTATTTGACCTTTCTAATCTTTCTCTTATGAATGACTGTCAAAAAAGAAATTGTATTTTACTGATGGAAAAAGTAAGAAAATAAATAAAATAAAATAAAAAATAAAAATAAAAATCTTATAGATAATAAAACTAATAAAAATTAAGGTAAATTAATAACTGTATGTTAACATTCAAACTAGCTTATTTTAACATAACTAGTATATAGTGGCCATCACAAAACTTTCTTCTAAAACTTTCTCTGCCGCAACACTACATACTATTTAATACGAACAAATATTTGAACGTAGCTTCTTACAACAAAGGATTTAGATACGCAGTTTGGGACAATTTTAACCGACAATGCTGAGATGTAGCCATATGGAAAATCGTAGAAGGCGAGTTAATAGCAGTGCCATCTGTCAGCCGATGTACACGCAAATTGAGACAGCATTCTTTTCATAACATCCATTCCACATATCAAGTTTAGTGCATTTATACACTACAGAAGTCGATAAGCTCTCAAACTGAATCGGCATAATGTTTCTTAATGATCCTCTCACATGTGAAGCTTTCTGAAATTATACACAATAGAAGCTGTGATATAGCCTTCTAACAAATGGCAGAGATGGTAGGATAGCAGCGCCGTTTGTTGAACAATTTGCACCAAATGTTGATAGAAACTAATTTATGTCGAGATGCAATTAAATAAATCTTTTCATAAAATTCTATGTATAGTTCTTGAGCTGGAGTTGTCAGAAAATTTTTGTCACACACAGACGTTTAAAACTAGTCTGATGTCAGACGATTAAAACTAGTCATACTGTGTTCTGGAGATCTCAAAACGTGTAAATCCATCGAAAACCGGCAACAGAAAATTTTTATGAATCCATTTTCACTTTTTTCTATGAATATAGAAGAGGATATAGATACAAGAAGTAGAAAAAGAAAGTTTGGAGGTACATAATTAGCGATGACTGATTGTAGAAAGTGTGCAGATTGATTCGAATAATACAAGACTTGGAACTTGACTAAATTATTTGAAACATTAGCGACAAGCACAATAGAGTGGAGCTTATTTTTACATTCAGCAGTTGATGTTATTAAATATTTCTTTGCCTTATGACTTCGCAAATATTATAACATTTTAGCTTTGTGTCACATCGCATATAATTAATTTATATTCAAGTTGTCCATATTTCTTTCTTTTTTTTCTTTTTTTTTTTTTTTTTTTTTTTTTTTTTTTAAAGGGGTTGGGGGTGGGGAGAGTTTAGGAAAGGGAGCGTCGAGCTCGTAATCGGAGTTTTGCGCATTCTCTTCTCGAACCGGGCAAAGACAGTCGTGTATATTAATGGTAGTTGGTGCACGTAAAATCCGCTGTGATTGCAATGCTCTAAATGTTCCGTAAATTTAATACATCTGGACGTTATCGAAGCAGTATACTATTCCCTCTGCAAGGATAAAAATTGTGATCGCAACCGATCACCCCTAGACGTGAATTCCCGACCGTCGCCAAAGGGCCAATTACGTTGCTCCAGTGCGACGTTAAAACCCATTTAACTCAACTCAATGCACTTTTATTAAAATTTCTTGGAAGAGAAATTTTTTTGTACGTACACACACACACACACACAAAAAAAAAAAAAAAAAAAAAAAAAACCATGAAATATGAAATATAACCCAGTTTTTTTTTTTTTTTAAGTTAGACGACCTTTTGTTCTGCCCTCTTCTTATATTTAATCCGGGAATGTATATTTCTCATGCCGCCTTGACGCTGTTTCCTTTCCAAGGAGATTAAAGACCTAAATTGTACTTCACCCGCGATTTTACTGCATCCATATTGCATTCTCAGGGACGTTAACTGAACAACAGATGCAATCGGATTTTTTATTCCCTTTTTTTCTTTACACTCTAGTGAAGAAATAAATAGAAATAAGTATTGTGAAATTGATGTAATCCGCTATTTTACGACCAACGAACGCCTGAAATTTCCTCGGCAGCTGTTAATGCAGATTTAAAATTATATGTAAAATAATAATAATAATAATAATAATAATAATAATAAAATAAAATAAAATAAAAATCTTGAAATAGCCCATCCAAGATTTTTTTTTTTTTTAGTACAGATCTTAAGACGTCGTTTAAAGGATTCATTTTTATTCAAGTGAGTTCGATTAAATGAATTAATTTATCTTTTGTAAAAAGAAATACAAATTCTTTTCGCAAAAATGCTTTAACTATTATTTTAATTTGCATATACTCTTACCGACTAATGACTATCGTATGGAGACTACCAAGATGCTTATAAAAATCTGGTGTATAACAACAACGCGATTTCCCACTATTACATGTATTATACCTTCTTTTTTGGAGAGAGTGTGGTCAGAAGACATAAAATTGACTGGATAAATTAGACACAAACAATTTTCCTGTAAGAGAAAACTGACACATACGCCGTGAAGACATATAAAAGAGAATTTACATAGCGAATGTAAAAAAAATAAAATAAATAAAAAATAAAAAAACATAGAGCCGTTTTGTGAGACACTCATTTCCAAGATCTGTAGCTGACTTACCTAATAAGAAAGACTGTCGATATTCCTGAACTAACCAACTAATACATACAAAAGGACATTTAATAAGGTGTTTATATAGCAGGTTTGAAGAAAATCATTAGAGTCGTTTTTGAAATACGGACTTACGGTCACACTTCCGGTTTTCAATGTCTGGTTTTCCAATTTATACCAAAAGGTGTAAAAATCATCTGTACACGAGATATGTCTAAATTTTGTAGTTTCATAGTTCTATCTTTATTCATTTTGGAGATATGATACCCAAAATATTCTCACACACACTCACGTACATACATACTCACTAATTGCTAAAAACTCAAGAAATTTTAGCACTCAGGATACCTCAAACATGTAACTTAGGTGAAAACTCGATATCTAAATTTTGATCAAATATAGTACTTCCTTACCTACGGTAGATGGGTAATGGAAGTAAAAAATGATCTGTAGGTGATTAAGCGCCACTTGTATATGAAACTAGATTTTAAACTGAGTAACATACACTTCAGATGTACAGATCAACAAAGAAATTAAGAAACTGAAAAGAGAAAGAAAACCAGGGAGTGAATCTTTTACATACGTGAATTCCTACAACACAAGAAACGATAAAATGAGTCTTGAAAACATTTATACAATTACTCCTGTAAGTAAATTCCAATTAAAAAACCTAACATCTCATTCAGTTCTAGAGAAATGACATCTCTTTTAAACAAATAAAAAAAGAAATGATGTCATAAGTTGTTATGTCATAAATGTCATTTAAATGAAATTAACAAAATTCGTTACCAAATTACATTTAATAAAATTCATAACCAAATTTGAGTTAATAATATTCCTTCTTCCCAGCAGAATTCACTTGGGAATACTAAGTTCAAAAAAATTTTTAAGTTGTTTTGTTACCCTTTTCAAGGTCATTTCTAGAGTAGCCTTGAAAAAAATGGCCTGCCTGGCCTGCATGTACATTCCCAATATCATTTATTCATGACCAAACGAAAAATACCTGCATAACTCTAACATGAATGTAATATCAGTCAGCTCGATTACTTCAATTGTTTAGACCATGCGTGAAAATTTCCATGAGTTTTATGAGAGACGCGATTCGAATTTCCATGTTTGTTCATTATACGATTACAGAAGTTCTTCACGAACCCTATAGAAATGAAATGATAAATACCAATTATTTTTTTATATATATAATTTTTGTTAAATTATAAGGTAGATGAACCAGTTACAGGTATGTTAATATCAGTAAGATTTTAATTCTTTTTATTATCGGCAATCTTTTTTTTAAATTTTAAGCTATTAGTTTAAATTTTTATTCAAGTGTTAAGCAAAAAATCTTCTCACACAATATTTCTATATTTCTTATACAATATATCTATACTCTGACACAATATTTCTATAATACACCTATTTATGTGAAAAAGTAAATTATTTAAACACATTAATAAGAAATACATTAATAAGAGCTATAAATTAAGAGATTATAGTTCCATAATCAAAACACTCTACACTGCTGTTACATATAAAGTTTGACATTTCACCAAAAATGTAATGCTAATATCGTTCATTTTGATGCTAAGTTTCACCAGCATTACTAGAAAGGTAAAATTTAGCACCAGATTTCTAAAAATATTAGTTGCAGTCAAATTAGCTTAAATTAGTAACCCCCCCCCCCCCTTTTTTTTTCAGCGTGTGGGAATTGTTATCCTAATACGCCTGTTTCAAAAAAAAAAAAAAAAAAAAAGGATTTTTTTTTCTCCTTTTTATCAGTATGTTTAAAAACAAATGTGTTCCTTATTAATTCTGTCAAAATAAAGTAAGAATGATTTTCAGGGACTAATTTACACATCTAAGGGAACCTGGAGCCCTCATGATTATAACCCCTATCCCACATTATTTAAAAAGATTTTTAATAAACTGGAACGGCATGACATGTCATTTAAATAACCTATAAATATATGCCCTTTCTCAAATTCCAAGCAATATCAGGGATTGAAATTCAGAGATCCATTACAAGATTTAAATTTAATTATTCCAATATCTGATAATCTCCCCTAAAAGAAAATCGCAAGCAAAATGTCTTCCTCTCTAAAAATCTCCCAGATTTTTCTTTTCTTTCTTTCTTTCTTTCTTTCTTCTTCTTTTTTTTTTTTTTTTTTTTTTTTTTTTTTTGTTGTTGTTGTTTATGGAGAGAGAGAATTAATTTTCTCCTCCAAAACAATTCTACCTTTCAGCCCATCACTGAAAAATATCGGTACTGAGAAACCAAAAGAAAAAAGAAAGAGATTTTTAGTACTTAATGATTACTAAGGATGACATGTAGACTAATTTTGGCTGCATAGCTAAATTTTAAAAGAAATACTTTTTTCGTATGCAGAAGAAAAATTTTAAAAGTGTCAAAAAATGTTTTTGGAGCCCTTTTTGTCGGAGTCATGAGCACGTACCCGAATGCCCCACCGTAAATTACAATCGGCAGCAAAATTATTCGAGCACTAGCAATAATTCTATATTAAAAAAAAAAAGTACACTTAATACTGTTTTGTTAAATAAATTCTTGTCGAATCGTGTTCTTAGACTGACTAAGAACGTGATTCAAGGATTTATTTAATAAAACAGTATTAAGTGTACTTTTTTTTATATAGGAATTATTTCTAGCACTCGAATAATTTTGCTGTTGACTGTAGCAGCACTAGTGAATTTTTCTTTAATACCCATCCCCTTACAATTTAATGTATACAGTATAAATAACCCACTCATGGCGAAAATCAAATAATAAAGAGCGATAGACTTTTTTTTTTTTTTTTTCCTCCAATAAAGAAAAGTGTTAATTTCTTAAAAAATTAAAATAAAAGAGAAAAAAATTATAGTGATTTCAGTTGTGTGTCTTTATTCTACAGAGAACAATTATACCAATTTGGATGGACAGACGAGAGAAAGATATTTCCTTTTCTCGCTGGACGCTCCTTTTCTCTCGTAAAATGTACTCGTTTTACTTTTTTCCTGAAATATAAACTTGTGTCATTCTATCCGCTAAAAATCTCACCTATGTTCGTGAAATTACAAAGAATGGCAATTATGTAACAAATATTGCACTCTTTAAACACAAAAATTTTAAAAACGTCAAGTAATCATTATTTAATTAAAATAGCTTAACAAATTCTACAAATTAAGTAGAATACTTTACATTCCAGTGTATTTTCACATTTACTATTACTTTCAGAGCATTTTTTTTTCTTTTTTGCTATTATTTTAATCTAAAAGAAATGCTGTTCCTATACAACAGTCAAATTAAATATACTTATTGCTTTTTAGCCACATTATGCTTTATATATATATATATATATATATATATATATATATATATATATATATATATACTAGCAGACCCGGCCACGCGTTGCTGTGACTAAGTTATACGTTGAATTATACGGCTGTAAACTATTTAGTACAGTCAAATTATTATTTACGAACAAAGACGAAAACGTTGTAGCCGATGTAAAAACCCACAGGGTTGAGATTTGAAACTTAGGTCAAAATTTGGAAGCGATTGATAAAAATTTTCGTAGTGTTGATATTAAGCACAAATTAATTTTATTGTAGGGTCCTATAAATTTTAATGGAGAAGTGATATATATTATTTCTAATGCTACTTTGGATAAAATTGCTAAAATGACTAATATATAAATTAAATTCTATTAAAATTCTATTAAAATAAAAGTATAAAAGAAACAGACGATTTTAAAATAAATTTTTATGGAGGAGTGAAATATAATATATGCTATAATGGATAATTTTACTATAAAATGACCTCATCATTTTAAATATTTTAAAGAGGGCAACAGCTGTAGTTATAAAAAGGAAAACAATAAGGCTAAACCAGAAAAATAAGTAAATTTGATAAATATTTTAAAACTTTAAAATTGGAAATCTTATGAAATATTGGACATTTAATGTAAATACATGTATCATTTTAAATAGAAAAAGATTTTGGAAAAGTTTAGTGTATTTTAACGAAGTGATGAGAAGTTTTTCAGTATGTTAAAAGTTTAATAGTAAATTCAAGTTAATAAAGATGGGAAACATTGAGGATTAAGATAAGAATAATTATAAGATTAAAAAAAAAAACTTTTTATATACCATGCTTTTAAATTTTAATATACTAATAATATACTAATTAAAAGGAAAATGATAAATATTCTATCATAGTTTGAAGTCAAATTTGTTTTCAAATGTCTAAATAAAATATCTGATGTAAGATACTAATATTTTGCAGCGGAATAGATTTCATTTCTGTCATCCTTGGCGAAAAAAAAAAAAGAATATCGCTAAATTATCTGGCGAAAATATTTAATTCCTTTCAAAAATCATGGTTATTTTAACAACTTATATTAAAAGAGTAATGAATAATATGAAACAATATTTCGTACAATACATATTACATGCCATACATACGTACAATGAATAATACACATTACATTTCGTACAATGCATACATCTGGCATGTATATTTTCGTGTTACGCTTTTGATCGCCAAATAATAATAATAATAAAAAAAAAAGCCAAGGGCGACAGAGTTTTGAAATTTAAAATTAAAATTTTGTCAATTTGACAGCAAAATAATTCAATCTAACACCCGCGATAACTAATACATATTTATACCCAAATATAAGGATTAAAATCGGGAAATAAATTTCCTCGATTTTTAATAATTTCTTACAAAAAATCCAGTGGGCAATTAACATAGGAAATCTTTTTCTTGGCTGCACAGACGGTCAGTGAGTCACACTTCGCTTGCGTATAGAACTCATAGATATAGTATAGCATATATAGAATAGAGTGATCATTGGGGAGAAAAAAGTTATTCCTTTTCATTTGGGAAAAGACGACGCTTTTACCAAAATATGGCCGTCTTTCCCCGAGTGAATACACACGGGAATACATACTAATATTTTAGTAAATAAAATTTATGAATAATTTATTTGCTAAAGGGGAATGGAAGACTCCAGATACAGTTTCAAATTCACATTTCTTTCTTTCTTTTTTTTTTTTTTTCAATACCACTTAATGGCTGTTTCCAAAGCTTTTATTTATTTTATTTTTTTCGGCATCAGAAATCTTTGTACGATAACATGGGGATGAGAGATCTATATATATTACTATATCTATGATAGAACTACATTAGCACTTTATCAATGTGTATAAAATCTTTAAATTGATTATGACGTCAATTTTCGTGAGATGCATAATTTAACTTTTTATAATTTTTTAACGTTCACGTTTGATTAAATGTATTAATTTTTATGTCGAAAGAAAATGAACTCGTATTTTTTTTTTTGGCAACAATTAAATTAATGGAACTTACAGATATTTTGGAGCAACTTTAATAAAGGTCTATAATTAACAAATAATTGCAATAAAACAATATTGTGACAATAAATTGAGATAAAAACTATCCTATCTCTCAAGTTGGACCAAACTGCACACAGTGTGCAAAATTTCATTAAAATCGGTTCCTTAGTTTAGGAGTTTACCCCGGACAAACATCGTGACACGTAATTTATATATATATACAGATATATATATGGTTTTTATTATTATTATTATTATTTTTCAAATAAATAATTGGTACTATAAACTGTTTAAATATGCATGATTAGTTTAAATAAAAAAGAATTAGGAGCACGATAAACATTATAAAGCTCTATTGTAAATTAGCGTATTAAAATCAAGCAATTTCGCATACATGTGTATTAAAATATAGCAAATTTCTTGAAAACTAATTGAACTAAAATTCAAAATTTTGTTTGTTTGTAAAGTTTTTAAACTGTTCCATCCTCGCTAAACTTTATTTCACCCTCAGTTTTATATTGTTATTGTTCAAAAATATATATGATCCCCTTTGTAGAAGATCAAAATTGTGAGGGCATATCTCTGGACCATCCTTAAGGGTGCGCCCCAGATACAGTCGGCAGAAAAAGTATCCGAGCTCTAGCCAATAATTCCGATATCAAAAAAGTACACTTAAAACTGTTTTGTTAACCAAGTCCTTGTCGAATCATATTCTTAGACTGACTAAAAAACATGACTCGACAATTATTTATTTAACAAAGCCGTATTAAGTGTACTCTTTTTAGACAGGGATTATTGCTAGTGCTCGGATACTTTAGCTGCCAACTGCACAGCGCCTGGAATATACAGTATGACAAGCGCTTATCATCGAATCCGAATGCTTAAAATACTGCTAAAAATTTTTAAGCTTCCCAGATGACGCTGCGATCGAATTTTTTGCTAAAATCGAAGAGCTGATTGGCTTTTCCCAGTTTCATCTGCTCAATCACGTGATATCTGCACATAATTAACCTGTAAGGAGTTTTTCAAGCAATAAACTTGATGGCACTGACCTCTGGTGAGAGGCTTAATTTTTAAGGCACTGATTTGCTGGTCGCTTTCCACAGTATGTATTCTAGGCGCTGTATCCCAGACCATCGCTAATTACCCATAGCGCAACACTAGTGCGACGTTAAACCGAACCAGCCAACCATCAAAAATATAAGAACATATGTCGGTAATACTTTGTTTGAGGATCCTTTGACTAGTTAATTTATAAGAAATATTTTTATGTTAGAATGGTGAAATTTCATACAAATTTCAGGTTTCCAGAAATGATATCTGTGTTTTGAAAGACAAAAAATTAAAACGAAAAATAAAATGAATCTATAAGTCTATAAGAGATTTTCAATGCAATTTTTGTAAAATTTAGACTAAAAGTAATGCGGTTGGACCATTTAACAATTTTCCAAAATAATTTAAATTTTAAGTTTTACTTATTATTATTTTTTTTTAGTTTAAATAGTTCTTAAACAAAGTTTTATAAATTTAATATTCTTATATTTTAATACACATGTACACATGTATGCTTTCTAATAAATATACCGCTTTCTTACTGCAGCCTCTTTCTTAAATTTATTTATTTTTCCTTAAAATAAATAATTCTTATTATAAACTGTTTCAAAATGCATGATTGGTTTAAACAAAAATGAATTAAGAAAAAAAAAAAAAAAAAAAAAAATGAAAATGAAATTTCTAGGAAAAAAAAAGGTTACCTCTAATTTTGAAATTCCAACAAAAATTCAAGCTCTCTTATAAAAGTTCGTAACTTTTAGAAACATTTGCCGACAATCAAATTTATCTTAACCTACTAAATATCTCAACAAATCTTTGAATACCATAAAATAAATAAAAGAAAAAAGTATAAGACGCGATCCTTATTCCACGGGTGAATTTCCATGAGTAATTTTCTCTTTTATCTTCTTTCGAGCAGCATAATGCAAATGCTTTTAAGAATTTTTAATGGTCAGTTTAATCTGTTTGAAAAGATCTTCACTTCAAAAGATTACTCCTGATTGTTCTTGTTCTTGTAGTCATATAATAGCTTTCAAAAGCTTTCTGAATGACTGCATTTATGTCTGATAAGGCATTTTATTTTTGTATTTTATACAGGATAAAGACACTTAAAATGTATTCATAACCAGAGAGATAGATATATAATAAACAAAACAAAAATTGAAAATGTAATTGAAATATGATTTCCTCCTTTCTTCTATATTCTTCTTAGAAATATAATGGAAATGTAATTCAGCATAACGTTAAGTGCCTGATTGTTCATTTTGAATTGCGCATAAATTTCGCTTTATGTACTTTTTTGAAGGCGGAGGGGAGGAGGATATGAAAATGAATAAATTATTCTACTAGGGAGCTTAAGATGCACTAATATTAGATTTTGAAAACTCGAAGCACAAAAGCATGAGGTGAAATTAACGAATAGGAATCGAAAGTATTTATAGCCTAACCCTCTAGGGGCATAAAATGTATGCTTCTCTTTTGAATTGCTTTTAGAATTTATTGCTATAAATTTTATGAGCTCTTTATAAGAGGGGTTTATATTAACTCATTTAAACACACCTGCAAATCTTTTGAAATTATTTATTAGCTGAAGCATATCTCATAGTCGGGAGGGATACATTATCTAACAAAACTGATCTGTGAATTCATACACATATGCAAGAAATCGGAATAAAAACTAGGTACAGCAGAAAAAAAAAAAAAAAAAAAAAAAAAAAAAAGACAGAGAGATAGAAGGAGAAAAAAATAAAGAACCCTAGTATGTTTTGGTAATCACAAAACTTTCATTTATATTTTTCTATATAAATTCACCTAGTACAAAATATTTATTAAAACTATAGTTTATTAAAATTGTTTTCCATGATGAATGCAAATGAATTTTATTCTCAGATAATTATTACTAGCAGGCTACGCCCGCTTCGCTGGCCACTATATTTAAATGAATCTCCAAAAGAATTGGATCATTATTTATTTTTCACATCACATTATAAATAAAAACTAAAATAATTACATTAGAATCGCTCTAGACCTCGCATCGGGTACTCGCTGACTACGGCAGCTCTTTCTCTGCCCGCACTGTATCGGGAGCAGGTTCCCACTGCCTGCAAAAATCTCTTTCCTATGTATTTCAATATGGGTATTTATTGACGATAGGTGGGTCTGCCATTATTTAAGAACTACGATTTTAAAGATAACTGTATCTCAGCGTCTACTAAATATTTTAGTTTTTGAACCAAGTACTTTATTGCTCATGCTATTTACACTGTATTTCAATTTGATTCCGACCAATGTAATGAAATAAAATAAAAAGTAGATTTTCTTTTAGAAGGAATTAAATACATAAAAAAACAAATAAATTCCAATCAGTTTAATCCTTTCTACTATATACTACCATTATTTCCTGACAAATACTATAAATTTGAAAAAAAAAAAAAAAAAAAAAAAAAACTTCTAAAGAAATTCAATTAACAAATGAAAAATAATTGTTGTTATACTACAAAAATTATACATAAACATAACTGTTATAAATACGTTTTTAAATTTTAAATTTAATATATTTAATTTTTTCTACTGCATTACCATTTTATTTTCAATAAATATAATAAATTAAAAAGAGAAAAAAGATTCGCCCTTAAATAAATGTATTAAATAAAAAGTAAATTGCATAATATAGCCGTTGCTAAGATACGCAGACGATTACAATCGAAGAATAAATTCATGAAAAAGGAAACATAAAAGCCAATGTTTAAAATCGAAAAAACATTAATTTAAAAAATTCAAATTCGAAATTCGAAAAACTCTCGATGATGTGCACACCTGCAGGGTCCCAGGTACCTATATGCCAAATTTGGAAGCTCTGCGATCAGTAGTGTGTAGTATTGTTCATGTTTAGATTAGATAAATGTATTTATTTTCCTGATGGAAAAAAAAAATAAACTCGTATTTTTTTTTTTTTTTTTTTCAACAATTAAATTATGGATTCAATTTAAATGGCTAATTTTTTTCTATTATTAGCTTATTATTTTCATATTTTTATTAATTAAAAGAAAACTAAACAGAAATTCGAAATTCTGACTTCGATGTGCACAATGATCCTTCGGGGGCCACCTTTGTGTTAAATCTCGTGACTGTCCGAGCTACCGTTTTCGAGAACAGTGAAATATACATACAAATATTGCTCACTTAATAGTATAAGATAATTCTACGTCAAAAGAAACATAATTTTGTGCCCTATAAATGGCATATGAAAAAATGCCCTCTTTTTTATTTATTTATTTATTTATTATTATTATTATTATTTTAAATCTCAGATCATCGATTCGTTCAATCATTCGTTTTAATGTTATTGACGATTACTGTTTGAAAGATATTCATATCGGAAATTTACACTCACGAAGAAGGGGTGAGTAGCGATGCTATAACTATTGCTATAGCAATGTAACTAAGAGTAGCGATGCTAATAATTCTTTTTAATTTTACAACAATTGGATAAAAATAATTCTCATTGTGCATATTTTTACGGAATTTCTCTGTACTTACCTATTAAAAGTTCTGAAAAAACTGAATGACAACATCACTTGTTGCATTATTTTTACCGAAGTTTCATCGGCACTAATTTATGTCAAGGTTCAACTACATAAGTAACCATATAAGTTTGTATGAAATTTTGTACAATAGTTTTTGAACTAGAGATGTTACAAATCTTTAGTCACACACACATACACAGACAGATATTTTCTAAAAATGTTTAAATTGTGTTCTGAACTTTTCAAAGCGTATAAATCCATCAAAAACTGAAACTCGAAAATTTTATTGAAACCGATTTTATATACTAAAATTAACTCTTAAAATTTTGCGACGTTTTTGTAACTTTTTATAGAATGCCACAGAAGTTAATAAATTAAGTGAGGAAGAGAAGTTGAGGTTGAGTGAGTTTAACGTCACACTAGAGCTACGCTGTGGGTAACTAGTGACGATCTGGGATTCACCCCTAGGGATGTTCCGGAGACATACCCTCACAATTTTAATCATCCGCATAGGAGATTACTGCTTTCTCGCAGTCGTAATCCCAATAGATATCAAGTTCATGGAACAAGGAGAACATTGCAGCGATGCATCAGCCACCATTAACGTACAGGACAGTCTTTGGCTGACTCGAATATCGAATCCGCAATCTTCCGATTACCAGATCGACACTCTGCCAACAGGAATGCTGCGGCTAGTGGGAAAGAAAAAGAAATATACAAAATTAAATTAAATAACATAAAACATGAAAATAAAAAAATGCAAAATATATGTTTAAAAATTTTAAATAACAATAAATTAACATTATGTGGGCATCAGATGAAAACTCTTTCGAAGTTGTACGAAGTTTCATAGAAATTAAGTAAGAAGAGGAAATACGAGAAAACATAACATTAATCTTAAGAAAGTGAAAAAAAATTACCATAAGATCGTAGATGATAACAGAAGTAATAAACTATTTAAGAAAAAAATCTTTTTGATTATTTTCTTTCGAAAATTGAATCTGTATTTTGAATGTTTCGTAATTTGGATAATATAACCTAAGTTGCTTATTAAAGCATAATCAATTGAGACTTAATATTCTTGTCCCAGACCTTTTTTGGCTTTCCGATATTTAAGGCGTCCCCTTACAATTTACCCGTCTTCGGTCAGCAAATCCCACGTAACTCTGTGGAGAAATTCGTTTATAGAATTACTTATTACCTAATGTATTTTTAAAAATCCGTTTTCACATTTGGATAGTTAACAATAGTTCAATTAATACTGGTTTTCCAAAAATTTTATTTTTAAATTTTTAGCATTTCTTTTTACAGCTAAAAACAAAATAAAAATGTAAGTAAAAATTTTTTTTTAACAATAGAAGTTTTTTATTGTAGAGCCCTAAAAAGCATAAATTATAATTTTATTCTTGCAAGGACATGCTACAAAGGAACGAAAGTTTCTACACTAAGAAAATTCTACAGGATGATAGATATTTCACTTTTTAAAAGATGAAATTTTTTAAATAGTCAAACTATTGAAAAAAGTTTTCGAGACCATATTCTTAGTTACTTGTTTTCGTATAAATATTCATTAAGCCATAAATTTCAAAGGTCTCGAAAGCTTTTTAAAATAATTTGAATATTTAGAAAAAATTCATCGCTTGCAAAAGTTAAATATCTTCTCTTCTCTTACATCTTATATAGGTCTACCCAGCCTACGACTATCGCGTTATCAATATGACGCACTATCTGAGCTAACGAATGACAGAAAAAGCTGCTTACATTTGCATCATAAAGGGGAGGTGCCTTTTTTTTAGCGTGACACAAAGACACGATGAGGAAAATCCAATTTCCATAAAAAGATTCTAATATATATATATACATATATTACTTAAATTTTTATTTTGTGCTTTTTAATAAAAAAGAGTTTCTTAAAAAACTCTTCAGGTACTGTGCCGACAATGAAAAATTCCTTTTATCAATTGACACCTTTTCTATTAATTATCTCCAAAATTTACTAGATCGGCTTTTCGAGGATTGAACTCACGACCATCGCGTTATCAACATAAGGCTCTAACCAACTGAGCAAACGAGCGACGAAAAGAACGGCTTACATTTACTTTAAAGTGAAGACGTCTTGTTTTTTTAGCGTGACACGAAAACGCGATGGCACAATCCTATTTCAATAAAAAGCTTCTAATAAGTAAAATGCAAAGTTATTTTTACGCATTTTAAAACTCAAAATTAAAATTTTTAAATATTTTTTAAAAAATGAGTACCAATTGAGCGGTTGTGAATTTTTAAAAAGCGAAAATTAAAATAAAAATATCAATTAGGTAATGTATAATTCTATAAGCAATTTTACCCATACAATAAGTAATATGAGCTTTGGCTGACATTGATGATCTGTGATGTATATGCATCGCCTTAAAATAACACAAGATGCCTTAAAAACTGCAGTAAAATAGCCAACTTTATTTGGCAATAGGCATTAATTTGAAAACTTTTCTTCCTTTTAGTTGGTTTAGTGTTAAACCCACACAATAGTTTCCATCGCCTTAAAAAATTATAGGATTAATTAGATTTTTTTTTTTTCTTTTTTTTCTTCTTCTTCATCTTTTTACACCTTCCCACCAAGTAAAGGAAATTAAGTTTTATATGTAAATTTTTAATATAACTTAAAATTTGTTCTAGTTCTTAAGCTTTATCGTTTATCACCCGTGGTTACATATACATAAGGAATTTGTATGTCGGGCAAATGTAAGGGTGTTTATACTTGTCCCAAGCACCTCAATTGAATCACTTATATTTTTACTTTCTTCTATATTTAATAGAAGAAAGTATTAGATTCGTAAAAATTTTCGATCTCGGGTTTTCGATAGATTTACACGTTTTGAGAGATGTAGATTACGATTTGCCCATTTTTAGAAAATGTCTGTCTTTGTGTGTGTGACAAAATTTTGTGGCAACTGTATCTCAGGAACTACGGCACAGAAATTCATATAATTTGGTATGTAATTGCATCTTGACATAAATTAATGCCTACCAACTTTTGGTGAAAATTATGTAACAGGTGGCACTTTTTCTAAATCTTTAACATGGCGGTATAGGACAAAATTTCGTATAAATGTGCATAAAGATAATTATATTTTAATAACTATTATGAAGTTAACAAGAATTATTTATAATAGTGATAGTCAATTGAAGTCCTCCCCAAAGGGAGCAAATTTTCATTTATGGGTATCTTTCAAAAGAGCTCGTCGATGCCTTTAAAATGAATGGTTAAATCATCGATCTACGACAATTTACTATAAAGTTATCTACTTTTTTTCATTAAAAAAAAAAAAAAATCGCATTTTTTAAAGATGTCATATGCAAAATAAAATTGACTTTCTTTGGATATTCAGTGTTATGCTGCTTCTCTAAAAGGAAAATCATTTGCACTCATCATGGCAGATAATTTTATTAAATAACAGTTTTAATAAATTATTTTTACTGAGTAAATTTGTATAAGAAAATATAGAAGAAAGCCATGTGACGGCCACAACATACCAGTTTTACAGTTCAGTCTTTTGATTTTCCATCACCTAATATATATATATATATATATTTTTTTTTCTTTTCTGAGTGTTAAAAAGTTTAAGATGTGAATTGCTATTTAGTGGCGGGTAGAAAAGTTTGAAACTCTGTATCGAATTCAGATATTTTAAAATTTCAAAAAAGTAACACATTCATGAAGGTTTTACTAGACTTACATATCTATTAATATACTGTATGTAAGTATAGTAAGCCGAATTTAAACTTGCCTTAAACCCTGAGGCAAGTGTGTAGCACAAAACACAAAGTATTACTATTATTTATTTATTTATTTTTTTTCATTTCAGTGACACATTGTTAAATTAAAAAAAAAGTTAATAATTTTTAAAAGCAAGTTTGTTGTAGTTTGCGCCTAAAACTTTTTAGATATGCAAGTATAGTAGCAATTGAGCAAAATGGAGCAAAACATTGTTAAACTTAGTACGCATGGGAGTTAGCATTTGCGACAATTCCAGATCCTCCATCACCTACTTTACTTACGTACTTTGTAACTTCATAGTTTTACATACTTAGTAACTTCATAGTTTTACGTACTTTGTAACTTCACAGTTTAATGTCACAAGATGTGTTAGAAATTGCATTAAAATAACTATAACTTTAATTGACCAATAGACATTAATTTGAACCTTTTTTTTCTTTCTTTCTTTTTTTTTTTTTTTTTTTTTATTGGTAAATATTCCTCAATACTTTCTCTTACTTTATATGATAGGAATGATTAAAATTCTTTTTCTTTCTTTTTTTTTTTTTTCAAGTAATAAATATTCGTAAAACAAATAAACAAATTCGATTACAATTTTACTTTTATAAAGTATACTATCTAACGTCCGTACAAAATTGATAAAATAAAAATATGCAGACTAAATTTTAGTCATGTATCAAAAAAAGAACAACAAAAATCATCAAATTTTATCATCTTAAATAAGAAAAATCTTAAGAAACTATTTTTCAAAAACTAAATTTTCCTAAAAAAATTCTTTTTTAAAAGATATTCCAAAAGGAAAATATTCCTTTTATTGTTAAAACAATTTTACTTCTGCATTATGCTGAAGAAACATAAAATTTAAGTTTCTTTTTTTATTAGTTTCCAATCTATCAAACCAACGCTAAGCTCGCTTTAGCGTGAAAGAATATTAAATCTTTCCGTTTTAATAGGATTATAAGATTAATCTCGCGACCCTCCCATCGCTTACTTTTGTACAAAATGTTTCTAAAAGATTTTTTGCATTGGAAATATAACTTTTTTGTTCATTGTGCTCCGTTTTTTTTCTAAGGGACACCTGCCAGATAAAATAAATAATTCGTTTGGAAAGGTTTTCAATGCGCTTTTGCTAATTAAATTGCTCCTCCGTCTTCTTTTTCTTCTTCTTCTTCTTTCGTACTTTAAATGCCATGAATAGAAAAATTTGCTTGAAAATAAATCGTGAGGAGAAAAAAAAAAGGAATTTGTAAAAGTTATGCACAAAATTCATTCAGGTAATTGCATTTTTCATCTTTTATTTTTCATTGTACTTTTATTTAATTATATGCAGAAACTTTTTAATTTAATTAGTGTTTTCGTAGTAAAAAAAAAAAATATGTATTTCATATTAAAGAATTTTTTTTATTATTGACGCAAGCGAAAAAAGTTATTTCTCTAAAAATAATTCTTTTTAATAAATAGCAAAAAAAAAAAAAAAAAAAAAAAAAAACTTGTTTTATTGGCATATTTTATTTGCACGCTAGAGTGCTAAGATAAGTAAATATATATATTTAGCTTATTAAATAGTTTAACTTTAAAAATTTGTAAAAAGTTTATCAAAAAGAAATGGCGGAGGCTGAGAACATAAAGAGTATTATTTTTATTTATTTATTATATATTCATTTTTTTTTTTTTTCCTTTCAAGTTTAATCTTCAATTTTAGCCATATTTTCGATGTTGTATATATAGTACTTTTATGCTGCATTTAGTTTCACTATAGAATATGGTGGTATAAATAAATTACTGTTAAATTAATACTAAAGTGAATATTTTAACTATTGTTGCGTTGGTTGTAAAACACTAGGGAAAATCTCTTACAATTCACAATGTGGAGATGCAGCAATTTATAATAATGTTTAATTTTTTTTGTTTATTTTAAAGGAAGGATATCACTTTGACAATCATTATGGGCAAAGCAAGGCTCAACTTTATATATCGTTTCTCCCTAACTACTTGGCAAATTTTGATTTTTATTATTTTTTTTTAAGCGGGGAGAAATAGCAGCTTATTGTTTCTGTTCCAATGTCAAATCTCCAACGAGGAAAAAACTAGGCTTTGAAGAGTGATTATGTCGAGAATGCAACTTTAGGACATGTGTTCTTGGACATAAATTAACAATTTTATTCATATTTTGGAGATTTGTTTATCAACAATTACTTTAAAATATGTATTGGCATTTCTTTCTAATTACAAATCTTGCGATATCATCATAATTACAATTTTTGTCATTTTTTCTGAAATTTGAATTTTTTTAATTTTGAAAACATTTAAAATTTTCAAAAACTCCCAATATTAATGTCGTCCGATAATATCATTTTTCACAAGGAAAAAAAAAAAAACAGCCGAATTGATTTTATAGTTTAAACAAAAACTTGTCCAAAGTTCTTCGGAAAAAAAAAAAAAAAAAGAAAGAAAGAAAGAAACACGTGTTTTACAAAAGAGCCAAATAATGATAATAATAATAATAGTAATAATGATAATAATAATAATATCTCCTGTTGTACAAAGTTTGAAAATTATTTTCTGTCATTTCCAGTCATCAGAAAATAGTAGTTCTATTTATATTATATTAACCGTAAATAAATAAATAAATAAATAAATAAAATTAAGCTAATATTTATTTATTTACTCTGAATTATTCGACGAATTAAATTTTAACTATACTCTCCTAAATAGTATTACGAGCTTAATATTCCTGTGATTCAGTTATGTTTATGTTCTTGCCTAATGCCCTCGTAATATTTCCGACACTTTTTTCAAACAAAAACCAATGTAAAAAGAAAAGATTTGAAGAAATAAGAGCATGAGAAAAAGAAAAGAGAGAGATTTATTCCTTCTGCATTTAAGTTTTATGGATTCTCGGTCGATAAGACTTTTATTCAATGTACTTGCCAAGTCATTAACTGAAGCCTATTTGATGGATGGATTTGGAACCTAAGCCGTCAGCTATCACGAGAGTGATCAGGAAACAAAATAGTATATAACAGTGTAGCCATATTGGGGACTTTTTTTATTCAACTATCACCAATAATTTTGGAAAGGGATATTTGATATACATAATAGACGATTTATCCTCGAAGTGATTAGGCAAATGTTACACTTAAAATTTAGTGGTGGATATTGAATAAAGTCCCCAATCTGGCAGCACTGGTATATAATACGCTAAAACAGAAATTGTTGATTATAATGTTACTGAGTTTCTGCAAAATGATATTAAATAAATAAATAAATAAATAAATAAAAAATCAAAATAGGCTTTAAGTTTTTAAAAATTAAAAATAGTTTTTAAATTTTTCTCATATCCATACTCCAGATATATGTATATATATATATATATATATATATATATTTTCTATAAACGAGTGATCTTCGTGAAATTTCTTATTCAAGTACTTAAATATCAAATGATACTTCCCATTTTTATAAATTATAAAGAAAATAAATAATGGAAAATTATTTGAAAATATGACTTGAATTTCCATCTAAAAAAAAATTTGTAAAAAAAAAAAAAAAACAGAGACTAGCAGTAACATATGGAACTGGTATGTTGTGGCCACCACAAGACTTTTCTTCTATATAACTTTACACAAATTCATGCAGTGCAGATTATTTATTAAATTATTATTTATGAAAATTATTTTCCATGATAAATACAGACGATTTTTATGTGACAGAATTATAACACTAAATGCCGATAGAAAGACAGTTTTGTGCCAACATCAGAAGGAATGCGATTTCTTTCCTTTATTTTTTTTATTATTTATTTATTTATTTTTGTTAAAAAAAAAAATCGATAACTTTTTTTTTATTATCACAAATCTATGGTTCACCATTCCTTTTTAAAGGTACTGATGAAACCTTTCGAAAGATACTCATACTGAAAATTAAAACCCCCTGGGCCCCGGGGGATACTTCTCCCCCAGGGGGGGGGGGAGTCAGTGATATTCCTACATACGCAAACTTTTTTCCTAGTTTACTACTACTATTATTAATAATTCATATTAATTTTAAAATCATTCGTTGAAAGTAACTCTCATTATTTACATTTATACAAAATTTTATCCTATACTGCCATGTTAAAAATTTAGAAAAAATGTGATCACAGCGCCACCTGTTGAACGATTAATCCCCAAATCTAATCAGAATCATTTTATGTCAGGGCCCAATTTCATACCAAGTTTGATTAAATATCGTTCATTGGTTCGTGAGATACAGCGTCCACAAAATTGTGTATACGCAGACAGACACACAGACAGACATTTTCTAAAAACAGTCAAATCGTGTTCAGGCTATCCCAAAACGTGTAAATCCATCGAAAACTGGAGCTTGAAAATTTTCACGAATCCAATACTTTCTCTCTTTATATATATAGAAGAAAGTAAAATTACATTAAGAGCGTACTAATACCTAATCTGCCGAAACTTGCAACAGTTGTTTCGGACTGAAATAAAAGACAACCTTCATTAGGAGAACAAAATAGACACGAGTGCTGCAGACAAAGCGGCAACACACACCATTGTGATTAACAGTACGTTATTGCTTTGTTTGCAGCACTCGTGCCTACTTTGTTCGCCTGACGAAGGGTCGGGTTTTATTTCGACCCGAAATAATTGTTAGGAGTTTCTTGTATTTTATGTTGTTTATGCAAAGTTTTTAACTTATTACTTTTCCCTGTGCTTCGATATATTTTCCTCACCCTCATTTGTAATGCATTTTTACTGGTGTATATTTCACATTTTAGTAGTTAACACGCAATTTTATGCTATTTCTTTTGCATGGGTCTTCACAATCCAGTTTCACGCGAAACTGGTCTTTTCTGCCCTTCTATGATGGTCTTCAATTTAGAATAATTTGAAGTTTTAAAAGTAGAATGTTGCAAAAGCAAAAAAAAAAATGTCCACGCCAGTATCATAATGATATTTAAAAATGCAATCGACTTATTAAGGATGAAAATCATCGTCATAAGAATGAAAACATATGAAATTTCGCGATATTTAGCCATGCTAAAGAAAATCTTAAATTGAAAAAAAAAAAAAAAGAACTTTAAAAATTAGAGTGTTAATATTACGTACATAGTATTCTTGCCAGTAACATAAATGTTATTTTAAAACTATTTTGATTCCTGTACGGTGATTCATTCTTAAGATAATGTCTAAACAGACTAACAAACTAACAAGTGCATTATTGTGTTTTGCGCAGAGAGAGAGAGAAAAAAAAAATTAAAGAATAGAGCTAAAATTATGTGATTGAATATATGGTTTAAAAATATTTTGCATGGTTTGAAAATTATAGCATATACGCATAAGAAACCAAAGGATGTTTCCTAATAAAACATTTTTAACATTTTTAAGCAAAATTAAACTAAAATATAAAATAAAAAGTGAGAAAAAATAAAGAGAGAATAAAATAAAAATTCTAGTTAAAAAAATTGAGATGTCTGAAATTTTTGATTAACAATATAAATTCAGCGTCTTTTGATTAAAAAGGTTAAATTCAAAAATGAAATTAAAAATCACAAAATATACCTCATAGGAGGAAGAGAGAAAGAGAGAGAGGGGGGGGAGGTGAGGGAAATAGAGGGAAAAAAATTAAAATGAAAGATATGCAACTTTTTTGTTTATTTGACTTTTCATTTTTAACTTCATATTATGTACATAAAAAGAAAGAGAGAGAGAGAGGAGGAGAAGAAAAAAAGAAAAACAACATTTCCAATTCTTAGTTATTTTTATTTCTTCCGTTTCTCTGGAGTCTATTTCCATTACTTCGTTTACGAAAATATGAAACCTAACACAAAATGAATTCAAATACACAGTAAGTCAGTTTCACAATTCTGAAGGTGCGAAAAATTTATATAAAAAAAAAAAGCACTTCATGCTGCATTTTCTCAATTCATTTTTCAGCTTTTGGAAAAAGGGGAAAAAACTGTAAAGCAAAAGAATAACTTATGAAGAGAGAGGAGAAGAAAAAAAAAAAAAAGAAAAAAAAATTGATAAAAGAAAAGAAAAAAAAAAGCGAGTGTAGAAATGGAATTGCTTTACTCCCTATGCGTGCTGTACTTCTATTTGCTGATGTAAAAGCGAATGTATTTTTTTTTCCGATACAAGATAAATTGGAAGCAAAAGAGGAGGAGGGAGAGGGGATACCAGGTCGGTTCTAAAAAATGTCTGGCTTTCTTGAAAATGTTATATAGAATTTTCGGAAATGCAAATGTACAACTTTGAATTTGATATTAAAGAGAAGAATTTCAAGTAGTTGCCTTAACTGTGTCAAGTTTTTTATTTTTATTTATTTATCTATTTATTTTTTTACAAGAAAATGAAATTTTAACATTTTACAAATACAACGAGCATATGTGCTAAATTACATCTTTTTTTTTTTTTTTTTTTTTTTTTTTGAAAAATAAATTCTTAAAAAACTCGGTAAAGGTGTTCGCTTTTTTCTTCCCCCCTCCATTTCCATCTTTATTCAATAATCTGAATCCTGTTTTGCGACATTTACTGTTACATTATTTCTTCGCATGTGCGTTATAATTTCCGACATTCCAATTCGATTAACAAATAATTGGAAATAGTATTCTTAATCTGTAATAAATGGGATAAATCGTTGGTTATAGCCGGATCTTCATGCTTCGGTAATTGCCAGATACGAAATGTTAATTTGGAGTTACACACACACACAATAATAATAATAATAATAATAATAATAATAATTTTCAGAATATAAGGTGTTGGTGTTGATGTGGAGAATTAAAACAGGCTGACTACAAGAGAATTTTAGACCTGGGTAGAATACCTGCGTTAGGGGGTTTTACTTTCTTCTATATGTACATATAGAGAAAGTATTGGATTCGTGAAAATTTCGTGAAACTTCAGTTTTCGATGGATTTACACGTTTTGGGATGTCCTGAACACGATTTGACTATTTTTAGAAAATGTCTGTCTGTCAGTCTGTGTGTGTGTATCACAAATTTTGTGGACGCTGTATCTCACGAACCACTGAACGAAATTTAACCGAACTTGACATTTAGTTGGACCCTGACATAAACTGGTGCTGATTAGAATTGTGGAACAATTGCTTAACAGCTGGCGCTGTTATCGTTTTTTTTTTTTTTTTCTAAATATTTAACATGGCAGTATAGGACAAAATTTCGTATAAATGTACATAATGAGGTTATTTTAATCGTGTGATTGTAAAAATAATATGAATTATTGATAATAGTAGTAGTTAACTAGGTAAAAAATTTTGTGCATGTGGGAGCATCGCTTCCCCCTTGGGGGGGGGGGGAATACCCTCCAGGGAGGAGTAAATTTTCAATATCGGTATCTTTCGAAAGATCTCGTCAATACCTTTAAAACGAATGGTTGAACTATAGATCTGTGATAAATTTAAATAAAGTTATCGATTTTTTTATCTTTTAACAAAAAAAACTGAAAAAAAAATTCTTCTGATTTGCAAAAAATTGACATCTTCCGGCATTTAGTGATAATTTCTGTCAGATAAAAATCGTCTGCATTTATAATGGAAACTAATTTGATAATTTAATAAATAATTTGTGTTGAATTAATTTTGTGTAAAATTATATAGAAGAAACAAGAAAGTCATGTGGTGGCCACATCATACTAGTTTTAATAGGTCCTAGCTCGTATTCACATGAATTTGAAAGAAAATCACAGAAAACCCCTAACGGATACATACTAAGTGCGCTCAAAATTGGGAGGAGCGAGTCAACTGTGCCCAGGACTCAAACCTTACTTGTGTTAATTACATTCGTGAGGGTCATTACTTTTCGTCATTATTTTTTCCTCTTCACAAAACTGATTTTCTAAAATACTTTTCTAAAGTCAGATTTTTAAGAATTTCGTAAAAGTATTTGTTGTTGTAAAAATATGGAAAATGGTGATTACATAAGTAAAACTGACAAAAAAGTTATTTATTCACTTAAGTCTATGTGTTATCTAATTCTGAAACATACGCTATAAATATCATTCGCCTTATTCCAGGGTTGACTTATTTATGTTGTCATTAAATTATTATTATTATATGTTTACATAAGGCAATTTTAAATATGATTTTATTAACTATGATGTTTTTATGTGAAGTGAAAAGTAAACAAGAATTTTATTTGTTAGTGTTACTATGTAGAAAAAAAGAGTTGTCCCTTATGGTTAAAAAAAATGAAAAGAAAAGAAAAATCTATACCAAGAGAAATTTCTATAACACTTAAGTAACATGTAGCTAATAAAAAAATATTTATAAATATAACTTAAAAAAACAGACGAAAATAAAAATAAAAACTTTAGTTATTTTACTTTATTTTATTTTTTAAGAAAGGACAAAAAATTATTTAACAGGAATCAAATAAGTTGAGAATAACTGAAAACATTTTTTATTTTATTACTTTCTTTTATATTCAATAGAAGAAAGTATTGGATTTGTAAAAATTTTCGAATTCCAGTTTTCGACGGATTTACACTTTTTGAGAGGTCTAGAATACGATTTTATTATTTTTAGAAAATGTCTGTCTGTGTGTGTGTCTATGACAAAAATTTTGTGGCATCTGTATCTCCGGAACTACTGCTCAGAATTGTATATAAATTTATATGTAGATGTACCTTGACATAAATTAGTACCTATCAACTTTTGGTGTCAACTGCTCAACAGGTGACGCTGCTATACAGCGATTACCGCAATTTAAAGGGAGGCTATATCGTAGGTTCTATTGCATATAATCAAACAAAACCTGATATGTACGAAGATCATTATGATACATTATGCTATTAAATTTGAATGCTTATAGGCCAACAGGTGGCGCTGCTATACAGCGATTTCTGCAATTTAAGGGAAGGCTATATCGCAGAAACTACTCCACAGAATTGCATATAAATTTATATATAGATGCACCTTGACATAAATTAGTAACAGTCAACTTTTGGTGTCAACCACTCAACAGGTGGCGTTGCTATACAGCGATTTCTGCAGTTTGAGGAAAGGCTATATTTCAGGTTCTATTGCGTATCTCAAACAAAACTTCATATGCGAGAAGGCCATTATGATATATTGTGCTGATTCAAGTTGAATGCTTATAGGTCAATAGATTGGGCTGCTATACTGAAAATTTTTTCGATAACAAGAAGGCTATATCTCAACTTGTATGGCATATAACTGTACGAAACTTGGTATGTGAGATAACCATTATAAAAACGCATTTTTTAAGATGTTATTTATAGACAATAAAACTGTGCTACTTTTCTCTAAGATGAAAATCACTTGCATTCATCATGTTAGATAACTTTTAATAAATAATAGTTTTAATAAATTATTTGCCCTTAGTGAATTTGTATAGGAAAATACAGAAGAAAGTTTTGTGGTGGTCACAACATACTAGTTTTATTTTGTTTTTCTGTTGCTAAGATTACTTGTACTGCAAACTTACCACATATTCATGAGTGCAATCATCTTTCAGAAATAAAAAGCTAAATTATAAAAACTTTTTTTTCCCCCTTAAGGGTAATTTTTCTATTTTACATCTTCCCCCCCAAATGAATAATTTCACTTATATTTGGTTTCGTGTGCCTGCAAATACACATCTTTTGTAAATTAATTTAAATAATATTAAATATTTTCTGTATATATAAAGATAATGATTATGATCCAGTTTAATTAAGCACTGCAATTCAAAACAGTTTAGTTGACATTGATTAATAAAAAAAAAAGAAAAATATATATCACTATTCCATATATTTAATACACAGTTTATCATATGTAAATACTAATAATGCAATAAAAACTCTATCATTAATTATATTAATTATAAATCAAATAACACTTATATTTCTTTTTTTATATATATATAATTGTTAAAAAAGCTAAAATGCTGTGGTCATCACAAAATTTTCTTCTATGTCATTCTCATGTAGTAGTTGGTCGGAAAATTATGCGTTGGTGTTAGGGTTAAGGCCAATTTACTGCACAAGGGTCCTAAGACTGAGTAACAGTGCCCTCAATCAGAGTCTTTTTAAAGGGTCCTAGCCGTTATTTACGCAAGTTGTGAAGAAAACCGATATGAAAAAAGTTATTGGCAAGAATTCCAAATTCAGTACTCTAAATTTGTATATGCCGATCGTACTTGAAACTTCTTATTGAGATCGTATCATGAAAAGCATTCATGATTTCTTTACAAGCCACAAATGAATGAATTCAAATATATTTGGAGCTATGGTTTGAAATTGTTCAAAGTGCCCTTCAAATTATGCTATTATTATTTTTTCTGTGCTAATTTTAAGTGCACTATTTGGTGTGTAAAAAATTCATATGCAAATACAGGGTTACACAAAATTAGTCAAATGCTCGTTTGTTTCAAAGGGGATCCGGACAAAATCTCGCGGGACAAAATCTCGCCGGACAAAATCTCGCGTCAAAAAAAAATAATATGATCTATTTAAAAATTTGAATATGTGTTACGTGTGATCTCTGGAGGGGGACACATTGCCTTATAAATATTAATTAATTAATTAAAATAAATAAATAAATATATATGCATATATATATCATAGAGTGGAATTTTATTATTCTATCTATATTTAAGTTATTTTAGTATTTGCTTATCACCATTCAAAATACACTTTAAAAATACTGTACATCACTGTTGACATCAAAGCTGTTCCAAAATCTAAATTATTTTTTTTTTAAATTGATAAGCAGAACTGAATATACATTATGATTAATCTTGACAAAATTAATAAACATAGTTTTAAAACTCTTTTAAGCAAAATTTATAATATTTTTTGTCTGTATGTCAGTATTCTGACTAAGGTTTGTATTTTCATGAAATTTTATACAACATTATTAATAATTATCAACTCCTTTTTGCTCTCCATTCATCTCTGTAGGCGAGATTTTGTCCTCGTGAGATTTTGTCCCCGAACCCGTTTCAAAGAAAAGTGTGGGCGAAAATGCTGTGAATAATTATGATTTTTTTTTTTTTTTTTTTATTTAATAACAGTCTTAAACGTTTTATTGATGTCGCTACAATATTCAAACGGAGTATTAAGTGAACCTTAGAACCGTTATACAGTAATAAATGTCACATAAAACTGTTTTTCTAATACTTTTTTCAACTGTAATTTAAATTACTTTAAAATGTACCTTTTACACCTTAAACTGGAATAATCTATTTTTACAAGAGAAAGTAGACTGAGTGTCACGCCAGATATTTTTCTGTAAGTTATTCCATTTGAAAAATTAATACACATAATTTTATTGTACTTAATAATATTAACTTTCTAAATAACATTATGATGCAGTAAACGAATGACCGTATTTTTCAATTTCTTTCAAGTGATTTTTGAGTACATAGATTCTAAATCAAAATTATTCAAGTTTTTGAAAATTTAATATTTTCTTCGAATTATTAAAAAGAAAAAACTTTCAATATAATTATCTATTACACAATCGGTATTATTTAAATTTTCAATTTTTAAAATCACATTTTAATGTATAACTAGCAAGCTCATGCGAAATGTTCGCAATTTTTTTCTTTTTAAAATTAAAAACTTTAAAGTCTTATACTAATTTCACCACCCAATTTAAATTTCAATTCACCAGAAGCCAAATTAGTATTCATTTTTGTGGGATGAGACGCTAATAATAGTTAAACCAAATCATTCAAAGAAAAGTTTCAAAATAAAATTCCTGTTTGACGACCGAGTTTTCATATTTACCCAGGCAGGACAATTTTAGTATAGGACCCCTATGGCGATTTTTAAATTTTTGCTGCCATGTTGGCGATGACTTTTAAATTATTTTTTTATTTATTCATTTCGGCAAAACTTTTTACTTTAAAAAAAAAAAAAAAAAAAAAAAGAAAGAAAGAAAGAAACTTAATACCTATTTTGATTACACTTTTAAATTTTTCGTTTTTTAGTCCATTTATGATAAAAGTTTATATATTGTTTATATCTTAAAGTATAGGTTTAAAATGACGTATATATCAGAATTTTAAAAGCATGTTTTTCTATGGAAAATTATGGACATAGAGTTGGTAATTAGTTTACAAGGTTACACAAAAAATTTCCGATATGCCATACAATCTTTTTGCATGAAATTTGGTGCAAATATTTATGAATTTCAGGGAAGTAATACAAGACTATCAATTATTGAGAACACATATATGGTATACATATAGGTATAGAAAGAGAAATACAGTTGGAGGGGGGGGGGGGGGGTATGAGGGAGGCAGTAGCACCCCTCAGGAACGTATCATTTTATGTAGCAAGTTAATATATACATATATTATACAATAAGGAATAAATAAAAATGACCTGTTGAATAATGTGTGATGCAAATAGGACGTTGAGGCTCCTGATCTGCAGATCCGCTAGCTATAACTATCTATTATGGTTATATTTATAAGGAAGTGCACAAAGGTATAGTTTTACTTCAAAATTGAAAGAATTAGAAATAGCATGGTTTTCCGTATTCTTGGAGCCACAAACCGCGTAAATATAGGGAAAACACAGTTTCAAAAATTTGGTCCTAAAATAAAATTTTTGCTGGTATATTAGGTAAGCGGTTTAAGGGAAAATAAAGAATAAAAGAGAAAATTTGCGTATATTTTGACTGCAATTGTACACATTTCTGGAGAAAAAGGAATTATTCTTAAGCGGGAAGAGACGTGTGTGCAGATCAGACATAGTCTGGGCACAGTTGCAAATTTCTAACAAAAGGCAGCTTTCCGTGAGCGCAGTTAATACGTATCCTTCCGAACGGTTAGGCCGACGAGCGCGTCGTAGGTTCGAAAACGTCTTTTCCTATCTATCATCTTTGAGGGCAAAATTTCTCCGCCAATAATAGGGCATAGAATATAAGGATGTGGGAAACCTTGAAAGTTAGATGCCCGAAAAAATCACGAATTAATGAGTGAAAATTATTCTGTGAATGTGCAAGAAATTTATATGATTTTGAATATGCGAAGAGTGTGAAAAATTTTTGTCACAAGGAATGATTTTCGTGAAACTTTATACCTAACCGATAAACAATTACTTATATACATTAAATGATGATAAATAAATTAAATTGGTAAAAACTTTTTAAACAGTATTGTAACTTACTTAAAAACAAATCTTTTTGCTGATATATCTTCAAAAAAAATTTGTTAACTAGAAATAAATTAATTTGTTTTAAGCAAAGCTATTTGTTGATTTAACCAATGTTTATTTAAATCAACATTTTTTTTTTTTTTTTTAGTTCAAACAATTAGTTCTGTTGATGCAGTACATCACTCGCTCATTGACTGTTTATATCCTTGAAGGTAAAAAAAGCGTATTTATAAACCGATTTTCTTCTTTTTTTTTCTTAATATATATATATGGGTGTAATGATACAGGGACCAAAAAGGTAGTTCAATTTTTTTTCAAATAAGAATTAAGATGAAATTTATTGATTGAAAACGGATTGAATACTGTATAATTTTGTCCAAAAAAAAAAAAAAAATCGAAGTCTTCTGCCTTATTATATTATTTCATTTGTTTTTAAAAATATATTTTTCATTTATAGAGGGGCAGGGGGGGGGCAGGATTTA
This sequence comes from Salticus scenicus, assembly GCA_963930645.1. Taxonomy (NCBI): domain Eukaryota; kingdom Metazoa; phylum Arthropoda; class Arachnida; order Araneae; family Salticidae; genus Salticus; species Salticus scenicus. Next base: position 225,218,400 of record OZ005650.1, on the reverse strand, counting down.
CTATTTGTGTGCAAAACACAAAAATCTGCAATAATTTACAAGTAAAACAGTTTTTTTTTTTTTTTTTTTTAGCATTGGTAATATAGTTATTATTACCCTCTTACAAAACATAACATTTTACACATCTCAGATGTACATGTATTATTTAATACTATTTCTAAACAGTTTAAAAAATTACCTTTTTGATTTAAAAGGGAAAACTTCTAACAAATTCTACGCAAGTTACAGAATCCCAGTTTTAAATTTATTTTACAGAATTACTAATTTGAAATGTAAGTAATGAATTAGTATTAATCCTCAATTTATTCAGTTTTCTCTCAAAATATGTCTACTGACAATAACTGAAAATAGAATTTAAATATAATCGTACGTGTAAAAATAATCAATTAAAATTCGAATTAAGGATTACTTGACCTTTTAAAAATATTTTTAGAAAATTATTACATTTCAACTAGTTGTATAACAAACTAAACCTAATTATCAATCAAGCTTTTTTCCATTCAAAACGCGCACGAAAGAAAGGAAAAGGAAAATAAATTGTGCATAAAGTATGATAAAATAGAATAAAAACATACTAACAGCTTTATAATAAACAAAATACTGTACTAATTAATTACTAATTGTTGCCTTATTACTAAAGTATGTATAATAGACGATGCGCGTTTGTAATGATCGATAGATGGCGCTTTTTCAGCATTTGTTGTTAGTAAATATAATAGCCACGTGTATTTATTATTGTTCTATTTGTGTTACTACTTAATATTCGTGCTATAATTTCTCAGCCATTACATCATGGAAAATTGATTGCTTTTGGAAAAAATATTTCAGCTTATTCAGAGTTCGACCGGAAGTAGATTTTTAACTGAAGCTGAACAAATATTAGTTTCAAATCATCTGATTAATTCTTTACTTCCATTAGCCGAAGCAACTGAAATTTTAAATTTGTCATTTGGAAATAAATGGAGCCTTAATTCTGGATTTCTTGATCTTTTGGAGTTACACTGTAGCACACAACAGTATGTGTTATCTTTTTTACCGGATTTATTCATTTTTTATCAATAAATATGTTAAACTAAACATCGGCAAACAATGGCGTCTCCACGAAAGCCGAAAGTTAATTGTAACTTGTTGAATGTTAATTGTAATTTCACCTTAGCCCACCAGAGGGCCAGCATTTCATTACAATCGCGGATAGAGCATGTAAATATGATTACATTTAAAATCAAGTTTTTTTTTTTTTTTTTCCGAGACTGATATAATAAATTTTACATTATGTATTCCTGATTTAGAAAATAAAACAACTAAGCATTTTTATTTATTCTAAATCATGGAATGCAAATATTTTTTCCGGGCTTATTTATCTATCTATATGTAACGCCAATTTGAGCATCTGTGACTTAGAAACTATTTATCGGGAAAGGATTGAATATTTTTGAAAAGATTTAGGTTTACTAGAAAAGAAAAGACCGAACTTACAGAAAAAAAAGAACTTTTGCTCTTTTTATTTATTTTGTTTTGTTTTATTTTTACTTAGTACATATGAAAACAAAAAGCATATAAAAGAGATTTTCGCGCTTTTTCGAACCTCCGTCAAAAATTATTCAAATAAGATTATGGAAGAAAGGAAAAAGGATTTATTATTTTTCCTTTTTTAACTAAGTAAGCCAAAAATCAAATACGTATTTATTTAGAATCAAAATACGCTCAGAATTTATTTAGAAACGTACGTATTATACAATGGAGATTGACAAGAGAAAAAGAAGAGGCATAAGTCTTTTTGCGAAATTCTTTCTAAGTGCATGCACTAAATATTTCAGAAGCTTTTTCTTTTTTTCTTTCTTTCTTTGTGTAGTTTAAAAAGATTTTTTTTTTTTTTTAAGTGGAGTTTAAAAAGGTTTTTTTTTTTTTTTTTTTTTTTTTTAAAGTGTTAGGACTGGGGAGAAATGGTAGCAATAGAATATGCAAATAGAAAATAATTGAAGTTTGCCATTTTAATACACATAGACGAACGAAGCGTGTCGTATATTAATTATTTTACAGGCATGGCGAATGACAAAATGATTCCGTGATTCGTCAATCAGATGGTCAAAGAAAAGTATAAGTTGTTTCTATTGTTACAAATTCCGTAAATATTTCGATTATTTTTCCAAAACTAACTCTAAACTTTTTAGTTATCTGTTTTAATAGGAAGAACTAACTTAAAATACAATGTGTATCAAAAGATAAGGTGAGTTTTTTATTGGTAGAAAAATATGCGGAGATAAATATAGGAAAATTTATTATGTCTGACAAATCGTATCACATTATAATTCGACAAAAGAACCATAGTAATCTACTCCAACGTGACTCCAAATCATGATCATCTAAGTCCTTTTCAAAGAAATTTTGTTCTAGGTTTCGTAACCAGATAAGTGTAAACTGTTAGGCCCGCCGTACACTGACGAGACATGAGACAAGTTTGAAGCGACATGCAACACGCGCATGCTCTAAATACAACTTCATCTCCTGAAAACCGTTTAGGGCATGCGCGTGTCGCATGTCGCTTCAAACTTGTCTCATGTCTCGTCAGTGTACGGCGGGCCTTATGCTTCTTCCATTCTAGTGAAACACTCCTCATAGAGGTGTCTCTTCAAGAGGCCAAACAGATGGTAATCCGAAGGGACTAAATTAGGGCTATAAGAAGAATGGTCGAGGATTTTATACTTTAAACTCTACTGGCTTTGAAGGTTCCTCTGGGCTAAATGTGGTCGTGCAGTAACAATACATTTTCTCTCTTCTTCATTTCTGACTATAGTTGCTTTTTGTCTGTTCATGTTTTGTTAATAAGTACCTGCATTATAGTCGTTGCTTTTCCAGAACTTTGACATCATGAATAAAAACCAGGCAGTTCCAACACACAATAGCCATAGATTTCTGTTAGTTGTTGTTGTCTTGTATATTTTGCCCTGCGGTGACGATGGATATTTCCATGTGATGCCATAAAAATTTGGATTCAGGTGTATAGGAGATTCATGCATGGAATGAGTTAAGGAAATGCCCATTCGGTGGCTCTTACCAAGCTCACTGAGAAGATTTAACACCCAGCGCTTTCATGAAGCTCAATTGGCCATGGAGGCATTGTTCACTGAACCACATGACACATTCAATGCATTTGAAATGGCATGAAAATTCACTCTTCTGTCTTCATGAACCATGGCATCGACAACAACCGCATTCGTATCATTGATGCACTTTACTGTTCTGCCACTTCTCTCATCATCTGTCACAGCACCAGCACACCTACTACTTTCAAATGTGTTACAATATACGTACACTTGTTTCTGAGACATAACAGTCTTGCGCAGTAGATCTTCAACAATTTTCGTTGAATGTTACATACTTTTCCTCCTTGGACCATAAAAAATGAATGACACCGTCCATGCATCTCTTCCCTGGAGTACTGTTCAAGTCGACAAAGAAGTCAAACCATGATCAATTTCGCTTTGATTTGCTCTATGTACCAGACGGCTGGACGTAGAAACTTGTACCAGCCGTCATATTTTATACCCTTGGTACCTGGAAAAAAAAAAAAAAAATCATAAGCTATTTAAAAAAAATCTGAGTATTAAATACAAATTCACCTTACTTTTTCATATAACCTTGTAGATTTAACGGCTTATATTTCATACCTAAATGTCTGAGAATAGATCGAGATTTTGTATTTGTGAATAAACCTAAGGGAATATAGTTAAATGTAGCTCTGCTCTCTTTTAGCTTATATATGAGCATAATCTCCGACGAAGTTTATGTAATCTTTTAATTTCAGTTATTCCTATAAATGTATACAAATAGAAATCCTATACACTCATATAGTCAGCATATATCATGACAAACTGGTGTTTAGTTCGGCTGAGTATACCTTTCCATTTAGTGGTTGAATAAGTTCTGGCCTTCAATTAATGGGAGCAATAGGTTCGTCTACTTTTCTTGAAAAAAATTACAACGTTCTGAATTGTGTTTCTCTCTATGGATTTCAAATCTAAAGAAGTATTTCTAATTAAGGACTTTAAATCTGCAACTACAGCAGTAAATGGACGCCATCAATGCTACATACGATTTTCTGACCCAACAAAGGAAATTTAATCAAGAAGAAATGAAATGAAACCAGAAAAAATAAACGAAAGACTGATTGGTTAAAGAAATAAAATAAATCAAAGAAGTAATGAAAACCACACAAAAAGAAGTAAAAGAAATGAAAAATTATATTACATTAGTGAAGAGGGTTTTAAAACAAAATTTATCCACTCCGTAAAGTAGAATTCGATGTCTAAAATAACGTTGGCAAACTAGATCAAAATTTGAGGAGAGGATACCTAATCTGCAAACAACGGAAAAATAATGGTCTAATTTTGACAATTTACCAAGTGAATTGAGGACCAAGTCTCAGAAAGTTTCTCATAAGTGTTTTACAAGATAAACTTATCCATAGTTGATTAATTCCTAATACCAAATGGCAGAGAAAATCTTGAAAGAACTCGACATGTAAGTCGAAGTATTCTCATCTAGCTTATCTTACTGTCCATCTAGGTCACATAAAATTTGTCTCTCAAATATTTCGCTGGCGATACTCAATATTCTGAAACCTAAAATGTACGTATAGATTATTAAACTGTGGTGACATAAAACATATTTTACAATACTTTTACAGACATTTCAGGTAGCCATAAGAAATAAATACGACGGTCCAGAATACAAAGTCAAGTAGAAAGGTGCTTACAATAACTCTAAGAATAAAAAATTCGTTTGTGTTGTCATGAAAAAAATTCTGCATAAAAAATTAAAGCAAAATATTTAAATAGTCTTGAATAGAAAATTACTGATATTTTATACAGTTAGAAGCAAATTAGAGATTATATACCACGTTGTTATTTTAATAACATTGCTAAGATCTATGGAGAGATTGCTTAGATCTATGGTTAAGAAATCTTTTGGACTAATTTTGGAAAAAGAAACCATTCAAAAGAAGATCAGCTCGCAGAACATTTCCATTTCAGACCAATAGCTAATATATAAGGAATACTTTGAGACTCGCCCTGTTTTTGGAATTTTGGGTTATACGCAACATAAAAATACGATGTTGGGCGAAGTTTAAAAAGCCAAATTCTACTTGAAAAAAGGAAAGTAAAGATGTGGCGAATTTATGTAATTTGTGCAACTTACACTTAATTAAAAAACATAATCGGGGAATATACATCACAATTAAAGAACACCATCTGAGCAGATCAGAGCAATCTCTAACAATTAAAAATGTTTCAGAGACGTAACTATTGGATAACTTCGAAACATTTGAAACTATAAGCTGAAATGTTTGAAAAACATTGCAAAAACAAACTGAATTGTTTGAAAAACATTTCAGCTTGTTTTATATTGGTTTCAATATCAAAAAAGTCGGAATATCCGCGGCCTAAAATTAAATAAATAATTAAATAAATAAGATTCTTTGAAACTGCTTTGTAACAGAAAAAAAATTTAGAAAATATTTCAGAAACGCAACCGTACAGACGCATTGATGTTTAATATAGCAATCGCATATCGGTAAAATATCGTAACAAAATAGCGGAAGCAAAACACATACATTTTAATGTTTTTTTTTTTTTTTTTTGTGAGAAACATTTTTAAAATATTACAGAAATATGAATATATTAACATTATTATTATTATTATTTTAAGGAAGAAAACCCTAGAAAATGCCTTCTGGATGTCTTAAGCAGCTTTTTTTTTTTTTTTTTTTTTTTTTTTTTTTTTTTTGGGGGGGGGGGGGGGGTGCTCAACTGGGTCATCACACAACTGATTAAAGCTTACATAATAGCAAAGCTTCCATTGAGAAAAAGCCAACGCATTCGAACAAAGCATACATATTTAAAAAAATTATATATATTGACGTAAAGTTTATAATTAAAAAAAAAAACTTTTAAGTATGCATTTTTTAGTTTAATTTATTTAAGGGGACTCCCTACATATCGTCTCCGAAAGCCGAAGCCAATGTTATTCTATGGGAAATTTTGCCCCATTATAATTCATTAACTAATACATATTTTTAAATTCCGTTTTCACTTTCCGAAAATTCACAACTATTTTAAACAATTTACCGCTTTCTAAAAATAGATTTTTTTTTTTTTTTTTTTTTAAGATTTCGTTTTTAAGCTCAAAAATGAAAATTTTCACATTGTGAAAATTTGCAGTTTACAACCTCAAAATAAAATATTTAAAAAAAAATAATAATATTAATAATAATTTTTAGAAAGCGATAAATTGTTTAATAGTTGTGAAGTTTTTGAATGTGAAAAAGGAATTTAGAAATATATATTAGTTAATAAGTTATAATGGGGCGAAATTCTCCATAGAATAACACTGGCTCTGGCTTCTGGGGACGATAAGTGGAGAGATCTTTTAATATAAAAACATACTAGATGAAGCACAAGGGAAATTAGATATTAGATATTAGATAAAGATAAGATATTAGAAAGTATTTCGTATTTCTGAAACATTTTAAGATAATGAAAGATCATAACATTTTTCCAACATAACTGGAAACATTTTGTGCTGCGTATGATTTATTTCAAAAGAGCAGGAACAGTAAAATGCCTATTCTTGAGTAAATAAAGGTGTATAGGAATGAGAATTTTTTTTTAGAAAGAATTTAAATAAGTCAAGTAAAACGGGGATAATAACCTAACCACGTTTTTGAGCCCGTAACTCCTGACCTATTCTTTGCCAATGTTTTAAATTCTGTATGACGAACTTCTAATGGTAATATGGAAGTGGTTTAAAGGGCGTGAATAAGCTTAATACGAAATCTCATTGTAAGATTACAGTTAGTGACTGGAAAAATGTGTTCCAGTCACTGGTTGCGAAAAAAAGTTATGCTCGTTGAATGTATGGGCTTTTTTCTTCAAGAAGAGAAACGACCCTTTAATAACGGCCAACACTCTGAATTTTACAGCTATTTGTTATAAACACGGGTACTAACCTTTTTCTCGAAGAAGGGAGTTGGCAGTATAATTTCATCGTCAATTCTCTGAATTTTAGTGAAATTTCTTAGAATGCATCTTGATCAATTTTAAGTTTTATTATACTGTTATGAAATAATTTTAAGAGCGTAAAATACCTAAACTCGCTAACAGTCGAGGTTTATGTTATTCTATGGGAGAAATTGTTTCCACAATTACTCATGGCCTAATGCATTTTTACTTCCTTATACAAAGTACAGTAGAACCTCGATTATCCGAAGTAATTGGGAGCGAACTTACTTCGGATAATCGAAATTTTCGGATAATCGAGAATTCATCAATAATCATCTAAAATATTTATCAGCACTCGTAGTTTGGAAAGGATGGCTTGCATACAAAAGGAATGTGGAAAAAAAAAAAAAAAAAAAAAAACTTTAAAAATACATGTTTGTTTAGAGAAAATTTTGGATGATAGTAGAAAGTGAAAAAAAAAAGTGAAGATGAAACCGACTTCGGTTAACGGAGAGTTTCAGTTATTCGAGGTGAGTTTCGGTTAATCGAGGTTCGGATAATCGAGGTTCTACTGTATAAGGGAATATTGTTATTGCGATATGAGAAACGGATTTTGTATTTTGCATAGCTCAAAAACGAATGGTCGTAGAATGTTGTAAATTTATATTTGTGATCGTTATGACATATAGTTGTACACCTCACGAGCCCCCGTTTCAGAGACATTTACGATTTTACACGATTTTTCTTAACGTCTGTATGTACATATGTGTATGTGTATCTCGTATAACTCAAGAACAGTCGGACGTAGAACGTTGCAAATTGGTATATAGGATTGTTATAACATCTAGTTCTGCACTTTCCTTTTCGGTGTTTTGGTGACTTTCCGTTTTGCAGATATTTACGAAAATCACATTCATAATAACCAAAAAATATGAAGGTTTTGGTCATTATATAATGACCGATCGTCATAGAGGTTTCAAAAGAAACTAACTGTAAAGCTTTTAATGATGTTGTTATGAAAGTTGTCGACATTTTTGCTCGTAGAAAGTAATTTGTAATGATTTAAGCAAGTTCTAGTCGAATAATGTACTTTATTTAAAGAACATTGTGGAAACAGTTGAATAAAACTGTGCCACAAAAATCAATAATAAACTAATAGTCTCAAAGCAATACAAAAAAAACAGTCATTCTTACTACAGAAATCAAGTAAACAGAGTTAAATTATACTACGGAGCAGGAATTTCTCTTATTCAGAAACAATGATCAACCGTACAGTTTGAAGTCAATAGAATTTGAACTCATCAAGTGTCTTGTCAGTGATTTATAGAATTTTCGAAGTAGTTCTCTGCTAGAAACAAATAAATTATTCCAGTAAATTCCAGAACTCGGTTCATGTTGAAGCTAGAGATTCCAAAGTTTGGAAATCTTAAACTACCACATTTTGCCAAATTTGGATACGAAATTGCCTAATTTGACGCAAAATCAATGCCCAACCTTCGTGGAAAGGAATAAAACAGGCATCTATTTCCACTTTTACTCGGATACCTTGTAGAAAGTAACACATACAAAATAGGTAAGTTCTAGTCTACATTCATTAATAATCACTCTTCTTTTTCTACAGTCTTTTCAGTCATTTATAGAACTTTTGAAGAAATTAGTTCTGTGCTATAAACCAATGAATCTTTTCGAAAAATTCTAAAACTCTGTTCAATAAATTCACAATCTGTAAATTAGTAGTACTAGATTTCTTTTTAAATTTATAATTAATATTATTTATTAATTTAATTTAATTTAATTTAATTAGTTAAAAAGATAGTTTAAAAAAAAAAAAAAAAAAAAAAAAAAAAAAAACTAAATGCTTTTTTTTTTTTTTTTTTTTTTTTTTCATTTTTTAGCTAGAAAATAAAATATTAAAAACATAGAAAATCAATTTTTCAAAAATGAGTATTAATTTAACGGCGATTGTGAATTTTCTAAATATGAAAACGAAATTAGATAACGAAATTAAGACATGTTAGGTAATATGAGTAATTGTGGAAACAAACTTTCTCATAGAATAACATAACTTTCGCTGTCGGCCAGATTAGGTATTGTACCTTCTTAATTCCTATAAGCATAAATATCTTTGATCCATTTCCTTTGTATAAGTACTGAACGATATTGCTTTTTCTAGGCATTTTTCAGTAAAGGCCAGAAAATATAGCAATTTATTTAGAATACAAAAAGTAATGAAAACATCGCTTCCATAAGAATTTAATTTATTTTTTATTTCTTTTATTAAAGTGCATAATATAAGAAACACAGAATTTAAATCAGTGTTTCTTTCTCTAGTAATTGTATAAGGTAATCTAAAAATTGCATGCATATATGAATAAAAAGGATTTTGTGATTGTGTCAGAAATATTCATATTTCAAAACTATAAAATAAAAAATAAAATAGATAAAATAAAATAAAATAAAATAAATATTTAGAAAATAACCATAACAGATTTTTTTTTTCTATTCCTCTACATCTATTTTTATCATCAATTTAAAGAATATACATAAACTATCGCTAGACACTGGAAGAGTTTTTCTTTATTTTACTAGATCGACCAACATTAATAATGCGTTTCTTACAACGTAAATGCTCCCAGAATTCGTTTAAAATCCCCATAAAGGATGATAAACTGGAAAGTCTGAAATAAAAAAAAAGCAAAATTTCTAGTGGAAACATATTACATTTTTCTTTTCAAACGCATATACAAAATATCTTTAGGGCATAAAAATAAAGAAAGAAGCTATGTAAAAAAGGAAAGATAATATATAGGCAGATAGGCAGATCGAAAGAAGAACGAGAGAAAAAGAAAAATGTGAGCAATGAAAAATGAATAATAATAATAAAAAAAAAAAAAAAATCATCGAAGTTCGCTAGTCTAATATTTTTTCAACATGTTTAAAACGGTATTCTTTTTTCATAATCTCGCTTACGCCAAAATGGTAGGGCGATTCTTCAAATACGATGGTAAAACTAAAAGAATACAGCGAAATATGACTGCTATATAATTTTGCAAAGAAAAAAAGAAGGGAGAGGAAAATTGCAGTCATTTGTATGTGCCCTCATTTTTTATTTCTAAAATATTTTTCTTTTTAATGCCGTAACCTATTGTGTCAAGGAAAACTACGGAGAAGAGAGAACTTTATTAACTACAGACGAAATGACTAATAGCATCTTGCATGGTGGTAGAATTTTGGATGGTAATAGCTATTTTTGTGTGGTATGTGTTCTTCTTCTTCTTCTTCTTCTTCTTTTTTTTTTTTTTTTTTTTTTTTACTTTCTCTTACCCATAAGGTCGAGAAAGTATTGTTTTAGGGTCAAATTTTCGAACGTGAGTTTTTGTTATATTTACATGTTCTGAGGCCCCCTGAATATGAAAATCATGTTTTTAGCAAATGGTCTGTGTGGATGTCTGTGTGTCTGTTATCAGCATATCTCAAGAACAAATAGTAGCAGAAATTCCAAACTCGGTATTCTAAATGTGTATAATATAGGGATGCTACAGTAAGCTTTTCGTTGAGATGAAGCAAATGGTTCGTGTACAGAGGCACTCAAAAGTATTCAAATACATTGTCTATGGGGGAAATTGCAGGAAAATAGAATTTAACATCTATAGACTGCACTAAACCAAATGAAACTAATATATATTTTTTGTAATAGAGATAGTCAACTGGAAAAAAAATTTTTGTGTATGTAAGAGCCTCGCCTCCCCCTCCTGGGGGGAAGTCCCCCCTCGAGGGGAGTAAATTTTCATGATGGGTATCTTTCAAAAGAGCTCGCCAATATCTTTAAAACGAATAGTTGAACCATCGATCTGCGATAATTTAAAATAGAGTTATCGATTTTTTTCATTTTTAAGAAAAAAAAAAATTATGTAATATTGAGAATAAATTCAACTTTTTTTTTTTTTTTGGATATTTAGAGTTATACTACTTCTATAATATGGAAATCGTCTGTATTATCATAAAAGATAATTTTTTTAAATAATAATTTTAATAAATTATTTTTTAATAACCAAATTAAATTCTATATAAATGTAGGTGCATTAATGAAACGGGGGGTTGAGGAGGGCGGCAGCCCCCCTAACACAGAACTAATTATTATATGAAACTCTTCCGAAGCCTAATTTGAATTGTTTAACATAGGTGTTTAACATAACAGTACTCCTTATCTTAACTCTTAATCTCCAACCTGTATTTATAGTATTGAATTTCATGGTAAGAAAAAGTCGTGTGAGTGACACACCAGATTATTATTATTATTATTTTTTTTTTTTTTTTTACACCACGATGTTTGAAAGACTTTGAAATTTAATCGGTAGATTTGTAAAATGAGATATTTATAAAACCAATATACTTACAAGATATTTATATCATATTTTTAAATATATTGTACTTTTAAGATATTTATATTATATTTTTAAATATACTTATAAAAGAATTTAAATATATAAACATTCACAGAGTAATTAATTTAATAACGCATTAAAAACGCGTATATAAAGCTTATTCAGTTACCATAAGCCTGCTAATTATGCATGGAGACTTAAGGATTAAAATGTATCGAAAAAGCATAACTGAAAAATGCACTTCCAGCAATTCTTCAATTATTACAAAGTATAAGTCAGAAATACTATAAAAGCATTTTTCATTTATTTTATGTGATTCTAATACTTTTTAATTTTTAACTACACATAGACTTACGGATTAAGAATTATTAAAAGTGCATAACACAGTTGAAAATGCACAATAATTTACATTTATCCCATAATGTATATCCAAATTATTTTATGTGGCGTCCCAGCAGACAAATCATTAATACTAATAAAAGCATTTTGTATGGGAACTATACTGCTGCGCATTTGTATAACGTATGTTAATTTCCACTACGTTTTATGCAGCTTAAAAACACTAACGTATACTTATAGGTAACATATCATAGTGAATCTGAATATCATACATAAAATTTTCAATGCATTCTAAAAATATTATACTGAGAAAAAAATTCTGTAACTGACATCTAGAATCTGAATTGTGGCTCTAGAAAAAATAGTTCCATGTCATCCTTATAAATTCTAGTCCTGTTGAAAAACGAGTTCTAGAAGCCCCTGTGAGAATTCTAGAGCGTTTGCCTATATTCTCGATGGCAAAATTATTTAAAAATCTCTGCAAATAAATGAGACTACAAGAGGAGGGTTTCTGCAACTATAATCTTGGTTTATTACCAAATTCTAGAAAATCTCGCGAGAATTTCTCGCAATATAAATGATTCAGAATATTTAGAGTATTCAGAATATTATTTCACCATCTAGAAATGTGTATACATTAGAAATTCTCGACCATTTCGTCTGTTCAGTTTATTGGCGTGCCTTATGTGCATAGCTCGGAAATCTATATTTCTAGTTAAGGGATTTAGAAAATGGCCACTTATTTATTCTAGAGAAAGGGGGTATATTTTTTTTTCTCAGTGTATCAGAAATGAGAGTGCACACAGACACATGAACTGACAAACCAACTAAGTCATGAACATTTTTCACTTTTCTTAGAAAATATTAAAATTTGAAAAAAAAAAAATAAATAAATAATAAAATATTATTATAATAACAATTATAATGAATAAACAAACAAGAAAAATTTACAAGAAAATTATACAAATGACATAAAATACACTTACATAACGAATAAATACGACCTATAGAAAATAATGAAATTTTCGTTAACAGAATGAAAAATACAATGTATAGTTTTAAAAATCTCGACTTGGATGACATCATTTATAAATACACTTGTTTCTAAAGTACTGAAATGTACCAACACGAACATCCAATACAAAAGATACTCCATCACGTGAAATGAATATATTGCGTGATATAGAATTATTACAACGAAAAATTCTTTGTATTGTTGGAATTTTTGTAACAACTTCCATTGTTCATTTTAAATTGCCAATTTATATTATTGTTGCTTTTATCCTACTAATACGGAAAAATAAATATTAAGAGCGGACAATACCTAATCTCGCAGGCAGCCTTCGCCCATGTTATTCTATGGGAAAATTTGTTTACATAATTACTCATTACCTAATGAATATTTTTCAATTCTGTTTTCACATTTAGAAAATTCACAAGCGTTAAATTAGTACTTGTTTTCCAAAAATTGATTTTTTAAAATTTTAGTATTTCATTTCGCGATTAGAAAATGAGAAAAATGCATTTAAATTGCTCGAAATTAAAATGTAAAAATAAAAAAAAAAATGAATTTTTCAAAAATGAGTACTCATTTAACGGTTATGAATTTTCTGACTGCGAAAACAGAATTTAAAAATATTCAAGAGTTAATGTGTAATTGTAGCAACAAATTTTCCCATAGAATAACATGGGCGAAGGCTGCTGGCGAGATTAGGTATTGTCCCCTCTTAATCGCAAACTAAAATAAATATAAGTTTTTGTTTGTTTGTTTCTTTCTTTCTTTCTTTCTTTATCGAACAGAAATTAATCTTATATATGCGAAAATTACGAGAATAATATTACACTTTTTGTATGATATATATATAAAAAATTTCTTTAAATAAATTTGTGTTTGAATCACCATGCTATTAGATTTGTTCTAGGCAGTTAGAACTGAAGTTACATTCGATTAAACACCAGTAAAAGAACTAATATGCTAGTTTTAAATGATAATAAATAAAAACTTTGTATACAAAGCGCTATATAGTGCAGCCCCACGCTTCCTAAAACTACCAGCGACGATGGGTCCAAAATGTTGTGTGTGTGTGGGGGGGGGGGGGGCAGCCTGTTCGGCAGGTTGTGATTTGAAAAACATCCAATAATTCGCGCTCTGTTATTGCTCATTTTCTCTGAGCCAGATGACTGTAGCGCTTGCGCAGAGGCTTCCATGGTTTCATGAAATGTGGTCGAAGAATACTTTTTTTTAAAGAATGAAATTAACCCAACTTCAGTTAATTTGAACTGATTTCCCTATGAAACGGACTCAGTATTCTACATATATTCAGCTTTAATAAATATATATGTAAAAGATGTATGACACCTATAGACTTAAATGAATTTATGCATTAAACAGATGCATTATTCCTTGTTTTTATATTTTATAATATAGTGCTATATGCTTACTAAAAATAAAAAATAAAAACTTTCCATTGCATGGTATTTATTATCAATGCTTCAAAAAATGTCACATGTCTCTCTTTCTCTCTGTGCATAAATAGTACTTTTGTTTTTAATTCGTATCTTTCTTCGTTTATTTACTTAATTACCTTCTTCATATCTTTGTTGTGGTTAATGGTTCTTTTTTCTCATGGTGATTGCGGTTTGGGCATTGGTCAATGATTTATTTTAGCATTATCATTATGAACTCTTGACACAGAAAACTATAATTTGTAATAATGCTCCGTTCCTTCAATGTCTTTTATAAACAGGAGAAACTCATCATGCTTTCATTTTTTGATTTAGTCTTATTTTGATCTTTTTCAATCTTCTCACATATTGCATTTTGTTTGATCCTTCCTCATCGTTTTATTTTGGGGATTTTCTATAGGTTTTAATATATACTTATACTAGCTGACCCGACAAACGTTGTTTTGTCATATAAATTATTTCTAGAGAATATTTTGCTAGAAAAAAATAACTGACTTATTGTAAGTGTGTAAGAATGTGGTATAAAGTGGAAGATGTATGGAGCGCTGTGAACGGTGAAAGAATATAAAAATAACAAAACACCAATCATTTTTTTTTTTTTTTTTTTTTTTTTATTAAAATTGATTCTTTAAAATTATATACATATCGCTACTTATAACAATATTACTAAAAAACAATATCAATCCCTTAATGCAACAGAGTGTACAATATTTTTTGTTATCCCATCTTTCGCCAAAGAAACAAACTGGATGGTTTGCCCACTCGAGAGCCACGTATAATTGTCCGTGTCAAAAACATGATGTGCTCAAATCTAAGCCACAGACAGACATCGTTTGGCCCTGAGACTTATTGATAGTCATTGCAAATGCCAATCTAATTGGAAATTGAGGGCGTTTAAATTGAATTGGCACATCTGTGGGTATAATAGGAATTCGCAGTAGTAATATATTTTCACCTCGGAATTTGTCATTTAAAATGATGGCTTCAATAACATTTTTCATTAATTTTTTTATGACTAATCGCGTGCCGTTGCACAACCGTGGTGGGTTCAAATTACGAAGCAAAATAACCGGAAATCCAACCTTCAGTTGTAAAATATGCGGTGGCATGCCTGGTAAATCCAATGAGTTTAAAAACTTTGTTGGATAATTTACAGCTTCGGTGGCATCGCAAACTGTATCATTAGATTTGTATGACACCAAGTCTCCTGGTAACAAATGTTGTATCTTGAGATTCAATTCGTTGACGTCCACATTTTTTGCTGCTAAAATTGCTCTTTCTGCCAGCCACTCATGATTTGTGTATCGTCTGTGTACATCGGGAAATATCTGGTCAATAAGAGCATCTTGAGAATCAATGATTGTGCAGAAATCGGTCGGTAATTTTATGCATCCAGTTTCATCTGTAGTAACTTTTCCATTGCCGATATCTAACAATTGTTTTGAGAATGTTTCAGCGGATGGATCTTGAAGCTTTTGAACGCACAAATTTACTTTCAGTTGTACTTTTTCAACATTAAGCCACAATGACGATGATTTTAAGCACGCGTTGATCTCATCAGCGTATGTTGAACACGGAATAACGGGAAATGCTTGTCTGAAATCACCTGAAAAGAGTAACAGAGTGCCACCAAATAGTTTGTCGTTGTTTTTTATATCTTTCAATGTCCTGTTCGACGCCTCAATCGAATGTTTGTGTTCCATAGTGCATTCATCCCAGATGAGAATTTTACACTATTTCAGCACTGTGGCCATGGACGATCGTTTTTTTTATGTTTCACACTGCGTCTGGGTTATTTTGAATATTTAGTGGCAGTTTAAATAATGAATTAGCTGTTCTGCATCCATCCAATAAAGTTGCTACAATGCCAGATGATGCAACAGCCAATGCGATGCCATTATTTGATCGTATTTCGGCGAGAATTAGCGAAATAAGGAATGTTTTGCCAGTTCCACCTGGTGCACCCCAAAAAAAAAAGAATCCACCTTGTCCTGCCAAAACTGCGAGCATGATGCGGTCGTAAATGGTTCTTTGTTCTTCATTCATTAGTGGGACATTGCAAGCAACAATCGCTGCCATTTCTACAGTATTGTATTGTAGTTCACGATTCAATTCAGTGCTTATTAAATCAGATGCATTTCGATTTGTTGAATGCATACCGAAATGACTGAGTGGTAAGTTGGCAATGATAATGCAAAGATCTTCAATAGCAATCAATGCTTCATTGTACATAGCGTCACTGAATACTATCGTTAGATCGTTGCACCGTGAACGATGTTGATGCAATATATCATTAGTCATTGAATCTTTGTGATTATCCCATAATGTCTCTGCTCGGGCCGAGAAACATGTAGTCAACACTATAGCGAATAGTAGACGAATTTGTTTTGCTGTACAGTTCAGTCCTACTTCAGCAAGCATACACTCCCACTGGTTGTCGTCTTCCAGCAAGCCGAGTGCAAGGCTTGCATCTTTATACGTTGGATACTGTTGTCCATTCACTTTACGTAAATCTTGAAATGACAAAGGGCCGATGACATTAACCAATAACAGTCGAAGATAAAAACACTCAGTCTGCCTTGGATTGACTGTAAATACTCGTTCCAAGGTGTTTGATTTGAATAAACCGGGACATGCATCAATCGGCGTGCCTTGCTTGCGGGGCATCCATTTTTTTGTTGGAGCCCATGTGAAATAGCGTGGTACTTCTGAATAGAGTAATGTCCGTGCAAAAGCACCAAAAGCATCCGCACGATTACACAATTCAAAAAATTCGGTGAGTGTAGTTTTTGGTGGATTTATAGCACGATCAATCGCTGTCTCGCTCGTGAAATATACGCGCTGGCCATTTTCAAGATGGACGGCTAAATGAAGAACTGCTGGATCCCGTTCATGAATTGGGAAACCAAAGATACGCCAAACAGCTTCATTGGAGCTCACGTACCGGCCAGTTCGGTAAAGTGTTATTTCATCGTTGTTATTCACCAGAGGAGCATTCACATCGGTATTTTCAACTCGAAATACAGCCATATCACTGCCTTTATTCACATACTTGCAAATGTATTTGATGCTCTTCACTGAACTGCAGAACTGAACATTAATATGAGCATTGAAAGTTTTGCTCAGCAGAGGCGAATATGGGACCACCCATCGGTTATCAATGTCAATATCTATGTTGTTGACATAGATGACCGCCATAGATGATAAGATTGTCCGCCATTATCGGGAATTCTTCGACGATATATTGGATATCCGTCAACATTTGTGATCGTGAAATTTTTCGGAAAACTTTTAGTACATTTTCCATCTGCACAAATAATAATGGCCTAAAAATTCATTTTTCATTTTAACATAAAATAACTCCGTCGGATATTGACGAATTTTTTAAAAGAATATACCATTTTAACTAATTTTAACATTTTAACAATATTAACGTTGAAAAATATTTTAAACACTTACGGTTAAAAATTCATTTTTCATTTCAACATTAAATAAATTCTGACATCGTGTTTACGATTCTAAAATATTAACTTTGAAAAAAATATTTTAAATACTTCGTAATATACGGTTACGATTCTAAAAATATTAATTTTGAAAAAATATTTTAAACACTTCGTAAGATACGGTTAAAAATTCATTTTTAACACGCTTTTATTAGCTTCACCTGTATATATGTATGTATGTATGTTTGTTTGTAACTTCTCTGGGAGCAAACAAAAAATTTATATTGTAAAAAAAGTACTTTCCCTACGTGAACGATGCGGCGTCGAGGTAAGAAGCCGCGCTACGAATCTAAAGGTCCAGCGTTCGATCCCCGTTAAGGGAGATTTTTTAAAAATGGTTTTTGTTAATTCTAAGTTATTTTAATTAAAGATTTAAATGTATGTAAATATTATGGTGTGTCACTCACACGATTTTCTCTTACCCTGAATTTTAATACTAAGATAGATATTTCGTGCTTTTTAGTTCACATTTCTATAAAAGCGTGTTCTTTAAATTTTTTGAAACTATAATATTATTCATTTCAACATTAAATAAATTCTGACATCGTGTTTACGACAACTCACGCCATCTAGGTGAAAAAGTTGTTGAAAGAGTTGGTTAAAAACTAATTAAGAAAGAACTAATTAAGTTACAACTTTCATTTGTAAATCTAAACCATTCTCGAATCTACCTGAAGACACACAAAAAATTTCATTAAACTGAGTCCAGCCGTTTAGGAGGAGTTCAGTGACATACACACGCACAAAAGAAATATATATATAAAGATATATATATATATATATATAAGTTACTATAGTTCGAAATCATGCAATTCATATGCTCTACGAAGAACTGTACGTTCATGAAGAGAAAATTCTTCGGCTTTTGAGTATTTTCCACTTTTTAATTAAGTTTATCGTTATATATATGCATATATTGTCTAATATACAAAACTATTATTCATTTTATTACTTTTTTTTCAGATATTGGGAATAATAATAATAATAATAATAATAATAATAATAATAACTTGCGCTCCAATTAATATATACCGGGTGCCCCATAAGTCTGTAGACATTTTAAAAATTCATAAAAAATGAAAGAATTGGTAGATTTGAATGCGGTTTCTGAAAAAGTTATTCGCATGAAGGGTTATTTTTTTTTTTTTCTTTTTGTAAAGGAAAAATAAATAAATAAATAAATAAAAGTTAAAATGTTCATCGATGGAGGACACGAGTTGTACGAGTGCATATCTCAAATTCCTATTAAAAAAAAAAAACTATATTTGTTTTCATGCAAATCTTTGCAAGCATGAAATTCTATGTGTTCGCTATCACCACAATTACAATCTGCAGTTTGCAAACGAATTGCAACACCGCTAATTACAGCTTCAGTTGGCGATTTTAAGCTCAGAGAAAACACCTTCACAAAAAACGCTTTATCCGTCAAGTCAGCGTCGCAATTAAAACTTCATGTATGCTCAAGTAGGAACCAGAATAAGAAATTAATCGTTAAACCGTGCAATTTATAGGACTCAGATTTGCATATTTCTCGTTATGCGTTCATATAGCGCCCCCTATCGACGAAAAAAAAATTTCTTTACCAAAAGAAAGAAAAATAACTTTTCCGCAAACCGCGTTCAATTTTATCAATTCCTTCAGATTTTATAAATATATATATATATATATTAAAATATGAAAATCTATAGAAAATTTCTAAATTAAACAATATAGTAGGTGTGATCAGTCCCAAAGCTACAGTGTACCCCATTAAAAATGATATAAAACAAGATAATCATGATAGATTTGCCAGATAAGTAATTAATGTAGCCTGAGAATGATCATAAAAGTAGGCAATATTTACTACTTGTTAAAAATAACTATTTTTCAACCCGCAGGCTAATAATAATTTAGCAATTAATTTTAATACAACATAAAAAGCGCAATTTGCAGCTATAAAATGTAGTATTTTAAATTTTGTTTGAAATATAAATCTGGGCTTAAGTAATAGCATGTGGCGTGAAACTATTTTGTTGTAACATAAAAGAACAAATTAAGTTTAACAAACATATGTATGTGTATACATTGTTTAATATTTGCTAAGTACATTCTCAAGAATGTACATAGTAGATGTATTGTGTACTTATGTGTAGCTTTTTATCAAAACTGCGACGGATTTTATATATTATTGTTTTTTATAGTTGGACTCTTCATATTGTCCTTGTATAATATTTTCACAAATATCTTTTTTTTTTTTTTTTCTCTCTTCATCCATACATACTTATTTTTTAACTTATTTTTAACTGAACGAATTATTCCGGTTAAAAAAAAAAAAAAAAAAAAAAAAAAAAAAATCTTTTTGATGGCAGCAGATATGGGGATAGTTCTTTAAACCTCTTCCCTCTGCTTTTTCTATATATGACAAAAAGTTGAGTCAGCACTAGGTTTTTTTTTTTTTTCCTAACAACTTTTTCATTCGCGCACTTTTTTTTCACCTCAGAATGAACCGTTTGAATGAACCGTGAGCTGCCGTTTGAGGAATTTGAAAAGAAAAAAAAAATTAGAAAGAATGAAAAGAAGAATAAATGAAAGCTTTGAAAGATGACTTCTCCCAAAGTGTAAATTTCTAATTTTTATGAGTATTATTAGTATTCGGAATGAAAAACTATGTTAAAAAAAAAAGTAATATTTTAACACCGGAATGAAAGTAGTCTTTAGAGTATTAAAGAATGAAATATTTCTTCTTTACAAACAACGAGATTAAATGAGTTTTATGATACGTTTTTAGATTGTCCTCAAAAGTATTCCGGGAACCCCCCCCCCCCAAAAAAAAAAAGGGGGAGGGGGAGAAGAGGAGTTAGATAAATAAATAAAGAAAATGAAATAAAATAGTATTTCCAAGCAAAAACATAAAATTTTCGGACTCACATATTTTAAACAAGAAAATGCATGAAATTTACAAATAATGATATTTAGTTGAGTATTCTTTGACCACATTTTATGAAACCATGGAAGCATCTGCGCAAGGGCTAATTCAACAAGTCCAATGCTAAAATAGGGGTGACAGTCATCTGACTCAGAGAAAATGAGCAATAACACAGAGCGCGGAATTACTGGGTTTTTTCCAAATTTCAAACTGTCGGTCAAGCTGGCATCCCTCCAACATTTTGGACGCATCCTCACTGCTAGTTTTAGGATATATGGCTGCACTGTATGTACATACATTCATAAAAAAAAAAAAGAAGGATTTTTTAAATTTAAATGTTTATTTTAAAATATTCAGACAATTTTCACCTATATGATTCTTTAAAACTTTCCAATCTTGGTCAATTTTTTCAAGTAGTAACATCATATGATCAAAATATCAAATTTTATTTAGCTTTAAGTTACGTTGATGGCAGACAGACACACAGATCAATCGCTAAAAACTTGATTTTCTTAGTCAGTGGACCACAAAACGCTCACTAAAAGAAACAAATTAACATTGAAAATTGGGCTCCAAACATTACTTTGTGTTTTGTGTGGTAAAAAAAAAAAAAAAAAAAAAAAAAAAACATGGTAAAATTTTATAAAGCATACTTTTATCAACAATTGAAAAGAACATATTATCTTAATTTGGGGTATCCCTGTATAATGTCTATAAACTATATAAACACTACATAGTGTATATAAATTTAGCACATAAAGAAAATCAGATATTATTCCTTGAGATACATTTCCAGTACTTTCCAAGTATAACTCTATTATCCGAATTCTTTCGTGTGGTCATATTATAAACTAATGGTGAATAATTTTTCTACCATATTGTATGTGAAATATGTTTTTATGTATAACGTATATAATACATATATTTTTATTTCATTTTGTTAAGTGCAGTCAAAAGATGTTAAACGGTACCATCAGAAATTTCCTTCATGCATAAAGAAAATTTGAACATTATATGTCCCTGTACTACACGAAACATTTGTTCGATTTTAATAAAAAGTTTCAAGTAACATTCCCATATGATACAGATTTAGAATACCGAGTTTAGACTTCCAAGTATAATATTTGTTCTTGAGTTATGCAGATAAAAGACTCGGGGCCCACACACACAGAGAGAGAACGAAAGAGAGAGAGACCAATCTTTAAAAATGTGATTTTTTGAATTTAGTAAGCTTCTAAACGCATAAATATAGCAAAAACGCAATTTATATTTACAATACTGACTTTAGACTTCCTGGTAATATTTGTTCTTGAGTTATGCTGATAAAAGACTTGGATGTTCACACACACAGAGCGAAAGAGAGAGAAAACAATCTTTTAAAATGTGATTTTTCGAATTTAGTGGGCTTCTAAACGTATAAATATAGCAAAAACTCAATTTAGATATAGAATACTGACTTAGATTTCCTGGTAACATGTGTCCTTGAGTTATACTGGTAAAAGACTCGGAGATCCACACACAGAGAGAGAGCGAGCAAGAGAGAATAATCTTTTAAAAATGTGATTTTTTGAATTTAGTGGGCTTCAAAACATAACACCTAGAAAAAAAATACACCGCCTTCATCTAGAATGAATAAGTGGTCATTTTCTAAATCCCTTAACTAGAAATATAGATTTCCGAGCTATGCGCATAAGGGACGCCAATAAACTGAATAGACGAAATGATCGAGAATTTCTAGTCTACTCATTTCTAGATAGTGAAACAATATTCTGAATCTTTTGTATTGCGAGAAATTCTCGCTTGATTTTGTAGAATTGGGTAATAAACCAAGATTATAGTTGCTAAAACCCGCCTCTTGTATTCGCATTTATCTGCAGAGATTTTTAAATAACTTTGCACTCGATAATGCAGGTAAACGTTCTAGAAATCTAATAGGGGTTTCTAGAACTCGCTTTCAAAGGGGAGTAGCATTTATAAGGATGGCATGGAACTACTTTTTCTAGAGCCACAATTTATACTCTAGATGTCAGTAACAGAATTTTTTCTCAGTGAAAAATATAGCAAAAACTTAATTTCGAAAAATCGACTCAAAAACAACACTTTCTGAGCCACGCATTGGGAAGAGAACGTAAATACTTTGTTAGTTTAGTGCGTTTTAATATATAAAATGACCTTTTAATTTCCAAATTATTCAAGTTTATTTTGAATGCATTCATTTATTTTGGGAAAAAATTATTTCAAGAGGAAAATAAAAATGCACACATCACAGGTAATTAACATGCATTTCCCCCCCCCCCCCCAAAATTAAATAAAAAAATGTTTAAAAATAAAATAAACATAAACATAAACTGCTGTTTAACATTTCGAAATCACCGATAAAATTACTATCTTCTTTACTATTACTTTTACTATCTACCGATGAAATTACTATCCAAATTTTTTGTTCAAATTTGGTTACACACAACCTTTCTCTCTCAAACACATATAGAACATGTTTTTAACAAGGACTAATTATTAGCCAATTGTGGTTCGAGTGCCCTTACGATAAATATTCATAACTACAGCTTAAACTTTTTTTAATAACTTTTTTATTATTAAAAAGAAAGAAGAAAAAACTGTTTCATTATATTTATCTAAAATTTACACAGATGATTTCATTATTTCAATTTAACTTAGTATAATTTTATACATTGTCTTAAAAGACTCTCCAATTTACAAACTACTCGTACTAAAGTTTATTCAAAAGCTTTTCCTTCAAGGAGGAGGACATTTTAAGAAAGTGGAAAGCAAACACACAATCATAAACCTCTAAGATAGATAAAGATAATAACTCTTAACACTATTTATGTTTTTTAAATAACCTGAAAGGTGTTAAGTAAACTGCTGTTTAAAAACACTGCTATTTCGAAAGCACTTACAAAAATATCTTTGTTACATTTTTTCGTAAACCAAAATTTGTTCGAAAAAAGCCTCTTCTATCCCCTCCTCTCCCTCTTGAATGTATGTATTCATACTTATTTTGACACACTCAAATGTATGATTATTTATATTAGTGAATTGTAACTCTTTGAGGTGTTAATGAAGTTGAAATTGAATTGCATTTACAAAAATTTTATTTAAAAAAAAAATAAAAAAAAAAAGTAAAGAAAAGTAAAAGTAAAAAAAAAAAAAAAAAAAAAAAAAAAAAAATTGGGAAGCATCAGGACTAAACTTGTATTTATTATCACATGATTTCTATTTAACTTTTGCATATTTTGAGACATAAAATACTTAAAATAATAACATTCTAAATTTATTTTGCAAGCATTTATTTTTAATTTTTTAAGAGAAATGGATATAAACATGCAATCGAACTTACTGATGCGCACAAATAAACCATACACATAAACATCTTCTGTATTTTACAAATCAACTACAAAGCATTAAAGTATAAGCTCCAGTTTAAAGTTTTAAAAAATCTGATGGAAATCATCATTAAAGATATTTTGTTATTCAAACTTAGTTCCAGATAACTTTTCTAGAACACAAACTCGTACATGTTTTCATATTCTTCAAACTATGATTAATTGCTAGCCAGTTATAAACGTTCATAGTTATATCGCGCTTGAGATAAATGTTCAAAATTTCATCTTTTGATATTTATGCTTCTCATTAAAAAAAATCTGGAGTGACTCCACTCGACTTTCCGAACATTGAGTAATTAACAGTTTTGTAGATAAAGTAAAGAAAGAGGAGTTGTTAAACAAACAAAACAAAGAAAACCATAATAGAGTGTTTGAGTATTTTTCTCCATATAGTACACGATGTTTTATTTAACGATACTGAACTTATGAGCCCATAGATCATAATGATAAAGAATTTTTCGTTGTGTCACTGTAAAAACCTATAAATGCTAGATTCACCAAAATGCTTATAGTTAGTGCAACAGTGATTTATAATATTCATATAAATTTTCAGCTCAATTGAATAAGGTGTTTAGATGCTATCGCACTTTTAAAAATTTGGTCCCATAGGCCATAATGATAAAGAATTTTTCTTTGCCCCCCTGTAAAAAAAAACTGTAAGTGCTACATTCACCAAAATCTATTCAGTTCGTACAACTATGACCTATAACATGTGTACAAATTTTTTGCTCAGATTAATAAAGCGTTTAGACGCTAACGCACTTTTAAAAATTTGACCCCATAGGCCATAATGATAAAGAATTTTTCCTGTGTCCCTGTAAAAAAACTATAAGTGCTAGATTCACCAAAATCAATAGGGTTGGTACTATGGTGACTTACAATATACGTACCAACTTTCAGCTTATTCGAACAAAGCGTTTAGACGCTAGTGTGTTCACTCACAGACATACACACACACACATATACATGCACACAGACATACACACAGACATACACGCATACATATACATACACGCATACATAAATCATCGTAAAAATAGTGAAAAGAGACTCAGGGGACCTCGAAAGGTATAGAAACATCAAAATCTCAAATTCGGATTTTTGACATGATTACAATACTTTCGTCACTATAGTGTTCGGAAAGTAAAAAAATAATAATAATGAATTATATATATTTCTTTATTCTAAATATGTATAATTTTAATGTATTATTTAATGATTTCTGTATAATTTTTACTTGTGTTGATGAATTTAAAAAAAGCTTTAAAAACTCTTTAATTTCCACGCAATGCAATTTTATTTTACAAGCATTTATTTTTGGAGATTTTACGAGAGGTGAAATGCAAACATGCAGTCGAACTTACTGAGGCACACAAATAAAGCATAGTCATTAACATCAATTATGCTTTCCAAATGAGCCGAAAAGTGTTAAAAAACAGGAAGTCGGCGTTATTTTACAGTTGTGAAAATACTGGTAAAAATATCTTCTGCCAAGAAATTTTATCGTTCTTCTTTGTCAGTTTACTTGACAAGGAAAAATAACTCAAAATAGCTTAGTCTGCAGGAGAGAAGCTTAGAGAAAATTGCATCAGGAGTGTTAGATGTCTTTCAGCTTCAAAAGAGAGAGAGTGAGAGTAATCCAAAAAGATCCGCTAAAGCCTTTCACAACTCTAAGGTCAATGAGATTTTTTTTCCCCCTACTACTTGGAAGTTTGTTATTTTTTTCAAAAGAAATTTTGAAATTGTAAAGATAAATAAAGTTATTATGGCCTTAACTCAAATATAAACAGATAGAGAAGAAAACCTATAATGATGTCTATAGTTATTAGAGCATTTTTATGTATTAACCCTACAAGGCTCAATTTTTTTTTTAGTGCGCGACACAAATATATAAGTTGTAATTAGTGATCAGAAGATAGGAAAAACTTATAAAAATAAAAATAAAACCATATTTTACGGAAAAATCAACTTTTTATTTCAGTTCCACATACGGTACACTGAGCCTTAACTATACATTTTGGTATTAAACTTACAATTGAATTGTTTTGGAAATAGTATTGCATATTGGACACACATACATAGAACAACACAGTATTTTTTTCGAGTCAAAACTGTTCAATAACTATTCTTTTTTTTATTTTTGAATTCAGACAAACGACTAACATATCACTTTCATTCAAATTTCACACCGAGTGCACTATAACAGAAACACGAACGACATCTTTAGGTAAAGATTCGTATTATTACATTGCTAAATGTCAGTAGCTTCTATCAAGATGTCAAGAGATGTCCCTACTAATAGTTTTATAGTTATAGGAACGATTAAAGTCGATGTTCCACATAAGGAACTGGGTGCCATGTAGGGTTAAAATGTATTGTCTTGTTTATTAATGACATTACTTATCAGATGCTTATGAAATGATACAGTTTATTTTCATTGATGCTACTTTTGAAGCCAAAATTTATTTCAACTGGTAATTTGAATAAAAAAAAGTTCACGACATTTTACTGTTAAAAAAAAAAAAAAAAAAATCTTATCGTGAAAACAGCACTTACTGTTCAACTAAACTAAAAAGCTAAAAAATTATATCGTTTTTCTTTGTCAGTTTACATGACAAGGAAAATAACTCAGAATAGCCTAGTCTGCGAGGGAAAAAAAACTTAGAGAAAAATTGCATCAGGAGTGTTAGATGTCTTTCAACTTCAAAAGAGAAAAAGAGAGAGAGAGAGAGTATTCCAAACAGATCTGCTGAAGTCTTTCACAACTTTAAGGTCAATGAGAACGTTATCTTTTTTTTTTTTTTTTTTTTTTTTTTTTTCCTCTCTCTTCTTCTCCTCCTCCTTCTTCTTTTTTTCTTTAGATTACTTGAAAGTTTGTTCTTTTTCAAAGCCGATTTCGAAATTTTAAGGATAAATAAAAGAATTATCTTATGATCTTTAAAAAAATAAAAAATAAAAAAAAAGCTTATTCTCATAATTGAAATGTAAACATAGTAAAAAAGACTAATAACGGTGTGTAATTATAAAGACATTTTTATGTATGCATTAAAATGCATTATCTTGTTTTTATTTAATGGAAATAATCTGGTGTGACACACACACGATTTTCCCTTACCCTGTATTTCAACACTATAAAGATGGATTGCAGATTAAGTCATATGATTAATAATGTATGATTATAAAGATCAATTTACTTTAAAAATAATTTAAAATAGGTACAGATTTATTTGACATATAAGTAATTGTGAGGGGGGCTTCCGCCCCTCAACCCCGCGTACAATTATATTATCTACGTTTAATTAATTAATTAATTAATTTTAATTCAAGGCTGTTATTAATTTGCTTTTAAGTCTGCTAGTGTTAATCAAATTTTTTACAGTGGCAAACTAATACGAACTTCAAAATACCAAATTTGAATTTCCTGGAGTTATCTGATTTTAAGTTAGGCGGAAAACAGTTATGCATGGAAATCAACAGTGAAAAAATTGGATTTTCATATTCAGGGTACATCAAAGCGTGATAGTGTAGAAAAAACCAGAATTGAAAATATATCTTCAAAACGTACTTTGTTTACGTATGGGTATAAAAAATTAATTTTCCTTCCTGAACAGTGTTCATCGACATAGTAAAAGGTAGTAAAGCATTTCCATCAATTGCATTCAATAAAAAAGAACGTTTAGATTAACTTTGAGTAGCCCTGTATATTGTCTATAAACTATATGCGCATCAAACTGTGCACTCAAATTGAGTTTTATTTGAAAACCACCTAACACAAACTAAAATACACTTCCAGTAATTTCCAAATATAGCTCTAATATAGCCAAATACTTTGAGTAGCTCTGTAAACGAATGATGCACAATTTCCATACCACAATCTACACAAAACATGCTTGTATGCATAAATACTATATATATATATATATATATATATAGGATATATAAATATATTAATTCCGTTATGTTTCGGGCAGCCTATAAATATTACACTATACTTACCAGAAATCCCCCCCCCCCCCCCGCCATAAAACGTAATGTATTTTATTTCTCTTGGATGGCCCTGTACACGAATCATTTGTTTGATCTTAATCCCAACGAAAAGTTTAGTGAGGCATCCCTATATAATACACATTTAGAATATCGAGTTTGGACTTCCTGTTACTATTTGTTCTTGAGATATACTGATAATGGACACACACAGACAGTCAGTCACACAGACACACAGACCAACCGCTAAAAGCTTGATCTTCGTATTCAGGAAACCGTAAAACGTGTAAGTATAACAAAACTCATTTTCGAAAGCTTACCCCAAAACAAAACTTTCTCTACCATATATATGGGTAAGAGAAAGTAAAAAGAAAAAAAAAGAATTTTCTTGTTTTATCAAAACTTTTACCGATCGCAGCTGTTCATGATACAGACTGTATTTTAATTATACCTTAGTTATATTATTTTAAATGCATTTTTAAAATTTATATAGGTATATATATAACAAAAGATAATTTGAGTAAAATAATTTCTTAACAATATGTAATATATAAATAATTAATTTTTAAAAAAATGTAGATATTTAGATAATTTAAATTTTTTTTAGCGTATTAGGTTTCTTACCGAAAATTTTAAAGTCAACCGTATAAATTACACTGCTCTGAAAAAAATAAATAAATAAATAAATAAATAAATAAATAAATCGGGATCTGAAACCATTCTTACTGATTCTGATGTAAAATGACCTCCTGAATCCAAATATGACTCCCATTTTGCTGAGTGACCCACCGTTTTCTAGATACACCATCCCCTCCCTCAATTTCTTTCAATGTTCGATAATTTTATGACCATGAATTTGATTTGAAGAATGAAAAAGAATTAATTTAACACCTAAAAATAAAAATATATAAAGTTTAAAAAATAACATTAATAACAGATTAAAAAAATATAAGATATGTAATGCATAATTTCAGTCGCAAATCGCCCGCAAAATTTTTCTCTTGTAGCAAATGTCCATGTTTTAGAATTTTCCAACTCTGTAGCCCCTCAGAAGATATTTAACGGTTAAAATAATCCTGCCCCCTCCTAAAAATCAAATCTATAGCCATAAAATAACCGAAATGATAAAAACAGGGGACCATTCCTAAAAAAAGATGGGTGGTAGGGCAAAATGGGCATAATATTCGGATTCAGGAGGTCATTTTACATAAGAATATGCTGAAATGGTGTCAGAGGCAATTTTCATGCAGAGCAGTGTTATTAATAACTAAGTCAGCTAAAGTGACAAAAGTATACCAAATAATGTTTTAGCTAAATCATACGCGCTAAAAAATACCAACTGACAATTTACCTGATGATTTTAAATATAAAAGAATGAAATGTAACACATTGTGCTCAATGTGTTAAAACTGTTTTTATACAAATTAAATAAAAGTTAAGTTATTCACATCGTGCGTGAGATATGTAGCACCACAGTTTCTTTACATTCTTCAATAACACGCATTACTTTTAAAATTAAAATTAATTATTAATTTAAGCCGTTCTGGTGCATAAATAAACTTTTTAATAATCATATTTAGTAAACTGGTGTAAAACACTGATACATAAAAAAAAAAAAAAAAAAGAAAAAAAAAAGAAAAGAAAAAGTTCTAACACATTATACAAATATCACATGCATATGTTTCAATGTGAATTTCTATTCGCGGTTCTCCCAAATTCAGATTTTTTTTTCTTCTTTTTCTTTTTAGGTAGATTCCTTATAGGAGATCTACCTATTGCAATGGTTCTCATGACACGACTTCTGGAAAATTTCTTCATATCTTCACCGATCATGACCCCTAGAACCCAAAACCACCCTCCGTTCAAAAGTTTATATATATATATATATATATATATATATATATATATATATATATATATATATGTATAACGCTTTTTCCCATGTTAAGTTGTGAACACGATAACTGGAGTAATTTTTATTTAAATTTAACCAGCTCGGGATATGTTGTCAGGACAGTAAAAATCTCGGTCGAGTTCGTAGATGGGGTATCCAGCTCAAAGGGGGTGGAAATGGTGGGGGGTGGAAATTTTCATTTGCCCATAATTTCTTTAATATTGAAAATAGGAAAAAATTTCAAATCAGGCGAATTACCGCCTTACCCAAAAGAACAATTTTTGTATTTAAACTTTTTCGATAGCTTCAATTGCTTAGAAGTTACAAGCTAAAAAGTGATTTTTCGTCAATTGTTCTATATAGCCGACATTTTCTATATAGCTTTCATTGCAAAAATTTATAATCTGATGCATATGTCACGTGCAAACGATAATAAAAAAGATCACTGAAAATATAATAAAATTTTAATCATGTTTTTAAACAATATAATAACCTGATTTAAAAAAAAAAAAAAAAAAAAAAAAAAAAAAAATGTTAAATTTAACAGAAAATATGACGTCACAATTACAACAATGATACTGAACTACTGAGAAAAATGAAATAAAATTTTATCCGTGATTTTAAACAAATAAAATAAAAGATAATAAATAAATATGTAAATATAATTATCATATCTTAGGGCTAAGCAGATTTAGACCACGGAGTATAAAGACAGGAGAAGAAGGTAACGCTAAAATTTTGTGATGTTGTTTTCCAATGTTTACAGATGGCGCCAGCGTACAATACTTCCTTCTCTCCAGCTTCCGCAATGTTATTCAATGGGGAAATGTCTCGTTTTAATTATTTTTTTTTAAATAATATCAAGCAGAAAAAATTTCGATTGAAAGCAAATTTCATTAAATAGGGTATTCTAAGCGACATGTTTTTTTTAAGAGCCATTTTATACTAATTTTACTTTGAAAGAGAACTTTTAAAAAATGACGATCCTTGTGAACCGAAGAATGGAGATCATTTGTATTGTGTCGTTTGAAAATGTAGATTATTATGGATATCTTATAGAGGTCTTATAATTTTTCATTATTAGTATATTTGACGTATAAAAAAATGTAGTAAATAAGTTTCTAGCGATTTGATTTTTGCATTAATTTCCTTTTACCAACATCAAGCTTAGGATAATTCTTTGTTGAGAAAGTTTTTATTTTGAAACATCTGAATTATGCAGTTTTAAGCACTTACAAAAAAATTAAATTGCTTAAAATTAAAAATTTAAAATGTACTCCGGCAAAATTCTATTGAAAACAACATTATATCCGCGCCGAGATAGGGAGTAATGACAAGTGGCGCCCTCAATATTTACCAAAAATTTACATCACAGTTTCGTAGATTTATCCCATAAGACCTTCAACTCCTATTAATATTACTCCGTGATTTAGACTTAGCTTTATGACATAGATGCTATAATGTAAAAGATAAATGTCATCAAAAAAAAAAAAAAAAAAAAAAAAATCGTGTAAATCGATGCTAAACGAATTAAACTGGCATGATAGAAAAAGTAATAAATTTGGGGACATTTAGGTATTATCCCTTTGAGAAATAAACTAGGAACGATTTTAATGAATTTTCCGTTGAAGTTTACTTTCATAAAAACTTAAATTTAAACTAAAGTATTCCATTACTCGAATTCCCTTATTTTGATAAATAAAATTATACCATTTTTTAAAACATAAAGAACACTCTTTTATTGAAAAGTGAACTAATAAAGACTTTAGAAAACTATTACATACTTTTAAATCTTTATTAAAAAAAAATAATTGTTGCCACTCTACATCATATAAATACGTCCAAATCCTGTGTCACATACGATAGTTTTGTATAAGTATAGATTCTTTGTTTGCCCCTGGAACCTGCCCCTGATGAGAAAAGTGCCTGAAAATACTTGTATCTAGTATTGTCATTGATTATGAAGTCGTGTGCAAAATTTCAGGGTCTTCGGACGACAAGAAGTTACCGAAAATTGAATTGAAAAAATCCGTTACATACATTAATAGTTGCATCAAATCAAGTTAATAAGAGTGTGTTAATTAAAAACCATGTTAAACGCTTTAATTAATCATTTAAAAATATAAAATTAAAATAATACGTCAATCTTAATACAAATATCGTTTGTGGTGAATAGTTTAGAATGTCGGTAGTAGGTAAGAAACACCGGTTCTGGGTCATGAGGGTGGTGCAAGGGTGCAAGGCGGAGCGAACGGAGCCGTGCGGATGTCGCACCATCCCCTGAGGGTCTAGATGAGTTGGTATTGACCTTGAGACATCCTCTGACTTAATCGTGAAACGTGACGAGGGTGTTAATGAAGAAATTTAATTAAAAAATTAATTAGTTATTTTTTGTAAAAGGTGACGATGGTTTTAAAAAGAGATTTTTTGTGGAGCAGTGTGAAGGCTATTGTTTATGAGTAATGAATTATAAAAATTAAAAAAAGAGAAAAAAATTTAAAATTTAAAAAAATTTAAAAATTTAAAAATTGAGAAATAAATAGGAAATAAATAAAAAATATGAATTTAACAATGAAGTATATTGATGTGAATATATTATGAAAGAAATAGAGAAGTCTGACTGGGGTTCGAACCCGGTACCTTGCAGTAAAAAATATTTCAGCAGTTTTCGCGTATGTGTGAGCGATTTTTCTATTATATACCTGTACAAATCTTTTTAAATCTATGAATGCAATTATTCGAAAAGAAATCAATCGTTTAAATGATATTAATTAGAGAATAATAATTAAAAAAATATTAATTAAGGATTTCCTTGTAAAAGTTCACCATATGTTTTATGAAAAAAAAATGGCAATGTACATGAAAATTAAGTTAAAAGATGATTAAAATCTCAAATGTATAAGTGGTATTCGAACCCAGCGCCTGCTTGAAGTAAAGAAACAGTAGTTTGCAAGTACTTTAACCACTGTTCTTTAGAAATATGCATACGCAGATCTTTTTAAACTAAAGAATGCTGTATAATTACTTGATTGATAAATATTCGTTTTAAAAATAGTTTTCCCGTAAAGTTTCTTCATTTCAACCCAATTGTATATATTTTAATCTACCTCACAATAGATAATATTTTAAATGGGAGGTATTAGATAATTCTAATTATTGATTTTAAACAATTTTCAGCAAAAATAGTTTTTTACAATTAGTTAATTGTATTTAACAGTTTAAAATAAATTCTTTAAGTTTTTTCACGCCTAACTTTTTTCAACTTGTATCGTGTTGATCTAAAGTAAATAAAACAATAAAGTTTTTAGCTGACTACACCAATTTAAAACATAATTAAAAAGGATTCCCACCAAGACATTTACTACTTCTGTGCTAACTTGTTTTCAAAAGATGGTTTTACAATAGCTGAAGAATTTTTCCCCTTAAGGCTTCTCTAGGTGACATTGGGCGATACAGGAACGGACAAGCGGAGGGGGAGGCTTTTGTATCTGCTATTCAAACAATGTTACATTTTTTGGCAAAACACATCGGTTTTCTTATAGAAGTTTTAAATATTTTTATTTCAAGTCTTATATTATACTACAAATCCTCCAACACTCAAAAAATATCAGTTCATTGAATTCATTTAACTGAGTAATACAAACTCTCCTTTAATATTATTTGATCGTACTTGAAAATTTTTCTTTCACATACAATAAATTCTCTCTCACTCTTTAAAAGTATACAAGTTTCCAAACATAGAGATTATTAGAAATTTACATTTATTCGTTTTAAACGCGATCTGCCTGACACTTCCCGAAACATTTTTTTGTAATTCATTCCCATCATTAATTATTTTAACCTATATTTCCTAAGAAATATTCAACAATCTGTCTCAAAATAAAGAGTTTTCACTACTTTGCCACACTTTAACATAGCGAAATACAGCTATCTTTTACTCAGTTTTTCTTTACAAAGTTTGTAAATAATGAAAGTAACTTTGAAAAAATTCAGAGTTGAAAAAATATTAATATATGATTTTAAAAATACATTCATGTTCACGGATGTATACTTAGACTTTACAAATGTATTTAAACATAGTTAAAAAATATTTTGACCAAGTATTGTAGATTACAAACATATAATTATAAACTGAAAAGTTTTCGCACAAATTATTTTACTTGACGTAAATTTAACTATCATTTTTAACAAAAATACCAATAAATTACACTCCTTATAGACTACTATTCATCAACTTACATATATTTTCCTCACCTTTATTAACTTTTATAGTCTAATAATTTTTATACACTTCCCTGATTCTTCACATTATTTTAGAGTAAACCTGTACAATTTAGTGATAAATATGCAAATATGAAAACATTTTAACATAAATTTGGCTTGATTTAAAACAATTTAGTAATATTTTCGAATATATATTACAAGATTTAGAATGTATTTGGTAGAGTTTAAAATATATTTGGTGATTAATTCAGATTTGGCGAGATACATACAGTATAAATGAGGAGCGAACAAAAATATCACCACTTACTAGCTTATTTTCACGGAGTGAAGACGTCTGTTTTTTAACCTGAATTCAGTGAAGCATATTGATAGTTTAAATTGGGTCAAGAGATGGATCTATCTGCGGAGACACCTATTTCAAATCAACAAACCGCTATATCACAAATCGATGACAAGAAGTTATCAAACCTTCCGATATGTCCAACTTGTAATAAAACTTTTTCTAAAAAGTCTAATTTAACTCGGCATGCAATGATTCATTCGGGTGTGAAGCCTTTTATTTGCAATGTATGTCAAAAATCATTTAGTAGACCCGACGATTTGAAGAAACAGTTAATAATTCATGAAAAGATTCCTACAGAATATGGATGCGAACAATGTAGTGAA
The DNA here is from genome assembly GCA_963930645.1 of Salticus scenicus. NCBI lineage: Eukaryota > Metazoa > Arthropoda > Arachnida > Araneae > Salticidae > Salticus > Salticus scenicus. The sequence goes on along the minus strand of OZ005650.1, from coordinate 225,183,629 downwards.
AGCTTTAATCGCAAGTATGAATTACTGAATCATATTAGAAAAAATCACAAAAAGACTTTATCTATGCATGTTTGTGATGTATGTAGTGAAATCTTCAGATGGAAATATGAGTTATTGAAACACATGAGAAAAAAACATCAAAAACCTCCACCACAACATGAGTTGTCAGATTCCATAAGAAAAAATCATCGAAAGTCTTCACCGCAACATTTTTGTGAAAAATGCAGTGAAGTATTTAAATATAAAAAAGATTTGCGTCATCATACTTTAGACAAACATCGATCTCCTTTAGCACAGGTGCAAATAACAAATTCTTCTGATCAAGATTTACTTAGGGAGAAAACTAAACATTTTAAAAGACAAAACGCTCTCAATGTGTTTACAACCACTACCTTTGACAATAAAAACAATGATATAGATTTATTGTCATTTTTTAATAATTTAAAAACTGATATTTTAAATGAACTGAACTTTCAATTAAATGAGAAAAGAGCACTGAAATGGCATACAATTGTTAAAGTTAAACTTACCCGTACTGTGCAAGAAGGGCCTCACGAATTTTTTTCTCCCTTTTTTCGATCAAATACTTTTACATCCTTTTCATCAATAAGTATTGATAATGATCTTGAAAAAGCTTTTGCCAAGATGATAAAGAGTTTTGAAGAATTTAATGAACAAGGATCAGACTGGACTTTAGAAGAAATTATCGAATTAGAACTTCATATGGCTAAATTCACCCCCTTTTCTTCGTCAAAAAACTAGAATTTCCAGTAAGATTTAATTATTATAGTATCATATAAGACAAAATTTGGCTAAATTTCTACTAATATTGGCGATAGTTATAAAAATTTGACATGAAATTAGAAAATTTGGCGTAAATTCTTAAGTAAAACTGATGAACGAAGAAAAAATTTGAATTAGTTGCAATCTTTTCTCACTGTAGAGTTGTCTAAGTTCTCATACTTAGTAGTTTTAAACATTTTTAAAGTCTTATTTTTAGAGTGATTTTTTATACTTTGCTAAACTGAAGCACAAAATGGATAATACTTTAGCGTCTGAGGAGACTCACGTTTCTGTTCAACAACCCCCTTCATCAAGTTTTGAGGATGAGAAGTTATCTAAACTTTTCATTTGTCTAACTTGTAATAAGTTATTTTTAAAAAAATCCTATCTTACTAGACATGTCAAGGTTCACAATGATATTAAACCTAATATTTGTTACGTGTGTGAGAAAGGATTTGTTACTTTACATCGTTTAAAAAGACATATAGAAACCCATAGAAAAATTTCCATAAGATACAAATGTGAATATTGTATTGAAAATTTCAATCGCAAGTGTGATTTATCGAAACATAAGAGATTATTTCATCAAAAAGTCTTACCTGAACATCTATGTATTATTTGTAAAGATGCTTTTAAACACAAGTATGAATTAGAAAAGCACAAGAGGGTGCATTATCGTAAACCTGAGTATATATGCGAGGAATGTTCTATAACCTTTCCAACTAAACATGCTTTTTTAAACCATAAGCGAAAAAGTCATAAAAAGACTTTACATCCATACTGTTGCGACGAATGTACTGATACATTTTCAAACAAACGGCATTTTTTAAAACATAAAAGAAATATGCATAAAAAAACTTCAATGCAAACTAGATGTGATGAATGCAGTGAAACTTTTCAGTGTAAGTATGAATTATTGCAACATAAGAGAAAGAATCCTCTTAAAGACTTTAACGTACGTAGAAAATGTAATGAACGAAGTACTAACAATGAATTACCAAAAGTTAATAATGACAATGAGAATCTGGACTTGTTAAATTTTTTGGATAATTTTCACATTGAATGTATGAATGGTGTTTTTGACTTACCTTCAAACAACTTTCAGAATGACAATATAGACTTAGACTTAAAATTTTTTTTGAACAATTCGAATGTGGAATATACAAGTGAAAATAATATTGATGACTTATCTACCAAAGTTGAAAATAACGACTTAATTAATTTTAACCTGATACAAACTGATTTACCTCTAGTAAACTATGACAATGAAAGTCTGAACTTGTTAAATTTTTTGTATAACTTTAATCCCAAATGTTTGAATAATGTTCACGATTTTTCTGTTAACAGTGAAAATATGAATTCGAATAACTTTAATGCCGAATGTATGAACGATATCCTAACAATATAAATTCGTGTGAATTTGCTGTTTTGTATTATTGTGTATGAATTTCAAATAAAATGATTTCAATGGAAATGGTTTGTTTTAATTTTTATTACAAAATCACCTTTTATATAATATTTTCTATTAGAATACAAACTTAAGTGTCATCTTTTTAAGATAAAAACATGTAAAAAGTTTACTTGTGTATTAACGATATACTTTTTCATTACTCTAGTAGAATTGATTGAGTATAATATTTAAACACTAAGTAAAAATTATACACGATAGTAGTTTTATAAACTATCAAACTTACATCGAAGAAGAAAAAACTTGTAAAATTGTTTTACCACTCAACTGTAAAGTACTTGTGAAAATCTTAAATGAATTTATCTTATTAACAATTTTCCTGAAAAACTAACTTATAAAAATTTTAGATATAATTATGAAGTTAGTATTTTCCTAAGTATCACGTTTGAATCTTACTTTGAATATGCATCATCAAAGTGTTTTGTACTTTAACTAAAATCACAATCTCTGTTCTAAAGAGTGTAAAAATAATTTTTGAGTAACAACTTTTATATATAGATACTTTCACGATTGTATTTTAACTTTTTTTATTTTTAGAATACAGAAAATATTTTATAAGAATTGTGAAAGATTAATTTTAGGAGTTTGTAAAATTTCACAATTTTTTTTTTTTTTTTAACATTTTTGTCAAATGCTTTCCTGATGTTACATCACTTAGAAAAAATTAATTGTTTTTAGCAGAATTGCTAACACAAAGCATTAAGTTAGAAAATTTGTAGATAAAACTTAAAAGGTATGAAAAACCATATGTGATGTAATAACAGAAATATATATAGTTTCAAGTTTAGACATGGTTGAACAAGCTTGAGCAGACACTAAAACCTGTTGCTGACGTCTTAACGCGTGTGATGGAAGATTATAATCATTGGATACGAGTTCCCCCTAATACACTACGTCACGAACCCATGATGTGACAAAAACAGCCATTTTGCTCACACTTCTCACCTTTGTTGGACTTATATTATTTTACTCTGCATATTAACGATAATCTGTAAAAAAACTTTGTCGTTTTTACACTTTGTTGTAAAAAGTTTTCGTCTAAACATCAAATGATATATTTTAGACATCTTTTCAGTATAAGGAAAGTTGATACTTTTCTCATGTATAGTAAAATTATGATTAATCGAAATCCCGATATGACTTAAACCACTGTCCTATAGAAATATTTCAAACATATATGTTTAAAACACTGATGTTTTACCCCAATGAGAATAATGAGTGTGATTTAGAAGTATTTCAATCATATATACAGCCTCATGTGCATGAAAAACTTAAGTCTGAATTAAAAGAAAAGCATACCCTGAAGTGGTATATGGTTATGAAAGTATCCTTGGAACGTTAAAAACCTGATGAAGACATGGAAGAGACACATACATATTTTAGAAGTTCCTGTATTATCGAACTTATTGAAGATACTATTGAACAGCATATTAGCGAAGGATATGTAAAAATTAATATGTCCTTAGAAGAATTCATCCAAAAATTCACTATTTGGAACTAAAAATGGCTAAATACCATCCTCTAGCTGCTAGTAGCTATATTAAGCTACCTTCAAAACTTGTTTAAAAAGATTTGGGGCGTCACATATTTCTACAAATGTGACGGGTGGAGGTGGGCCCCAAATAAATAAATTTAAAAAATTTCTATATATCATTCAAAAATAAAACTTAATCTTGAAAAATAGTAGTGTGAATTTGTTTAAGTTTATACGTAAAAACTTGTACACATATATGTACCTTCGTGAATTAATATGCACTAGTTTTACATATCACTGAGTTATGTTTTACTAATTTCAAATTTATCCTTATCTGTCACGAATACATAATTTAAAAAAAAGTACTTATGTTTACCCACAATTCTTGACTTATATTATTTTACTTTGTGTATTAAACTGACGACCTGTAAAAAACTTTATCGTTTTTATGCACTTTGAAGTAAAAATTTTCACTCTAAACATCGAATTATCTTTCGCAAACATGAATTGGTATGTATTTGTTTTAAATATCACTAAGTTACATTATACCAAAGTATATTTTCTAATATTTAAACAATTTTCATTTTACAACAATTAACTTGTATGCATTTCTAGGTCTTTAATAAAAATCTTTTAATTTTTTTCTCTCAAAGACTTTAAACTATTGGAGATGTTTGTACTTTAAGTACAATCCAATACTATTTGCATAACAATGTGGAACATCATATGTTAAGAAAATCTTAAATTTTGACTAAGTTGCAAAACTCAGTGAAAGTATTTTAAGATTACTTTGCTAAAATTTACTAAGTATTACAATATTTTTCAGTTATTAAACGAAAAATTGTGTAAAATTTACTAAGTGTTTCACTAAAGAAGAGAATTCCACAAAAAAGTTTTGACAAGAAATACTAAATTCACTAAGTCACATACACACATGCGTGTATGTATACGTGTATAGATTGTAAAAAATATTTAACAATATTTCATAACGATTATAATTACAAGCATGTGTGTATGCGACTTAGTGAATTTAGTATTTCTTGTCAAAACTTTTTTGTGGAATTCTCTTCTTTAGTGAAACACTTAGTAAATTTTACACAATTTTTCGTTTAATAACTGAAAAATATTGTAATACTTAGTAAATTTTAGCAAAGTAATCTTAAAATACTTTCACTGAGTTTTGCAACTTAGTCAAAATTTAAGATTTTCTTAACATATGATGTTCCACATTGTTATGCAAATAGTATTGGATTGTACTTAAAGTACAAACATCTCCAATAGTTTAAAGTCTTTGAGAGAAAAAAATTAAAAGATTTTTATTAAAGACCTAGAAATGCATACAAGTTAATTGTTGTAAAATGAAAATTGTTTAAATATTAGAAAATATACTTTGGTATAATGTAACTTAGTGATATTTAAAACAAATACATACCAATTCATGTTTGCGAAAGATAATTCGATGTTTAGAGTGAAAATTTTTACTTCAAAGTGCATAAAAACGATAAAGTTTTTTACAGGTCGTCAGTTTAATACACAAAGTAAAATAATATAAGTCAAGAATTGTGGGTAAACATAAGTACTTTTTTTTAAATTATGTATTCGTGACAGATAAGGATAAATTTGAAATTAGTAAAACATAACTCAGTGATATGTAAAACTAGTGCATATTAATTCACGAAGGTACATATATGTGTACAAGTTTTTACGTATAAACTTAAACAAATTCACACTACTATTTTTCAAGATTAAGTTTTATTTTTGAATGATATATAGAAATTTTTTAAATGTATTTATTTGGGGGCCCACCTCCACCCGTCACATTTGTAGAAATATGTGACGCCCCAAATCTTTTTAAACAAGTTTTGAAGGTAGCTTAATATAGCTACTAGCAGCTAGAGGATGGTATTTAGCCATTTTTAGTTCCAAATAGTGAATTTTTGGATGAATTCTTCTAAGGACATATTAATTTTTACATATCCTTCGCTAATATGCTGTTCAATAGTATCTTCAATAAGTTCGATAATACAGGAACTTCTAAAATATGTATGTGTCTCTTCCATGTCTTCATCAGGTTTTTTACGTTCCAAGGATACTTTCATAACCATATACCACTTCAGGGTATGCTTTTCTTTTAATTCAGACTTAAGTTTTTCATGCACATGAGGCTGTATATATGATTGAAATACTTCTAAATCACACTCATTATTCTCATTGGGGTAAAACATCAGTGTTTTAAACATATATGTTTGAAATATTTCTATAGGACAGTGGTTTAAGTCATATCGGGATTTCGATTAATCATAATTTTACTATACATGAGAAAAGTATCAACTTTCCTTATACTGAAAAGATGTCTAAAATATATCATTTGATGTTTAGACGAAAACTTTTTACAACAAAGTGTAAAAACGACAAAGTTTTTTTACAGATTATCGTTAATATGCAGAGTAAAATAATATAAGTCCAACAAAGGTGAGAAGTGTGAGCAAAATGGCTGTTTTTGTCACATCATGGGTTCGTGACGTAGTGTATTAGGGGGAACTCGTATCCAATGATTATAATCTTCCATCACACGCGTTATGACGTCAGCAACAGGTTTTAGTGTCTGCTCAAGCTTGTTCAACCATGTCTAAACTTGAAACTATATATATTTCTGTTATTACATCACATATGGTTTTTCATACCTTTTAAGTTTTATCTACAAATTTTCTAACTTAATGCTTTGTGTTAGCAATTCTGCTAAAAACAATTAATTTTTTCTAAGTGATGTAACATCAGGAAAGCATTTGACAAAAATGTTTAAAAAAAAAAAAATTGTGAAATTTTACAAACTCCTAAAATTAATCTTTCACAATTCTTATAAAATATTTTCTGTATTCTAAAAATAAAAAAAGTTAAAATACAATCGTGAAAGTATCTATATATAAAAGTTGTTACTCAAAAATTATTTTTACACTCTTTAGAACAGAGATTGTGATTTTAGTTAAAGTACAAAACACTTTGATGATGCATATTCAAAGTAAGATTCAAACGTGATACTTAGGAAAATACTAACTTCATAATTATATCTAAAATTTTTATAAGTTAGTTTTTCAGGAAAATTGTTAATAAGATAAATTCATTTAAGATTTTCACAAGTACTTTACAGTTGAGTGGTAAAACAATTTTACAAGTTTTTTCTTCTTCGATGTAAGTTTGATAGTTTATAAAACTACTATCGTGTATAATTTTTACTTAGTGTTTAAATATTATACTCAATCAATTCTACTAGAGTAATGAAAAAGTATATCGTTAATACACAAGTAAACTTTTTACATGTTTTTATCTTAAAAAGATGACACTTAAGTTTGTATTCTAATAGAAAATATTATATAAAAGGTGATTTTGTAATAAAAATTAAAACAAACCATTTCCATTGAAATCATTTTATTTGAAATTCATACACAATAATACAAAACAGCAAATTCACACGAATTTATATTGTTAGGATATCGTTCATACATTCGGCATTAAAGTTATTCGAATTCATATTTTCACTGTTAACAGAAAAATCGTGAACATTATTCAAACATTTGGGGTTAAAGTTATACAAAAAATTTAACAAGTTCAGACTTTCATTGTCATAGTTTACTAGAGGTAAATCAGTTTGTATCAGGTTAAAATTAATTAAGTCGTTATTTTCAACTTTGGTAGATAAGTCATCAATATTATTTTCACTTGTATATTCCACATTCGAATTGTTCAAAAAAAATTTTAAGTCTAAGTCTATATTTTCATTCTGAAAGTTGTTGGAAGGTAAGTCAAAAACACCATTCATACATTCAATGTGAAAATTATCCAAAAAATTTAACAAGTCCAGATTCTCATTGTCATTATTAACTGTTGGTAATTCATTGTTAGTACTTCGTTCATTACATTTTCTACGTACGTTAAAGTCTTTAAGAGGATTCTTTCTCTTATGTTGCAATAATTCATACTTACACTGAAAAGTTTCACTGCATTCATCACATCTAGTTTGCATTGAAGTTTTTTTATGCATATTTCTTTTATGTTTTAAAAAATGCCGTTTGTTTGAAAATGTATCAGTACATTCGTCGCAACAGTATGGATGTAAAGTCTTTTTATGACTTTTTCGCTTATGGTTTAAAAAAGCATGTTTAGTTGGAAAGGTTATAGAACATTCCTCGCATATATACTCAGGTTTACGATAATGCACCCTCTTGTGCTTTTCTAATTCATACTTGTGTTTAAAAGCATCTTTACAAATAATACATAGATGTTCAGGTAAGACTTTTTGATGAAATAATCTCTTATGTTTCGATAAATCACACTTGCGATTGAAATTTTCAATACAATATTCACATTTGTATCTTATGGAAATTTTTCTATGGGTTTCTATATGTCTTTTTAAACGATGTAAAGTAACAAATCCTTTCTCACACACGTAACAAATATTAGGTTTAATATCATTGTGAACCTTGACATGTCTAGTAAGATAGGATTTTTTTAAAAATAACTTATTACAAGTTAGACAAATAAAAAGTTTAGATAACTTCTCATCCTCAAAACTTGATGAAGGGGGTTGTTGAACAGAAACGTGAGTCTCCTCAGACGCTAAAGTATTATCCATTTTGTGCTTCAGTTTAGCAAAGTATAAAAAATCACTCTAAAAATAAGACTTTAAAAATGTTTAAAACTACTAAGTATGAGAACTTAGACAACTCTACAGTGAGAAAAGATTGCAACTAATTCAAATTTTTTCTTCGTTCATCAGTTTTACTTAAGAATTTACGCCAAATTTTCTAATTTCATGTCAAATTTTTATAACTATCGCCAATATTAGTAGAAATTTAGCCAAATTTTGTCTTATATGATACTATAATAATTAAATCTTACTGGAAATTCTAGTTTTTTGACGAAGAAAAGGGGGTGAATTTAGCCATATGAAGTTCTAATTCGATAATTTCTTCTAAAGTCCAGTCTGATCCTTGTTCATTAAATTCTTCAAAACTCTTTATCATCTTGGCAAAAGCTTTTTCAAGATCATTATCAATACTTATTGATGAAAAGGATGTAAAAGTATTTGATCGAAAAAAGGGAGAAAAAAATTCGTGAGGCCCTTCTTGCACAGTACGGGTAAGTTTAACTTTAACAATTGTATGCCATTTCAGTGCTCTTTTCTCATTTAATTGAAAGTTCAGTTCATTTAAAATATCAGTTTTTAAATTATTAAAAAATGACAATAAATCTATATCATTGTTTTTATTGTCAAAGGTAGTGGTTGTAAACACATTGAGAGCGTTTTGTCTTTTAAAATGTTTAGTTTTCTCCCTAAGTAAATCTTGATCAGAAGAATTTGTTATTTGCACCTGTGCTAAAGGAGATCGATGTTTGTCTAAAGTATGATGACGCAAATCTTTTTTATATTTAAATACTTCACTGCATTTTTCACAAAAATGTTGCGGTGAAGACTTTCGATGATTTTTTCTTATGGAATCTGACAACTCATGTTGTGGTGGAGGTTTTTGATGTTTTTTTCTCATGTGTTTCAATAACTCATATTTCCATCTGAAGATTTCACTACATACATCACAAACATGCATAGATAAAGTCTTTTTGTGATTTTTTCTAATATGATTCAGTAATTCATACTTGCGATTAAAGCTTTCACTACATTGTTCGCATCCATATTCTGTAGGAATCTTTTCATGAATTATTAACTGTTTCTTCAAATCGTCGGGTCTACTAAATGATTTTTGACATACATTGCAAATAAAAGGCTTCACACCCGAATGAATCATTGCATGCCGAGTTAAATTAGACTTTTTAGAAAAAGTTTTATTACAAGTTGGACATATCGGAAGGTTTGATAACTTCTTGTCATCGATTTGTGATATAGCGGTTTGTTGATTTGAAATAGGTGTCTCCGCAGATAGATCCATCTCTTGACCCAATTTAAACTATCAATATGCTTCACTGAATTCAGGTTAAAAAACAGACGTCTTCACTCCGTGAAAATAAGCTAGTAAGTGGTGATATTTTTGTTCGCTCCTCATTTATACTGTATGTATCTCGCCAAATCTGAATTAATCACCAAATATATTTTAAACTCTACCAAATACATTCTAAATCTTGTAATATATATTCGAAAATATTACTAAATTGTTTTAAATCAAGCCAAATTTATGTTAAAATGTTTTCATATTTGCATATTTATCACTAAATTGTACAGGTTTACTCTAAAATAATGTGAAGAATCAGGGAAGTGTATAAAAATTATTAGACTATAAAAGTTAATAAAGGTGAGGAAAATATATGTAAGTTGATGAATAGTAGTCTATAAGGAGTGTAATTTATTGGTATTTTTGTTAAAAATGATAGTTAAATTTACGTCAAGTAAAATAATTTGTGCGAAAACTTTTCAGTTTATAATTATATGTTTGTAATCTACAATACTTGGTCAAAATATTTTTTAACTATGTTTAAATACATTTGTAAAGTCTAAGTATACATCCGTGAACATGAATGTATTTTTAAAATCATATATTAATATTTTTTCAACTCTGAATTTTTTCAAAGTTACTTTCATTATTTACAAACTTTGTAAAGAAAAACTGAGTAAAAGATAGCTGTATTTCGCTATGTTAAAGTGTGGCAAAGTAGTGAAAACTCTTTATTTTGAGACAGATTGTTGAATATTTCTTAGGAAATATAGGTTAAAATAATTAATGATGGGAATGAATTACAAAAAAATGTTTCGGGAAGTGTCAGGCAGATCGCGTTTAAAACGAATAAATGTAAATTTCTAATAATCTCTATGTTTGGAAACTTGTATACTTTTAAAGAGTGAGAGAGAATTTATTGTATGTGAAAGAAAAATTTTCAAGTACGATCAAATAATATTAAAGGAGAGTTTGTATTACTCAGTTAAATGAATTCAATGAACTGATATTTTTTGAGTGTTGGAGGATTTGTAGTATAATATAAGACTTGAAATAAAAATATTTAAAACTTCTATAAGAAAACCGATGTGTTTTGCCAAAAAATGTAACATTGTTTGAATAGCAGATACAAAAGCCTCCCCCTCCGCTTGTCCGTTCCTGTATCGCCCAATGTCACCTAGAGAAGCCTTAAGGGGAAAAATTCTTCAGCTATTGTAAAACCATCTTTTGAAAACAAGTTAGCACAGAAGTAGTAAATGTCTTGGTGGGAATCCTTTTTAATTATGTTTTAAATTGGTGTAGTCAGCTAAAAACTTTATTGTTTTATTTACTTTAGATCAACACGATACAAGTTGAAAAAAGTTAGGCGTGAAAAAACTTAAAGAATTTATTTTAAACTGTTAAATACAATTAACTAATTGTAAAAAACTATTTTTGCTGAAAATTGTTTAAAATCAATAATTAGAATTATCTAATACCTCCCATTTAAAATATTATCTATTGTGAGGTAGATTAAAATATATACAATTGGGTTGAAATGAAGAAACTTTACGGGAAAACTATTTTTAAAACGAATATTTATCAATCAAGTAATTATACAGCATTCTTTAGTTTAAAAAGATCTGCGTATGCATATTTCTAAAGAACAGTGGTTAAAGTACTTGCAAACTACTGTTTCTTTACTTCAAGCAGGCGCTGGGTTCGAATACCACTTATACATTTGAGATTTTAATCATCTTTTAACTTAATTTTCATGTACATTGCCATTTTTTTTTCATAAAACATATGGTGAACTTTTACAAGGAAATCCTTAATTAATATTTTTTTAATTATTATTCTCTAATTAATATCATTTAAACGATTGATTTCTTTTCGAATAATTGCATTCATAGATTTAAAAAGATTTGTACAGGTATATAATAGAAAAATCGCTCACACATACGCGAAAACTGCTGAAATATTTTTTACTGCAAGGTACCGGGTTCGAACCCCAGTCAGACTTCTCTATTTCTTTCATAATATATTCACATCAATATACTTCATTGTTAAATTCATATTTTTTATTTATTTCCTATTTATTTCTCAATTTTTAAATTTTTAAATTTTTTTAAATTTTAAATTTTTTTCTCTTTTTTTAATTTTTATAATTCATTACTCATAAACAATAGCCTTCACACTGCTCCACAAAAAATCTCTTTTTAAAACCATCGTCACCTTTTACAAAAAATAACTAATTAATTTTTTAATTAAATTTCTTCATTAACACCCTCGTCACGTTTCACGATTAAGTCAGAGGATGTCTCAAGGTCAATACCAACTCATCTAGACCCTCAGGGGATGGTGCGACATCCGCACGGCTCCGTTCGCTCCGCCTTGCACCCTTGCACCACCCTCATGACCCAGAACCGGTGTTTCTTACCTACTGTCGGTTTAGGCAAGAATTTAAAACTTACGATTGAGAGTAATACGTTACAGCTTCCTTTGACTTTTTATCTCGTCGAAACAAAATATTGGTCTGTGAAGAGATATGAGGTTTTCGCGTGGAAAGAAAATATAATGACGCCAAAGCTGCCTTTCTCCATCGCCAAGCTCGCCAAATTTTGTCGTCTGACAACGAATTTTGTTTCCAAGTCAAAACTTTCGTCGTTAACTATCAAATTTTGCCGCCAAATCACAAATTTCATTGAGAAGTCGCAAGTTTTGCCACCAGAATCTCGCCAAATCATACAATTTACTAAATTCATAACAATTAACATTGAAATTCAGCGATGCCAAATGGTCCAATGTTAACTAATGTTAATGTTCCAGCTTATGTGAACCAAAACAGTTTCACTTTACAATTTTTACTCATCTGACAATAAGAATCATAAAAACACAATACAAAACTTTCAATAATTCAATAAAAATTACAATGAAATAACTATCTAAAAACCGCTACCACTTAACTGTATTTGACTTGACCATAGTAACGCCAGGCTTACCAGTGCTTGACCATAATAAAGTCACAAGTGCATTTTCACGTTTCTATTATTTTTTCTTTAAGAGAAAGATATTGAACTTCAGTTATATGGAATTTATATAAAAATTATAATTTTGATTAAGCATGGGTGGGGAGGGGGGTGTAGCCCAATAGCCCCCTCCGGGATTCACCATTTCTGGGATTGTACATCTTTAAGACTTCTATTTGTTGAATGATTATGAGCTTGAATTTAAAAAAAAATTGAAGCATTTACAGACCAATAAATCTAGCCTAAAATTTTAAGTACAGTCGGTAACAAAAGTGTCCGAACACTAGCAAAAATTCCTATGTAAAAAAAGTACACTTCGTACGGTTTTATTAAATAAATCCTTGTCGAATCCTATTCTTAGTCAGTGTAAGAACATAATTCGATAAGGATTTATTTAACAAAACCGTGTGAAGTGCACTTTTTTGCATAGGAATTTTTGCTAGTGTTCGGACACTTTTGTTACCGACTGTAGATTGTATAAAATCCTTTTTTAGCTGAAAATTAAATTTCTTGAAAACAGAATAGCGACGAAAATAATGCAATGTGTGGGAACAAAGCCACTGGCTAAGTATTAATGCATATGTAAAATTTCTGTACATTTGTAACATTAACGTAAAGGAATCTACCTTTGCCTTTAAGCTTGCCGAAAAGGGATTTTTTTAATATCAAATTTACTATTTAAAAAAAAAAAAAAAACTGCTATTTTTTTTAACCAATTTGAAGGTTTTGCTTTAAACAGTTTCAAGTAAATCTCTGATACCGCCTCTATCTAGAACGTATAAGTAGCCATTTTCTGAAACCCTAAACTAGAAATATACATATACGACCTATGCGTATAAGGTAAACAAATAACCTGGATAGACGAAATGATCGAGAATTTCTACTCTATACTTTTCTAGAAGGTGAAACTATATTATGAATATTATGGAGATTATGAAACCCTTGTATTGCGAGAAATTCTTGCTTAATTTCCTGGAATTGGGTCTTAAACCAAGAATATATTTACTAAATCCCGCTTCTTGAGTTCGCATTTATTTGCAGCTATTTTTAAGTAAGTTTGACCATAATAATATAGGAAAATGATCTAGAATTCTAATAGGAGTTTTTAGAATTCGCTAGTAAAGGAAACTAGAATTTATAAGGATGATATGGAACTATATTTACTCGAGACACAATTTAGTTTCTAGATGTTAGGTACAGAATTTTTTCTCAGTGTGAATAACAATTTTTGTAATAGTTACGGTGAAGTTAACTATCACAGATAGTTACGAGAGATAATTACAGTTAAAATGGCATCCCAGCAAACTATGCAGGAGAGAGGCAGCTAATTATTTTGATATTAAAATCAATCAATCAACGCTAATTCATCACAAAATAAAAGAATAGAAAGAAAAAGAAAAGATAGGAAGGAAAAAATATGTACATTCTTTTAGCAACTTAATACTTTTTTTTTTTTTTTTCCCCTTGACAAAAAGAAAAAAAGTAAGAAAGAAAGAGGTATACAGAGATATCAAACTGTAATGTTTCAACCTTTGAAATGAAAGTTTCTTTTTATTTTGTAATACATATATCTTTCGCTTATCACAAATGAAATAAAAAGACGGAAATATTATAAAGAAATCTGAGAAAGGCTCGAAATGTAAGAATGTAAAATGTCAAGAAAGTATTCGATAACCGTATCTTTTTTCATTATTTTACAATGGCATACCGAAAACCTGAGATGTCGTTTTCAGAGTATTTCTGTTAGGAGTGTGAATAAAGATTGAAATGATGACGCAATCATTTTCAAAAATAATTTCACGCAAAAGTGCTTTTTCTACATTCCTGTATTTTAATTTTTCCTTCTAGTGTAGCTTTGAATTTCTTACAGCTGATCAAAAATCTCGGGCACAGATCAGAAAAGCTATGCAAGAATCTTCACTCCTGTTATGGTTATATATGTGTATGTGTGTGTGTGTGTGTGTGTTATTCTAAGAATATACGGTGTTGTCTTTTATTTTGGATAATTTAACAAGTGTAAAAACGTTTAAGCATTTTTTTTTTCTTTTTCTTTTCCTTTTCTTTCCTTATTATTTTTTTTTTCTAATATTTTAAAATAATATAGCTTTTTAAATCTTACACAGTGTAAACACACTGAAAACAAAATATATACCGCATTCATCTAGAAAGAATAAGTGGTTATTTTCTAAATCCCTAAACTAGAAATATAGATTTCAGAGCTAATAGACTCCAATAAGCTGAATAGACTAAATAAATTAAAAAAATTCTAGTCTATGCATTTCTAGATGGTGAAATAATATTTTGAATATTCTGAATGTATTGCGAGAAATTTTCGCTTGATTTTCTAAGATTGGGTCATAAATCAAGATTATTGTTGCTAAAATTCGCCTTTTGTATTCACATTTATTTGCTGAGATTTTTAAATAAGTTTGACCTCGATAATATAGACAAATACTCTAGAATTCTAATAAGGGTTTCTAGAACTCGCTTTCAAAGGGGACTAGAATTTATAAGGATGACATGAAACTATTTTGACTAGAGCCACAATTTAGATTCTAGATGTCAGTTACAGAATATTTTCTCAGTGCATATTTGTTGCATGTAAGAATGTAAGTAATGTAAAAAAAAAAAAAAAAAGTGAGTGAAAACTTACATAGTATTGTTTTAGGTTTTTAAAGTTTCCGCATTAAAAATAGTATAATGAGTATGTTAATGAACAATTGTTGTCAGTGAATTAATACAATATTTTCCTGTCAATGAATTGAGATTTCAGTTTAAATGTATAATTTAATTGAGACTTTTTATATACACCCCCGCGACAAAAAGATAGGTACAAAGGGTTTTTTCTTCGATTTTTCATAAAATAGCATTATCTAAATTGTGCTTATCATTTATTATTATCGTAAAATAATACTATTCCCGTACTAATTTTTGTTGTAAGACTAACTTTGAAAAATTTTAAGACTAAAATTTTTCTAATTTAAGACTACACACCGCGACAAAAAGATAGGAACAAAGATTTTTTTTTTTTTTTTTAATATGATTATTTTGAATATGAATATTTTGAATAGGATTCAAATATTTGATATGTTTTTGATGTGATAATATTTTGTTATGATAATAAATGATCAGCACAATTTAGATAATACTAGCAGGCTACGCCCGCTTCGCTGGCCACTATATTTAAATGAATCTCCAAAAGAATTGGATCATTATTTATTTTTCACATCACATTATAAATAAAAACTAAAATAATTGCATTAGAATCGCTCTAGACCTCGCATCGGGTACTCGCTGACTACGGCAGCTCTTTCTCTGCCCGCACTGTATCGGGAGCAGGTTCCCACTGCCTGCAGAAATCTCTTTCCTATGTATTTCAATATGGGTATTTATTGACGATAGGTGGGTCTGCCATTATTTAAGAACTACGATTTTAAAGATAACTGTATCTCAGCGTCTATTAAATATTTTAGTTTTTGAACCAAGTACTTTATTGCTCATGCTATTTACACTGTATTACAATTTGATTCCGACCAATGTAATGAAATAAAATAAAAAGTAGATTTTCTTTTAGAAGGAATTAAATACATAAAAAACAAATAAATTCCAATCAGTTTAATCCTTTCTACTATATACTACCATTATTTCCTGACAAATACTATAAATTAGAAAAAAAAAAAAAAAAAAAAACTTCTAAAGAAATTAAATTAACAAATGAAAAATAATTGTTGTTGTACTACAAAAATTATACATAAACATAACTGTTATAAATACGTTTTTAAATTTTAAGTTTAATATATTTAATTTTTTCTACTGCATTACCATTTTATTTTCAATAAATATAATAAATTAAAAAGAGAAAAAAGATTCGCCCTCAAATAAATGTATTAAATAAAAAATAAATTGCATAATATAGCCGTTGCTAAGATACGCAGACGATTACAATCGAAGAATAAATTCATGAAAAAGGAAACATAAAAGCCAATGTTTAAAATCGAAAAAACATTAATTTAAAAAATTCAAATTCGAAATTCGAAAAACTCTCGATGAGGTGCACACCTGCAGGGTCCCAGGTACCTATATGCCAAATTTGGAAGCTCTGCGATCAGTAGTGTGGTTTAGATTAGATAAATGTATTTATTTTCCTGTTGGAAAAAAAAAATAAACTCGTATATATATATATATATATACTAGCTGACCCGACAAACGTTGTTTTGTCATATAAATTATTTCTAGAGAATATTTTGCTAGAAAAAAATAACTGCACGTGTGTAAAGATGTGGTATATAAGTGAAACAGGTATGGAGCGCTGTGAACGGTGACTGTGAATTCCTATTATAACGTAAAAGACATAATTACCGAAACTTTCGCTACTTGCTTCTTGCTACTTGGTACTTTCTACTTGCTACTTGTTATTTAAAACCTCCGCTGAATGTCGAACAGCACAAAATTTTATTTCATACGGCAAATATTTCAATTTAACAGAGAATCTCCGATAGCAACGAATTTCACATGAAAATTCCGTCTCTTTTGAATAAGCTGTAACAATCTGGACCGATTTGATGAAAATTTTTATCAAAAAGTTATTACAATATCTAACATCATTACATGTACATTTATCACAATTCAATCAATCGATGCATGTGAGTATGTGTATAGTATGAGCGAAGTGAAAAGTAGAGTTCGTATTAAATAAAAACTTAAATTCGTTTTAATTAAAGGTGAAAAAGTTGAAACTCAATTTATTTTATAACAGGTATATTTTTTTAATCTACAAAAACTTAATTTATCGTAATGCCATTGGATGTACAATATTTTTGGTTAATCCTTGAGGAATATACACAAACAAATTCGAAGGTTTTCCAACAATGGAACACGCAACATATAATTGGCCGTGAGAAAAGCACGGATTTTCTAAATCTAAGCCACAAATTGGGACCCCTTTGGTGACTTCAAATATTTTAAGCCATTTTTGCGATGAATTGAAATGGCTATCTCAATTGTGGAACTAAAGTTCTTGGCGAGAAGCGTCCGAGCTACTTCGGTGCCAAATTTCAAATTTTGCCAAAGGGATCCGATACTAAAGGTGTTCCATTCAAAAAATAAATAAATAAAATATCAGTGACATACACACGCACAAAAGTATGGGAGCCCATTGGTGACTTTAAATATTTTAAGCCATTTTTACGATGAATTGAAATGGCTATCTCAATTGTGGAACTAAAGATCTTGGCGAGAAGCGTCCGAGCTACCTCGGTGCCAAATTTTCCATACAAAAAATAAATAAGTAAAATATCAGTGACATGCATACGCACAAAAGTATGGGATTCCTTTGGTGACTTTAAATATTTTAAGCCATTTTTGCGATGAATTGAAATGGCTATCTCAATTGTGGAAATAAAGATCTTGGCGAGAAGCGTCCGAGCTACTTCGGTGCCAAATTTCAAATTTTGCCAAAGGGTTCCGATATTAAAGGTGTTCCATTCAAAAAATAAATAAATAAAATATAATAAATTAGCTACACAAATAAATTTGTAGGTTAGGGTGGTTGTTAATCAACGCGCGTGTAAATTTGATAGAAAATTATATAAAATAATAGTCCAATTCCGCACTAAATTTGCAAAATGTATAGTTTTTTATGCACACTTCAAAACTCTTCAAAAACTAATTACATCTTGATGTAATATTTCAATTAGGACTCGCTCGTGAAATATACTTGCAAATGTATTTGATACTCTTCACTGAACTGCAGAACTCAACATTAATATGAGCACTGAATGTTTTGCTCAGCAGAGCGAATATGGGACCACCCAACGGTTATCAATGTCAATGTCTATGTTGTTGACATAGATGACCGCCATAGATGATAAGATTGTCCGCCATTATCGGGATTTCTTCGACGACATATTGGATATCCGTCAACATTTGTGATCGTATCGTTAGTGAAATTTTTCGGAAAACTTTTAGTACATTTTCCATCTGCACAAATAATAATGGCCTAAAAATTCATTTTTCATTTTAACATAAAATAACTCCGTCGGATATTGACGAATTTTTTAAAAGAATATACCATTTTAATCCTCAGGCTAAAAATATTAACTTTGAAAAAATATTTTAAACACTTACGGTTAAAAATTCATTTTTCATTTCAACATTAAATAAATTCTGACATCGTGTTTACGATTCTAAAAATTTTAACTTTAAAAAAATATTTGAAACACTTCGTAAGATACGGTTACGATTCTAAAAATATTAACTTTGAAAAAATATTTTAAACACTTCGTAAGATACGGTTAAAAATTCATTTTTCATTTCAACATTAAATAAATTCTGACATCGTGTTTATGGACAACTCACGCCATCTAGGTGGAAAAGTTGTTGAAACTGTTGGTTAAAAATTAATTAAGAAAGAACTAATTAAGTTACAACTTTCATTTGTAAATCTAAACCATTCTCGAATCCATCTGAAGACACACAAAAAATTTCATTAAACTCGGTCCAGCCGTTTAGGAGGAGTTCAGTGACATACACACGCACAAAAGAAATATATATATAAAGATATTTTTTTTTTTTTTTTTTTTGGCAACAATTAAATTATGGATTCAATTTAAATGGCTAACTTTTTCTATTATTAGCTTATTATTTTCATATTTTTATTAATTAAAAGAAAACTAAACAGAAATTCGAAATTCTGACTTCGATGTGCACAATGATCCTTCGGGGGGCACCTTTGTGTTAAATCTCGTGACTGTCCGAGCTACCGTTTTCGAGAACAGTGAAATATATATACAAATATTGCTCACTTAATAGTATAAGATTATTTTATGAAAAATTTTAAAAAACCCTTTGTTCCTATCTTTTTGTCACGGAGTGTAGTCTTAAATCAGGAAAATTTTAGTCTTAGAACTTTTCTAAATGAGTCTTAAAACAAAAATTAGTCCGGGAATAGTGTTATTTTATGATGATAATAAATGATAAGCACAATTTAAATAATGTTATTTTATGAAAAATCAAAGAAAAAACCCTTTGTACCTATCTTTTTGTCGCAGGGTGTATGTTCTGCATTTATGTTATAATACGTACAAATAATTGCTAGAACATAATGATAATAATAATTAGCTTGAAAACTACAGGACTATTCTACTCTAATATTAATCTACTCTTGTTAGCCTACTCAGCTATTATGCTACTCTTGTTATCCTGCTCTATTATTAACCTACTCGTGTTATCCTTCTCTATTATTATCCTAGTCATGTTACCTGAGTAACCAATGAGGTGTGATACTACTATATGGAAAGAAATTACTATTAACAATGTAGTATCTAAAAAAAAAAAAAAAGAAAGAAAGAAAGAAAGAAAGAAAATATCTTCCTATACTTTATTTTTTAATAAATATTTATAAACTTTTCATTCACCAGGGTGTGTTCATTCCCTTGCTGAAATCCTACGTGAAGCACAAAAGAAAGAAAGTAAAAAAAAGAACTAAAGCATCTGTGTTTGTAATAGATTTTAATTTGGTCAATGACAGCAGTAACATTACTACATTCTACATTATTACTTTTTTGTTCTGTTATTTTTACCATACAAATAAAATAATATTTACTTTTACTCAAACATTCACTGATGTACATTTAAACAATATTAAGTTATATTTTGTTGGAAAATGTTTCAATGTCTGTGTATGATTTTCTTTTTTTTTTACTTTTTTTCAGAATGCAGATTTATAGAACAAAATAATTATTAAAATCTTTCATCTTTCATTCTTCATGTCAACTTCTTCCATTTGATAGGAAATTCACTGCTGGGTAAAATTACTGTTGTGCTATATTTTAGACGAAAATAATTTTTCTGTATTTAAAATAATAATAATAATAATAATAACCATTCTAGGCTATAAAACAAAGGAAAAAAAAAGAAAAGAAAAGGAAGGTTAGAAAAGGAAGAAGGAGGGAAAATAAGAAGAATCCTTTTATATACATATTTAAAAAAAAATGTAATTAATTACAAAGTGACACTGGCATGGCTACAGCAACTAATTATCACAAAGTTATAGTTTTGTACTACAGTTTTTGCAGTACATAAAAAGCAAAATAGAGAGTAATCACTGTAAAATTCAAGATACGTGGAATCTGTCCCTTTAGCTACTTATTTTAATGCACTTCAAAAAAAAAAAAAAAAAAAAGAGAGAGAGAGAGAGAGAGAGAGAGAGAGAAATAAAGTATACGGAATTTCTCCCCCACCTCCCCCACAATTCTCTCTCTATATATCTATACATGTACACAGTAGACTGCCGTACAACGCGGATCAAATAAAAACTGTAATGTTATTTTTTAACATCACTAAATTTTTAGAGTACGAATCGATCGGTTCAATTACACTCGATTTAGTTTTTTATATAAAGCGGTTGCTTTGATATAAAATTAGTGGTGTTAAAAAATAAAATTGTAGTATTCATCTTGCAACCTCACCCCTGTGTTGTACGGGGGTTTACTGCATATAAATAGATTCGGGATTAAAGAGACGCATGTCTCAGACACGCTTGAATACGTATTCAGAAATTTATCAAATTCAGAAATTTGATAACTGAAAACCTAAATCCAAAAGAAAATATCAAAATATTGGCACTGTTTACTCTTTTAGAAATGTCTCAATTTCTTGTGAACATGAATAAATAAGATTTCACAGGAATGTTCTTTCTAATTGGCAGCACATAGAAAAGACATTCCTGTGAATTTCCAATACCGATATCCAAAATACAGAACAGTTGGCAGCTATGATGTTCCTAGAAAGAATTTGTTTTTATCCTTAAAAAGTTCCTGATTTCTGGAATTTAGTAACATTTCTACTCGCATATTTGATTGTTGTTGTTATATTTTAGGGTAAAGGAACACACTTTTTAACTAAAATTTTCCAGGAACATTTTTATTTATTTTTTATTTATTTTTTCTCCGGTGTGTATAGCATAGCATATTATATAGCTCCGGAGTAATTTGATTCATACCCTGCTGTAGAATGTTCTAAAAAATTATTTTTTACCCCTCTCCTGTACACAGAATTTTAGTGGAATCGTTTTAAACGAAAATACTCGGAACTTACAAATGCTTTTATATAAATGGTTCGAATCTAACAGACATTTCCATTTTTTTTTTTTTTTTTTTTCCCTAAATATAGTAATTACGAGTTAAACACAACCAAGATTGCCTTCTATAAGAACTTGTTTATGAGAGTCTGCGCTGCAAATAATGTCAAATCAGGGGGTTTCAACTCTCCTTTCCGAGCCAATTTTCGAAAAATTCTCTTGTGTTTTCAATTTTATAAGGTCTTGATAGAATATCTGTAAATCTTTTTCATTTACGAAGTTAAAAGTTTTATTCAAAAGCATGTCAGAAAATAGGCGATATAGATAGGAAATCAACTCAAACAACCGATTTTGAAACGATCTTGGGAAAGTTCTTTTGCCTTTTTAGAATAATTGAAAATGCTATTCGGTTTTTAAATATCTGAGTTTAAAAAAAAAAAGAAGAAGAAGAAAGAAAAAGAAAAAAAAGAAAGAAAGTGTGTTCAAAACTACACAAAAAATCAGGGTGTTGATTTGAGAATAACTTAAGAAAACAGTATTTTCTACAAGAAGGCTATAAAAAATTGTAATTATTTTTAGCAGACTCGAAATGAACTTCATGTTGTTGTGGTGAATAAATACAAAAAATTATTTCATATTGACTAATGGAAATAAGAAATATGTGAAGTAACTAATAATAATAGTGAATAATTTCAGATGCTTTTAAAGTAAAATTAGACATGCATGTTTTTTCCCCGATATCAATTCTAATATTTAAAGGAAATATTTTTTGGTAAGAGTGACAATCATTTTTTTTACAATTTTTGTATATATTTTTCATATTATCAAAGAAATAATTCAAAGTTTAGCCATTTTTTTTAAGATGCAAAACTTTTATATAAATTTAAAACTTTGTAATAAGATTTCCAAAATAAGATTATTCTTAAAAAAAAAAAAAAAAAAAAAAAAAAAAAGGCTCTTCTCAAAATTCCTGTCATATTATTTTTCAACCACAAGATTATATTTTAAGAACTGCGACCTATATTTATATAAGCATCTCAACAACTGAAAAAGGAAAAAAAAAAAAAAAACTTTCAAGTATGTTCAAGAAAATACTGCTTATACAGTTTTTATGTAAAGTTTTTATTATTTTATTTTTCTCTTCGTTAGATTTTTCCGGTATGAATATTTTTATTTTTAATGTTCTCCCGTTATAAAATATTCAAGTATAAACAAAGGCGTCTCAATAGCGGTTCATAATAAAACGAAGAAAAGGAGGGGAAACTCGGTAAACAAAATTTTATTCAAATCCAAACGCCACCCGACCAAGAAAGAGCGCTTCAAAAATTTCCAAGCATCCTGGAGAGAAATAAGATAATGCAAGTAGTAAGGTGGATAAAGAAGGGGGGGGGGAGGCATGGAAGAGATGGATGCAACACGAAATGCAAGTGATCTGCATTTCTAATCTCACCATATGCAGAAGAGGATCTTCTTCTCTTTAGTTTGAGGGAGAATATAAAAGTACAGATAATGTTGCACATGGGATTTTTCTGAAGGAACATTAATGCCTAGCAACTGCTGGATTTTAAGAAAATAGCTCTTTCTTTAATTTGAAAGCATGGAATGAAACTCGAGAGAGAATTATTGATTGCGTGACTTTTAAAATGTTACACAAAATTTAAATTTTGACTTTATGGATTGAATGATCATTTTAAAATATGTTTAGGCTTGATGTATGTTTAAAAGTTATAGCTGTATAAATCGAGATATTGAATTTGCTTGAATTTTAAAAAGTTCTCGAGTTTTCAACAATCTTCAGTCAAGAAGAGAATTATTGAAACCATTTGTGTGTTTGAACAAAGTTTACAGATGTTATTCAGATTGTAGAGAGATTACTAAATGTTTCTTAATCATTATTTCACTACAATACATATTTTAAAATAGCTGATTAATTGCTAAGATTTTAACACCTTTTTCACCTTTCTTAAAACAACACTTTATTTATCCATTTTGACGAGGCAAAAATTTAAAAGGCATTAATGTTAATGGAAAAAGCAATGGAAATCTTTAATTTATTGAGAATAAGATTCGGAATTTATGCATGGGAAATGCGGTTGATTATAATCACTAAAATGTATGTGAGATATTAGTGCTATTGGATGTGTATACATCATAGTTTTTTAAGTTTTTTACTTCCATTACCTAACTACCGCTGGTAATGGAAGTATTGTATTCGGTCCAAAAATTCGATATCGAGATTTCACCTGATTTACATGTTTTAAGGTCTCCTGAGTCCAAAAATGTGGTTTTTGGCAATTGGTCTGTCTGTGCGTGGGGGGGGGGGGGGGGATCCTCTGGCTATTATATCTCGGAAACTAATAAAGATAGAACTACGAAACTTTAGAATTGAAACAGGTCTGGTAAACAGATGAATTTTCCAAATTTTGGTGAAAATTGGAAAACCGGAAGTGGGACATCTGAAACCGTAAGTCCATATCTCAAAAAAAGCTCTAACGATTTTCTTCAAAATTGCTGTTTAACCACTCTATGGCACGTCCTTTCGAATGATATAGTTGGTTATTTCAGGAAAATTTGTTGGCGTCCTCTATAAATAGCTGAATTTCAGGTCCTGCAAGTGCGCTCCTTTCAAAACGACTATATATATATATATATATTTTTTTTTTTTTTTCAAACTTGCCATATTAACTCTTTTTTAAATATCCTTTTGCATGTAATTGTTGTTTCCTGGTCAACAATTAATTATGCCAAGCTTTGGTAAAAGTCAGTATTTCAAAAGCAGCTCTAACGATTTTCTTGAAAATTGTTACATAAATCCATCTTAGATATCCTTTCTTATGCTTTACTTGGTTATCACGGGCAAATTAATAGTCATCCTGATCAGATAGATCAGTTTTAAATCTCGGAAATTGGTGTTTCAAAAATAAATAAATAGATAAAATAAATAAATAAATAAATAAAATAAAATAAATAACTCTACCAATTTTCTTTTCATTTCTTTTTCTTAAAAAAAAAAAAAAAAAAAAAAAAAAAAAAGAGAGAGAGAGAGAGAGCTGTGTAAACTCTGTTTTATGTTTTTACACGTTTAGCCTTTCTCTTACCGGAAAATTTTTAGGTGTCAATTTCATTAGGTCAATTCTATGTCTTCTGATAACATTATCTCAAAAAAGTGCATATAATACGTATGATAGTGGGGAATGGAAATCGTGTGTTTGTTTCACACCAGATTTTTTACTTTATACATTCATAAAATCCTTTTCATTATATGGTTTGATGTATTTTTGAAAATGAAAGTGGTACGAATCAAGATTTTAAATTTGCTTGCGCTTCAAGTTGTTCTCCAATTCCTGACATTCTTGAGTCAAAAAGAGAATTCGGAACAAAACCAGTTTTATGCATATTTGAACATAGTTTTTATCTATTCATTCAGATCGTAAGAAGAATAATAGCTTTTTCTTAATATTTAATTATAGTACATATTTAATTATTGTAGTAATTTAACATTTTCAATGGAGGCGTCTTTCAGTGAACCCCGAAAGCATATATCACTTTCGTGGAAATTTAAACACATTTACGTGAATTAGATCACAGAGTGAAAAACCTACAGACGAATAAATGCTATGAATGCTTTTTATTTACTATTTTTCATTCTTTACTGAGATTTATCAGAGAAGTGAAATTCTAATTCTATTCCTTAGAGTATAACTGATATATTAACCAAATACACAATCAATGGAAGAGACAGAGAGAAAGATAACGAATTCATATATTAAATAATATACGCAGTAATATATTTAAAAAAAAAAAAAAAAAAAATGTAGCTTTTTTCAAGATAAATGTTATAAAACTTCTGAGTTCAGTAATTTGATATTCATCAAGGAACAGGTTTTCGAAGCTTTTCTATTCACATCTATGGTGTTTAAAAAAGATAGCAAAAAAGAACTTTTTTTTTTTCATAACTATAAAGCGATTATTGATACTGTTTTAGTAGTTTTTTTTTTTTAAGTAAAAAATAATGAAAGCGAATAAAGATAAAATGCTAAGCACACAAGTGGTTGTGTTAGCAATAAGCACTTCAGCCTAAGACAGATATGAAAGACAAACAATAAAAACATAACGAAGATGGAGGAAAAGAAAAAAAAAAAAAAAGCAACTCAACTCTACTGGGTGGCATGGAAGAAAGGAAGAGGCAAGGGGAAAAGATAATTCAAAGCAAACACTGAACTTTGTTTAGTTGAACAAACATGAGTTACAATTTCCTAAGATGAAGAAATGAGTATCTTATAGATAACTCTCTGTACAGTAAAGATAAATATACTTTGCAGAAAGGGAAAAAAAAACTTCTTTTTATTTCATCCTTTTACCAAAAGTTTGTAAACAAAAGGTTTTATGGAAAAACTTTTAAAGATGATGAATGATACAATTCCTTCTTTTTGCGAGCCGTTAACAACAAAAGCTTTTGTAAAATAAAAAGAAAAGATAAAAGAAATAAATGAAAATTTTCTTAAGCACTTACAGAATTTTAAGATAAATTATTATCATTCAACCTTTTACTTTTTTTTTAAATTAATGAAACAACTTTAGATTGCTCATATTAAGTACTTTGAAAAAGAGAAGAGGCATAAATTATTGTTATTAGTTCTTCATTAATTTCACACTTGATTTGAAAAAAACTGGTCTGATAAAAGTGTTTTAAATTCCAAGTAATTAATATGAATTGCCTGTTATTTGCAGCATTTTGAAAACAAAGGAAAAATTTTTAATTATTATTTTCGAATTTCTATAAATATCACTTGAAAATAATTTAACCAAGCAGTGTTCTTAATTTATTATAATAAAAGTTTATTATAATTTATGTCTTTTAATCAGTGGTGAATAGAGATACTTTTCACCTAAAGGACATTTCATTGTTCTAGAAAGGAACTTCCCCTCTGGCCATACCCTAAATTCATCACATTCCATTCCAATGGAGGTAGAAGGTAGATGTTCATCACTTCGGTTCGACTATAAGCTTCTCCGCTCAAAAATATACTTTGGGCCCAAAAGCAAATAATAATTCAACTTTCAGGGTTTTTTTTTTTTTTTTTTTTTTTTTTTTTTTTTTTTTAAATCGTGTCAGGATTGAAACGTACTAAAAAAAATAAGACTATCTTTTTGATAAGCCGAATAGTTTTTTCTTTCTCTCTCTTCTTCTTCTTTTCTTTAAACTGTAGATGAGTGGTGGCGGTCTGCCCCTACCTTATAGGCTTACTTTGCTTCTTACAGTTTTTACAAATACACTCATTCCAAGTGGTACAAAAAATTGAAAATGCCCTGAGAACGAAAACTTGTTAGCAATGCAGCCAGCATATAAAATTACAAACTCACGATAAAAAAAAAGACAATAAACAGTGTTGACAGATTTTTGACATTTTTCATGGTTAAAAACCATGACTTAAATTACCGTAGCAAAACCCCTTGTAAAAAACTGTCAAAAATCTCAAATATTACACTTTTTGTTTTGTCTTAAACATTACATTTCATGTGCTGTTTAAGATGTCAATACATGTGAAATATTATTACTATTATTATTATTTTAAGAAATGTGGTAAGTCGTCCGCTGTAAAAAAATTACATTATTACAGAGCTTTTTTATTATATTATTTTAACTTAAAAGCCCAACATATTGAAAACAATGTCCTTGCTCTTATGGCATTGAAATTCTAATTAACTATATACATAAAAAATAAAACTTTTTACAAAATCTCATTTTCTAAAGAAAAGCTTTTAACCACGCCGCATTTGGATTGGAATTTATAGATACAAGAAATATGGTGAAAGAATAGTTCAAGTTATTAATACATTTTTCACTGCCTAAAATTTCACTCGCTACACCAAAATATCTAGTGGTTGGAATACCTCAATTCTGAACTGGCCTACCAAAAATAAATCGAATAAATTTCAAAGAGTGGTGTAAAGTCAAATTCTATAAAAATTTTTGAAATAAATTTCAAAATTTACTACAATTATCTGAGTGTACAATATGAGTTATAATATTGGAAAGGGATGTTAAGGAGATCGGTATCCCCCTTCACATTGCAATGCCAAATAAAACTGTTTCTAAAATAATTTTGAAGTATGGGGAAACCAAATCGCGCATGACTCTATGGGGAAATTTGTTAACAGAATTAGTCATTACCAAATGTATCTTTTTAAACTCAATTTTCATAGTCAGAAGATTCATAATATATTTATTCTTGTTTTCCCCGATTTTTTTTTTTTTTTTTTTTTTTTTTTTTATATATATAATATTTTATTTTGAAGCTATAAATTGAGAAAAATACATTTAGTTGACTTTTCTCATTTTTTTTTTAAAGTTTTAAAATAAAATAGCAAAAATTTAGAAAATAATTTTTTGGAAAACAAGAATAAATTTAAACGCTTATGAAATTTCTGAACATGAAAAGGTATTAAAAAATAAATAAATAAATAAACAATCAAATGCATTAAATAATGAGTAATTCTGATAGATTTTTTTTTTTTTTTTTTTTTTTTTTTTTTTAATTAATAGAATACTTCAAGATTTGGCTGCAGGCAACGATTTGTGGAGAATTCCTTTAAACAATAATAATTTGGTTTTGCAGGAATACAGTGTAAGCGAAGGAAGTGTGAATATCATATCCAAATAATTTTCCTCAAATGCAAAATATTAATCATATAGATGATTAAAAATAATCTATCATCTCTATTTAAAAATCGTCCAGTCACTTTTAGAATGACTTATAAATTTTATCTTCTCTCTTCTGGTTTCTTTTGATGCTACAATCGTTCGGTGTGCAATTTTGCGTAACCCATTCTAAATACCCAGCTGTTCAAAGAGAAGATATGGACTTGCCTATTTTTATCTGAAAATGCGGTCATTTAAATGCTTACGTTAAACAAAGATACTCGACTTACATATTATGTTTTATCAAGATAAAAAGAAAGTCTGTTTATTAATATCAAAGATTTTCTCTCTCCCTCTTTATATATATATATATATATATATATATATATATATATATATATGGCGGAATATTCCTGGTTTAGAAAATAAAAGTTCATGCCGTATGTCTTGTTGGCAGTTCGATAAGAAATTTTAGACATAAGTGATTCTTTCAACATCTTGATGAGTGGATGAGGATAGAATAAAATGATAAGATATCTGTACAGAAAATCGATAATTTCTTTTTTCGTGTAAACAAACAGAAGATAGCGTTTTAACCTTTCGATTATCGAAAGTATGATTTCAGTTAAAAACATTTTACGAAAGAAGTTTATTGATACACGTAGTAGTTAGACAGCTATTCATGTTTAAATATTCATTTATTTATTTATTTTTGTGATTTTTAACTCGAACTGACACTTGAAATTTGAAAAACACTCTTACTTTTAGTATGGAAACGGTTTGTTTAAACTATAAATATTTAGTGGAGACGAAAAAGGACCTGCGACACTGAGAAATATATATATGTATATATAAATGAATTATTAATTGTAGTAAAAGCCAAGCAACAGATATAAGATCACTGAAACCCCATAGACCAATAAAAAAAATTACAATAAATTTAAATAACCCGTGGAGACTGATTGTGATTTATTGAAACATTTATTTTTGATGTATTGATTTTTTATTTAATTTAACTTCAATCTTAATTTTTCAGAAATCTTTTTTCATGTACTTTGTAATTCTTCTTGTGATTCTTAGTTTCATCTTTTGCAATGTTTGAAAAGGTTTTCAATATATATATATATATATATATATATATATATATATACACCACTGGTGGACAAAATTAAAACAACAACCTGTTTTCTCGTTCTCTTCTTTTGCGCATAATTTTTAGACAAATAAACATATGAACATAAAATTTGGATGGCCGAATTTTATGTAACTTTAGCATAAGAATAATTTTTAAGCAAACAAATATTCATTTTTGTCTTAAAAGTAAGCTTTGGAATAAATGAAAAATTTCAATAATTTTAGGAAAGAACACTTAATGAAAAGTGGTGTTAAGGATGCATTAGAGATAGGTAAAGACGCACATGCCTTGAAATGTTAAACTAAATCTCGATTTTTCTTTCTGTATTAACTTTTCTTTTACTTTTATAATGGACTTTTTAAAAAAATATAATCAATAATTTGTAATCTATGAGCATCACCAGAATAATAAAAATGTCGATAAACAGTTTTATAATGAATATCTCATTCAATTTTTATGTTCGTATGTATATTTTTTAAAAAGCTATTCGCATGCGAAAAAAAGAAGAAAAAATAAGAAACAGAAAAGTGAATACAGGTAGAAAGATTTGGTTGTAATCTAACATATGGATGCGTGT
The DNA here is from genome assembly GCA_963930645.1 of Salticus scenicus. Lineage (NCBI taxonomy): Eukaryota > Metazoa > Arthropoda > Arachnida > Araneae > Salticidae > Salticus > Salticus scenicus. The sequence continues at coordinate 225,153,520 of OZ005650.1, read as the reverse complement.
GCATCTTCACCTATCTCTAATGCATCCTTAACACCACTTTTCATTAAGTGTTCTTTCCAAAAATTATTGAAATTTTTTATTTTTTCCAAAGCTTACTTTTGAGAGAAAAATTAATATTTATTAGCTTAAAAATTATTCTTATGCTAAAGTTACATAAAATTCGGTTAATAATATGATAACGAACAGGCCATCTAAATTTTATGTTCACATGTTTATTTGTTTAAAAATTATGTGCAAAAGAAGAAAACGACAAAACAGGTTGTTGCTTTAATTTTGTTCACTAGCATATCTATATATATTCAAAAATTTTTAAAGAACTTAAAAAATCTTAAATTTACTACTTAATGTATGTATAATTAAATATATACAAATATTGGCCTAATTTGGCATTAACACTAATCTAAAAATTACATACACTTTGACTACAGATGCCAATGCACTTAAACAATTGTGTATTATTTCAATTTTTATTTCTATTATTGAATTTATGCATTTCTTAAATAATTTTATTAAATTATTAATTTTTGCCTATTATATTTGGCATTTAAATGGATGTTTGATATACCAACTCTATTCCTATGAAAATGGTAAAAGTAAATATTGACTCCATTAGAGGTGATATTACTCAAATTAAATTATTACCGTGACATTTTTATTCGAAAAATATCTCAATTAAAATTTAATTTTATGTTGGTATCTTCATCTATCTTTTGTCTGCTGAGTGTTACAATGGTAATCAACTATTCAAATTTTATATACATATATATATATATATATATAGGCTTTACATAGAACGAATATGTAGTAATTTTCTGAATCCCTTAACTACAAATATAGATATCCGAGTTATACGTATAAGGTAAACAAATAAATTGAATAGACGAAAATATCGAGAATTTCTATACTTTTCTAGAAAGTAAAATGATACATTATATTATGAATCCTTTATATTGAGAGAAATCCTCGCTTTGATTCATTAAATTAAAATTTTAGTTACTAAACTCGCCTCTTGTGTTCGCATTTACTTGCAGAGATTTTTAAATAAGTTTCTCCACGATAATATAGGAAAACGCTCTAGATTTTTAATAGGGGTGTCTAGAACTCGCTAGCAACGAGAACTAGAATTTATAAGAATGACATGAAACTATTTTTACTAAAGCCACAATTTATTTTCCAGATGTCAGTTGCAGATTTTTTTTTTTTTTTTCAGTGGAGGTCCGCTGCGAGAAAGGACTTCAAGAGGTGAACGATATTTTGATCTCATACATTATTTTTTGATGAGGGCTGCTTCAAATACTTTGCGGGAGAGCCTGGAAATTGTTAGCGGAACCACTGCGTAAATTTAAACTATCTGTTTCTGAAAAATGCACACATTTTTTCCTGACTGCATCTATTACGTCTGCCTGCATATAAACGTACATACTGGTCGGCCGATAAACTAATGTATTTGTATTATATTACAGTTCACAATAATATGTTCATGTAATTCATACATCTAAATTCTTCTTGTTGTGCTTTTTTTGTTTATAAATCAAACTTTTTTTTTTTTTTTTTTACAAATTTTTGACTGTTGTACATGATTTTGTGAGAGAAAATGACAGATGTTTAATAAACATGTAAAATGTCATTACTGATTGGAACAATTCCAAACGTTTTTCAAGTTATATTTGTTTAGAAAGAAACATATGCGGGTTCTCAAACTAAGTTTAACGGCCCTCTTCACTTGGAAAAAATTCCGAAGTCGGCTGAAAACAGATAAAAAGTGTCCCACGTGGTTTTGACAGGAGGTGTTAACTAATTTGAGAAGATTGACTGACTCACTGACGAATCGTTGACTTTTTGGATGAATAAATCAAAAATCAGCTACCTCCTTACTTGCGGTTTCGCTCAAGCTTTGTTTTGTTTTGACTATTTCTTTCTTTTCTTATTTTTGTGTTACTTTTTTTTTTCTTTGTCATTTTCACCTGACATCAAACAACTTTCTACATTTATTCTTATCTATTTATATGTATTTTAATAACGTAGCCCGACCCGACGAAGTATTTTATTCTATATTCAGCCCGTTTTAGGCTTTCAGTAGTTGTATCGACGAATTCTGTAACAATGAAATTTAAAAAAAGTAAATATTCTTTATAATTAAACTTGCAGTTTGATATAATTAATTTAACTAAAATATAACAAAGATATATAACATTATAACATTACTGATGTATAGTCCAGGCAACGAAGGCCAAAATTTGAAGAATAGAGGAAAAAAATCGTGTAGTTTTGAAATTTTACATACTCATAGCCGAGAGGGTCCTGAACAACATACTAAAAGTCCCCGCTCGTGGGGGGTGAGCGGGAGGCAGGGGGGGCATTTAAGGGGACAATTTTCAGTTTTTATTACATATCTTAAAAGCTATCGCATTTAGAGAAAAAATGTCAATTACAAAATTAATCTACGTAAAATGTCCTACAAAAATGTATATTACATTTTGTTTGTACGATCATTAGTCTAGAAGATATAGGGAGATGAAATAACACATTTTCTTGAAAAATTCTTTTTTGCGATAGTAAAATCAACTAAAGTGTGCAATTAAAAGGGTTCTTGTCAAATATTTTCTAATGTAAAAAACAAATATATACATAGGGAATATGCAAGAATAATGCATGTTTTGTAAGTTTTAAATAATTTTAAGGCTAGTAGGCGCAAGTGGTGGTTTGAGTAAAAATCTGGATAAGTCCAGTCAAAATAGGAAAAATAGAGAAAAAAAATCGTGTAGTTTAGAAATTGAGCACAGTTATAAAAGTTAAGTGCCCTGAATAACATACTAAAAATCCCTAACCATGGGGGGAGGGCATTTAAAGGGGGCACATTTCAGTTTTTATTAAGTATCTTGAAAACTATCGCATTTAGAGAAAAAAAATCTCAAAGCTGTAAGATTTTTTTAAATGTTGATCGGTTTTGGGTCTTTGTTATCTGGATTTTTACCTAAACACCACTTGCGCCTACTAACCTTTAAATTATTTAAAACGTACAAAACATGCTGTATTATCCTTACATATTCCCTATGCATATATTTGTTTTGTACATTAGAAAATATTTTATCAGAATCCTTTTAATTCCACAATTTAGTTGACTTTACTATTGCAAAAAAAAAAAAAAAAAAAAAAAAAAAAAGAATTTTTCAAGAAAATGTTATTTCGTTCCCCTATATCTTCTAAACTATTGATCATACAAACAAAATAGAATATACAATTTTTTTTAGGAAATTTCACGTAGATTAATTTTGCAATTGAGATTTTTTTTTTTTCTCTAAACGCGATAGTTTTCAAGATACTTAATAAAAACTGAAATGTGCCCCCTTTAAATGCCCCCCTCATGGCTAGGGACTTTTAGTATGTTATTCAGGGCACTTAACTTTATAACTGTGCTCAATTTCTAAGCTACCCGATTTTTTTTTTTTTTTTTTTTTTTTAATGTTGATCGGTTTTGGGTCTTCGTTATCTAAATTTTTACTCAAACCGCCACTTGCGCCTGCTAGCCTTAAAATTATTTAAAACTTACAAAACATGCTATAGTATCCTTGCATATTCCCTATGTATATATTTGTTTTTTACATTAGAAAATATTTGACAAGAACCCTTTTAATTGCACACTTTAGTTGATTTTACTATTGCAAAAAAGAATTTTTCAAGAAAATGTGTTATTTCATCCCTATATCTTCTAAACTAATGATCGTACAAACAAAATGTAATATACATTTTTGTAGGAAATTTTACGTAGATTAATTTTGTAACTGACATTTTTTCTCTAAATGCGATAGTTTTAAAGATATTTAATAAAAACTGAAAATTGCCCCCCTTAAATGCCCCCCTGCCCCTCGCTCACCCCCCACGGGCGGGGACTTTTAGTATGTTGTTCAGGACCCCCTCGGCTATGAGTATGCAAAATTTCAAAATTACACGATTTTTTTCTTCTATTTTTCCTATTTTGACTGTACTAATATAGAGATGGGTTATCTGCACTCTGGAGCTCAGACTACTGAAGGCAGACTCCTGGACAGGGTGAGAGTGTGCGACAGGTCGTGACCTTCGGGATCGTATTTCGAAGATCACGGACAGGTGCGGTCGCACAAGTCCTCGTGCTCTGTTTTCTAAAGAAAGTGTACTTGTGTTGTTATTTATATACGTGTTTCTTTATACAAGTCAATTTTTTTATAAGTAGTATAATATATAAATAGCGTTGAATTATAGTGCCTACATTTATTTAAAAATCTGGTGTGAAACCACACGACTTCCATTACCCACTATTACACGTATTATATGCATTTTTGAAGATAATGTTATCAGAAGACATGATATTGTCCTAATGAAATAGACACCTAAAAATTTTCCGGTAAGGGAAAATTAATACACGTGTAAAAACATAAAACAGAGTTTGCACAGCGATTTTTTTTTTTTTTTTTTTTTTAAGAAAAAGAAAGGGGAAGAAAATCGGTAGAGTTTATTTATTTGAAACACCAAGTTTCGAGATGTAAAACTGATCTGTCTGATCAGGATGACTATTAATTTTCCTGTGGTAACCAAGTAAAGCATGAGAAAGGATATCTAAAATGGGTTTATGTAACAATTTTCAAGAAAATCGTTAGAGCCGTTTTTGAGATACCGATTTTTACCAAAGCTTGACAAAATTAATTGTTGGCCAGAAAACAATTATATAAAAGGATATTTAAAAGAGGGTCAATATGGAAGTTTGAAAAAAAAAATAATACAGTCGTTTTGACAGGAAGCATTTGCAGGACCTGAAATTCAGCTATTTGTACAGAACGCCTATCAATTTTCCTGAACTAACCAACTATATCCTTCGAAAGGATATCTAATAGAGTGTTTATACAGCAATTTTAAAGAAAATCGTTAGAGCTTTTTTGAGATATGGACTTATGGCCTCACTTCCGGTTTCAGATGTCCCACTTCCGATTTTCCAATTAGTTCACTATTAATTATTTGCGAGTAGTAAATTAAAAATTATCTTTATTCTTTCAATTTATATATATATTTAAAAAAAAAAAAAAAAAAAAAAAACATTTTTTACTTCCATTACCCTACTACAGTATGTAATGGAAGTATTTGTATTCGGTCTGAAAATTCGATATCGAGATTTCACCTGATTTACACGTTTTAAGGTCCTCTGAGTCCAAAAAAGTGGTTTTTGGCAATTGGTCAGTGTGTGTGTGTGGGGGGGGGGGATCTTCTGGCTATTATGTATCGGAGACTAATAAAGATAGAACTACGAAACTTTAGAATTGAAACAAGTTTGGTGTTCAGATGAATTTTCCATATTTTGGAGAAAATTGAAAAACCGGAAGTGGGACATCGGAAACAGTAAGTGGGACCATAAGTCCGTATCTCAAAAACGGCTCAAACGATTTTCTTCAAATTTGTTACATAAACACTCTATTAGATGTCCTTTCGAATGATATAGCTGGTTAGTTCAGAAAAATTGATACGCGTTCTGTATAAATAGCTCAATTTCAGGTTTCGGATGCGCGTTCCTTAAAAACCAGCTGTACGGATTTTTTTTCAAACTCGCCATATTAACTCACTTTTAAATATGCTTTTGTATGTAATTATTGTTTTCCTGTCAATGATTGAGTTTTGGTAAAAGTTGGTTTCTCAAAAACTGCTCTATCGATTTTCTTGAAAATTGTTATATAAATCCATTTCTTTCTTGTGTATCACGTAATTATTAGAGGAAAATTAACAGCTACCCTGTTTAGTGTTGGGCGGATATTAACCAAAATCAGACTACCCTCCTTTTCGTGGCTCTAAAGTGACAGCTTCATGGTCGTACACTTTGAATATCAATTCGATATTCGGGCATGCGTTGTGAAATGCCCTAAAATTAATCCTAATTAAAAAAGCAAACATTAATCTGAAAAATAATATGGTTATTAATAAATAAATTTACTCTCAAATAATACTAGATTCATATAATTTTAATTAATTTCTTTATTAAATATCCAAATTTTGAATACTAATTAAATTGATTATTCTATGATTTTACAATACAATATAAATGATATAACAATGATCTTTGATTTTGCATCAATGGTGCTAAAGATGAGTACTTAGAAAACATGTATCTAGAAATGCGTTTTTGCAAAATAAAATGAATGTTTACTGACCAAGTAACAAGAAAACTTCTCACCAGATTTACCAGATGATATGGCACAGTCAAGGCACAAATTTCTGTCTTAGCCTTTTAAAAGGCAATAAAACAGCTTTGTAGTCTTCAGTAAAACAGCTTTTGTATTTTTATATTCTTTTTCCTTTTAAATAATGCCCTTTTGTATCTTTATTATTTTGTTTTTAACAAAATGGCTGATTTTGCCCATCATTTAGGTAGGTCAGAAGCTTAGGTAGATCTCGGAAATTGGTGTTTCAAAAAATAACTCTACTACATATATATATATACATTATATATATATATATATATTTCTAATTTTTTACCTCGCTTTATGTAAGCTTCGTTTTATATGTCTCTACATGTGTATAAAGTTTATCTTACCAGAAAAATGTTAGCTTTCTACTTCTTTAGGTCACTTTTATAACTTGTGATCATATTATCTCCAAAAAATGCATATAATATGTGTAATAGTTTGTAATGGAAGTCGTGTGGTTGTTTCACACCAGATATTGTATTAATATGTTTGTATAATCAATTTGAATTTTTCAAAATAGACATGGAATAAGCAAAATTTACAATATTTAATAAATGAAATATTTGTATTTTTCTAAGGGTGGATGTAAAGGTATATTTTATATCTTGAATTTCAATCCTCCACTTTTTCCCTCCATTGTTTACAACTACATTGTCATTTCCTCTCTCATAGACACATATATCTTTTAAAAATTAGTTATTAAGCATGATGAAATTAAATGATTCACGTACCTTTCATGCAATTTTTTGCTTTCCGAAAATACATACGTAAGGAAATCATTGTAATCGTGACAAAATTCTGACTTTGCGATGTTGGCGTATCTACATGTTTTGAGGTCCCATATGAGTTAATTTTTACTATTTTCATGATGATGATGATGTATGTGAATGTATGTGAGTGATCACAATATCATCTAAATGCTTTTTTTCGAAGGGTAGGCAAAAAACCAGGGTTTTTTTTTAGGAAAAAAAAACTTTTTAGGTTGATTTTTTTTAGAAATCGACCTATTGCAACCACTTCGTTTATCTATATATTTATCTGTCTATCTATAATGAAATTTGTCATTACGATAACTCTCGAAATAATACTCCAAATCAAACCAAATTTGCATTGCTAACTGATCTTATAAATATCTTGGATGAGTACGGTAACCAAATTGCTCTGACATTTTGTTTTCAAGTGGCGGCCACTTGAGAATTTCAAACCCACATTGTGAAAAGTGTATTTAAAGCCAGATTTTTTTGTATTTTAATGTAAATATACATAACATAAGGGTTTCGATGAACTTTATTAATGAACTTTATCCGCCCTTTTTATTAAAATGGCGGGTATCTTAAGTTAAGCGGGGCCACTTGAAATCAAGATACCACTTGAAAATTTAAAATCATGATAACTTCCAAATAATACTCCAAATCGAACCAAACTTGGACAGTGAACTTATCTGATAAATAACTTGTGTGAGTTTGTTCAAGTTGCTCCGTCATTTTGTTTTCAAGCGAAGTCCACTTGAAAATTTCAAATTTAAATTGTAAAAAGCGTATTCAGAATTTGTTTCTATTTGGATGTATACAGAGACCATAAAAGTGTCTCAATGAAGTTTATTAATGAACTTTATCTGCCATTTTTAATAAAGTGGTGGATATCTTAAGTTAAGCAGGGCCATTTGAAATCAGGCTACCATCACATGAAAATTTAAAATCACGATAACTTCCGAAATAATACTCCAAATCGAACCAAATTTGGACAGTTTCTTAACTTATTTTATGAAGATCTTGGATGAGTTTCTTAACCTAGTTGCAGCGACATTCTGCTTTCAAAAAATTTTCAAATTCGAATTGTAAAAAGCATATTCCGAATTTGTTTGAATTTTATTGTATACATAAACCAAAAAATGTCTCAATAAAATTTATTAATGAACTTCATCCACTATTTTCACCAAAGTGGCAGATATCCATATTATCGTAAGGGAAAAACATAGATATAAAATACGAAAAAAAAATCTTCTGTCATCGGTAGAGTAATCAATCCGGGTCCCCACTGACTGCGACAGCGTACAAACCTGCACACAACGCGCATATTCGCCCACCGTTCCCGAGCCTCTTAATTGTTTTACACTTTCAAAAATATCCACAATCGTTTTATCAGGCTTTTAAACCTAATAATACTAAATCCCAACGTTCTATCTAATTTCTTATTTTTGCCCCTGCGCTGGTCCTTCCCGCCCCTCATAATAATTCTACACTTTCGTAAATATCCGCAATCGATATATCGAACCTTAAAACCTAATAATGCTATTTTTGAACGTTTAAACTCTAATTTCTATATTTTTGCTCCTTCGCCCCCACCCCCTCCCTCCTTCCCGTCTATCCTAATACTTTTTCTCTTCTCTTCAGGAAATGTAATCGATTTGTAGGTCCCCAAAACCAACACGTACCAATTTTGTACGGTTTAAATCTATTTCTATTGTTTTGCCCTTCGCCCTTCCCTTCCCGGCTCTCCTAAAAAGTTTACAGATTTGAAAATCGACTTGTAAGTATCAAAAACCTCTATGTACCAATTTTGAACGAAATCTAACTCTATTTTTTTCCCTCCGTCACCCCCTTCCCGCCTCTCCTAATAGCTTATTTACACTTTCGAAAATATCCTCATTCGACTTGCAGGCCTCTAAAATCTATCTATACACTTTCAAAAATATCCGCAATCGTTTTCTCAGGCTTTTAACCTAATAATACTAAATTCCAACATTCTACCTAGTTTCTTTATTTTTGCCCCTGCGCTCACCCTTTCCGCCCCTCGTAATAATTCTACACTTTTGTAAATATCCGCAATCGATTTATAGGGCCTTAAAACCTAATAATTCTAATTTTCAACGCTCTAAATCTTATTTCTATATTTTTACCCCTCTATCCTAATAATTCTACAAATTCGAAACTATCCGCAATCGATTTGTAGTTATCAAAAACCTCTATGTACCGATTTTGAACAATCTAACTCCTTTTTTTTTTTTTTTTTTTTTTTTTTGTCCCTCCGCCTCCCCGCCCCCTTCCCGGCCCACCTAGGACGAATTTCTAAAATTCTAGAAATTAGTTTTAGGCATTTGTGTGAGCTATATTTTAGAGCAAAAGTCTCATATATATATATATATATATATATATATACATATATAAAGGATTATTTGAAATTACGTTATGACCCCCCTCCTCCCCCCAGTGCGGCTGAATTTTTAAAATTCCAGAAATTAGTTTTTAAGTATTTGTATTAGCTATATTTCAAAGCAAAAATTTTACGGATATCTCTTTTTACTTCCATTACTCTACTACCGTAGGTAATTTGTATTCTGTATTGTATTCTGTCCAAAAATTCGATATCGAGTTTTCACCTGATTTACACGTTTTAAGTCCTCCTGTGTCCAAAAATGTAGTTTTGGGCAATTGGTCAGTGTGTATGTATATGTGGAATTTTCTGGCTATCATATCTCCAAAATTAATAAAGATAGAACTACGAAACTTCACAGCCGGAACAAGTCTGGTGTACAGATAAAATTTACAAATTTTAGTAAAAATTTTAAAAACAGAAGTGGGCCATCGTAAAATGGAAATGGGAGCGTAAGTCCGTATCTCAAAAACAGCTCTAACGATTTACTTCAAAATTGCTATATAAACACTCTACTAGATGTTCTTTCGACAGATATAGTTGGTTAGGTTTGGAAAATTGATAGGCGTCTTGTATAAATAGCTCAATTTAAAGTCTCGCAAGTGCGTTCCTTTAAAAACGGCTGTACGGATTTTTTTCAAACTCGCCATATTAACTCGCTTTTAAATATCCTTTTGTATGTAATTATTGTTTTCCAGTCAATAATCTAGAATATCAAGTTTTGGTAAAAGTTGGTTCTCAAAAACGGCTCTAACGATTTTCTGGAAAATTGTTTCATTGATCCATTTTAAATACTCTTTCTCATAACTCGCTATGTAAACTCTATTTTATATGTCTTTATACGTGTATCAAATTTCTCTTACTGGAAAATTCCAAAGAATGCATGTAATATGTGTAATCGTGGGTAATGGAAGTCGTGTAGTTGTTTCGCACAAGTTTCCCCCCTCCCCCAAGATAATTTAAAGCGAATTCAAAAGGAAAAACGAGATTTCACACGTGTTTTTTGCCCCCCCCCCCCCCCCCCCGAGTGGTAGGGTAAAGGTGGAATTTTGTAAAATCCCGTTACAATAATGTCGGATACATATAAAAAATTTACGCGCCAAATTTAGCGACCATTAATCCCGTGGATTTCCCAAGACAAATTTAGCGCTAAAAGGGAGGGTCTCGAATTAGCTCCGTCGTAACGCCCCCCCCCCCCCCAAAAAAAAAAAAAAAAAAAATCGAAAATCTCACACACACAAAAGAAAGAAAGAAAATGTTTTTGGAAATATCCTAAATAAGACAGATAGCTTTTTTCAATACATTTGTACCATTTTAGTAGAGCTCTACTAAAAAGTCCGGGATTTCTGAAATTTCCCCCCAAAAAACGATTTCTTTCCTCCCTCCTGTCAAGAATTCCAAAATCGTACATAATGTTTTATTTATACTCAAATCTAGTTTTCTCATGCGCAATTTCTTCAGCGTGAAGTAATTTGGGGCCGAGTTATGCTTACAAACTTTTTTTTTTTTTGCTTCCTACCCCCCAGGGTGAAAGGGTATTTCGATATATTCCGTTACTTTAGGGGTCGGATACATATATAAGCAATCCAAGCATGAAACTTTCTGACCCTGACCACAGCTCTCATAATTTTCTCAGGACAAATTTAGCGCTAAAAGTGGTGCCTCGAATTTGCCCTTTGTAACACATACCTATCCCCCCCCCCTAAAAATAAAAAAGAAAGGCAAATCACAAAAAAAGCGTGTTTTGAAAATGTCCTAAAGAAGACCCATGGCTGTTTTCAACATCTTTTTTCCATTTTTGTTAAAATTTTACTAAAAATCTGGAATTTGCACAATTTCCCGCCAAAAATTGATTTCCCTCTTCCCTTTCCTTAAAAATCGAAATTTCCTAAATCGCAATGTTTTATTTATTCAATTACTTTAGGTGTCGGATACATACATATAATCCCAGCACCGAAATTCGTGACCGCAGCTTCCATAGATTTCTCAGGAGGAATTTAGCGCTAAAAGGGTTGTCTCGATTTTGACCCTTCGTAACCCCTTCTCACAAAAATATCGGAAATTAGGGGGGGGGGATGTGTTTTTGGAAATTTTCTAAGGAAGTCTCGTAGCTTTTTTTAACATCTTTGTTCCATTTTTTGTAGAGTTCTTTAAAAAATTCGGAAACTGCGAAATTTCTCGCCACCGGAATTTACGAACAAAATTTAAATAAAAGAAATTTTAAATTTTCAGGTAAAAAAAAGGGCCTTTTCTAATATGTTATAAACGTAAATTTTTGCTAAAAAGTTTCCGGGGTGAGTTTTTGCACTTGAGAATTAAAATAAGGTGTTCCATCAGCGGGAACACTGTGACTGAAAGGGTTAATAATCTAAAATTCCTAAATTGCAGATAACGTTTTTTTTATACTCATGACTATTGTTTATATGTGCAATTTCTTTACAGTGAAGTAATTTGGAGCGGTGTTATGCTTACAAATATGTTTTGACTTTTGTTCCCCCCATCCCGGCGAGAACTGGGGAGGGAATTTCGAAAAAGTTGGCAGATTTTAGTTGGGTAAAAGCCTAAATTTCTGCCAAGCGCCGTTGAATTCCGTCCAGCCATTCTCACGTGATACCCGGACAATAATAGCGTTACAGACATACAGACACGATGACACACACACAGACAAAATTTTCTGAAGTAATTTTCGACTTTTATGGTGTGTGGAACGTGAAGATATCGCATTTTTTTTTTTTTATTCTGATAAATTTACAGACAAAATTCTGATTTTATTAATATCGATACACAGCTTGATATCCAGTTACTGTAATTCTAAAAGAACGCATAGAAACAGTGTTCATGTTCAGGTCCACTTTCAGCTGCGCTTTTGTGTTAGGCGCGAAAATAAGAGCGCAAAATCTTTGAAAATAATAGTGTGATTTCGTCGTGTATAAATAATTTCATAAACATTTGACTCCCATTTCTTGCAAACTTTAAATTGTTCTAGTTTCTTCAGTTATAAAATCAACTTGCTTATGTCGTTAAAAATATTTGTTTCATTCAATTCCTAGACTTCAAGATTAATACAACTTATTTTGCTTAGGAATGTAAATTAATTCTCCATACCTAAAGAGTAAATAAAATATTTAGTTTAATTTGAAGTCTTGTTTTTTTTTTTTTTTTTTAATAACTACGTATTTTGCGGTTCCGTGAATAATTAAACAATTTTTAACAGTTGTTCTTTGTGAGTCTGTTATCAGTGTAACTTTAAAAACTAAATACCGGCAGGGAACTCAAGTGTTATATTTTAAAGTTCATATAAAATTCATACTTGAACAGTTTGATCAATATTGATAAGTTTCAACGAGTGATACGGGTTAAAGTTGTCAATAAATGTGATTGAAAGTTATTGTTGAACATAATTTTAAATTTAATATTAGTCGTGAATTCTATAGAAATGTAGATATTAGTTTCAAATGTGGGTTGAGAAAGGTGGTACTCCCCTCCGCCTTTCCCACAGAAAATTATTTGTCAAATTAAATAATTTGTAAAGCTAGCTTAAATTCTTTTTACTATAGAATTTTATACAGTACTTGATATTTTATTCCTCAATCTGAATCTGTCTGTATAAAATTTAAATGTAGGGTAAGAAAAAGTCGTGTGGGTGCCACACCAGATTATATACTTTAAAATAAAATTTATTATTGAAAATCTGTTTAATTTAGTAAAAAGTTTTATATAACTTGTTAAAAAAAATGTTTGTATATTGTCAATCGTGGCATTATCAGTAAAATATCAGATTTATGTACAAAGTATTCATATAATAATAGTATTACGCGCAATGAAAAACTATTGAAAATAAAATGTGATCATATATTTCCTATAAATAAGTCTCTGAACGATTGTCTTCTAAATTGTTATGTTACTCACATCCGTAATACAGGTGAAATCTATAATAAAAATAAAAACTGAATAAAAAACCACAACGCCTAGACGTATCTTCACCACAGAAATGTAAACATCTTTCCATCGAAACCACGAACGAGAGGCGTAGCCGAATAAAGGGTGTGTCAAAGAGAAAAATCGGCACAAATTTGTAAAATTTTTGGACTTTCTTTGCAAATTTAATTGATTTAAAATTTTATTAAAATACAGGATTTTTTTCCGCATTGAAATAAACTCTTTGAGATTGACGCAGCTTTTTAAATTCTGTTTTAAAAAATTGAAAGAGTTTTTTATAAGCCATTTAATGCATCAACCCAAATATTGCAATAAAACAGCTTTTTTAAAAAACAACTGTTATTCTTTCATAAAATCTACAAAAGCTGCGTCAGTTTACGAAATGAGAGTAATCCAATAAAAAAAACCGCATCTCAATCAATTAATATGTCACTGTTTTAAGTGCAAAGAAAGTTTTACATAGGATAACATTAGATTTTAGAAAAGGAAATGCTGAGTGAAGAGGGCCCTTAAGCAAATCTATGGCAATATACTGCCACTGCGGGCGCGGGGAAAAGTTCCAAAAAACAGCTGTTATATCTCACCCGCATATCGTGACGTCAAAATGACGTAAGTACATTTCATTAACAAGTCAGGACCAGATGCTCTTTACAGACATACATGCATGCAACAACAACCAGAAAGAGAAAAAGAAAAAAAGAAAGAAAGAAAAGTCATGATAATTTAGGCCATAAGTATTCTTTTCTTTATAATTAAATTTCAGAAACTTCTTTTTTAAAAATAACTGGCTACATAAAAATTAATCATCACATTAGTGGTTAGTTTCTTTACAGTTCCTAATTAGATACAGCTGTTAGAATTATCTTTGTAGCAGTGTTTAATTCGACGCTGAAGTAGTATTTTATCACTCAGAGAGAAAAAGAACAAAAAAAAAAAAAAAAAAAAAAGACAGATGGGGAATAGGAATTGAAAGAAGTGTAGCTAAAAAAGATAAATAAAATTAATGACCCTAAAAAACTCGTTTCTTAAAACACACAAAGAAAAAAGATGAAACAGCTTTACAAAAAAAAAAAAAAAAAAAAAAAAAACATAATGAAGGGATGGTAACAATTATACGGTTTATTCTGAAATAATTTTAATTATTTTCTCAAATATATTTTGGTATTATGTTCATTCTGAAAAAAAAAAAAAAAAATAAAAAAATAAAAACTGCTTAAGTTTTTTTTAACAATGCAATGATATTATGTAGTTATTATGGTTATTATCGGGGTATCTCCTTTAGAAAAATTCGAAGCCGGTAATATACAATTAATTGTCATATGATAGTACTTACTTTATTTGGGATGGAGAGGTAAGATTTCTTCTTAAAAAAAAATAAATAAATAAACAAAGACGCAAAATGTTTAATATTAAAATGGTCATTTAATTAATGTTGGCAGTGATAAATAATATTTTATAAGCATGAAAGCAGGGAAGTGTTTTTCTAAATATATTTCCTTTATAATTATACTCCGTTTCTTTAAATTAGGCATCTCAAGGTTAGAAATTTCCCATTTTATCAGAGAGGAGATTCATATAATTGCTCAGTTTCTCGCCTTTTTTTTTTTTTTTTCTCCACACTTTAGTTAAAGGGGTGTTCAGGGTGGGGTTTTGATTTAAATCTTCTAAAGCAGGCAGAATTAGCATGTAAAAAGAGGGATGAAGAGATTTGCATCTTCTGTATCCAAGCAAGCTAGAAAGAAAAAGAGGTAATACTATATGATTTGTGACTGAACACGAACGACCTCTTTTGAGGAAAAAGATTGCAGAACTTTGGGGAAAAAATTGCTATTACTGGAAAAAGAAAATTTCCAATTTTTAGTTCCATTTAAATTATATTCCAAAATAAAAATAATTAATTAATTAAATAGAAGAAAAAAGTGTAGCGACATTGAACAATATTTTCATGAATTTGTTTTTGATTTCAAAAAAAAGGTATTTTTAAAGATAAAGCAGTTGATTGGATTTGGAATAACTGTGTGACTAAATCTTGAAGCATAAATCGTATCAGTCTTTACTCTTGAATTTATTGCTACATTGAAATTTACACAGGGTATTGTTCTATGCAGTTGAAATTATGTAATACAAATTAATAATAATAATAATAATAAATTATATCTACTTGGTTGCATTCCATACGTTCTATCCTATTGGCTCAGCGCCGAGACTTAATTGGCTAATAATAATAATAAGAAGAAGAAGAAGAGAAAGAAAGAAAGAAAGGAAAAAAGAAAGGAAAAAAGAAAAAAATTCTCTAACCGCTCACATCAGAGTGGAGGTTTGCACGAGTGAGTAAAAAGAGAAGAGGGAGCATTTCGTTGCATGACGCCTCCCACTTAGACTGAGATACGCAAAGCGTGTAAAATAAGCAACCAAATGACGCATCTATATCATAATACATAATACATATACATCAGATTTGTGTGCTTGACTGTAAGTCAGCTTATAAATCTTCGTCAGATAAGGACAGATAGCACATGACGGAATTACAGGACGAAGAATTGGAAAAACACACAGGGCCAGCGCGGGAATCGAACCCGCTCTCCTACGCTCGAAGGCGATTAGCAGTGTGGCGACATAACCACTCGGCCACGGAGGGCCCTCATAATACATTAAATGAAAATAACTCACAATCACAACAGATGCCTTGATAGCCACACACAGAAGCAGAAAAGACACAGAAGCAAAACTAAATACTGAAACAAACAGATACAGTGGAACCCCGATCTATCGTTTCCGCATGAATCTTTTTCCCGCACTGATCGTTTTATTTCTATGGTCGCTGCACAAATTGTATTTAAATAATGTTAAAGAAGCCCACATGTATCGTGCTTCAAAAAGTCGTTTTCCCGTATTCATCGTTGTAAAATGTTTCTCCTGACCTAATAAAAATTTTCTCCTGAAGGTCAAGCGGTTCCATATGGTATACAAACTGGAATTATATCTTTTATCCTAAAATAACTCTTTTCCCCACTTACATGGTAGATCAAAATTGTGATGCCATGTCTCCGGACCATCTGTTCATTTTGTAATTTCAGCATAACAGGAAGTAACCTCTTTTGTAATTCAGAAAATTGTTTCATGAAATGTGGTTACGTAGAAAAAAGTTATGAAGAGTACCAAACAGAAGAGCAAGAATATGATGACGATGATGCTGATAAATGTGGATGACGAGTGGTTGCGTGTAGCAGAGGATGCATCTGATGCAAAAATTAGTGATAACATTTGCATTAATCAAGACGTTGCGACATGCGGTATCCTAAAGCATAGAACAAATGTATGATTTCAAAAAATGAAAATAATGGTGAAGAAACAGAGGGTAATTTTCAAGCCGATGACGTGATTATGGCGTTTGAAAGTGCACAAACTTTTATATAAGAATATGAAATTACAGAAAATGACCAGAAAATGGTGAATCTAGAAAAATTCCCATTTAATTTGTAAAATGAACGAAAAACCCAACACAAAATTTACTGATTTTTAAAAATAAATTTTACTTAATGTTCTACAACATTGATTTATTTCTTTGACAGTTTGGAAAGTAACAAACTAGTTTTATTAGTAGCATACTGTATACATTGTGTGTATTAATTCATAAAAATTCGTGTTTTGACTTTAACCCGCATTTGTCGTTTTCCCACTTTCATCGGTTTTATTTTTTATTTTTTTATTTATTTATTTTTATTTTTTTTTTTCACGCACCCCTTAAAAAACGATGGATCGGGGTTTTACTGCATATGTAATAATACTAAACAAAGTAAATAAAAGCAGACTGCTAGACAGACGAAAAGAAGACTTGATATAATATTTCATAACATGTTAACGCAAAATAACATTTTTAGACGCAAATAAAATTTATTTTAGGCAAAGTCTTGACAATCTGCCAACATTTTTTCAACCCTGCCCCTCGGCAATGTGAAATGTGACTGTCAAAGTCCATCATTGTAAATTTCGTATTGAGATAGTATTATCGTGTCTTTCTTTGACATCGATGATAACTATTGTTAAAAACCGAAGAGTCCAAAATTATACAATAAACTAAATTTTTAGAAACTAAACACGAATTGTTGAGTATATAAAATGAGAGAAAAAAAAATTATAAATTCGATGTATTTATTCCGAAAGTATTGTTGAAACAAATAAATTCTTTTCCCTGCCTCAATTGGATTGTTGCAATAAAAGTATATTTACAGTCAATGTGGAAATAAACGGCATTCCATTCATTTCCGTTAAGGTCAACCTTTGTCTCATTTTCCAGAAGACATAATTAAACAGCCACGAATTTTCAAAATATGAAAAGAAAATTTTAAAATATGCACTATTTCCTTAATAATAATAAACATAATCGCATACAAAACGTATGTGTTATACAGGATAGAGAGGGGGTGGACCAAAAGTCTCTGGCATATTTTACACTTTAATATAAAATAAAGAGGCGTACGAGAGTGCGGTTTGTATTACAATGTTGCTTAAGATAAAAGTTTGGTTTCAGCAAGCAAATAAAAATATAAGTTCAAAAATTTTCCCTCGGGGGCGCTACTTGTCCTTAGTATATACAGCGTTTCTTGTAGTTTTCCTATGGACGCCATGATCTCATCTCCTCTTGATTAGTTTTTGTAGGAATATGTGAAGGACAAAGTGTGCATGACATTGAAGTATTGAAGATGCGAATAGCGCGTGTGATCCGATCTTCCCCAGTCAATGCCAGCAAGCATGTGGATTGAAGTCCTTTACAATTTGGATACGGTTCAAAATATATACAGTCGGTAACAAAAGAGTCCTAACACTAGCAAAAATTCCTATGTAAAAAAAGTACACTTCATACTATTTTGTTAAATAAATTCTTATCAAATCATGTTCTTAGACTGACTAAGAACAGGACTCGACAAGGATTTATTTAACAAAACCGTACGAAGTGTACTTTTTTTACATAGGAATTTTTGCTAGTGTTAGGACTCTTTTGTTACCGACTGTAGAGTGCACATATTAAAACATATTATGGTGATTTTTCACAAAATAATGCTCTTTACCTGTCTTGAGTTTTTCTTGTTGTTTTACAAAGTATAACGCCTCCTATGAACAAGATTTGGAACTAACTTTTATATTTCTTAAAGAAAATTTTCATGTTTCATCACAAGAAACATTGTAGTACAACCGCCTTCCCGTATCCCGTACATCAATTACTTAAATTTTATACTGAAGATAAAAATGTCTGGGATTTTCTCCCACCCTGTATAACTGACTGATTAAAAAAAGATATGTTAGAACTTTAAAAGATGATAGCTTTGATATTTCAAAATAAAAATAAATAAAACGCGTTAAAAATAGATACAGTCGGTAACAAAAGTGTCCGAACACTAGCAAAAATTCCTATGTAAAAAAAGTACACTTCGTACGGTTTTGTTAAATAAATCCTTGTCGAATCCTGTTCACAGTCAGTCTAAGAACATGATTCGATAAGGATTTATTTAACAAAACCGTATGAAGTGTACTTTTTTTACATAGGAATTTTCGCTAGTGTTCGGACACTTTTGTTACCGACTGTACATTTGGAAAGGATTTAATTTAGAAGGATAATCAGCCGCATTTTATCAAAAAGATTAACGATATAAATAATATTTTACAGGATTAAAAGGTTAACTTTGAAAAAATATACATATTGATTAAATACATATACGTACGAGAGAATATCGCAAAGTTTTAATTATTAATAAAAAGAAAAAAAAAGTTTAATATGTTATTCTTAAGATTTTTCTACATAGTCAACATCCAGAATTATATATTTTTTCCCAAAGTTTCTTGACTTTTCAAACTACAACTGACAAATAGAGCGAATGCGAGTTATTTCAATCTAAGGCTTTCTTAAACCAAGCAAATCGACGTTAGTTGTTAATTTACAACATTATTGTTCCCATATGAATAAATTAATATGTATACTAAACTATAAATAGATATATCGAATTAATTATAATTTTTCGGATTCTTACCTAAATTATTATTTTAAAAAAGCATAAATAGGAGGGTTTTATATTATATAAATTTCTTTTTATTATTAATGGTCATATATCGAAAACATATTTATAGACCTTCTCACTATTTATAAGATAAATACCGATAACATTTCTAAAATGAAATTTTAAAGAGACCTATCAATGAATATTGTACCCACCAGAAAAATTCAACGAAAATCATAAAGCTTCTTACTAAAATATTCATAAAAATAATGTACTCATAAAAATTCATATTTATATTCAGAATTCTCTTTGCAGCAGGGAGTGAAGATCAACTCGTATTACACAAAAAACTTGTATCGCCTCAGGAGGGAAGTTTCATGCTCACTTTGACCGAAGATTCTAACTTAAATCATTATTTATTTACTTTACTTTTTCGTTTGGAACTCAGGAATAATTTAATAAAAAACTTTATCGACTCTTGAATATTTAAATCCCTAAAAATTATCTTTTAATAATTTATTAAAATTATTGTTTTCAGAATGAAGGTAATAACGACTAAATAAATAATAAATAAAATAATATATTCCAGTTGTAAAATAAGCATTGTTATTCGCATGAATTATTTATGAAATGAATTTTAGATGCTAAACTATATAATTTTTCTAGTTAATAATCAATACATTAAATAAATGAGATGAATGCTTAAACTTGCTGTCAGACATTTACTAAAAATAAATTTACTAATTTACTAAAAATCGAATCATGTATATGACATCGGAAAACGTGTAAATTACCAAAAACTGGGAGACTTCCACATATCCCCAACCAACACTTTCTTCTTATGTGTTGTATATAGAAGAAAAGAATAATATATAGAATAAAAACTAAAAACTTTGTAAGGAAAACCATGAATTGCAGAAATACACAACATTTGTTTCAGGACGACAAAATAAGCATGACCCTTACGGTTTGTAACTTCGACATAAAAATACGTTATTAAGCATGACCTTTCATCAGGCAGAAAAATAATCTGGTACGACATTCACACAACTTTCTCTTAACCTGTATATCGATCGTTGTTGTCTAAATATTTTTAAAGCATGTTAAATAATGATTGCAATTTAGTTTAGACACAGGTTTATTGGATATGTAGTATGATAGAGTCTCTAACCTCCTTTTTCTCATTTGCTACATTTATAAAATATTTAAGATTCTATTAAAATTATATATATATATACAGTAACCGCCGCTTAATAAAATCACTGGTTAATAAAATCAGCCGCTTAATCTGATCAAATCGCCAGGACCGGAATCAAATCAATAAAAACAACTTTTAAAGCCGCCGCTTAATAAAATCAGCATCGCCGGTTAATAAACTCAAAAATATCTCCACAACAGCCAAAAATATCATTTATGCATACAAAAAAAAAAAAAAAAAAAAAAAAAAAAAACATCTTTTTTTTTTTTTTTTTTTTTTTTTTTAAATAGAAAAAGAAATTAAGTTTCAATGAGATGTACTCCTTCATTATCTGAGCTCTTTGCTGAGTTTTGTACAGTCGGCTGCAAAATTATTCGAGCACTAGCCAATAATTCCTATATTTAAAAAGTACACTTAAGACTGTTTTGCTAAGTAAATCCTTGTCGAATTATGTTCTTAGAATGATTAAGAACATGACTCGACAAGGATTTATTTAACAAAGCTGTATTAAGTGTACTTTTTTTTGGCAAGGATTATTGCTAGTGCTCGAATAATTTTGCAGCCGACTGTAGTTGTAATCAGCGATCTAAGCTCCAGAACACACATCTCTTTTTATTTATATCATAGATATAGTAATAAGACATAGATTGATCAACGAGAGGGAAAAAGTGATTCCTTTCTTCGCGTTAAAATAGAGTGATCATATTTTTTTTCATTGAATTTGGGGACAAAGATGGCGATGTCCTCGAATTTCGAGGACAAAAAAATAAAAAAATAATTAAATCACCTTAAATTGTAGAATTTTAGTAATTTTTATGTTTTAAGCACCTAAAAGAACTTATTTCAGCTTATTTATTATACATATAATAAATTACTATAATAAAACATTAATAAATCCCAAATGTGTTGTAATATTTTGGGGACGAAGGTAGTATTGTCCTCGAGAATCGAGGACATATGGTCAGGTCAGCCTAGTTAAAAGTCACTCTAATGGCTGCCTTTCCCCAAGTAAATTACACGGAGGAATACACATGATATAAAATGATGTAAATAAAATTTATGAATAATTTATTTACTAAAGGTAAATGAAAAACTCCGGATACAGTTTCAAATTCGGTTTTTTTTTTTTTTTTTTTTCAATTCTCTCTAATGGCTGATTTTAAAACTTTTTTTCGGCATCAAAAATTTTTGCTCGATAACATGGGGATGATAGATCTATATATATTCTATGATTTATATTAGATGATACAACAATAAAACATCAAATATTTTCATTCTTATTTACGTTGAACATCCTGAACTTCTAATGCTTATTATGTAATGAAGCACAGACTTATCAAATATTTGTAATAAAATTTCAAATTATTTTATAATCTTTTTTTTTTTTTTTTTCGAAATATATTAAAGAGACATTCACATAAGCAATGTACACAATAAAAAGTCAATTTCATTCAAACAACTCTTTTGCATCGTTGCATGAATTTTAACGGTGCTCAGCTATATGATAATTGCATAAGAAATTTTTATCATTGCCGCAGGAGACAGTTTCTTACTTGATTTGACAGGAGATTCTGGTTAAACTAACATATATTTATTTATTTTATTCGTTCGTTGGTTTACTTGGCAGTTTAATGGGAAAAGTTTGTCGATTCTTAAGTTATTTTTATCACTGACATTTTCTTTTAATGATTTTTCGGAATTTAATACTTCTGCAGTGAAAGCGATAACTATAAGCATGAAAAATTAATGGACTTCTGCTTATTAAGATAGCTGAGTAATAAAAAAAATATTTTATGTAGTTTATGGGCAATATATTTATGCAAAGCAGATTTACCCTAGTTAAAATCAATTAAGTTTAAATGATATTTAAATATATATAGGATATTCTGTCTTTATTACATCTAATTCAATTCAAGGTAATTTTTTTATTAAAGGTTCATGTTATGATTTTATTTTTTCTTGAAGGTTCAAGTTAAGTTTTTTTTTTTTTTTTTTTTTTTTTTTCTGGAAAATATTTAAAAAATTCAGGATAAATTCTGTCTTTATTTCATTCATTTCATTTCAAGGTATTTTTTCTTGTAGGTTCGTGCTATCATTTGATATTTTGCTAAAATGCTTTTCAAATACAGAAAACCTACATTTCTTTGCTCAATGCTATGAGGATAGTACTTGAAAACGTCTTATAGCATTTTGAGCTTTTCAGTTAAAATTCAATCTTATTTTGGCTTTGGTCCGAAATTCTTTTGTTCATTCAAAATAAAAAGGTTATTTTCATTAATAAAAGTTCAATTATTTCCCCTTAAAATACTATCCTACACAAATCCTTCTTTTCTTCTGCATCTAAACACACTGTCCTATATTATATTTCATCAGGTATTGTAGTGTAATAAATTAAAGTAAGTAATACTATTATTAATCTTAAAAATTAAATCAATTTAAGATAACTAGTTACTTTGTTTGGCCTGTGTATGTTTCTGTGGGGATTTATTTGACTGACTATTCTTCGTTCTCATTCTTTTCTATTATTATTAAATGGATTATATATATATATATATATATATATATATATATATATATATATTGTTATTAGATGAGTACAACAAACTCACAGACAGAAATAGAAGAACGAAGGAGAAGAGAAAAGAAAAAGAAATGAAAGTATATTGTTACATAATTTATAAATATTTTAAAATTACTCATTCGAGTGTGAAGGCTAAAATATAAATATATCTTTGTAAATATTTTAATTACAGTCGGTAACAAAAGTGTCCAAACACTAGCAAAAATTCCTATGTAAAAAAAGTGCACTTCATACGGTTCTGTTAAATAAATATTTATCGAATCGTTCTTAGACTGACTAAGATGAGGATTCGACAAGGATTTATTTAACAAAACAGTATGAAGTGTACTTTTTTTACATAGGAATTTTTGCTAGTGTTCGGACACTTTTGTTACCGACTGTACTTTGTTCTGTAGGCAAAACCTATTATGCGATACATTTATTAATTCATAGCCTAAAAGGCTCATAAATGATATTTGGCATTTGTTAATATAAGCGGGGTCGAGGCAAAGGGAAATCTCACCTAGTAGATCTAAATACAGCATAAACAATCGTGCAATGAAAGTTTCTCAGACACATCACATATTCTAATAAAAATCACTTAGAAAAAAAAAAAAAAAAAAAAAAATTAAATCCACTTAAGGGAATTTGGCACCTTCGACAACACCGCACCGCCGAAGTATGTTTCATATAAAAGCTTATATTTCCATTTAATATTTATAAATTGAACAACATTAGGTTTGTTCAGTAAAATATATTTTCAGTCAGCAATTCTTATGGTTTTTAATATATCTTTTAGAGATTTGTAATCTTTAAATTGTGTTTTCGCAGTTTGCATTTTTTCATGAATTCATGATCTTTAAAATGCTTAAACCTCTACAGATATTTTAGAAAAGATTTTTTATTATTTTTATTATTATTTATTTATTTATTTATTAATGCTCAATAGGACTTAGCTAAAAGAATTAGGGATGGATTTTGCAATATCTTTAAAATAAAAATATATTAAAAATAAAAATCTAACAAAAATCACGGTCCCCCCCCCCCCCAAATTTTTACATAGATATGCACTTTTTATTATTTTTTTTTTCCCCTCAAAAACTAATCAATAAATTTCGAAACCCATCCCTAATTCTTTTAATCAGGTTCAATTAAATATGATATATATATATTAAGTCCTTTATTATTTATCTGTAAATGTTGAATCATTTTGAAGATCATGAATTCATGAAAAAATGCAAATTGAGAAAACACAATTTTAGTATTTCAATTCTGTAAAAATCTATCAAAATCCATAAGAATTGTTGCCTGAATATACATTTTATTGAACAAAACTAATATAGTCCCATATATAAATATTAAATGGTAATATAAGCTTTTTTATGATGCCTACTTCACCGCTGCCGTACTGTCAATCCTATAAGCTTAAAAGATTTTACTGCGAATTTTGAGTTTACTGAGGAAAATTTTTATTAAGAAAATTTTTCCACACGTTTTACACTCGTGTTGTTAATTCATTTTTTCTTTTATTATTATTATTCACTATTTGGCATGAAAACTCTTGAAAGTATACCACAAGTTTTTAAGTAGGATCAGATCGGATGAATTATCCGTCTATTTAACACCCCCACCCCCTCAGAAAAGAAAAAAAAAAAAGCCCTTGCTTTGATTAATTTTATTGGTTCTCTTTGCAGTATGGATTGGAACACCCTCTTAGTTGAAGATTCTTTTGTATTTTCTTGGAAACATGACTCAGTTGTTCACAACATCCAAAAAAAAAAAAAAAAAAAAAAAGTAAAATTACATTTCTGCTATACTGAGAATTAACAGTTTGCTCAATAATCAGTCAATATTCAATCATGTTACAACTCTTGCACAAATGCTAACAGCAACTATGATTTCGGCAGAAAATCTTAGAGTACATGTTGGGAGCAGTGTTGCTACTGGTTGGGAGTGCTACTTCTCCGTTTTCAGTTATAAAGTAATTATTTTTTTTTCTTTGTGTTTATTTTTTGCCACGTTTTATCAGTAAATAAGATGTAGAATCTCTTTTCTTTTCTTCTTAGTTCAGAAATTTAAAAAAATAAAAAATACTTTGATATTTCATTAGTAATTTACCAAACTTAACCTTTTCTGCTATATTTTTTGCTGATAATAACGAGCTGAGAAGACTTTTGAAGGCTTTTTTACCCCCAGCTAGTTGTTTTAACGTTTATCTGTTGACTGGAGTATGAGTGGTTCTTTCTTTCTTTATTTATTTATTTTTAAGCCTTTTCCTTTGTTTTCTTTTATATTGTTTAATAGGTTTGCTGCGTTTCAAAGACAGCCCTCAAAATTTCAGTACATATTCTTCTTAACTGTCTCTCTATCATTGGTATTAGATTCCTTAGCATTCCTGCCTTTATTTATTTACTTACTTATTTACTTTTCTTAATCATTAAAATTTGGTTTATTTTTCCCTTTTCGAACAATATTTTTTTTGTCAATATCCAATATTCTTGAAATTACTCAAGCTGTATATCCTGGTTTTGAAAATGCTTATAGATTTGAAGTCTTTAACATATATACAGTAAATAGACACTAATTTATATCAATTTACAACTACATATCAATTTGTATGAAATTCTGTGAAATACTTCCTGAGATAAAGTTGTCATAAAATTTTGTCACACACACAGAGAGAGACAGATAGACATTTTCTAAAAGTAGTCGAATCGTGTTCTATTTCCCCCAAAACGTGTAAATTCATCAAAAACCCGAGGTCGCAAATTTTTACGAAACCAATACTTTCTTCTATTAAATACGAAGAAAGTAAAAAATATACTATACTACTAAAAATTTATATGTTTTCAGAAATGATATTAAATTTAAATATATATATATATATTTATATTGGAGTACTTTCTTAAGAAGTCTTCTCTTCCTTCATGTCGCACAGCTTTAATCAAAATTTCACAATTTCCTCTTCTTCCTCCTAAAAATGAACTCGATTCAATTTTCATCCAATTACGTTACTTTCTCGTATCCTTTGAAAGGACTTTCGAAACAGAAACTAAGAAAGCAAGTGACGGGAACAATGCTCTTTCTTCTAAACCTATTTTCTTACTTTACTGAGAATATGAGAATGAAAATTCTTATAAAGACTTATTTCTAACAAGTTAGAAAAGAAAACGGCTTAAAAGTGAGAATGAAATAGCACCAAAGCAAATAAACTTTAAAGAACAGATTTAAAAGAATGAAATGAATGAAATAAAATTACCCACTCGACACTTTGTTCCATTATATTCGATTTAAATTCACTTGAATTTAGTAGTAATAATGTTTAAATTAAATTTTAAAATTCGCTTTGAGCAGACAGAAAACTATTTCTCTCTTTTCATCACTAAATTGCTTAAAGTTTAATTACTTTTAAAACAAACGAGTTTAATTTTGAAAACTATGATCAAACATACTTGTATTACCTGTAATTTAATTTTAATTTTTAAATAACTAAATTAAAATAAATAAAATTAAGAATTTAAGGAAAATAAGGAATTCAGATTTTAATTACATTAAAAGAAGAATATACAAATTTCCATGTTAGTTATACATCTTATTGGATTAATTGTTAATTTTAGCTCAACATCCTTGCAAGAACGCTGTATTTATTATCAGCTGACTACTTTTTGTTTTTGCAGGACATTTTCGTTTGCAAATGAGTGTTTTAAAAAGGAATCTTATAAACGTCATATAATTCAATAACGCTCCTCTATCTCTAAAAATTTTTATTTATTTATTTTTATAAATACAAAGAATTACTCAGAAATCGGCCTTAATCACCACAACCCAACCCTAAATGATAATTTAATTTCAATGACGAAAAAAGATACAAAAAAAATATTACATTCAAGCCTAGTTCTATTCGAATCGCTGGGAAAACAAATAAGCTTGACTTTATTATTATTAGCGCTAGAGGCCTATTTCAGTCGGTACAGTTGTCGAATTTTTATAATACACTCTTAATAGTGCTAAGGGCCTATTTCAGTCGGTTTATTGAATGGGGATTTATTGAATGAAGTCCCCCCAAGGCACAACTTTGACATGAGTCCCCCCCCCAGGCCAAACTTTGACATGAGTCCCCCCCAAGGTACCCCTATTTCAGTCGGTACAGCGTTGTCGAATTTTTATAATACACTCTTAATAGTACTAAGGGACTATTTCAGTCGGTTTATTGAATGGGGATTTATTGAATAAAGTCCCCCCAAGGCACAACTTTGACATGAGTCCCCCCCCATTCACAACTTTGACATGAGTCCCCCCCATTCACAACTTTGACATGAGTCCCCCCCCCCAAGGTACCCCTATTTCAGTCGGTACAGCGTTGTCGAATTTTTATAATACACTCTTAATAGTGCTAAGGGCCTATTTCAGTCGATTTATTGAATAGGGATTTATTGAATGAAGTCCCCCCCAAGGCACAAGTTTGACATGAGTCCCCCCCCCAGGCCCAACTTTGACATGAGTCCCCCCCAAGGTACCCCAATTTCAGTCGGTACAGCGTTGTCTAATTTTTATAATACACTCTTAATAGTGCTAAGGGCCTATTTCAGTCGGTATATTGAATGGGGATTTATTGAATGAAGTCCCCCCAAGGCACAACTTTGACATGAGTCCCCCCCCCAAGCCCAACTTTGACATGAGTCCCCCCCAAGGTACCCCTATTTCAGTCGGTACAGCGTTGTCGAATTTTTGTAATACACTCTTAATAGTGCTAAGGGCCTATTTCAGTCGATTTATTGAATAGGGATTTATTGAGTGAAGTCCCCCCAAG
Organism: Salticus scenicus; assembly: GCA_963930645.1. Taxonomy (NCBI): domain Eukaryota; kingdom Metazoa; phylum Arthropoda; class Arachnida; order Araneae; family Salticidae; genus Salticus; species Salticus scenicus. Next base: position 225,125,661 of record OZ005650.1, on the reverse strand, counting down.
GCACAAGTTTGACATGAGTCCCCCCAAGGTACCCCAATTTCAGTCGGTACAGCGTTGTCGAATTTTTATAATACACTCTTAATAGTGCTAAGGGCCTATTTCAGTCGGTTTATTGAATGGGGATTTATTGAATGAAGTCCCCCCAAGGCCCAACTTTGACATGAGTCCCCCCCCAAGGTACCCCTATTTCAGTCGGTACAGCGTTGTCGAATTTTTATAATACACTCTTAATAGTGCTAAGGGCCTATTTCAGTCGATTTATTGAATAGGGATTTATTGAATGAAGTCCCCCCCAAGGCACAAGTTTGACATGAGTCCCCCCCCCCAGGCCCAAGTTTGACATGAGTCCCCCCCAAGGTACCCCAATTTCAGTCGGTACAGCGTTGTCTAATTTTTATAATACACTCTTAATAGTGCTAAGGGCCTATTTCAGTCGATTTATTGAATAGGGATTTATTGAGTGAAGTCCCCCCAAGGCACAAGTTTGACATGAGTCCCCCCCCAGGCCCAACTTTGACATGAGTCCCCCCCAAGGTACCCCAATTTCAGTCGGTACAGCATTGTCGAATTTTTATAATACACTCTTAATAGTGCTAAGGGCCTATTTCAGTCGGTTTATTGAATGGGGATTTATTGAATGAAGTCCCCCCAAGGCCCAACTTTGACATGAGTCCCCCCCAGGCCCAACTTTGACATGAGTCCCCCCCCCCCCCCCAATGTACCCCTATTTCAGTCGGTACTGCGTTGTCGAATTTTTATAATAAATACACTCTTAATAGTGCTAAGGGCCTATTTCAGTCGGTTTATTGAATGGGGATTTATTGAATGAAGTCCCCCCCCAAGGCCCAACTTTGACATGAGTCCCCCCCCAGGCCCAACTTTGACATGAGTCCCCCCCAAGGCACAACTTTGACATGAGTCCCCCCCCAGGCACAACTTTGACATGAGTCCCCCCAAGGCCCAACTTTGACATGAGTCCCCCCCAACGTACAACTTTGACGTGAGTCCCCCCCCCAAGGCACACCTTTGACATGAGTCCCCCCCCATGGCACACCTCCCCCTCATTGGGAAAAAGAGAAAAAACGTTGTTTTGCGGCTATAAGACAGTTTTGACTTCCAACGTTATTTGTTACAGTATCTGCAGCTGAAACACATTGGTTTGATTTAATGAAAACTTTATCATGGAATTTAGATCGTCACGAATTAACTAAAGAAGAATTTGTCGATATTAACAAGTTTAGCAGTAGGCCTCTGGCACTAAATTAAAATCTGTCAATGTCAGATTTTCATGTTTTAAATAATGAAATAATGTCGTGTCTGTATAATTTTTTTATTTTTATTTTTATTATTATTACTATTATTATTTAGTTTAGAAAAAAAAATCTGTATGATAAAAATTTGTTCAAAATATATGCTATACATTTATACATAATCTTGACTTAATTAGGTTCTTTGAAAATTTTGATATTTTGTTTATTTATTCTGTTTAAAAAAAGAAAATAGAACTGATAATAAAAATATTTATTTATGTATTTTGGTGTCCTGTAGACCCTAGAGGAGCCTTCTAAAAGAGATGGGCTTCAATGTTGCCAACTTGTATAGGGACATTTTTATTTAATAACTATCTCTAATTTGAAGAATAGTGTTTGATATATGGGTCGTTCATTGTAAAAGTGAATTATCTCCTTGGAAATTGATTTTGAAATAATAAGCTTCTTTTCAAATTTATGCGTAGGAAAAACAGTCAAGATTCAGTAGTAAGTGTTATCGATTTTTGTGTTTAATACAAATCATAGTTATAAGAATTTATAAATTATATTAAAAATAATTTGAAGTAACTTAGAAACTTCATTTTTATAATGAATATTTAGAAGTCATAGTTTTCTGAAAATAAGAAATAATGTCATTTATGAGATTTTAATGCAATTGTTTGAATTTTTTAATACGCTTTTATTAGCTTCACCTGTATGTACAGTCGGTAACAAAAGTGTCCGAACACTTGCAAAAATTCCTATGTAAAAAAAGTACACTTCATACGATTTTGTTAAATAAATCCTTGTCGAATCCTGTTCTTAGTCAGTGTAAGAACATGATTCGATAAGGATTTATTTAACGAAACCATATGAATTGTACTTTTTTTACATAGGAATTTTTGCTAGTGTTCGGACACTTTTGTTACCGACTGTATGTTTGTATGTATAATGTATGTTTGTAACCGCACTGGGAGCAAACAAAAAAATCTATATTGTAAAAAAAGACTTTCCCTACGTGAACGCTGTGGCTGTGAGGTAAAGCTCCGGGCTACGAACCTAAAGGTCTAACGTTCGAGCCCAGTCAGGGGAGAATTTTTAAAAATGGTTTTTAATTAATTCTAAATTACTTTATTTAAAGATTTAAATGTATGTAAATATTATGGTGTGTCACTCACACGATTTTCTCTTACCCTGCATTTTAATACTAAGATAGATATTTTGTGCTTTTTGGTTCACATTTCTATAAAAGCGTGTTCTTTAATTTTTTGAAACTATAATATTATTCTTTTTTAACACGCTTTTATTAGCTTCACCTGTATGTATGTTTGTAACCGCTCTGGGAGCCAACAAAAAATCTATATTGTAAAAAAAGACTTTCCCTACGTGAACGCTGTTGACTGTGAGGTAAAGCTCCGGGCTACAAACCTAAAGGTCTAACGTTCGAGCCCAGTCAGGAGAGATTTTTTAAAAATGGTTTTTGTTTAATTCTAAATTATTTATTAGGTCACATTTCAATAAAAGCGTGTTCTTTAATTTTTTAAAAGTGTAATTTTATTATAATGAAAGATGTGACAAAATGTGATACAATAAAGTAAATATATATCTTAATATATATAAATCTCGTGTCACAATGTTTGTCCTCAATGGACTCCTAAACCACTTAACCGATTATAATAAAATTCGCACACCATGTGCAGTTCGATCCAACTTGAGAGATAGGATAGTTTAAATCTCAAATTATAGTCGCAATTTTAATTTATTGCTAATTATTTGTCTGTTATTATTTGACAGTCACAATTATCTGTTAACTCCAAATGATTCTAACAGATGTCGATACCTTTCGACTGGGTTGAAATGAAAGCTGAAATATATTTGGTGCTGCCATCTACACAAAGAATCTTCAACTTTTTAACCTATTAATAAATTTCGTATAATTCAATTATTTCCACTTTTTAAATTTTTGGAGTGTAAATTGAATTCATATTATAATGAAGATAATACAGTGAAATTAATCCTGTTTTTTACTTATTTGTGCTTCATTGATCAAAACTTTATAATTTAATCTGTATATATATATAAATTACGTGTCACGATGTTTGTCCGGGGTAAACTCCTAAACTAAGGAACTGATTTTGATGAAATTTTGCACACTGTGTGCAGTTTGATCCAACTTGAGAGATAGGATAGTTTTTATCTCAATTTATTGTCACAATATTGTTTTATTGCAATTATTTGTTAATTATAGACCTTTATTAAAGTTGCTCCAAAATATCTGTGAGTTCCATTAATTTAATTGTTGCCAAAAAAAAAAAATACGAATTCATTTTCTTTCGACATAAAAATAAATACATTTAATCAAACGTGAACGTTAAAAAATTATAAAAAGTTAAATTATGCATCTCACGAAAATTGACGTCATAATCAATTTAAAGATTTTATACACATTGATAAAGTGCTAATGTAGTTCTATCATAGATATAGTAATATATATAGATCTCTCATCCCCATGTTATCGTAGAAAGATTTTTGATGCCGAAGAAAGATAAAAAATAAAAGCTTTGGAAACAGCCATTAAGTGGTATTGAAAAAAAAAAAAAAAGAAAAGAAAGAAAGAAATATGAATTTGAAACTGTATCTGGAGTCTTCCATTCCCCTTTAGCAAATAAATTATTCATAAATTTTATTTGCTAAAATATTAGTATGTATTCCCGTGTGTATTCACTCGGGGAAAGACGGCCATATTTTGGTAAAAACGTCGTCTTTTCCCAAATGAAAAGGAATAACTTTTTTCTCCCCAATGATCACTCTATTCTATATATGCTATACTATATCTATGAGTTCTATACGCAAGCGAAGTGTGACTCACTGACCGTCTGTGCAGCCAAGAAAAAGATTTCCTATGTTAATTGCCCACTGGATTTTTTGTAAGAAATTATTAAAAATCGAGGAAATTTATTTCCCGATTTTAATCCTTATATTTGGGTATAGATATGTATTAGTTATCGCGGGTGTTAGATTGAATTATTTTGCTGTCAAATTGACAAAATTTTAATTTTAAATTTTTAAACTCTGTCGCCCTTGGCTTTTTTTATTATTATTATTATTATTTGGCGATCAAAAGCGTAACACGAAAATATACATGCCAGATGTATGCATTGTACGAAATGTAATATGTATTATTCATTGTACGTATGTATGACATGTAATATGTATTGTACGAAATATTGTTTCATATTATTCATTACTCTTTTAATATAAGTTGTTAAAATAACCATGATTTTTGAAAGGAATTAAATATTTTCGCCAGATAATTTGGCGATATTCTTTTTTTTTCGCCAAGGATGACAGAAATGAAATCTATTCCGCTGCAAAATATTAGTATCTTACATCAGATATTTTATTTAACATTTGAAAACAAATTTGACTTCAAACTATGATAGAATATTTATCATTTTCCTTTTAATTTGTATATTATTAGTATATTAAAATTTAAAAGCATGGTATATAAAAAGTTTTTTTTTTTTTTTTTTTTAATCTTATAATTATTCTTATCTTAATCCTCAATGTTTCCCATCTTTATTGACTTGAATTTACTATTAAAATTTTAACATACTCAAAAACTTCTCATCACTTCGTTAAAATACACTAAACTTTTCCAAAATCTTTTTGTATTTAAAATGATACATGTATTTACTTTAAATGTCCAATATTTCATAAGATTTCCAATTTTAAAGTTTTAAAATATTTATCAAATTTACTTATTTTTCTGGTTTAGCCTTATTGTTTTCCCTTTTATAACTACAGCTGTTGCCCTCTTTAAAATATTTAAAATGATGAGGTCATTTAATAGTAAAATTATCCATTATAGCATATATTATATTTCACTCCTCCATAAAAATTGATTTTAAAATCGTCTGTTTCTTTTATACTTTTATTTTAATAGAATTTAATTTATATATTAGTCATTTTAGCAATTTTATCCAAAGTAGCATTAGAAATAATATATATCACTTCTCCATTAAAATTTATAGGACCCTACAATAAAATTAATTTGTGCTTAATATCAACACTACGAAAATTTTTATCAATCGCTTCCAAATTTTGACCTAAGTTTCAAATCTCAACCCTGTGGGTTTTTACATCGGCTACAACGTTTTCGTCTTTGTTCGTAAATAATAATTTAACTGTACTAAATAGTTTACAGCCGTATAATTCAACGTATAACTTAGTCACAGCAACGCGTGGCCGGGTCTGCTAGTATATATATATATATATATATTTAAAAAATATGGAGTTACACCACTTTTATAGTGAGCTGTCCACATATGATAATCGATTAGACAAACATAAAATCAGAGAAACATTACAATTAAAAATCTGTTATGGATATTGAAATTTAAATGTTCCTACATGTTAGCAGTATTCATGGGACATGCTTTTTTTTTTTTTTTTTTTTTTTTAAGTTAGTATTGTGTCTTCATTATAGATGGTTGCCCGCTTCTACTTATTTATTTATCTATTTATATATACAGTAGTTTCATAACTTTATTGGAAAAAAAAAATCTAAACAAATAACAATTCTTATTCCATCGTAACCAGTGTAACATTTGCAATAAGTTAAAGGAATCATTTTTATTTTACTTATAATCACATTAAAATCTGCATATTGAAAGTTTTTTTCTGTTTTATTAATATTATGAGAAACATGTTCAAAAGTCATAAAAAGTATCTTCATTTAAAATGTGAATTAATTTATAACGGATTTTCGCAAAATAAACAATTGTGCGACCATTGTGCGACCACAATTTAACTAAAAGCATTCAAGGAACTTTTCTAACTAAACGCACTATAATATTATAGGTAAGAAAAGAATTTTCAGTGTGCAGAATTTAATACGATTATAAATAAAATAATTGCCTTGAAAATTTTACGTTGATCTTCAATGTAACGTAACCCTACACTGTTGAAAAAAAATTGCAAATTTGCTGCCACAAATTCTATGTAATTACAGAAAAATACTTTTTGTCAACGTAATTTTTCCGTAATTTACGACTTTTTTTCTCAAATTACAGAGAATTTCTGATAGCAAAGTAAATTTCTTTTAACAGTCATGTATTTATTTTGTGACATAAATTTAGATGGCAGTTGACTAACGAAGTTTAATTTTAAAAACAGTTTAGAATTCTTGCGAAGTGTACCGTCAGTAACACACTGATCATTAATCCAGGCATTTTTGTAGATAACCATGAAAAAAAAAATTATTAAAAATTTTATTTGATGTATTACTTTCGTATAAGTGTTCCCCCTTTTTTTTTTTTTTTTTTTTTTTTTTTTTATATATAAAGTTATTATTAGTAGTGTAATATTGACATTTCTGCGCCCGCTGCACCACTGCACGGGCGAGCCGTGCTGCTGTCGCACCATTATCTTATCAACATCCGGTGACGCATGACCTTGTTAAAGATAAGGAGGGTTAGAATTAAGATCTTATCTTGAATGATAATGAATATTATTTAAAGAGAACTTTAATTATTGATTTTTCTCAAACTTATTTTTCTGTGGTGCTGACATCTATTGAGGAATTATTGAACTCCTTTATTTTCAAAAATGATGCTTTGCCGTCACTTAGGATCGAACCTGCTATCTGCGGGTTATGAGTCCGCCGCGCTATCCACTCGACCATCATGTGTTGATAGCGTAAATTTTAATTACTTAGTGTATCGTTTTGCGATGAAATTTATTTTAAATGTAAGTTATTTTCCAATTTAAGAAATGAATGTATTAATATTAGTGAGGATTTTTAGTGCATAATTAATATTTTAATTGTTTTCGTAGATTTTATGCGCATAATTATTATTTTAATGATAATTTGGGATAAAATATTAAGAAATTTTTTCTTGTGTTTGAGTGATTAAAAATTTTCGTTCAAGTGTGTTTGATAAGTGGAAATATATGATTTCTACTGTTATATGTTCAAACATTTTTTTTTTTTCTATGTGAACATATATTAAATTTCTTTTTTATTTAATCTTTAGAACTCTGCTAAAGAGTTACTTTTTTTTTTTCTGTGAAATTCTCAAAAGAGAATTTCTCATGTATGTTCAAACAGATTTTTTAATCTGTGTGAACATATTTAGACACTATTTTTAATTATGTAAAATATATGATTTTTCGCGAATGGTTTTCACTAATATTTTTTAAGGAAAAATTGTGGTATAATTTAAATGCGTACAAAATTTAATAAAATGATTACAAGTTAAGGAAATTTTCTCTCATCTGAAATATTACCATATGTGCTGCCATCTTGCGATTATTTATTGAAACAGAGAAAAAAATTAATATTATTGAAGTAGAGAGTTAGAAAAAATATATTCAGGCAGAAATAGAGGTATTTATTTCATTTAGTAATAAAGGATTAGTAAAATTAACTAAGATTTTGTATATTTTAGTGCTCATAGAGATATGAATTTACATTAATTATCAATTTTAAAATTAATTTTAAACTTGGAAAAAAAAAAAATAATAATAATAATAATAATAATAATAATAATAATATTGAAGTAGAGAGTTAGAAAAAATATATTCAGACAGAAATAGTGATAAAGGATTAGAAAAATTAATTAAGATTTTGTGCAACCAATAACATTTTACCACGCAACAGAGTTATAGTACATTTTATTTAACTTGTCACAAGCTAAAATCAAACCATGTACTTATTAATCTTATATTCATGTATTTGCATATTTTATATATTTATGCATCCTTAAGTATTTTAGTTATGTAATATTTTAAAATTTTTTCCATTATAAATGTAATTTAAGTTTATGCACGCACACACATAGAAAAATTTAATTATTTATTTTTTAATCTTAATAGATTAAAACGGAAATAATTTTTTTTTTTGAACTTCCATTTTATAATAAAATAGTTATATTTCAAATAAATAGAGATTCTTCTAAATGAGTTGTCTTAGAAATTTTGCGAAGGACAATTTAAATAATGTGATAAGTGTGTATTTTCGGATATATGTAGAAATAGTGATTAAGACTTGTGTTTATCTTTGCATTACAGGAAATGTTTAAACATGAGATCTTGATTATATACTTTTAAATAGATAATGAGTTGTATTAGAAATTATGTAAGAAGATATTTTTATGTACTTAATTGTTAGATAAGTAGTTTTTGTTTAAAAATATGCACCTTAAAGTGAAAATACTATACTACAGAGTTACCATTTATTTAATTCATTAAAAAATATGCTTCTTTTCTACACTTCCAAAGAAACAAATGAGTCATAAGCTTATTTCTTATCGAGCATGTTGATACTACGTAATACTACGATAAACTCATTTTGTTTGATTATCTTTTATAGTTCTACTAAACTAGTTAAAAAACTTTTTGAATTATTCACCTTAAAATGAAAATACTATACTACAGAGTTACCATTTATTTAATTCATTAAAAAATATGCTTCTTGAAAAATAATGACCTATCTAGAAGTATTTTTCATTGATATGTAGGATATATTTATTTAATAATATTAATTTAAGAACTTTATTTTATAAATTAACTTCTATCAACCAATAACATTTTACCACGCAACAGAGTTATAGTAGATTTTATTTAACTTATCATAAGCTAAAATCAAGCCATCCACTTATTAATCTTATATTCATGTATTTGCATATTTTTGTTTATTTATGCATCCTTAAGTATTTTAGTTATGTAATATTTTAAAATGTGATTGGAAAAAAATATTTCGCATTATAAATGTAATTTAAGTTTATGCACGCACACACATAGAAAAATTTAATTATTTATTTTTTTAATCTTAATAGATTAAAACGGAAATTTAAAAGTTAAGCATATGTACATTGCGAAATTGATTAAGATTTAATATTACAAACTTAATTATATTGAGTGAAATTAGGATGTAACTTATTAAATAAGTAATACTTGTAAATATTGCAAAAATGTTGAAGTACATTAAGGTTTCATAGCTGCATAGTTATATTTTATGTGCATATTTAGTGCTTTTTGTGATGATATGCGACTTATTAGATGTCCAATAGTTATAAATGATGCAAAAATGTTGAAGTACATTAAGGTTTAATACTTGCTTAGATATATTTTATGTGCATCTATAGTACTTTTGCGATGTTATGTAGCTTATTAGATAAACAATACTTATAAATATTGCAAAAATTTTGAAATACATTAAGGTTTCATAGCTGCATAGTTATATTTTATGTGCATATTTAGCGCTTTTTGTGATGATATGCGACTTATTAGATGTCCAATACTTATAAATATTGCAAAAATGTTGAAATACATTAAGGTTTCATAGCTGCATAGTTATATTTTATGTACATATTTAGTACTTTTTGTGATGTAATGTAGCTTATTAGGTGAACGATAGTTATAAATGTTGAAGTACATTAAGGTTTAATACTTGCTTAGATATATTTTATGTGCATATATAGTACTTTTGCGATGTTATGTAGCTTATTAGATAAACAATACTTATAAATATTGCAAAAATGTTGAAATACATTAAGGTTTCATAACTGCATAGTTATATTTTATGTGCATATTTAGTACTTTTTGTGATGTTATGTAGCTTATTAGATGTCCAATAGTTATAAATGATGTAAAAATGTTGAAATACATTAAGGTTTAATAGTTATATTTTATGCGCGTATATAGCACTTTTTGTGATGCGAAACAAAATATTCTCAGAGGATAGTAGTTTTCAAAAATTTAACCACAGGAATACACTCTATTTAAGATAGAAATAGGTGCACTAGTATTGAACATGGTGGCTTTTTGGGGTCACGTGATTTTTTTCGTCCAATCAGAAGCACGGAATTTTAATGAATAGTATTATAAAATTAAATGTTTTTTATATACAGATATTTTTGAGGTTCCATGAACCAATCAAAACCACGGATTTTTAATGAATAGTACTATAAAATTAAGCACTTTGTGGAATTAAGTGTTGATTGTGTACAAATAATTTTGGTGTTTTTTCAACCACATGGATTTTTTAATGATTATAAAATTAAGTGATTTGTGGAATTAAGTGTTGATCATATTCAAATAATTTAGGAGTACCATGAACCAACCAAAAGCATGGATTTTTAATAATTGTAAAATTAAGTATACAAGTTTCGGAAAAAACCATGAAAAACTTCAAACGAATAGTCTACAAGCTTTAAAATCTGTGATGCACAAATTATTTGTTTTAACATGTTGATAAACTAGATTACATTAAAAAGTTTGGGTATTAAAATGATATATATTTGGTGTGATTAATAGGGATTCTAAAGAATTTGGCTGCTTTTCCTGGTGTATGAATTTAGCTTATATTTGGCGTGATTTCGCCAATAATTACAAATTATTGGCGAAATCACGCCAAATATAAGCTAAATTCATACACCAGGAAAAGCAGCCAAATTCTTTAGAATCCCTATTAATCACACCAAATATATATCATTTTAATACCCAAACTTTTTAATGTAATCTAGTTTATCAACATGTTAAAACAAATAATTTGTGCATCACAGATTTTAAAGCTTGTAGACTATTCGTTTGAAGTTTTTCATGGTTTTTTCCGAAACTTGTATACTTAATTTTACAATTATTAAAAATCCATGCTTTTGGTTGGTTCATGGTACTCCTAAATTATTTGAATATGATCAACACTTAATTCCACAAATCACTTAATTTTATAATCATTAAAAAATCCATGTGGTTGAAAAAACACCAAAATTATTTGTACACAATCAACACTTAATTCCACAAAGTGCTTAATTTTATAGTACTATTCATTAAAAATCCGTGGTTTTGATTGGTTCATGGAACCTCAAAAATATCTGTATATAAAAAACATTTAATTTTATAATACTATTCATTAAAATTCCGTGCTTCTGATTGGACGAAAAAAATCACGTGACCCCAAAAAGCCACCATGTTCAATACTAGTGCACCTATTTCTATCTTAAATAGAGTGTATTCCTGTGGTTAAATTTTTGAAAACTACTATCCTCTGAGAATATTTTGTTTCGCATCACAAAAAGTGCTATATACGCGCATAAAATATAACTATTAAACCTTAATGTATTTCAACATTTTTACATCATTTATAACTATTGGACATCTAATAAGCTACATAACATCACAAAAAGTACTAAATATGCACATAAAATATAACTATGCAGTTATGAAACCTTAATGTATTTCAACATTTTTGCAATATTTATAAGTATTGTTTATCTAATAAGCTACATAACATCGCAAAAGTACTATATATGCACATAAAATATATCTAAGCAAGTATTAAACCTTAATGTACTTCAACATTTATAACTATCGTTCACCTAATAAGCTACATTACATCACAAAAAGTACTAAATATGTACATAAAATATAACTATGCAGCTATGAAACCTTAATGTATTTCAACATTTTTGCAATATTTATAAGTATTGGACATCTAATAAGTCGCATATCATCACAAAAAGCGCTAAATATGCACATAAAATATAACTATGCAGCTATGAAACCTTAATGTATTTCAAAATTTTTGCAATATTTATAAGTATTGTTTATCTAATAAGCTACATAACATCGCAAAAGTACTATAGATGCACATAAAATATATCTAAGCAAGTATTAAACCTTAATGTACTTCAACATTTTTGCATCATTTATAACTATTGGACATCTAATAAGTCGCATATCATCACAAAAAGCACTAAATATGCACATAAAATATAACTATGCAGCTATGAAACCTTAATGTACTTCAACATTTTTGCAATATTTACAAGTATTACTTATTTAATAAGTTACATCCTAATTTCACTCAATATAATTAAGTTTGTAATATTAAATCTTAATCAATTTCGCAATGTACATATGCTTAACTTTTAAATTTCCGTTTTAATCTATTAAGATTAAAAAAATAAATAATTAAATTTTTCTATGTGTGTGCGTGCATAAACTTAAATTACATTTATAATGCGAAATATTTTTTTCCAATCACATTTTAAAATATTACATAACTAAAATACTTAAGGATGCATAAATAAACAAAAATATGCAAATACATGAATATAAGATTAATAAGTGGATGGCTTGATTTTAGCTTATGATAAGTTAAATAAAATCTACTATAACTCTGTTGCGTGGTAAAATGTTATTGGTTGATAGAAGTTAATTTATAAAATAAAGTTCTTAAATTAATATTATTAAATAAATATATCCTACATATCAATGAAAAATACTTCTAGATAGGTCATTATTTTTCAAGAAGCATATTTTTTAATGAATTAAATAAATGGTAACTCTGTAGTATAGTATTTTCATTTTAAGGTGAATAATTCAAAAAGTTTTTTAACTAGTTTAGTAGAACTATAAAAGATAATCAAACAAAATGAGTTTATCGTAGTATTACGTAGTATCAACATGCTCGATAAGAAATAAGCTTATGACTCATTTGTTTCTTTGGAAGTGTAGAAAAGAAGCATATTTTTTAATGAATTAAATAAATGGTAACTCTGTAGTATAGTATTTTCACTTTAAGGTGCATATTTTTAAACAAAAACTACTTATCTAACAATTAAGTACATAAAAATATCTTCTTACATAATTTCTAATACAACTCATTATCTATTTAAAAGTATATAATCAAGATCTCATGTTTAAACATTTCCTGTAATGCAAAGATAAACACAAGTCTTAATCACTATTTCTACATATATCCGAAAATACACACTTATCACATTATTTAAATTGTCCTTCGCAAAATTTCTAAGACAACTCATTTAGAAGAATCTCTATTTATTTGAAATATAACTATTTTATTATAAAATGGAAGTTCAAAAAAAAAAATTATTTCCGTTTTAATCTATTAAGATTAAAAAATAAATAATTAAATTTTTCTATGTGTGTGCGTGCATAAACTTAAATTACATTTATAATGGAAAAAATTTTAAAATATTACATAACTAAAATACTTAAGGATGCATAAATATATAAAATATGCAAATACATGAATATAAGATTAATAAGTACATGGTTTGATTTTAGCTTGTGACAAGTTAAATAAAATGTACTATAACTCTGTTGCGTGGTAAAATGTTATTGGTTGCACAAAATCTTAATTAATTTTTCTAATCCTTTATCACTATTTCTGTCTGAATATATTTTTTCTAACTCTCTACTTCAATATTATTATTATTATTATTATTATTATTTTTTTTTTTTTTTTTTCCAAGTTTAAAATTAATTTTAAAATTGATAATTAATGTAAATTCATATCTCTATGAGCACTAAAATATACAAAATCTTAGTTAATTTTACTAATCCTTTATTACTAAATGAAATAAATACCTCTATTTCTGCCTGAATATATTTTTTCTAACTCTCTACTTCAATAATATTAATTTTTTTCTCTGTTTCAATAAATAATCGCAAGATGGCAGCACATATGGTAATATTTCAGATGAGAGAAAATTTCCTTAACTTGTAATCATTTTATTAAATTTTGTACGCATTTAAATTATACCACAATTTTTCCTTAAAAAATATTAGTGAAAACCATTCGCGAAAAATCATATATTTTACATAATTAAAAATAGTGTCTAAATATGTTCACACAGATTAAAAAATCTGTTTGAACATACATGAGAAATTCTCTTTTGAGAATTTCACAGAAAAAAAAAAAGTAACTCTTTAGCAGAGTTCTAAAGATTAAATAAAAAAGAAATTTAATATATGTTCACATAGAAAAAAAAAAAATGTTTGAACATATAACAGTAGAAATCATATATTTCCACTTATCAAACACACTTGAACGAAAATTTTTAATCACTCAAACACAAGAAAAAATTTCTTAATATTTTATCCCAAATTATCATTAAAATAATAATTATGCGCATAAAATCTACGAAAACAATTAAAATATTAATTATGCACTAAAAATCCTCACTAATATTAATACATTCATTTCTTAAATTGGAAAATAACTTACATTTAAAATAAATTTCATCGCAAAACGATACACTAAGTAATTAAAATTTACGCTATCAACACATGATGGTCGAGTGGATAGCGCGGCGGACTCATAACCCGCAGATAGCAGGTTCGATCCTAAGTGACGGCAAAGCATCATTTTTGAAAATAAAGGAGTTCAATAATTCCTCAATAGATGTCAGCACCACAGAAAAATAAGTTTGAGAAAAATCAATAATTAAAGTTCTCTTTAAATAATATTCATTATCATTCAAGATAAGATCTTAATTCTAACCCTCCTTATCTTTAACAAGGTCATGCGTCACCGGATGTTGATAAGATAATGGTGCGACAGCAGCACGGCTCGCCCGTGCAGTGGTGCAGCGGGCGCAGAAATGTCAATATTACACTACTATTATTATTAGATAATTAGAATTAAGTGATTTTAATAACATTACACTGATAAAATAATGCAACTTTGCTGCCAGAAATTCTCTGTAATGACAGAAAAAAGTCAACGTAACTTTTCCGTAATTTACGACTATTTTCTCAAATTACAGAGAATTTCTAGAAGCAAAGTTGCATTTTTCTAACAGTGTGGAGTGGGAGCCCAAAAAACTTGACTTCATAGATTGCATGTTGGTAATAATGTGGCGCTCGGGTTCTTCGTTAATTTCGCCAAAGCTCCAATCGAAACCAAATTCAAAAGAATAGAGAGAAAATAGTTGTAATTATGTTACGTATAAACACATGCAATTTTTTAATCAAACGGTTAGTAGTGACAGCGAAGCCTCGTGAGAAACCGAATTAGAAAAAAATCACAACATGCTGTTGTATATCTGCATCACGTTAAAGAAAGAATAATGTATGATCAAAAATTTTGATAGAGTTTCAATTAGCAAAAGGAAACATATGTGGGAAGAGGGAGGATGCAAAAATTTAAAGAACGTACTGTATGTAAATTTAAGCTATAATTTAGAGGTCATAAAAACCTTTTGTTACATTAAAATGTTTTTTTTTTTATATACAATTATAAATATATATATATATATATATATATACATTTAGAATATGTGATAATTGACATCGCGTTGTAATTTAGAGGTCATAAACTACTTTCGTTACATTCATATGGTTTTTAAATACGATTATATATATATATATATATTAAAAATATGTGATAATTAGCATCACATATTTTGTCATTTTTTAATCGTTTTCTACTTTTACAAATTTGTTTCAAAATTTTTCTTTCAAATTTATGTTTCACCAATACATGTTTCATCATTTTACTCACAAAAACACAACTCCCCAAATAAAATTTATAGCCTCATACGTATAAAATTTTGTACCGATAAAAGCACTATCTTGTATTGATCTTTCCTTCATTTTATCGATACATGGATGGAAAACTCTACCATTTTTATCTATCAATGAATTTTTAGAGCCACCCATTTCTTACATCAAGTCGATTTCAATTTCTCTCTAAGCTTTCCACATTGCTGGGATAATCAAGAACATAAAAATGGAATTTATCTCTTCGGCAGAGGTACTATGTTCATAAATGTTACACATAAAATCCATTCCACGCAAGTAAAGCCGAAAATATTAGATGCAAAAGTTTTATTATTCTTTCTTTTCCTCTCTTTCTACAGGCGTTCTACGATAGGGTTATTCGTAACTGTATCCGTACCTCTACCATCGCTTATTTTGGTTGTTTGAATGAAATCAATATCCGAAAGAATGTTACGAAAATAAATAAATAAATAAATAAAAATAAAATAAAAGGAACTGCAAGATGGACTGCTCCAAAATATGAAAAGAACAAGAACTAAATATATACACAGCAAACTGACACAAATATCTCGAGATTCAGAAGGGAAATTTCGGGAGATTAAACATGAAATATGTATGGAAATGGAACGTATATATGTGCATTGTTTTGAATTTTAGACTTATTTGTTTCATAATTCAACAGTATAGATTTGAGTAAGGTAGTTTAAAATCACCTCAAAAAGTTCTGAGTTTTGATTCGAAATCGGTACCTTAAAATATATGATATTTAAATATATTTCAGAAATTAATAAAAATTGTGGGATGAAGCATCGAATTTGAATAATAATGACCTGTATATCAAAATTAAATAAGGTCGTTAAAGTCTTGTAACGAATCATATGATTATCATATGATTATGTGCTATAGTGTGTGAGGTTGAGAGTTGAGACGTTAGAACGTCACCACAGTTGTTTTAATTAAGCTGGATCCAGCAAAGTAGAAAGTGGGGACGGTTAAAATCGCTTCGTCGCCAGTGACTCGGTGAAGGTTGAGGTCGAGTTAGTGTTGCGTAGGCAGGGGGCTGCAATAAAAGACTTAGATTTTGAATATTAGATAAATTAGAAGTGATTTTTAAAAGAACGGATTGAAATGTAGTTAAAGGAGGGTGTAGGAAGAAGTATAAAAATAGAGATGGTTTTAGTAGATGGTGTGGATGTTGGGGGATAGTATAGTGGATGTGATGAATCTTATTTTGGTGAATATCGGGAAGTAGAGTCGTGGAGATTTAGTTGTGTGAAGTTAAGTAGTGATGAGTGTTGGTGTGCGCAACTACTAGCATTCGGAAAGGTCAAGTTGGGTCCGAAGGGAATCCTCTGATAAATAGTGAAGTCGTGGTAGCGGAGTACGAATGCGACCGTCTCTACACCTTCGACTATCTGCTGGGGTGAGATATTTAAGATAATTAAATTGTTGATTTACATATTTTGATTTAGTAATACGCTGACTGAGCTAAGTTTTATTACCAGGCCGCCCTCCCATTACTCTGGTTCAAATAAACTCTTATTGTTTGTTCAATTCAAGTCTCTGGTTTTCTTAGTAATCTAAATAAGTATTTAAGTTTAGATGGAGTTTGCAGGAACGCAAACTCCACAAGTGTTACATATATAAATTTCAAAAATACACTGTTTAGTAAGACATAATTCAAAATTATTAGACAATTAACTATTCTAACACCATAATGCAGAAATCTATCACACTGTAACAGAAGAAAAATATAAGCAAAATATGCTAAATTTGAAAGGTAAAATAGATATTAAAAAGCATTTATAAACATCTAGTCTAATAAAAATTATTCGAAAAATATATAAATACCAAGAAAAACTTGCAATTGCTTTTCCAAAATTGTTGACACAGCAAAATGTTTATTACATATTTACGATGAAGTAAATAATCTTATTTTAATTATCAAAAATTAAAAAAATAACATAAAATAAACAGGTATAGGTTCTAAGTTCTAACCACGGAAAAAAAATATAAATTACCAACTCAAACTCAAACTTAATTATCTTGTTTTATTTTTTATTTCATTTTGCACGCGCGCTTTTTATTTCCTAATTAAAAATTATTAAAAAAAAAAAAAAAAAAAAAAAAACCTGTTTCGATACTGTCCATTTCGAAACTGATTATCATCAGTTTTCTTTTCCTTTCTTTTTCTTTCAAAAAAAAAAAAAAAAAAAAAAAAAATGAGAGAGAGAGAGATTTTAATGAAATTCTGGCAAAAGCAGAATTTAGTTTAGTACGGAGGACTATTAGTTTTTTTTTTTTTTTTTTTTTTTTTTTTTTTTGTTATAACATCGCTTTTAAATTATTCAATTATATTTTCGATAAATGTCCAACTATCGTAAAACTGGTATCGTAAAAATCAGTAGATTGAAACTTATAGTCCTCAGTCCTAAAAAGACCTATTATAATTATGTATTTTTAAGAAAATGGAAATATTTAATTTGAAACCATTTTCAATATTTTTACTTTCCGAACATTATAAGGAAAGTATTGTAACCATGATTTCCGAAAAGGATTTTATGTCTCACATAGCTCAAAAAAGAATGATCGTAGAATGTTGCAAATTTATATTTCTGACTGCGATGATGTCTACAACTTTAATCTTGACACGAGCTCCTCTTTTAGAGATAGCTACTATTTTGTACGATTTTTCGGGATTATGTATGAAGAAAGCGTATATGCGTGTATGTATGTAAATGAACACGATAACGTCTAAATGCTTTATTCGAATGTGCCGAAAGTTGGTACGTATGTTATAGATCACCGTAGCACTAACCTATTGATTTTGGTGAATCTAGCACTTGTAAATTTTTACATGGACTACAATACAAACAATAACGATATAACAATACAACAAATAACAATACAAAGAAAATTTCTTTATCATTATGTTCGATGGGCTCAAATTATTTAAATTGCGATAGCGTCTAAATACCTAATACCTTATTGAATTGAGCTGAAAATTTATACCCATGTTATAGATCTCCGACACACGAACTGTATGGATTTCTGTGAATCTAACACTTATAGGTTTTTTTTTTTTTTTTTTTTTACAGGACACAATGAAAAATTCTTTATCATTATGGCTTATGCACTCAAATTATTTAAAGTACGATAGCGTCTAAATGCCTTGTTCGAGTGAACTGAAAATTTATATATATGTTATAGGTAACCGTCTTATGATTTATAGGCTCGAATTATTTGAAGTTCAATAGCGTAAAATTAAACAACGTACTATAACTATATATAGAGAAATATACTAAAGTACCGTATTATAATTTTCCCTATTGTTTATGTAACGAGTTCTCTTACTTTAATTTATTTATACAACCGTTCGTTATTGTTCGGAAAATCGAGTGAAGTTACTCCAGATTGGTTCAAAAATGCTTTCGACTTTAATTTTTACGTCTAACGTTTGAAAATACTGTTTATGGGGATGATGGCCATCATTATTATTATTTTTTTTCTAAGTTTCTGTTTTAGAATTATATAATTTTACATACACATGTATTGAAATATGATAATATTAAATATATTAATATTTCCTGAAAACTATTTAAATGAAAAATAATAATAATAACAAAATTCAAAATTTTAAACTTCTGAAAATTTCTACTAAGATGCTCTCTGCTACATAATTTTTAATTTTCCTTTCGATTTTACATTATTATAGTTTGACGCTCTAAACATATTTGAGTATTATTTTGTGGATTCATTTGACAAATTATTTTTAATTTTTCAAAAACATTTTTATGTTTGAATTCTAAAAATTTGCATTCAATTGCAGCATTGAAACAAATACATTTTTAAGAAATTATTAATGAATCGACAAAATAATGCCCAAATTTGTTTAGAATATATTGTTAAATTATAATAATGTAAAATTGCGGGGTAAAAATAAAAATTAACTACCAAGAAGCATTTAATTTTTTTTTTTTTCCAAAAATTTTAAAATTAGGAATTTAATATCTATCTCTCTATATAAAAAAAAAAGTTATTGCCACTGGCGTCAAATTTGTTTGTCTCGCGAACGGGTGTGTCCTCCATGTCAGGAGAGGTATCAATATTTGCCGAATCAAATTTTTCTCTTGCTTAAAAATTTCTATCATCATAATTAACAAAGTTATTAATAAAAAACTTCGGGTTGGTAAAGGTACTCTATTTGCCAACATGCAAATACTTTCATTGTTCTTTCAGTGTTTCAGTTTTATGGCGTCATTTTCTACAAGAAAATTAAAATGTGATCAATGGTGTAAAAAACAATAAATGAAATAAATGTCAATGTTGCTATTAGTAACAAAGAAATTGATCGTCTGCAAATACATAAAAAGAGTGATTTTAGATATTTTCATTGAAAAAATTAATTTAGAATAGTTATTTATCGTCTGCAGACATTCCCCCCCCCCCTACTTTTAGAAAATTAAATGTAAAAAGAAAAGAAGAAAAGGGGAAAATAAGTCGCAAAATTGACATCTT
This sequence comes from Salticus scenicus, assembly GCA_963930645.1. Classification (NCBI taxonomy): domain Eukaryota; kingdom Metazoa; phylum Arthropoda; class Arachnida; order Araneae; family Salticidae; genus Salticus; species Salticus scenicus. The sequence goes on along the minus strand of OZ005650.1, from coordinate 225,105,577 downwards.
CAAGATGTTCAAGAGAAGAAAAATATTATTGAGAATAATGAAAACATTTTTAAAAAACCGATGTTTTTAAAATATTAAGCAAAAGTTTAATCCAGAGGAAAAAAAAAATAGTTTATATTTTATTAATTTTATTTTAACGTCAGGTGAAAAAGATTTAGTATTAAATATCATGATTATGTTAAACAACTATTGCTATAGAGTTTTACATTAAGGCCAGACATTTTTTAAATGAAATTTTAGAGACAACAACTTAGATTAATTTATATAAAGCTAAAAGGGATCATATTTATTATGACCAATTTAGCGATTTTTAAAATTTAGAGATGAAGTAACTCGGACATTTTTCGCCAAGGAATTTTTTTTCCGCAATCAGCATAGCCATAACTCTACCCATGCTTTAATACATAGAGATAAATTATAAATTGATGCAATAATAATAATAAACGTTAAAAAAAAAAGTATATATATATATATATATATATATACAGACACGACATTATTTCATTATTTAAAACATGAAAATCTGACATTGACAGATTTTAATTTAGTGCCAGAGGCCTACTGCTACACTTGTTAATATCGACAAATTCTTCTTTAGTTAATTCGTGACGATCTAAATTCCATGATAAAGTTTTCATTAAATCAAACCAATGTGTTTCAGCTGCAGATATTGTAACAAATAACGTTGGAAGTCCAAACTGTCTTATAGCCGCAAAACAACGTTTTTTCTCTTTTTCCCAATGAGGGGGAGGTGTGCCTTGGGGGGGGACTCATGTCAAAGGTGTGCCTTGGGGGGGGACTCATGTCAAAGTTGTACCTTGGGGGGGACTCATGTCAAAGTTGGGCCTTGGGGGGACTCATGTCAAAGTTGTACCTTGGGGGGGGGACTCATGTCAAAGTTGGGCCTTGGGGGGACTCATGTCAAAGTTGTGCCTTGGGGGGACTCATGTCAAAGTTGTGCCTTGGGGGGACTTCATTCAATAAATCCCCATTCAATAAACCGACTGAAATAGGCCCTTAGCACTAATTAAGAGTGACGTATAAAAATTCGACAACGCTGTACCGACTGAAATAGGGGTACCTTGGGAGGGACTCATGTCAAAGTTGGGCCTGGGGGGGGGGACTCATGTCAAAGTTGGGCCTTCGGGGGACTTCATTCAATAAATCCCCATTCAATAAACAGACTGAAATAGGCCCTTAGCACTAATTAAGAGTGTATTATAGAAATTCGACAACTGTACCGACTGAAATAGGCCTCTAGCACTAATAATGAAGTGTTTAAAATATTTACAATTATAACATAAAGTTATTTATTTTCAATGTGTCTGACTAAATCGTATTCCAGAAAATATGCACTTTAAAAAGTCGCATCGTTACTGCTGCAAGCATCATTTAAAACTTAGTTGTACATTGGAATTAAATATAGAGTATTACATATTGTTCTAAATTAACTAAAAAGTGCAAAAGTTAAAAATATAGGCATTACACAAAAGTTCAAAATTTCTTTAAACAAGCAATTATACCCAAAAATTCGTCGCAAAAATTCGTTTGACAAAAATTTAAGTCTCCGAGGGGTCATATACTAAAGCTGTAACGCTAAATGGTTTAGATATTACAAATTTCTCTCTGTTCTTAAAAAAAAAAAAAAAAAAGGGAAAAAAAATACTGCCGTCGTGTTTATTTTATGTGTCTAGTTGTCTAGCATATATTTCCGTCAAAAATAATGGCAAATTGTTATTAAGCTCTCGAATGTTAAAACAGATTTTTGACATGTTATAAACGACATAATATTAAATATTGTGTATTTGAATGTGATATCAAATATGGGGATTTCTATAATATTGTCATACTTTTACCTTGTGTTATTTATTACAAATATTCCTATTCAATGAAAGGCAAAGCAGAAAATAGACGGATAGAACCCTGCAGGGTTTAATGAGTGAAGTGAATCGGGGAGAGTTGGGGGGGGGGATGAAGCCTCCTTCGGCGTTGATGAGCGGAGCGAGAAGGGGGAGGACCCCCTAGATTTTTAAAAAATAATTTTTGAGAAATTTTGATGTACTTTTAATACTAACCGCCTGATAATATTTCAATGCATATGTGAGCCAATTTCCAAATTTAGTCAGACTTAAAAAATAATAATAACAACAACGTTTTACATTCTTTTTATAAATCTTCAAATAAACGGCTATAATTTAACTTGTCTGAACATTAAAAAAAGAAAAAGAAAATTCGTTTTCGCCTCTGATTACCATTATCAAGTAATTATAAAACTATCATATAAAATTAAATCCATTTCACTTCTTTAATCAGAGTTTACTCGAATAAAAACGTTTATTGAAAATATAACTTTTTGAATCATATTACTTAATTGGATGTTTAAATGTGTGATGTATCAGGGACTAATTTTCCTCTAGACCATTTTAATAAACCTTTTGCAATTCTGTTCAAAGGATGGATGCTCCTGATCAAAGGAAATTCTAATTCTACAGCACGTTCTGCCATTGGCGAGGCGCTCACTAAAGGGACATATGGCGTAAATTCAAACAGTTACCTCCATTATCTGAAAGCTAAATTTGCATTTCAGTTCAGACATTCAAAGTACGGTTTTTCATTTTATTTATTTTGTCTCCTCAACACGCGGATTATTGAACGTATGCGCGACTATCACGGAAGCAGACTGATAGAGTCACTTCAATCAGTTTTAGAATCTTAGTTCTTTAATTGTTTCACCTTTTATTGCAAAATGCTAATTAAACAAATTACGAGCATGCACAGAAATCGTCTTTATCAGTTGCATATCGCAATAAAATAAATAAAACAGTACGACTTTCTTTCATTACTCAGTGCAATAAACAAACAAATTATAATTGTTTCATTCGAAAACTTTCTAACGTAATTAGTAATCTGGTGCGACACTCACGCTCCTTATCTTACCGGGGATTATTATAACGATATGTTACACAGACCGGCAAAACTGAAGTTGACAAAATTTGATTTGATGATTTCAGCTGACCTTTATGTTTTTTGATATGCTGAAACTGAAAATGCATCCCATTTTTCTGTGTCACGTATAGATTTTTGTCAATACAGGGTATTTACCGACACGATTTCTTACATATACCATCCATAACAATCGGTTGGTTGGTTGGTTGGTTAATTTGGTTTTAAGTCGCACTAGTGCTTCACAATTACAACAATAGGCATCTATTATTAATTAATCATGGAAACACACTATAAAACTTACTATATAATTGCATTGGTGGAAGAGTAATGGAAGAAATTGTATAGACAGGCACCCTGTATTGACAAAAATCTATACGTGATAGAGAAAAACTGCCTTCATTTTCGGTTTCAGCACACCAAAAAACATAAAGAGCAACCAAAATTATAAAATCAAAATTTTACATGTCGACCTGCGTTATTAAAGTTTAAGGTAATGAATTTAGCGGTACAGTGATAAAAACTTTACAGTTGGGTTACGAGGAAAGCTTAGCAGCATAGATACCTGCATTTTTATTAAATATTACAGTACGTACCATTATCTGTTTAGACTGTACTAGGTCGTAAATGGCTATATTAGGCCATAAATGTCTGCTTTAGGCCGCTATCAATTCGTTGAGATACTGTGATTCTCTGTTCGATCACGGGTTATAGACGCAAACAACATAAATAATATATTAAAGCAGCTCATGATCCGATGTTAAAGATTGTGAAATCTGCGTAATTTAGAAAATAAATATAGTAAAAAAAAAAAAGTGTAAAGCAACAGCTATCTTTTACAATGACTGTACTTAAGCATTTCGAAAGTATTTTAAAAACAGTTCAAAATAGTTTTAGAAACGTTTTTATTTCAGATACTTTTCTGTGTGAAGGGGGCTGCTGCCTGCGTAACCCGCCGTTTTAATGCTATAATGACTGCATTCATAAAACATTTAAAACTGCTATTAGATTAAAAAAAAAAAAAAAAAAAAAAAAAAAAAAAAACATCAAATCAAATTATTTACAGGGCTTCCACCTACACCACTCATTTAAAATTATTCAAATAATTTTGAGTAGCCTTGTATATTGTTTATAGAGTGTATACTTACCCGATAGTGTATTTAAATTTAGCACAGAAATTTTTTTTTAACACAACTTCAAATGCACTTCAAATGCACTTCAAATCACTTCCAACCATAACCCTAATGTATCAGATTTTTCTTGTATTGTCTTACAAACGAATGATGAATCCTTTTCATATAATATTTTACATGAAACATGCTTCTGTGCATATAAAGAATGTATGCTAACTTCTGAAATTTTATTTTTCCGACTGAGTGAAAATAATGCCTGGACCGGGAGTCGAACCCCGGATCTTTGACTTACAAGGTCAAGGCTCTACCAATTGAGCTATCCAGGCCGACAACCGGTCAGCATTACTCACTCAGACAACCTTTTAACTCCCGGTCCAGGCATTATTTTCACTCATTCGGAAAAATAAAATTTCAGTTAATATGATTTTCTTCCAATCAGTTGATTGTATGATTTTATTAAAAATTTTATGCTAATTTCATTTTGTTTAGTGTAGTCGAAATATGTTGAAATATACCTGTCGGAAATTTCGCATATAGATGTAATGTATTTAAATATTTTTGTATATCCATGCACACGAAGACATTTTTCCGATTTCATTAAAATGTTTCATGTCCACTTTTACATGAATGGCTGGTATGTACATACTGTCTTACTTCTCGGTACTTCAAACGCCAAACGTAGATTGAAGGCAGTATTAAAAATATTACGGATATCCCTGATCAAAAACGTAGATTTTTATTATTATTATAGCATATTTTATTTTTATTTCGGATGTATACTACAAAGAATTCCTCCTTTAGTATGATAACTTTAATATTTTACATTATTTATAAATCAAAGTCAAAACGCATTAGCTTTTATTTTTGTTCGAACTGAAACCTCCACAAAGATAAAATGAAAACTTTCGAGTAGCCTTATCTTTATATTTTTTCCAGCAATAAAATAAAAGGAAGTAAGAAAATACTTCATTAAAAACTGGTACGAGGAAGAAAAAAAAAATACTGAGAAGCAGAAAAAAAGAAAGGAACATCACAGAAGGAATTAAATTGCTACTCCCTGTAACTACTTTTGCGAAGTACTTCAAAGCATTTTCGCGGTTTCATGGTAGCGTTAATGGGCTATTCAAAAAAAAAAAAAAAAAAAAAGGAAGGGACACCATCTTCATACTCTCGGAAAACGGCAAATGCTCAAAGGTTCATTCTTGTAAAAAGAAAAAGAAAAGAAGGGTCCATGCGAAAAGAAAAGATTGAACAAACAAACAAAAAAAGGAAAGAAATAAAAAGAAAGAGAGATAAAAGCATCCATAATGACTCCTGGGAGACCTAGCACTCCTGTTACTGTTGCTATGGTAACCACATTCAGAAGATTCGGCAAATCCGCTTCTAACAATCCCTCGAAGATGCGGAAGAACATCGAAGAGATGGAAATGGCGGGTGGGTATTGAAGAACGTTGGCAAACGATTTGAAGTACAATATAAGTACAGAGGGGGTTGTGGGAGTAAACCGATATTCGAAAGATGATTCTAAAGATTTGAGAGCGAAGAAATCTGTAAGCTCTTCCTTAGCCTAACCTTTTCTCTTTTTATTTATTTTAAACGCAGTTAACAGCAAGCAAATGAGGAACAAAAATTTGCTTCAGTGCTTTTGTTAGAAAAGTAATAGCAAAAATGGATTGAAGAGAATAAAACCTTCTTCGTGAGAATGGAAATTTTGTTTTTGCGTGTGCGAATAAAACTTGTACTTCTATTTGTTACAGCTGCAGGTGTATGTACACAAAGAAGAGGTTGTTATTCAACCGGCAAATGTTTGGAGAAAATATGTATACCAGGTAACATTACATCGTAGTAAACTGCGGGTGCTTCGAATGTCTTGGCTCATTGCCCGAATTATTGATGTTTTCTCCTAAAGAGAAGTAGTTTTATAAAATGGTCCTTCTTAGTAACCAAACAAAATAATGATCTACTTTATGCGAAATTGTTTTTACTCGTTTCATACATTTATGCCAAAAATATTAAAAATAACCTGTACAATGAAGATTTCTTTCATAATAGAGAAATATTTTAGCTGATTTGGGATTGGAGATAATAGTTAATATCTATTTATTTGTCCGGTGCATTTATGCTGAGGTATGGAATTTAATTCAGAGAATTAAATGTTTCTTTGATGTTAGAGAAACACTCTACTTTATGCATTTTTTTTAATGGATTTTGAGAAAAGAATAATATATATATATATATATCCTCATAATTATTTTAATGTACGATCGGATGCCCGCTAGTCATAGAAAATCAAACCATTCTGAGCTATTCTTAATTGAAAAATAATTTGTCAAAATAAGTGTTTTAATTGTTTATTCTCTCATTGCTTGTTTGATTCTTTTGTTTTGGTTTCATGTCGTTTTAACGTAAGGGCAACATTATTTAAATAGCAACTAACTATCTAAGAATAAAATTAAGGTAAGTTTGACGTAAATTTAAATTAAAAAATTAATAAGTACAATTTATTGTTTCAAAAATCAATAAGTAAAATTAATTGTTTCAATACTTAACAAAAGTCTTCACACATAAATTTAATTTGATGAAATTTTCTTCTTATTGGTCTATGTTGTTTCAGGGGTCTTAAATCTTCTGTTCCTCGGCTTTAACTACGTGTTAAAAGATTAATAATATATATATATGTATATATGTGACAATTTAGATTGCGAGTTTTAGTGCTTAACATAATTATAGTTCTTGTGAATCTGTCATGTAAATTAAAATCTTTCACTTTAATATTTATCTTATTTCAAATTTTAAAGATTTTATGTATTTAAATCAACATATATTTCTCTCTTCAGCCTTAGAATGTATTCAGTTATAAATATTCATTTTTATTGACAAAGAAGAAACTGTGATTAAGGAATAATTTTTAAAATTACTGTTTCTATTTATAAAATAAATATAAGTTGTTTATTAGAGTAGAAGATCAGTTTTACACTAATTTTAAAAACAGCATCTATTTGGAAAAATAATAATAACAATAATAATAATCTCTAGACAAACATTTTATTTAAAAACAAAATTTCAATTAATTTAAACTGGAATAACCTCAACTGCATGTACCATGTACTTTAGTCTAGACTCTAGAGAAGAGATGTCTGCGAAAAGCATGTATGTATATTTTTCCTTTACATTTTCCTTCCTTGCTTCAGCCTCAGTAGCGGAAACGGAATAGGAGAAATATGATATTTCGAAACAGATCAGATAATATCCGAAGTACTTGAAATTAATCTCACTTTATTTCCGATAGATAAGCTAAGCATTCAAAACGGACATATTTATAATATTTATGAATACCATTTCTGTGTAATTTATTTATATGAAAATTGAAAATATAGATGCAAACAAATCAATCCTTTAGAGTGAGGATGTCAATGGTTGAAACATAAAATTCCAATAATTTCAAACAAAGAATTCTTAGAATGTTTCTTAAATAATTTATACTTATATAGCTGTATTTCTTTTTTATCAATCTCATATAAAAAATATTTTATTTTTATTATTATTTATTTTTATTCATTCTCTGTTCTCAAACCTGGATAATTTTCAATATTTGGTAAAAATCTTTATTTCTATCCACAATGTATATGTATCTGTGCGAAGTTCACATTTTTCTTCACAGAAAGAGTGCTAGCCACAGTATCTTTAATTCGGGTAAAACCAACCAGTTTTCTCGGATACCAATTAGTTTGTAATAATATTAAAAAATAATAATAATAACAATAATAACAAAAAGAACAAACGAGAAAAATTCAGGAATAAACTTAAAAGGAAACCACCAAATGAAAATAGTAAGAAAATAAAAACCAAATGGTCTTACAAAACTCATAATGGTTTTACAACGACTCCAATGTAAAATGTTTTAAGAAGATAAACTTACAAACGCATTATGAAGATATTTAGCTTCATTTTTTATTTAAAATCGGGAACTAAACACTGCCTCATCGTCAAAGTTTCATTTTAACGCACTTCCTGAAATAGTTATAAGCCATTTTATTTTGAATATTAATATTGCAGCAAGTTACAAACTCAGAACCATTAGTAAAAGCTGCCTTTGTCACGAATCTGCATTGCCCAAACGAATGACGAATTGATTTTAACGCATGTGATTTAGACCATTAAGCTAATGGTGAAACTTAGCTAAACTGCAATTATTGGAGATAATTTATCCTGAGTTAAAAATGTGCTGAATTTAAATACATTGCATTTCCCGTCGTTTAAATATTATTTCATGTCGTTATAAGAATAATGTTACGGAGATTTCTCTTTGTTTCTTTTATTTCAAAATATCATTTTATGCAGAAAAATAAAATTACGTTATTTGAGTATTGTTATTTTTAGTTCCTTTTATATATATAAGAAGAAAGTATTGGATTCGAGGAAATTTCCGACCTCCGGTTTCAGTGAATTTACATGTCTTGAGATTTCTAAACACGATTTGAGCATTTTTAGAAAAATGTTTGTCTGTGTGTATTACCAAATTTTTATCGGAGCTGTATCTCACGAACCAATGAACAAAATTCAACAAAGCTTTATATTTATTTTGAATTTTTTTTAATTAGTTCTGTTTTAGATATATCGCGCAAAATAGGGCGCTGCTTTGTAGTAATTTCATTCATTTAAGATACGATTGTATCTCAGCTTTTATGATATATGAGTGGGAACAAAAAACTTGATATGTATGAAAGCCATAATTTTGAACTAAACTCAAACTATGTTGGGTTCATAACGTACAACAGGTGGCGCTGCTATGCTGCAGTATTTACGGGGAGACTAATATCTCAGCTCCCGTGATATGCAAAAGTACCAAATTTGATGTGTGAGATAGATATGAAAAATTATGTTGATTCAATTTGAGTATGTTGGGTGAAAGGTGGCGCTGCTATCATTCCCTTTACACGATTGTTCCGATGGCTATATCTCAGTACCTATTGGTTAAAATTGCACCAAACTGCATATACAAAATCTTTACTATGAGAAGCTATGCTAAAATTTTTGCGAATGTTAACCTGTTATTGGCACCGTCATATAGAAAAATATTATACAAGAAACTTTTGTGGTGGCCACAACATATTAGTTTTAAAGGAACTTTAGTTTTTGATGACACACGTTCGAAGTTCTTTTACTTTGGTTTATAGTAAATTATGCTTATGTGCAACCATTTGAAGGCAGTAATAATATTCCGTTTATTATTTTACATCTCATGATTAAAAAGAAAAAAAAAATGCATAAATGAAAATATATTTTTCTACATTAAATATTGCTTTCAATGAAGATATTTTTTCGTTTAGTCCCGCCCCCCCCCCCCCCAAAAAAAAAAAAAAAAAAAAAAAAAGAAAAAAAAAAACTATTAGTTTTTAAATTATCTAAACTAGAATGACAGTAAATTTCATACGTTTACAAACAAAATGCATTCAAATGCATATCGGAAGTTAAGTTATTTGAGTGAGAAATCAAAGCAAATCGCAACACCGCTGCTTGTAACATAATCTCACATTTCATCTAAGAATGTTTCTATAGAAAAGGTTTGAGTTTTTCCTCCATTCACCAGAATATCATAAACCAATCAATCACATCTAAGACTATTTCTACAAGTTAATATGCCATGACTATTATACGAATTTCTTTTATTTCATCCTAAGTCCTATTATACTTCAATATAGCATACCACAGTCATATTATTACATCAATTTAGTTCACTAATAAATATCCAATAGAATTTGAGAAAAAGGTCTAAAGTTCAACGCAAGAATATGATGTATGACAGTAATCCCTGTTGAGTGATTATAAACTTAGTTAGATCAGCATAGTTTTTATAATAACAGTTTGATGCGATTTCCCGCAATAGGAGTTGATATATATATACATATATCACATTAATCGTAGTAATGGCAGAACAATCTGATAAACTACGGGTGCAGATCAAGACTTCCTACATAATAATTGTATTTAGGGAGTCTTGGTGCAGATAAAGGACGTGCGAGTCTCGCAATGAGAGAGGACCCCGGGGTTTCAGGGGGCCCCGTCAGGGACCAAAATGTGGCAATTTTCGCAAGCAAAAATTATTTTTGAACAAGTCATGACAACTGTAATGCGGAAGCTTTTTTAACACGCTTTTATCAGCTTCACCTGTATACATGTTTGTATGTATGTTTGTAACTGCTCTGGGAGCAAACAAAAAATTTATATTGTAAAAAAATACTTTCCCTACGTGAACGATGTGGCGTTGAGGTAAGGCTCCGCGCTACGAACCTAAAGGTCCAGCGTTCCATCCCAGTCAGGGGGGATTTTTTAAAAATGGTTTTTGTTTAATTCTAAGTTATTTTAATTAAAGATTTAAATGTATGTAAATATTATGGTGTATCACTCATACGATTTTCTCTTACCCTGCATTTTAATACTAAGATAGATATTTTGTGCTTTTTTAGTTCACATTTCTATAAAAGCGTGTTCTTTAATATTTTTAAATTATAATATTATTATTACTGTGATATTTTATTGTGTCAGTAATGGAAAGATTAAAATAAAGATGTGAAAAAAAAAAAAAAAAAAAAAAAAAAAAAAAAAAGATAAAAGATAAAACTACAACAAGTCATAAATTATAAACAACTGTTTTTGGGTTTGAGAGGTCATTCTGCGGCCATTTTTTGCATATGAAGACTCATTAGATTGTTACCTGCAGCTCAAAGGGATTTGAACCAGTATGAATGTTCAAGCCTGAACTGGGATTCGAACCCGGTACCTTAGAACTTAAGGTCAGAACTTTGATATATAAACAGCTTGAAGTGAATTATTAAAAACATCAGATATGTGGGTTTTTCACACATTTTGCCGGAGAATCCCCATAATATTCGCGCCTCCCGCCACTCTGTCATACATTTTGTGAAATAACAATGGCTAAAATAATGTTTATACAGTAAAAAAATCATTAATAATAATACCTTAAAAGCATTATATTTTCTATCATCCATAGTATGAAATTTTTTATTGAACTCGTTTCATTTCAGTATCATCTATCACACTGAAACACAATCATCGGAAATTTCTTGTAAAATAATAAGTAAAAGCTAAACACAATTTACTACATCCATTACCTTCTTTTTACTGAGTATACAGATACAGAGTCAGCGATAAACCATCTATTACACTTTATCACAATATTTGATTTCCCAATAATCTCTTTTATCGAGTAAGCCCAGAATATAATGCCTGTCCAGAAAAGCGAAAAGAAAAAAGAAATAGACCGTGAGCAGTGACAGCTCATCTTTTCTTCTAAATGTAGCAGTCGGGATGTTGTAACCATGACAGCTGGAAAAATGTTTTATACTACTCCAGTCCCATGTTCTTGATTTCGAGAAAAAACATTTCATGTGCATTAAACCAAACAGCGGAAATGATATCGATAAAATCGGAAGGAGGGAATGTATATATTTCCTGTAGTAGGAGTTTTCTTTAAAAATATTCGGCGCTCGGAGAAGAAAGTGAGGATTCTTAATAAAACGAAAATACAGTTTCTGTTTTTGATAATTAAACAAAAAAGAAATTATCTACATAAAAATTATGAATCTATATAGTGCATTTTGTGCTGCGCCCTCTTTTTTATATTTGTTGCTTTATCTTGCCCATATATATGGTAGAGAAAGTATTAGTTTGGGGTCAAATTTGCAAAATAGTTTTTGTGATATTTGCACGTTTTAAAGTCCTCTGAATCCGAGAATCATTTTTTTAGCGGTTGGTCTGTTTGCCCAGGGTTGCCAGTTTGGCCTCCTTGGAGCCAATCTGGCTCCAAATCAAGGTAGTTGGCTCTGAAATTTTGTGTTTGGCCTCGGAAAGCATTTGGCTCCAAATCTGGCTCCATTTCTTGTAAGTGTTATTTTGGGAAAAAAAAATTATTTTTTTCTTAAGAGGCTACTTCAGTCACCGTCGCCGGAAATCAAAGCCAGTGTAATCCTATAGTAAATTTTGCCCCCTTATAACTCATTAACAAATGAATATTTTTAAATTCCGTTTTCACATTAAGAAAATTCACAACTGTTACATGAGAAATCTGTTTTTAAAAAATGATTATTTTTATTTTTAATATTTTATTTTTGAGCTGAAATATTCGAATTTTCACTTGATTTTGTTCATTGGTTTTAAGAAATTAACAAATTACTGTATCGAATAGCTTAAAATAGGCAGCTCTTTCTAAATGATCAAGCTTATTATTAATTCTTAAGAAATAAAATTACGTTTAAATGCGTATTAATAAAGCAGTTCCGAAGTATGAAAATTTTCTAAAAATTTTGCATTTTTGTGTAAAACCACGCCTTTTATCCCGAACAACTGGAAGGAAGTAGTTACAGGTGATTGATTATCTTTGGTGGGGTGAGAATTCTTTCAGGACCGTTCAGAGTGAACCTCCAGGGGAAACTAGTTTTGTATGGAGTCCCCCCCGCCCCCCAACACACACAGCTAAACCTTATCTATAAGTAATTTTATGTTTCTTTCAAAACATATACTGTGCAACGAAAATATTGCAACATTGTAGTCCGACTTTTTAGATTTTTGTACAGTGACATAATTTTATATCTATATATTTCTTCCTTCCGTGATATATGTAATTTTATTGTGTACGTATATGTATGCAAATGAAACAGGAATTTCTATTATAGTATTACATCGGGTCGGGTAATCCTATCTGGCAAGGCTCGAATTTGCATTAATTTTTTTACGCGCAATATATATATATACATATATGTATTATTTTCAGAAGAATTTCTATTGTTTTTTTTTTTTTTTTTTCCTGGTGAATATAAGAACCTTTTAAATGCAGAAATTGGATGACATTTCTAAGTAACATGACTCATGACATGAATTTAATTGCAGTTAAATTTTCTATGAGACAAATTTTCTAGCCTCCGAATGTATATTTGCCTCATTATTTTATTATTCTTATATATTGTCAAAATATTTCGAACAGTATTTAATATATAAGAAATTTTGCGATACGATACACTGAAATTTATAGCTAAATTAGTAATTATTAATATAATTATAATATTTTATTTATATTAAAAATTACTAATTTTATAATAAACAAAACTTCATTCATTATGTTAAATTAGTAACATTTTTGCCCTTAAAAGATTTGCTCAATAATTAACTGTATTTTATGTACTAAAATTTTAATTTTGTTTCTTGTTTAACATAAATTTAACTATACATTATTGCAGGTCTGGTTGTGGGTCTGATGATTCAAGTTCGTGTCGGGTTTTTGGGTAGATAGTTATTTTACGGGACAAGTTTACCCAACTCTCGCGTATTCTAATTCATATACAGCGCAGCTGATGCAGTTTTTTGAAGGAAACCTTCAGCGAATGACCTTTTTTTTTTTTTTTTTTTTTTTTTTTAAGAGATATAACGCAAAAATAACCAAAAATTATTATTATTATTTTCACTCTACCTGAATCTGATCTGGATAAAAGAAAAGTACATATGTAATTTTTTCTGTTTGGATTTATTACCATTTATATTATTTTTAATATTATTAAACTTTTTGTTAAAATTTTTTAAGCATTTTAACTATTTTGTTGCGTTTTTCTCTAAAACAGCCAAATATTTTCTCCATATTTATTGTTTATATTACACATATTTTTTTGCAAGCATTATAAATTACGTTGAAATTCATTCTTTATATAAGCACAAAATATGAAAATAATAATAATTTTAGAAAAGAAAAATCTCTTAATACTTCTGCAAATATTGTAAATATTATAGTAAACAAAATGATCTGAACAAGTTATAAGCCGTCCGAATATCCCCCCACCCCCAAAGTTATATCTAATACTCAATGTAATTCTCATAGTTATAGAAAGTTTTATTAAAAAGGTTACCTGGTGATGAAAAAAAAAAACAGTTTACTTCCTTCTGGTAATCCCTAGCCCCCTAAGGTTTGCGCACCACTCACTGTAATTTTTTACAAACACTAAGTGATAAGTATTCAAATTTTCACTGAAATTGCTAACAAGGAGACGTAAAAACAATTATTTTCTTTCCCTGTCACCCCCCCTCCCCCCCCCACACACAGGATATATAGTTCGACTGCTTATTTTTCTAATACTAAGTGAATGTTGAACCAATCTGATTGAAACGTCGCACTACTGTTGCAGTATGGGCAGTTGGCGACAATCTGGGACTCACCCCAAGGATAAGGTGACTAGATGTCCTCATTTTTGGAGAATAGTCCCAAATTTGAAGAAAATGTCTGAATTCTGAAAAATTGTACTACGAAAGCTATGTACTTATCATAATTATTATCCTTCTGGTTCGCATTTATTTAGAGTAAATATATATATATATTTGTATATAATTGGGCATTTGTAATATTTTTTAATTTTACTCTATCATAAAGATACTCTTATCAGGTCACCATACCTTAGGGGCGGTTCGAAGACACCACGATTTTAGTACTCCATGGATGGTATGGCTTCAACGCTTGTGTGACCCTCACAGGTATAATTTGGGATGGGAACATGGAAGTCATGTCTGTCACGACGGATTTTACATGCACCATTCAATGTACATAACGGTCTTTGGTTGATTTGAATATCGATATCGCAATCTTTCAGTAACGAGCTCGGCGCTCTACCGACCAGGCTAATGTAATAGGAAAATAATTCTTTAATCATCTTTTTTTTTTTTTTATTGAGAATAAAATGGGCTTTTTTTAGATATTTGGTGTTATACTACTTCTCTAATATGGAAATCGTCTGCATTATCATAAAAAAATATAGATTTTTTTAAATTATAATATTAATAAATTATTTTTTAAAAACAGAATTATTTTTTAATAACCGAATTAAATTCTATATAAATGTTGGTGCATTAATGAAACGGGGGGTTGAGGGGGGCGGTAGCCCCCTCACACAGAACTAATTATCATATAAAACTCTTCAGAAGCCTAATATGAATTGTTTAACGCAGGTTTACATAACAGTACTCGTTATCTTACCTTTTAATCTGCAACCTGTATTTATTGTATTAAATTTTAGGGTAAGAGAAAGTCGTGTGGGTGACACACCAGATTATTTATAAACAACTAGGAAACTCGTGCGAAATTTTCGCATTTTATTTCTTTTCTTATTTATCCTTAAAATTTGAAACTCATAAATATCATACCAATTTCATTACTTAATTAAAATTTTAATTTAAGAGAAGCCAAATTATTATTATAACCGAATAAATATTGTGCAATAGTAAAACGAGAATCATTGAAGGAAAAGTTTCGAAATAAAAATCCTTGGTTGACAAGTCAGTTTTCATACTTCCGCAGGCAGTACAGTTTTAGTAAAGAACCCTCATGACGCCTTTTAAATTTTTATCGCCAAAAGTGTAATGCCATTTTATTTATTTTTGCATAATTTTTTGTTAAAAAAAAAAAAAAAAAAAAAAAAAAAAAAAAATCCTATTTTGATTATACTTTTTCTGATTGCGTTTCTTAGTCAATTTGAGATAAGAATTCCTATTCTATATATATCTTTAAAATATTGCTACGTTTTAAATGACGCTTACAAAAATTCTGAAGAAGTAACTTTTAAAAATATATTTTTTCATAAAATAATGTCATCATGCAAATGTCGTCATTTTTTTTTCTTTATTAGTTGATTGAGCTGAGTCCACGGGCTTAAATATTGCTCATTTTTAAATATTATTTTTTATCCTCGCGTATTTTATTAATTTTACCACTATCGTATCGTTTCGACAAAAAATAATTGTAACTGGTCCACGTTAGAGAAACATTATATAAATAATAATAATAATAATAATATATTCTTATCCTTTTTTATATGTTGTGCAGTGAGTAAATTCATTGCAAAATGTGCTGCTAGCTGTTTTTCTATTTTACAAGTATATTCTCATTTCATTTTCTTAGAAAAATAAATAATTAAAAATAAAATGTGAACAGATTTTTGCTATTCAATAAATTACTCATAAGCATTATGTAAAGCCGTTGTTTAATCCACTTTTTTCAATTCGTAATATATAAATTTTTTCATGGCTGTGAAACGATAGCTCTTGAAATTATAAAAACCCCTATCTTCATTGTGAAAATGAGCCTTTGGACATTTTCACGGGAAAACTGTGTATGAAGATTTAATTGCTTTTTCTCTACAGATAGTTAAATTCTAACACCATTAAGGAGGGGTCTATGGGGATGTTTGACCTTAGGTCAAGCTGTCACCTGACACTTAAAAGGGCTCGCGCCTTTCCCAAGCTGAAAAGAGACGGGATTGGCGTTTCGTAAAGTCAATCATTCTGAATAAGATACGCCCCTCTGTTGGCAACACATGTGTCTTTGGGATGGGATAAAGGCATTGTAGGTGACTGAGGTACCCCGTTAAGATTTACCAGTGTTGATGCACTTCTCGAGTAAATTTAGAAAAATTATGATAATAAATTAAAAGAAAAGAGAAATATTGGGATGGTCATACCTTCAATGTTTTCCTTTTTATTTTTTACTGAATAAAAAACTATACTTTTCTTCAAAATTTGTATAAAAATCTTTCCCGAATGGTATTCTTCCTTCTACGCATGTCTTTCATAATCCCATTGTGCATATTCAGTATTCAGTCAGTGGTTATGGGATTTTTTTTTTTTTTTTTTTTTTTTTTTAAATATATATCAGAACTCAGTAAGTAAATAATATTTTTCATTAAAATAAGAAATATTTTGATTGTAAGTTTGCATGTATGTTTGCATATTTAGTTGAATGTCTTGGTATTTCGGAATTTGGGAGTAAGGCCGATTGATTGCGCACTGGGGTCCTAGATCTGAGTGGGAGGACCCTCCGTGGGACATATTTAGTTGAAAGACGACATTGTACGATTAGTGAAACTACATTAAATAATATACATTCATTATATTTTAAAACTTTTATATATATATATATATTGGTTCACTGTATACACTTTACTTTGTGTTAACGTTAAAAGACTTATTTTAACTTAAAATATAAAGATTATATCAAGAAAAGAATTGTGACCATACGAGCTCCAAAAGGCATTACAACATTTAATTAAAAACCAAACATTAGAACACGGAAATAATAACTAACAGCAACTACAATCGGTGTTGCCACGCACATAGAAACAAAAATAAAATACAACTTCAACACTTTGAACGTTTAAATTAAATTAATGTATGGAACGCTGCCTTTGTCTAGATTTGGTTTTCATTTTGAATTTTCAAATTTCAAGCTCAACATAACAAGCCCCTTGAAATAAAAGTAATTACAAGACAAAAGGAACTGTTTATATACAATGTTTTTAAATTTTCTGTTGAATCAAACAAACTCTGTCGAAGGCAGCGGGAACCCGGAACAATTGGCTAAAAGTATTAAAAAAAATCATTGTTATCGTGTTTTGAGCTATTATAAAAGATTCAAATGGCCGGGAAGTTAGTTAAAAATCGATTGCAAGCTTTGTACTGGTAACGCTGCTGAAGGCAGCAGGAACCGGAAACAGTTGGTTAAAAGTATTTAAAAAATGTTTTGTCACCGTGTTCTGAGCTATCCGGAAAATTTCAAATGTCTAGCTAGTCGGGAAGTTAGTTAAAAATCGATTGCAAGATGTGTTGTGTACAAACAAACAAACAAGAATCGAAGTTAATAAAAACATGATAAAACAAAATGATTTCGAAGTTTTCAAAATATATAATGTTAGAGAAATTTTATAAAAAATAGTAAACCGATTTTTTTTTTTTTTATGGTGCATTACAAGAACAACTGAAGTTCATAATCCAAGAACACAATCTTCCTACTGTACTTTGAGTCTTGAAGTCAAGTAAACCGATGTTGCCAACTTAAGTTTTGCCATGTCCCCAAGGACAGCATAAAATGTCCCTACATTCATGATAAAAGTCCCTGCTTTAGTGCTCAGGATGTCTGTAGGAAGAATTTGCATTCTCAGGATATCCTAAGGATGTCCTGAGGAAAATGGGTACCACCAAAAAGCGTCCCTTCATGTTGAAGAAGATTTTTTAAACTTCTTATGCGAAGGGATAAATCCCTAGAGTTGGCAACATTGGTGTTGGCTCTTTTTTGGCTTTATTTTGTTAGTGTTTGGCTCCATTTGGCTCTATTTCAGAGAAAGTTTGGCCTCGTTTGAAAAATATGACCTGGCAACCCTGTGTTTGCCTGTTATTAGTATATCACATAAAGAGGTTACTCTGAACTTTTCGTTGAGATCAAGCAAATGGTTTGTGCACAGGGATATCCAAAAGAATTCAAATCTTCCCGTCTACGGGCGAAATATTTGGTATATATAATAACATCTATAGGTTGCATTAAACAAATTGAAATGAACATTTATTTTTTACATGCATAAGAACATGTTATGTAGAATATGGTATGAAAGTCATTTGCCATTTGTTTACAGGACTACCCATATTATATGTAATTAGATTATTATAGTTAAAAAAAAAAAAAAAAAAAAAAAATCACATTTAGATTATTATAGTTTTAAAAAAAATCACATTTAGATTATTATATTTAAAAAAATTATTACTATAATTTTAGTAGAATAAACCCATATTTAAACTATTTTTAAGAATTTAAGTATAATAGAAAAAAAAAAAAATATATATTAAAGAAAATGCTACTTTGGCATTTCTTGAGATCAAAATTATAGAGATTTGTAATTATATTTTATTTCAAAATTGTTATTTTATAATTGGTTTCGATTTTTTTTTTTTTTTTTTTTTTTTTTTTAAATACATTATTAATACAAAAATAAATAACCAAAAAAAAATACATCAAAAAAATATATTTAATAATTCCTCTCTATAATGATCAAACAGCAAGAAGGAAGATTTGAATTAGCAAAGTATCAATAAATAATTATATATGGAAGTGGAGCATTGTACAAAGCAAAAGTTATTGCAAAAGTTAATAAATATAGAAAAAGAACTCTGAAATTTTCCAAAAAAATTCCGATGTCTTTATCAAGGACAATTATAGCAGCAAATGGTGAGTTGTTTTTGAGACAGTGATATATGAGATTATATAAAATCATTATCATTGCCCAATAACTCAAAGATTTCAACGACAAATTAAAAAAAAACATTTAAGAAGTGAAAAAAAAAAAAAAAATGCAAAATATCATCCATTTCGACATTAATTTACATAAAGCAAGAATAATTTAGGAGTATTAAACACGATGCAGCATTAATGTAAAAGATGATAATAGTAAACTTTTTAAACAGTTAACGTTGTAATAAATAAAAAAAGCAACAATTATATTGATTATCAATAAACATAATTACAATTATGTAGTAAAAAATATAAAACATTGTACTATAAAAGTAGTTAATTTTAAATATACTAGTCGGTCTACGTCCGTCTAGTGCTCGATTTTTATACATGTATTTCAAAATTTATTTCTCTTTCCCAGTTCAAATTACTAAACATTAGTATACTTAGTATTCAAAACAAATGGATTCATCTTTTACATCATCATATGTTTTGAAGTCCAAATGTCTCCAAGAAATCAAAAATGACATAGTAATCCTTTAATTCAAATTTTATAACCACATGTCTGTTTATTGATTTATATTGTAACGTAGTTGAATTTTACATATTTAATTTATTATTATTATTTTATCCTGACGTATTAAAATTTATCATTTGAATCAATGAACGTATTTTCGAAAACCATGTAAGTATATAGGCATTTTTTTTTTTTTTAATCTCTACATTGTTGCAAATCGTCATGCAAGTTTATCCGTTAAATTATCCTTTTCCAATATTTTATTCAGTACAAATGAACACATGCAAACCATAGATAAAATTTTACTTTTTCTATTCCAATATACATTGTTTTAGCTATGCCATCATTCTCAGCGCTAGTTTGGGGAAATTCTGGTCATTAATAAGATTATGAAAAAAAGAACACGCTGAGAAAAAAAAAATGTATATATACCGCCTTCATCTAGAATGAATAAGTGACCATTTTCTAGCGCATAAGGCCCGCCAATAAACTGAATAGACGAAATGATCGATAATTTCTAGTCTACATATTTCTAGATGGTGAAACAATAGTCTGAATCTTTTATATCTCCAGAAATTCTCGCTTGATTATCTAAAATTGGTCTTAAACCAAGATTATAGTTGCTCAAACCCGCCTCTTGCGTGTTCGTATTTATTTGGAAACGTTTTCAAATAGGTTTGACCTCGATAATATAGACAAACTTTCTAGAATTCTAATAGGGGTTTCAAGAACTCGCTTTCAAAGGGGACTAGAATTTACAAGGATGACATGAGTAGTGTAAAAAGGACAGTTCTGCGGCAGGGTGGTGGCGTTGTGGCGTACGCGGAGCCACGGAGCTACGTAGTCACTCCGCGCCTCCACACGCGCCTCCGCGCCACCACCCTGCCGCAGAACGTGTCCTTTTTTGCACTACTTTGTCATCATCTTTCATGAGAGTTCTGTTGCCATTCAAAGATTGTAAAATATTTAAACTTTTTGCGCGTTTGAAAATGAATTTCGAGACTTAGCATTTTTTCGCAATGGACAGGGAAGTTGATTAAATGAAACAAAGGTAGAAGAGTATTATATAATGAAAAACATTTAATGAATGGTATAGACTTTAAAATTTAGGTGTTGCCACCGGAAGAATAGAAACTTTTGAAGAGTTGTCATTCGGGGATTATAAATTGATTACGGAATTAAATAGAAATTTTCCTATGTATTTCAGGGAATTTAACAAAATGAAACAAGGGTTGGTGAGTACTATATAATTTAAAACAGGGTATAGAGTTTAAAATTTAGGTGTTGCCATTGGAAGAGTATAAATAATTTCCGGTGAGACTTAACATTTTTTGCGATGGACAGGGAATTTGACTGAATGAAACAATGGATGGTTGAAGTTAATTAACATCAGCAACAATTAATGAATATTTTAGGAACTTAGCATTTTTAGAGATTGAAAATATATTTCGAGAGGTTAGAAGTTTTGACTCAAAAAAACAAAGGGTCTATGAATTTAAATAATGGTTTAGACTTTAAAATTTTAGTATTACCATTCAGAGATTCAAAATTTATATTAGAAAATTTTTACAGAATTTATAGAAACAAGGAGTTGGGTGATTCTAATTGTAGGGTAGTTGTGGTGTTTCGAAACGCTATCCCCCCTTCATCAGGATTTTAAGGAATTTTATTATAACTTATTAAATTGCAACACTTATGCTGTCTTCTGATTGGTTGACTCTGGATAAAATACTGTAATCTGATTGGTTAATGAATTCACATTTATAGGGTTTGATATGACATTCAAGTAACCCTTTAAAATTATGTGATAAATGCAGAAATATTGTAACCTTTAATAAAAATGTGGCGAGATTTTATAAACAATTTGACGATATTTAGAATGTGTTTGGCGATATATAGGATGTATCTGGCGATAAAAATACGTTTGACGACAAACTTTCGGTATAAATTGCGAGCGACGGAAAAATTTCATCAGTTGCTACCTTATTTTCGTGGAGTGCGGACGTTTAATTTGGTTGCTGCGTAATACTCTGACTGTTGGAGCAAGAGATGGATCGACTTGAAGAAATGCCTGTTCAACAAACTTCTTCATCTACTTCTGACGATATGAAGTTGACTTGTCCGACTTGTAATGCTACTTCCTCTAAAAAATCTAACTTGGCTAGACATATGAAGATTCACAGCGGTCGAAAAGCACATCTTTGTGTTATATGTAAGAAAGCATTTGCTAGAATTGATGATTTAAACAGACATTCGAAAATTCACAAAAAGAACCCCATAGAATATGAATGCAAGCAATGCAGTGAAACTTTTAGATGGAAATACGAGTTACTGGAACATGATAGAAAGAACCACCGAAAACCTTCACCTCAACATTCATGCGATGTATGTGCTGAAACCTTTGCATGGAAATACAAGTTATTAGAATATCTCAGAAAAAATCATCCAAGGTCTCCACCCCAACATTTATGTGATGAATGCAGTGAAAAATTCAACCGCAAGCAGGATTTATTGAAGCATAAGAGAATGAATCATCAAAAGCCATTAGTATCTATAATGAATTTCGACCAAGCTCTACTTAAGGAAAAAACTATGCATTTTAAAAGGCGAAATACACTTAATGTTTTCACAACCACCACCTTTGACAATGAAAATGGTGATATGGACTTGTTTTCGTTGTTTAGTAATTTAAGAACTGACCTTTTAAATGAACTGAACTATCAATTAAGTGAGAAGAAAGCGATGAAATGGTATATAGTTGTAAACGTTACCCTTTGTCGCTCTACTATAGATGGAGAAGAATTTATTTCCCCTCACTTTCGATCAAATATGGAGATGGCACTTTTAGCAAGTGATATGGATCATGATCTGCAAATAGCTTTCAACAAGATAATGAACAGTTTTGATAATTTTAATGAACGAGGATCAGGGTGGAATTTAGTAACAATCAATATATTAGAGCTACGTATGGCCAAATTTAACCCATTTCAGATGCAACACCTATTTTTGTAATTGAATTGTTTAAATAAAAGTATGTCTATGAAAAACTCTATGTCTTATTTCCAATTTAAATTATCATTTAAGTTTTTTATATTGTTATTATTATACAAATTTTATTCATGCATTTAGAATTTTTGCCCGTAAAAAACATTTTGTTTATACGCAGCAATATTAATCACATTCATTTATACTACAAAAATATTTTTACGTTGAAATTAAAACTTTACACGTCGTTAAGTAACAAAACATTATTATTATTATTATTATTTAAAATTGCAAAATGTTTAT
This sequence comes from Salticus scenicus, assembly GCA_963930645.1. NCBI lineage: Eukaryota > Metazoa > Arthropoda > Arachnida > Araneae > Salticidae > Salticus > Salticus scenicus. Next base: position 225,082,647 of record OZ005650.1, on the reverse strand, counting down.
ATACAGTAAAGTTATATAAAAATTATATAAATTTTCTACACAATAAAGTTACATAAACTAAATAAAATTATATAAATTAAACTTTATATTCCCCTAAATAAGTTTAACATTTATTCGAGTTCAACACAGTAATATAATTCATACTATCTTAGTTGATTTAAATGAAACAGGTAAATACTTTTAGATTTTAAATAATATAAAAATTAAGTTGATTATAAAATTATTTTAAAGTTTTATAATTACATAAAAAACAAACAAATTATTTTTTATAAAATAATTGATATAAACATTAGTTAAAAAAGAATTAGTTATATTTAAAAAACTATCAGTTACTAAAAGTTATTTTATATTAAACATTTCGAAATAAATTGCATAAAAATTCAATGCATCATTTTAAATGAAAACAAACAGTTTCCTTAAAAAACAGATAATACGGAATATTCTATGAGTCATCACCTGCAACGGAAAACCCCTACAGCTGATGAATCATGTGTTATATACGCTGGCGAGCCATGCATATTAGTAATCCACACTATCTCATATAAAGATTCAGTTAAAATCATTAAAACAATATAGCGGATAATTAGGAAAATGCAATAATTTTTTCACAAAGCATATCATACAATCAGTTTAAACGATTATTACCTACGTATCACTTAAACGGTTTTGAAATAAATACATATAAAAGTAAGTTATAGTTAAGCAATAAAAATTCGTTTGTGAAAGGAGTTTTATATATTGCAAAAATTAGTTTTACTCAAATAATTTCTAAACATACACAAGTTAAATGGAAACTTTTCTAGGTTTCATTTAAGCAATAATTTTCCATGTGTGAAAGTAGTTTTATTTATGCAAAATTTAGTTTTATATAAACAAAAAAGTTTATAGTGTAACAATAAAAAAAGTTTATAGTATAACAATAAAAAATTCCTTATAAGTAAATACCAATAAAAAATATTTTTTAAATTAATTTTTTTCTCTTCAATAAAACAATAAAAATTTCTTATATAACTTTCGTAAAGTTTTAATAAAATTTCTATTATAAACAAATATATTTACTAGAGTATACATATTAAGATATTACGTATAGAGTAGAGATACATATTAAGTTAAATAAATTATCAAATAGTAATAATAAATTATAAAACTTACTTAAAATTGAAGAAATTTCCCTTAGCGAAATGCAACCTTCATTCACACTCAAATGCGACAAACTGTTTTATCGCTTTCGCTAGACGATGACTCATAAAGATAAGAATGTTGAATCATACCTATTTGGCAGAAGACTTTTGGTGTTTGAGATCATTTATTTAAATAATGCATTGAGGTTGAACTTTACAATTAAAATATTGAACTGTGGTTTCAAAATTATGTTAAGAAAATAATTAAGCTAATGAGATCAAAACAGAATTATTTTACGATAAGTCGCGCTTTTTATATTTAATAAACAAAGATTTAATAAAATGTAACTGTAATTTTTAATGAAAGGTTTTAAAATCACTTAATAGAATAAAATTAAAAACAGAAATCTTATTGTTTTAGAAATTATTTTCTCTAGTTATTGAACTAAGTAATAAACTATCTATAAATAATAAGATACCAAGAGAGGTTTTTGTATAATAACTATATATTATTTTAATATATGCATTACATCGCAAGGTAACATTTTCAACTTATTTATACGTATTGAACTATAAGTAATAAAAATTACTCATTTGCATAACCGCTAAATTTTATAAGTTGGATATATGATTTAAAAATAAAATACTAAACAATAATCCTTATGAGAGAATTTGGGTGACACTATCACAGAAGGAATTTATCCTTTACAATAAGATTTGCTCAGAATGTCTAAGTGAAAATAACTTACCGTGAGGTCAGTGAGTCATGCAGTTGTATTGAAATTCCCTGTTTTTAGTTAATGGGTGATTAAACTTCTAATGAGACAATTATTTTTTACTAGCATATAAATGTACATTTTTATATTATTCCTGTATATATAAAATTTTAAATAATTCATTAAGTGTTAAACTTTGCATTTAATCGATTAAATAAATAAAGTTTTAGTAAAATATAAGAGTAATTTTTTAATGAATGGTTTTGAAATCACTTTAACTTTATAAGCAAAAAAAGTAAAAAGAAGTTTTAAAATTACTTAATAGGATAAAATTAAAAATCTTATTGTTTTTAGCAATTATTTTATCTAGTTGTAAACTATATATTATTATTTTAATATACGCCTTATACTTAAGTCAGTTTTAGAGAAAAAACTAAAAAAAAAAATCCCAAAGGGTAGGCTCACGAGTTGGATTATTCTATTATACTTAAAGAATCCAGGTACGGAAAAACCGAAATACATTATGCGGAAAAACAGGTGGGATTTTCGGCTAAAACTCCAAAGCAGTGGACGGTAAACATAACACACCGTAAAACAACCTACTCACACGACCGTCAAAGTAAGAATGAAGGGAAACGTTGAGTTGTAACACCTTATCTGCTAGAGATAAGGGGGAATTCCCGAAAAGATGACTCACCCCTCGTTCGTTCATGTACAACATCTTCCGAGAAAGTTCGTGAAGGATCGGTGACGAGTTTGAATAATTTGCGTAACCGCTAAATTGTATAAGTGTGAATCTTTTAATGTGAGTATTATAGTAATGATAAATTTATTTCATAATCGATAACTCATTTATACATAATCAGGATCACACATTATATAAAACAATACTATATTTAAAAGTTTTTACTGTACAATAAACATTCACATATGGATATTCATAAGGTTTAAGACCGACTAAATAAACGAGGATCCTATAAGCGAAATGCATGAGAGTCTTTCTAAGGAATCCTATTGCATATTTAAGCAGGTTTTAGAGAAAACCAAGAAATACTCCAATCGACTAGGTTGATGAAATGGATTCGAACCCAACACTTCCCCTTTTACTATAGAATCGTTAACAAATCGTAAGATTGATGACTCATACTAGAGTCATACAGCTGTATTGAAACTTACTGTTTTCAGTTAATGAAACTTCGAATGAGACAATTATTTTTACCAGCATGTAAATGAAAATTTTTATATTATTCCTATATGGATAAAACTTTAAATGATTCATTACAAGTGTAAACTCATACCATTAAATATTTAACTGTTGGCCGTATAAGTGGATTGGTCTGTGTGGGAGTCTTTCTATATTTAAGTGAGTTTTGAAGACATCCTCGGAAAACTCCAAACAGATAGGTTGATAAGCTGGAATCGAACCTGGTATTAAACACAGAATCGTTTGATCTTCCAAAATCCTTGTAACAACATGTTTATGAACTTTATAAGAAAATGCTTAATACGGTTTGAGCTTAGTAGATTTTGCATGCGTTAACTATGTAACAGCGAATTAAACATCTATAGTTGTAATTTTTTTCACTATATATTATTTAACTATATTTATACACCATGCATTGTATAATATTTCCCGGGGTAAAAGTTTAAACTGAGTAATTATTCATCAACATAAGTGTTAAATTGAATACAAAAGACAGTATATGAATAAACGGTTAGTAATGTGAAAATGCTGATTTGTAAAACATTTTGAAAGAAATAACTCATAAATTTTATTTCATATCTTTATACTTATGCATACACACACTTAAGAGACTTATATAAAACAACACTATGATTAAAAGTTTTACTAATTTTTCAGCATACAATAAAAAATAGTAATCAATATTCATTTACAATAAATAATTTAACGTTATTAAACCAAAAAATAATTTATTTTTTGATTCGATTTAAATAATTAATATTTATATAGGGTTGTTGGTTGATGAATGTCATTCAATGAACACTTAAACAAAGGGTTTGCGGATTATAATTGAATTGTAAACGAAATGTCGTTACACGTTTTGAATGACTATCCTCCTTCATCAGGATTTAACGGGTAGTTTTGGAAGACTATCCTGTCTTATTTATAAATTGTCAGATAAAAGAACAACACTCATGCTGCATTCTGATGGGTTGAATCGGGTCACATGATAAAATACAGCATTCATATAACTTTTTAGAATTATGCAGAACCTTTATTAAAAAAATTTTGTATGCATTTTAGGGACTTAGCATTTTTGGAGATATTTCGGAGACATAAGTTTTGATGGAATTAAAAATTAAAGGGATTACATAGGATGGGAAACAATAACATACCGGTAGTTAACAGTTAATTTTTTAACATACATTAAGGTTAGTGGATGAGTGTCAGGTAATTCATTTAAAACAAAAATATAATAAGGGTTGATTGAAACAAAGGGTTTGTAGGTTATAATTATAGGATAAAACGTTATGTGTTTCGAAAACCCTTCATCAGGATTGGAACAACCGTTTCGAATGATACTCTCCCTTCATCAGATAGACTTAAACTTTTATTTTATCAGAATGAAAGAAAACGATAGACGATTTACACTTATTGAAAACCCAACTTATAAATAATTCGACTTTCATTAAAAATACAAGTCGCATATATACTTTGAAACAATCAATAAATTTTATATTATCACTATGCATTAAATAAGTTTCCCATTTAACATTCAAGATGAATTTATTTTTTCATTAATTAAAAATTGAACACGTATTAATTTTTAAAATGACTATTTTTTAAAAAGTTTTAAAACAGCTAATAAATTTTATAAGCTTTTACAATTAAATAAATTTAGCATATTATGAAAGTTTTACATCACTCGATAAAATTTTTTATATAGGCAATAAAAGTTATACACATTATAAATATAAACTCATAAAATAAATTTCACACTTAACATTTAAACTCTAACCAATCAATCTTAAAGTAATTTTTTATCTTTTGTACATACTCATAAACCTTTTGTTTCTATTGTAAAGTGAAGTATAACTCATGCTTTAATTAAAATCTCTAATCAAAATTATAAGAAAGTAAAGTTTAGGAAATACCTATGTATTATAGGTAAATTAATACAGTATAAATATTCATGTTTTTCAGTTAAGTAAAAAAGTTATATAATTAATTTTACAGAGTACTTAAATAATGTATAATTAAGTTTCAGAATTATTATTATTATTTTTTTTTCTTCTATAGTATGTATACATAATTTTTTTAATACAAAGTTTTTATTAAAATACAATAACCAAAGTTTTGTAGGATATTAACTTAGAATGCACCTAAAACTTTAAATATATAGAAACAATTGTACAGTTGGTTTTGTCTGAAGCATATATATAAATAATAAAATCTTGTTCAGTTTAGTTTTTAAAACACTATAAAGATTTTAGATACACATATTTTTATGTTGTTTAAATAAAATTTTTAAAATGAAACAATATTAATGTTATAAAATAATACACTCAGCATGACTCACCGAGTGTGCTATTCCATCAAATTATTCCGCATACATGTAATAACAGGTCTGACTTAACTATATACTGAATTACCATTATTTCAGAAAAAGTTGGGACTTACCTTAAAACACGTCCTACACCCTTGGCAGACTTGAAGGAAATGAATGATACGAGACATTCTTATCAGTGACGCCCGGTCACGAGGTCAGTGACGTCACGAGTGATGTGATTGGCTATGCTCAGTCACGTGATCATGACGTCATCCTCTCATCAATGACGTCACCGATTGCTTATCAGCTACCACAACGCGCGGAAATGTCCTTCAGTACGCAGTGAAAAATATTCAAAGTCTACGGGACATTACTCGAAACGATTCCATTGTCTTATACGGTAAATTGAAATATAACACGCGGAAAAAAGATCGACATATACCGGAGAAACTATGCATACTGCCCGATGAAAATAACCCGCACAGCTAAGGATATGCTACCAGGATGAGAGTCAAAATCCAACTGAATTCAAACAATATGACAAGGTCTATAAATCTCGCGTGTTGATTAGATGGATTTGATGAATGGGTTTTCCCCCACACCTAACCAGAATGGAGAAGTCATAGGTTTTTTCCTCACCTATCACGAAGATGATATCTCTTAATTAAGTTTCTTAATTAAAATTATGCAAATTATATGTAAGTCTTTCAAATATCTCTTAATTATATTTTCTAATTAAAATTATGTATCATATGCTCTCCTAGTTAAAGATTTAATAAACCTAACTTTTATACAACATAAATAAATTTAATAAGTATAATCTGTTCGATGACTCATCAAACGATGACTCATCGTAAACATGTGCGAACATGTCTAAACATGTCTGAACATGAATCTACTTGAACCTTAATATTTTACTGAATAGTACCTTAATTTACTTGTGTAGAAAATTTATATAATTTTTATATAACTTTACTGTATATAAACATTTTGCAATTTTAAATAATAATAATAATAATAATAATGTTTTGTTACTTAACGACGTGTAAAGTTTTAATTTCAACGTAAAAATATTTTTGTAGTATAAATGAATGTGATTAATATTGCTGCGTATAAACAAAATGTTTTTTACGGGCAAAAATTCTAAATGCATGAATAAAATTTGTATAATAATAACAATATAAAAAACTTAAATGATAATTTAAATTGGAAATAAGACATAGAGTTTTTCATAGACATACTTTTATTTAAACAATTCAATTACAAAAATAGGTGTTGCATCTGAAATGGGTTAAATTTGGCCATACGTAGCTCTAATATATTGATTGTTACTAAATTCCACCCTGATCCTCGTTCATTAAAATTATCAAAACTGTTCATTATCTTGTTGAAAGCTATTTGCAGATCATGATCCATATCACTTGCTAAAAGTGCCATCTCCATATTTGATCGAAAGTGAGGGGAAATAAATTCTTCTCCATCTATAGTAGAGCGACAAAGGGTAACGTTTACAACTATATACCATTTCATCGCTTTCTTCTCACTTAATTGATAGTTCAGTTCATTTAAAAGGTCAGTTCTTAAATTACTAAACAACGAAAACAAGTCCATATCACCATTTTCATTGTCAAAGGTGGTGGTTGTGAAAACATTAAGTGTATTTCGCCTTTTAAAATGCATAGTTTTTTCCTTAAGTAGAGCTTGGTCGAAATTCATTATAGATACTAATGGCTTTTGATGATTCATTCTCTTATGCTTCAATAAATCCTGCTTGCGGTTGAATTTTTCACTGCATTCATCACATAAATGTTGGGGTGGAGACCTTGGATGATTTTTTCTGAGATATTCTAATAACTTGTATTTCCATGCAAAGGTTTCAGCACATACATCGCATGAATGTTGAGGTGAAGGTTTTCGGTGGTTCTTTCTATCATGTTCCAGTAACTCGTATTTCCATCTAAAAGTTTCACTGCATTGCTTGCATTCATATTCTATGGGGTTCTTTTCGTGAATTTTCGAATGTCTGTTTAAATCATCAATTCTAGCAAATGCTTTCTTACATATAACACAAAGATGTGGTTTTCGACCGCTGTGAATCTTCATATGTCTAGCCAAGTTAGATTTTTTAGAGGAAGTAGCATTACAAGTCGGACAAGTCAACTTCATATCGTCAGAAGTAGATGAAGAAGTTTGTTGAACAGGCATTTCTTCAAGTCGATCCATCTCTTGCTCCAACAGTCAGAGTATTACGCAGCAACCAAATTAAACGTCCGCACTCCACGAAAATAAGGTAGCAACTGATGAAATTTTTCCGTCGCTCGCAATTTATACCGAAAGTTTGTCGTCAAACGTATTTTTATCGCCAGATACATCCTATATATCGCCAAACACATTCTAAATATCGTCAAATTGTTTATAAAATCTCGCCACATTTTTATTAAAGGTTACAATATTTCTGCATTTATCACATAATTTTAAAGGGTTACTTGAATGTCATATCAAACCCTATAAATGTGAATTCATTAACCAATCAGATTACAGTATTTTATCCAGAGTCAACCAATCAGAAGACAGCATAAGTGTTGCAATTTAATAAGTTATAATAAAATTCCTTAAAATCCTGATGAAGGGGGGATAGCGTTTCGAAACACCACAACTACCCTACAATTAGAATCACCCAACTCCTTGTTTCTATGAATTCTGTAAAAATTTTCTAATATAAATTTTGAATCTCTGAATGGTAATACTAAAATTTTAAAGTCTAAACCATTATTTAAATTTATAGACCCTTTGTTTTTTTGAGTCAAAACTTCTAACCTCTCGAAATATATTTTCAATCTCTAAAAATGCTAAGTTCCTAAAATATTCATTAATTGTTGCTGATGTTAATTAACTTCAACCATCCATTGTTTCATTCAGTCAAATTCCCTGTCCATCGCAAAAAATGTTAAGTCTCACCGGAAATTATTTATACTCTTCCAATGGCAACACCTAAATTTTAAACTCTATACCCTGTTTTAAATTATATAGTACTCACCAACCCTTGTTTCATTTTGTTAAATTCCCTGAAATACATAGGAAAATTTCTATTTAATTCCGTAATCAATTTATAATCCCCGAATGACAACTCTTCAAAAGTTTCTATTCTTCCGGTGGCAACACCTAAATTTTAAAGTCTATACCATTCATTAAATGTTTTTCATTATATAATACTCTTCTACCTTTGTTTCATTTAATCAACTTCCCTGTCCATTGCGAAAAAATGCTAAGTCTCGAAATTCATTTTCAAACGCGCAAAAAGTTTAAATATTTTACAATCTTTGAATGGCAACAGAACTCTCATATAAGATGATGACAAAGTAGTGCAAAAAAGGACACGTTCTGCGGCAGGGTGGTGGCGCGGAGGCGCGTGTGGAGGCGCGGAGTGACTACGTAGCTCCGTGGCTCCGCGTACGCCACAACGCCACCACCCTGCCGCAGAACTGTCCTTTTTACACTACTACTGACATGGAACTACTTTTTCTAAATCCACAACTTAGATTCTAAAAGTCAGTTACAGAATTTTTCCTCAGTGTATCATTATATCCTTATCAGTTATCATTATCACATAAAGGTATACTGCAGAAAATTTCTAGTATAACTAATAATATGTATATATTATGCTGGTAATAAATGATTCCGTTTCATTTTTCAATAACATTTTTTATCGGACAAAACCAGAATGTTTGTGCAGAAAGTAAAACCATACTGATCATAACAATGCTAGCCTTTTAAATGTATGCAAAAGGAAAGTATAAGAAATATTTTATAAAGCTCCAAATCAATGTTTTTGATTTTAGAAAAAAAAGAGAGAGAGAGAGAAACAGGAACTTTAAAAACAAACATTGAAAGTAGCTTTGCCAACTTTTATACCGGGTGCGCCAAAAGTTCGTGAAAACTTTAAAAATTCATTATAAATGAACAAATGATGATAAAAAAAAAAAAGTGCATTTTGCGCGAATGACATCAGAAAAGGCCGTTTTTTTTTTTTTTTTTTTTTTTTTTTTTAAGTTCAAAAAATGACCGTTAGGTAGCGCTGCGGTGCATATACAAAGCTGATTTATGCAAATTAGGTTGTCAATAAATCACCTGAATGCACATGGACTCTGCTGGGATTCATCCAGACATGCTATACTCAGCTGTCACAAGTGTTGTGACTCACCTTACTTGCTCCATACAATGTGGTGGAGGTCATGTTGAACAACTTCAGCTTAAATAAATCTTTGAAAATGTAGAATTGTATTGGTATTGTGTTTCTGCTCATTATATTTTAATGTATCACTCATGTGTATTAATTTGCTCAACGTATTTAACATCAGCTAACGGTCATTTTTAACTAACTTTTTTTTTTTTGTTCTTAAAAAAAAAAAAAAAAAAAAAAAAAAAAAAATCCGCCCTCTTTCTGATGCCATTCGTGCAAACCGCACTTTTTTATTATCATTTGTTCTTTTTTAATGAATTTTTAAAGTTTTCACGAACTTTTGGCGCACCAACAATTACCACCAATTTAACAATTACCACCAATTTTGAAGAATGATGTTTGATATACAGGATAGTTGATTAGACATACATACAATTAATCAAATACTGCAATTAAAAATTAATTATAGATATTGGAAAAAAAAAAAAAAAAAAAAAAGGCCTTAAAAGTTGGCAACAATGCTTGAAAGGGATATCAATAGCATGCAAAAAGAAGGGGAAATATCTGCTTTGTTGCACCAAGACCTATGGCCTTTTGTTTATTACTTGTAAAATTTTAAAATAAAATTTACAGTACTGAAATTTTATTTTATAGAGAAATAATTACTTTATAACAGAAACTTTAAATTTAGACGTTATGTTTACGAATAATATCCATCATTACTAGAAATCATTATTATTATTTTCTTTTTTGTAAAATAAGATTTCATCCACTATTGCCATTGTAATATTTTATGTCTTATTTCCTTCACTATGTCATCATTTTATTTATATTTATATTTACATATAAACATCATTTTATTTTATTCATTTATTTATTTTGAAAGTGCAAAATGAATTTTATTCCTACTTTTCTTTTTTTTTTCTATTTGACGAAATATAAATAGTAGTGTGTTTAGTCAGTGTGACTTAAGAAAAATTTCCACTGACTTTTTTTTTTTTTCTTTCTTTCCTTTAACATACAAAATTACAGCTGATTGGTTAAATTTTATTTTCACTTGTTAGTTAAGGATTTTGTGTAGTACTTCAGTTGTTGATTACAGGTTTGAACTGTTAGGGGGGATATTTACTGCTTTATTTTATTAATATTATTTTATCATTATGAAAGTGAAAAACTGTAAATCATCTCGAATTTGATTCATGATATCCAAAGTTTTTCTGCATGAAAGAATGAAAATTATTTGAGATTTAAACTAAAATATTATATTTAAACCAGCATTTGAAAAAGTTGGAATATAACATTAAATTTATTAAATATAAACCCAATGAAATTGCTTCTTTCTATAGTTGTTATATTTGACAACGATAAAATTTATTCATAGTTCTTCACGTAAAATAAATGTTGAACTACTTTCATTCACTGTATAGAAAAGAGAATAGCTTGAACTATATCTGTACGAAATATAACAAAATAAGTGTAAGAAATAAAGCTAATAAACCTGTTCCCCCCTAATTGAGTAAAACCAACATCGCTTTTATCAATTACATCTCAGGGCAGGAGAACACCAGTAAATGCTAATTGCCGGTCTAGTGATTCTCTAAACAACCAAACTACAGCAGGGAAAATTATCCCTCGAGACAACCTCATCTTAATCACATCAAGGGGAGGTGCCTGGCTGCCAAAATGTCTGAAAAGTAGAGAATAGTGTTCCTGCCGTTCCTGCCCAGCATCCCCATCGTCTCCCTCTTGCTTTTCTCTGTTCAGCAGAACTGGGAGATATGCTGCACTGCAGCATAAAAGAACAGCTAAGCTGGGAATCCAAACAGATGGAGTAGATATGTGGTTGGGTGGATTATCACAGTAAAAGATATGAAAAATAATAAGGGGATAAGGAGAGAGAAGGCCAAACGGTAACTCTAGAAATGTTTTTCCACTCTACTCGTTAACAGGATTAACGACAATGGAGAGGGATGGGAGATTTTGGGGTGAGAGATTACTTTTACAGGCTTCAGTTAAAAGTTAGATAATTCTAAAAAGATATTTTCTTTTGACCTTTTTTTTTTTTTTTTTTTAAGATATTATTACTAATGCTAACGGCGTGATTTATCAGGATATTTGTCACTAAATGTCATAAACGGTTAAAGTTCAAAGATTACTAAAACAGAGTTTTTCTGCCTTTGTTTTTTTATTTGGTTATGGCTAATTGCTTAATATTTACCGAGGATTGTTTTAGCAGATAAAATCTTTGCATATGTGCAATTTAGACAATACAAAGATTAACTTTTTACTGCATAAATAAAATTTGATTTCTTAATATGTTAATTTCTCTTTCTTGCTCTCGGATATAGTCACAGCAAAATAATTTGCATTTTCTTTTATATTTCACAAAAATAATAAGATTAAAAAAATTTCACAGATCTAACATTTTTAAAAGTAAATATTTTTCAGCAAATCTTGTAGTTATTGTCGATCAGTATAAATTGCTCATTAGATCTCAACTGGAAGCTTGTAAAAGATGAAGCGACGCGAGGGAGAAACCAGTCAGTTCTCGATTTAGAGGGGGGGGGGGGGGATCGCATATTTTCTAGGGATGGTAAAGTCACGTTTTTAAACAAAGCCTTTTTTCATCTTGAATGCCTATTTCTATTTGGAAAATATGCTTTTTTTGTAGAAGTTTTCCTTAGGGGATCATTACCCCCATGCCCTTCATCTTTGGGTTCGTCCGTGAAGGGAAGAATGTAAATTGGAGCAGTCCACTCTAGATCAATTTAGGCCTAATACATACTTTCTTTCAAAGTTATAAAATTGACATATATTTCACTTTTAAAAATAAAACAAAAAAATTAAAAGCTATTAAAATAAATATATATAACTAGTCTGGTACATATAGTGTAGTAGTTCCCACCCACTTTGTAAATATGAAGGGAGGGGGGAGGACAGGATATTTACTAAGTTATTGAACTGATTGCTTGCTAACTTGTTATTCTTTTTTTCTCCCGTCGACAGAATGTGTTTATCCACAGAAAGAAATATGTTTTGTTAAACAGCCTATATTTGTATTAAGGAAACTTTGATTAAATAAGAAGAGAATACACACACTAAAAATAAATGAATTCTCAGGCCCCACAGAGTACGACTGAATTTCTACACTCTAAAATGGCTTGGCAAAGGAAAGCTTAGAAGGAGGTGACTTTTCTTGCATTATATATATATATATATATATATATATATATATATGCAGAGAAAGGACATTTGTAAACTCTTTTACTTCGAGTTCATATAGTATTCCTACAACACTTCTCATTTACTCATGAATATTTACATACATTTAAAACATACAATCTCATAAGAAACAGAGAGCACAAAGTAATGGGTATAAATGTATGTACATTGGTTTTAAAGAAATTTTTATGCAAGTTTTAAACCTTTGTTCCTGCATTTATCAGTAAAAATTGTTTTAGATACAATGTACCAGTTTTGACGAAAACAGAGTTTAAAAATTTTTTATAAACGGGTACATACACTTATTTTTAAATAATAATTAAATAAAAGTATTTTATTATTGCATTACTAAAACATTGTAATTATTTATTGTATAAATTATTCATTGTAATAAAATCGATACTTTTCGATTATTGTAATTTATAATATCATCACTAGTTACTTAAGTTCCTTGTGGTCAGTTTTTATTATTATTATTACTATCATTACTAACCAGAAATGAGAAAAGGATATTTTAACAAAACTTTCCTCGTCATTTATATTACAAAATATTCATTATTTTTTATTATTTACAAATTCTTTATTTTTATTCATTATTAAAATTTTCAAACATATTTTGAAACAAGAAAAGAAAAGATCAAAAATATACAAGTTCTGCTTTCGAAATAAACGGAGCCAATGCAAACTTTTTAAATTACATACATTTCAGTTTCAGAAGCAAAATTTTTGCGCTATAAACTAGCTAACATAGCTTACAAAAAAAGAAAGGCTAAAATAAATCTTTCATTTTCTTCTTTAATTTAAAATACCCTTCGGGTAAAAGGAGGAGGAGAATAATCGAGTGTGTCTATATTACATCTCGCTTTAAAATATTCCCCCTAAAAAATTTTTGCGACATTATGAATCGCATCTCCATTTTATCTTACCATTAATATATTGAAATGATATGAAAACTATGCATGTGCACCCCTACTCACTTCCGCATATTGCATCTATCGATTTAGAATCAATTACTTTCAAGACTTCAACTTGATACATCTTTTCTTTTCTTTATTTTTCCCCTTTCTATTTCTCTCCTCTCCTCTCTTACATCCTCTCTCTCTCTCTCTCTCTCTCTTTTTTTCCCCTCTTTTGCAAAGAAACGTTTTACTTCTTCCATCTTCGTGTTCATACTTTAATTTAAATCGCAGGAAAAAAAAAATATAGAGAGGGGAAAAAAAAAAAAAAAAAAAAAAACTGTTAAGCATCTAAGCTCTCAAACTCTCGAAATTCTCCGCGAAGAGCAGAAACTTTGTAAAAGGAGTTGGCAATAAAAAAATTTCTGAGCTCCGTTGCCATGACAACTTCTCATAAAAGCCAGTATTTTCTGAGAGATTTCCCATTTTCTCCGATCAATTATTTTTAAGATTAGGAACTGCATATTTCGCTTGCCATCTTGTTTTTTTTTTTGTTTTTTCCTTAATTCTTTATTTTTCTTTTTTTTTTTTAAGACTGATTAATAAAGGAGAAATAATAAGGTGGAGACTATCAAATCAAACATATATATATATATATATATACTGTTTATTTGCAAGAAAAAAGATAAATTAAACAGTATTTTTTATGCAAAGTTATTTCAGGAAATATTTATTGTAGCGTGAATAACATAAGCAAAACTAAAGAAAATTTATCATAAAAAGAAGTATTTTACCGAGAAAAAAGATATACAAACTAAGTTTATATATATATTTTTTACATACTAAAAGTGGCATGATAGTCATCATGGTGAATGCATTAATTGAATAGGGGGAAAAAAAATTATTTTGAATCAAAATTTATGCTCGACAATATTTAGGAAATATTTAGGAAAATTACTTAATAAGACATACTAATTCTTTGTTCATATTATACAGTACTCTTAGCTAAAAATTCATTTTCTAAAAAAAAAAAAAAAAAATGCCGAACATAATGTTGTTGGAATTATCTCCAAAATACCAAAATTGTTTAAAAGAATATAAGAATCGCTGGCTTGCATTACATTTAACATATAGGGTAAGCTGATTAAATAAATGAAAGTTTAATCGCCGTTTGTGGTTTAATTTTTATAATATTTATATAATGCACCTTTTGAAACTTAACAGTGTAAACACATTTGTTTGTATGTAAATTATACATATGAATGAAGAGTGGGAACTTGTAGAGTACTACTTTAGGTTTTTGGGTTTAGCATGAAAAATAGTACCATAATTTACTAAATGAAGAATTCTTACCAATGAACGAATACAAAATTTTACAGTGGATGAATATGTGGGATTTCAATTTAAATACAGCGTTTAATTAAAATATTTTTATGCTCTGTGTTTGTTTTATAATCCGTACAAATAATTGCAATAATCCGCGATTGTAACGAAATGCTCGCCCTCTGGTGGGGTAAGGTGAAATTATCATACCACTGGTAGCTTTCACGCTGAAACAATGATAGAACAACAAGAACGAACAATAAATAAATACACGTGGCTATTATATTTACTAACAAATGCAGCTGAGAAAGCGCCATCTATCGATCATTACAAACGCGGATACACACACACAGTAATAAAACTAATAATTAGTTTGAAAACTGCAGGTCTACGCTACTCTGTGTACTAATCAGTGGGTAATTATTGAGTAGTGCACCAAACCATAGATATAGTAATATATATATAGATCTATCATTCCCATGTTATCGAACAAAAATTTTTGATGGCGAAAAAAAGTTTTGGAATCAGTCATTAGAAGGTATTGAAAAAAAAGAAAAAAAAAGAAAAATGAATTTGAAACTGTATCTGGAGTTTTTTATTCACCTTTATTAAATAAATTATTCATAAATTTTATTTACTAAATTATCCATGTGTATTCCTGTGTGTAATTTAATCGGGGGAAGACATTCATTAGAGTGACTTTTCCCGAGTAAAACGGAATCACTTTTTCCTTCTCGCTGATCAATCTATGTCTTACTGCTATATCTATAGACCAAACAGGTGTCAAATATCTTTTGATTCTGAAAAAGGAAGTTACTGTTGCCATTATATCTAAGGGAGGAGGAACCTTATTTAATAATAATAATAATAATAATAATAAATTATAAACTGTGCATTCGTTTGAAGAAGTTATTCAGTGGTTGGTTTACTCTAATAAAACATTTACTATAGCGTTTCTTTAAAAAATATTTTTCTGAAGATTTTTGAAAATAATGATAATAATAATAATAACAATAATCATTTAAATAAATTTTTGAAGTATTAAGAATAAAAACTGTTTGAATCCATCTTTCTTGTTATTTTAAGTCAAAAAAGGAACAATGATGTCACATTGTAGTAAGTAAGAAACGGTAAAAACCTTCACTGTTTACTGAACTCGATTATGCAAAATATTTTGATATGCGTAGAAATTCATTTTTATTTACATATGCATTGAACTCCGCCACACTACACAAATACAAATATGCTAGATCTTTGATTTTTGTTGATTGTTACTTCATGATAAATTTTTCATTATTTTGTCATTTATGTCATTACTGCATTTTGCTCATAAAGAAGTTTCAAATTATCGACTTTCATAATATTTTTGAAAGATTCATTGCTGATAAGATATTTGAAAAACAATGCCCTATATTATTTAAACTGATTAAAAAAGTGTCTGAAAGTTTTATGCCTTCACAAGTGAAAATAAATCCATAAATATAGCAGAAATTAAAAAAACTGAATTTTAAATAAAATGTTAGATTTAAATTCAACTTATAGGTTTAAAATTTAAAAAGTTATGTATTTTATTTTATTTTATTTTTTAGATTAATGTTTAAAGTTTCTTTTCTCTAAATCCCATTAATTTCTATAGAATTTAAATTTCTTCGCTGCTTGCACTTGTAAAACCTCTCTAAGTTGGGCACCTACGGTTCCAAGAAAAAGTGTCCAACTTAGAGAGGTGTTCAACTTATAGGGGTTGGGTTAGACATAATGTTAATGGATTCATTCCGTTCCGAGAAAAAGCGTCCAACTTATAGGGGTGTCCAACTTGAGAGGACTGTATTTATCTCTAAAAAATGTACAAAAACAAGATTTTATTTCATTCGCTCTTAAAATAACAAAAATAATAATAACAACAACAAAGCAAAATTGCTAGAGTTTTTATATATGTGAACTATACAAAACTTCGAATAAACTATAGGTATCTAATTAAATGGGCAAACTTTTTCTTTTTGCTTTCTTAAAAAAATATAAATAAATAAAATAAAAGGTATGGAATGCATAAAACTGTACAAATAAAATAAAATAAAGAAGTTCTATGTCTTGTGCTCGTATGAATGCATATATGTATTTATATGTGTAGAATAGTGTTAAATTTTATTGAACTGACAGAAGTTATGCGAGGATTTTCTAATTTAATATTATTTTATTAGTTTGTGAAAAAGGTTTATAATGAAAAAGATTTACTTAAAAAAAAAAAAAAAAAACACTTCATACCGTTTTTAAATGTTTCAAATCGTGTTTCTTAGGGGGTAAGGGATAAAGGAGGACGAAACTGCGGGTAGTTCCCGGAAAACTCTTGTTAAAAAAAAAAAAAAAAAAAAAAAAAAAAAAAGTGTGCGTGTGTGGGGGGGGGGGGGGGGGAGAGGTAATATTTCTTCCCACTTCTTTCTCCAGCAGAAAAAAAAAAAAAAAAAATCAGAATTAGATAAACAAGGTGATATCCACTATGAAATTCCTGAATTTTCAGTACGGCTGAAAATGGACTAATTATATTAAAGAGGAAACATGAAAAAAAAATAAAAAAAAATAAATAAATAAATAAATAAGTAATTATATATATATATATATATATATATAGCAATGCTGAAAACTAAGCGATTAAAATAAAATTACACAGTAGCATATAATAATAATATCTACCTGAGAAACACGTAATGCAATGCTACTTCTAACTTCTAATGATCCAATATGACATTAATCTTTTTGAGTTTTGTTATAAAACAATAACACTAAGAGAGAATGCTAAAAATAAACTCCTTAAAGTATGTTGATTTATCCCTCTCAAGGAAAAATCTAAATGAACACTTTGAAAAATTCAAAATATTAATACTAAATTATCTGAGAACGCTAATAAAACCTTCCACCAAGCCACCAAGATGTATTTATTAAGATGAGAGGACTATTTCTTTTCGGCAGAGAAAGAGGGAGGAAAAAGTCGCCCCCCCCCTTTTTTTTTTTTTTTTTTTTTTTTTTTGGATCACCTTCAATGACGAGAATGTCCGGCAACATCCACAGGGCCCGATTGAGCTTTGAAGCTAGGCAGGGATGGAACACGGGCGCAGAATTCATACCGGAATCCGTTTAAGAAATTTCTCTACCTATAATATCGTTGATTTAAGAAGTAGAAAATTTTCTTACATTGAGAGTGGTATGAATTCTGCACCCGTGTTCCATCCCTGAGCTAGGGGAAGCTCAGCATCATTTCGGGGCCCCCTTTCACTTCGGAAAATTTTGTTTTGCTGTTACATATTGTAATATAAAAATGCTATAGACCAAAAAATAGTGTGTGTTTATTATTTTTATTTTTTTTTTCCTACATCTGGGTGGTTTCTACACAGAACATTAAAATCATACAACTTTTTAACTAAGAACATTCAGATTTTTGAGGTTAAGTAATAGATCTTTCCCGAAATAGTGAGTGTTTTGTCTTGTTTTAGGTAACCTTTCTCAAAAAATATGCAATCTCAGTGTGAAAATATGAAACAAAAAATTCAAGACCATGATTTTAATCGTTATGGGGGCCCCCTCTTAAATTTTAGAGGGGAAGCTTGTGCTTCCTGAGCCTTTTGGATAATCAGGCCCTGAACAGCCAGCTTTAATTCTGTTTCGGACAGAATTTTAATTTGTTTTCCGCTTTCCTTTTTTTTTTTTTTTTTCAAGTGTAACATCAAGCAAAATTGTATGCAGAGGGATAATGTAATGTTTAAAAATACTCTGTTGCTAATTATTTGATCGCAAAAGAGTTCTTCCACAAGACTGATCGTTCCTATGGCAACTTAAAAGATTTTTTTTTTACTTATTCTTTCATTTCTTCCAAGAACAAAATTATTAGGCACGGCACAATATTAACAGACCTTCTCATTGATTGATTATCTGCCAACAAACTTTGCGACATTCATCGTAAAATCTCGCCCAAAGAAAATATTAACCGCTACCACCATAATTATCATGGTTTCCAAGCGTTCATGCAAGAAACTGATTAATATTTCTAGTAGTCATAGAGAGGCGTTCCGTTAGTGCCTGAGGCTTTATTATGTCAGCATTAATTGAATTGTGGAAATCATTCTCCGGAAAAAAAAAAAAAAAAAAAAAATTACAGAGAAAGGAATGAATGTATCTCACCCTGAGAGAGAGTAGTGTTTTTCTTTTAAAAGAATAACATTAATTCTAAGGAAACATATATTTTATGAAGAATAATTCCAAGAAAAGCAACTAGATCCGCTATTATAATCTTATATCGATTGCAATCAAGCACAGCTTAAAATCTATAGTTTTTTTTTTTTTAAATCTAATTCTTTTCTTGTTTTACATATGTATTTTAAAATATCTGGTTTGATACGTTTTTTTTCTCTCATTTTCATTCATTCTATCTTCTCTCTCGCCTTTTTTTTTGGGGGGGGAGGGGGGATACACGTGTATAGTGTTTGTAGTATATGTGTATTTTCAGAATATGGAGCACTTTATAGAATTTCTAATTATCTGGATTAAAATGTTTACAAATTACATGAATTTACCAAATCTTAATAATTTTTAGAAAAGAATAACTAAAAAAAAAGAGAGAGAATAGTTTAATTTTTTAAACATAATTCACAGCCGTTCTTCACCATATTTACAAAATCAGTTTAATTCATATAAGCATGTAAATTTTTTTAATAAGTAAACAATCATAGAAATATTTCACGAAATGTAATCAATAATAGATTATTACTCTTATCAGGAAATATCACTCTCATCAGGAAAAGAAAATCATTGCTGAATTCTTTGACATTTCTATATTATTATTATTATTAATCAGGCATCTGTATATTAAAATAATTTCCTGAACATCGTAAAATATTTCACATTACTGTGTAGAGAAAACTGAACTTTAATGCAATTTTCAAAATAAAATCGCCAAAAAATTTTACATCTATCTTTGAGAAACGACAATCAGGAAAATCAGATCATTTTCTATGAGCCAAACCTTAAATACATTATATGTGAAAATAAATACAGTAAATTAATAATTATTATTCTATCAATATAATGCATAATTTACTCTTTCTTTTTTTTTTTTTTTTTTTTTAATTTTAATTTAGTGGAGCATTTTAAAGTGATTTAAGTTCTCTGAAGACTTCACGTAAATTTTGACATTCACATAAGTAAATCTCAAAATTTAGAATTGATCTTATTCTTAAAAAAACCTACCCAAACTGAGATGTCAAGCAGTTTCATTTCATTTTCTAAGCAATAGCAATCAGCAAGCAGAGTTCCTGTTTCAGTACGGTACACCTAGCGCCATCTATTATTGAATAAGTAAACTTATTATGTAAATTAAAAGTTTCAGATTTATTTACTAAATTTTAAATTCAAAATTCTTGGAAATGGAAAGCATTTTTTTTTTTTTTTTTTTTTTTTTTTTACATAGACCATAGACCTGTTAGACTATCGGACAAGAAATTTCGGAGTCTTAAAAATATGATCAGTTAAAAGAATGTCTTTATCCCCATTATTATTTATTTTATTACAGAAAAAAAAAAAAAAAAACATACATAGTTTTAAATTCTATTTTCGCATTTCATAAAATTGTATTATTATTTTGAAATTTATTTTAAAGTTTAAAATTTTAAAATTTCACTTGTGAAATTTAGCAATTTACAGTTATCAATCAATTTTTGAAAAACGGAAGTAGTTTCTGAATGTGAAAACGGAATTTAAAAATATGTATTATGCAAAACATAATAAAGGGGATTGCTTTCTCATACATTAAACATAGGATATGGATGACCTTGACAATTACTGAACAATTAGCATTAATTTGACAATTAGCTTGACAAAGCCTTGACAATTAGCTTTAATTTAGCTGCGTTTCCGCTTTGTTTGCAGCACTCGTGCCCAGTGGCGGATCCAGAACTTAACTTTGGGGAGGGGGGGGGCTGAGAGTTTTCAAGATGTTATTCCGGGTCAGTGAAAAATTTACAACAGTAACATTCAATTTCAATTGTGAATGTTAGTGCTTTTTTTTTTTTTTGGAGGGGGGGGGGGGCTTCAGCCCCCAATCCCCCCCCCCTTAGATCCGCCACTGCTTGTGCTTATTTTGTTCGCCTGACGAAGTGTTTTCTTTCGACCCGGAACAATTGTTGCGAGTTCTTGCATTTTATGGTGTTTTTTAAAAGTTCTTTACTTTCAAAAGGATTAAAGAGTTATTATACATATATATCAAGCGTTCATCTTAATAAATGTATTTTTTTTTTTTTTTTTTTTTTTTTTTTTTTGACACGTGCATTTTTTTTTTTTTTTTTTGTGCACCTAGAAATAGAAATGCTGTTATTTTTTTTAATAATAAAAGCTCCAGTTTCCTGAAACTAAAGCTGAAAATAATGTCATAGCTAAAACAATGTTCTGGAATAAAGAAAGTAAAATTTTATGCATGGTTTCCATGCGTGCATTTCAATTAAACAAAGTAATAAAAAAGGACAATTTAACGGAAAAATTAACACGGCAATCACCAGGGCCAGATTATGGCACGGGCACACGGGGCACTAGCCCAGGGCCTCCAAATTTAGGGGGCCTCATTTCCAAAAATTGAGAA
This sequence comes from Salticus scenicus, assembly GCA_963930645.1. Classification (NCBI taxonomy): domain Eukaryota; kingdom Metazoa; phylum Arthropoda; class Arachnida; order Araneae; family Salticidae; genus Salticus; species Salticus scenicus. The sequence goes on along the minus strand of OZ005650.1, from coordinate 225,061,058 downwards.
GTTATAGCGCAATTTTTTTCATTTTATGTCTATTAAAAACAAAAATTGATTAAATTTTTCTTTCTATATTTTATTAGAGAGCTTAAACAATTATTAAGTTTTGTGAATAATTTCCTAAACATTGGCTGATCAATACGCTTCAGTTTTTCATTTGTCATTTGTTAAACATTAAACTAATATAGGTTGCTAAAAAAATGAGGAAATAGAAGGTATAATTGAAGGTAAAATTTGAAAAATGCACTATTTTTTTTTATTTATTTTTGTTTTTGAGAATGGGTCCTTTTGGTGAGCTCTTTGGAGCAGGGTAAGGGGGCCTCCAAATAGCATCAGTGCCCTGGCTCTTCAAAAAGCATAGTCGGGCCCTGGCAATCACAACAATGTGTTGAGGTAAAGAAAATAAAACTTTATCTAGAAAGATTCGTTCATTGATCCAAATAATGAAAAATAATCTGATATGTCACTCACACGACTTTCTCTTACCCTGAAATTTAATAATTAATTTATTATAAATATAGGTTGAAGTTTAAGAGGTAAGATAACGAGTACTGATATGCAAACCTATGTTAAAATAAGTCAAATTAGAGTTCGGAACAGCTTTATTTGACAAATAATTCTATCTCAGGGGGGTTACCGCCCCCCTCAACCCCCCCGTTTCATTACTGCACCTACATTTATATAGAATTTAAATCTGTTATTAATATTAAAAGCTCACTTAAAATTATTCAGACAACTTTTACACGCAACATTCCTTGAAACTTATCAATCTTGATTAAACTTTTCCAGCAACAAACTTATATAAACTTCAAAATACAACTTTTGGATCGCCTAAAATCATTCGTTTTTGAGTTACTCTAAGAGACACAAAGATCAAACGTTAAAAAACTTGATTTCGATAATCAGGAATCCTCGAAACGTGTAAATATACAAAAAACAAGCGATGAATATTTAACTTGAAAACATACATTATTTACCTTATCTCTATGAGGAATTCATTTCAATTACTGAATAGTTTTCCTGGAAATGGTAAAATATTATAGTAAAGCACATTTGCTAACAACAAAAAAGAATGTTATCGCTTAAATATTTTTAGCCCCGTATATCTTTTAAAGGTTATGTACAGATCACATAGTGCACCTAAATGTAATCCTATAGTAATAACACACGGCACAACCTGAAATACACTTCCATCAATTTTTAGCTATTGTCGCACTATAATCTAGTTCTTTTGTGTAGCCCTGTAAATGAACAGTGAATGATTTCCTAACCATATTCGACATGGGACATGTTTTTATGCATATAGAAAATATACATTCATTTCATTTGTTTTAGTGCAGTCTATAGCTATTAAACCCTACTTACCCAATTTTCCCCATAGACGTAATGTATTTGAATTATCTTGAGTGTCCCTGTACACGAACCATTTGCTTCATCTCAACAAAAAGCTTAGTGTAGCATCCCTATATCATACACATTTGGAATACCAAGTGTGGACTTTCTGCTACCATTTGCTCTTGAGATATGGTGATAACAGACACACACACACACACACACACACACACACACACACACACACACACACACACACACAGACAGACACACAAAGACCAATCGCTAAAAATATGATTTTCGGATTCAAGGGTCCTCAAAACGTGTAAATATAACAAAATCTCGCTTTCGAAAATTTGACCCACAAAAAATACTTTCTCTACCTTATGTGTAAGAGAAAGTAAAAAAATCATTGGGCCAGTTGCTGCAGTTTTATTATTATTAGTAGGACTGAGGACTATTAGTCTCAATCTACGAATTTTTACGATAGTTGGATATTTATCGAAATCGAAAATATAATTGAATAATTTGAAAACGATGTTATAAAAAAAAAAAAAAAAAACTAATAGACAGTCAGTCCTCCGTACAAAACTAAATTCTGCTTTTGCCAGAATTTCATCAAAATCTTTCTTTCTTCCCTATTTATTATTATTATTATTATTTCATATTTCTATTTTTAAAGTAAATTATTTTCATTGCCATGCGGAATTTTAATATGTCAGGGGAAAATAATAAGAAATTAAATATATACAATTCAACTACGTCACCCTGTTATAAAATTTAAGTTAAATGATTACGATGTCTTTTTTAATTTCTTGGTGATGTTTGAACTTCAAAACATACAAATATCATGATGCAAAAGATTGAGTTATTTGTTTTAAGTACCGTCTAAACCAATGTTTAATAATTTAAACTGAAAAGGAGACATAAATTTGAAAATACATGTGTAAAAATCGAGACGCGGACCGACTACTAATAAAATTAAAATTAAAATTAAGAAAACTCGCGTTGTCGAATGACAAAATTTGAGAATGCAAAACAAACGAAATACGACAAGCTAGATTTAATAAATTGAAACTTATCTTCTTAATCCTAAGTTTTTATTTTCATTAGTTACATTAACAAAATTCGTTTTATTCGTGCATAAAATTTTCTGGTATTTTAAAACCGATTTGAAAAAGCTGATCAATGACCTTATGCTTTCATAAAAGCAAAAAATCTTTGAGAAGCACTCGTAAATTTAAAATTTCAAACTTATTTGCAGAACACGATAACTTGCTAGGTGCAAATGGTGCAAGTCCTCCGTTCCGCTCCATGGAAAAAAAAAAAAAAAAAAATCAGGAGTGACTCCACTCGACTTCCTGAACATTGAATAATTAATAGTTTTGTAGATAAAGCAAAGAAAGAGGAGTTGTTAAACAAACAAAAGAGAGAAAACCATAATAGAGTGTTTGAGTATTTTTCTCCATCTATTACACGATGTTTTATTTAACGCTACTGAACTTTGAGCCCATAGATATAATGATAAAGAATTTTTCGTTGTGTCCCTGTAAAAACCTATAAATGATAGATTCACCAAAATGCTTATAGTTAGTGCAACAGTGATTTATAATATTCATATAAATTTTCAGCTCATTTGAATGAGGCGTTTAAATGCTATCGCACTTTTAAAAATTTGGTCCCATAGGCCATAATGATAAAAAAAATTTTCTTTGTGTCCCTGTAAAAAAACTGTAATAGCTAAATTCACCAAAATCTATACAGTTGGTGCAACTGTGACCTATAACATGTGTAAAAATTTTTTGCTCAGATTAATAAGGCGTTTAGACGTTATCACACTTTTAAAAATTTGGCCGCATAGGCCATAATGATAAAGAATTTTTCTTTGTGCCCCTGTAAAAAAACTGTGGGTGCTAAATTCACCAAAATCTATACAGTTCGTGCAACTGTGACCTATAACATGTGTAAAAAATTTTTGCTCAAATTAATAAAGCGTTTAGACGCTATCACACTTTTAAAAATTTGGCCCCATAGGCCAAAATGATAAAGAATTTTTCCCGGTGTCCCTGTAAAAAAACTATAAGTGTTAGATTCACTAAAATCAATAGGGTTCGTACTATGGTGACTTACAATATACGTACTAACTTTCAGCTTATTCGAACCAAGCGTTTAGACGCTAGCGTGCTCACTCTCAGTCATACACACATACATACACACATACACACACACATACATACATCATCGTAAAAATAGTGAAAACGGACTCAGGGGACCTCGAAACGTATAGAAACATCAAAATCTCAAGTTCGGATTTTTGACATGATTACAATATTTTACTCACTATAGTGTTCGGAAAGTAAAAAGCAAAATACTGTTAAATTTCTTGACACATGACACATTAATATTAAAACTTATAAATAATATGCATTTACATATAAAAATGATTTTGAAAATACATGCCTGTTTCCGTTGTTGGAATGGAAAATATTAAAAAACTGTAACATAAAAATAAAACTACGAAAGTAAATCAAATATTGCAATTTTTTAAGAAATCCTTTATGATTGCTATCAACAAAAAAAAAAAAAAAAAAAAAAAAAAAAATCTGCAGTGACTCCACTCGACTTTCCGATCATTGAGTAATTAACGGTTCTGTAGATAAAGTAGAGTAAGAGGAGTTGCTAAATAAACAAAAGAAAAAATTATAATAAGGTTTTGAGTATTTTTCTCCATATAGTACACGATGTTTAATTTAACGCTATTGAATTTTGAGCCCACAGATCATAATGATAAAGAATTTTTTGTTGTGTCCCTGTAAAAACCTATAAATGCTAGATTCACGAAAATGCTTATAATTAGTGCAACAGTGACTTATAATATTTATATAAATTTTCAGCTTCATCCAATAAGGCATTTAGACGTATCGCACTTTAAAGTTTGAGCCCATATGCCCCAATAATAAAGAAATTTGCATTGTGTCCCTGTAAAAAGAACCATAAGTGCTAGGCACTCTAAAGTTCATAAAGTTCGTGTGATGGGGACCTATAACATGCATATAAATTTTCAGTTCATTTGGATAAGGCGGTTAGTCGCTATCGCATTTTAAATAATTTGAGCCTATAGGCCAAAATTATAAACAATTTTTATTTGTGTCCCTGTAAAACTCTGTAAGTGCTAGAGTTACCAAAATCTATACAGTTTGTGTGATGGTGACCTAAAACTTGTACATAAATTTTCAACTCAAACAGATAAGTCATGTAAATGCTATCGCACTTTAAATAATTTCTCTCCATAGGCCCTAATGACACAGAATTATTTGTTGTGTCCCAGTAAAAAAAAAAAAAAAAAAAAAAACTATGAGTGCTAGATTTACCAAAATCTATATAGATCATGAAACTGTGACCTGTAATATGTGTATGAATTTATCTCAATTGAATAAGGCGTTCACACTCTATCGCACTTTTAAAAATTTAGTCCTATAAGCCATAATGATAAAGAATTTTTCTTTTCTATAAAGGCTAGATTCACCAAAATCTATACAAATACAGTTCATGCAACTGTGACCTATAACATGTGTATATATATATATATATATATATATATATATATATATATATTTGCTCAGTTTAATAAGGCGTTTAGACGCTATCACGCTTTTAAAAATTTGGTCCCATAGGTCATAGTGATAAAGATTTTTTTTTTTTTTTTTTTTTTTTTTTGGTGTCGTCCCTGTGAAAAAACAAAAAGTGCTAGATTCACTAAAATCAATAGGGTTCTTGCTACGGTGACTTACAACATACATACCAACTTTCATCGCATTCGATCAAAGCGTTTAGACGCTAACGTGTTCACTGACACACATACATACATAATCATAAAAATAGTGAAAACGGACTCAGGGGACCTCAAAACGCATACAAACATCAAAATCTCAAATTCGGATTTTTGGCATGTGTTATATTGTTAATTGATATCTGACGAAGAATAGTTGCAGTTCAAGGATTATTAGTGTTGATTTTGGCACTTCAGATTGAGCTAAAAAAAAAGTTAAGTTTAATTAATTAAAGATGATAACTGATTACCCAAGAACGCATCCAAGAGGCAATATATTATTTCAGATAAATTCCAATGAAGCAATTTTATGGCGTGACCATAGAGGAGTTAACAGTACGAATTTTTAAAAACATGGAGTGGGGAAACAGTACGGAGGATCAGGCCGGGCCCTAGGCCCGAACCGCTCTTGAGGTTTTTACATCTTTCGTAGTCAGCAAACTGTAAGAAAGTGTTAGCTCCTAAACTGAAGCAAAACGAATGACAATTCCTTTGGCGTTGAATTATACGCCAAGTCCAAAGTTCTATGAAAGAGAATGGTTGCATTACTTTTAAGAATATTCACATGTACATTTTTAAAAAGTGACGAGTAACTTATTGACCGTTGTTAGAGAATGTTGGCATGATTTCGCCAAGATTTAGACCCATGGGAAAATAACTAACTAAGCACATATTTCTTTGATCGTTGATGTAAAATTGGTGACAAGAGGTTGTAGGAGTTACATTTCGATGGAAGATTAAAAGAGACCGAATTAATTATTTTCTGGTTTCCCAAAACAAAAGGATAGAAAAAAGTCAAAACATTATTATCTACAGAGCGAAAAGAATTTTCAGTACGTTAAGCTTGTTGAGTGAATACTGGGAACAGATCAAAGATTTTGTTTCAGTTACATTGATAAAGGGATGAAAGGGAAGATATAAAAAATAGAAAACGCATAATGCAAAATTTATTATTTATAGGATAAAATCGTTATATTTTAAGTAGTTGTTAAATATTAAGGAATCTAATTTATAATTTAATTTATTTAGATAATTTACCTATTCCTTTAAAGAGAAAAATATAAATTTTATAATATGTGATAATCTATATCACATATTTTCTCCCCCTTGCCACAAAAATTGCAACCATGCTCTTTCTAAATTAACAAATGTATAGGAACGTAATTGGCACAAATAAACAATGAAGTATAGTAAAATAACACACTAATATAATAAAATATAACACACTAATATAATGAAATAAACATATATGTAATTACATAAGTAACTGATTAATATGGATCTATGGTCACGTATAAACACAAATACAATTGAATAATAAGCAAGCAATGATTATAAAAAGCTATTATTAAAATGACATGTCAATAACAGTTAATTTTATTTATTTCATAAAGTCCATTGCTTATCAGGTCAAGCATATATATTTTGTGATATCTCCTTTTTATTTATTTATGTATCTATAAGTGCACTTTTCAATATAAGTCATGACACAAAATTTTATTACAGATGAGCCATCAGGTTGCTAAAAATGAATAAAAACCATAGCTTTATTTTAGCTAGGTATATTTATGCTCATAAAATATGTGATATAGATTATCACATATTATAAAAATTATATTTTTCTCTTTAAAGGAATAGGTAAATTATCTAAATAAATTAAATTATAAATTAGATTCCTTAATATTTAACAACTACTTAAAATATAACGATTTTATCCTATAAATAATAAATTTTGCATTATGCGTTTTCTATTTTTTATATCTTCCCTTTCATCCCTTTATCAATGTAACTGAAACAAAATCTTTGATCTGTTCCCAGTATTCACTCAACAAGCTTAACGTACTGAAAATTCTTTTCGCTCTGTAGATAATAATGTTTTGACTTTTTTCTATCCTTTTGTTTTGGGAAACCAGAAAATAATTAATTCGGTCTCTTTTAATCTTCCATCGAAATTCTCCATCTTCCTCTTGTCACCAATTTTACATCAACGATCAAAGAAATATGTGCTTAGTTAGTTATTTTCCCATGGGTCTAAATCTTGGCGAAATCATGCCAACATTCTCTAACAACGGTCAATAAGTTACTCGTCACTTTTTAAAAATGTACATGTGAATATTCTTAAAAGTAATGCAACCATTCTCTTTCATAGAACTTTGGACTTGGCGTATAATTCAACGCCAAAGGAATTGTCATTCGTTTTGCTTCAGTTTAGGAGCTAACACTTTCTTACTGTTTGCTGACTACGAAAGATGTAAAAACCTCAAGAGCGGTTCGGGCCTAGGGCCCAGCCTGATCCTCCGTACTGTTTCCCCACTCCATGTTTTTAAAAATTCGTACTGTTAACTCCTCTATGGTCACGCCATAAAATTGCTTCATTGGAATTTATAATAAATCTACCTGAAATAATATATTGCCTCTTGGATGCGTTCTTGGGTAATCAGTTATCATCTTTAATTAATTAAACTTAACTTTTTTTTTAGCTCAATCTGAAGTGCCAAAATCAACACTAATAATCCTTGAACTGCAACTATTCTTCGTCAGATATCAATTAACAATATAACAACATGATTACAATACTTTCCTTACATATGTATGTTCGGAAAGTAGAAAGGAGTTACAGGCATTTCCGTCCTCACACGCAAAGTGCAATTTCACGAACCCTATTATTGATTTTAATATATTTAGAAAACAATTTTGTGGTTCTATTTTTCTGAAAGTCACACAATTGCACGTTCAGAATGATTTTCGAATCATAAAAGCATAGCTTCATGCTTGCTAAACTCCAACAAACACACTCTCTGTCCTGCTTTTATTGTAAGAAAAATAAAGGCAGAACAATTGGAAAACAAACAATAGGGAGAAAATAATAATAACAGAAAGAAAAGATTGTTATTATTATTATTATTTTATTTTTTTACTGGGTTTCTTTCTGTTGCTCTATACTTTGCGGTACTGGTACCAAAAAAAAAAATAAATAAATAAATAAATAAAAAAAATCGAAACAGAGGGGAAGTACAAGTTATGTAAGGAATCCAATAAATGTTTCTTTTTAATTTCTTGATTAGGGTTACCAAAAAACAAAAGACAAACAAAAATAAAACACCAAGTAAGAAAAAACGATGTTTAATATTTGAAAAAAAAAAAAAAAAACATAAGAAAACTAGCCATCATGTTTCCCGCTCTTTTTTTTTTAAACAATAATCACTAATTTATTTAATCACAAAAACTTACTGTAAAAAATACGATAAAGCTTTGTGAAAAGAAAGAGTGGTAGTCCATATTTCACTTTAAAATTTTAAACAGATTTTTGAAAAATTCATGATGAGAATGAATTTAAAATAATAAAGTTAAAATATTCTGGGGAAATTTTTCTTTTTTATCACTACTCTAAAAATTTCACATAATTTTCTTTTACATTTAAAAAAAATATATCATTTCTTTTTTCCAAAAGAGAATAGAGCCGAAAAATTAAAATCATACGGAATGATTAAACTGTAGAACAAAATAAAATATGATTTGGTAGCTAGTAGAAATTTACAAATAAATAATTTAGAGCAATATTAGATAGCGTTACTCAAAACATTATTTCAACAGTAACCCCTCTGATTTTTTTTTTTTTTTTTTTTTTTTGTTTGTTTGTTTAAATAGTAAAAAGGCAGATTTTTAGGCATGTATAAATAAATCACTTATTATAGCTTTATATTTATTTATAGTTAAATATTTTTTAAGAAGGCTCAGATAAAAAATAAATAAATAATAACGAACTAATTATATTTTTTACGGAAAATGTTATTAATTTATGTACGGTAATAACATAGTTTGGTAAGTACAGCTAATTAAATATATACATCATTCTTGTTATTAAACGTTATTATTGTATTTTTTCTAAACTAGTAAATACAAAGCTTTTCACTATAAGGAAAAAATAAAATAAAAATAATATTACAACTAAATAAATAAATAAATATCAAATATTATTTTCCATTTAAAAACTTCAGATTTTATTTTATTTATTTATATATTTCTTAAATAAATCTTTTAACAAATTTTTCTACAAGTATATCGAACGATTCACAAAAAATTATCAAAATTAGAGGTTTTGTATCATGATTTTTCTATCAATTCAAGTACTCTTATATTTAATCTTACGGTTAGCTTATCTCTCAATGAAAAGTATAAAAGAAATTTATCAGGGAAATTAATCTTATCATTTAAACCAGTCTATTATTAACTACATTATCATTAATCATAGTTAATATCATTAACTTCTACTCTTATCACTGTAAATTAAATACTTAATCAGAGCTTCCAGTCGTGGTTTGTTAATGAATATGTACTATCATTTGTCACAGAGATAACTACTTAATATTCTTTTGAAATGTTACTCAGTAAACTCCAGTAATTTCAGACTTTAATTATTAATATACTGATTAATTAAATTACAGCTCCCTAAAAGATATTTTCTCATAGATTGTATTATTTAGTGCCCCCCTCTACCCATTAAAATTTTTGAAAGAAAAATTAGAGCACGAGAAAAAAATTAGCGTAGTGTTCGTAAATTAATAATAATAATAATAATAATAAAAGATTTTGATGAAATTCTGGCAAAAGCAGAATTTAGTTTAGTACTGAGGACAATTAGTTTTTTTTTTTTTTTTTTTTTTTCTTTCAAATTATAACATTGCTTTCAAATTATTCAATTATATTTTCGATAGATTTTAGATTTCGATAAATGTCCAACTATCGTAAAACTGGTATCATAAAAATCCGATAGTCCTCAGTCCTAATAAGACAAAAAAAATTTTGATGACATCAACGCTTTTATTTTATTTTCTTGCAAATTCTTCATAAAATTTATTAAAAATTTTCTGCAATAAAATTTTACGAAACTTTAAAAATTTATCAACCATTAACAAGCATAGAGAACTTTCCAAAATTTTTAACAATTGATTTGCATAGCAAATAAACTAGTGGGTGCATAAACTTTAAACTTGCAAAAAAGATGCTTTTTGATAGAGATATTATAGTAAAAATATCAGTCCAATATCGTTCGGATCATATTATCTATTACATGATATAATGAAGAATGTTTCAGGATACAGCCTAGTTTTCGTTGTAACTCTCTAAAATAATATGATTACACTGAAATGCTTACTAAATTTTTTAGTGTGTTTTTACAGAAAAAAAAAATTAATTTAGAGAGAAACTGGTAACTGATATTAAGAGAAATTGTTTTTCAATATTTAAAGAGAGAAATTGCATTATAAGTACAAAATGTCAAAAATGGTTTAGACACATACACGCTTTTGTTGCTGTGAAAGTAGCTTTACAGGCGTTTCTTAAAAAAGAGAATAATGCGTTGATGTAATTTTCTTTTTAATTTTTCCAAATGTTTTACAAACACTCAGTGTCGCATATTTTCATTTTTCTTTTCTTATTTATTTTTGTAATTGTACTTTAAAAGTTCTGTTTTGATAGCAGTTTATAAAAAAATATAATTAAATCATCCTAAAAACAATTTTAATTACAGAATGAAATTAAATTGTCTAAAACATTTTTTAATTGCTTGGGGAAAAAGTTACATGAAATTTAGGATTCCTAAAGCATTTTGGATTAGGCACAAGTTTAGGGAAATTTTGTACCGATTTCTTCTTCTTCTGATTTTTTTTCTTTATGTGTGTGTGTGTTAGAAGTAATATTAAAATAAAATATTTCTTAGAAAAGATATAGACAAATTTTGGGGGTTTCAAGATGATTTAATTATGCTTCTAACGGGGAATGGGGAAACAGTTCATGTTAGCAGAAATTCATGTTAAGATATGTAATTTTTTCATAATAAGTAATTCTTTTTTTTTTTAGAATATTATTGTGATATTGCAGAATTCCCCGCTACTTACAACTTTTTCGTTTGTTTAATGAAATAAAAGCTTGGAGAAAGAAACTGGGAAAAAATAATACAGCAAAGTTTAAACTAACGTATGAAAACAACACGTTTAAATGAACAACATACATAAGTTCATTTAATTTTGTTGCCCGTCCTTTTCTTTATGAAAACCAAAAATTACTTGATTTCAGTCGATAAAATGCAAAATGTTGACAAACAATTTCAACCAAGAAGAAGAAAAACTCATTTTTTGAGGTTACATACACCATGTAAGAAAATATTTGTTTCTAAAGTTTTATTTGGGAAACAAATACAAAACTCTGGTGCTTCTGTGTTTTTCGTAAGAATATAAACCCAGAAAAGTCCTAAGTCAATTATCACCTGAGCCCCTGGCGGTAATAAGAAAGAAATAAGAAAAAAGTTCCCTCTAGAGTATATTTTTTTCCTTAGTCCTCTCTTACCCCAACTCATACTTGTATTTCTTGCTTTCTTTTTCTTTCCCTTGTTTCTTATTTTGTTTCTCTTTCCTTTCCAGTGATTTTTCGCGTTTCTTTTCTAAGAAAAGTTTGTTGCCAATTTAATTACAAGCGAGCGGGAAAAACTAAGCTGCCGCCATCTTAGATTAACAACTGGTTAAAAAAAAAAAAAAAAAAGTCCTTGGAAAAGGGGGAAAAAAAGTACATACATATATATATATATATATATATATATATATATATTATTAATTGCTAAATTTTTAGATTAAATTTTATTACGTTATCTATTATATATATATATATATATATATATACCTTGTTTTAATTTCTATGTATTTCTTTAGACAGAAAATTTTTCTCATATCTATCTATCTATATATATATAATTCTGTTTTCAAAAAATTCACAAACGGTATTTTTTTTTTTTTTTTTTTTTTTTTTTTTTAATCACTTTCCAACAAGGTTGGAAACTTCGGTTTGTCTGACCGTTTGTCGCACTCTAACTCTCGTAAATATTCATGGAATTCTTTGAATTTGATATATGTTATTCAAATTCACTACAGCATGTACCCTATTGAAAGTAGAGTAAATACCGCCATTTATTTGTTTACAGGGACACCCAAAAGAATTCCAAAGCACTGCATTCTACGACAGAGATTTCTTTCATCACACTTCAATACTTTTATTTTGCACAAATTATAATAAAAGTGACATTAATTATCTATATGCACAATATACGTATATATATATATATATATATATATATATATATACATATTCACGTACATTAAGGTCTATAACCGGAAATTATGTGGGATTAAAGTTTCGATTTTATTAAGCGTTTTTAATATTTTCTAACAATATTTAAGAGTGATTATGATTTGAATTAGTCTACCTGTATGTCTTTATGTGTGTTCTTCTGTGATGAAATAGACAAAGAGTACGGGCAGTTGGAAAGTGTTAATAATATATGCAAACTGCAAGATTTCTGTTTATTATCATTATTAATATTTCATTTTGAGCTTTTTTTTTTTTTTTTTTTTTTTCCCGTAGTGCAAGAGCATTAGAGCTATGCATATAAAATCCGAAATATGAAGCCGATTATAGAAAAGAAAAAGAAAGAGAAAGAATAAGTTACAAGTAAATATAACAAATTTCCTCATAGAATAACACGAGATTTGGCGGAAAGCTACGAAAACACATATATTTTGGAACCTATATTTTTAATTGCGTAAACTAATTAAATTTGCTTTTATTCTAACTGAGATACATTATTTATCTATTCTTTTTATTCTTTTTATTATTTATTTATTTATTTTCAAAATAAAAGAACTTTCAGACAATCATATCAAACTGGAATTTTGAACTTTTTGAATTAACCGATTTTAGATATTCTTAAGTGTTAGAAATTTAAATACCCACCTCTCCTCTATTAATATAATATGTTTTTACTTATAATTTATTGTGACCCCATGGTCATATTTTTGGAGACTGTTATGCGCCTCGAATATCTGTTTTTGAACGTGGATTTTGACACCTTCTGAAAGATACTTTATATTTTCATAGTAAATAATAATAATAATAATAATAATAATAAGTGTTTTACCTTCTAAAATTTATATAAAACATATCTGAAAATCTTTTACATGTATGGATTTAAATTATTCCATAATGCTGTAGAAGAATAGACACGTCTCAACTCTAATTAATTTAGAAACAACCTTAGTTTTACAGAAATTTATTTCAGCAAAATTACCTGTCGAGAACTAATTAAATCTTAAAATATTTATGCATCTTGAAGGCAGTTTGTGCTGGCATAAGTAAATCTTGAATAAAGTTTAGTTTAATGAGGAAAAGAAAATTCGCCTAACTTTAAACTTATCAGAGCAAATCCTTTATTAGATTAATTAGCACGATTATACATCAAGTCTTTGCATATGAAAAAATTCAGTTGTCTCTTTAAATTTAGAATAACCAAGTAAGTACTACAGGTTCTTCTTTTTTTAAACCAAAACCAACTTTGAATTTAATTAACCCTTTAACTGCCCCAGGCTATATATACGTTTTTCTGAAATATGATCTTTTGTATTGTACTGCTACCAGTGAAACTATTGTCACGGTTTGACAATGTAATAAAATGACCTTAAAAGTGATCTTGACAGTTTTTTCGAAAGATTTACTTATTTCAGAGCTGAAAAAGAAGGTGGAACTTTGAGGTGAATCTCGTAAAATTTCCTAGGCAGGTAAGGGGTTAAATATTTTCTATAAAATCTGTAACTTTCAACCGAGTTAGGAATTTTTGAAATGTGAATCCGCTATTTATAGACAAATTTTAGTTTTTGTTAAAATCAGTTAAAAATTAGCGCCAAATGCCTGCAGCGATTGGACGGAAAAGAAACTAATAGAAAGGATTATATGTTGTCAAAATAAAATATTTAATCACATAAGTAGGGAAAGAAGGAGAGTTTTAACACAGGCGGGGGGTGCACCGGTGCACCGGCAAGCCGTGCGGGTGCCGCACCACCCCCTGAGGGGCCTAGATGGGTTGGCGTTGACCTTGAGACATCCTCTAACTTAATCGTAAAAGATGACGAGGGTATTAATGAAGAAATTTAATTAAAAAATTAATGAGTGATTTATTGTAAAAGGTGATGATGGTTTTAAAGCGATGTTTTGTGGTAGAAGGTAAAAAGCAGGATATTGTTTGTGAGTCATTAGGAAATTAATTAGGGAGTTAATTAGGAGGTTAATTAAGAAATTAATTAAGAAATTAATTAAAAATTTAAAAATTGAGGGATAAATAAGAAATCGATTGAATTTAAGAATGTGAATATACTATGAAAGAAATAGACAGGTTTGACTGGGGTTCGAACCCGGTACCTTGCGGTAAAAATATTTCCATAAGACAGTAGTTTTCGCGTGTGTGTGAGTTATTTTTATAGTATATGTCTGCACTGTTCTTTTAAAACTATGAATGCTAGTGTCCGAAAAGAATTCAATCGTTTTAATGATATTAATTAGAGAATAATAATTAAGAAAAATATTAATTAATCATCTTCTTGTAAAAAACCATCAAATATTTCCCGAAAAAAAAGGCAATGAAAGCAAAAATTAAGTATAAAGAATGAAAGAAAGTTTAGAAACATAGATTTTGACTGAGATTCGAACCTGCTACCTTGCAGCAAAAAAATATTTCAGTAGTTTTCGCATATGTGTGAGTGATTTTTCTATTATATGCCTATGCAGATCTTTTTTAACCTAAGAATACTATTGTCTGAAAATTAATCAACCATAAAAATGATATTAATTACAGAATAATAATTAAAATAAATAAATAAAAAGTAATAATTAAAGATCTTGTAAATATTCACCAGATGTTTTTCGAAAAAAGACAATGCACGTGAAAATTAAGCTAAAAGATGTTTAAAATCTCAAATGTATAAGTGAAATTAGATTAGGATGAAGGACGAGAATTGTTTTTTGATAGATAACTAAAAAAGAGTGATTAAAATTTCTTATTAATTACTTAATTGAAGAAAGTTCGTTAAAAAATACTTTTAATTGTGAATATCTAGTATCCATTTTAAACTGTATATATTCTTTTTCATTATAAATAGAATAATATCTTAACGCAAAATACAGACTTCATTCGCTAATGGTGACGTCACAATGTTTTGGGGGAAAGGAGGGGACCATTCCTTAGGGCATTTTCTTAGAATCGGGTTAGGTACGGTATTGTCAAAAGATAGGGGGAGAAAATTCCAGTTTTGCTTCAACTTTTCACGTGTTTAAATATGTTTACTGTTGGATGTACTAAAAATTATCTACTATTTTGAATTATGTTCAGTTCACTTCTTTATAAGAAAAATGTATATAATGTGAAATTAAAAGTAAATAAAAAAACTTTAAAAATTCATCTTTTAAAAATAAATTAATAAAAATAAGTTGATCAATGTAAAAAACTGAAAAATTCGCTGTTTGAAAAGAAGTCTTAATAAGTTTAAGAAAATATCGTAACATTTTGTATTATATTTTACATAAGAGAGTGAATCTATCATTTTTCAGAAGTTACTTTAGTGCAAAATAATAACTGATGTTGAAAATTTCTCTACCTTAAACAGTTATACTTCAGATATAACTTTTTTTGGGATCTTCTTATCACTGTCATCGAACATACATGTATAATCACTCCCACATAAATTCTTTCATATATATTTAAAAAAAATTTACAATGTTGTATTTAATTATAAACTATCTTTAAATTTCCTTACGCTCATTAAAATATTGTATCTATTTTTATTTCAAGTTTTGTATTATAGTACTAGAAATCTTCCAACATTCTTAAAATAAAATAAGTTTCTGAACAGAGTGATAATTAGAAATTCAATGTATTTTTTATCTATAGTTTAACCATTTTTTTGTAACTCCCTAACATTTTTTTAGTGTAAACCCGTGAAATTTTACCAATAAAATCCGAAATAGGGTTTTAAAAATAAGAATTTGGCATGATTTTTAATAAATTTTAGGATATATCTACAAAAATTTTAGACTATTTGGCGATAATTCAGATTTGGTGAGAAACACCTAGTATTAATTCCGAGTGAAGAAAAATTTTATTACTTGTCAAATTTATTTTGAGAAGTGAGGTTGCTTATTTTATAACCTGAATTCAGTACTACATAATAATAGTTTTTTCAAGATGGATGTCAGAACAGATATCATTTTGTTAAACGCATTTACTCATATATTCAATAGATCACACATTCGCAATTCAGAACTAGAGATTATAAACCACCTTAAATTTCGAATGAATGAATTTATCAATTCAGAAATTAGCAATCAACTTTATGAAAATGTTGATATGTTATCTGAGGAAAATTTTCACATCTGTTTAGATATTGTCTTAAAAGAAATGATAAAAAATGAAATAAATTGGGACAAAGTTGTAATTTACTTAGTATTTTCAAGTGAGCTTATGGCGAAGCGCTTTAAGAGATCTGGTGACTTTATCATACCCTGGATAAAATTTTTTAATATCTTCCAGAAGTATTTAGGTAATTGGATTATTGATCATCAAGAATGTATAAAAGTCAAAGGAGAAAAGAAATCAATTTTTCAAAGAATGTGGAGTTTTATCACTCGATCATAATATGAAAATTGTAAAAATATTATCTGCTATGTTGAATTATGTTCAGTTCAATCTGTATAAGAACAATGTTCAAGAAAAATGTATGTAATGTGAAATTGAAAGTAAATAAAGAACTTTCAATGAAAATTTTGTTTAAGAAAAAATTATTTGAAGTAACATTCATCTTTAAAAAATAAATAAATAAAAATAAAAATAAGTTGATCAATGTAAAAAACTGAAAAATTCACCGTTTGAAAAGAAGTCTTAATAAGTTTAAGAAAATATCGTAACATATTGTATCATATTTTACCTCTATCATTTTTCAGAAGTTACTTTTCTGCAAAAAATAGCTGATGTCAAAAATTTCTCTACCTAAAACAGTTATACTTTAGATATAACTTTTTGGAATCTTCTTATCACTATCATAGAACATACGTGTATACTTAAAAATTTTTACAAAGTGGTATTTAATTATAAATTTTCTTTAAATTTCCTTATACTTGTTAAAATATTGTAAGTTTTTTTTTTTTTTTTTTTTTTTTTTTTTTTTTTTCAAGTTTTGTATTATAGTACTAGAAATTTTGCAACATTCTTAAAATAATATAAGTTTCTGAACATAGTGATAATTAGAAATTACCATTTTTGAGTTTTTAACGCGATCTGGAATCGAACCTGACACTTCCCTAATGACAACGTTAGAATTTTTTGTAATTCATCATAGTGAAATTCCTCACATCATATGCTACATTCACTCAGTTTTTCTTTTCAGATAGCAAGTTTGTAAATGATGAAAGCTAACTTTGAAAAATTCAGAGTTGAAAAAATATTAATATATGTTTTATTAAATACAGCCACCTTCACAGATGCATACTTAAGTTTTCTAAGTGTATGAAAACATACTTAAAAAATATTATAACCAAGTATTGTAGATTACAAATATATGTATACTTTAAAAATTTTACAAAGCTTTTAGAAATTAAGATAACTTATTCTTAAATAAAAATATAAGAAACCCATTTTCACAATAATAAGATTGAAAATGTAAGATGAAATCACAAAATTACCAACATAAGATACTGCAAGTATTTAAAAAATTATGAAGTATTAAATTTTAATGTTTCACATGTGTTAATAACGCATCTTATTTTACAAAGTACTAAGTTTTTTAATCATTTAGTTTGAAGTTTTTCAAACATATGCTTATAAACCGAAATTTTTGTGAATGAAAAATTTTTCACACAAAGTATTTTAGAAAAAATATCATCTGAGAAATTAATTAACTTATTTTTAGAATAAAAATATAGGAAACTTGTTTTTTCTAATGATAAGAATGAAAATGTAAGATAAAATCTCATTCTTACCAACATAAGAGACTGCAAGTATTTAAAAAATTATGAAGTATGTAATTTTAATGTTTCACATGTCTTAATAACGCCTCTTATTTTACAAAGTACTAAGTTTTTTAAAGTCATTTAGTTTGAAGTTTTTCATACATATGCTTATAAACGAAATTTTTTGTAAATGAAAAATTTTTACACAAATTATTTTAATACAAATACTATCTCAGAAAAATTAACTTTTTCTTTTTAGATTGAAAATGTAAGATAAAAATCTAACACTTATCAAATTTAGAAGCTGCAGATGTATAATGAAATCATGAACTTGAAACTTTAAGTATTAACAACCTACATTCTTTGAAAATACTTAACCACAAGTTTCGACAAATCTATAAACAACTGTTAAAAAACATAGATATTAGAATATTTTTTACCCTAAAATGTTTAACGTAGATGGTACATCCATAAAAATACAGAGTTAAAGTGTACAAATTATCTGTTTAGACATGCCGATAAACTAGAATTTTCCACAAGATTCGACTATTATAGCAAGGTATGGGATAATATTTGGCTAAATTTCCACTAATATTGGCGATAGTTATAAAAATTTGGCATGAAATAAGAGAATTTGGCGTAAATTCTTAAGTAAAACTGATGAACGAAGAAAAAATTTGAATTAGTTACAATCTTTTCTCGCTGTAGAGTTGTCTAAGTTCTCATACTTAGTAGTTTTTAAAGTCTTACTTTTAGAGTGATTTTTTATACTTTGCTAAACTGAAGTACAAAATGGATAATACTTTACCGTCTGAGGAGGCACACGTTTCTGTTCAACAACCCCCTTCATCAAGTTTTGAGGATGAGAAGTTATCTAAACTTTTTATTTGTCCAATTTGCAATAAGCCATTTTTAAAAAAATCCTATCTTACTAGACATGTGAAGGTTCACAATGACATTAAACCTAATATTTGTTATGTGTGTGAGAAAGGATTTGTTACTTTGCATCGTTTAAAAAGACATATAGAAACCCATAGAAAAATTTCCATAAGATACAAATGTGAATATTGTATTGAAAATTTCAATCGCAAGTGTGATTTATTTAAACATAAGAGATTATCTCATCAAAAAGTCTTACCTGAACATCTATGTATTATTTGTAAAGATGCTTTTAAACACAAGTATGAATTAGAAAAACACAAGAGGGTGCATTATCGTAAACCTGAGTATCTATGTGAGGAATGTTCTATAACCTTTCCAACTAAACATGCTTTTTCAAACCATAAGCGAAAAAGTCATAAAAAGACTTTACATACATACTGTTGTGACGAATGTACTGATACTTTTTCAAACAAACGACATTTTTTAAAACATAAAAGAAATATGCATAAAAAATCTTCAATGCAAACTAGATGTGATGAATGCAGTGAAACTTTTCAGTGTAAGTATGAATTATTACAACATAAGAGAAAGAGTCATCTCAAAGACTTTAACATACGTAGAAATTGTAATGAACGAAGTACTAACAATGAATTACCAACAGTTAATAATGCCAGTGAGAATCTGGACTTGTTAAATTTTTTGGATAATTTTCACATTGAATGTATGAATGGTGTTCCTGACTTACCTTCCAACAACTTTCAGAATGAAAATATAGACCTAGACTTAAAAAAAATTTTGAACAATTCGAATGTGGAATATACAAGTGAAAATAATATTGATGGTTTATCTACCAAAGTTGAAAATAAGGTCTTAAATAATTTTAACCTGATACAAACTGATTTACCTCTAGTAAACTATGACAATGAAAGTCTGAACTCGTTACATTTTTTGTATAACTTTAATCCCGAATGCTTGAATGTTTTTTCTACTAGCAACGAAAATATGAATTCGAATAATTTTAGTACGAAGGAAAATGAGTTAGTGACAGATTACTTTAACAATGAAAATCTAGACTTGCTAAATTTTTTGAATAACTTTAATATTGAATGTATGAACGATATCCCAACAATATAGATTTGTGTGAATTTGCTGTCTTGTATTATTGTGAATGAATTTCAAATAAAAAGATTTCAATGAAAATGGTTTAATTTTTATTACAAAATCACCTTTTTTTATAATATTTTCTATTAGAATACAAACTGAAGTGCCATCTTTTTTTAAAATAAAAACATGTAAAAAGTTTACCTGTGTATTAACGATATACTTTTTCATTACTGTAGTAGAATTGATTGAGTATAATATTTAAACACTAAGTAAAAATTATGCACAATAGTAGTTTTATAAACTATCAAACTTACATCGAAGAAGAAAAAACTTGTAAAATTGTTTTACCACTCAACTGTAAAGTACTTGTGAAAATCTTAAATGAATTTATCTTATTAACAATTTTCCTGAAAAACTAACTTATAAAAATTTTAGATATAATTATGGAGTTAGTATTTTCCTAAGTATTACGTTTGAATCTTAGTTTGAATATGCATCATCAAAGTGTTTTGCACTTTAACTAAAATCACAATCTCTATTCCAAAGAGTGTAATAATAATGTTATAGTAACAACTTAAACTTTTATATATAGACACTTCCACGATTATATTTTACTTTTTTTTATTTTTAGAATACAGAAAATATTTTGTAAGAATTGTGAAAGCTTAATTTTGGAAGTTTGTGAAATTTCACAATTTTTTTTAACATTTTTGTCAAATGTTTTCTTTATGTCACATCACTTAGAAAAATTTAACTGTTTTTAACAGAATTGCTAACACAAAACATTAAGTTAGAAAATTTATAGATAAAACTTATAAGATACGAAAAACCATATGTGAAGTAATAACAAAAGGTGTATATACTTTCAAGTTTAGACATGGTTCAACAAGCTTGAGGAGACACTAAAACCTGTAGCTGACGTCATAACCCCTGTGGCGTAACTTTTCCCTTACCACTACGTCACAAATGTATAATTTAACAAGAAGTACTTATGTCACCCCACAATTCCTATCTTGTATTATTTTACTTTGTGTATAAAATCAATGATCTGTAAAAAAACTTTGTCGTTTTTATACACTTTGAAGTAAAAATTTTCTCCATAAACATCAAATTATATTTTATAAGTATGAATTGATATGTATTTGTTTTAAATATCTCTAAGTTACATTATACCAAAGTATAATTTATAATATTTAAACAATTCCCACTTTACAAAAATTAACTTGAATGCATTTCTAGGTCTTTAATAAAAATCTTTAATTTTTTATCTCAAAGACTTTAAACTATTCGAGATGTCTGTAACTTAAGTGCAATCCAATACTATTTACAAATCTCAAAGAAAGTATTTTAAGATTACTTTGGTAAAATTTACTAAGTATTATAATATTTTTCAGTTATTAAATGAAAAATTGGGTAAGATTTACTAAGTGTTTCATTAAAGAAGAGAATGACACTAAAAAGTTTTGACGAGAAATACTAAATTCATTAAGTCACATACGTGGATATAAGCATACAATATAAGATAAATCTTTAAAATATTATTGCAAAAACAAATTTAAAATAATAATAATAATAATAATTGTTAATTTTAGATTGTAAAAAATATTATAATACTTAGTAAATTTTACCAAAGTAATCTTAAAATACTTTCTTTGAGATTTGTAAATAGTATTGGATTGCACTTAAGTTACAGACATCTCGAATAGTTTAAAGTCTTTGAGATAAAAAATTAAAGATTTTTATTAAAGACCTAGAAATGCATTCAAGTTAATTTTTGTAAAGTGGGAATTGTTTAAATATTATAAATTATACTTTGGTATAATGTAACTTAGAGATATTTAAAACAAATACATATCAATTCATACTTATAAAATATAATTTGATGTTTATGGAGAAAATTTTTACTTCAAAGTGTATAAAAACGACAAAGTTTTTTTACAGATCATTGATTTTATACACAAAGTAAAATAATACAAGATAGGAATTGTGGGGTGACATAAGTACTTCTTGTTAAATTATACATTTGTGACGTAGTGGTAAGGGAAAAGTTACGCCACAGGGGTTATGACGTCAGCTACAGGTTTTAGTGTCTCCTCAAGCTTGTTGAACCATGTCTAAACTTGAAAGTATATACACCTTTTGTTATTACTTCACATATGGTTTTTCGTATCTTATAAGTTTTATCTATAAATTTTCTAACTTAATGTTTTGTGTTAGCAATTCTGTTAAAAACAGTTAAATTTTTCTAAGTGATGTGACATAAAGAAAACATTTGACAAAAATGTTAAAAAAAATTGTGAAATTTCACAAACTTCCAAAATTAAGCTTTCACAATTCTTACAAAATATTTTCTGTATTCTAAAAATAAAAAAAAGTAAAATATAATCGTGGAAGTGTCTATATATAAAAGTTTAAGTTGTTACTATAACATTATTATTACACTCTTTGGAATAGAGATTGTGATTTTAGTTAAAGTGCAAAACACTTTGATGATGCATATTCAAACTAAGATTCAAACGTAATACTTAGGAAAATACTAACTCCATAATTATATCTAAAATTTTTATAAGTTAGTTTTTCAGGAAAATTGTTAATAAGATAAATTCATTTAAGATTTTCACAAGTACTTTACAGTTGAGTGGTAAAACAATTTTACAAGTTTTTTCTTCTTCGATGTAAGTTTGATAGTTTATAAAACTACTATTGTGCATAATTTTTACTTAGTGTTTAAATATTATACTCAATCAATTCTACTACAGTAATGAAAAAGTATATCGTTAATACACAGGTAAACTTTTTACATGTTTTTATTTTAAAAAAAGATGGCACTTCAGTTTGTATTCTAATAGAAAATATTATAAAAAAAGGTGATTTTGTAATAAAAATTAAACCATTTTCATTGAAATCTTTTTATTTGAAATTCATTCACAATAATACAAGACAGCAAATTCACACAAATCTATATTGTTGGGATATCGTTCATACATTCAATATTAAAGTTATTCAAAAAATTTAGCAAGTCTAGATTTTCATTGTTAAAGTAATCTGTCACTAACTCATTTTCCTTCGTACTAAAATTATTCGAATTCATATTTTCGTTGCTAGTAGAAAAAACATTCAAGCATTCGGGATTAAAGTTATACAAAAAATGTAACGAGTTCAGACTTTCATTGTCATAGTTTACTAGAGGTAAATCAGTTTGTATCAGGTTAAAATTATTTAAGACCTTATTTTCAACTTTGGTAGATAAACCATCAATATTATTTTCACTTGTATATTCCACATTCGAATTGTTCAAAATTTTTTTTAAGTCTAGGTCTATATTTTCATTCTGAAAGTTGTTGGAAGGTAAGTCAGGAACACCATTCATACATTCAATGTGAAAATTATCCAAAAAATTTAACAAGTCCAGATTCTCACTGGCATTATTAACTGTTGGTAATTCATTGTTAGTACTTCGTTCATTACAATTTCTACGTATGTTAAAGTCTTTGAGATGACTCTTTCTCTTATGTTGTAATAATTCATACTTACACTGAAAAGTTTCACTGCATTCATCACATCTAGTTTGCATTGAAGATTTTTTATGCATATTTCTTTTATGTTTTAAAAAATGTCGTTTGTTTGAAAAAGTATCAGTACATTCGTCACAACAGTATGTATGTAAAGTCTTTTTATGACTTTTTCGCTTATGGTTTGAAAAAGCATGTTTAGTTGGAAAGGTTATAGAACATTCCTCACATAGATACTCAGGTTTACGATAATGCACCCTCTTGTGTTTTTCTAATTCATACTTGTGTTTAAAAGCATCTTTACAAATAATACATAGATGTTCAGGTAAGACTTTTTGATGAGATAATCTCTTATGTTTAAATAAATCACACTTGCGATTGAAATTTTCAATACAATATTCACATTTGTATCTTATGGAAATTTTTCTATGGGTTTCTATATGTCTTTTTAAACGATGCAAAGTAACAAATCCTTTCTCACACACATAACAAATATTAGGTTTAATGTCATTGTGAACCTTCACATGTCTAGTAAGATAGGATTTTTTTAAAAATGGCTTATTGCAAATTGGACAAATAAAAAGTTTAGATAACTTCTCATCCTCAAAACTTGATGAAGGGGGTTGTTGAACAGAAACGTGTGCCTCCTCAGACGGTAAAGTATTATCCATTTTGTACTTCAGTTTAGCAAAGTATAAAAAATCACTCTAAAAGTAAGACTTTAAAAACTACTAAGTATGAGAACTTAGACAACTCTACAGCGAGAAAAGATTGTAACTAATTCAAATTTTTTCTTCGTTCATCAGTTTTACTTAAGAATTTACGCCAAATTCTCTTATTTCATGCCAAATTTTTATAACTATCGCCAATATTAGTGGAAATTTAGCCAAATATTATCCCATACCTTGCTATAATAGTCGAATCTTGTGGAAAATTCTAGTTTATCGGCATGTCTAAACAGATAATTTGTACACTTTAACTCTGTATTTTTATGGATGTACCATCTACGTTAAACATTTTAGGGTAAAAAATATTCTAATATCTATGTTTTTTAACAGTTGTTTATAGATTTGTCGAAACTTGTGGTTAAGTATTTTCAAAGAATGTAGGTTGTTAATACTTAAAGTTTCAAGTTCATGATTTCATTATACATCTGCAGCTTCTAAATTTGATAAGTGTTAGATTTTTATCTTACATTTTCAATCTAAAAAGAAAAAGTTAATTTTTCTGAGATAGTATTTGTATTAAAATAATTTGTGTAAAAATTTTTCATTTACAAAAAATTTCGTTTATAAGCATATGTATGAAAAACTTCAAACTAAATGACTTTAAAAAACTTAGTACTTTGTAAAATAAGAGGCGTTATTAAGACATGTGAAACATTAAAATTACATACTTCATAATTTTTTAAATACTTGCAGTCTCTTATGTTGGTAAGAATGAGATTTTATCTTACATTTTCATTCTTATCATTAGAAAAAACAAGTTTCCTATATTTTTATTCTAAAAATAAGTTAATTAATTTCTCAGATGATATTTTTTCTAAAATACTTTGTGTGAAAAATTTTTCATTCACAAAAATTTCGGTTTATAAGCATATGTTTGAAAAACTTCAAACTAAATGATTAAAAAACTTAGTACTTTGTAAAATAAGATGCGTTATTAACACATGTGAAACATTAAAATTTAATACTTCATAATTTTTTAAATACTTGCAGTATCTTATGTTGGTAATTTTGTGATTTCATCTTACATTTTCAATCTTATTATTGTGAAAATGGGTTTCTTATATTTTTATTTAAGAATAAGTTATCTTAATTTCTAAAAGCTTTGTAAAATTTTTAAAGTATACATATATTTGTAATCTACAATACTTGGTTATAATATTTTTTAAGTATGTTTTCATACACTTAGAAAACTTAAGTATGCATCTGTGAAGGTGGCTGTATTTAATAAAACATATATTAATATTTTTTCAACTCTGAATTTTTCAAAGTTAGCTTTCATCATTTACAAACTTGCTATCTGAAAAGAAAAACTGAGTGAATGTAGCATATGATGTGAGGAATTTCACTATGATGAATTACAAAAAATTCTAACGTTGTCATTAGGGAAGTGTCAGGTTCGATTCCAGATCGCGTTAAAAACTCAAAAATGGTAATTTCTAATTATCACTATGTTCAGAAACTTATATTATTTTAAGAATGTTGCAAAATTTCTAGTACTATAATACAAAACTTGAAAAAAAAAAAAAAAAAAAAAAAAAAAAAAAAAAAAAACTTACAATATTTTAACAAGTATAAGGAAATTTAAAGAAAATTTATAATTAAATACCACTTTGTAAAAATTTTTAAGTATACACGTATGTTCTATGATAGTGATAAGAAGATTCCAAAAAGTTATATCTAAAGTATAACTGTTTTAGGTAGAGAAATTTTTGACATCAGCTATTTTTTGCAGAAAAGTAACTTCTGAAAAATGATAGAGGTAAAATATGATACAATATGTTACGATATTTTCTTAAACTTATTAAGACTTCTTTTCAAACGGTGAATTTTTCAGTTTTTTACATTGATCAACTTATTTTTATTTTTATTTATTTATTTTTTAAAGATGAATGTTACTTCAAATAATTTTTTCTTAAACAAAATTTTCATTGAAAGTTCTTTATTTACTTTCAATTTCACATTACATACATTTTTCTTGAACATTGTTCTTATACAGATTGAACTGAACATAATTCAACATAGCAGATAATATTTTTACAATTTTCATATTATGATCGAGTGATAAAACTCCACATTCTTTGAAAAATTGATTTCTTTTCTCCTTTGACTTTTATACATTCTTGATGATCAATAATCCAATTACCTAAATACTTCTGGAAGATATTAAAAAATTTTATCCAGGGTATGATAAAGTCACCAGATCTCTTAAAGCGCTTCGCCATAAGCTCACTTGAAAATACTAAGTAAATTACAACTTTGTCCCAATTTATTTCATTTTTTATCATTTCTTTTAAGACAATATCTAAACAGATGTGAAAATTTTCCTCAGATAACATATCAACATTTTCATAAAGTTGATTGCTAATTTCTGAATTGATAAATTCATTCATTCGAAATTTAAGGTGGTTTATAATCTCTAGTTCTGAATTGCGAATGTGTGATCTATTGAATATATGAGTAAATGCGTTTAACAAAATGATATCTGTTCTGACATCCATCTTGAAAAAACTATTATTATGTAGTACTGAATTCAGGTTATAAAATAAGCAACCTCACTTCTCAAAATAAATTTGACAAGTAATAAAATTTTTCTTCACTCGGAATTAATACTAGGTGTTTCTCACCAAATCTGAATTATCGCCAAATAGTCTAAAATTTTTGTAGATATATCCTAAAATTTATTAAAAATCATGCCAAATTCTTATTTTTAAAACCCTATTTCGGATTTTATTGGTAAAATTTCACGGGTTTACACTAAAAAAATGTTAGGGAGTTACAAAAAAATGGTTAAACTATAGATAAAAAATACATTGAATTTCTAATTATCACTCTGTTCAGAAACTTATTTTATTTTAAGAATGTTGGAAGATTTCTAGTACTATAATACAAAACTTGAAATAAAAATAGATACAATATTTTAATGAGCGTAAGGAAATTTAAAGATAGTTTATAATTAAATACAACATTGTAAATTTTTTTTAAATATATATGAAAGAATTTATGTGGGAGTGATTATACATGTATGTTCGATGACAGTGATAAGAAGATCCCAAAAAAAGTTATATCTGAAGTATAACTGTTTAAGGTAGAGAAATTTTCAACATCAGTTATTATTTTGCACTAAAGTAACTTCTGAAAAATGATAGATTCACTCTCTTATGTAAAATATAATACAAAATGTTACGATATTTTCTTAAACTTATTAAGACTTCTTTTCAAACAGCGAATTTTTCAGTTTTTTACATTGATCAACTTATTTTTATTAATTTATTTTTAAAAGATGAATTTTTAAAGTTTTTTTATTTACTTTTAATTTCACATTATATACATTTTTCTTATAAAGAAGTGAACTGAACATAATTCAAAATAGTAGATAATTTTTAGTACATCCAACAGTAAACATATTTAAACACGTGAAAAGTTGAAGCAAAACTGGAATTTTCTCCCCCTATCTTTTGACAATACCGTACCTAACCCGATTCTAAGAAAATGCCCTAAGGAATGGTCCCCTCCTTTCCCCCAAAACATTGTGACGTCACCATTAGCGAATGAAGTCTGTATTTTGCGTTAAGATATTATTCTATTTATAATGAAAAAGAATATATACAGTTTAAAATGGATACTAGATATTCACAATTAAAAGTATTTTTTAACGAACTTTCTTCAATTAAGTAATTAATAAGAAATTTTAATCACTCTTTTTTAGTTATCTATCAAAAAACAATTCTCGTCCTTCATCCTAATCTAATTTCACTTATACATTTGAGATTTTAAACATCTTTTAGCTTAATTTTCACGTGCATTGTCTTTTTTCGAAAAACATCTGGTGAATATTTACAAGATCTTTAATTATTACTTTTTATTTATTTATTTTAATTATTATTCTGTAATTAATATCATTTTTATGGTTGATTAATTTTCAGACAATAGTATTCTTAGGTTAAAAAAGATCTGCATAGGCATATAATAGAAAAATCACTCACACATATGCGAAAACTACTGAAATATTTTTTTGCTGCAAGGTAGCAGGTTCGAATCTCAGTCAAAATCTATGTTTCTAAACTTTCTTTCATTCTTTATACTTAATTTTTGCTTTCATTGCCTTTTTTTTCGGGAAATATTTGATGGTTTTTTACAAGAAGATGATTAATTAATATTTTTCTTAATTATTATTCTCTAATTAATATCATTAAAACGATTGAATTCTTTTCGGACACTAGCATTCATAGTTTTAAAAGAACAGTGCAGACATATACTATAAAAATAACTCACACACACGCGAAAACTACTGTCTTATGGAAATATTTTTACCGCAAGGTACCGGGTTCGAACCCCAGTCAAACCTGTCTATTTCTTTCATAGTATATTCACATTCTTAAATTCAATCGATTTCTTATTTATCCCTCAATTTTTAAATTTTTAATTAATTTCTTAATTAATTTCTTAATTAACCTCCTAATTAACTCCCTAATTAATTTCCTAATGACTCACAAACAATATCCTGCTTTTTACCTTCTACCACAAAACATCGCTTTAAAACCATCATCACCTTTTACAATAAATCACTCATTAATTTTTTAATTAAATTTCTTCATTAATACCCTCGTCATCTTTTACGATTAAGTTAGAGGATGTCTCAAGGTCAACGCCAACCCATCTAGGCCCCTCAGGGGGTGGTGCGGCACCCGCACGGCTTGCCGGTGCACCGGTGCACCCCCCGCCTGTGTTAAAACTCTCCTTCTTTCCCTACTCACATACGATATTTACATTGTGGAATAGGCTACATAAAGCTTACAGGTAATACAAGCACAAAATGAAATTAGAGGACATACATTTTTAAAAATTTCAGGACATTTTTAGGACAAAATTACTAGTCTATCTAGATAAGCAAGACACCTAGAATCTACTGTGCATGAGCAAAAAGATCTAATTTTCTCAGATAGAGGTATACAATTTATTTTAGATTGCTTTTAGATAATAATTTGAAAAAAATTTATTTATTATTAAAATATATAACAAAACAACAAACATAAATAAAAGCTAAGTAGCATGTTTTGATATATATGAGACATTTCAAAATTCAAATTGTATAAACATTTTGTCCATGTTCACTCATTTAGAGTTAAGAAAGTTCACTTTTAATCAGAGCAATGAAAATGCTTACATGATTCTATTTATAATGATCACTCCAAAAACTTTCTTGGACTCATGATTTTTCAAACATCTCCTTTTTAAAAAGTATCTTGCATCTTCGTTGAAATTTCAACTTAGAGACTTTTTTTTTTTTTTTTTTTTTTTTTCTTTAAGTACACTGGGGGAAAATCCTAATTTATGATATACATATTACATTAGAAACAATAAAATAAGAAAATAAAATGTTTGTCATTTCCGGATAGTAAGGGCAACCTTTTTCCCTGAGTTCTAAAATTATAGACCTTGCACTTTTATTCATTCGTGTAAAGTGCAATCAATGTAATGGCAGTAAAATGCACCGAAAAACTGGTATTAAAAAGTAAACTTTATATGCGAGCACCATAAATTACAAAAATCTTACAGTAACAATTGTTTGTACTCGAAAAAATAACCTGAACCTTCACCAACCAAAAAAACTAAGCATCAAAGCTGCTTTCAAAGTTTTTATTTACTAGTTATCTAGCAATCGCAGCAATACACAGTGGTACAAAGTGAGTTTGAGTTGACATCGCTTAATTTAGTTGGTTTAAATGTCACTATATCTATATGATATAATAGCTGAAAACTTCAGAAAATTTAGGAAAACCTATATCATATTTAAAGATATTTCAGGACGTATTTAAAGTTTTCAGAAAAATCAGGGCAAGTATTACCCCTGAGCTTAAGTTATGAAATCATATGTAGTCTAGCGTAGCAAAGTACTAATACTGAACATGTTCCAAGTACCAACTTATATTTTCTAAAATATATCTAGCATGAAATAAATGCTATATACGACGCTTTTTTGACATTTCCGCCCCAAATGACGATAATCAGGACAGGGCACATTCCTCACAGATGTTAGGATATTGTGCTACTTAGTACTTGCTTAGTCTTGGCCTGTGAGCTTGGGGTAAGCATACGAAAATCTAAATGATGAATTAAAAACACTGTAAGAAAACCCCATAATTGCAAAAGTTCTTATTATTCATTATTTAATACTAGTTTTTCTGGGTACAGTGCAATTTTTTGCAATGATAAACTCTGTTTCTCTAGTCTAGTCTAGAGTAAAGATCTATTTGACACATTTGCTTGTACTTATCACGTGTAAATATCAAGATACAAAAACAAAAGAATAGGTATAAGAGAAAGAAGTAATTCCAGAAAAAAATATAAATAAATAAAACTGAAAAACCTTAAGCAGACAGACATTTATTAATACAGCTTCGTGTTCAGCTGACACTACGCATACTTGAGAATCCATACACGTCCTCTTAGAAGAAAAAGAAAAAAAAAAAAAAAAAAAAAACACAGGGCAAGCAGTGCAAACTCTTTATTTGAAACGTTTTTTGTTTCGGTTTTCTTTTTTGATTTTCCTTTGTTTATGGCACGTGTTCATGTCACAAGCAGAGCCGGCAAGTCATTGTCTCTAATGGAATGTCCCTCTATTTCTGTCCGAGTTCAGATTTGCTTGTCAGTGTGCCTGTAGGGGATGGAAGGTGAGAACGACTTCTGACATCTCTCTCTCATAAATTTCTCCGTGGGAGAATCCAAAAATAAAATTTTCATATGGGAGGTTTTATGTGTGTGGTAAATTATTTTTAAAGTGAACTTTTAAGAAAACGTTTCGCTTGATCGTGTAAGTAAACTCTTAGAGAATAAAAAAAAATAATAATAATCTTTATGTAATAAAACAAACAAAAGTTAGATTTTTATTCCCACTAAGTGAGTGTCTTACGTGGACGTACATTTTCAAAAAATGTTTCCTGATAATGTTAGGTATATATATTTATTGATTGTTCAGAAAGTTCATACCAATATATGGCATTGGAATCTGTCGAAATATGTCGAAATGGACATCACATATGATTTGCATTTATATAATGTTAAATTAAATTTTAAGGCATGAAAAAGGGGGAAGGGGGAAATAAGGCGGTTAGTACAGATTATAAATAATTTCTTACATAGTTTAATCCAGTGGTGACCAGCATATGTATAGTACGGATATGATCTACTTTTATGCGTTGCGATCTACCTACTAAGCATATTGGCATGTGGCAATATATCTCTATTTATAATAAAGCAGAAAGTTTGTCGTCATATATAAAAAATTCAAGCTCATATCTTAAGTTCTAATCTTTCATTATGATGCCTTTTCACTCTTAGATTCTTTTCAAAACATCACCTTAAACATATTCAGCAATCTTTTACCCAAACAATAAACGAGCAAAAATGGAATAAAAAATTACTCTTCAAAATCATTCCTTCAAGCATAACAATTTAAACATAAATTATCTTCTTAATTTTTTAAAAGCTTCTTTTTTTTTTTCATTATTTATTTATTATTATTATTTTTTAAATAAAATTTTAATCAGCAATAAGTTAAAATATATACTATCTGTTTTACTAAATTCTACTACTTTGTTATGTAGCATTTATATATATAAAGTAACAAAAGAAGTAGAATGCAAAAGCTAAACAGAGGATAAATTACCACAATAATTTACAAGAGACCTAATAAATTAATAAATAATTATAACTAAAATAACTATTAATAATTTTAAATAGGATATTACCAGTATAAATTGATTAGTATAATATAGGACTTGACCAGTATAAATTTAATATAGATATGAAGATAAATATAATACTTATTTTAATAATATAATTCTAATGAATAAACAAACTATACTGGAGATTAACAAGAAGGGGCTAATTAAGAATATAATCGAGAGTGTTCCTCATGATCAAACATTAACAAATTAAACCATGCGAACGACTGGAAATTTCAATTAAAGGGAAAGGAAGAAAAAAAAGCTTCAAATTGCAGAAATATCAGGGTCGACAATCTCTGCATATACACTCATGGACAAAAAAATTAGCGCACCAAGAAGGAGTCGTCAAAATGAAACGAAATTTTACATACGTAATGACTACTTTGATATAAGTAAATGATTAGAAATTAGAAAATCAAAGAAAAAGAATAATTTATTTCAGAGAAAAGGGCAAAAGAACGGAGAATTTAATACCCTGTTGGACCCCCTCAAGCGCGAATGCACGATGCGATACAATCGGGCATTGAGGCATACAAGTTCTGTATGATGTCTTGAGACATTTCGTTCCATATTTGCTGTAACCTTGCCTCTAGTTCGTTCAAACTCGTGGGATGTCCAACTCGCCGTCCCAAATGATCCCAGATATGCTCGATTGGAGACAAATCTGGGGATCGGGCAGGCCAAGGAAGGGTAGTAACAGTGCGGAGACAGTCTTGTGACAGCCTTGTCGTGTGAGGCCGAGCATTGTCTTGTTGAAAAATGGCTCCTGGGAGCCGTTGCATGAGTGGCAACACATGTGGTTGCAGGATGTTATGGACATACCGCAGGGGTGCCATGAATCAATACTAGGGGTGACCGTGTATTGTAGGCAGTGGCACCCCGTACCATCACACCAGCTGTGGATGCAGTGTGCAACTGTAAAGAAAAGGCAGAATTGAGGTATTCCCCCCGTTGCCTCTATACACGTACATGTTAGTCATCCCTGCCCAAATTGAATCTGTATTCGTCTCTAAGCACGACGTGGTTCCACTCGGTTGCTATCCAACCCCGTCGAGTGTGACACCACTCCAAACGGAGCAGAGGGGGTGGGTATTATTGGCGGTACATGTAATGGACGCTGCGATACCAAATGTCCTTCAGCCAGGCGCCTTCGTATGGTTCAAGTGGACACAGGGCCACTATAGTGAAGGTGCTACTTCTGCCTGGATGGCGACCGATGAAGCACTTGGCTGTACGCGTGCTATTCTTACGATGTGGCGGTCTTCTCGACGACTGGTCTGTCGAGGTGTCCTGAGCCTGGTCTTCGTGTACATGACATCTCTCGTGTCCACTGGTCCCAACACCTCCTCACAACACAATCAGAGCGGCCTAATTGACGAGCTACTCGCCTAGCTGACCACCCAGCTTCCATCATGCCGATGATTCTCCCCCTCTCAAACTGCGACAGCTGCTCATATTGCCTTCGAAAACAACGTAATGGCATGTCTACCTCAGCTCTTTCTTTGTAAACGAGTCAGCACACTCAAATAAGCTTTGGTTACCTTTTTTATACTCCACAGAGAACGACAATAAACGCCCTCTATCGGCTATACGTAATGCGCAATCACGCTGCATTTCTAATCATTTGCATATCTCCCCGACATGTACATTCATGCCAAGTTTCCTTACGATCCCGCAATTATTTCTTGGTGTGCTAATTTTTTTGTCCATGAGTGTATTCTCATACATTTTGCTTGACTCTAATAAAATTCAGATTTCTAATGCATTAAATCTAATCAATCAAAAAAAAAAAAAAAAAAAAAAAAAAAAAATTAGTAATTTTCATTAACTGAAACATAAAGACGCGAATTTACATTGTATATTCAAGTACGTACATCAGAGATTTTTTCGTTGCTTTTGGTGATTTGGGATACTTTTCTCGACTAACATAGTCCTGAAATCTTCCTAAGTACTATGTTTTAAAAAATTAGATAAGTTTTCAGGGTTGATTTAATTTTCTTAATTTAAATTTTGTTAAGCTGTTAAATGAGTACTGTATGCCACTGTTTTAAAGACAGTAGTTGATAACTGGCGCAAAGGCTCGATTTGTGTTTTGAAATCGTTTCTTAGTCCCTGTAATCGACCAGAAGCACTCTGCAATCGATTTGTTTATCATTCCTGGTTTAATCAATCTTTTTACCTTCTCAATAGTATTTAAAGATATATTTTGCATTCAATTATAGAAAAAGAAATCTCACAAAAACTGTTAATAACTTAATTCAAAGAGAAAATATATAAAAAATTGCTTTTGTGTAGCCCTGTATATTATATAAAAATTGTAGGGCTATAGAAAAGTGTATTTTGTTTTTAATTATAGAAGAAAGAATCTTTATAAAAATTACTTCTAAGAGAAATTATGAAACACAGGTAGGAAAATTTTTAGACTCAGTAAAGAAATTTAATTTTCCTTACTTTCTACTTTTTGCTATTTCACTTTCCAAACATGTGGGTAGTAAAGAACATATTACAACTCTCGTATTTCAGCAAAAATTAGAGGCATCAGCAACAAATTTAAAGAAGAAAAAAATCACCTCATAAAAAACAATGTTTAAAATGTGTTATAGCATGGCTGTTGATTATATGAGGCTTCTTTCGTAGGTATTCATTTGTATTTGAATAGTATGCAAATTCATGGAGATATAAAAGTTTCTGTAACAATGAAGAAAAGTTTTCAAACGTTTTTTAACTTATAACAAGCAGGGTTTTCAAACAAATGTAATATCATGTTCTGTTCATGCATATTCTGTTGTTAGAAAACTTAACAGTAGACACAATATACCAGAGTTGCCAACTTTTATAATTTATTCCGTAGCATTGTAAGCCCCACCTCTTATTCACACTAAGTAATTTTGAAGAATGATTTTCTTTTTCTTTAATCGTTGTTACATACTGGAGACAAATATTCTATAAAAAATTCTGGTACGAAAAGAAAAGAAGGCGATGCTAAAAATGCGTTGGAATAAATTATAAAACTTCACGACTTTGAATATATTGTAATCAGAATATAAAAATATTAAATATCTGATGAAATATGAGCATTTTTATTAAATTTTTAACAGCACACGCACAAGAATTAAGAAAATTTATTTTGCGTAATTTATTAGCCAAATGTATTGATTTCTCTAAAACAAAAACAAAAAAAAATTATATTGTCAAGACAATGAGTTGGATTAGTCGCGAACAAAACTAAGCAAATCTGCAAGAACTTTTAACATTTTCATTTTGAATCAACATACACTATATTACAGTTAATTCAAAATAAGAATATAGATAAAACCCTTCATCTTTTTTTGTTAGCAGCTGAAAATTCTCAGATCATTATATGAATATCTTCCTAAATTTTCCCGTTTTTTTTTTTTTTTTTTTTAAGAGTACTTTAACACATTTGGCTAATAAATTATGTAAAGGAAATTTTGTTAATGATTGCCCAATGAGCACAGTTAAGAATTTAGTAAAAATACTCATATTTCATTAGATATTTGTTTCTTTTTTTTCCTATTGAGATTACAATATATTGTGTCTAGTGTAGTATGACAAGTTTTCTAAAAATGACGTTACACTGCATTGGTTTGAAAAACTTGCATATTATAAACAAAAAACATTTGAAAAAAGTCTGTTGTTCTTTAAGAAACTTTCAACATTTCCATAAATATATATGCTTTATGCATACAAATAATTAAAAGAAGCCTCATATTCACATGATACAGCAACAATAATTTCAAGCAGTATTATGTTGTGGAGTGATCCCAAATATATATATATATATATTTAATTTGTTACTGATCTTCTTTTTTCCCTTCGGGACAAAACTTTTTCCGAAATATATCAGGTATAATATATTCTTTACCCCTTTCCTCACAAGTGTAGAAATTGAAATAGAGATAGTAAAAGCAGAAAGCAAAGAAGTGTTAAATTTCTACATTGAGTCTAATAATTTTCAGAACTTTGTACATTTCTTTATACATATCGTCTAAAAATTGCTACACAACGTAAAGTATATTGAAAAAGGTTAAATTTCTAAAACACTGAAAACATACAGTGAATAATTTCCACTTATATCCCTATTAAAACCTGCTTTAAAAAAAATATTTTTCATAGACTGTAAAGCAATGGAAATCTTTTGTGAGCCCCTGTACATAAACCAGTAGCATTACTTATATTATTTTTAACAGAGAAAAGGCCATATTGAACTTGAATATACATCAATTTCAAGAAATTTTCTTTCTATGCGACTCTATAAACCTCAATGATAATCATATCAAACACATTCTACAGAAAACATGCTTTCTTGCATATAAACAATGTAGATTAATTTCATATTATGTTTTATGCAGTTTATATATCAGTTTCAAGGCACTGTAAAAACATTTATGAAAGTTTGAGCGTATACACACTGACAAATCAACCAAACTTATAAAACATTTTTCAAATTTGTAGGAAAGTATTAAAAATTTATAATAAACTAACTTGCATGCGTTTTGAACATTTTAGATAATCAAGCGAAAGTATGTTGAGGCCACCACATCACTTTCTTCTATATTTTCCTATACAAATTCACCCAATAAAAATAATTTATTAAAATTATTATTTAAAAAAATTATCTCCCATGATAATACAGACGATTTCCATATTAGAGAAGTAGTATAACACCAAATATAAAAAAAAGTCAATTTTATTCTCAATATTACGTAAAAAAAAAAAAAAAAAAATTCTTTTTTGTTAAAAATGAAAAAAATCAATAACTTTATTTTAAATTATCACAGATCAACGGTTCAACCATTCGTTTTAAAGGTATTGGCTAGCTCTTTTGAAATATACCCATCATGAAAATTTACTCCCCTCGAGGGGAAACTCCCCCCCCCCCCCCCAGCGGGGAGGCGAGGCTCCTACATACACAACTTTTTTTTCCCCAATTGACTATCTCTATTGCAAATAATTCTTTTAAATTTCATAAAGATTATTAAAAAATAATTATCTTTATGCACATTTATACAAAATTTTGTCCTATACCACCATCTTAAAAATTTAGAAAAAGCAGGACGGCAACGCAAGCTGTTGAACAATTTTTACCAAAAGTTGATAGGCACTAATTTATGTCAATGTGTAACTGCATACCAATTTGTATGAAATTCTGTGCAGTAGTACCTGAGATACAGTCGACACAAAAGTTTGCCACAGACAGACAGACATTTTCTAAAAATGGTCAAATCATGTTCTACAGCTCTCATAACATGTAAATCCATCAAAAACCCAAGGTCGAACATTTTTACGAATCTAATACTTTCTTCTATTGAATATAGAAGGAAGTAACAAGGTATAGTGGCAGAAAAGAAAATTGCACTACCTAGTAAAATAAAAAATTTTGTATTTAAATGTATTATTTTGTCCACATAAATTTATCTTACTTGCTACAAAGCAAAATATCAGATTATTCCACATCATGATCGTTACATATCATTATACAGTGCATATGAAATACTGCGTCATCCATTTTTAATAAATAGGACAACAAAACATAGAAAATGGTCAATTGTCAATGAAAAGATAAATCAGTATGTTCAATTGACTTAAAGGAAAATATGTGTGATAGTTGCTTTAGCTAAAAGAGAATATTTGACACATGTAATTGCTAAAAAAAATTGACTGCTATCACTCAACAGTCTAGAGAGTGGTGAAACTGGAGAGTGAAATTGATGGTGGTGTAGTTGTGGGAAGGGTCGGATCAGACCAGAAAAGTGTAACCACAAAATGTGACAATCATCAAATTGCATCTAGCAAAATTTCATCATCGTAAGTTTATATCCCGGTTCAGGCATGGACATTCGTAGTGGTTCGAAATCCACTTAAAGTTGTAGATCTTGATCTAATGAGTCTTAAACACTTTTTAACTTTTAAAGGTGTCAAATACACAGTCTGCATGCATATTGCCCTGAGAAAAAGCCTTTACTTAAAATCTAATGCAGATGCCGTTTTCTCAGGAGAAAGAGTGTATTTTAAAGGACAAAGGCTTAGTGAGACAAAGTATTCTTTTTTTTTTTTTTTTTTTTTTTTTGGGGGGGGGGATGAGTCTAAATTTAATCTACATGGATTGGATGGTAAGCATTATGTTCCCATACAGCTATCGATATCCATTAGACATCTAAATTACATTCAAATGATCCATAAAAGGTACAAAATATATAAAAAAATGTTCATTAAAAGTCCTAAATATCCTGTACTAATTATATATATCTATTAGATATTTAAATATAGAGTGATTTAAACATATTTAAATATCTATTAGATTTTTAAATATAGATGTGCCTTTTTCGATGTCTAATAGATGTAACATGTTAGATCAAAACAAGATTTCGATATTTTCAATATCTATTAGATCTAACAAATCCAATTATTGGGTATTTGCAGATTTATCGGATATGTAACAGACATCTAATGGATGTAAAAAGAGTGACATATGTCGTGCTAACAGATATCTGTAGTATATTTATATAAGTTTAATGGATCATTTTTTAACTTTTATACGTGTTTATGAATTGAAATGGCTGTGTGGGTTCAGAAACAAAAAAATAAAGTTTGTCATTCAGACTGCATATTGCTGCCTGTGAAATTCCCACGGAGCTAAATAACCTGGGGATATATATCCAGCAAAGGGATTCAAAATCAACTGCAAATCCACCAGATTATACCCAGATCTTGGAAGAGTGTTTAAAGCTAGTGAATGTAGGATCATTTTAAAGGTGCTGGAAATTGCAATTTTTAATAGGATGTCACCCTGTCATACAGCAAGCAAAATCATGAAATGTGATCTAACTTATTTATGCATGATTTTGTTGCCTTGTTTACAAGTTTTTATCTTTACAACATAATGTATATTATGAAAGTATTTTCACTCCTTAAAGTGCAAGCCTTTCTGAAAAAAAATTGATGTGAATGTGTTAGATTGGCCTAGAAATAGTTCTGCTCTGAATCAAAAAAATTTTTGGCATAAAAAGCATACAAAAATTGCTCTAAGAAGCCTGCTACTACAATTAAACTAAAAAGAAATTTTGTGTATTAAAGTTTGTTTCTATGAAATTGACCAGGATCGATGCATTCAAAAGTTGATAAACTGCTTTTATGCCAGAATGCTTGTAAGACCGTCGGACTGTTTGGCACTTTGTGAAGGGTCTACTAAATATTCAATCAATCCTTATACATGTATACACATTTAAGTACATATAATGTGATTTCAATTATGTAGAATTTATATTAATTACAAAATTTATGTATTTTTGTTAAATATTTTATATATTTATATATATATTTTTTAACTTCTTTTCATTAAGTTTAAATAATTTATTAATCTTAATAAAACTTAATTAGATTATTCTTCAAATCTATTTTATGGTAGCAATATTATCTTTACATAAAATACACATATGAAAGACACTATTTGCACACTTTTACCTTTTTTCACGGTGATAAGTTTTTCTGTCTGCCACTGTATTATATTATATCATTAATGGAGTAAGTACATTAACGGAAGAATTCTCTGTTCAGCCAAACCCTAGCATGCAAGGCCATGCTTACTCATTTTGCAGCAGGGTGCAGACTTCAGATTTGCAACCCTTATCACATACATAAATTTGCACAACAATGTGCACACTATATTTAGATTTTTTTCCCCCCTGTGCTTCCCAACAGGAGAAACAAATGTGTAGGGTTTGAAAAGTCTGAATACAGCAAAATATCCCAAAAGGAAAACAATTTCGTTAAATACGTTGATTTCAAAAGTAACTTTTAATCAAATGATCTATCAGATGAGATATCATAGGTGGACCCACAAATTCAATTTTTCGAAACAGAAACCCGACTTTTCCTTTATAGAAACATGTTAAACAGGAAGTATTTGCTTTGAAATGTGGATTTTTTTTTTAAAGTAAAAGGACACTGGGATTAAAAAGCTGAAAAAATTTGTTTTAAAACATGAATTACATTCTGATTCTTTTCAATGTAGAGTGTCCTGGGGCCTTGATATGTATGTTCTAATAAAAGTCTGGAAGCCTCGAA
The DNA here is from genome assembly GCA_963930645.1 of Salticus scenicus. Classification (NCBI taxonomy): domain Eukaryota; kingdom Metazoa; phylum Arthropoda; class Arachnida; order Araneae; family Salticidae; genus Salticus; species Salticus scenicus. Next base: position 225,021,043 of record OZ005650.1, on the reverse strand, counting down.
TCACCTAAAATTTAAAGCAATTTCACTGACTAAATTAATTAGGAAAGATTTTATGCTTTTAAGTAATCTATCAGAAGAAGTATCATAGGTGAGACTTAGGAGACCCTTTAAACACATACTCCACTTTCTTTTTTAAATTAAACGCTTTTTCTTTTTTTACCTCCTTACACAAAAAGTGTAAGGAAGTATTGTAATCCTAATTTGCGAAATGGATTTTGTATCTCGAAGAGCTCAAATACAAATGATTGTGGAATGTTGCAAATTTATATCTGTGACTGTCATGATGTCTAGTTGTATACCTGCAACTTTGGTTTTAATACGAGCTCCTGTTTCAGAGATATCTGCGACTTTACACGATTTTTTGTGACATCTGTATATACATATGTGTGCGTGAGTATCTTGCATAACTCAAAAACAGTTGGATGCAGCTTGTTGCAAATTGGTATATAGGTTTGTTATAACATCTAGTTGTGCACCTCCCCTTTTGGTCTTTCTGTGACTTTCCATCTTGGAGATATTTACGAAAATTTTAATCATAATGACCGAAAATACAAAGGTTTTGGTCATATATGACCTGCCATCATAGAGATTTCAAATTCTTGTTTACATTAAGGCTGCTTACTCCCTCTTACAATTTCCCCGTCTCCGATGACCAAATCCCATGTAAATCTATGGCAAAATTTGTTTATAAAATTACCCAATTGGTATTTTTTAATTCCGTTTTCACATTCAGAAAATTCACAATCAATTAAATTAGTACCTGTTTTCCAAACATTGAATCTTTTTAATTTTAATATTTCATTTTACAGCTAAAAATAAGGAAAATGCGCTTAGTTAATTTTCATATTTTTAAACATAAAATTTAAATTTCAAAAAAATAAATTTTTGAAAACGAGAACTAATTTAATGATTGTATATTTTCAGAATGTGGAAACAGAATTTTAAAATAACAAATTACATAATGTGTAATTCTATAAACAATTTTATCTATAGAATAACATGAACTTTTTAAAGAACAAATTATGTGGATGTAATTTTTCACAACTGGATAATGCAGCTAGTGCCACTGTGGAGCTCTATCATAGTGTTTAGTTTGCAACATTTTTTAATGTTGTGCAACAAACACACACAAAGTTTGGTCTCAAAAGCTTTGCTTTCAGGTATCAACTACATTAGTTCAATTGATAAAAAATTGGTGCATTAAGCCGAAAGAACCATGTTTGAATCCTAACTTGGTCATTCTTCGATCAACAAATCTAATTAATGCCTTTCCATAAATAAAATTATAGTATACATATCCTCAATGTTGCTACTTTAATAATTATCCATGATAGTGTTAATATTTGTAAATTAAGTAAAACTGAGAAATAAGAACAATACTCAAACAGAAATGTAAAACATTTATTTTTAATAAAAAACATTTTTTCAAAAATTATTTAAAAATGTAATATCACAGTGAAATGTTTTAATACAATACAATAGGCAATGTTTCAATACAATATAATAAATAGGCAACATTATTAAAATTAAAATGTATATTTGACATCCTTTTATTACCAGAAAAAATTCTGGAGAGATCTGAAAAAACTAGATAAAAAACAAAGTTGATTTTGTAAAAGAGATTCAGAAAATAGAGAACTTCAAGGAAGTAATCTTTGGCACTACAGATACATTTTCAAAAAATATCACATATGTGATACACAAAACTTTTCATTTTGTAGCTAAATATTTCTGTCTATTGCTTAAAATTATTCTAGCTAAAGTTTTTTGAGACGATAAACTGGATAACTTACTACCCCAACACATTTCGTACTGTAAATCTTCCAGTTCCGGACTACAAAATATAGGGTGGAAAACATGAACAATTCCAGGATCGGCAGCTCTAAGAACAGTTAAATTACTGCGTACAACTTTCGAATACAAATCAACATCTTCTTTGCCCCATCCTTGAATGGAAGTGTCAAATCCTCCAACATTAATTAGGTCAGAATGGTAAATGCTTACAATGCCATAACCAAACTGACGCCAATATCCTCTTTCCTCACTCAACAATGGCATTTCAGAATCATTTTCGAGATATTCTGGGTCATATTCACTAAATACTACAGGAAAATAAACCTGCTGAGATTTAATAGTGTTCAGACGAACTCTGTCCATAACTCCAAAATCAAGAACAATATCAACATCAAGAAAGAATAGAAGAGAATCCAATGAAAATGCTTTTGAACCTATCTCAAGAGCATTTGCTCTTGAAAATGGACCAGTTGCATCTATCAAGTGAAGTTCATATGCTGGATATCTACGAACAAGATCTTCAAAAACCATTTTACTCTCAGACATTTCTTCTTGTTCCGATTCATAAAGAATTACTGTAAGGCGTACTTTTTCCCCAACTTGCAAACAAACACTTTCAATATTTTTAAGAAAACGTTTAAAATTTTCTAAGCGTCCATATAAAGGAACAATGATATTCACGTATGATTTCAAAGGATCTAGATGTGATGGATTGCTATTTTCACAATAAATTTCTTTAAATTCTAGCTGAGAAAATGCCTTTTGTAAGTAAGCATGTCGACGAACTGGAACTGTCATCTTTTTCCCTCTGTATTTTTTGTATGTTAAGAACATATCTAATATATAATCAACACCATGCAGTGGATTTTCTCGAACATATCCATATAAAATTTCTTTAAAGTCTATTACCCTACCTCTTTGTTTTGAATATTTATTAATAATTTCCATAACTTCCATAACCACATCATTTACGGCAACTCTTTGAAAAGATTCTAAACGCCTTTTAGGATTTAAAGATGAAGACGAATAAAAACTATCACTTATAAAATCCCAAACTAATGTTTCTTCCTTATTAGCTGGAGTGAATTTGTTAAGAACTGGTTTCATTCCTAATATTGATGTATTGAATTGTAATAAAGCATCAGAATCACCAAAAAACTTTGAATCAGGTAAAAGATTTTCCATATCTAATATTTCACGATATAAATTAATTGAGTTATATCTAAGGTTTTGAGAATGAAGGCCATAAAAATAACTATGTATTCGGTACATATAAACAGGTTGTTTTATTGGATGAAGTGTTATAGCTCGATGAATTTCTTTAGTCTTTAAACGTCCAGTAAAAACTTCCTCTCCACTGAAACTGTGATAGAAGATACTTTGCATCTGAAATGAAATATGAAAAGAAAATCAAAATATGAATATGAAAGAGAAAATTAATATATAATTAGATACTTTTACTAGCCCTAGGTATTAAATAAAAAAGCACCACAAAACTGGCGTTATAAAAATATTACTTACAAACTTTGAATAAACACCATAAAATGCAATAAACTCGCAACAATTGTTTCGGGTCGAAAAAACACACGACCCTTCATCAGGCGAATAAAGTAAGCACGAGTGCTGCAGTCAAGACTGAAGCACTCGTGCTTACTTTATTCGCCTGATGAAGGGTCCTGTGTTTTTCCGACCTGAAACAATTGTTGCGAGTTTATTGCATTTTATGGTGTTTATTCAAAGTTTGTAAGTAATATAGCCCTAGGTATGTTTAAAATATAGAAAGATTTCCCATGCAAATTTGTGCATATATAAATGGAAATTTTTTTATGAGTTTTTTTTTTTTTTAATAATTTGTATGAAAACATGGAAAAAAAATGAAGGTAATCAAAGTTTTTAAATAAATGTGAAGATTATCTGCAATGTCTCTCAACACTGACATTCTATATTTCTCTTCTCACCTCTTTGTTTCAGTTGCTAAAATAACAAATGGCAAAAACATTTTGCTAAAATATATTGTATTTTCCTACAATAAGAAGAATTTAAAAACGAACTAAAAGCATTTAAAAACAAAAGCAAAACCCAGATAATTTCGTAAAATATTTCTGTATAATAATTTCTAATTTTTATTTAAATTTTTGTGAACAAAAAGATGAAACCACTGAAAATATTGGGAATCATTAATTATTTAGTAATATTTGTATTCAATTGCAATTTTTATAATAGTTGAATTTAAATGCAAAAATATATAAAAGTATATCAGAATTCAGAATTTGCTTCATAGAAGCATTCTCAGCGCTAGTATTGCTCAGTGATCTACCACTACACATTACCCCCTTTTTAAATCACTTTTTACTTTTGCACATATGATACATGTGTCTTTTTTTAGAATGCTTTTTTATTCACCCGAGTTGTCTGTCATTCTGTCTGTCACCAAGCAACTTTTCTGCTATATTTTGACTCAAGGGTCATCCCTATGAACATGAGTGACCCATGAGTAGGGATGTGGGTTTTCCGGAAAATTTTGGAATGGAAAATTTTCAGTCTCTAAATTACGAATATTTTGTAAAAGAAAACTAATACATTAAAAGCTGCAAGTAAACAAAGCTATTCAAAGAAAAGTATGAATAGTTATTCAGTTCAAAAAGAAATTAATAAACAAAACATAGAAATTATGATTTAATGTTTTTTAAATATGTATAAAAACAAGGAAATTATAACAATTTTTAATAACTATTTTGCATGCATGATGGTTAAATAATTTATTTAAATAAAGAGCCTGTGTACGTTTTTTAGATCTCAAAGACTATCCACATATCATTGCCAACAGCTGAATTCCACTTTATTATACAGGGAAAATTCTTATGGTTTTTTTTTTTTATTATTATTATTCTGTTTTCATTATCAAAAAAATCTAGAATAATTAAATCCCCCCCCCCCCTCCAAAAAAAAAAAAAAAAGTATTTCTTGAATTTTTAATACTTCATTTGGAAATTATGAAGTGGAAAAAAAATTAACATAGTACTTTTTTGCCATTTATTACTTCAAAATGAAACATAAAAAAAAACTAGAATGTTGTGGCCACCACATGACTTTCTTCTACATTTCCTTGTGAAAAAAAAAAGTTTTTGAAAAACAAGAACAAATTTAACAATTGTGAATTTTCTTACAGTAAACATAGAATTACAAAAAAAAAAAAAAAAAAAAAAGAAAAAGATAATTAGTAATTCAGATAACACATTTCTCCATAGAATAACATGGTTTGGATACCAGTGGCAGAAAAATTGTACAGGGTAAATTAGCAAGGTATGGCTTGCACCATATAAGGGTTTATTTCATTAAAATTCTTTTCATTTTTATTCCTTTTTACTCTTTTCGATTTGTTCAATTTTAAGAATAACTTGCGAACACAAAATCATATATTTTAATAGTTGGTAGTATAGTATTGGATAATGGATGTAATCCTCTATTAAAAAAAAAAAAAGCTAGAAGTTTGAGTGGATTTTTTTTTTTTTTTTTTTAATTTAAAATTTTTTAAATGGAATACCCACTATGAGTTTTTTCAAGTACAATTCAATTACAGGTATTTTAAGCAAATAAAGAAATATCGAGTTCTTTCAAATGCTATTCAAAATTGAGCTTGTTATTTATTTAGGCAATTAATTGTATTAGGTTGATGCAAAAATAATCTCGGTTTTCATACTGTTTACTTTTATGTATGATTTCTGAATAAATTTTTCATTAAATGTAGTCATGCTATATGTCGTTTTAAAGTGTGTTTTTCGCTCATAATATTTTCTCTCTTTTTTTTTTTACAGGATTTCAAAGATGGCATGGACAAAATGAAAATTTGCACGATTTTCTTATTCCAGTTCAAACTAAGCTGAAAAGCTGCCCAGACAGCTCGCGATATCAATGATGCATTTGGCCCAGGAACACTAGTGAATGTATGGCACAATGGTGGTTCAAGAAATTCTGCAGTGGTGATGAGAGCCTTGAAGATGAAGAGGGCCGCGGCTGCACATCTGAGGTTGACAATGACCAATTGAAAGCCTTAATCAAAGCCGATCCTCACAAAACCACACGAGAAGTTTCTGAAGAACTCAACGTTGACCAAGCATCAGTCGTTCACCATCTGAAGCAAATAGGAAAGTCAAAAAAGTTTGATAAATGGGTGCCGCACGAACTGAAGGAAAACCAATAAAATCACTGTTTTGAAGTGTCATCGTTTCTTCTTCTGTGCAACAAAAACAACCCGTTTCTCGACCGTTTTGTAACGTGTGATGAGAAGTGGATCCTCTATGACAACCGACGACGTTCAGCTCAATGGCTGGACCTTGATCAAGCTCCCAAACACTTCCCCAAGCCAAAATTGCAGCAAAAGAAGGTTATGGTGACTGCTTGGTGATTTGCGGCTGGTTTCATTCATCACAGCTTCCTGAATCCGGGTGAAACGATAATGGTGCAGAAGTATTGTCAACAAATTGACGAAATACACCAGAAATTTCGACGTATGTGCCCGGCATTGGTCAATAGAAAAGGACCAATCCATGACAACGCTTGGCTGCACATTTCAATTATGACGTGACAGAAGCTGCATGAGTTGGGCTATGAAACTCTTGACCATCCGCCATACTCGGCCACCAACTACCCCTTTTTCATGCATTTGGACAACTTCCTCCAGGAGAAATGCTTCAGAAACCAAGAGGATGCCAAAAACGCCTTCGCTGACTTCATCGCCTCCGGAGCTCTATGTGAGCAGTATAAATAAGCTTGTTTCTCGATGGCAAAAATGTGTTGATTCTAATGGTTCTTATTTTGATTAATAAAGTTTATTATAAAAAAAAGTTATGGTCTTTTAAAGTTAAAGGTTAAAAACCGAGATTACTTTAGCATCAACCTAATATTTCCTATTGCTTGCATAAAAAGACTTTTTTTTCCCCACTTTAGAAATTAGTTTTAAAAAGTGATACAGAAAATAAAATTGTATTTTTACATAAGGTTTCTCTTACAAATTTTCAACGATGTCAATTTTGTGATTAAAGCAAGTTTTTAAGTTTTGCTTTTCTTTTGACTGAATATTTAACGAAGATTATGGCAATGTCCTAACTTCCCAGGTCACTCTAAGAACCAGAGATCATAAGGTAACCTAAATCATAATTGTTGCCTAACTTTGAAAAGCATAGTTATATCATCATTTATCAAATGAATATTTTGAAATACAGAGCACTAGTGCTGTAGTTAGAGCTTCAGCAGTACAGTATCATAATAAATAACATTCTCCTTCTCAAGCATGTAACTGAAATCATATCTAGTAGATTTCTAAATGTATTTAATAAAAACTTTTGTTGTTCATACTATATCTATATATCTGACATTACTCTAACTAACTGTGACTAATAAAAGGAAAGTTTAAATATGTCACATAAGAAATTTACTAAAAATATTGTTTTGTTTTTTTTTCCCGTTTGAAAATTTTCCGGAAAAACACAGTGGAAAATTTTCCACTCCACATCACTACCCATGAGTAACCAGTGATCGACCCCTGGGTGATCATGTGGGTAACCCATAAGTAACTCAGAATAGCAGAAAGTTTTACAGTATTTGAAGGATTTCAAAAACATTTGTGTCCTGCTTCATTTCGGTTTTAAATTTAAATTTTGTTTTTTTAGTTTTAATTTTAAAAATAATATAAAAGTAAGATTTTTAAAAAGAATGCTTTTTTATCGGTGTCCTAAAAAGTAGCAAAAATGGCAAAATTTTCTGTACTCAAACCTATTAAAAGATCAAATGCATTCACTGATGACAAAGTATGTTATTATATAGTAGGATGTAGTCACCAATAGATGCTTTTGATCTTTTAATTGATTTTAAGTACAGAAAATTTTGCCTTATTCTATTGTTGAAATCGAAACAAAGTTTCACTGATTCTTTCATCACAAGTACGGATGGTCCATGATTCGTGTTTCTTAAGATCACAAGCATGGTTCTTGGTTAATATTCTTACAGAACAAAAGAAATAGAAAATAGAATTGGGAATAACCAAGTTAAGAAAAAGAAATAAACAGCATTTAAAGAATTAAACTTTCGAAAAAGCTAAAATGCTGCTTATGTATTTTAGCTAAAACACTAAAGAAACTTTTTTGTCAGGTTAAACCCTGATTTTAGGTACAGAAAAATTATAGTAAGAAGGATGATAATGACAGTCATGAACAAAATGTCTTTCGATGTGCAGATTTCCCATGGATTGTGTGGAATTGCAGGAAGTGGTTAATAAAAATAAATCTAAAGAAATTGATTTAATAGAGAAGAAAGAAAAAGAAAAGTAGAGGTTATTTATTTATTTGTGTATATCTTATTTATTCTAATTCGTAATGATCATCACTTCATTGTGCTTTGCTTGCTTTATACAGATGCAGGGGCTGATTTACATCTCTGGAGACCCCAGGTTGCTCACTACTATGAGGGCTTCTCACCATCAACTTGTTTGAAAATTTTCTTTCTTTCTTTCTTTTTTCTTTTTTTAAAGTAAACTTTAAGAACATATTCAAAAAGTTTTTGGTTTAAAGTAACCTATTGAACCCCCCAAGCACACAGACACACACACTTCCTCAAATTCCTAGCAGTTACATGTTTTTAAATTCAAAATGCCAAGATTCACATTTTAAAATATTAAAATCTCACCGAAAAGAAAATCACAAGCAAAAAGCCCTTTGTAAAAATTTCACAGATTTTTTTTTTTTTTTTTCAAGATTTTTCTTTGAATAATATCATTAAAGAAATAATACTGTAATAATTATAAAATTCTGAAATTAGTTAAATGCATATTTCACTTAGCATAAAAAAATGCAGAATTCAATAAGTATAATCTCCAACCTAAATAAACTTACTCCACACTATTAAAAATATCATTACAGAGATTCTTTTCCCAGAAATATCTACATGTAAATAAATAAATAAAATGAAAAAAAAAAAAAAAAAAAAAAAAATATATATATATATATATATATATCCAAATAATTCTTGACTGAGAATAAAAGCCAGAGCTACACAGACATCTCATTTTCACCTAATTAAATTTCAAAATAATTTTTTTTTTTTTTTTTTTTTTTTTTTTGTATGCACAAGATTTTTTTTTTTTTTTTTTTTTAATGTTACAGATATTCTTGGGGCCCCCTTTTATTAAGCATTCTAGACAAGTGCATTACCTTGCCATAAATCAGTACCTGTACACATGTCTTTCATTTTAAATATTTATATTTTGATTTATTTAATTCAATATTAATTTTATTCAACCCTTTAAGCGATTGAACCGGATTTTTGTAACTCAAATAGACACCTTTGAAATGGTTTGACACTAATTTGCATAAAGCAAGAAATCTCTCTCAAAATCATACGAGACGTAAAATTGTAACTTAAACTCATGAAGCTAGAGTAAGATTATTTTTTCAGACAATAAAATTATATTTAAAGTAGAAATGTCATTTGAGGCTACATGCTGAGAGGGTTAATCAAATATTTTTTATATGTTTTCATTATATTTTTATTTTACTTCTATCATTTGCAAACTAATGTAATATTAATATATATTATAAAAATTAAATTTTATTGTTTTAACTATTATTTTCATTACAAATTAAATAAATAAATATATAAATGAAGCTTTTGGCTCACTATAAAAACATAATTTGAAATTAAACGCAAATGCAATCTACATTAGGGATGCACCGAATAGCAATTTTGGCCGAATACCCTTCAAACCAAATAACAACTATTCAGCATTCGGCTGGCTGATTTACTCCTATAATCATGTGTCAATCACCTAATTTTTTGCAAACTTTTTCAGTAATACCATTTACTATTTTTTTAGTTATGAAAAAATATTATAAAAAACTACTATTCAGAGACAGTGGTTTATATAAATATAGAAAAATATTAGGAAATATTACTATACATAAGTAGTCGTGTAATGCTGAATTCACAGTCAAAGAAAATCATTAACTGTTAGGCTTCTTAATAAACATATAAAATTTCTTAAATTACAATATCTTGTCACACCCACTCCAAAGAAAAAAATAAAATAATAGCAGCACAACCCAGAAATGCAGTATTTGAGAAAAATCAATTTAAAAGTAATAACCTATTGGCCAACTTACATTAAAACTGACCAAATGCCTCTCACTCTCATGTGAATAAATTGTGGGATAGAGATGTGATGCTTTTCATGCATGTTAGGGCACTCCATGTGCATTTTTCAATAACAAATTTAAAATTGCTATTTTATGACTTGAGTCATTTTTTCCTGCCAGATTTGGATGTGACCTTTGTTTGATCTCTTGAAGTTAAAATAGTGGTGTTAGAATTTGGTAGGTTAGCAGCTATGCATTTTAATGTGATGCTCTTGAAAGATTTCTTTAAATGAAAGATGTTGTACAAATACATGTAGTTCAGGAAATTTTGAAGCTAATAAACAACCTTTGTAACTGCTGGTAAACTGATTAAAAAAAATAATAATATAAATAAAAATAACCACATTTTTCTGCAGACCACTAGTTCTAAGTATTAACATTATCTGTATAAGATAATGCATATTTGAATGCGTTTCTAAGAATAAAAATATTTAAATTCATTAGAGAGGCACTACTTGAATATATTGCCTCAAAAGCACTAATTGGTTAAAAATTGAATATGTTTAAAAATGAATAAAAAAGAATGTTGCACAATTACTGAAATATCACAAAGCACATAAAGACAACATTCTACAAACAAAAAATTTCCAAAGATAAAATTTCAGAAAAAATATGTAACTGCTTACTTCATAAGACCACGTACAAGGAATTCCTACAAATTTCCGAATACACCTTCCAACTTCAACATCTTCGTGAGTTGAATATAAATTTTTCAAGCAGTATCTGATATGGGGAATAACTAATTTTAAAGTATCTTTACTCATAATCATTCCTGGACCTCCCATGCAAAAATTTTCATCGGGTTGAAGGCTCAGTTGTCCAAACTCCTCCTTGTTGCCAAGTCCAGCCTGACCAATAAATTGTGGCTTGCTGCTATTTACAGACCTCAGAAATTTTTCTAAGAGATCAGTCCTAATATAAACATCATCATCTGCACGCATGAACCATTCAAACTCGTCTATAAAATGGTCATGCATGAATTTTAGCATGAGAAAGGATTTTTTCTGAGGAGGGTATGAATCATCAACCATTGGCAAAGGAACTAATGGAAGTGAAAAATTTGATCTGGATGAAGAACTAGAAAAGAATATAAGTTTTCCAGGAACAGTCTGTCCCCATGTATTATGAATTGCTAAAGCTCTAGTATCTAAATATTTTTGAGCAGTCATTACTCCTATAAAAATAAGCTTTCTGTCTGCACTTAAATGTGAAGTATTAATTACATCTTCTATTAAACATTCACTGGTCCTAGTAACACCCTCTTCATGTTGAATAGGAATATGAAATTTAAAACATGGCTTTTGGTTTAAGAAAACATATTGTAGCTGAGTTGTCACAAGAAATCCAACAATGATTCCAAATATGAAGCGGCAAAAATGAGACATGGGAGCCATCTTTAACCTAGAAGTAAAAAATAAGTACATTACATTGGCTGAAAATGAGTTCAAATCATAACATTACTCATTAATCAAAAAATAACAAAACATTTTTAAATATATGCAAACAAAATCATATCTTAAGAACATAGAATTGGCATTTAATATTAGTAAAATAAAATTAATTTTACATTAAAAACACCAATTGCTATTAATAAAATAAACAAATAAAGAGAGGGGGTAGATGAAAGATGTAAGAAACTTTGTAAACCAACACCATAAAACTAAAAAAAAAAAAAAAAGTTATTTCAATTTAAAATAATTTGAGCGAGCAAAAATAGAAAGCAAAAGACAACAAAACATGTGCTTGCTTTTTTGCCACATAATTTTATTTTTGCGCTAAATGAAGGATTGAGAAATTATTTTTATCCGAAACACACACAGCCTTTTTTTCCCCAAATTGTTTTATGAATTGATTCAAAAATTTCTTGCTCATTAATTTTTAACTTGCTTAAAACAACAGAAAAATTAAACTAAATCTTATATAAGTTTTATTTTAGAAATTTTTGTAAATCTAAAGAAATTTTAGAATAAGAAGTAAAAACCAATTGTAGAAATCCCAGTACAATAACCATTTTTTTTTTTTTTTTTTTTTTTTTTTTAATACATTGTCAAAACCTCAAAACTCTTAAATATTTATGAAATAGAAAGACTGACCCATTATGAAATCTAAAAAATGAAAATCTTTAAAATAATTTAAATTATGATTAAGAGATTTATTCATATAGATCTTTCACCATATACATAGATAGTTAAAAAAATAAATCAATCATGAAAATAATTTAAGAAAAAAAAAATACTTTAACTAAAAGTTTTATAAGCAAAAATTGCAAAACTCTTTTAAGGTATTCACTACAAAATGTATCCTTCAACCAAAATTTATTTGTTTTAAAAATACTAATGCAATTTTAAAAAATCATTTATCAAAAAATGCTCAATTATTTTGTATTACATATTTCAAATTAAAATATTACTTTTTAGGAACTATGATTATCCTTCAGTAAGTAAGCATAAATAAAAACTCGTTTAAAAAAAAAAAAAAAAAAAAATGGTGCATTTATATGTAAAAAAACTCAAGATATTTCCTTCCCATAAACAGGATTAAATTGCAGCATAACAGTGCCACCTGTCATCTGATATGCATGCAAATTAAATTAGCATAGTTTTACATAATATCTATATCACATACCAAATTTGGTGCATTTTAAAAGCTGAGATATAGCTTTCCTTTTTAAATGAGAGAAATCAGACAGCAGTGCTAAGAGTTGGGGGGAATAATTTATTTGACATAAAATATGTTAAAAGCTAGCTTAGATTTAAATTAATTTTCATAAAAGATGCAGTGGCTTAATCAAAAATCTCATTTTACCATATTATATAGATATATATATATATATTTTTAGCATATGAATAATCAATGTTAATTTTATTATGATGGATGGGGTACAAAGTTATTTAAATATGATATATAAAAATTTCTATCATAAAACGTAATCAATGCATTAGCATTCTTTTGGGTGTCCCTGTACACAAACTAGTTTTGGTACTTTACTTATGCCATTTTAAATAGGGAATATGCCATAGTGAGCCTGAATAACATATATCATTAAAAAGTGAAAATGTATATGGTTGCTAGAGATAGATAGATGGATAGATAAACAGACAAACAGAAACATGGACATATTAGACTAATTCAAATAAATTCGCCTAGTACGTTAAAAAAGCTTAATGACAACAAAAATTTCAATTGCAGCAATTTCCAGTTATAATACTTAATGTACATGAATATTTTTGTATGGTTCTGTAAATCTTAATGCTAATCATACTACACCAAAACTAAATGCAAAACTGGTGTACAATAGATATATAGACTAAAAGACTTCTTCACACACCATAAATGGTGTGTGAAGAAGTCTTTTAGTCTATATAATCATACTACATTGTACAGAACACATCTTGTTGTGCATACAAATACTAATTATCAATTTCATTATATGTGCAAAATAAAGGCATTAAAATATGGTTTATAGAACGCAATGCTTTGGAATATTTCGAAGTGTCCTTGTACACAAACCAATGGTGGAACCTTCTCCATTTTCAATAAGAAACACCTCATAGTGAATTTGAATCGCATATGTCAGTTTGAATAAATTCCATGAATATTTATGGGAATTAGAGGGCAGATAAACAGACAAACCAAAGTCATTAATACTTTTCAACTTTGTTAGAAAATATTAATAAAAAGGTATAAACCATTTTTTTTCTTTGTTCCTTAGTGTATGTGATGTGCATATAATTTAATGATAATATACACAGCTACCTAAAATTAAGGGAAAATATTCTTCTTTGTTGAATGTAATTCATGCAAGTGCTTTAGTAAATTTTACCACACCAAGGAAAACTGCTTTCAATTTATAATTACTTTCTCATACTCATAAGGTAGATAAATTATTATTTGAAGTTCAGTTTTCAATGCTGAATTTTTACTATAATATTCCATTTTGAGGAGGTCCCCTGAATATGAAAATAAAATTTCGAGCGGTTGATACCTGTATATGTGTTATTAGCATAGCTTAAAAACAAATAATTGCAGGAAATGCAAATTTGGTATTTTAAAGATTAAATGAGGGTGTCACTTGAAAAGTTGGATCAAGATTGGTAAATGTGTAAAAGTAGTTTGAACAATTTTGAATAAACATGTAATTTTAATAACATCCTTAAAATTTTTATGAATGTAGATACTATATTCAAGTGAGGGGTTAAGGGGGTGGCAGCTTCTTTCACATACAAATACATGTCAAATAAATCTGTTTCTAAATCTATTTTCAACTGCTTTTAAAGTATATTCATTTACGGTACTTCTTTTATCTTGCACCTTAAGGGAGTACATCACACATCGTTAAGGTCATCCAATGTTCATGTTATTCTATGGCAAAATTTGTTTATAGAATTACACATTACGAAATTGGTATTTTCAAATTCCATTTTCATATTCTGAAAATATGCAACCATTAAATTAGTACTCGTTTGCCAAAAATTTAATTAAAAAAAAAAAAAAAAAAAAAAATTGAATTTTGAGTTTAAAAATGCAAATTTTCCCTAAATGCATTTTTCTCATCTTTAGCTGTAAAATGAAATATTAAAATTTTAAAAATTCAATCTTTGGAAAACAGGTACTAATTTAACGGTTGTGAATTTTCTGAATGTGAAAACGGAATTTAAAAGTACCAATTAGGTAATGAGTAATTCTATAAACACGTTTCGTCATAGACTTAGATGGAATTTAGTGACTCAAGATGGGGAACTCGTAAGAGGGAGTGAGCAGCCAATATGCTTTTATAATATTCAAATGTAGGATAATATAATGTTGTGTGAATGGCACACCAGATTATTATTTAGGCATATAGAATTATTCATTCCGTATCATAAATAGATGATTTTCTACAATTATGAATATTTTCTTTACAGCATTTTGTTTGATATTGTTATTTTTATTATATTCATAATACTTAATTAAAACAATTGAACTTATGGAAAAAAAGAAAAATATCCTTGACTCATATCAAGGGAGCAGATAAAGTTTTGAAATTTGTTTGTGTTATCAATAGAAAACTGAAAATCTAATTAGTTTTGAACTTTAGTCTGATTTTATATTTAAATTCATGTTCAAAATTAAATCCTTTTTAAATTTTAGTAGGCTTAAAAAATTTTCGCCCTTAGCTCTGTCCAGCTTAGCAGGCCTAAGCATAAATCCAGTGCTGATCATTCCAATGAAGTATGAAAGAAAACTGCCACCAGTATCTCACTAGATAGCTCTTGCGAGACGTTGAAGAATGCAATCCAAATAATAATGTAGTTGCCATTGGGTCCAAGTGATCAAGCGTACAAATATAGTATATATACATATGTTGACTCTTAGCCTGTGAAGTAAGATATATGGGACACATTCAAATTAGCACAATTTCTGTTTTTTTTTTTTTTTTTCTTAATATAACTGGAATATGGCACTCATGTGTACATACTCTCATCTGATATCATACGATAATTAATTAAAGAGTAAAGATTCAAATGAGTGAAGGTTATGGTCTGAAGCGTTAACTCTCTGTCATCAGAGCCTTTTAAATTCACAATGTTTAAAAATGTGACAAAGGCAGATCTACTTGCAGTTTTGCAGAAGATGATGTTAGTTTTAAAGTAATTGAATTAAAAGACTTATTATTAAAATTAAAAAGATAAAGAATTCATTACTAAATTTTTAGCAACCACAGTTGCTCAACATAAAGAATCAGAATGATTAATCAATTATGTATGTTATTACACAAACCAGTCATAATACATCACATAGGGGTGAACTGAGCAATTCCTGATCAACGTGTTTCCAGGGTAATTAATGGTCACCCACCTTATATCACAATAGTATGCTTAAACAAAAAATTAAAAATATGATTAACAATCCATGAACATTATAGTTTAATATACAAAAAAAAAAAAAAAAAAAAACTCGATTTCTGCTAAAAATTAATAAATAAAAATATATTGTAAACTGGCTACAAAAACATCTTGAAAAAAGACTTTCGAAATATCACACATTTTACTAAAATCCTTAGTGGTACAACATTACTATTTTTTTTATATTATTTACAACTATATATAGCACAAGCTTTTAAATTATATTAATAATATACTTCTATAAATTTGTATACTGATTATACAACTATACTGATTTATACCTCAGTTTGCCGGGGTAATTCTCGATCATTAGAGTAATTCTTGATCAATGATATTTCATAGAAGTTATGGATTTTTTTTTTACTTAATAAAGTCATTGATATAACACAGATGTTTTTACATATATTTAAATTTATTTTAGACATATTTATGAATGTATACATATGTAATATATATACATTATTTATATTTATTATTACAAATAAAAACAACCCCTAGAGCAATTTTAAAATATTTCAACTGAAAGCTTACACACACATCCTAATTAAATAATATTGTTTTAATGTTCATCAAAAATTCATATTACAAAATATCTATTTTGATTAAAATCAAAACTGATTATGTTATAGGTTTCATATCAAAATCAAAACAATTTTTCAAACAATTTCTAAATTTTGTAGTAAGCATGAGCAATGGAGATCATGATCACTATATATTGCACTCAATGCTAATAAATTAGATTGTATTGTATTTTACACACTTGTAATTGAAATAATGTAATATTATAAAAAGTTATATATTTTTAAATGTTAACTGCAATACTTATGTATAAATCAAAGAAAAGTTCAAATCAAAACCAACTATTTTATTTTTATTTGATAGTAAAAAATAAACTGTAATAACAATACATGGTTTTATTTTACCAATTCTGTTGTGATAACTAGTCAAGAATATTTAGATTTAAGGTTGCTGTGTACCTGCCATCTTTAATATTCAAGGTTCCATGTTAACCTATGGGAAAATTTTGTCCTTTAATAATTAATACAAAAATGCTTAAAAGTGAATAAAAGTGGTATAACACCAAACAAACAAAAAAAAAAAAAAAAAAAAAAACATATATATATATATATATATATACATCTTGGTAGAGTTTTCCTTTTTACATTTTCCACACTGAAATAAAGTTATTGACATTTAAAGTAAAACATGTGCAAATTCTTTCAGAATAAATTTAATTTAAATATATTAAAAATCATTTCTTCAAAAAAAAAAAACTGTAGAAAGGTGTGAAAAGTTGTCCTTTACAACATTGAGAAATATTTTGCAAAACTACTGGTTTTTGTATTAATTATTAAAGGACAAAATTTCCCCATAGGTTAACACGGAAACTTGAATATTCAAGATGGAGCTATTACAAAAGAAAAACACTGAAGTGCAATAAATGAAAAACGGCAAAAAAAAAAAAAAAAAAAAAAAAAAAAAAAAAACGAGAAATTATGCACAAAGAAAAATACTACTAAGAAACAAAAGTTGATGAAAGTGATAGTTATCCAGATGTGCCAGAAGATTGCAATGAGA
Organism: Salticus scenicus; assembly: GCA_963930645.1. Classification (NCBI taxonomy): domain Eukaryota; kingdom Metazoa; phylum Arthropoda; class Arachnida; order Araneae; family Salticidae; genus Salticus; species Salticus scenicus. The sequence continues at coordinate 225,003,600 of OZ005650.1, read as the reverse complement.
CTGCTAAGCAAACAGAGTCAAGAGAAAAAAATGAAATTATAAACAACTCTCTAAAAACACAACTTAGAAGATGCTGAAAGCATATTAAAAATCATTCATGAAGAAGTTCAAGAACAAGTATACTATGCAGTATATTTTGACAAAGATCCATACAACATTATAAAGTTTACAAAAGTAGTAGACAAGGAAAATGTGGAGATGAAGTTTCTTGAAAAAAGAGCTAGAAACTTTCACTGGCCAAAATGAGACATAGTTGAAAACATAAAAAAAAATATATTTTTTTAATGGTCCTGTGAAACAATAAGGTTCAAATCCTTTTGTTGTGGACAGTAACACTATACATTAGGCTTTTAAATGTTATAAAAAGTTCTGCGAAGAAATTTGGATGTAATTTCAAAACCATTAAAAACAGTAAATTAACTATGCTTATTTCTTTTTGATAACATATATAATATACAATTGAAATCAGGTTTATATTAAATTATTTAATTTGTAGTCAAATCAGTGTAGCTATCATAAGAACAAAAAATGTCCTGATCAGTAATTGTCCCGGGTGTGATCGATATTTACTTCGTTGCCAGGATAATTACCAATCAATGAATTTTTTGAATTAAGCTTTAACAATATTTTAATCAAAGTCTACATTTTATTGAATAGAGACATGGTGAAACTGTGGTTACGTCAACTGTAATAATTTTAGGGGTATTTAGAAATTTAGATTTTTTTTTTTTTTTTTTTTTTTAATGGGAATCACCCCAGTCCACCCTAACTCTAATAGTTCAGAAAAGGCTTTTCATTGATTAAATAAACATTAGTAATAGTTGTGCCTAAGAAAAATAAATTATGGAGTAGAAATCCTTTTTTCAATTCTACCGAAAAAGCTTTTAACACCAAAAATGTTCGCAAGAAATACATATTTGAGATTTTACTAAAAGTAATCAAAGAAAAAGCAGCAAATATTCTTGTTTATGTTAATGAAGGAATTAAAGGACTATCAAAAATTAAGTTTTTGATTATGATAGAATACGAACCATCCCCTTTCGTTTGTTTAGATAACTTTAAAAAAGCTCAAAGGTTATCTGGTGATACATTCCAATAATTTGCTTTTCATTTAAAATCAGATTCACTCCATTGTTGTAAAATTCAGAATGTTAATAATTTCCAATCATTAATTAATTTGATTATATCAAATAAAACGTTTAAAACATTATATAGGGATGTTGCGACATACATCACCACACAAGATCACCACCATCGAGAACACCATAAAGTTCACTCTCTTATCGCAAAATGTGCGCTAAAGGTAGATAACGACTGACGACTACAATGATAAGAGCAATGACCTTTAACACGTGTCAAAGCAGGAGATTTTACTGTTCATGTTTTACTGCCCAAAACATTTAACGTGGGAGTTATTGAAAGCAAACGCCGTACAGTGAATCAGTCAGACTTTCTTGCGAGGGCTTTGAGACTTTACCAACATTTTGAAAAAATTTTCCCTGTATAATTTTTATTATTTGGAGTGTTTTGGTAAGAAAATGGCAAACTGCAAGCTGGATTATGTAAAAAATTAGAGAAATATTGCGAAAAAAAAAAAAAAGAAACAGAAACTGATTGTTTTTATTGATTTTCTTTTGTTTTCTGGGTGCAAATCCCCTCAAATTTCCTCCTTACTACAAATGTTCGTGTTTTAGGACTTTCTACCTCTGTAGCTCCTCAGGTCAGAAGACATTTAATGGTTATAATAATTATCATTTCTCTCCAAATGATTTGGTATAAAATTACCAAACGATAAAAATGAGGAAGGGGGTGTATCTAGAAAACGGTGGGTGATTGGGCAAAATGGTGGTCATATTCGCATTCAGGAAGTCATTTTACATAAGAATCTGCAAGAATGGTATCAGATCTCGAAAAAAAAAATTTTTTTCAGAGCAGTGTAATTAAGTAAATATGTAACAATTTTTTCTTCCGTTACCCATTTACCGTACGTAGTGGAAGTACCATATTTAGTTTCAATATCGATTTTACACCTGATTTACATGTTTTAAGGCCCGAAAAAGTGTTTTTGGGAAATTATTCATTGTGTATGCATATGTGTGTGTAAGGGTGGGCATGTATCTTCTGACAACGGCTGATGAATCTTCTAAATCTTAAGATAGAACAGCGGAATATTATATTTAAAACTTCATATTTTAACTTTTGGTGGAAAAAAAAAACTCAAAATGGGACAAGAAAAAACGGAAAAAGACAAATCTGCATCTCAAAGAAAACTGTAATACATGTTTTATTTTTCATTTTTATTTATTTAACTATCTTTTCAATGTCGCTATATAAAGGCCCTTTCAGATATCTGTTCGTTTGTGTTAGTTGATTTCTTCAGGAAAATTGATAGGCAGTGTATGAACATAGTAAAATATAGCAAAACATTTTCATAAATTACGTTAAATAGAAAAAGACATTCAACTTAATTCCAGGTAGCCCTATATATTGTCTATAAACTATATGCACACCGCATTGTGTTCTTAAATTTAGTTTTATACGAAAAACACCTAACATAAATTGAAAACCATTTTCAGCAATTTTCAAATTAAGTCCCAATATATCGAAATACTTTAAATAGACCTATAAACAAATGATGAATGATTTCCATTCCACAATCTGCCCGAAGCATATATTTGTGCACATATTAAAAAAAAAAAAAGTTTATTTCATTTTGTTTTGGGCAGCCTATAGATGTTACACTGTACTTACCAAAGATTTTCCCTATAGACGTAATAAATTTGCATTCTCTTGGATGTTGCTGTACACACACTATTTAGGTAGGGTCAGGTGGGGTAAAATAAGTCAGGGGGTAAAATAGGTCAGTTAAAAAAAAAAACTCTTTAAAAAACCATCCAAACATTTTTTAAATTCCAATTTTGCTGGTTTTATATATTATTTATATTAGTCTTCATTTTGTATGCAAAATTAACTGTAACTGATACTTTTTAGTTACAGCCAGTAATTATTTGTGTGTTTCATATTAGTAACATGAATGTGTTGCTAAGAAAAACTTTGGTTTTGAACTAATTCAAAAGCAAATTTTATAGTATTTTCTTATCATATTCCAAAAAGCACATTTTAAAGATGAATTTCCTAAACTTTTGTAAGAAAAAAATAAAATATTAATATTTTGGAGTAAAAAAAACATATGTGGGGTAAAATAGGTCAGATATTGAATGATGTTAGGCTTAGCAAACATAAAGTAACAAATTAAATTTTTTGTGTTTTAAATAGCTCCATATGTATTCTTTTAATATATTAGTTTAAAATTAAGCTATATATTGTTCTGGAGCTATTTCATACACATGGATATAAAATAATTTAATGTTAAGAGAAAAAAAAAAAGGGAATACATATTGCTGAATCAAAACATTCAGTTTGTAGGTGTAATTCAAAAAGTTGTTTTATTCTAGCTTATTTAAGAAGGGTGCCAATTTTTTATACAAAGGGCAAGCAGGATATAACATTCTCCTGAAACTGTGTGAATGAAATTCTGCAGTTTAGCATCAACTTCAAATGCAAGAGTGGATGAATCTAGATCATCAATCAGCAGTTTGACAAATTAATTCTAGTGTGACTTCAACAATCATGGAACAGATACTATACTATTTATATATTCTCCTTTTAAGTACATAAAATCTGCTATTATAAAACACTTTATCACCCAATCAAACAATATCTTCTAAAGAAGCTTTGAAAAATGCAAAGAGAAAAAGAACCCATGCGCAACAGAAAACAGGAGTAATTTAACAGCCAACTTATTTTCCAATTGATTGCATGACGAAAAAATCAACAGAGATGCTAAAATCACAGAAACATCAACTGTAAAAGAAACAAAAAACAAAGTCTTTCTCAAGAAAAAAAATTTGGACAGCATTAATATTAATCAATTCGTAAAAATTGGAAAATGTGTTAAAGTAGAATTTCCTGGGAAAAGATCAAACAAAATATTTCATGGCATTGTTCTTTCACACAATCATGAATATTCTAAAAAATTTGAAGGGATAAAAAACATGAAAATAGAATGTCCTATTGGATTTTCCAGAGAAAAATATTTCTGATGTAGATGCATCATAAATTCTAAATGTTCTTCCCGAACTAATGATGGACCATAGAGACATTTTTTTTTCCCTGTAAGAACACAACATCAAGTTTTTATCAAAAAAAGGAATATGTATTTGTAATTGTATTTGCATGAAGTAAATTGTATTAAAATTTAAAACTGTTTTAAAGGATGACTTATTTTACTCCAACCCATGGGGTAAAATAAGTCACAAACAACATATTTTAAAATTTATTTGTCAGTACAAATTTTTTGTTTTTTCAGAGATATTTCTCTTAAAATGTCATAAGGAATATTCATTCATTTGCACATTTTGTGCATTTTTTTAACAAATGGAACCAATACATTTTCTGCTGTTTAAGTGCATATGTAAAATATACTGTTTTTTGACCTATTTTACCCCACCTGATCCTACTTGATCTTAACAAAAAGTTTAGTGTGGTATCACTCTATGATACAGATTTAGAATACAAAGTTTGGACAGGCTGCTACTATTTGTTTGTGAGATATTATAATAATAAACACACACAAACAAACTGCTAAAAACATAATTTTCAGAATTTTCATAAATTTCTCAAAATGTGTAAATATAACAAAAACTCAATTTTGAAAATTTGATTCAAAAACAATATTTTCTCTGCTATATATATGGGTAAGAGAAAGTAAAAAATTGTTCCAAAAAATTTCATTTGAACACATTTCAATGAACTAATAACATTTTATTAAATAAAACTCATATAATCTATGTGAATTTTACTGAAAAAAGATGGAATTATTTAGACATTTATAATTTTATGTAACTATTCATTATTTATACATTTTCATTTTTATATATTCATTTTTTAAATATTGCGTTAAGAGAAAATTATATATTATGTAAAATATATGTATTACTTTTTACAGTTAATTTCTTTTTCTTAAAATTTATAGTCTCAGAGATAATACATGATCGATCTCACAAAAATGAATGTTTCATTTCTAATGATTCACAGTTAAATACCTGCTTTCAAACTGTCGCTTTGAGTATAAACAGCTACCTGATATCAGTTTTGGTGCATTATTTATTCGTTAAAGAATAATATCATCTCCCTTACTGAATTTATCTCTCGGATGTTTTTATTTTATATTATCTTTTAAATTAAATCACAGCATGTATTTCCTTTATTAATACTGTATATATTAAGTGCAAATGGCGGGGAAACTGAAAATTTCATCATGTAAAAGTGAAGACGGGAGTTCATTGCATACATAGGAAAAATGAAGGGATTTAAAAGAAAAACTGTAAATTATGGCAAAAAGTAAATTCGGAGAATGTAAAAGAGAGGCTATACTGTACTTCTTTTAGTATTAAAGACAGTTTATAGTGAGTTATAACAGTTTCTTCCAGATTTTCTGGAAATTTCTACAAAAGATCTGTATTAGATCCATTGAAGAAAAAAAATGGATCCGGATATTTTTTTCTCGCTGATACGGATATTTTTTTTCTTGTGGATATCCACGGATACGGAGCAATGGCCCATGTCTACTCGTATATAAAACAGTTTCCATAACATAATTTTTTTTTTTTGTACTTTGAATACCTAATACCTGGCGAACCCTTCCGTTAGTCAGGCTCATAACATACAAGCTACATTATCAACTACAATGTAAACACACATAAGAATCACTAAGCTTCATATTATTCCCTACACTACACCTAGTGATTGCTGGCTCAGTCTACTTTGTTACCAGCAATATTTGTTAATCTAAACTTATAGCATGCAATTAATACAAAAGTACTAATAGAATATATAAAACAATCTTAATTTTTATAAAAAGAAGGAAATGATAAATAAAAAAAATCCCTTAAAAATAAATGTTTTGCAAAAATGAGTTTGATTCTATACAAATATGTCAAACATTATTTACACCCCGCGACAAAAAGATAGGTAGAAAGGGTTTTTTCTTTGATTTTTCATAAAATAACATTATCTAAATTGTGCTTATCATTTATTATTATCATAAAATAACACTATTCCCGGACTAATTTTTGTTTTAAGACTAAAATTTTTCTAATTTAAAACTACACATCGAGACAAAAAAATAGGAACAAAGGAGCTTTTTTTTGAAATTTTTGAATATGATTCAAATATTTACTATGTTTTTGATATGATAATATTTTGCTATGATAAAAAATGATCAGCACAATTTAGATAATGTTATTTTATGCAAAATTAAAAAAAATCTTTTGTTCCTATCTTTTTGTCGCGGAGTGTAGTCTTAAATTAGAAAAATTTTAGTCTTAAAACTTTTCTAAATTAGCCTTAAAACAAAAATTAGTCCGGGAATAGTGTTATTTTATGATAATAATAAGTGATAAGCACAATTTAGATAATATTATTTTATGAAAAATCAAAGAAAAAACCCTTTGTTTGTACCTATCTTTTTATCGTGGGGTATACAATAAAATATGAGATGAATATCAACATATAAAAAAGCATATATTATACACACATAAAACATAACTGAATTAAATAACATTCTTCGCAAAACCACCTGAATATATTATTTAAAAAGGAAAAAAATATATACCTTGATTTACGCAAAATAGACTGATTCCTTAATTTTTATGAATTTGTAGTCTGTCCATATACTGTAGAGTTATACATAAAAGATAATGCTGACACATTCCAACCTAGCAGTATAAATATTGAAAATTGCCTGTAAAAAATACCAAGATTAATTTTAAAAACTTCTGAATAAATCTACAAAATACAATAAATCAGTAAATAAATAATAAGTAAATAAATCTACAAATACACACACACACACATATTAAAACTATTAATAACTTTTTATAGATACACATATAATAGTTAATTGATGTTAATTACTGAACTATTGCTAGTTTTTGTTAAAGCAGTGAGGATTTTTTATATACATATATATATATATAATATATATATATAGTTTCAAGATTCTTTTATTCTATTATTGATTTTTCATTTTGTTATACCTATATAGTAACCTGTTTATTTTCCACTATTTTGATGATTTCATAGATACCTATAGTTTGGAGGAGTCTATAAGGTCTTAATCATTTATTATGTGTTGGAAAATATTTTGTTTGGTTTTAATGGGATATTGATATTTAGTTTCGATGCTCCAATTTTTTATTTTTGTAGATGAACCTTTATTTTAGGGAATTGAAATTGAATATTTAGCTTTGTTTGTTGTACATCCCCCCCCCAAAAAAAAAAAAAAAAAAAAAAAAAAACGAAGCAGCCAAACTAAACATCAATGTCCCAATAAAACCAAACAAATTTTCCAACACATAAGAAATGATAAAGACCCTACAGACCCTCTTCAAACAGCAGGTATCTAGGAAATCAGTTAACAATATAGTGAAAAACAGGATACTACAAAGGAACAACAACAACAAAAAAATCAGTAATAGAATAAAAGAACATCAAAATCATACAAAATAAGGAAAAATCACTACTGACCTAATAAAAAATCAACAAAACATAAAAGAAATTAACGAATTACAATAACCATAATTATGCTTTAATGTATGAAATAATTGAAATCCTAGCCAATGAGCACACCTGTACTGACATGGAATTCAATCAGCATTTAGACCAAAAATGGCACTGTTTACTAAGAAGCAAAGGCAGAATCAGCAGTCAAAACTTGAAGCAAATTCCTGAAGATGGTCAGGCACCTGACGAAAAAGACTACAGATAAAGAACTAATGAAAATATTTAACTTAATTTTTTAATATAAACAAAATTCTTTTTTTAACCCTATGAATGTAAGTAATACTTTATTTAGATGACTAAATTTTTAAGAAGTTTGTTATATAAAATAACATCCTTGGATGATTGTAAATGAAATTTAGATGATGCTTTTGTGTATCTAAAAAATGATGCTAATTTCATTACATTTAGTGCTGGGGAAAGTAACGGAAAAGTGAGAAATGAAAAATGTCATTTAAACTTCCATTTTTAACATTTACTGTATTTATATATATATATATATACTAGCAGACCCGGTCATGCGTTGCTGTGACTAAGTTATACGTTGAATTATATTGCAGTAAACTATTTAATACAGTCAAATTATTATTTACGAATAAAGACGAAAACGTTGTAGCTGATGTAAATACCCCCAGGATTGATATTTGAAACTTAGGTCAAAATTTGGAAGCAATTGATAAAAATTTTTGTAGAGTTGATATTAAGCACAAATTAATTTTATTGTAGGGTCTTATAAATTTTAATGAAGAAGTGCTATATATTATTTCTAATGCTACTTAGGATAAAAATGCTAAAATGACTAATATATAAATTAAATTATATTAAAATAAAAGTATAAAAGAAGCAGGCGATTTTAAAATCAATTTTTATGGAGGATTGAAATATAATACATGCTATAATGGATAATTTTACTATAAAATGACCTCATCATTTTAAATATTTTAAAGATGGCAACAGCTGTAGTTATAAAAAGGAAAACAATATGGCTAAACCAGAAAAATAAGTAAATTTGATAAGTATTTTAAAACTTTAAAATAGGACATCTTATGAAATATTGAACACTTAAAGTAAATACATATATCATTTTAAATAGAAAAATATTTTGGAAAAGTTTAGTAGCTATATTTTAACGAAGTGATGATGAGAAAGTTTTGAGTATGTTAAAATTTTAATAGTAAATTCAAGTTAATAAAGATGGGAAACATTGATGATTAAGATAAGAATAATTATAAGATTTAAAAAAAAAAAAAAACTTTTTATATACCATGCTTTTAAATTTTAATATACTAATAATATACTAATTAAAAGGAAAATGATAAATATTCTATCATAGTTTGAAGTCAAATTTGTTTTCAAATGTCTAAATAATATATCGGTTATAATATAGTAATATCTTGCAGCGGAATAGATTTCATTTCTGTCATACTTGGCGAAAAAAAGAATATTGCCAAATTATCTAGCGAAAATATTTAATTCCTTTCAAAAATCATGGTTATTTTAACAACTTATATTAAAAGAGTAATGAATAATATGAAACAATATTTCGTACAATACATATTACATGTCATACTTACATACAATGAATAATACATATTACATTTCGTACAATACATACATCTGGCATGTATATTTTCATGTTACGTTTTTAATCGCCAAATACAAAGGAAAAAAAAAAAAAAAACGCCAAGAACGACAGAGTTCAGAAATTTAAAATTAAAATTTTGTCAATTTGACAGTAAAATAACTAACTCAATCTAACGCATGCGATAACTAATACATATCTATATTCTATGTACCCAAATATAAGGATTGAAATCTGGAAATAAATTTCCTTGATTTTTAATAATTTTTTACAAAAAATTCAATGGGCGATTAACATAGGAAGTATTTTTCTTGGCTGCACAGACGGTCAGCGAGTCACACTTCGCTTGCGTATAGAAATCACAGATATAGTATATATAGAGTGATCATTGGGTAGAAAAAAGTGATTCCTTTTCACTTGGGAAAAGACGACGTTTTTACCAAAATATGGCCGTCTTTCCCCGAGTGAATACAGACGGGAATACATATGAATATTTCAGCAAATAAAATTTGTGAATAATTTATTTAATAAAGGTGAATGAAAAACTCCAGATACATTTTTTTTTCGGCATCAAAAATCTTTGTACGATAACATGGGGATGATAGATCTATATATATTACTATATCTATGATAGAACTACATTAGCACTTTATCAATGTGTATAAAATCTTTAAATTGATTATGACGTCAATTTTCGTGAGATACATAATTTAACTTTTTATAATTTTTTAACGTTCACGTTTGATTAAATGTATTTATTTTTATGTCAAAATAAAATGAACTCATAATTTTTTTTTTTTTTTTTTTTTTTTTTGGGGGGGGGGGGGGGGGCAACAATTAAACTTATGGAACTCACAGATATTTTGGAGCAACTGTAGCAAAGGTCTATAATTAACAAATAATTGCAATAAAAAAATATTGTGACAATAAATTGAGATAAAAACTATCCTATCTCTTAAGTTGGACCAAACTGCACACAGTGTGCAAAATTTCATTAAAATCGGTTCTTTAGTTTAGGAGTTTATCGCGGACAAACATCGTGACACGTAATTTATATATATATTTCCACTGTTTAATTTGCATATTTGTAACTGAAAAATAAAATAAAATAAATAAATAAATAAAAATCCATAAAATGTAAACTATGTAATTTCTCACTTAAATTTCAAAAATCTCACTCAGTACTTTTTTTTTCTAGTGTGAACCCTGATTTTAGCATGTGATATTTTATAAGTCAAAATATTTGGCTTGGAATATCATTTTTTATTTATCTTTTTTTTTTTTTTTTCCAGATATTTATCTTTTTTTCCTTTTACAGATTTCAATCCCTGTCATTTCCCAGTGCAGCCAAAATTCCCCAATTTTCAGATTGCAAGCCTGTTAAGGGCCCTCTTCACTCACCGCCGCTGGAAGCCGAAGCAAATGTTATTCTACAGGAAATTTTTCTTTACAAATAACTCATTAACAAATGCATAATTTTAAATTCTGTTTTCACATTATTATTTCTTTATATTTTATTTTGAAGCTGCAAAATATGAATTTTCAATATGTGAAATTTTTTCATTTTGTAATTTCAAAATTAAATATTAAAAAATACATTTTTTAAAAAGGTTTGTCAATTTAACAGTAGGGAATTTTTTGAATGTGAAAGCAGAATTTAAAAATATGTATTAGTTAATAAGTTATTTGTAAAGAAAATTTCCCCATAGAATAATATTGGCTCGGGCTTCTGGCGACGGTAAGTGAAGAGGGCCGTTAAGTGTTAACTGATGAAAACTTGCAAAACCAATTACAATTTGAAAATACCAATGTTGAGAATGAATTGAAAAAGCCATGTAAAACAAAAGAAAAATAAATATTAGACTAATTATACTAAATAAATTATTCTAACATTTAACAATTATTATTATAACAATTATTCATGTATAATCAACAGCTTCTTAACTGCTTATTAATTTATAAATAATAATAATTTATACACACACACACATATATATATATATATTAATTTATAAACTTTATTTAAAAAAAACTTTAAATACATTTTAATTATAAAGCCATTTTACCTTGAAATGTTCTTCAAGGAACGTCCCGTCTATAGATATTAATGAAATTAACCAAATTATTAACACTAAATAAATAAATAAATACTAAATAAATGAAAAATATGATCCTACAATTCAAATCACATTAACTGCCGCAAACAATTTTATTCTTGATGAAAATTATTTTTCTTTTATTTGTAAATATTATGAACAAGATAAAAGAGTCCCTATGGGGTTCTCTATATCGGGTGCATAGCTAAATTTAAATTAAGATTAATAGAGAAATCAACTTTCAGAAAATTCAAAGACATAATTAAATACTGGTTCAGGTATGTCAATGAAATTTTCGCCATTATCGACAATAAATATAAACCAGAAGATATCTTTAACAATCTTAATAAAATTTATTCCAATATCCAAGCCTGAAATCAACAATAAAATTAATTTCCTTGATGCTGGAACATTATGACTTTCGGATTCTTAGGAAAGAATCTGAATAATGGTGTAAAATATGATGATATAACTACCATTATAACAATACAAAAATAACAACAGTTGTAATACCGAATTACTATCATCTTAATGAAAAACAATAGCAATAAAAGAATAAACATTAATTTTGAAAACTGTAAAAAACTAGCAAATTACCACGATAAAACTTATGCTTTAAACCATGAAACCATCGAAATCTTAACCATGCACATGCATGCAATGATGTGGAGCTAACAATAAATGTTAATCAAAAGTGGCATTGCCTCAAACTAACATAACATCAATCCAAACCAAATCACCAACACGTCTGAGGATGGCCAGGTGGCTGGCCGAAAATGTTAAAGTACCTTTTTAAAGAACTTTTTATGGTAAAATGTCTTTATAATTAAAATGTATATTAACATATAAATGCAGCCTGTCATAATAAAATGTATTTTCAAAACAACCCACAAAATTCTTTAGGTTGGACAGGCTTGCCTTATAACTTGTTATTTATGCTTTTTTACAATTACAGTAATTTATAAAATTACTCTTAGGCTGAAAAAAAAAATATATATATATTAATTGTACATGCTAAAAAGAATCATGGAATAACAGCTAATAAATTAAATATTGTATTTCATTTTATACTTTATGATAAAATAATAAGAGATAAATTCAGGGCCAGATTAACATATAGGTAAATCTGGCCAATTGGTTTTAGGGGCCTTAAAATTACTCTGTAATTTTATTCTAAATTCTTAAAAATTATTGATTTTTCATATTTAAATATTTAGCTAACTTCATATTAGAAATCTGCATTTTATAAATTTTGTTGAGACTAGGATCATAAAAGGATAAAAATTTCTAGGCCATGATTTATATATTCAGTAATCAAATTGCATACATACCTACCAGGTTATAAATGCAGAGAATGTAGTTTATTGAAAATTTATTTCAGACTATATACAAGTATTCTCCCCCCCCCCCCCCCCACACCTTCCAAAAAAAAAAAAAAAAAAAAAAAAAGATTAAATTTTCTATCGGAGCCCATGGCACCTTTTAATTTTAAATTTTTGGTTGCCATTTTAGGAATGAATTAAAATGGAAATGACTGTAGAGATGCGTAAGTAAAGACTTTAACAAGAAACATCCGAACCAGTTTGGTGCCAAATTTCAAATTTATCAAGGGAGTCCTAAACTAAATCTACCTTTCAATACCTACACAAATAATTCTGAAGAAAATCGAAGAGACTTTTAAAAATTTCGCATAGTTAAAAAAATATATAATCGGGAGAAAGGTGGGCACGAATGTAATGCTTAGCCTAAGGCCCACCAAGCTAGTCTTTACTGAACTTAAATTATTAAACGAATCATTTTACCACAGCTCAGCAAGTACACAAAAATTTGGACATTGCTATCTCAGCTATATAAAATTTTTAAAAAAATTAACATTTTATCTAATATTTATTTCTAACAGGGCCGTAGCGTCGTAGCGAACAATAAATATTGGGGGGGGGAAATATAAAATTAGCCGACTCAAATCTGGCTTAAGTCTGACTGAACATGAATGAAAAATAATGCAGATTGCATTGATTAGAAAAAAATTTTCATCTGTATTTACCCACAATATATATATATATTACTTCAATGATGATGCACTAAAAAATTTTGTTTTTAGATAAAAAGAAAAAAATTACACAAAAAATATTCTTATACCTATTTCTTTCTTTTAAAAAACATATAACAGATTTCTTTTGTGTAGCTCTCACCTCGAATAGTGATTGACTTTGTAGTACATTGTCGCAAAATAACAAATCTACAAAAGTACGTTTTAGCTCTCAGTAAAGAATTTCACAAAAGATTTTTTTAAAGCTTTATTTCTAAAGAGAAAGCGTCATAAAGATTGTTTTTATGTAGCCCTGTATATCGTCTAAATTGTGCCTTTTGAAATTTGGGCATCAAAGTAGCTCCGATGTTTCTCGACAAGATCTTTATTTACACAATTGCGATAGCAATTTTAATCCAGCACTAAAATGACAACAAAACATTAAAAGCTGCAAACGAGTTCCTAAACACAGTTACTGCATGCCTTTACAAGAGATTAAAATAAGTCCTGCTGCACTTAACAAAATTCTGTTTTGTGGAGAATTTTAAATCTATTACTTAGATAATAAAAAAAGGCTTAGTTTTTTTTTTTTTTCCTGCTCTTAGATACATTTTTAAAATCATGGATAGATGGAAAACGTCCAGAACCACTTAATATGCAGATTTATAAAAGAATGTTTGGTGGAAAAACACTGCAATTATCAGATTAGTGTTCTCAGTTACGTAAAAAAAAAAAAGAAAGAAAAATGCATTTTCAATAATTGGGAAGAAAAAGCTGTTTTCCTGAAAGATGGCAATTGTTACACGATATTCTCTTTTGATGTAGATAAAAATCAAAATCTGATTATGTAAAACGTATTTTAACAAATAAAATTATGCAGAATACGTTAAAAAGACTTTTTAACCAAATAAATTTACATAAGCTAGTATGTTTTGCCCATTACAAAACTACAAAAAATGTGCCATATCTACAAAAATGAGGTATGTTTTGAAAGTAAGTCAGACTGACTATACGAGGGACCTAGAACTAGGGTGATATGTCTTAAGTGGGGGTCTTTTTGATGAGTCTTAGTTCGTATTTAGGCGATTTTAAGAGAAAACCACGGGAAAACTCTGAATGACTATACCGATGAGCGAGACCAAGACTAAATTTGCGCTTCTCGTCTGACAGCAAAAAATCTCGAATATTGACGAGGCCTTACAAAAATGAATATGTACGCTGTAATATCTCATTTAAAATATTTTTATTTATTTATTTTTTTCAGCATAGTAATAAATACAACCAGGAAAATATTTTCCGGTGATATTAAAGAGCATCCAGTGAATAATACCTGCAACAAATATTGATTTATATGTTCATAAAATGTATTTTAACGTGGATTGGATTTGGGAATAAGACTGACTGACTAGGCCTGAGGGAGATTGTCCTCCGTGGGGGTCTTTCTAAGGATTCCTAGCCCATATTTACGCATGTTTCAGAGAAAACCACGGAAAACTCTGAACGGCTAGCCCAACAAACGCGACCTGAGATGTATTTTAACGTGTCAACAATTTATTTCTTCTGACTGTACATAGGAGAGAGATTGAATTGGTTCTGCTCTCTATTTTGGCTTTATCAGATTCTAGACTCAGTTGGTTGTTACTGAAAAGCTCTGTGACTAAGTGAAAAAAGAGATTTCTTCAACGACCGAATACTTTTTCAACGAATCTTTTCTTGGTTTTAAATTTTTTATCTGAAATAAAAGGCAAAGACTAACAAATCAATCGGGTTATGAAGTTATTTAGCAGATAGGACTGTTTTAAATAAAATTCAGAGCCGAAATAAAAGAGATTTATCCGACCTCAAAATAAAGGCTATGTGAAAAAATGTCAATCAGATTATTTGTTAATAGAACGACTAGAGTAAATTTTACTGAGCGTTGGAGCATGGAGCTATAGTACATAAGAGATTTATCAAAAGAAAAAATACTTTTTCAGCCGGAGTATTTTGTCTGAAAATTCTTGTGATAAATAAAGATTATCTGGAAAATAATATAATAAATAATAATAACCGGATTACTTGTCAAAAGGCCAATGTGCTTCTACTGATGTTTAGAGCCAAAGTCCTAAAGAGGATTTTCCAACGACAAAAATACCGACTAAGAATAAAAGTCGTCTTTTTCATTTTAAAATTTCGTGATAAACAAGGGCCATTTCGGAAGAAAATTTTATTTGAGTATAAAAGCAATCTGATTACAATTTAATCTGGTTATGTATCCATATACCGACTGGAATACTTTTATTGAACTTTGGAGCCAAAAGCTAAACAATTTAATTGGGTTATCTGTCAATGGGCCGACTGGAACACTTTTATTGAACTTCGAAGTCAAAAGCAAACCAATTTAATCGAGTTATCAATCAGTAGGCTGACTGGAATATATTTATTGAACTTCAAAGCCAAAAGCAAACCAATTTAATTTAGTTATCTGTCAGTATGTAGGTCAACTGGAATATTTTTACTGAATGTTGGCACTGAAAGCAAAACAATTTAATCGGATTATCTGTCAATAGGCCGAATGGAATACTTTTATTGAACTTCGAAGCTGAAAGCAAAACACTTTAATCGGGTCATCTGTGAACAGGCCAACTAAAATAATTTTCAATTTAATTTAGAAATTTATTCATCAAGCCTGAAAGTTTATTTAAGAAAATTATGGAGTGGAAGGCTGATTTTTTATACCAACTATGTGAAAAATCAGCCTTCCACTCCATAATTTTCTGAAATAAGCTTTCAGGCTTGATGAATAAATTTCTAAATTAAATTGAATATTTCATGGTCTATTGGAGTTGTGCCATGATTAATAATGTCATTTGATACAGCTGTGTTTGCAGAATCGGTGACTTTGCCAACGAATGTAATGTGAGAAATGCCTAGCTGGTAATCAGCCAGGGCAGCTCGATGGTTTGAGCATCCGCACGTAAAGAGGAGGGCCTGGGTTCGATTCCCGGCTCTGGTATTTTTCACATAGTTGATATAAAAAATCAGCCTTCCACTCCATACTTTTCTGAAATAGAATAATTTTATTGAACTTCGAAGTTGAAAGCAAACCAATTTTATCAAATTATCTGTCAATAGGACAACTGGAATACTTTTATTGAACTTCGAAGCCGACAGTAAAAACACTTTAATCGGGTCATCTGTGAACCGGCCAACTAAAATATTTTACTGAATTTCGTCGAGTTTTCTGCCAACAGACCGACTGGAATACTTTCATTGAATTTCAAAGCCAAAAGCAAAACAAATTTCATCGAGTTTCCAAACTGGAATAGACTAGAAAATTCGGCTTGTACGAAGTTTAAAAAATTTAACTTTAAATAAAAGCTAATTAGAAGACGATCAATCGGATTATCTGTTGAAAAGTTGACTGGAAGGTTTATCTTGAGTGTTACAGCTATAATGTAAAAGAGATTCCTCTGACGGTCAAGCACTTTTTTATCGATATACTTCCTGCTTGAAAAATTTCCTAAGAAATAAAAGCCGACTGAAAAAAAAAACTTCAATCTGTACATCTGCCTCTAGGCCGACTAGATTATCTATATTCAACCCTGGGGGGGAGGGGCAGCCTGCTCACCCGCTCGCTATGCCCCTGATTTCTAATCACATTTATCCAAGTTATTTTCTCTTTAGTTAAATTAATATTCTGTAAATGAAATGTTTTTTAAGTTTACAATCCAATTATTAGAATACTGATACATATATATATTTCGTTTTATCCAGAAAAAAATGGGGAGAGGGAAACCACAATTTAGTGAACGTAAGCTTTATTTATTTTTTAATGCTACAATAACAATTAATGAATCCTTTAATACCAAACAATAATTAGTACAAAAAGATATTTTTAAAAATTCTCAGTCAAAAGATTTTTCAGCTCCCAAACTTTTTAATTTCCTAATTTTAACGAAAATCATATTGTTACAATGTATTTCAAAATAAATAAAATACATGTACGTTCATACGTAATTGCATTTAAATAACCAACAGCTATCCATAGACTAATAATCATTTATGCATCAATTATACATCTATGTAGCTATTATGATTTTGCAGAATAATAGCAGCAACAAAAGAAAAGAAGGAAAAAAAAAAAATTTTTACCAGTTAAAAATTTGCATGAGCAGTGAACACATAAAGAGGTTTGTTTTGTTTTGTTTTGATTTGATCAGCCAGTGTTGCCAGATCGTGGAAAGTGAATTTCCCCAAACAGTTCTCAAATTTCCCAAATCAAAGGTTTTTTCCAAAAAAATCCCCAACTCAATAGAGCAGTTTCATATGACGTCATAGTGACGTAGATGGAGGGCTATCAACTCCACGTGAAAATAAATAGACGCCATTTTTAGAACAGTAAGCAAATGGCAGTTGAAAACAGCTCACAGCACCATGGCAACCGCGCATAGCAACCAATGATGGAGGGCATGCTGTCCACGTTGCCATGCTGTTATCAGCTGTTTGCAACTGCCCTATATTTTTACTAAAAATATAATTTTTTTGGAAAAAGTTAAAAAAATATTTAACAAATTTTAGTTTACATTTTTCCCCAAACGAAGCTCTTTGTAGAAAAAAATCCCCATTTACCAAAATAATTTTTTGGTAACACTTAGTTTTTGGAAAATTTTACATTTGTGTAATTTTTTGAGTCTATTGTCAATTTGTCTAACTTCCTGAGTTTCTTTTCTTCGTCTCTAATCATTTGTACTTAACCCATAAGTATATAAAAACAACAGTTTTTTGTTGATTTTAAAATGAATGAAAAACAAGGTATACACAGGCAGCTTAAAGAGCTAGCATCAAACTTGATATTTCACCCCTGCAAATTTAATTCAAGTTAGCCTAAGACAAAGCATCGAAGTATATGCTGGTCACGCTAACTTTTGATTATTCAATCGAAGCAGCTATCAATACGTATCAAGCATTCACTATGCTTGTTACAGCGCACACCAACCAAATAACCAGGGCCTGATTACCCAAAAGGCTCGGGAAGCACAAGCTTTCCCTCTAAAATTTAAGAGGGGCCCCCATAATGACAAAAAACAGGATCTGGATTTTTCTGTTTCAGATTTTCACACTGAGGTTGAATTTAGAAAGTTCGCATAAAGCAAGATAAAACACTCACTATTTCGAAAAAAATCTATTATTTAACCCCAAAAAATCTGAATGTTCTTAATTAATAAGTTCAATGATTTTAATGTTGTGTGTAGAAACCACCTAGATATATGAATGAAAAAAAAAAAGTATAAACACACACTAATTTTTGGTCTATAGCATTTTTATATTACAATAATATGTAACAAAAAAACAAGATTCTCCGAAATGAAAGGGGCCCCCGAAATGATACAGAGCTTCCCCTAGCTTCAAAAGCTTAATCGGGCCCTGCAAATAACTCCTGAAATCAGGGCTTACAAGTGGGAAAAAAACAGGATAAATTTTATAATCAGAAAGTTGAAGACGTTGCTTTTCTATTTCTGAAATAGCATCCAGAATTGACTATTTTCTTTTGTTTTCATTGGATTTTAGGAAAAAAATCACATTTTACTAATTTGAAAGAAAATCCCCATATATTTCCCCCAAAAAAATTTGTTCCCCAAACTGTTCCCCACAAATTCTCCAAATCCCCTGAAGCTTCAAAACTCCCCCAAAATGGAGAGAAATCCCCAAGTCTGGCAACACTGTAGATCAGCTCTTTAGCTCTGAGCTGAGGACATGAACATAAATCTCAAGTATTGCAACTCATTTTGCACCAATCAAAAATCAAGAAGTGGGTTGAGTTAGCGTACGTTTTATATGGGGCGTGTTCAGTAGAGCGCCCGATCCACGACCGGTCGAAAGATTCCGAGCCAAAGCGTTCAGTGGTGTCGACCGATCCAGAGTTACATCGTTCAGTGTAGAGCCCCTATTTAGGAGCCTTAGTTCAGTGGAATGGACCGATCTCGACCGGTCGTGGATCAGAAAGCCCAGAAAAATTTCTTGATCCATTGGGTCACGTGATGGATCAAATGCGCAATAGGTTGAAAATCAGGTTCTGATTGACATTACGCAGCGAAAACCTGAACAATGAACATCTGATTTTGACATTTGATTGTTTATTTGTTTGATTAGCTGAGGATTAATACAGATGTACCTATTTATATGCATTGTTTGTGCTGTAGAAAATAAGGTAAGTAATTCCATAAAATGCTAAACTATATTATGTTTATTTATTTATTGTGTAAAAAAGATTTTTTACGTAATAACGATTTTCGATACGTAATTTTTTTTATTGATGAACGTAACATTCAAACATAAAATTAAAACAAAAATTTACACAATTTTAATTGAAACAAAAAAAAAATATTTTTTTTTTTAATTCGGACGCTATCATATTTTGTTAATTTAATATATAAAAATAAGCTGGGAAAAATTATATTTCTTTTTATTTTTTTCAGACAAAGCTTTTCATTCATGCGATTGTTTTTTGTTTACAAATAGAAAAGTTTGTAAACGATTGTATTTTTTACCTTTAAAACAATAAGTTAACTAATATTTTAACTAAATTAATAACTAAAATTAACTAAAAAATAAATTAAAATCCTTCCACATATTTTTAATTTAGGTAAAAATAAGTTTAAGATGTCAATTATTAAATTTAATAAACAAAACAGACTGTAAAAAAAGTAGCTATAAAATTATGCAGTGTTGTTTACATTGCTAGTTTATTTTAATATTCAGTCGGTAATAAGAGAAAAAGCTCTTTATATTGATTCATAAATCGAAGAAGAAAATAAGATTATTTTTTATATAAATCCATTATATTAACTGAATAGCATATTTCATATTTTATATATATATATATATATATATATATTTTTTTTTTTTTTGAAAAACGTTTTTGTTGTACATTTCTGTTCATAATAAAATTCGAAGAGAAAGAAAGGTGTTTTAAGTGCTCATTTAAGATAAATCTACTCTGCTCCTTTAAAAATAAATGTAACGTAACATTCTTAACATTTTCATGATTAAAATTTATACGTGAATTTAGAAAAATCATAACCAAATTAATGTATATTAGTAATTTATCAGTACAATCAATTAATAGCTTCTTATTTTTTGTTAGCAGAGTACAGAATTCTACATTAATAAGAAAGAAGTAAAACTGTTATTACATAAAAGATCTTTCTTTCTTTCTTTCTTTCTTTTTCTTTTTTTTTTTTTTTTTTTTAAGAAAGAACGTAATATAGTTTAGCATTTTATGGAATTACGTATTAAAAGTCCAGACAAAATAAACAACAGAAATACAATTAATAACTTGGGTCAAATTAGATAGATGGCGCTGCTCCTATCACGTCAAAATTGTTCCAAAGCGTTCAGTAGATTCCTGGCCCGATCTAAGGCTCCTAAATAGGGGCTCTAGCCCGATCCAAGACCGGTCCAGGATCAGTGATGTCATCGCCCGGTCGCATTGATCCATCTCGGGTAAGACTACTATATAATAGTCTTAATCTCGGGCGCTCTACTGAACACGCTCATGCACTAGTGCTACCATCGAGCTCGATGAGTGCTACCACAAACTAAGACTACTATATAGTAGTCTTACTATATAGTAGTCTTACTATATAGTAAGACTATAGTACTTACTATATTACTATATTATTATACTTACTATAGTAGTCTACTATATAGTAGTCTTACCACAGACTAAGGAAATACTTAGACCGGGCAAGGCGGTTCTAAAAGTGAAGTCTCAACTGTAACCGAGCCGCCACATTGGTATAAGCAAAACATTAATGCGTTTTTCGTACAATCGTATTGGTATTATTCTATATTAATTGTAAAGGAGGCTATAAATCGTGAAAAATCGCTTGTGCAGCCTATGGTTGCACCAATAGACCATCTAGGAAGGTTCCGGGAATTATGTTTCACAGGTAAGTTTCAGTAAATATACTTGATCAACAAAAAATTTCCATATTTATTTTAGCGTTATGAGGTGTGGTAGACATTTGCCAGACAAGCGTTGCAGATTAACCATTACGTCGCTGAATAGAATATTGGATATTTATTTTTTTTATTGAGAAATAAAACAAATGTGAACTAGTATGTTGTGGCCACCACAAGACTTTCTTCTATATTTTCCTATACATATTCAATCAGTAACAATATTTTTAAAAAAAGTACGATTTTTTTTCTCAGATTTTTTTTTTTTTTTTTTTTTTTTTTTGTTAAAAGCAATACATATTCAAATAGTAACAATAAAAAAATAAAAAATACGATTTTTTTTTTTTTTTTTTTGGTTAAAAGTAAAAAAATCGATAACTTAGTTTTAAATAATCACAGATTTATAGTTCAACATTCATTTTAAAGGTATTGACGAGATCTTTCGAAAGATACCCATCTTCAAAATTTACCCCTCCCCCTGGTGTGTGTGTGGGGGGTACTTCCCCCCCAGGGGGGTAGCGATGTCCCCACATGCACAGAAATTTTTTCCTAGTTAACTATTACTATTATCAATAACTCATATTAATTTTACAACCACAAGTTAAAAATAACTCTCATTATGTACATTTATACGACATTTTGTCCTATACTGCCATGTTAAAAATTTAGAAAAAATGAGATCACAGCGTCACCTGTTGAGCGATTGATCCCCAAATGTAATCAGCACCAGTTTATGTCGGAGACCAACTAAATACCAAGTTTGGTTAAATTTCGTTAAAAAAAAAAAAAAAAAAAAAAACTATTTTTTTTTCTAAGTTTTTTTTGTTAAAAGTAAAAAAAATCGATAACTTTGTTTTAAATTATCACAGATTTATGGTTCAACCATTCGTTTTAAAGGTATTGACGAGACCTTTCGAAAGATACCCATCTTGAAACTTTGCCCCCCCGGGGATGTACTTCCCCCCACAGTGGGGGGGGAACCGATGCCCCCACATGCACAATTTTTTTTTCCCAGTTAACTATTACTATTATCAACGAGACCTTTCGAAAGATACCCATCTTGAAAATTTACTTCCCCGGGGGGGGTACTTCCCCCCCAGGGGGGGGGAACCGATGCCCCTACATGCACAAAATTTTTTTCCTAGTTAACTATTACTATTATCAATAACTCATATTAATTTTGCAACTCATATTATTTTTGGTTCGTGAGATACAGCGTCCACAAAAAAATGATACAGACAGACAGACAGACGTTTTCTAAAAACTATTAATTCGTGTTCTGGACATCCCAAAACATGTAAATCCATCAAAAAACGGAGGTCGAAAATTTTCGCGAATCCAATACTATATTACATATAGAAGTACTTTAATCCCGTTCTTGCCCCCCCCCCCCCACTTCTCCCTGAGGGGGGGCGATATTAAAAAAAAATTATGCCAGAAATCTTCGCGGGAGTGTATTCGACAATTTCACAAAGTTTCATGGCGATCGGATGAATGGTGTTGTAATGGATGAAGGATAAACAGACAGACATGCATTCGTTTTTACATATACAGATTGCAATGTTACTGGTTTCTTGCTTGTACCAATATGGCCGCCGGTCGCTCTAAGCGCCTTACAGTTACTTCACTTTTCCCCATTCAAGAAAGCCGTCTGACCGGGTCTAAGTATTTCCTTAGTCTGTGAGTGCTACACTGGCATATTTACAAACAAACGCTCTTTCAATCAATCTTTAACCACGCTCGAGTCTGGAGTGGCATTTATTTTTTATAATCACTTCATCCTGCCTTTGGTTTTTTTCATGGAGCTATTTTTTTCGCCTATGAAAAAGGAAAAAGTTTTCATTATTATTCTATGGCCAGCCCATTTTCTAACCAACCAACAGCCAACTAACCAATCTCAATAATCTGTTGATTTTAGGTTGCTTGTAGGCACGGAGTAATATTAATAGGAGTAAGGTCCAATGGGAGAAAACTACGAAACTGTGATCTAAATTTTTGGTAAATATTGAGGGCGCCACTTGTCATTCCTCCCTACCTCGGCGCGGATATACTGTTGTTTTCAATAGAATTTTGCTGAAGTACATTTAAAATTTTTTATTTTAAGCAATTTAATTTCTTTGTAAGTTCTTAAAACTGCATAATTCAGATGTTTCAAATAAATGTTTCGTTCCTAGTTGTAAAACAGGCTATGATAATGATAAGAAAAACAAAAAAAGTCCTAGGAGAAAAATAAAGTCCGAATTCGTGTTTTCTGCACCTAAAGTAAGTTTATTTTTTTTCTTTACAAAATTTCATCCATTCTCCTTCCTCCCAATTGTCTGTTTTAGCTAGCTTCGGTTCATAAGAATCGTCCTTTTTTAAAAGCTTTCTTTCAAAGTAAAATTAGTATAAAATGGCTCTTAAAAAAAAACATGTTGGTTAGAATACTCAGTTTAATGAAATTTACTTTCAATCGAAATTTTTTCAGCTTGATATTATTTTTTAAAAAATAATTAAAACGAGACATTTCCCCGTTGAATAACATTGCGGAAGCTGGAGAGAAGGAAGGATTGCACGCTGGCGCCATCTGTAAACATTATAAAACAACATCACAAAATTTCAGCGTTACCTTCTTCTCCTGTCTTTTTCTTGTAGGTCCGCTCCACGTGTGTGTTTGTATATGTTTTTACTTTGCCTCATCTGCTTGAAATCTTTAACTCTTGCGTAAGGTTTTTCTTTTTCCTATTTTTTTTTTTAAATAAAAAGCCTATAATTATTATTTAAAGCTAAACTTTTTCATTTGTTCATAGGTATTATTATAAATTGTGGTTGAAAAGATGTTTTTTCACTTCCGTAGGTTAGTTTCGCTGGCCGTTGCTATTCGGACCATCGGTGCGATTAGTGTAGAGGCTATTCGGAACGCTTCCTTGTTGCGCTGGTCATAATAATGATTTTGCTTGTTTGATCTTGAATTCTCTTTGTAATATACTAATTATTTTGCTTGTTTCAACTGCAAATTCAAACTTTTAGCAATTTGAAAGTGTATAATGCGATTGATTCATATTTATATGTCAATCCATGTCCACATTGCTGTTAGAAAACATTACAAAATAAGTACAAAAGTCATTTTCAGAAAATTGGGTTTGGTTTGCATCGAATTGTATTGGAACGGTTTAATCGTAAAAAAAAAAAAAAAAAAAGGAAAGAAGGAAAAGAAATAAACAGTAGTGGCATCAGAAATTCCCCGATAGAGGGGCACCACCTCCCCGACAGGGGGGCACTACATAAAGAGAGTTTATTGTAGAAGTATTTATCAAAAACTGCAATACTGTTAATAACATTATTGTTAATATTTGTACCATTCCATTTGTTAGAACTCTTCGTGGTTTTGGAGATCATCGTGCCACAGACAGACATTGTCTAAAAATATCATGGTCAAAACATATTCCGGACCTCTCAAAACGTGTATATTCATGGAAAACTGGAAGCTAAAAATTTTTACGAATCCAATACTTTCTTCTATTCAATATAGAATGGAAAAACTGGAATGCTCCAAATTTGTACAAGGAAAGAAAAATGCTGCCAAAAGTAAAAAAAACTGAAATTTTTGTATTTTTCCCCCTGAGACATTTTAGGAGTATGCCCCAATGGGGAGCCTGTGCCCCCCCCGGCCCCCTAACTGGCACCACATTAAAAAAAAAAAAAAAAAAAAAAAAAAATCACCAGACACCATCTTTTATTTTTAATTTCTACAGGTTAATTAACAAACTGCAGGTTCAGAAGGAAATTTTATTCTTCGTTAACTCGCCTCTACAGCAGCGCTGCTTAAAACACAACCCAGGTCCATTAACTCAGTCTATCTCAAATGGTAGGTTAGAGCATGAGTAGATAACAGAAACCGAAGGCACATGCACAAATTGTTTTATTTTGCTTGCACTCTGTTTTATAATTTTGTTATTGCTTTCTGTTTATGATAGAAAGTGATATTGCATATATTCAATAATTTGTATATATATACACATATGTATGTACAGGGGTTAATACAGGTCGATTTTACTACCGTTTATGGGTACCTTCACAAAAATCAACCTGTCAAAAAAGGTACCTTCACAAAAATCAACCTGGTAAAAAAGGTACCTTCACAAAAATCAACCTGGCGAAATAGGTACCGTCACAAAAAATCTTACAGCTAAAATCGGTACTTGCACAAAAATTTTACTCATCCCAGGAAAATCTGACATTTTAAATGAACAAAGAAAAGTAACTTATTTGTGCATTTCTGTTGATGCGATTCACGAAGCAAGAATCATGCAGAATGTTGGTTTTAACCACTTGACTATGGCTACGTACCCATTGTACATAGCTGCAGTCAAGTGGTTAATATGGAACACAAGCGTTTGCTATGGACGAGAAATGGTGTAGCATAAGGTAAATAAAATGATCCTCGCGTGTATTGATACAGACACGCTCTACAGTTGTGACCATAGTGTACTGTTTCCTGATTCGTCAGGTGGTTTGACATTTTGATGACTTGACTATGGTGATGTACCTGTCCTCACTTGTATAATTATTAATGTACAGTCGGTAACAAAAGTGTCCGAACACTAGCAAAAATTCCTATGTAAAAAAAGTTCACTTCATACGGTTTTGTTAAATAAATCCTTATCGAACGCTGTTCTTAGTCAATGTAAGAACATGATTCGATAAGGATTTATTTAACAAAACCGTATGAAGTGTACTTTTTTTACATAGGAATTTTTGCTAGTGTTCGGACACTTTTGTTACCGACTGTATAGTGCAATGATACTAGCACGAATAAAAACAACATCTTCTTAAACTCTCTCTACTGAACTGTTTATTTTATAGAGAAGTGAGTGTTGGTTCCTGTTCTGCTATAAGCCTCACACTAACTGCTAAGCGTTATTTTTATTATTTTATTTAGTTTGAACTCCTGCCTCCCCTCACACACACAGAAAAAGAGTGCTGCAATTTTTCACAAAAATAAAATATAGTTAAGATTTTTCACAAAAATAGGTATTAAGTTTGAAATTCTGGATTGGCCCCTGATGTATACCATATAAAATACAGTGAAACCTGTCAAGTTAGATACTTTTCTTCGGAACGGAATGTGTCCAAAACCCAAGTGGCTTTTTTCAAAATCCTTATTTAAAATTACACTTTTATCTAACTTACAATAAACATATAAATATAAAACAAATATTATATATACATTATTAGAGCATGAACAAAGAATTTTCAGAAATATTGGAAGTGCTCAAACTGCTTTATTAAAAAAAAAAAAAAAAAAAAAAAAAAAAACTTATTAAAATACAATAAAAAATTATACATAAAAAATATAAGACCAAGAAAAAAGAGTTGATTGTCAATATAAAGAAAATTAAGGTACTTGAGGAATGCAAAATATTAATAAATAAAAATCAAATTTTAAAAAGATTCTGAAAACTTTAACAGTGCAACACTGTTAAGTAATGTATAAGGAACAATAATTAAAATTATTTTATGGAAATCTATTCAGTACAAAAAAAAAAAATAATAATAATAATAATAATAATAATGAAGCAACATTAAATAATTATTGAAATCCAGTTTTTGTTGTAAAGGGAAGATAAACAGAATTTTAGATAATTAAAGTACAATTGTTTAATTAAAAAAAAAAAATTCTTTAACTTAATCATAAAAAGACTAGAAATTTTAAAATTAAATTTTTAAAATTTTGATTTTAATGAATAATTAAAATTTATTTTTTTAAATTGTCCTATTATGAATGATATATTAATGTTTAAAAACGACAAGAAAGAAAATATTCTTGAAAACTGATAAAACCCGAAAATACTCTGAAAAAACCCTGATTAAACCCAAAAAACCCTGATAAAACCAGTTTTTTTCCAACTCTGATTAAAACACACACACACATTATGTCCAACCTCTATAAGTTGGACATTCAAATACTGCCCTAAGTTGAACACTTTTACTCAATGAGACAGGAAAAAAAGAAATAAAGCTTCCATTTTCTCACTTTTTTTTTTTTTTAATTTTATTCATCCCTTGAAGAAATAGCTGTAAATATCTAAAAAGCAATGTTTCTTGTCGCAATATATTCACCTGCGTCTTATCTTAATTTTTTTTTTCTTCAGTTGAAACATTCACAAATTACAATTTTGAACATGAGGCAAAAGCCTTTTTTTTTATTGGTTTGCATGGGTTATCCTTGTCCTTTCCTTTGGGAAATATGCAGCAGAAAGCCTACTGGCATGTTTTGACTGTTTTAAAATGGGCATTAAATAAAAATCGCCTCGCTTGGCGACGGTGGACAATACAGCATCTGCACCTTCTTCATAAAAGGGCAATAACTTAAAATAATTTTTAGTAAGCAAAAATGAAAATAATAAAAATTTCGAAAATTGAACAATAAAAATAAAAAATGCGACATGAAAACAGATCTTAGTAAATGAGTATTTTCTATCTTTGAAAAAAATTTCGCAATATGTTTGTTTATGAATATGTATAAATAAATCTTCATATGCAACTACATAGATGTTATTTGTTTTTTTATTTCCAAAAGTGGCGCCAGTTAGGGGGCCGGGGGGGGGGGCACAGGCTCCCCATCGGGGCATACTCCTAAAATGTCTCAGGGGGAAAAATACAAAATTTTCAGTTTTTTTACTTTTGGCAGCATTTTTCTTTCCTTGTACAAATTTGGAGCATTCCAGTTTTTCCATTCTATATTGAATAGAAGAAAGTATTGGATTCGTAAAAATTTTTAGCTTCCAGTTTTCCATGAATATACACGTTTTGAGAGGCCCGGAATATGTTTTGACCATGATATTTTTAGACAATGTCTGTCTGTGGCACGATGATCTCCAAAACCACGAAGAGTTCTAACAAATGGAATGGTACAAATATTAACAGTATTGCAGTTTTTGATAAATACTTCTACAATAAACTCTCTTTATGTAGTGCCGCCCCCCTGTCGGGTAGGCCCCTTAACTGGCGCCACATTTTAAAACAGTCAAAACATGCCAGTAGGCTTTCTGCTGCATATTTCCCAAAGGAAAGGACAAGGATAACCCATGCAAACCAATAAAAAAAAAATAAGATAAGACGCAGGTGAATATATTGCGACAAGAAACATTGCTTTTTAGATATTTACAGCTATTTCTTCAAGTGATGAGTAAAATTTCAAAAAAAAAAAAAAAAAGTGAGAAAATGGAAGCTTTATTTCTTTTTTTCCTGTCTCATTGAGTAAAAATGTTCAACTTAGGGCAGTATTTGAATGTCCAACTTATAGAGGTTGGACATAATGTGTGTGTGTGTTTTAATCAGAGTTGGAAAAAAACTGGTTTTATCAGGGTTTTTTGGGTTTAATCAGGGTTTTTTCAGAGTATTTTCGGGTTTTATCAGTTTTCAAGAATATTTTCTTTCTTGTCGTTTTTAAACATTAATATATCATTCATAATAGGACAATTTAAAAAAATAAATTTTAATTATTCATTAAAATCAAAATTTTAAAAATTTAATTTTAAAATTTCTAGTCTTTTTATGATTAAGTTAAAGAATTTTTTTTTTTAATTAAACAATTGTACTTTAATTATCTAAAATTCTGTTTATCTTCCCTTTACAACAAAAACTGGATTTCAATAATTATTTAATGTTGCTTCATTATTTTTATTATTATTTTTTTGTACTGAATAGATTTCCATAAAATAATTTTAATTATTGTTCCTTATACATTACTTAACAGTGTTGCACTGTTAAAGTTTTCAGAATTTTTTTAAAATTTGATTTTTATTTATTAATATTTTGCATTCCTCAAGTACCTTAATTTTCTTTATATTGACAAACAACTCTTTTTTCTTGGTCTTATATTTTTTATGTATAATTTCTTATTGTATTTTAATAAGTTTTTTTTTTTTTTTTTAATAAAGCAGTTTGAGCACTTCCAATATTTCTGAAAATTCTTTGTTCATGCTCTAATAATGTATATAGTATATAATATTTGTTTTATATTTATATGTTTATTGTAAGTTAGATAAAAGTGTAATTTTAAATAAGGATTTTGAAAAAAGCCACTTGGGTTTTGGACACATTCCGTTCCGAAGAAAAGTATCTAACTTGACAGGTTTCACTGTATTTTATCATGAAAAACGGCAGTTTTTCTAGTGACGCAAGCGCAAAAACAAACGAACGCCACGACACTCAGCGGAAACGGAAAAACGAACGAAACTGCGACTCTTATATATACAGGAATTTTAAGATCAAAGTAACCGCTGAAAGCCGACACTTAATATCTCAGGTAATATGGGAGGTTATGTTCTGATATTTTCAAAATAGACTTTCACCTTCTGTCTGATCCTACCCTGAAATCGCTACATTTCTGCGTGATATATATTTCGAGATATGAATTGGCTCATTTAAGCTATAAATGGGCGGCCTAATGTGTGTTGTCCTAAAAATCTTTTTCATATCATTTTTCAAAGTTTAAAAACGTTTATATTGCCTATTAATTATGAGGAGAGCTTTTGTTTTAAATGAATAGCGTTTAGTGCTATGTATAAGTTAAGTTTAATTTGAAAATATAAACAATACAATGTATTGGTTTAGTATAATATTTAAAGATGGGTTTTATTAAAATAACTTTACTTAAAGATATAACTTACCTTTATCCTTTATTCAAGCAAATAACTTATCTTTTTTCTATTTTTAAATACATTTGATATACTTCATTTAATTCATATAGGATAAAATTGTAATTTTTGTTTACATTCTTTGAACACATCGTTCAGGCCAGTTGAATTCCAATATGGCGATACTTACCTTTGCGGCCCATAGATGGCGTACGTATTCAGCGTCGTCCGTTGTCACGGTAACGGATTACGTACGATGGGCGTGTTTTTGGATCGCCTGGAAGGGAGAAATGTGTAGCCTGGTGATTGGCTGTTCTGGAATCCGGTGATAAATGTATATAAGGATGTCTTACATAGTTTTACTCTCTCTTGCTTATAATTTTCGTTTGTAATTACGATGATTTGAAAAATTTAAATACAATTTAAGTATTTTTAGTTTGCCTCAAAGTATGAGGGCATTTTTATTGTTGTTTAATTAAGTTGCAGTATATATATATTAATGTTATTTGAAGGCCAGCATCCTTTTTTGTGCTAATGCTGAGCAATGAAAACATTAATTCTACTTATAAGCAGTTAGTTTTGGTAAATAGTTTTTCCCTCATGGCAAGTTTTCTAACTATCACTAGCAAAGTCTATATTTTCTGTTAAGTTTTAAATAAATATTGTTATGGATGTTAAACTCTGTTTTATTCAAAAACTGCACACTATGCCTTGTTACATAAAAGTATGAGCCAAATATTTCACTGCAATCTCTGCATGTATTTTTTAACATGTTAAGACAGTTAACTTAGTCTTCATGATAACATTGGTTATGGGCATGTCATTTGGCCTTACCTTGTTTACAGTTTAGATGTGCAGCATATTTTTACAATGGCTATGAGTTTAACTCCTTCTATTGAAAAATTAAATGCTAGTAATTATATTACTTGGCAGAAAGATATTCGTTTTATTCTTATAAGAGATAACTGCTGGGAATTGGTTGCTAAAAGAGAAACTTTGCCAGAGGATGATGGAAAACCGGAAACTACTAAGCTTATTACAGATTTTAAGCATAGGTCAAGACTTGCACTGTCTACTATATATTTGCATATATCTCCTGAAGTTCGATGTATTATAGAAAATTGTAATGACCCGGTTGAAGCATGGGAAGCTTTAAAGAAAAATTTCTTGTCAGATTCACGTGCAAGACATATTCAATTATTTACGGAATTTGTAAAATGTGACATGCTACAAAATGAGTCTGTAACAGCCTATGTGAATAGATTGAGTCGTACAATTGAATTGTTGAGAGAAATGGGTCGTCCAATGGAAGATATTTATTGTTGCTATCAGCTCCTACGACATCTCCCGAAGAAGTTTAATTCTGTGGTTCAAGATATGATGCGATGGAAGTCGGATGAGTTCAAGTTCACTACTTTGGTGTCCGAATTAACGTCTGAGGAAATCCGTTTGCAGTTACAGAAAGATGATGAGCAGCTGGTAGAAGTTCAAAATATTCAATATAAGGGTAAACAAAAGTTTTATAAACCTTTATTATGTTTCAATTGTAATAAACCAGGTCACTTTAAGAAAGACTGTTTAAATAAGAACTTTAATGCAAATTTTAATAGATTTTCTAATGTTAAATCAAATGTAAATCCTAAGTTTAAATCTAAAAATGTTAAATCCCAAAGGAAGATTGCTTGCTCTGTCAATTCGGTCAATGAACCTTCATATTATATTGCACAGGTTAATTTTAGTGATGTTGGTGGCGATAATCTTTGGATTTTTGATACGGCCGCGAGTCATCACTGTTGTCGCAATAAAAACCTGTTTTCTGAATATTGTCCTGTTGAAGGTGAAAATTTGAAGGTGGCCATTGATGGAGTAAGTTTTCCGATTGTTGGGAAAGGTGTAGTTAAATTGAAATTTGGTAATAATGATGTATATCTTAAAGATGTTTTGTTTTCCCCTGAATTAAGGAAAAATTTGATTTCTGGTGCAAAATTGGACTTTAATGGTGCCAAGTTCACTGGAGGTGGTGGTAGAGTAAATGTTTTCGACAAGTTTGATAAACCTCTTTTTTATGCCAAACTTAAAAATGGTCTTTACTATGCCTATGCCAAGTGTTTAAAAGCGAATGGGGGGCTATCTGATGAACCTGTTGTAGCTAATTTAACTGACTTAGAGAACTGGCATTCTCGTTTCGCTCATATTAGTCCGGAACTTATAGTCAAAACTAGTAAGCACAATGGTGTGAAAGGGCTTCCTAAGCTTAAATTTAAAAAGTTTTCGTGTGAACCTTGTCGGGTAAGTAAACAAAATCGTGTTTCTTTTAAGTCGGTTAATTCTGTTCATGGCATTAAATCACCCTTGGAGAAAGTGTACATGGACGTTTGGGGTCCAATTCCAATTTTGGGAAAGAGGGGGGAAAAATTTTTTCTTTCGATAATTGACGGTTTTTCACGTAAAGTGACTTTATACCCAATGAAGGATAAGTCACAGGTGTTTAGTATTTTTGAAAGGCACATTGCCAGAGCTGAGCTTAGTCTTGGAAAGAAGTTGAAAACTATTAGGACAGATAATGGTTCTGAGTTTGAGAACGAGAGCTTCCGTGACTTTTGTAATAAAAGGGGGGTTGCTCACGAGCTAACAAACACCTATACACCAGAAGAAAATGGTGTTTGTGAAAGGCTGAATCAAACAGTTCTAAATTGTACTCGTGCTATTCTGTCCGATAGTGGACTTCCTTTTTCTTTTTGGCCAGAGGCTGTGCTTTATTTTAGTTACACTTGGAATCGTGTGATTCATAAAAACCAGGAAAAAACTCCTCTTGAACTTTATACTGGAAGAAAACCTTCGGTTAGACACCTGAAGCCTTTTGGTTTAGTAGTGTATGTCGGAGTTCCTAAACAGAGACGCGACCACAAACTTATGTCAAAGGCAAAAAAGGGAGTAATCGTCGGTTACGCTCTTCGTACAAAAGGATATAGAGTCTGGATAGAAAATGAGGATAGGGTCGTAGAGACTGTAAATTTAACTTTCTCCGATCGTATTTTTAATCAGCGCAGTGGGGCGGTGATGGGCCCTTCGTTGGAAGAGTTGGGTCAGTCTCCAAATAGTCCGGTTGATTGTGGTGGTTCCGATCCCGTAGACATTGTGTTTGGAGGGGGGCCTGATGATTCCGACGGGGAGTCTATCACTGAACTACCTGATACTAATGACTCTTGTTCTAAAATTGTTTGGAGGAGAAAGCCAGTACCGAGACCTCATGGTGATAGGACAGATATATATTATTACCCTAACGATAAAACTACTAGATTGAGATCTTTAAATGAGGTTAAGAGTTATTGTGAACGTAATAATATTGTTTTGATTGTCCTTCCTTGTTTGATTTCTCTGGTAGTAATAAATTTGAAGGGGTGGTTAATTTAAATGATCCTGTTTCTAACCATGTTAAAAAGGAAACCTGACTAGAACTTTCTGTACCTAGAACTTATAAACAAGCTATGAAGTCACCTCAAAATTCTGAATGGATTAAAGCTATGGATGAGGAAATTTCAAATATGAATCAGCGTAAAGTATGGCATTTAGTCCCTTTACCTGATGGGAAATCTTTACTAGGTAACAGATGGGTTTATACCATTAAAAAGGATGAGAGTGGGAATATAGCTAGGTTTAAAGCTAGGCTCGTCGCTCAGGGGTACTACCAAATTCGGGGGGATACCTACGACGAAACATTCTCTCCAGTGGTAAATTTTTCTGTTATTCGTTTTTTCTTTTCCCTTTTAGTTTCCTGTCTTAAGTGGCAAAACATTCAGTGTGACATTAAATGTGCATATTTATACGCTCCTCTTAAAGAAGAGATTTATATGTCACAACCGCTTGGTTATATTGTTCCTGGTGAGGAAAATTTAGTTTGCAAATTAGACCGTGCTCTGTATGGTTTACATCAGAGTGGTCGTTTGTGGTTTTTCGAATTAAATAAGGTTCTTTTAAGTTTAGGTTTTCTTAAGTTTAACTGGTGTAATTGTTCATATTATTTTGAGGACTTTATAGTTTTATTAGTCTATGTCGACGACATAGTTATTTTTGGAAAAACTCGGGCTCAAATTGATTCCATAATTGATCTTTTGGGGGGAAAATTTGATCTTAAAATTTTGGGTAAAACGAAGAAATTATTGGGTGTTGAGTTTAGCTATGATAACAATGCTGTTCAAATTTATCAGGCATTGTACATAGATGAAGTTTATAAAAGGTTTAACTCATTTAAAATACCATATACTTCTTTACCTATTATAAAAGGGTTAAAATATTCAAAAAGGGATTGTCCAAGCAATAAGGCTGAAATGGAAGAAGTCGCAAGATTACCATATAGGAATATCTTGGGTTGCCTTTCATTTTTAGCTAGTAGGACTAGACCAGATATAGCCTATGCTGTGAATATTTTTAGCCAGTTTCAAAATTCTCCAGGTTTAACCCATTGGAATGATTTGCTTAAATTACTTGGTTACGTTTCGGGTACCAAGAATTTAAAATTAAATTTAAATTGTAAAAATTCTAGTTTAGTCGCTTTCTCTGATGCTGATTTTGCTATGAACAGAGACGACTTTATTTCAATGGGGGGTCAAATAATATTTTTAGATAATAGTCCAATTTCATGGCGAACTTTTAAGGAAAAAGGGGTAAGTCTTTCCACAATGGAAAGTGAATTTATTTCAATGTGTGAATGTGTGAAAGAACTTATGTGGTTCAATCGTATTTTGGAGGATTGTATTGAATTTAATTTAATCTCCGAAAAATACTCTTTACCAACCCTTTTTGCCGATAATATGTCAGCTATTGAATTTACAAAATCACCTATAGAGAACAATAGGTCCAAGCACATAAATGTAAAATTATTTTTTATTCGCGAGTGGCTTTTTGAGGATAAATTTGAATTAAAATATGTTAAATCTAAATCTAACTTGGCGGATCCCTTTACAAAGCCACTTACTAAAAGTGACTTGCTTAATTTTGTAAATAAAATATTTGTATAGTAAATTTGTAAGAAAAAAATATCTTTAAGTTTCATATATATAGTAAAAATTGTAATTTATAAAGTATAAATTTTGGATATGTATCCTTATTTGAAGTTTTTGAGGTGCAGAATATTTTGGATGTTTTCTTCTGATCTTCATTGCTTTGTCATTGTAAAGAAAGTTTTTTTTTACTTAGGATGAGTGTAAACGTGGCCACGAATGTTTGAGTTATGTGATTGTTATAATTGTTTAACTAATCTTTTATTGTTTTCAGTAATGGGGTGATGAAGATAACAATAAAATTTCTTAATGCATCATTTTTTGATATATTATTAATATATATATTTTTTTCTATCTTTATAATAGATTTGTTGAGTGTTTTTAGATGAACTCATCTGTTATGGTGGACTTTAGCAGGAATTGATGGATTGCCTCTGTATAAGAAGATTAATGTGATATTGTTATACTGTTTTTTTTATTTTTTTTTTTACTTGTGTTAATGCTAGTGATGGTTAATGTTTCAAAATGATATGATGGGGGGCATTGTTGTCCTAAAAATCTTTTTCATATCATTTTTCAAAGTTTAAAAACGTTTATATTGCCTATTAATTATGAGGAGAGCTTTTGTTTTAAATGAATAGCGTTTAGTGCTATGTATAAGTTAAGTTTAATTTGAAAATATAAACAATACAATGTATTGGTTTAGTATAATATTTAAAGATGGGTTTTATTAAAATAACTTTACTTAAAGATATAACTTACCTTTATCCTTTATTCAAGCAAATAACTTATCTTTTTTCTATTTTTAAATACATTTGATATACTTCATTTAATTCATATAGGATAAAATTGTAA
The DNA here is from genome assembly GCA_963930645.1 of Salticus scenicus. Classification (NCBI taxonomy): domain Eukaryota; kingdom Metazoa; phylum Arthropoda; class Arachnida; order Araneae; family Salticidae; genus Salticus; species Salticus scenicus. Next base: position 224,967,847 of record OZ005650.1, on the reverse strand, counting down.
TTTTTGTTTACATTCTTTGAACACATCGTTCAGGCCAGTTGAATTCCAATATGGCGATACTTACCTTTGCGGCCCATAGATGGCGTACGTATTCAGCGTCGTCCGTTGTCACGGTAACGGATTACGTACGATGGGCGTGTTTTTGGATCGCCTGGAAGGGAGAAATGTGTAGCCTGGTGATTGGCTGTTCTGGAATCCGGTGATAAATGTATATAAGGATGTCTTACATAGTTTTACTCTTGCTTATAATTTTCGTTTGTAATTACGATGATTTGAAAAATTTAAATACGTTTTAAGTATTTTTAGTTTGCCTCAAAGTATGAGGGCATTTTTATTGTTGTTTAATTAAGTTGCAGTATATATATATTAATGTTATTTGAAGGCCAGCATCCTTTTTTGTGCTAATGCTGAGCAATGAAAACATTAATTCTACTTATAAGCAGTTAGTTTTGGTAAATAGTTTTTCCCTCATGGCAAGTTTTCTAACTATCACTAGCAAAGTCTATATTTTCTGTTAAGTTTTAAATTTCTTGTTAAGTTTGAAATTTCTTGTTAAGTTTTAAATAAATATTGTTATGGATGTTAAACTCTGTTTTATTCAAAAACTGCACACTATGCCTTGTTACATAAAAGTATGAGCCAAATATTTCACTGCAATCTCTGCATACATTTTTTAACATGTTAAGACAGTTAACTTAGTCTTCATGATAACAATGTGTAAGAATTTTTTCTCGAATATGGCTCGAGCGAATTTAGTTTAATTGATATATGATATTAATCGCTTTTATCTGATGTGCCTGACATCTCCCTTTTCCCTAGGAAAACTCTTGTTTTTTTTATAACTCAGTTTAAAAATCGAACTATTTTTTACTCCGAAAATACCGTGATGCGGCAGTTTCGCGGACGAATTTCTTCTCTTCCATCTGAAATACTGAATATCAAATAATCGTTTTGGCTCCATCTATCGGGGAGCGTCAAAAATAAACACAAAAAAAAAAAAAAAAAAAAAAAAAAAAAAATATTTTTCTTTTTTTAATATATATATTAAATGAGTTATTTATTTAGGTACTTGTATTTTATATGACATTTGTTTATCAAAAATATTCTTTGTATTTACATTGTTTTCATGCTGATACGTTGTTAACTTTCAAAATTGGTTCTATTTTAAAAGGTGATTGCAACAACAAAAAATTTTTCTTTTATTTTCATAAAAATGACAAATAATATGATAATCATATGCAAATATTTGTAATTTTTTCAAAATTAGGTGATAAATCACTTAAACTACGGATTGAAAAAATTCTTAAAACAGAATTTGAAAATAATTAATTTGCTCATTAAGTTTCTAGTATATATATAATATATAAATTACAAAATGTTAAGCTATAATAAAATTTTGAATAGATTAAGATTTTTTTTTTTTTTAAATTAAATTCATAACAAGCTATACTACTTAAATATTTACCAGTATAAAATTTTCACTTTTTAAAGATTTTTCTATTATTATTTATTTTTCTCTTTTAAATCAAATCTATACCTAAAAAATTGTAATAAGAAATAAATATAAATAAGAAATTTTTGTCATTTTTAAAATGTACTATATTATGCCTTTGTAATGTTGCATGTGTCCATCTTTTTGATCACTTTTTATAAAATTTTGAAATTTTATTTAGTTTGTTATTTTGTTCGAGTATGACCTATAAAACAACACTTTTTATACAGTGTTATAAATCATTACCATGCTCCTTTAATTTTGCGTTTTGATCATTAACCCCTAAAAAGTAATGATATCAATACAAAAAACCCTTAACGGGTTAAAAGTTTGTGACGCAGCACTGTACTTTATGGCTATAAGAATTAGAAATACGGGTCTTAAAAATAATGATATCAAATTTTCAGTGACGCTTTGATATTAATTAAATTATACATAGATTTTCTTATTTCAATTTGCTTTTTCCTTTTATTTATATTTACAGTGTAAACGTTATTTTCAACATAAAATAATATATAGCATTTACTCATTGATACCTTTCCATTCACATCTCTTATACTATGAAAGCATGTGTTTTAAAAGAAATTATATGAAATTCCAGTAACGCAGTGGTGTTACATTAAGTGATTTGTTTTTAAATTTCTCTGCAATTATTTTGTTTTGCATATTAAAGTATATGTGCACATTGAAATATTGCTTTTAATTTTCAAATACGCTGTCAAATATATCACTTTCATTAAGCTTATATTATGTACTGAAATATATTTATTTCAATGAATTATTCTATCTTTTGCGTCACGCCATCCAAAACTGAAAAAAATTTCACAGTTTTTTTCTTTGCATCACGATATCTATTTGCATGCATTTTCAATTTATTTGGAGGAAATGACACAAAGTAAACATTTCCATATATTTTACTTACAGTTTTGGATGGCGTGACGCAAAAGATAGAATAATTCATTGAAATAAATATATTTCAGTACATAATATAAGCTTAATGAAAGTGATATATTTGACAGCGTATTTGAAAATTAAAAGCAATATTTCAATGTGCACATATACTTTAATATGCAAAACAAAATAATTGCAGAGAAATTTAAAAACAAATCACTTAATGTAACACCACTGCGTTACTGGAATTTCATATAATTTCTTTTAAAACACATGCTTTCATAGTATAAGAGATGTGAATGGAAAGGTATCAATGAGTAAATGCTATATATTATTTTATGTTGAAAATAACGTTTACACTGTAAATATAAATAAAAGGAAAAAGCAAATTGAAATAAGAAAATCTATGTATAATTTAATTAATATCAAAGCGTCACTGAAAATTTGATATCATTATTTTTAAGACCCGTATTTCTAATTCTTATAGCCATAAAGTACAGTGCTGCGTCACAAACTTTTAACCCGTTAAGGGTTTTTTGTATTGATATGGTATACATACATATGTGTATATATATACAAATTATTGAATATATGCAATATCACTTTCTATCATAAACAGAAAGCAATAACAAAATTATAAAACAGAGTGCAAGGAAAATAAAACAATTTGTGCATGTGCCTTCGGTTTCTGTTATCTACTCATGCTCTAACCTACCATTTGAGATAGACTGAGTTAATGGACCTGGGTTGTGTTTTAAGCAGCGCTGCTGTAGAGGCGAGTTAACGAAGAATAGAATTTCCTTCTGAACCTGCAGTTTGTTAATTAACCTGTAGAAATTAAAAATAAAAGATGGTGTCTGGTGATTTTTTTTTTTTTTTTTTATGCAAACTTGTATCTCCAGAATCAAGATGGCATTTAACATGGAATAGTAAATGCAATTCAACCTATGACTTTAAGAAATTTTTGCAGAAATTATTTCATACAAAATATCTGGAAACTATATTTATTTAATTTTTATGATTCAGAGTCAAAGTGAAAGAAGGCTACAATTGAAAAAACATGTATGAAACGATATGAGCAACAAAGTATAAACTATTAATACACACACACAATTATGTATCAATAACAATAAAAAATATTTAAAAAATAGTTATGTGTTTAAATAGTTTTAGAATACATAAATAATAAAAATAATAATAATAAAAAAAACAAAAAAAAAAAAAAAACACAATAGCTAAGCTTAATAAATAAATATTTGCATGAAAGAATGTCCATTAAAAACACCTTTTCAGTATAGTGAGATTCTAAAACTGCAAATGAGAAGCTTTCTTTTTGTCAAGGGTTACCCCCCTACCGAAAATATAATATAACTTTCAAATTAAAAAGCCTATTTATTGACATTTCGAATAATCTTTTTTTTAATACAATAAATTTACACATGCTAATCTTAAAGCTGCAAATAATACACATTTTTCTTCTTTCTTATCAGGGAAGGATTTATTGACTCTCAATAAATCTCTATAGTCTATTTAATTATACTAATCTACTTGATCTAAAGGGGGGGGGACCAAAAAATATATTTATCAGGCATTTTCAAGAAATAATTTCATCAAAAAATATTTAAAAACTTCCAAAAGACATAGATTGAAAGCAATACTGATGACACTCGAGACATGACATCTAGCTTGGTGCTACACAAATGTTTGAATTTTAAAAAATGGCGGTGTAAATATGATTGTAAATCAGTTACTGTAAAATAAGTTTAAACTGGCTCCTTAGCAAAAAAAAGGGGTTAGCCACATTTGATACAGTTATCGCTCATTTGGCAACCGTCTCGTCTCTGATATTTAACTGCATCTGACATTTAAAAAATTCTTTTGTCATCGGTGAAAACATTGCATCAGGTCCCCCACTTTCTGTAGCAGCACATGCTCACATGCTTGACACCTCTTAGTAATTTTACACTTTCAAAAGCATCTGCAATCAATTCCTAATCCTTAAAAACCTAATGATGACAATTTTCAAGATTAACTCTATTTTAAAAATTCCTATCCACCCTCACTTCCACCTGCCCCCTAATAATGAAAGTATCAGCAATCTATTTCTTCCCCTTGCCAAGCCCTTATACAATAAATTTGTCTTCTGACTTATAAAAATATAGTGATTCATTAGAAAGATGACCATAAACAGCAAACCAACCCTAATAGGTGGAGTATGTGCTGTTAAATGCAATAAGAATCCGTAGTAAATTTTTTAATTATCAGAATTTTTTTTTTTTTTTTTTTTTTTATAGAAGTTAATAAATGATTCATTAACATTAGTGATTCATTTAAAAATAGGGACCCGCTAGTGGCCAAAACTCACTAGTATTTTTATTATTTGAATACACTTTATTATATACAATGTATCTGTAAAAAGTTTTTTTTTTTTTTAAATTACAAATTATAGAAATTTAAATGCATTGATTATACATAATGTTTGCATTATACTGGTGTTCAACTGTATTTATAGTCATACGTGAAGGGAGGCAAAAATAGGTTTTGCTCAGAACTGCAGATGAGCTTGATCAGGCTCTGGATATAAATTAAAAACCTTGACCATTTTTAAGTAAAAGTATGATTCAGTTCAGTTGATAAGTCCCTTTTTCACACAGTAAAAATTGTTGTGAGCCCTGTTAAAATAATCTAAAAATTTAGCTTTTCTCCTCACTAAAGTTTTTTTTATTTTTTTGACAAATGAAGAAATCCAGCTCTTAGTGCAGTTAGTGAGCATAGTAACATATTTTACCGTCAATCAGAAAATAAAAGAACAATGCATTAAACATTTTTATAAAAAAAATTTCATAGTATCCCTTCTATTTTCATCATCTTTATTCACGCTCATCTGAGTTGTATATATTATGGCATTTAATTTTACAGATAAATAAAACATGGCGAAAAGTCTAAGGAGTAAATGGAAAAGGAAAATGCGTGCTGTAAAACGACAAAGATATGCAGTGAAAGAGCTTAAGCAACTGAAGTCTATTCTACATAATATTGAAAATAAAGATATTGATATGTCTGACATATGTACAGGTAAATATTTTGTTTAAGTGTTATGTGATGTGTTACAATAGTTATGACAGAATATTTAAAAAAAAAAAAAACTCCTGCATTTTTTTTTTTTTTTTTTTTTTTTTTTAAGTTGTTTGACATTGAGAGTTGATTTTGTTTAGTCATTTTTTCTGAAAGATTTAATATTTTTTATAAGAGAATTAAAGCTTAATATATTTTATGTACATAATGTATGTGGTATGTCTGTTGTCAGGGGTGGGGAATTTTAAGAAAGTCTTACCAGTCAGCAATAAATTTTATTTATTGATGATATATTATAGTTGATAATTATAGTCAGGCCAAATTTTATTTACTAAGTTAATAAAAATTATTGCAATATGTTCATTAAATTTATCATAGGCATAACAAAAAAATTAAAATAATCTAAAAAATTACATAAGAATCTTTTCATTTTTGTATTATATTGTGGTACAATATAATGCAAAGACATAGCTAGATTCTTTTTCTTTTCTTTTCTTTTTTTTTTTTTTTTTTTTTCTTGACTGAAAATACACCTTGATTTCATTTGGAGTTGTAAATAAATTTAATTTTTTTCTGAGGCTATAAATTTTTATTACGTAATTTCTCACTCTCACATGGAAAAGGTGCTTTTTATGTATATTGTTATTGCTGATTCTTCTGGAATAAAGGAGTTGCTGGGAGAGGGACTCATTCCCCCCCCCCCCCCCTCCCCCCCATGTGCTGTTGAAGTCCAATTGATGATATTATTTTATCGTTTAGCCATGATACATGTCCATTGCGTTGTAAACAATAACGAGAATTAAAAGTCTTGAAAATATAAACAGTCTTTTTATTTATTTCAAAATAAGTGACATCTTTTAAATTAGAGTAGGTTCGTATATAAACATAAAATATTTGAATAATTTCAAATTTAACTCGAGGAGCTTGAGAGAGAGAGCGGATAACTATTACGCCTTTACTGCACGGGCAAAAGAGGAAAACTGGGGAACCGCAATATGGTTACACGGAGAGATCAGCCAAGAAGGGAAGCCATCTGCTTCCGTTATCATTGTTTTTCCGTTAGATATTATTTTTATTTTTATTTTTTATCCTATAAAATAAAGTACATTTCTATTTAAAAAAATATACACATTTTATTTACGATATAGATATAAAACATATAAAATTTAGCTCTCTGAATGATGTCTGTTATCGTTTTATGTTAATATATAGTGTAGGTCGTATGTATCATTAAAATTGTGTAATTTTTGATGACATTTAAAAACAATTCTTTCTTCAAATGCCTGAGAACAAATTATGTGAATACAATATCTCACTTGAAATTTAATTATTTTTTTTATTGCAATAATGCATTAATTTATCATTAAATTTTGTTTTATTTAAAAATTCAATTAAAATTTAACCATATATATGTGAACACCTTCACCCCCCCCCCCCCCCCCCTTACATATCTTCCAACTTTTTTTTTTTCATACTTTCTAAACTGCATTGTGATTTTAGTACAGTGTGGGGGGGGGAACGCAACACTCAACGTAACTTCGTTGCTAATCAATGTAGGAAAATGTAATAGGTATCATTCGACGGGAAATTGTAAGTAGTTTCAGAAAATGAACTGAAATTTTGAATTGGGGGTCGTCTACATATTAAAACTCGCACCAACTTCGATTTTTTTTCAATGGTAACACCCTATTTTTATTTTATATTTAAATTCCTGGGATCGCGACAACGCGAAAAAGTATATTGGTTGTATATTTTACTCATTTTTTCACAGAGTTATAAGCGTTCAAAGTTTGAAGGTGCTAATGTTAAATTCATATTTCAAACTTTTATTAATATCTTCATAAAAAAATAACTTGATCGATATAATTTTTTTTTTCGAGATACAGTGAAGAAACCCAAACATAATCCATCATTACTTTTGATTCTGGAAAATATTTTTAATTCTCAAAAATATTATTAAATTCATATTCATAAAAATTATGAATTATGACCTATATTAATTTTTACATAAAATGTATCCTAATGCTGAAAAATATGGGTGTGCAAATTTGCAGCTCATTCCAGTTATTAGTTTTCAAGATATAAATAAATCTTTCTTTTGGAGTGGTTTAGGGGGCCATCTCTTATATTGTTTTGCATGAGATAACAGATCAAATCTTAAAAAATAACAAAGAAAATTAAGCAAAATAATTTTATTTTTTATTTACGGGTCAAATTATATAACAATGTCAAACGCAAAGAAATGAAACAAAAATGATGATTTTTAGACATTAGTGTTAGCATCAAGAATTCCTGTTTTCTAAAGAAGACAAGCCCCGCCTTCATCGTTCTTCAAAACAAAACAATATAGTAAAGAAAAGTAAATGTGACATTGAGTATTCGTGTTAAACCCCTTATTTTATGTTGACAAAAATATGCACAAGTGGTATTTACTTCATCGACTAATTGGTGATTAATTTTAAATCTTTTAAACAAACACTAGAAGAAAAAAATTAACTAAATAGGCGTGGTTTACTGTTTTAAATAGAAAAATAGGTTTAATGTGAAATTGTCAAATATAAAAAACGAATGGAATTGGAATGCAAAACACACCTGTAAAATCGTTTCTTAACTACCTTCATAGTTAAAAAAGGCTTAATCATTTGCTTCATATATTGCTTTATTTTATTTTATTTATTTACTTATTTATTTATTTTGTAGGGGGGGGGGACGATTATTCTTTTAAGGGCACTTTATTCTTTAAAATTTTATTAATATATTTTAACTTTATACATTTTTAAAAACATACTTTAACTTTTATAAATATATTTTAACACTTTTTGCGACTGCAGGATTTTGTCTTTTTGACAGTAAGACCCGCCTACGGGCGTTATACTCTCAAAATAAAATATTTCAGAACAAATTTTCTGTATTCACAATTATATTACAAATGGATATACATTATAATTATATTCTTTCTAATCAATATATTTCTATTCATAGTATATTTTATTGCAAAAATAAGAACACTGGGTACACACTTAAGAAATATGTAACACACAAATTACGAAAAAAACGTCCACTGACAGAGTTACAGATTTTCAAATGGCGTGAATCTACGTAAGCGGTCGCGAAAGGGCTAATTAAGAAATTATATTTTCATAGAAATTATAAAACGAATCGTACAGTTCCAAAGATTTCAACTGATCCAAAACTGGTAAGTGCGATTAAAATTGTTTAATATTTACTTCATGAACACTTACAATAATTTATCCGAAAAGATTTAGTTTATGCGTTGTTGTATATATATATATATATATATATATTATTTCATTTTGTATATTATGTTACACCTACGAAAGAAAATTTAAGCTTTATTGGTGATCAGCACAGCCATAATAGACACTTTTACTTGAAAAATATTGAGCTATTTTCACAGAGTAGTGTATGGAGTGATCGCAAGTGTAATGTATTTAAATAGACCTAAAATTATCTAAAAAAGTACTGAAGTATATATAAATCTAAAAAATTGAATTCAGGATAATTAAGGAACTGAAAACGAGGCAACGTTTTATTAATTTCTATAAATATTTTTTTTTCTTGACAGATTTCCAGTGTGAAACATTAAAATTTTATCTATTTCTTATAGGATCTTAATTTTATTTTTCTACATTTATAGATAACCCCCTAACACATTTTTAATTATAACTCTATAAATACTAAAGATAAAGTATACAAACAGTATACTTTTCCGCACTGCCAGACTCTCAGAAATTCAAAAATGAAGTTAAAATTGGGTGTTGCTATTGAAAAAATCAAAGTTGGCGCTCATTTCAATATGTTGATGACCCCTAATTCAAAATTTGATGACTTATTCAGAAAGTGCTTCTAATTTCCTGTTGAATGATGTGTATTAGATGTTCCTGTGTCAATTAATAACGAAATTACTGCGGGTGTTGCGTTTTTTTTTTTCCCTGACTATACATAACAACAATAAATTACTACTTTTACTTGAATATCAAGGTTCCCAGTGGTGACTAAAAAGCAACTATTTGCTACTAAAATCAACCCCAGGCTACTATGGCAACTATTTTGGTGTAAAAGTGGCTTAAAAGCTACTTTTTCCAGGTTAGTCAGCGCTATTTTTATGAAAATGGAGACTATTTTGAACAAAAACTTGTTCCCCTATATTTATTCTGCCACTGCATTTTTCGTTCCAACCGTAGATAATGGGAATATTTATTGTATTCAGTCGAAAAATTCAATTTTGAGTTTTAATCTGCTTTACATGTGTAAATGTCTCCTGTGTCCAAAAAAGTGATTTTCAGCAATTAGGATGTGTATGTGTGTGTGAGAGAGAGAATTTCTGATTACCATATCTCCAAAACTAATAAATATACAACGATGAAACTTTAAAATTGAGGCTGGTCTGGTGCACAGATGATTTTTCCAACTTTTGGTGAAATTTGGAAAGCCAGAAATATGACCAGGACCGGTGACAGGGGGTTGGGGGCACAGGGGACAACTGCCCAGGGGCCCGGAACAATAGTGACAAAAATCTAAATTTTAAAATATGAAGTTTCACATTTTTTTTCTCTTAAAAAAGTGTGTATTTTCCACAATTCTAAAAAACATGAACATGAGAAAAGGAACGAGAAATTTAGATAAGAGCCGCTAAATCTCTTTTTACTTCTATTCTTATATCATTTGCTTGTGATATTGTTCAAGATATTTATCCTAATTTCAATGTTGACACTAATTTAAATTCTGTACTTGATCTTATCACTTTTTGTTTTGTTTATCATCTAATTGTTTTCTTTTTAATGATTCCTACTATCGTCAAATTAACGGAACTGCTATGGGTGCCCCTATATCTGTCGTTATAGCCGAAATTGTAATGCAACACTTAGAAAACAAAATTAATTCTCATTTAGATGATAAAAAAATTTTCTGGAAAAGGTATGTGGCTGACATTTTTATAATTACTAAGCAACATTTTGTTACTGATATTTTATATTTTGCTAACTCTTTATGTCCTGATATCCAGTTTATCTCTGAAATTGAAATTAATAATGAGCTACCCTTTCTAGACATACTTGTAATGCATAAAACAGTCAATGACATTTTTCTACGTTAGTTTATAGAAAACCTACATTCTCTGGTCAATATCTTAATTTTAATTCTGCTAATCCTTTATCTCATAAACTTGCAGTCATTCGTACTCTTTTACATCGTGCAAAGCATTATTGTAGTAATTCTGAATTTTTAAATATTGAACTATCTAAATTTTTTTCTGATTTAAAAAATAATGGTTACCCCCCTCGTTTTATTAAAAGAATTTATAAAGAAGAGTTCAATTTTTCATCTAAATCAGTTTATCCTAAAATTAAAAATTCTACTCACCGTACTACTATCCCTTATTATAAAGCTATTTCCGAAAATATCGCTAAATTGCTTAAAACAGTTAATATCTCTACTAGCTTTAAACCTCAACTCCGTATTAGTAACTTTCCCTCAAACTTTAAAGCCGCTGTCCCCACTCTTAAACGACTTGGTGTAATCTATTGTATTCCCTGTAAAAATTGTGATACTACATATATCGGTGAAACTAGCAGAACAGGTGAAATTAGATTAAAGGAACATAAAAGCTCATATAAATCAGGTGTTTTAAGATCAAAACTCGTAATCCATTCCCTCAATAGTGATCATATTCCAGATTTTGACAACTTTAAAATTCTAGTGTCTAATGTGAATTTATATGAATCCCGTATTTTTCTAGAGGGCACTTTTACTAAAATGCAACATTCTGCCTTGAACGAGGCTATAGCTATTTCTCCTGAATATATAATCTTGTTTTGTTATGATGTGTTATGAATTTCTTTGTAAATGTTGTGCTTGTATGTCTAACACTGAGGAGGGCTAGTGTTCTAGCCGAAACGTCTGTCTTGTATTTTAATTAAAATGTATTTTTAAAGTTTTAAAATTTTTGTATTCATTATCTCATTTTAAATGTTACATTGGTTTTATTACTAGAAAGTTGAAAAGTCGGGAAAAGTATCTAAAGGCCTCTGAACATTTAAAATGTTTTGAAAGGCTACTTGGTCTTGGTACCAAAATGTTTTTAAAAGGGCTGCCAGGTGCTAAAATGGGTGGAAAAGGGGCTTCAGGGTGCTAAAATATGTTTAAAAGGGCAGCAGGATGGAGCTCCCTGCCAAATTAGCCTAGAGTCAGCATTATTTTCAGAGAGCTTTCATATTTACATTATTGGGAGTTTCCTTTAGTTAAATATTATGCCCAAAATTACTAAGCTTTAGTCTGATTGGCTGACTAAATTTGATCAAAAGGGTAATAAAGTTTCTGAATGGTGCCAACAATGCCTTAATGTTCTACATTCTGCAAGATTTGTGACAAAGTGTTACTAGCATGGGATTTTCCCAACTCTTGTTACATAGTGACAGTGCAAAGCATATTTTAAAAATGAAAGACTTCAAAAGTCAAACCACTTTTTTCTTCAGAGAAAGACAATCACAAAATTAGAAAATGTGAATAAATAGAAACTGTTTGAGCATTGAGTCCTGAAATTTTTTTGAAGCCACTTCTACCCTTGTTAAAATTTTAAGATGATCAGTAATCAAAAGGTATAGTTAAACATTATGCTAAAATAATCTGCTAGTAAAAATTAGTAAGTGTTTGTCATTAAAAATTTAATGTTTTATTTAATATGTAAAATGTTCATCTAATGTTTAAAAAAAAAAAAAAAAACTGCAATTATATATTAAAAGGCATGATTACCGAAAAGGCTCGTGAAGCATAAGCTTTCCATTTAAAATTTAAAAGATAGAGTAAATGTTGATAAACTGCAAAACCCTTTTAAATTAGTTATCTTGATCCCTGTTTGCTATAATTTAGGAAAAGAACTGTTTTATTTCATTTCCATTGTTTTTAATCCCTTGCACTCAAATCAGTTATTTTTGGTGGATTTTTTTTTTTTTTTTTTTCCCTTATGCAGTAAAAACAAAAAACTTTGTTTGAATAATAATAATAATAATTAAATTTTATTTATACCTTAAAATTAGTCCATATAACTTTCATATGCATTTCGGTTGCAATCGCAACCTTCCTCAGATGAACTGTGACATCCATCGCTGCCGGCGTATTTGTTGTTTTCCTCCTGTCTTCCTTTTTTCGCTTCACTTCGCTTGTTTCGGTTGTTTAGGATCAGATGGTTCCAGATTCTGGGTATAGTAGCGTGTTCGCGTTCGTTAATTGCAGTAGGGTTAGTAATAATTTCAAGGGCTTCTCTTTTTAGTGCGTAACTGTGATTATTATAGTGAGCGATTTTTTTTAGTTGTTATGGTGTTAATATTAATTGGGTTAGAGGAGTGGGTAGAAGCAAGTGCGGTGGATTGGCGGTTATGTTTTAGATCGGCTTTGTGTTCTTTTTCTCTGTCGTAAATTTTCCGTTTTGTAACTCCGATATAACATGCTTGAGAATTATCTATGTGTTTGAAGTCTATTTTATAAATCCCGGCGGTTGATTGGTTATCAATTACGTCTTTTTCATTCCGGATATGTTGAAAGATGTTGCAGTTTGGTTTTATTGGGATATTGATATTGTGTTTTTTGGCTTCGTTTTGGATTTTTATACTATTTCCGTTACAGAAGGGGATGGAGGTTGTGAATTTTTTTTGTTTCTTTCTGTGCGTTATCGATTTTATTTAGTTTTTTGATATGTTTTTTATATAGTTTGTTAACCAGATTTTTCGGGTAGTTTGCTTTTTGTACAATATTTTTGATAAATTTGAGTTCTTCATTTAGGAGTTTTTTGTTGGAGCATATTAGGATTGCGCGATTAATGTATGAACGGATGGCGGCATATTTATATGGGAGGGGGGTATTACAGTGGTTATTTATAATTTCGATATTGGAAGTTGGTTTTCTATATATAGTTGTGTCGATGGTATTGTTTGGGTTTTTTATGATTTTTATGTATACGGAAATAGTATAAAAATCCAAAACGAAGCCAAAAAACACAATATCAATATCCCAATAAAACCAAACCGCAACATCTTTCAACATATCCGGAATGAAAAAGACGTAATTGATAACCAATCAACCGCCGGGATTTATAAAATAGACTTCAAACACATAGATAATTCTCAAGCATGTTATATCGGAGTTACAAAACGGAAAATTTACGACAGAGAAAAAGAACACAAAGCCGATCTAAAACATAACCGCCAATCCACCGCACTTGCTTCTACCCACTCCTCTAACCCAATTAATATTAACACCATAACAACTAAAAAAATTGCTCACTATAATAATCACAGTTACGCACTAAAAAGAGAAGCCCTTGAAATTATTACTAACCCTACTGCAATTAATGAACGCGAACACGCTACTATACCCAGAATCTGGAACCATTAGCCTAAGAGCCCACGACGGCCAGACCTTCGTTATTTAATAAAAGCTGAAAATTCTTCTGTGCGTGTCCCCTATACAGGTAAGAACGACCAGGGACTATAGAGTTTGGGTAGTGGTTACTTGGGCAGGTAACAGGTAGTAAAGGTGTATAAAATAGTACCTTAAATTCGTTAAAGTATAAAGCTCAATTTTTTTATATTTTATTAGGGATAACTTTAGAAATCTCGTCATCCATTGCCGGACACTTATGACAGTTGCTACCCCCTGCCAGACACCCCTAAATTTTAATAAATTATAATTATACTTTCGTCACAGTATAAAAGCTAAATTTTATATATGTTACTTGGGAACCTATAAAAAAATGTTACCTCAATAGCCGGACAGTTTTAATGGTTTTTACACCTTGCCAGACACAGCGAAAGTCCGCTGTAGGTGCGAGCGCGAGGTAACGACTGTTCTAGCGGGTGCGAGTGAGATAGGGCGCTTAGTCGACTGCGATCTTTCACTGCGCATCATCTGTCTTTTAGTGATGTATTGAAGAATTATGTGTAGCTACAACCACGTTTTACCATTGATATTTGTGTCGTTTTTTTGTGAAATAAAAGTGTATGAAAAAATACTGCGCCATGAAAAAATTTGTACCATAAAAAAATGCAGAATTATATAATCATAAAAACACTTCAATATCTATAAATCTGTAATTCAAGTTTTCAATTTCAGTCATAGAATTTAGTCAGGTTGGGAGAGCTTATGTTCTTTATTACAGAAATTAAACACACAAATAAAATTACTATTTGCAGTATTTTAAGGATGAATTCACAATTTAAAATTTATATTCAGGAGTTATTCAGGAAAAATATTGTTTCTCCATAAAGGAGCCAAGATCAAGATATGTAAATCATAACTTTTCATGTTCAAGAAAATAGTATACCATGCATGTAACATCAACTATCCAGCAGAAATAGTAATAAGAAGTGCTGATACTGATATTGCGGCTATAATGCTTGGTAACATGCATCATCTTAAAAGTGATTCCGTTGTTCGGATGCTTACGGGTACTGGCAATAACTTAAGATATGTGGACCTAACTAAAATACATGCAGAGTTGGGACAGTTAATTTGTCAGAGTTTACCTGGATTTCATGCCATCACAGGTTGTGATTTTAACCCTGCATTTTTCAGAAAAGGAAAATCAATACCATACAAGAAATTAAAAAAAAAATCCCGAGTACCAGGAAGCTTTTAAGAACTTCGGCAACAGCGAATTAATAGAAAATTTAGATTTTCAACGAAACATCTTCGATATTATTCAGAGATTTATATGCAATGTTTACAATGTCCCTAATGTTATTGGTGTTGATGACGCTAGACTGCAATTATTCATCGACTCGTATACAGTCTCCGATGTAAACGAAGCTTTTGACCGGAAAAAGTTGCGAAATTTTGACGCTAGCAATCTACCACCTTGCAAAAGCGAGCTATTGCAACAATTTCTGCGAGCAAATTATATATGTACCATTTGGAATAATGCTCATCTGAAAAATCCAACTACATATCAACCAGACAATAACGGCTGGGTATTGAAAAATGACAAATACCAATTCAAATGGTTTTCAGGAGATCAACTACCAAGTTATTTTAGTGATTCGCTTAAAACTCAATCAGGTATGTAATTATTATGACTAATTATTGTACATAATTTTTTAATTATTCATAATTGTATAATCTTGTTTATTTATTTTTTTTTTTTCAGAAACTGACGAAAAAGGCGATATTGAAGACGATCATGACATCGACTGGGCGAGTAGTGACGAAGAAAATGAAAAAATCGACGACAACGAATAAATATTTTTTTTACATGTAATAATGCTTTTTTTGTATATTATAATAATAAAATTACATTTTTTACTTTATATAACCTGACTATGAACGTAATAAAATAATTTTTTTATTGGATATCTTTGAAGATCGCAATCGACTAAGTGCTCGCGCTCGCACCTACAGCGGACTTTCGATGTGTCTGGCAAGGTGTAAAAACCAATAAAACTGTCCGGCTATTGAGGTAACATTTTTTTATAGGTTCCCAAGTAACATATATAAAATTTAGCTTTTATACTGTAACGAAAGTATAATTATAATTTATTAAAATTTAGGGGTGTCTGGCAGGGGGTAGCAACTGTCATAAGTGTCCGGCAATGGATGACGAGATTTCTAAAGTTATCCCTAATAAAATATAAAAAAATTGAGCTTTATACTTTAACGAATTTAAGGTACTATTTTATACACCTTTACTACCTGTTACCTGCCCAAGTAACCACTACCCAAACTCTATAGTCCCTGGTCGTTCTTACCTGTATAGGGGACACGCACAGAAGAATTTTCAGCTTTTATTAAATAACGAAGGTCTGGCCGTCGTGGGCTCTTGCTCTACATCTGATCCTAAACGACCGAAACAAGCGAAGTGAAGCGAAAAAAGGAAGACAGGAGGAAAACAACAAATACGCCGGCAGCGATGGATGTCACAGTTCATCTGAGGAAGGTTGCGATTGCAACCGAAATGCATATGAAAGTTATATGGACTAATTTTAAGGTATAAATAAAATTTAATTATTGAAATTTATCGTCCTAAAATGAAATAGAAAGTTAATAATAATAATTTAAAAAAATAGAATTTACATTTCAAACATTTGAAAAAATTACCAACAAAGCTAGGCACTACAATATTCAATGTAAAAAATAAAAAATGTATTTATCTTAATAACTTGTAGAGAAAAAAATTCTTAATCAAATATTCCCGCAGCGGGAGCTTTGCTTAATGGGTTAACTAATTGTATGCATTCTTGATGTTACAGTTAGAAATTATCCAGACATGTATATGCAAAAAAGTAACAATCAATGATGTTTGATCGATAATAAAGTAATTTCAATCAGAATTATGTTAAGACATGCATAAGAATTTGTAGCATAAACAATTTTGTTTCTCTGCATGTAGAAATCAGAAAACATTCTCTAAATCAAGGGGGGGGGGGGTAAAAATAATTCTGAACTATAAGTGGCTTCAAGGGTTAATCAAGACCTGACATTTTATGTATGTCAGGTCTTGATAATTTTATCAAGACCTGGTCAAGCAATAATTTTATCTGTGTAGATAAAATTTTTTAAGATTTTTTTTCCCCTTGCTAAAAAAATGACTTATGCTGTACAATGAAGTGTTAAATTTGTTTTTTAATTTAATTTTTTTTTTTTTTTTTTAGTTCTTCCTGCAGGTACTCTTACTCAAAGGATAAATATGAAAAAAGAAAAATCTGGTGAAAATCCTCAGCCTTCTGAAGAAAGTTCGCAGCCAGGTAGAATGTTCATTTTTTTTTTATTTTTTTTTTCAACATAGCAAATATTTGAAACTACTTATTATAAACTATTTCCTTTTTATGACTAGTCTGTCTACTGAATGCATGTACTATTTATTCTGAGTTAGACATTTTTTTTATTAAATTTGTAAAAAAAAAAAAAAAAACTGCACAATATCATTTTTTCTAAATGTCATTCTTTTGATAGAAATACCCCCCCCCCCTCTTTTTTTTTCCTTCCCTTGAGTCACTTTTTAACCCTTTCAATGTTATACTATTGTACATAGTTGAAAGTGTGACTAAAGTTTAAAATAGGGATGCACCGAATACCAGTTTTGGCTGTATGTCAAATATTCGGCCAACCGAATACCAAATATCCTTCAAACGAATAGTAACTATTCGGCCGAATACCGAATATTCGACTGGCTGATTTACTCTTATATTCAGATGTCAATCACCTAATTTTTTGCAAACTTTTTCAAAAATACCATTTAATTTAATTTTATTTCTTTAATTATGCAAAAAATATTTATAAAAAACTATTATTCAGAAACAGTGGTTTATATAAATGTAGAAAAATATTAAGAAATATTACTGCACATAAATAGCGGTGTAATGCTGAATTCACAGTCAAAGAAAATTATTAACTGTTAGGCTTCTTAATAAACACAAAATTTCTTAAATAACAATTTCTTGTTGTGCCCACTCAAAAAAAAAAAAAAAAAAAATCACAACCGAGAAATGCAGCATTTGAGAAAAATCAATTTAAAAGTAACATTTGTGTTGGCTAACCCATATTAAAAATTATGCAAATAATGCCTCTTACTCTCATGTGGATATATTGAGAGATAGAGATGTGATTTTTTTGTGCATGTTGGGCACTTCATATGCATTTTTCAGTGACAAGTTGAAAATTGCTATTTTATTACTTGTGTCATTTTTCTTGCCAGATTTGAACGTGATCTTTGTTTGATCTCTTGAAGTTTCCTAGATAAAAACATCATGTAATTATGTATGATCTTTCTTAATTTAACTGTAGAAACATACATCGTTATACTGTTATTGATAAAGACAACTTTTGTTAAATATTATTAATTGTTATGATTAATGTAACTAATAATTTTCTTTCATGTTACTGGAAACTAGATTAAACAATTTTTTTCATTTAAATATAATTTATTTCTTAATTACTCAGAAAAATCTTAATTTAATGATAATTAAAAATAGCAGAATTTTTTCAAATGATTAAAAATTAAAAAAATTGTTTTATATATTCCAACTAGCCGAATAGTTTGAGATTCAGCCAAACCAAATATTCGGTAGTATGACCGAATACCGAATATTCGGTGCATCCCTAATTTAAAATATTGTTTTTTTGTTTGTTTTTTTTCTAGAAAATAAGATTTTATAAATTTCTTTAGTATATAATATCAAAATTTCACACTTATACTGTGCATAGTATTGATTTTATGAATTACTAAAGAGATATGCTGAATAATTGCTAACGCTGAAAGGGTCTAAAAGCAAACATTTAATATTTTGATAAATATTTATGTTCGTCTGAATTAGAACATAGCTACAGACAATACTGCCGGAAAATTAAAACAGAAGTTAGATTAAAAGAAATGAAAATGCCTTTTATTTAACTGATTATTACATTCTAATCTTTTATCTAACTAATATTTAACCCGTTAGTAGTCGCTATAGACAGCGCCACCTATTACAGATTCCACACTTTTTATTTAACTGTCACCAATAATTTTAAGAAATGATGTGATCGACGTTTCTTCGATTTTACTCGCATGTTATGTATATCAAATGCCACTTCTAAAAATTTTTGGTGGTTATTGAATAAAAAAATCTGGCAACAATGAAGGATGGGCGGCAAATCGACCAACTAGCGACTACTAACGGGTTAAGGTATGTTCACACATATCATTGAGTGTGAGTGGTCATCACTTAGTGACTGTGTTTCAAGCATTTGGTCATTGTTTCTGAATCAACAAAATTCTTGCTGTGTGGTGTGATTAAACCTGTTGCTTTATTATATAATGCAAGTGACTGTTTTATTGAACTGTTTCAAAAATATTTATTGGATTATTTTGAGAATGCATATTGAATAAAGTGTATTCATAGCATTTATATTTGAAAAAACAAATATAAAAATTTACCACAGAAAGAAGAAACCTTTCAGTAATGACAATCTTCTTTCAAAAAAATTATTGAAAGATTGACAAAATCTGGTCAATAATATAATTTACGTGTATAAAAAATTTAAACATGCTGTTAAATAATTTTAAAATCAAAGACAATTTTAATTAGGAGATCGTAATGAAAAGAATTTTGTTCATTAATCTGTTTGATTGTATTATGAAAAATTAAAACAGTATCTTATATTTATTTACAAATTTCTAATAACTGAACTATGAAAATATTTGATTGAACAAAAACTTTAATTTAACTTTCAGAAGTGTACTATTTTTAAGATTTTCCATAAAATTTATTAACAACTGTCTTTTGTAGTTAATATTTCATTATCTAAACATATAATCTTAAGCATCTAAATATATAATCTTAAGTTATGTTTCCAACCTTAATATTAAAAAGATTGTATACCAAAAGGATATTTACATGGATAGTTGTATCTTACATTTTCTAATTGTAATAAGCATAAGGGATATACAATTAGGTATTAATTGAAATGCATCTGAACATAATGCATAGCTGGCAACATTTCTAATTTTTAAATCAGATTTATCACCAGTATTTTATAAAGAAAATCCATCATGCATATTTCCAACGAATAAATAAAATGAAATAAACTGAAAACATCTACAAAAACTTGCCAGTATAAAGTCTCCATCGAAAAAAACAGAGACTTGGCACCTATGATAATGTATCATATCCTTACATGATCTAGAGCAGATTTTGTACAAAATAATTTTTGATATTGTGGGAAAGGAAAAAAAAAAAAAAAACTTGAATTCTCTAGAGACAAGTGTGAAAGTATTTGCATAACCAGGGGTCTGCCCAGAGGCAAACCTGGGTCCGTTAAAGGACCCTTCACAAAATTATTTATCATGAAACAGGACCCTTCACAAAACTTTTTTATCCTTAAAAAAAAAAAAAAAAAAAAAAAACCTTCACAAAATTCTCCTC
This sequence comes from Salticus scenicus, assembly GCA_963930645.1. NCBI lineage: Eukaryota > Metazoa > Arthropoda > Arachnida > Araneae > Salticidae > Salticus > Salticus scenicus. Next base: position 224,947,477 of record OZ005650.1, on the reverse strand, counting down.
CTTAAAACAGACCTTCGATAAATCTCTTTCATTTTCAAAACTAATCTTCAACAAAACAGACTGCCTGAATAATCGGACGTGTTTGTTGTATTTCTCCCGAAAAGCTGATATTTAATTTATAAAGGGCTTCTATGCATATGTGTGAGTTTAGTTCTATAAAACTGAACTGTCATTGTCTAAAATGAAATCTTAATTGTTATTTTATTTTGCAAAATTACATTTTTCACAATTTCACAAAAAGAGGACCCTAGCTGAAAAGTTCGAAAGAACTTCGTTTTCACGCTAAATTTAGATTTACAAAATTATGTGTAGAATTTTTCACAATTTTACAAAAACAGGACCCTGTCTGAAAAGTCTAGACAGACCCCTGATAACAGTATTTTCTGTCAATAACATACAAGGTTTACATTAGGATTAGAGGATGGGATTGCGAGAATCCTGCTATATTTTAAAAGTTTCCACTTTATAATATATCACAAGGAGGATTTTCCCTCAATTTTTTCACATTGATCATGGAATACTTCATCCATTTTTTTTTTTATTATTATTGCATTAGATAATAAATTAATTGCTCTGAAGCGTATGATCCTCCGTTTTTAACTTATAAGGTATGGAATCTAAAGCTGCTATCAAACGAAGAACCATATGATAGTCTTTAGCACAAAATACCTCATAAACAGGTTTTTCATGTGGGAAACGATCCAAATATGCCGTTTGATACAAATTGCCGAACGTATGTTCGTCAATCACGCATTTTCGACTGTTTAAATCACATACGGTAGTCTTCAGAACGAAATCCTCCAATCAGAGAATCGTGATTACAGAACACCCTCTGTTATTTTCCCTTTTAAACATCCTTGGGGGGAATAATAGCCAAATGTTGGGTCCGTTGTTTACATTTCTGGATTTCGTTCTTCCGTTTATGCTTAAAAACAACCCTACTGAAGTCGTTTGGTCGCTTTTGAGCGGCAATAGCTTATATTTTAGAGTATATCGTCTTCCGTCTGATAGCACCTTAAAGATTCCAATTATATATGAAATAATTTTAGTTATTCCAACTACTGCACTTTTGTCTAGCACTCTTTGAATACTCAAAATCAAATTAAAAGTAAATTTTTAACAGAGAAGAACTTAACACTTCCTAAGTTATTAAATATCCATTTTTAACATTTATTTTATTATTTTCAATTGTTTGATTTGCATGTTTATACTTCTTGAAAAAGAATTCTGCAAAATGTAAGCTGTGTTATTTTCCACCTAAATTTGGAAAATCCTACTTACTTTTTTCATTAGAGTGAGGAAATCCTGTTCAATATTTTTTTCTTGTGTGAACCCTGACAATATAAATCATTAATTTGCAGAGAGTGAAACCTTTCTGGAGGTACACCTGAAATTCAGGGTCTTTGAAAACGTTGCTGTCTCTAAATTAAATTTCACGTTGAATTATTTTGTTTTTATAGACATTTCTCATTTTGGATGTTTGGTTTGACTTATAATGAATGTATCAAAAACTCTCTCAGAATATATATATATATTGTAAGAAATAAATACTTTTAATAATAACTTTATGGTATAAACTGTTCACATGACAAATCGATTAGCTCCATGAAACAAAAAGTAAAGTGAATGAATGTAATGAAATTTTCGCTATATTCGTTCATTTTCTGTTTTATGAAGTTAATTAATTTGTCCTGTGAATAGCTCCTATCTCATTTGTATCTCCCTATAATTTTTTTCTGTATGCATGTTGCAATTTTCAGGGTTTTTGAATGTTAAGTAATTCTACGTCTGAATTTGAAATACACAAAGTTCTACAGGTTGTCAAAAATTCAAAATCATTGTGAGTTACTCTCTAGAGAGGAATGACATAAAAAGAAAAAAAAAAAAAAACTTAGCGGGGTTTAATCCAGCTTTTTTAAAATGGCACCCCATTTTGTGAATTTATAAAATAATTTGTGAAAAAATCAAGAAGTTTCTAAAATTAATAATGCGTCCAAACAATTACCAGAAATGCACAAAGCAGCTTAATTTTATAATTCATTTAAAAAATAAAATAGAACAGTTGTCAAATAAATATGTATGTGGGTAAGTAATTTCTGTGTAAGGTTAGAAGGTGATTACTTAGATATTAATTTGCCATTGTCTCCACTAAATATCCAAACTGAAAATATTTATTATGTGTTCAATGCAGCGAAACTTATAAAAATTTTTAGTGTGCAGCTATACTACTAAGAATCGATTTTGTGAAGGTGCCTCTTTAACAAAGCTCGACTTTGTGAAAATGCCTCAATGGGGCAGTAAGTTTGTTCTGGATTAACCTCTGCTTAAAATAGAAAGGTTCATATAAAAATTTGACAATAGAGTTAGCTATTGTAGCTTAAACCTGAATTTTATAGGTACATTAATAAATTAAGCTATGAAAAGCAATTTATATGATAAACTAATTCTGTTTTAATCTTTCAATGATTGAAAACAATGTAGTTTTTCAAAATGCCTTAAAAAAGTAATTATGATATTTTATAAAAATGTGTTTATTTTATATGCTTTAACATAGTCTGCTTTAAGAATATAATAAACTGTCACAAATAATATTATTCATTTATTTATTTTGTAGCTGAAGCCTCTATGGAAATTGATGGTAGATCATCAAAATTTCATCCAGTCAAACTAACAGATGAGCATGGAAGCTACCCTGTATGGATGAACCAAAGAGCTATTAGAAAACATAAAGCTAAATTAATTAAAATGGGTCGCATTCACCGAAAAGGAAGGAAAAATAAAAGAAAAGTTTAACCTGTATTTTTGTTTTTATTTACTAAAAATTGTGTATATTTAATGTGATACATAAAAATTGTAAATCCCTTTTCAAACATTTAATAATTAGAGACATTTAAATAAATGTAAATTAAAAAATAAGTCAGTAAATAAAAAATGAAGAAAATCATAATAAAGTCTTTAAGTAGTATTTCTTAGGTCTACATCTAAAAATTTTGATGTAATAATTTTAGCTGATCATTATGTTTTTTGATGGGCTGTGCTGAAACCGAAGCTGAAATCAATTTTTCTCTATCATGTATAAATTTTTGCCAATACATGGTGTCTATCAACACAGTTTTTTCTATGGGCTCTTCCATTAATATAATTATATGGTCACTTTTATAGTACGTGTATTAATCATGGAAACATACTAGAAACTACCAAAAATGAAGAAATTGTGTTGGTAGAGATAACCTGTATCAACAAAAATTTGTATGTGGTAGAAGAAAAATTGACTTTTTTTTTTTTGGCTTCAAAACATCAAAATACATATGTTTCAACTAAATTTATCTTAACAAATTTTACCAACATTATTTTTGTAAGCCTGTCTAATTAGCCCTCATAGGATTCTTTCAAATATTAATAAAACAAATTTCAAATAATTTGAGATAATAGACAGTGATGTACAAGAATTCCATTTTGTTTTCCTATTGCTAGGATACTCCAGGCTTTTAAAATTTTATCTTTAATAGATTAACTAAATTAACACTTGCTGGGATACCCTGGCATTGTTTAACCTTCTAAATATTATATCTAATATAAATAAGTTGATATCAGACACCTTAAATGATAACACCCAGGAATTTTTTATACAACTCATATTGATTAGAATTTTTATTTAGTACAAATTTATTATTAAACCTTAGGCCCAAATGGCCGCTAAATTTTAGAATTTTATTTAATACAAATTTATCATTAACCCTTAGGCCCAAATGGCCGGTAAATTTTAGAATTTTATAGATTTCACTAAAATATTAAATTATTAATGAATGGAATCCTAACTATTCAAATATATACTCAAGATGGACTAATAAATAAAAATGCTTACCCAAAAACCGCAGGGTAGACTGCACCTCCATCATGCTCGATACACAAGTTATAACTTTATGTCAAAAACACTGTCTAATCCACACGAACTTTCATTCCATCAACTGCAGATGAAAATCTACTCTGAAACAATCTCTTCTGAAAAATCTAATCGAGAAATCTCAATGCTTCTCCCAGTCTTCCTTCTCTATATAAAATCCGATTTTTCCCCTTCTCTCTTCTTCCATATTATCCCCCACTTTCCATCTCCAATCTCGGGTTAGTTCATGGCTATCTTTAATATCATTAGGCTTTTGGAATTGAATAAAATTTCAGTCATTGGCCATTCTTCGCCCCCTTAAAATTTTTGCCTACTCTTTTCTTATTTTTATTTTATTTTCTATCTGAAAATTTTCCATGTGCTATAAATTTATACTCGCTGCCTTTAATATTGTTATGATTTTGGCTTTTACTATCCTACATTTGAATGGAATCTTACATTTGAATGCTATCCTTTCTACATTCCCTAACTTTTCGAATCTTTTAAAATATCTCAGGCACCTGGCCTTAAAATATTTTCGTTTCCTAAATAAAATATCTTTCCCCTCACAAAATAACCTCTTGTCCACCTGAAATAAATGTAGGTGAAATAACATCCTTTAACTCTCATGTGAAACCGTGTGTGACAATTCCTTTTATCAAGAAAATATGCTTTCTGCAATGATCCTTTATTCAACTTCAAAGAACACGCTTCTAAACCGCGCTGTTATTATAATGCAAGAAATTCCAAATCTTTGAAATTTTTTTAAAAGAAATTTGAGAATAGCTGAGTGTATCTCAGCACTATTAAAAAAAAAAATATATATATATATTTATTTATTTATTTTTTTTTTGAAAATCCATATAGTTTTTGTGACGACATAATAATATACCTAACCACTTTTATCTCTATCAAATAAAGATTTTAATTGCTAGTGCATCAAATAATTTGAATCCACGTCTATAATATATATATGTATATACAAACGAACCTTGTTAACGTGAATCTCAAGGAAGATAAAAAAAAAAAAAAAAAAAAAAATGTTATCAGCAGTTCATGCTATCAGTAACTATTCTTCATATAACTAAATTATTCTTCATTTTGATGGGGACTGTGGAAAGAGTTCGTGTTAAAAGTAATTTGCATTAACAAGGTTCAACACTGTATCTTCTTTCTTTCCCTGCAGAAGAACTTTTAAGTCCTACACTCATGAAAATTAAACTTCTCATGCCACAGTGGTTTTGACATGCATAAGACTAAAACCAAGAATGTGTTTAGGGAGTTCAAACACCCCCTTTCCTGAAATTTTGCAGGTTTGTTGAAAAAATTTGAGATAAGCTTCATTTTACTACTCAACACTATGTATTAAAGTTCGAACTTCCTCTGAAAATTTTTTCTAGTTACATCCATGGACATATCTACCAATTTTGAAGAGAATCGAATAAAACCTTTAATCCTGCTGTGTTCACTAACTCGTATAATGTAAAAATAGCCAAAATGAATTCAGCAGATCTCAAATGTATTGATATACCAGAATCTCAGACTAATTTTATAATGGTTACAGTACTTTCTTCATGAGAGTACATTTGGAAACTAAAAATCTAATACAGACTTTTTGTAATAATAAAATCTTTTTTTTTTTCTAAATGACTGTCAATTACCCAACTACCATAGGTAATGGAAGGTGTTTGGTCAAAAATTTAATTATAGATTTTCCTTAATTTACATGTTTTAAGGTCTCTGAGTCAAAAATGTGGTTTTTGGAAATTGGCCAATGTATATGTGTACGTGGGGCGAGACTTTTAACTATTACATCTCCAAAATGAAAGTGAACAAAACTTCATAGTTAAGATATATCATTTGTACAGATGATTTTTTAAATGTTTACTTTGTGTCACCTTGTCCAAATTTATTGAAAATCTATGCTAATAGATAGTGTGCTGCAAAGACAACATATGTGATTTTTTTTTTTTTTTTGCAGTTTTGGATGACGGGACGCAAAAGATAAAACAATTCATTAAAATAAATACATTTCAGTACATAATATAAGCTTAATGAAAGTGATATATTTAACAGCGTGTTTGAAAATTAAAAGCAATATTTCAATGTGAAAATATATTTTAATATGCAAAATAAATTAGTTAAAAGTTACACTTTAAAAACTCGTATACATTTCCTTTTTAAAAAAATATACAGTGGTGGACATAATTATAAGACACCTATCTAATTTGACAAATAGTGAAAGGAAAGATTCAGAGCTTAAAAATGTTTTATCAAATACGTCAAAAACAAATTTATTCTGTTATCATATATAATTATTTTATAATAATGATATTTTCATACAATTTAATGAAAAAACAAACATAATGGACAAAATTATAAGACACCATTATTTTCCAAATACAGTGGTCAACATAATTAGCAGACACTAATGGTCTAAAAGAAAATCCTCTAACATGGTTATTCAATATTTGGTGGAGCCGCCATTGTTTTTTATAACATGAAAGATGCGATTCGGCATCGAATCTATCAATTCTAACAAAATATCGCAAGACAGTTCTTCCCAAGCACATTTTATAGCCACAAGTTTTCGATGGAATTTAAGTCTGGGGAGCGAGAAGGCCACGGGAGAACATTGATACTTTGCTCTGAAAGCCACTTTTTGTTTTGTGTGATGCATGAATTGGCGTGTTATCGTGCTGGAAAGTATAGTTTTCGCCACAAAGAAGTTCACCGTATATGGCTAGTTGATCTTTAAGAAGATTCTTATACTTTTCGGAATTCATTCTTGAATGCACAAAAAAAATATCAGTTTTCCCTTGAGCCGAAAAACCAGCCCAAACCATTACTGAGCCTCCACCCATGTGACGGCTCATTAGTACGTGAGGAGACTTCCGTAAATCATGCCAATAATATTGAAACCCGTCAGGACCATCCTGGTTAAACTTTTTTTCATCAGAAAATAACACAGTACCATTTGGAGGTCCAGGCCATAGTTTGTTTAGCGAAGTTTAGACGCTCCATTTTGTGCCGGCTTAGAAGCGGTGTTTTTTTCTTCAATTTTTTATGTTTGACATTTCACATAGGAAGCATTATGCAACACCCTGTGAATTTTTCTCCTTGAATAATTTAGTTTCAAAGCATTTTTTAATGCTTGTAGTGGTCATCTTATTCTGTGTAGTGAGTGAAAGCACATGGCGTCTGTCTCTCGAGGACAAGCAAGGAGTACGTCCAGATCTTTTAATCACTGATCCATTAATTCCTCTTTTCAAAACATTTCTAATTGCACATCTAGAGCGTTTAATAACTTTTGAAATATCATTAATTGAAGCACCAGTTCCATTTAATCTCCAAATTTCGTGAATTTCACTTTCTTTTAATTTTGTACCCCGTGGCATGTTTGTAAATGCATGAAGTCGGTTATCGTCTGCTTTAGTTAACTGCTGACGTCATGACAGCGTGCAGAAAATTTGCACGTTATTTTCACGTTATTTAATATTGCGTGATAATAACGTGCGTGATAATAACGAATATCGAACGAATAACGAACGTGCGTGATAATTGCGTGATAATAACGAATAATCACGTTTTGCACGTTATTTAATATTGCACATTATTTTCGAAAAAAAAAAGCAGGTGTTTTAATTAAAATGTTAGGGTGTCTTATAATTTTGTCCATGGTATTTTTAATTTTTTTTTTTATTAAACTCTATAAAAATATCATTTCTGTAAAACAATTGTGTGTGATAACAGAATAGATTTATGTTTTTGACGTATTTGATAAAACATTTTTAAGCTCTGAATCTTTTCTTTTACTATTTCTCAGATTAGATAGGTGTCTTATAATTATGTCCACCACTGTATTTTAATTAAAATCATTTTAATAATTTTCCTTTCACAGTCAACAGTTAAGTCTTTTAATAACTTGAATAGCAGCAAAGTCAATTTGAAGTCCAGTGAAGGTTGGACCAAGGAGTTAAGGAAAGTAGAGAAGCTAGAACTTTTGGAAAATCACACGAGGTTATTGCAGGAGAAAAACCTTAATGAACTAGCAGAAATAAACTATTAGCTGTTTTATAATATTGTGCCAAATTATTGACAAAGTTGCAGCATCTTTAGAATTTATTGTATTTTTGCGTTATATTATATTAATAGCTTCGGAGATGTGAAGTTCTTGGATAGTAGGTGGTGCTGTAATAATTTTGGCGTTATCCCATATAGGGTTAGCATTTGGGTTAGTGTAAATGAAGTCGACCCGAGTAGAACTATTTCCTTTTTTGATATTATGTATATGTTTGTGTATTCTTTTGTTTAAAGTCCTCTTAGTTTGTCCAATATAATAGAAAATTTCTTTGTTGTTTTCAATGGGAATTTGATAGACGCCTCCATTGGGTCCATTTAAGTCACGGTCATGAAGTGTTAATTGTTTAATAGTTAGAGGATTTAGTCCTTTAGATTTAATTAAATGCATTATCCTTGATAAATATACTGCTACACAATTACTTAACACTTTTCTCAAATTTATTTGTGAAGCTTTTCACCTCATTAATGATAATATCTTTTTGTTTAACAAAGTGATATATAAACAAACTTTGTCCTGTTTTAGCAGATTTACTACTTATTGAATTAGAGAAACGCGTATTTGAAACTTCCATACTCAAACCTACTATATATTTACGATATGTTGACGATATTTTTATCTCCTGGCTTTATTTAAAAAATGCACTTCTTAATTTGATAGTCTCAGCAATCAAATGCCATCGATAACATTTACATATGAGAACTGAGATCAATCGTACACTTTCATTTCTTGTCCTTTAGATACATCGTAACGAAAATAATTCAACTATATGGTTTGGCGTCTTTTTCAAAAACTCATTTATCCCTTTACCTATCCTGGCTGATTCAGCTCATCCTACTAATTATAAAAATGCTTTTTTTAATTCCTAAATTACCTGAGCTATAAATTATACTACTTTTAAATTTAATGAAAAACAAAAAATCAACAAAATTATTCAAATAGGTAATGCTGCAGAATATAGTAAATCTAGTATTATAAAAATAGTTAATTAGCATGCGATTTTTTATTCTATTAAACCTGTTAATCACACTCTAGATTCAACTCTAAAACTACATTATACTAATAGTCTCCCTTTCTGTAAACAATTCTATAGCTTTAAACATTATATACAACATAAATTTAACTTATTTATCCCATTCAGTTCTCCTCTAACTATTAAACAATAAACATTTCATGACCGCGACTTAAATGGACCCACTGGAGGCATCTATCAAATTCACATTGAAAACAACAAAGAACTTTTCTATTATATTGGACAAACTAAGAGGACTTTAAACAAAAGAATACTACAAGAACATATACGTAATATCAAAGAAGTAAATTGTTCTACTCTGATCGACTTCATTTATGCTAACCCAAACGCTATATGGGATAATGCCAAAATTATTACACCACCACCTACTATCCAAGAACTTTACATCTCTGAAGCTATTAAAATAATTACACGCAAAAATACAATAAATTCTAAAGATGCTGCAATTTTGCCAATAATTTGGCACAGTATTATAAAATAGCTAATAGTTTATTTCTGCTAGTTCACTATGGTTTTTCTCCTCCAATAGCCTTGTGTGATTTTCCAATAGTTCCAGCTTCTCTTACTTTCCTTAGCTCCTTGATCCAACCTTCACTGGACTTCAAATTGACTTTGCTGCTATTCACGTTATTAAAAGACTTAACTGTTGACTGTGAAAGGAAAATTATTTAAAAAACTGCTCATTTAATTCAGTGATAAAAATCCCTGATGATGCTTTGGAATTTCAAAGCAAAAAGCTTAGGATAATTTTTTTTAATTAAAAATTAATTTTACGTGTTTTTAATTAAAAAAAAAAATGAAACTTGTTTAATTAACTCTTTTTTAGAGATATTGTGTAAAAATTTAGTTAAAGCTTTGCAGGGTCACTATGGAACAACTTGAATTTTGGAAAAGCTTGTGATTTCCTATACAAAACAAAATAATTGCACTGGAATTTAAAAACAAATCATTTAATGTAACACCACAAAACACACATTTCAATATTAAGAGATGAGTGAATGAAAAGGTGTCAGTGAGTAAGTGTTATATGTTTTTCTATGCTGAAAATAACGTTTATACTGTAATTATAAATAGAAGAAAAAAGCAAATTCAAACAAGAAAATCTATGTATATTTTAATTAAAAGCAAAGCGTCACTGAAAATTTTAAATAATTATTTTTAAGACCCATATTTCAAATTCTTATAGCCATAAAGTACAGTGTTGTGTCACAAACTTTTAACCTATTGAGGGTTTTTTGTATATATATATATATATATATACAGTAACTGCCGCTTAATAAATTCACTGGTTAATAAAATCAGTCGCTTAATCTGATCAAATCACCAGGACTGGAATAAAATCAATGCAAAGTAATTTTAAACCGCCGCTTAATAAAATCAGCATCGCCGGTTAATAAACTCTAAAAAATCTCTTAAGCAGCAAAAATGTCATTTTATTTATACCCACTTAACAAATTTTTATTTACGTTGTAATTTTTTATTTTTGAAATAAAATAGAAAATAAAATACAGCAATCTCTCCATTATCGCTCTTTGTCGAAAATCTTACATTTACAGCAACTAAACACGTCCCGTTACTTGTCTTGGTAATAATTTCAAGAAATGTATTCATCAAAGCGCGGTAATAATTTAAAAATTTGGTCTGATTAGCAAGTGATTTTTTTTATAATGTTTAATTAAAAGAGAATTTTTAGTTCTTATTCTGAAATAACTAAGAGGCAAGAAGCTTTAATTCACTTATTTTGAAGGAACAAACAAATAATTGTCTGTTAAAAATTAATTAATATTGTTTATTAGTTCCATTATTTGGTGCCTTTTGAGATTTTTTTCCAAATTCAGTTAAATACCCTTTTCTTGTGTGCAGGAACGTTCGCCGGATATAAAAATCAGCCGCTTAATAAAATCACTTTTGCTCAGAACGAATGTGATTTTAATAAGCGGCGGTTACTGATATATATATATATAATGAAAATTCATATTAATTTGTCTAACCTGTGGATATGATAAAAAATATTTATCATTTCTAATCAGTTTTCCTGGACTTGGTAAAGATTAATAAAGCATCAATTGTATTTAGTAGAGAATAATGTATTCTCTTAATTTTGGGCAACACTGTATATTGTCTATAAATTATATGCACTCCACATGTATTTAAATTCAACACAATATTTAAAAAAAAAAATTACATAACACAACTTCATATCCATTTCCAACAATTTTTGAGTATTGCACTAAAGTTTGATTTTTAGTATGGCCTGTAAACAAATGGTGAATGATTTTCCTAAACAAATCATGCTTTTATGCATATAAAAAATTTTAATTTTATTTTTTAGTGCTGTCTAGAGGTGTTAAACTGTACTTGTAAGTTTTTCATAGACATAATGTACTTGACTTTGTACATGCACACCATTTATCCTATTTTAATAAAATGTTTCAAGTAACATTCTTAAATTATACAGATTTATTATGCTGAGTTTGTACTTTCTGCTAATATTTCTTCTTAAGTTATATTCTTAATGGAATCTCAGACTAATCACTAAACATCTAACATTATATAGGCAACAGGAAGTAAAATAAATTTTTATGCTTTTATTTCCGTATAGTAATTATTGAAAAATATAGCACTGCATCAGTGAAGTATAACACCCAGTAATTCTACATAAATTAATACATTTTAGAAACATGCATTTATTCCAAAATGTATCAAAAACTCAGATACATAGGATCAAAAAGTAATTTGACACAGCCAGATTTGTTTTAATCCTTGGACCTGTTCCTGATGAGATATGACTCTAAAAATGTTCCCCCTTTTTTTTTTTTGGTCACTGACCAAGACTTATGTTTGAAGTGAAATCAATTTGTGCATGTAAGATGATTTGTAAGATTTGATACATAAAGACATCTCCTGCAATCTGTCTCCGTAGTAAAATAGATCTCTGAAAATGCATATTGTTTTGTCATCGACTTATCATTCATGCCATCGGGACTGCATGGATACCCTCGTATCTGGGACAGTCGATGATGGGGCGTGCTTGCGTGTCACCTGTCTTATCATTCATGCCTAAAATTTAAGTAAAATCGGTTTGGCAGAAATGTATTAAAAAAGAAGCGCAATATTTGACCCAGGGAGTTTTGCTTGTGGAACCTGTCATTGGTTGTATATACCCATGAAAATGCTTTCATATTGTATTGTCATCGACTTGTGTCTAAATTTTGAATAAAATCGGTTTGGTAGAAGTGCATGAAAAGAAATAAAAATATTTAACACGTACAGACAGATTTTTTTCCCCCTTGATGCTGTCTCTGATCAGATAGAATCTTTGAAATTGCTTGTACAGTGAAACCTCTCAAGTTGGACACCCCTCTAAGTTGGACGCTTTTTCTCAGAACGGAATGTATCCATTAACATTATGTCTAACCCCTATAAATTGGACACCTCTCTAAGTAGGACACTTTTTCTTGGAACCGTAGGTGTCCAACTTAGAGAGGTTTTACTGTAAATTGTAATATGTCACTGGCTCGTGTCTAGATTTTGAGTAAGTACCTTAAAATTATTTACAAGATTTCACACAGGTAGACAGTTATTTTTTTCCCCTGCAACCTGTTGGTCAGATAGTCTCCTTATAAAATCAAATAAAAAAAATAAATGAATTAAAAAAAAAAAAAAAAAGACTAACGCCTGCCTAAAATTTGAGTAAAATCAGTTTGGTAGATGTAAGACAGAAATGAATCTCAAAAATTTTCACATGCAGACAAATTTTTACCATTGAAACCTGCCCCTTTAGAGTGAAGTCTGAGAATGCTTAAATATTACCATGTTTTTATTAACTCGCTTGTTTGTTTGTCCAGTACAAATCTTGCAATTGATTTTTAACTAACTTCCCAACTAGCTAAAAATTTTAAACTTTTAGAATAGCTCAAAACACTATGACAATGCATTCTTTAAAACTTTTATTCAATTAATAAATGTTTTCTTTTAATTAATAAAATGTGAAAATAATAATCTCATAATAGCTTTAAAATTAGCCATTTAAATTTTATTTATAATTTTATTGTTGTCAAAAAAAGTTACGAGTTCATTTTTTTTCAACTGAAAAATAAATACAAAAATTTTATACACATTGATAAAGTACTAATATAGTTCTATAGCTATAACTTCCCGACTAGCTAGACATTTAAAACTTTTAGAATAGCTCAGAACACGAAGACAATGCATTATTTAAATACTTTTATTCAATTAATAAATGTTTGAAAATTTCTTATAATTGCTCTCTTTATTATGAATTTGATCACTTTCTTTCAAGTTGATGGGATAATTCATCAAAAATATTTTTAACATAGAACTGTCAAGTTTACATGATTCAACAGAAAACTTAAAAACATGATATATATATTTATTTATTTTTTCTTTTCCTTCTAATTATTATATTGCCGTCGACTAGTGTGCAAACTTTAAACAAATTTGGTTTGATGGATTCAGTTTAAAAACTGACTGCAGCTTTTTCCCAGACAGAACAAACAAATGAAATAAAAGCGTGAAAAAAATACGTTACTGTACATAAAATCGATATTTCATTGCTAGCCCAGCAATCTCTATTACTCACGTGACGTCTATACATTTCATATTTCACATACATGAAAACCAAAATAAATGGATATTATTATTCCGTTGTGTATGAATATCAAAATGTGCACTTCAAATACTTGGGTGGGGGGGGGAGACTTGATACTGCTGTTTTGTTGTGATATCAATGCATATCTTAACATAGAAAGTAAGTGGCACTAGTGCCATCCAATCGCTGTCATTGCTCACGTACACTGGAAGTCTTAAGCAAAAGTTAAATTTTGTTATTTAAATGGGATTAATCATTAAATCCTTATTTTATATAGGAATTTTTGCTAGTGTTCAAAGACTTTTGTTACCGACTGTACATACACACACATATATATTTATAAATTTTGCATCTATAAGTGAAAAAAGATGTAGCCGTTACAACATTTAGCTGCATTATTAACCACAATATTTAGCGTATGTGATCTGCAGGAAACAATAAAAGCATGTGATTTTTATCTAAAATCCTTTTTTAATTTTGCTGCGTTTACTTCCCATATTATTTCCATTATTGTATCCCTATCCACGTAAATTTTCTAATGAAAATGACATCTATTTTAGCTGAGCTAGAATTATTTCAGTTTGGTGCAAAATGGTACTTTAGGGTTTCCAATGTTTCAAAGCTCTGCCTTCAATAGAACTTCCGAAGGTAAAGTATCGGTTTGAGATTCGGAAACCGAAGTATTTGGAACAATCGAAGAAGGGGTTTCAGCAGAATGATTATTTACACTGAGATTGTCTTCGTCTGACAAAAAACTAGTGTCTAATGTTTTCTGAAACTCAGATAAATTAGTAAGTGCATTAAAAATTTCTTTACACAAATTTTCTTTACTGCCGACTGGTTCTAAGTGTAGGGCATTAGTGATTGATATAAAATCGGACAAAGTAAATGTTTTAAAAATGTGTTCTTGATGTTTGTCAATGTCGAAATCGGCAGTAAAACAGCTAAAATTTCTCATACGTTTACGCGATTGATGATCAAAAGTTGGGTATCCTAACAGCGTGTTAAGTAATTTTATAGTGTTTGTTTTGCAATATTTAAGCGAGTTTGCAACTAACGGGAGATCACCTAATTTAAGGGCCATTTTTAGGATGCAAGAAAAATAAAATAAGGAAACCGAAGTAAAAAAAAAAAAAAAAAAAACTGATTTTTTTTTTTTTTTTTTTTTAATATTGAAAAAAATGGTTTAAAATTAGAACATATATATTTTTAGGAACAATAAATAAATATTGGGGAACAGAATATTTCTTTATTGAGGGAAAATAATTAAATATGGGGGGAAGAAGATTCCTTATTTATACAAAAATGAATAAACAAGTAATTTTAAACAGGCATAAAGTGGCAATAAATGAGTTTCAATTAAAAATTAAACTGAATGCTACAAATAATAATAAAAAAAATAATAATAATAATACTATCATGCAAAGAGAAAAAAAAAAAAAAAAATCTGATGTGGGCACCACATGACTTCCTTATACACTTTTAGAAATATACATAACGTTAAACATTGACATTGGACCCGAAACAGTTGGCTAAAAATATTTTAAAAAATGAATGATCACCGTGTTCTGAGCTTTTCTGAAAGCTAGTTAAAAACCGATTGCAAGACTTGTACTAGTAACGCTGACGAAGGCAGCAGGGACCCAAAAAAATTGGTTAAAAGTACTTAAAAAATGCATTTTCACCGTGTTTTGAACTATTCTGAAAGTTTCAAATGTCTAGTTAGTCGGGAAGTTAGTTAAATAAATTTTCTGTTGAACTATATAAACGCTGTCGAAGGCAGCAGGGACCTGAAACAGTTGGCTAAAAGTATTAAAAAGATGCATTGTCACTGTGTTCTGAGCTTTTCCGGGAGTTTTAAATGTCTAGTTAGTTGGGAAATTAGTTAAAAATCGATTGCAAGATTTGCACTGGTAACGCTGTCGACGGCAGCAGGGACCCTAAACAGTTGGCTAAAAGTATTTAAAAAATGCATTTTCACCGTGTTCTGATCTAGTCTGAAAGTTTCAAATGTCTAGTTAGTTCGGAAGTTAGTTAAATAAATTTTCTGCTGAATCACATAAACGCTGCTGAAGGCAGCAGGTATCGGAAACAGTTGGCTAAAAATATTTAAAAAATGCATTGTCAACGTGTTCTGAGCTTTTCTGAAAGTTTCAAGTGTCTAGCTAGTCAGGAAGTCAGTTAAATTGCAAGATTTGTCCAAACCGTTTTTGAGTTATTACCGTTTTTTGATACATTATGGCCAAAACCTACGTATTTTTGGTCATTATGAACCTAATTTTCCTAAATATCTCCAAAATGGTAAAACATACAAAGTCCAAAAAGGGAGGTGCACAACTAGATGTTATAACAAAACTATGTACCAATTCGCAACTTTCTAGGTCCAACCGTTTTTGAGTTATGCAACATACACACACACAGACACACATACATATAGACGTCATGAAAAATCGTGTATAGTACCTTATATCTCTTAAGCAGGGCCCGACTTAGACCACCTGGAGCCCCGGGGCAAGCCTATTCTGGAGGACCCCCTTGCAGTGACATAAGAGCTCTTTAGGTTGCAGAATTTCTGCATACGCCTGTAGGGGGCCCCTTCCAGAAGGGGGGCCCAGGGCATTTGCCCCGTATGCCCTGCCATTAGTCAGGGCCTGCTTAAAAGAGAGCTCGTGTTAAGACGACACTTGCAGGTGTACAACTAGACATCATGACAGTCGCACGTATAAATTGGCAACATTCAGCGATCATTCGTTTTTGAGCAATGTGAAATACAAAATCCATTTCGCAAATCGGGATTACTATACTTCCTTATACTTTGTATAAGGAAGTAAAAATGCATGTGCCTACCTGGATTAAGGGCAGTCCCATGCAGCGATGATTACATTATTCCATCAAACATATTATATCCAGCGGAAAAGCAAAATATTATCATGAGCAAGCACATTTATATTGAAATCAAAGAAATCACGTTCAATGTGAAACGTAGCACGTCTACTATCTCGTGCTATGATTTTGATATTGAAAATCATCTGTAACGTCCAGCAGATTAAAAGAGTTGTAATTCAAGAAGACATGAAATGCAGAAAAAAATGAGCTTCGTCTAATACAAAAGAAATATCCAGTAGATACGAAGAACAGGACGAAGGAATAGAACAACGTCTAATGATCAGAACTAATGGCCATATCACACGAGAGACTTTCGTTCAGCATTTTACTAAACACAGCATTATACCCAACATACTCAGCTTTATTTTGTTCAAGGACAGCAAGTTTTCGGATGATCAACTGTTACGAAACGGTTTAGAAAAAGCTGAGTATGTTGAGCGTGCTGATCAAAATTGACTAATAGGAGGAATAAACAGGATTATTTCCTGGAATACATCACGCTACGCTCTCAATTCGGGAGAACCCTACGGACAGCTGACCGGTTTCTCGTTCGTTCAGCATAGTCAACATGTTGCGTATAATGTTGAGTTGAGTATATATGCTCCCGTGTGATATGGCCATAGTAGAGTTTTCTCGATAACGTCAGAATGAAAAAAGAATGTTCTTGAATTGTAAAATAATAAATAAAATAATGATATCGTCCGTAGAATAAATAAAATGTTCACAGTGCATAGCTCTACTTTAGAACGTCTTGAAGAATAACATCACACTACTGTTTTAGAAAACAGAAGTAGCAGCTTTACGTGTTAGGGGCTAGGGGCATGATACCAGATAGGCCTAGAGCCCCCAAATATAGGGTAAAGACCATAGGCTACTAGGACATTATAACATTTATTAACAAAACAAAAGGGACAATACATAACTATTAAATATTAAAATGAAACATTAGTTTATACTGGTGATAATTTTGAATCCTTTAAACGAACACTAGAAGGAAAAAATCAACTAAATAGGTATATTGTTTAAAATAGAGAAATAGGTAGAACATAAATATTGTCAAAAAAGAAAAAAAAAAAAAAGAACGAATGGTATTGGAATGCCAAAGCACACTTGATAAATCGCTTCTTAATTACCCTCATAGTCAAAAGGTTAAGCATTTAATTCATATATTGCTTTATTTTTTCTATTTATTTATTTTTTGTGAGAGGGGAGGATTATTATTTTAAGGATATTTTAGTCTTTAAAAATTACTTTATAAATATATTTTAATTAAAAAACTATATTTTCATAGAAATTATAAAACAAATCGTACAGTTTCAAAGAGTTAAACTGGCCAAAACTGCTGAGTACTAATAAAAATGTTTAATGTTTACTTCATTATACCTTACAATAATTTATCGGTAAACATTTAGTTTATGCATTGTTATGTGTATACTAGTTAGTTGCAGGGTAAAATAATCATTTTATTTTATTTATTTCTCACTTTGAATAATTCATTTGCTAGCAAGCCCATGCGAAATTTTCACACTTTATTTATCTCTTCGTTACTTTTAAGATTTCAAATTATTAATAAGGAAAGCGCAGCTGACGTCACGCTCAGGGCAAAACATTCGTATTTCCACCAATACGGATTGTCCTTTTGCCACTCGTGAGTGGAAAAGATTGATTAAAGGAGCGTTTGTTTGTAAACATGCCCTTTCCTTATATATATATATATTTCACGTGAAAGCATATATCATTTTATGCTTAAAAAAAAAAAAAAAAAAAAAAAAAAAAATGGCAAGAATTGAAAATTTAAATATCTATTTTAAATTGTCATTCTCATATTTTAATTAATTAAAAAAATTCTAATAAAAAATTCGTTACAAATAAGGCACCAAATGAAAGGGACATTTTTTTCTGAATCCGTCTGTTTAAACAGCTTATCGATCGGACAATTAGATTTTTTTTAATTAACTGAAGTATGAAAATTTGGTGGATCTCTTAAAGAAATCTCTTAAGCCTATCTATCTCTTAAGCCTCAAGTGTGACAGAATCAGGAATTGATGAGCGTAACTATATATGCTGATATATCTATATAAATTATTTCAGATTATCTTACACCTACAAAATAAAGTGAAGGAAAATTTTAGTTTTATTTGTGATCAGTATAGCTACGATGACACTTTTGAAATGAAAAATATCGCACATTTTTCAAAGAACGCTGTCTGACTAACTCAAATGTACTCTCTAATGAAGTATATAAGTAACGTATTTAAAAAACCGCCCTAATAGCACATTTTATCCACAGGATATCCTGAGGATGAAATGACATCCTCAGGACGTAATGTGGATAAGTTTGTTATTAGAGCGAATACATTAAAATTTTGTGTCATTTTTGTAGGATCTTAATTTTATTTTTCTAGATTTACCGATAAACCCCTAACACATTTTTTGTTATAACTCTATGAATGGTAAAGTATACAAACTGTATACTTTTCCACACTGCCAGACTCTTAAGAATTCAATTATGAAGTCAGAATCAGGTGTTGTTATTGAAAGAAACAAAGTTAACGCTCATTTAAATTGTAGATGACCCCTAATTCAAAATTTGACATCATTTTTAAAAAGTGTACTTAATTTTCTGTTGAATGGTGTCTATTAGATTTTTCGGCGTCAAATATTTACAAAATTACAGCAAGTGTTGCAGATTTTTTTTTTTTTTTTTTTTTTTTTTTAAGACTAATATTAGTCTTAATCTGCGGATTTTTACGGTGTCATTTAACTAAAAGTGGTTATTTATCGAAATCTAAAATTTATCGAAAATATAATTAAATAATTTAAAATCGATGTTATAATAAAAAAAAAAAAAAACTAATAGTTCTCCATCCTAACCTAAATTCTGCTTTTGCAAGAATTTCATCAAAATCTTTTTTTTTTTAAGAAAAAGAAAAGAAAATTAATGATAATGAGTATCGAAACAAACGATATCAAAAAAGTTTTTTTTTTTTTTTTTTTTTTTTTTCTAAATATAATTTTGAGTTAGGAAATAAAAAGTACGCGTGCAAAATGAAAAAAAAAAAAGAAAAGAAAGAAAGAACATAATTAAGTTTGAATTTGAGTTGGTAATTTGAGGATGCCATTGATATAGTAGCTTTTTTTTTTTTTTTTTTTTTAAACTATGTTCTAATAAATGCTTACTCACACACAGACGATTTTTTTTCATTCATTTAATTATAATATGGACGTTTTAAATATTAATGTGAAATAACTTTTAAAAGATGCATAATGAAATGAAGACGATATTTTTTTATTACTTTTTTTTTTTTTTTTTTTTTTTTTTTTTACCTTTAAAATTTGAAACTTTTAAGTCTTATACCAGTTTCACCACCTAATTTAAATTTTAATTCATTAGAAGCCAAATTATTATCAGTTTTTGTGGGATGAAAAGCTAATTATAGTTAAACCAAATCATTCAAAGAAAAGTTTCACAATAAAATTAATGCTTGGCGACGCAGTTTTCATACTTCACCAGGCAGGACAGACTCAGTATAGGATCCCTATGACAATTTAAATTTTATTATTATTATTATTATATTTTTTTCTCCATTTAACCGTATGAAAAAATTAACATTTTCTTATTTTAATAGCACTCGTGATAAACAGCCAAATTATGCGTAAAACATTCGAATTAAAAGCAACCCTTTAACAACAATACATTTATATAATACATAAATAAAAAATAAAAAATTAAAGATGTTGTTTTTCCTTTGAAAATGTATATATCAAAATCACCAATTTAGTAGATGTGGATATAATATATACGTAGGTAAAAACTTCAGTTAAATCAGATGATTGAAAGTGGTTTAAAATTAGAAAAGAAATTATGAACCGTAGTTGAGTGCCCAAGCCCTCACAACTCGCCCCCACCTAATTCTGTTACTGCTTAATCATTATTGTCGTCGGAATTATACATGTATACATAATTTCAGGTCAATCGAACGATAGGAAGTAGGTTGAAATTCGAAACAAATTTTTATCTGAATTTGGGGCTTATGACCTCCAAATTTAAGAGGCTTCATTTCCAGAAGCTGCAAAGTAATAGCGCAAATTTTTATGTGATATCTACTTTAAAAAAAAAAAAAAATCTTCAGAATATGCTTTTATTTTCCGAACATACATATGTAAGTATAGTATTGTAATGATGACAAAAGTTTGACTTTGAGATTTTGGTGTATCTATACGTTTTGAGATCACCTAAGTTCATTTTTGCTATATTTACGGTGGGGTGATGTATGTATGCAGGGGTGTTTGCATTTCGGATATTTATTTTATTTCCCACCAGCAATTACGAATTGTATTTTTAGGTATATGTAACTGCTAAACTTTACTAGAAAAATATTAATAAAATCACTATTAAAGAATTAGTGGTGGGAAATAAAATAAAAAATCCGGAACTCAAACACCCCTGATGTATGTGTGTGTGTGTGTGTGAATGAACACGATAGCGTCTAAACGCTACGTTCAAATGAGCTGAAAGTTGGTACGTATGTTATAGTACTCCATAGCACGAACCCCAATGATTTTGGTGAATCTAGCACTTGTTCTTTTTTTTTTTTTACGCATAGAAAACTAGGGATGCAAAAGGGACGCAAAGAAAAATTCTTTATCATTATGGCCTTTGGTTTAAAAATCTTTCAATCAAATCAAAAACAAAGTGCAATAGCGTCTAAATGCCTTATTCGATTGAACTTAAAAATTATATATATACATGTTATAAGTCACCGTCACAACTTCTGTATAGATTTTGGTGAATCTAGCGCCGTTTTTTTACAGTGTTACAAAAGAAAATTTTTTATTATTATGGCCTATGGGTTTAATTTTTTTCCACCCGACTGTACATTATAATTATACTCCTTCTAATCAAAGTATTTGCATCCATAGTATATTTATTGTACAAATTTGAATATTGAGTATGTTCTCAAGAAATGAATAGCATTACATATTGCCAACCTTTCCCGGAAGACTGTTAGTCCCGCCCCTTTCCTCCTATTTTTTACACCAGTCTTTTTCAGAGCACTTTTCTTCTTATTTAATCGTAAGTATATTTGAAGAGAATTATTCTAAAAATTAAGTGGCGTACAAAAAGTGGCGGAACAACAATTTTCCGGGTTAGGTTGGCAAGTATGAACATGCAACTGGCGAAAGAAACGCCCACTGGAGTAGTTGCAGGTTTTTAAATAACATGAATCTTCGCCAGCTGTCGCGAAAGTGTTAATTAGTATGTTGCAAGGATGTAATGATTTCTGTATTACCTTTTCTTGCATCAAAATGAAAAGTAATGCATATAAGTATGATCAAAAGTAAGTTGCTAATGGGGGGTGATAAAGGGAGTTTCGAAACGTGATGGCCGAAATCTCGTTTTTTTAAAACTTGAAAACGAATGATATATAATAAAAACTAAATTTCTCCGTCGCTAGTCCACCTATGTGTTTCAATACGAGTTTATTCGAAGGATATTGGAATAGGTCAATTTTTATTAAATGTTTCCTATTATAGCTACAGCAGAGCAGTTTTTGCGGAATTGCCGATTAAACGTTTTACATTTTTTTTTTTTTCTCTCTGTTTCAACGCTTGTAACTCGTCATTAATCTAGATATTCTGATACAATTAATGGCGTTTTCTAAGATTTTTTTTCATTTTTCAAAATATGTGTTTGATTTTTGTGTAACATGCTTAGAAAATTTAAAAATGAGGGATGTTGTAAGACTTTTCATTCTATTTCCAGTAACTTGAAAACGGTTTGAGATAGGACAGAGTTGTTATTCATTTTTATGCTCCGTATGCGATCTTCTGTTATACCCCTGAATTCATCAGTGCAATAAGGAATCACCATGCACAGAGTTATAAAGTAACTAAACATTTCAACTAAGGAACTTTTAGGGTAATTTAATAAAAATCTAGTGCCAGTCAGAGTGCCAGAAATATTTCCGCTTACACCAATATTTCCTAACAATAATCTATATGCTATAGCTGCCAACTTGGACTAAAAGTGGTCTGTGTCTGTACGTGATTCTGTTATCGCCAATTTGGCTTAATTTAAAATGTACTATAGAATTTTCACGGTACTTCTACGCTAGAAACCAATAAATCATTACAAAAACCTCCAGAACTCGACTGCTATTGAAATTTCAGTTTAAAATTTTTGGGAATTCTAAATTGCTCCTTTTCGCCCCATTTGAATGCCTAATTTGACGCTAAGTCAACGCCCACCCTTGTGGAAACGAAAAAAACTACCATACGTTACCGTAATACCGTATAGAAGGCAGCACGTAAACATATAGGCTAGTTCCAATCTACAATCATCAATAATCACTTTTCTTTTTTACTTCCATTACCTGACTACCGTAGGTAATGGAAGTATTGTTTCGGTCCAAAAAATTCGATATCGAGTTTTCACCTGATTTACAAGTTTCAAGGTCCCCTGAGTCCAAAAAAGTGGTTTTTGGAAATTGGTTAGTGTGTATGTGCGTGTGTGTGTGTGTATGTGGGGAATCTTATGGATATCATATCTCCGAAACTAATAAAGATAGAATTACGAAACTTCAGAATTAAGACAGGTCTGGTGTACAGATGCATTTTCTAAATTTTGGTGAAAATCGAAAACCGGAAGTGGGACCGTAAGTCTGTATCTCAAAAACGGCGCTAACGATTTTCTTCAAAGTTATTATATAAACACTCTATCAGATGTACTTTCGAATGATATAGTTGGTTAATTCAAGAAAATTGATATGCGTCCTGTATAAATGTCTTAATTTCAGGCCTCGCAAGTGTGTTCCTTTAAAAACAGCTGTTCGGAATTTTTTCAAACTCGCCATATTAACTCCTTTTAATATGCCCTTTTGCATGTAATTATTGTTTTCCTGTCAATAATTGAGTATGCCAAGATTTGGTAAAAGTTTGTATCTCAAAAACGGTTCTAACGATTTTCTTGAAAATTGTTATGTAAATTCATTTTAGATAGCCTTTCTTATGTATTACATGGTTATTACAGAAAAATTAACAGTCATCCTGCTTAGGTAGGTCAGTTTTAGATCTCAGAAATTGGTTAAAAGAGAAAAAAAAACAAAAAAAAAACATACCAACTTATTTTTCTTATTTTTTTAACTCGCTACGCAAATTCCGGTGTAAATGTCTTTACACGTGTATCATGTTTCTCTTACCAGAAATTTTTTTGGTTTCTAATACGTTAGATCAATTTTATATCTTTATTTCACATTATCTCCAAAAAATTCATATAATACGTGTAATAGTGGGTATTGGAAGTCGTGTGGTTGTTTCACACCATATTTTTTAATAGTCTTATTAGTCATTTATAGAACTTTCAAATAATTTAGTTCTGCGCTATAAACCATTGAATCTTTCTGGAAAATTCCTGAACTCGGTTTTTGTGGAAGTTAGAGTTTCCTAAACAATAAACTACAAATTTTTACCAAATTCGGTCACAGTCGCCATATTCGCTGCCGAATCGAAAAATCAATGCTAAGACCGAAATCTGCGTTGGCAACAAACTTGGCAGCTTGGCAAGATTAACGATCAAACTTTTCGGCAAATATTGTTTCAGGACAGCCAGAATTAGTAAGCCCTTTCTAAATTTTAACGGAGTCAATTATTTTGATAATGTATCGTTTTTCACTACTAATTTTAGCCAAAACGAACAAAAGTAAGTCATTTATATTCGAATGATTTTCATTGAGCTTTAAACTGTTCTTTTGCTAATGAGAATTCTGTAATAAGTCGTGGAGCACTATTTCCGAAAATAACTACTATATTTGTCTCGGCGGTATATCCAATTATCGTGACTTTTATGTTTGGAGTAGCAGGTTTTTTTTTTTTTTTTTTTTTTTTCCAGGAATTTTTGTCGACTGGAACCTGTCGGTTTATTTACGAGTCAGTTACTTCTCACAAAAATATCAATGTTTTCATAACAATATGTATATTCCAATGGGTGTATAAAGAAGTCATATGGTGTTTACATCAGATTTATTATTATTATTATTATTCATATAAATATAGTGACCAGCGAAGTGGGCAAAGCCTGCTAGTAAATAAATTGGTCATCATAATAATCTACACCACGGAGTAATAAGACAATCTACACTACTGAAATTTAGAATCGAAATAATTTTTGCTGTGGTTTGAACCTTTGAACCACTAATTAATTTCATTGTTTTGAACCATTGGGATTATTCTGATTAAAATATATTTTTCCTTGTATTCATTTTTTTTTTCTTCCTAGCAATGCATTTTGATATTTTCTGTAATGCCCTTCATTGAGTTAAATTGGTTTGATAACTCAGTAACCGGTTTTACTTTTAATAATATTTAAGCACTTATTTTGATGAAACTAATGGCAATTTTTCAGCTGGTATTTTGTTAGACTGTGTTTTCTAAAATCCTGTTTCAGGTAAAATCCAAAAATTTGCTACTCGACAATAAAGCGAGTTATATAATTTTATCAGAATTTTCGAACTAATTATGAATTTTAAATAAGAATTAAATGATCCAGAATAATTAAGCCTGTCAATGAGTCCGAAACTCTCTCAGATTCAACTTTTAAATTCAACGTAAAACAGCTATTTGCAATTTGGTAAGTTCAAAAACTATTAATTGCTTGAGAATTTAAACCAAATCAAAGTTAGAATTAAAATTGTGTTAAATTTTCAAATGAAAAATCCTATATAAGTGAAAATAACAATACATTTTAAAAATTGCTATAGAATACGAGGGTTGCTATTTATATTTCTGGCCTTGGCAACAGTAAGTGTTGCTAGGCGACCGCAGACGATTTTAATCGAATGTTTGATATTTTTAAACGTAAATTCAGCAGACGATTTACCATTATAGCTTTATTTGTGTTGTTGACAGTAAATTGAAAAGTTCTTCTCTTTCAAAAAATGGAATTGAATCGTGAAAATTTTCGTGCGATTATTTTTCATAACTTTCGACGTGGATTGTCAAGACAAGAGTGCTTCGATGAACTTAATTCTTTATACAGCGATAAAGCGCCATCCTACAGCACTGTAAAAAATTGGTATAACGAATTTAATCGTGGTCGATGTTCGATCCAGGACGAATCCCGTGCAGGTCGTCCAAAATCCGTTGTTGTGCCAGAAAATATCGATGCTGTGCGTGAACTGATAAAGCAAGATCGTCATGTGGCATACCGTGAGATTGAGGCGTCTTTGGACATTAGTATGACTAGCATCAATAAAATATTGCATGAACATTTGAGCGTAAAACAAATTTGTTCGCGTTGGATCCCGCATAATCTGACAAACGCTCAAAAAAAGGCTCGTGTCGATTGTTGCAAGGAAATGTTGGAAAAATACGTTCAAGGTACATCAAAGGCTGTGTATAACATCTACACAGGTGACGAATCATGGATCTATGCATATGAGCCGGAAACAAAACAGCAATAAACTGTATGGGTCTTCCAAGGCGAGGCAAAACCAACAAAAGTTGTTCGAGGAAGAAACACATCGAAACAAATGATTGCCTGTTTCTTCGGCATTAACGGTCATGTGGCAACAGTGGCGTTAGAGCAACGCAGGACGGTCAATTCTGAATGGTACACGACCATTTGTTTGCCAGAAGTCATCGGAGAAATTCGAAAAAAGCAGAAGAACAGGCGAATCATTCTTCATCATGACAATGCGAGCTCTCACACATCGACTCAAACAAATGCATTTCTGACTGAGCGAAAGATCGAACTGATGGGTCATCCGCCGTACAGCCCTGATTTGGCACCCAATGACTTCTTCTTATTCCCACACATCAAAAATAAATTACGTGGACAACGATTTTCGACCCCCGAAGAAGCGGTTGATGCATTCAAAACGCATGTTTTGGAGTTACCTCAATCGGACTGGAAAAAGTGCTTTGAAAATTGGTTCAAACGCATGCAAAAGTGTATTGATCATCATGGAGAATATTTTGAAAAACAATAAAACCAATTTCGATCCTACATATTTGTTTTTTCATTATTAGGCCAGAAATATAAATAGCAACCCTCGTATTAATTCTACAGTGAGGATATTGCTTAGCGCATTTTTCAAAAATTTTACAATGTTTTGCTTTGACTTAATCCATTAAAGGACATCATATACTAGTGGATCTGCAGATCAGGAGCCTCAACGTCCTATTTGCATCAGACATTATTTAATAGGTCATTTTTATTTATACCTTATTATATAATAGTATATATTGATTCGATTGACTTATTACCATAATCAGATACATTCCTGAGAGGGGCTGCCGCCCCCCTCAACCCCCTGCTGTATTTCTCTTTGTATACCTGTTTGTATATCATATAAAGTGTTACGGAATTGTAAATAATTGCATTTATTTTTGTATAAATTCTTTCAAAGAGGCTTAGTAAGTCGATAAAATGCTATTTTTGTGCATTTCTAATCGTTTTAGCGTAAAAATAGCCTAATTTTTCTTGAAAAACGCATTAAAAAGCTTCAATAAGGGAAGAAATGGATTTGACGCCAAATTTGGCGACTGTTTCTCTCCTTGGCGATTTTGTTGGCAACTTTGGCGAGAAAATCCTTATTAGGGATAAACCAAATATGGAAGCTCTAATCTCATTGGCTGATGAGATACGAGAATTTTCCAGAACAGTCTGTGTTCGATAGAATAGTATAAAAGGAGCATTTTTTTAGCCAAGGCGGCCAATCTCAGATCTGTATCAGTTTTGTCAAATGCTTGCTTTGCTTTGAGCCTCTTTGAATGAGACTTGCTTTATGTGTTGTTGATAAACAGTTTGTACTGTTGTTTTGTTGTTAACGGCTGTTGTTTAAGCTATGTTTACTGGTTGAATTTAAGCTGATACTTGGTTTATAGACCTGTATTTTTCTGGAACTTTCTGTGAATAAATCACTGAAATTTTGCATATTTCGCCTTTCATTCTCGGCCAACTTACGAACCCCCAAGTAAGCAACAATATGGATTCTTAATAAACGACGGTCTTGTATTATTTCCCTGAAATTCATAAATACCAAATTTCATAACTATCAAATTTAATACAAAAAAAAAAAAAAAAAAATTACATAGCATATCGGAAATATTTTGCGTAACCTTTAAACTAATTATCAATTCTATGCCCACAATTTTCAACAGGAAAACATGCTTTTAAAATTCTAATAAAATTTCATTATATTTGATGGGGTGTAACCATGTTAAAATACACTTTTAAGAAATACCGACTATAGACCGTAATAGTACGAAATTCCTTTATGTAGCCCGGAAAAGTAGCCACAGTCATTATAAACGCCAATAATAAGAATAAACCTAATTAATTATAACTCATTAATTTTTCAAACTAATTTGACATCATTTGGATGATTACAGTACATACTCGGAATTATTTTGTGTGGTCCCATAAATTATTTATTCTATACATAACCTTTTTAAAGAGTAAACATGATTTTAAGCATCTTTATAATGTATGTTAACTTTTATTAAGTTCAATTCAGCATAAACGCATTAAAGTGCGCGCTTAAATTAAAAATTTGTCCATAGGCTCTAATGTTATGAAATTCTTTCGTGTGTCTTTGTAAACGAACCATAAACATTGTATACACCAGTAAAAACTTTTCAGCTTATTTTGCGTTTAAAATTAGTAATTGTTCCAAATTTAACATCGTTTGGATGACTATGTGACATTGTCAGAACACTTTTGTAAGGTCCTGTACATTAATTAGAAAGCTTAAGAGCACATATTTTCTTCAAACAACATAAGTTTAAGCATCTTACTCACGTACGCTAGTTTCATTTTATTCATTGCAAAGTAATGATATTAAAATGCGTTTAAACGAAATTCACCCCATACGCCGTAATGTTAAGAATTTTGGCGTGTCCCTATACACAGTTTATAAACAATATAGCAATAAAAATTATACAGCTACTTATATGCAAAGCTGGAACGTGTGCGCCAATTTGCAAGTCAATCGAAGGATTTTTGCGGCCGCTATTGCGGTACATACAAATTCTTCCCATAGGCCGTAAAGATAAGAAAAACTTTGGCGTGTCCCTGTACACGAACGACAAATGGAATACACACCTAACACTATACAGCTAATTCCGTTGGGCTCATGAATATGTGTACCAAATTGCAAGTCAATAGCGTTATTTTGGGGGCCGCTATCGCGGTACATACAAATTCATCCCATAGGCCGTAATGATAAAAAAAACTTTGGCGTGTCCCTATACACGAACAACAAATGGAATTTACACCCAAAACTATACAGGTAATGAGCTAATTTCGTGAGGATCATGAACATGTGTACAAAATTTCAAGTCAATAGCGTGTTTTTTGCGGCCGCTATCGCACGGCAGACAGACAGACAGACGGAACCCAAAATCCTTTTGAGTCTCAACAGAGGGTCTCCACTGACTTTTCGGCAAAAATTGGAAGTCCATAGCTTGATTTTTGCGGTGGCTATCGCGGTACATACAGATTCTTTCCATAGGCCGTAATGATAGAAAATCTTTGGCGTGTCCCTGTACACGAACTACAAATGGAATATACACCTAAAACTATAAAGCTGATTCCGTTGAGCTCATGAACATGTGTACCAAATTGCAAGTCAATAGCGTGATTTTTGTGGCCGTTATCGCGGTACATACAAATTCCTCCCATAGGCCGTAATGGTAAGAAAAACTTGGTGTATCCCTGTATACGAACTACAAATGGAATACATACCAAAAACTATTCAGCTGATTTCGTGGGGCTCATGAACATGTGTACCAAATTTCAAGTCAATAGCGCTATTTTTGCGGCCGCTATCGCGCGACAGACAGAAAGACAGGCACACAGACAGACGCACAGACAGAGCCCAAAACCGTTTTGAGTCTCAACAGAGAGCCTCCACTGACGTTTCGGCAATTAAGTAAGGAAGTTAGATTTAGAACATCATAAGAAAAATATTAAATAATAATAATAATTACAATAGTAATAATCTTACGTGGACACCACAGGACTTCTGCCTATTGAAATAAACAAATTGTTACGAAAACAATGACCTTTTCCGAACAACTTGCAGGTTGGTTCACAACTTTATTTGGCGATTTCTTTTTGGTGATTACGGCGAAATGCGATTTTCGGAAATGGTTGCCATGGATTCCAAACGTAAACAAAATGAAAAGGCGTTTTCCAAAATGGCGTTTGCTTTATAATGTACGCAAATAAATTAAACGTATTTTTAATATTAATAAAACAAATATTTAAAATTAACTTACCTCACTTTGCATAGAAAAATAACTGCATGAAGTTCTATGCAGATTATCAATATGCATAAATATATACAGGGTTCACAACTAATCTATAAAGTCTATAAAAATAAAAGTCTATATATTTAACATTGAGTCTATAAAAGGGAACAACTTTAGTATATCCCCACAGCTGAATTTGGCGATTATGACTAAATCATAAATCTAAAAATCATAAATGATAAAATCATAAGCTAAATTATAAATCCAAAATCGCAGGTTGCCATATTATATCGCAAACGGTCCAGAACGACATCGTTATCGTTCAAATCGGCGCCAAAGAAAATTCGCTAAATTCAGCTGTGGGGATATACTAAAGTTGTACCAATAAGTCTATATTTTCAAAAATTAGTCTATAAAGTCTATATTTTTAAGAACTTCCATATTAAAAATATTTTTCCAGCAGATACGCATATAAAATTGAAGGAAATACGCATATAAAAATTTCAGATGTCATTTTTATATCTTCCCCTCTTTATATGTTTTCACTTATAATTTTCATCAATATTATCAATTAAATTGTTATTGGTATTATTTTGGTAACTTGTAATGAATATATTGCTAATGTATATCCTTCTTTTATATTAAACGAGTCAATCAACGTGAATTACTTTTAGCATGAATTGTTTCCACAATCTCCGTCAAAATGAAGATTAGTTTAGTTATATGAAGATTAGTTACTGATTTCATGAACTATTGATAACATGAACAAATTTTTTATCCCCCTTGAGATTCACGTTAACGAGGTTCGACTATATATATATTATATACTAGCAGGCTTTGCCCGCTTTTCTGGTCACTATATTTAAAGGAAACTCTTTTCTATCCGCGGTTGTAATGAAATGCTCGCCCTCTGGTGGGCTAAGGTGAATATATCATACCACTGATAGCTTTCACGCTCAAACAACGATAGAACAACAAGAAAGAACAATAAATTAATACACGTGGCTATTATATTTACTAACAACTGCAGTTGAGAAAGCTCCATCTATCGATCATTACAAACGCGGATACAGCTTTATGAAAAAAAGAAAAAAAAAATACTGAAATCGCTCAAATAAAAGCTCGCTTTGGGTTCCCGCTGCCTTTGTGTAGTATCCTGCAGTATTCATCAGACGGCGCTGTAAGTTGTACATCTATGTATATACATAGATTCTATGTTTTGTACATATTCTGTAAATGTGTAAATAGAACATTCAGTCATAGAATAAACACGTTAAAGGTATCGTCTGCGTTCTCTATATCAAATCATATCAAAAAGATATGAAAATGGCGACGGTGAAAATTGTTCGACATTAATATTACTTCGATTATTTATAAATATGGACCAAGCACAGTTTCAAGAATTATTACGAACGTTAACAGCAAGTAATGAGCGAATAGCAGCATTGTTCGCTACAAGCAAAAATGAACCAGATGTGATGATTAAATCTGCATTCACAAAGACAGGTACTGTTACCCTTTTATCCAATTTCGAACAATTTAATAGTAATAGTGAAACTTTCACTCAGTATAAACATCGCTTCGAAAATTATTTAGAAATTAAAAATGTTTTTACTGATAAAGATCTGTGTTCAAAAATATTACTTAATGGTATCGGTTCAGAATTATACAACTTATTAACATCCTTGATTGCTCCTAAATTACCTAATGAATTAACATATGATGAACTTATAGTAACTTTAGAAAAACATTTGTGTCCACCACCTAATGTTATTATAGAACAACATCGTTTTCTATCTCGATTCCAATCTGAAAGCGAAACGATAGCAACTTACGTAGCGGCTCTCCGAAAATATACATCTACAGTCCCTGGCCAAATTATTAGACGCACTATAGTTTTTTAATAATTACATGTTTTGCAGCTCAGAGAATGGTTTCCAAATGGATAACCGCATTCATTTTTATGCAAGATGGAGCTCCCTGCCTCACAGAACGGCCTGTTAAAGATTGTTTGGAAGTGCCAAAAATCCCTTGTTGGATTGGCATGTGAAACCTACTGAAAACGTGAGGGAGCTGATGACGAGAGAAGTGGCTAAGGGTGTGATCATAAACAAAACGCAACTCTTAGAAAAGGTCATTCATGTGTGGAATCACCATCCTCAGATGCATAATTGAAGCTCGCATAGCTGCTAAAGGTGGCTCAACAAAATATTAACATTTAATTGCATTAATTTCAAATTTTTTCAAGAGTTAATAAATACATATTTTTTCTATAACTATAGTATTTTATTTGTGTTAAAAAACAGGTAATAAGGTGGATAATAAAAAAAAAAAAAAAAAATACATTGTATCTAGTAAAAACAATAAAGCTGTATAGTATCACCTGATAATTAAGATTTTACATAGAATCTTACAGTGCATCTAATAATTTGGCCAGGGACTGTATCTACATGTGATTTACTTTTACAAGCCCAATTTATTCGAGGATTAAAAGATTCAAATATTAGAGAACAGTTGTTAATAATACCTGATTTAACATTCGATAAAGCAGTTACACAGGCTTTAGCTTACGAAGTTTCAAAATTAAATAACGCAGAATTATCAAAAAATCATTCATCAAAAATAACTGAAGATATAAATAAAATTTATAAAATTAGAAAGAATAGTATTTCAAGAAATAATTCTAAAGATTGAAAACGTGATTTTTCTAGCAAGCGCACCCGTTCTGTTTCCAGAGAAAAAAAACCCATTAAATTTTCTTGAATTTGGTATTCATAATACATGCCTTCGTTGTGGCCGTGCAAATCATCTATCACGCCAGTGTCGTGTAAATTATAAAAAATTGTATTGTCAAGTTTGCCATCGCACTGGCCATGTTCAGAAAGTTTGCATATATACTTTGCTAAAGAAAACAAAAGAACAAAAAATTCGATCAATTGAAAATGTTTTAGAACAAAATGATCATATGACAGATATCGATGCTATTGATACATAGACCTATTATAAGAGTGGACGGGACAATGGCAACCTTTTTGAGTGCAAAGATAACTCATAAAAAGGTCACGTGATTGTTGATCTACAGAAGCCAAGCTAGCCAATATTGAAATTTACTCGCCATGCTCTAAACTCTACTTTTTATTAAGCAGACGATATTTTTCCTTTTTCTTTGAAAGTTCTTTTAAAAAAAATTTTTCACTTTAAAAGTTAGATTGCTTTGAATTTAAAAAGAATTTTATAGCTAGAAATAGTAATTAGATGTACTTTAAAAACCCTAGAAGTTATGTCAAATAAGGATTTTATTTCACAGGTAAGATTCTTTTTAATATTTTATTATTTCGTTCTTTTTAAGTAATTATTTTTATAAAATGCTTATAATTTCTATACTTATTTCTCTAAATTGAATTAGTTTAACTATATTATCTATATTAATAAAATCAGAGTTTTGTCTGTAAATTTGTCGGAATCGAAAAATTTTGCGATATCTTCACGTTTTACACCCCATGAAAGTCGAAAATGACTTCAGAAAATTTTGCCTGTGTGTGTGTGTGTGTGTGTGTGTGTGTCTGTCTGTCTGTGTGTGTGTCATCGTGTCCGAATGTCGCTTTTTTTGTCCGGGCATCACTTGAGAACGGCTGGACGGAATTCAACGACGCTTGGCAGGAATTTAGGTCTTCACCCAACTTAAAATTATATCTATCAACTTTTCAGCAATTCCCCCCCGTTCCCCCCCTAGGGGTAAAAGACTAAAACACGTTTGTCCGGGCATCACTCGAGAACGGCTGGACGGAATTCAACGGCGCTTGGCAGAAACTTAGGTCTTCACCCAACTTGAAATTATATATATAGAAATTTTCAAAATTATGATTAGTGTTTAAATTGTGTGTAAAAAACGCCTGCGCATGCGCCATAAATATTTTTTCACTAAAATGCTTTGAATGAAAAAATAAAATATAAAAATAAATTTTTAAGTTAAAGACTTTTGTATTCGCGTGATTTTCACTACAAATTATGAAAAGATTGAAATGAAGTGTTGCCATCTAAGTTTCATACTTTAGTTAATTTTATAAAATCTAATTATCGTATCGAAAAACTGTTTACACTCCAGGATTCAGAAAAATCACCTCTTTCATTTGGTACTGTATTTGTAATGATAGGTCTGATATTTCTAATTTATTTTTCCCTTTATCCGTTTTTCCGTTGCCACTTAAATTTCATACTTTAGTTATTTTTTAAAAATCTAATTGTCGCATCGAAAAACTGTTTGAACCCCTGGATTCAGAAAAATCGCCCCTTTCATTCGGTATCAAATTTATAAATATAGGTCTGATATTTCTAATTTATTTTACCCTTTTTCCGTTTTCAACCCAGATTCGATATGGAACAGCTTTAGTATTGGATCCCTTTGGCAAAATTTGAAATTCGGCACCGAAGTAGCTCGGACGTTTCTCGCCAAGATCTTTAATTGCACAATTGAGATAGCCAATTCAGTTCATCGCAAAAATGGCTTAAAATATTTAAAGTCACCAAAGGGTTCCGATACTTAAGCTGTGCTTTTTGTATTTATTTATTTATAATACTGTCTATTAAAGACTTCTGTGGTCACGAAATTTGGTGGGTAAATTGTTTGTATGCATCCGGCACTTATTGTAACTGCATTTCACGAAATTCGAAATACCCCCCCCCCCTTCTCGGAGTCGGAGGGCAATAAACATGTGTAAAAACATGTTTTTCCGTTTGAATTCGCTTTGAATTATCTTAGAATGGCGAATTTTAGTGTGTGGATATTGATTAAGTGTACGCATTATGTACATTAGTGGGATTTTGCAAAACTTCGAACTCACCCGCTGAGGGTGGGGAAGTAAGAAGTGGGTAAGTTGTGCCGAAGACAGTGGGGACCCAGACTCCTAACATTGGGAGCGAGAAAACCTCTACCAATCACAGCGAGAACTTAGGTTATTAATAAAGATATGGCATTTTGACAAATCATTTAAGTTTAACGTCCAGCGAAGCGGGCAAAGCCTGCTAGTATCTTATATTATTTCAAAAATGTGAATGATTATTTACGAGAGTTAAAACGAATATAGACAAACAAAGTTATAAAAACTTTTGAACTTTGTTCAAAAGTGTTAATAACAAGGTAAAAATATATTTTAGTAGCTGTAGTTGTTTTACACTAGTTTTGCTTGCTGTATCTTTTAATAATATATATATTTATATTGAAAGCAAGAAATCGCCAATAACGAGATAAATGTAGAAAAAGGTAACCTTTTTCAACATTCACGTGGTTTTATCTTTGCACCTTTTCTTGTATTCCCTTAATAATGGAATGCTCCGTCCACTCTTATAATAGGTCTATGTATTGATATGTTTTCCGGTGTTACCAGGGTCATAGATATTTTTAAAGATACTTCTAATTCATTATCACATGCTGAAAAATTTTATGTCGAAATAAAAATCGAAAATAAGATACAAAAATTTGAAGTAGATTCAGGCGCAGGCTATACATTGTTACCTAAGCGAAATTTCGATTCCTTAAAATTAAAAAGTGAAATCCACCCTACACGTGTAAAATTTCGATCATACACACATGGTATTTTTGACACATTAGGAGTAGTAGAAGTACCAATTAAATATAAGAATCAACGATGCAGAGAAATCTTGTTTATAGTACCAGATATGTTTACACCTGTATTAGGTAGAACATGGATACGTCGATTAAAAATAAACCTATTTGAACTCGATAATGCGAATAAATGCAACAATCTCGAAGTGAAATCTATCTCTGACTCCAACCTTATTGATGATACCATTAATCAATTTTCTGAAATTTTCGAACCAAAAGTAGGGAAAATTTCCCATTTTACATGCTCTTTAAATCTTCGAGAAAACGCAAAGCCAGTATTTTTAAAAGCCCGTGATGTGCCTTTTGCTTTATGTGACAATGTTGAGCAAGAACTGAATGCACTTGAGCGTGATAATATTATCACGAAAGTTGACTGTAGTGACTGGGGCTCACCACTGGTCGTTGTACCTAAGCCAGACGGTTCAGTACGCCTATTTGTCGACTATAAAGTCGCTGTTAATCCCCAACTACAAGCAGCTCATTATCCAATTCCGAGAATCGATGAAATCTTAAATAGTTTACGCAATGCAAAAGTCTTTTGCACCCTAGATTTATACAAAGCATATTTAAATGTAGCAGTAAAATTATGACAGCAGTAAAATTATACAAACCATTTC
Source organism: Salticus scenicus (assembly GCA_963930645.1). NCBI lineage: Eukaryota > Metazoa > Arthropoda > Arachnida > Araneae > Salticidae > Salticus > Salticus scenicus. Next base: position 224,911,485 of record OZ005650.1, on the reverse strand, counting down.
GACACACAGAGGAACATTTAAATTTAATCGCTTATCTTTTGGAATCAAAACAGCACCCAGTGAATTTCACAGAATTTTAGAGAGTTTACAAGGAGTCACAACGTATTTCGATGATATAATCATCCATGGGGAAACGATAAACGAATGCAGAGAGCGATTGATTAAATGTTTAGAACGTCTAAAGAAATATGATTTACATGTCAATAAATCAAAATGTCAGTTCTTCAAAAAATCCATTTCTTATTTGGGATACGTAATTGAAGAAAATAAAATTTCAAAATGTCCAAAAAAAGTTGAGGCAATAACTCATGCTCCTAGACCTCAAAATACTGATGATGTAAGACGTTTCTTAGGTATGGTTACGTATTATTCCAGATTTATACCCGATATCTCAACTCTAACTCTGACATATCCTTTAAGATGTTTATTTAGAAAAAAACATAAAATTTAACTGGTCATCTTCTTGTGAATCAGCATTTGTGAAATTAAAACAAGAAAAATAGCTAGTGATAGGGTTTTAACTCCCTATGACACATCATTACCAGTAACTGTAGCATGTGATGCCAGTCCAACAGGCATTTCAGGAGTCCTATCACGTATAGTCAATGGTATTGAAAAAACAGTAGCTTTTGCATCCCGCTCATTAACAGTAGCAGAGCAGAACTATAGTCAATTGGATAGGATAATATTTGCTTTCACGTTATTTCCTATATTTATTTGATTTAATCGATCAACCATAAAATGACAACAATTTCATGCCAAATATAATCTATATAAATAAAGAGAAGTGTCTGTGTGTGTATCTGCGCTCTGGTGCTCACACTATACTAATCGCAGAGCCTCCAAATTTGGCATATAGGTACCTGGGACCCTGCAGGTGTGCACCTCATCGAGATTTTTTCGAATTTCGAATTTGAATTTTTTAAATTAATGTTTTTTCGAATTTAAATATTGGCTTCAATGTTTCATTTTTCAGAAATTTGTTTCGTTTCAAAAGTCTGCGTATCTTAGCAACGGCTATTAAACTATTTATTTATTTGAATTCATTTGAGGAAGAAATCTTTTTTATTATATTTATTGAAATTAAATAGTTATCCGCGTTTGTAATGATCGATAGATGGCGCTCTCTGAACTGCAGTTGTTAGTAAATATAATAGCCACGTGTATTTATACACGTGGCTTTCTCCTTCATTACATCATGGAAAATCGATTGCATAATATGATGATATGCAGTGGTGTGATAATTTCACCTTAGCCCACCAGAGGGCGAGCATTTCATTACAATCGCGGATACACATACAGTAGAAAAAATTAAACATATTAAATTTTTGGATTTTGGCATATAGGTACCTGGGTCCCTGCAAGTGTGCACCTAATCGAGATTTTTTCGAATTTCGAATTTGAATTTATTAAATTAATGTTTTTCCGATTTTAAATATTGGCTTCTTTGTTTCATTTTTCATAAATTTAATATTTTGCTTCAATCGTCTGCGTATCTTAGCAACGGCTATTACGCAACTTATTTTTATATTAATACATTCATTTAAAGGCGATTTTTTTTTTTTTTTTTAATTGGAAACAAAATTGTAATGCAGTAGAAAAAATTAAGTATAATTAATAGTTTTAATTTTAAAAACGTTTTTATAACAGTTACGTTTAAGTTTTTATAGTAGACCAACTTCTTATTTTTCATTTTTTAATTAATTCTTTTAAAAGAAAAAACTTTTTTTTTTTTTTTTTTTTTTAATTATTATTTACAGTATTTATCGGGAAAAATGGAAGTACATGCATAGCAAAAAGGATTAAATTGATTAAAATTTATTTGTTTATATATATATATATATATATATATATATATATATTAATCTACTTTTTATTTTTATTTATTTTATTACATTGGTCGAAATCAAATCGTAATATAGTGTAAATAGCATGGGCTATAAAATACATGGTTCAAAACTAAAATATTTAATAGATGCTGAGATACAGTCATCTTTAAAATCGTAGTTCTTAAATAGTAGCAGATCTTTCCTGTCGTCGATAAATATCCAGATTAAAGTGCCTGGGAAAGATCTTTCTGCAGGCATGGGAAACCTAGACCTGATGCAGTGCGGGAGGGAAAAGAGCTGCCGTAGACAGCGAGTACCCGAAGCGAGGTTTGAAGCAATTTTAGTTACTTTTTTTTTAGTTTTTGTGTATAATGTGGTGTAAAAAAATAAATATTGATAATTCTTTCTAAAATTCATTTAAATATAGTGACCAGCGAAGCGGGCGTAGCCTGCGTTATTACAATATGCAATGATCGGCTATGTCTATCGCATGAAACAATTATTATTATTATTATTATTATTATTATTATTTTATTTTTATTCATTTATTTTTATTTTATTTTATTTTATATATATATATATATATATATATATATATATATTGTGGTTATATATACTGCATGCTTAGTTAATAGTAGTTGGTATATAGAAAAACAGATCATAGTTCAGCCTTGATATAGCTTCCCTTGGCGACTTATAGTCGCCGTTTTAGACCGAAATGTAATTTATGCGATTATTGTTCCTATTTCATTCTATCTTTTCTTTTCTTTCTTTTTTTTCAATATTTTATAATTATATATATTTTTGATGCGCTATTTGGCTTTAAGTGGCTGTCCTTGGCGAAAAATGTCCGATCTACTTCAGTATGAAAAATTAAAAAAATGTACAGAATTATCAATGAGTAAATACCTTTAATATAATGCTGAATTAGCTTTTATGCCATGCCTGATTCACCAGTGCTAAAAAAAAAAATCTAAAGTTGAGGTTCTCATTCACCAGTTTAACATTTTTCGCGTGAAAACATATTTCATTTTATGTTGAAAAAATTAATAAATAAAAATAAATAAATAAATAAATAAAAATACCTCGTAAACTTTTTTGGCAACAATTAAAAATTTAAATGGCTTATAGGGCAGTTCCTTGTTTGTAAACAAACATCTCAACTTTTATGAGTGGTTGGCAAAAAGGCTTGGGAAAAGCATAGCGATGGCGGATCGCTATGCGGTTAGCAATGGTGGGCGGGGCGCGGGAAAGTGGAGCGCGCTTTTTTGCCAACCACCAGACGTCACGAGGAAATGCTCTATATTAAAGCAATTACCAGTTTATTATTTTCATATTTTAATTAATTTTAAAAAATCTAATCAAATTTTCGGTATAAATAGTAGCCTATGTCCTATTCCAGACTATTACCTATCTCTGTACCAAATTTCATCCAGCAGATCCGTTCAGCCGTTGTGGCGTGATTGAGTAACAAGCATACAGTCAAACTCCGATATAACGCCCCCCGAAATACCGCCAAACCCGTTTAAACGCCACATGTATGGGTGAACAAATCTTCTGAATAGGGACTACAATGTAAAGTATCCGTTATAACGCCAACTCGATGTAGCGCCAACCAACATTTTCCAAAAATTTTAATTTTTTGTTAAAATTCGCATTTTTTTTTTTTTTTTCTAGTCAAGCTCTATGCTTATTGCCGCTCTTTTGACGCATTCCAACTCATTGTATCATGGGCTGATAAAACAGAAGAAATTTTTCTGTGGTAAATGTGTATTTTGTAATAAAAGGTCGGAAAAAATTAAATGCCGTTATTTCAGAGTATGAACCTGTTCACAGTGGCGCCAACTTATATGGGCCCGTGGGGCTCGAGCCCACCCAATAATTTGCTGCCTCAGCCCACCCAAGTTTCATTATTCTGATTTATAATTTATCTTTTTGAAGCTTAAAAAAGCTACTTTTAATGAGCTTATACCTTTGTTTCCTTTTTTTTTCATGGTTATTAGTGTATTATAAATATATTTGAATACAAATAAGTGGGGCTTCAGAAATTCGAAAAAAAATTGGTCCCCATCAAAAATTTCTGGTAGCCAGTGCAAAATATCTCCCTCACTTTTTTCTTTCAATTTTGAAATTTATTTGAATATAGAAAATAAAATTCTATACATAAAAACCAAGTATTTACTAGGACAGAATGATACATCAGAAAATATTTGTTTAAATTTAACATCATGAAATCGGTTTTAAACAATCGGCATCGATACAACATTACACGGGCACAACGAATCAGCATCAGCACCACCGGATCGCAAAGCACGCAGAAACAGGAGTAGTGTAAACCAATTTTCTAAAATGGTGCATTACAGTCGGCAGCAAAATTATTCGAGATTCCAATGTTAAAAAAAAGTACACTTAAGTCGAATCATGTGCTTAGTCTGTCTAAGAACATGATTCGACAAGGATTTATTTAACAAAACAGTATTTAAGTGTACTTTTAGGTAGATTCCTTATAGGAGATCTACCTATTGCAATGGTTCTCATGACACGACTTTTGGAAAATTTCTTCATATCTTCACCGATCATGACCCCTAGAACCCAAAACCACCCTCCGTTGAAAAGTTTATATATATATATATATATAGGTATATATATATATATATATATGTATAACGCTTTTTCCCATGTTAAGTTGTGAACACGATAACTGGAGTAATTTTTATTTAAATTTAACCAGCTCAGGATATGTTGTCAGGACAGTAAAAATCTCGGTCGAGTTCGTAGATGGGGTACCCAGCTCAAAGGGGTTGGAAATGGTGGGGGGTGGAAATTTTCATTTGCCCATAATTTTTTTAATATTGAAAATAGGAAAAATTTTCAAATCAGACGAATTACCGCCTTACCCCAAAGAACAATTTTTGTATTTAAACTTTTTCGATAGCTTCAATTGCTTAGAAGTTATAAGCTAAAAAGTGATTTTTCGTCAATTGTTCTATATAGCCGACATTTGCTATATAGCTTTCATGGCAAAAATTTATAATCTGATGCGTATGACACGTGCAAACGATAATAAAAAAGATCACTGAAAATATAATAAAATTTTAATCATGTTTTTAAACAATATAGTAATCTGAATAAAAAAAAAATGTTAAATTTAACTGAAAATATGACGTCATAATTACAACAATGTACTGAGAAAAATGAAATAAAATTTTATCCGTGATTGTAAACAAATAAAATAAAAGTTAATAAATAAATATGTAAATAAAATCAACATATCTTAGGGCTAAGCAGATTTAGACTTAGCTTTATGACATAGATGCTATAATGTAAAAGATAAATGTCATCGTTAAAAAAAAAAAGAAAAACGGGTAAATCGATGCTAAACGAATTAAACTGGCATGATAGAAAAAGTAATAAATTTGGGGACATTTAGGTATTATCCCTTTGACAAATAAACTAGGGACGATTTTAATGAATTTTCCATTAAGTTTACTTTCATAAAAATTTAAATTTAAATTAAAGTATTTCATTACTCGAATTCCCTTATTTTGATAAATTGCATCCGAATCCTGTGTCACATACGATAGTTTTGTATAAGTATAGATTTTTTGTTTGCCCGTAGAACCTGCCCCTGATGAGAAAAGTGCCTGGAAGCACTTGTATCTAGTACTGTCATTGATTATGAAGTCGTGGGCAAAACTTCAGGTTCTTCAGACGACAAGAAGTTACCGAAAATTGAATTGCAAAACTCTGTTACATACATTAATAGTTGCCTCATATCAAGTTAATAAAAGTGTGTTAATTAAAAACCATGTCAAACGCTTTAATTAATCATTTAAAAATATAAAATAAAAATAATACGTCAATCCTAATTCAAATATCGTTTGTGGTGAATAGTTTAGAATGTCGGTTTAGGCAAGAATTTAAAATTTACGATTGAGAGTAATACGTTACAGCTAGCTTCCTTTGACTTTTTATCTTATGTCGAAACAAGATATTGGTCTGTGAAGAGATATGAGGTTTTCGCGTGGAAATAAAATATAATGACGCCAAAGCTGCCTTTCTCCATCGCCAAGCTCGCCAAATTTTGTCGCCAGGTCAAAAATTTCGTCGTCAACTATCAAATTTTACCACCAAATCACAAATTTCATTGCTAAGTCGCAAGTTTTGTTACCAAAATCTCGCCAAATCATACAATTTACTAAATTCATAACAATTAATATTGAAATTCAGCGGTGCCAAATGATCCAATGTTAACTAATGTTAATGTTAATGTTCCAGTATATGTGAACCAAAACAGTTTCACTTTACAATTTTTACTCATTTGACAATAAGAATCACAAAAACACAATACAAAACTTTCAATAATTCAATAAAAATTACAATGAAATAACTATCTAAAAACCGCTACCACTTAACTATATTTGACTTGACCATAGTAACGCCAGCCTTACCAGTGCTTGACCATAGTAAGGTCACAAGTGGATTTTCACGTTTCTATTATTTTTTTCTTTAAAAGAAAGATATTGAACTTCAGTTATGTGGAATTTAAATAAAAATTATAATTTTGATTAAGCTTGGGTGGGGAGCGGGTTGTAACCCAATAGCCCCCTCCGGGATTCACCATTGCTGGGATTGTATATCTTTAAGACTTCTATTTGTTGAATGATTATGACCTTAATTAAAAAAAAAAAAAAAAAAAAAAAAAAAAAATTGAAGCATTTACTGACTAATAAATCTAGCCTAAAATTTTAAGTAGATTGAATAAAATCCTTTTTTAGCTGAAAATTAAATTTCTTGAAAACAGAATAGCGACGTAAAAAATTTAATGTGTGAGAACAAAGCCATTGGCTAAGTATTAATGCATATGTAAAATTTCTTTACATTTGTAACATTAACGTAAAGGAATCTACCTTTGCCTTTAAGCTTGCCGAAAAGGGATTTTTTTTTTTCACAAGAATTATTGATAGCGCTCGAATAATTTTGCTGCCGACTGCAATTTAACACCGAGTTCTGAACATGAATTGTTAACATGGAGGAAAGTCGTGTAAATCCCCTAATGGTGTATTGATTCAACACAGTGTCTCGAAACGTGGTGAGAGGAGCGGGAATGAAAAAGGTGAGAATATGTGTATGCATCATGCACTATGATTTACTGAATTTTGTGAAATTACCTTAGAATGGCTAATTTTGGGGTGTGGGTGTTGGTTTGTAGAGAATATGCAATTTGATGAGATTTTGCAAAACTTTCAACTGAAATGCGAGGGGGTGGGGTGGGGGAGTAAAAAGCAGGTATGCCGATGCCGAAGGCACTGGGACCTCAGAATCGACGTAAGGCCGGGAATACTGCTACAGAAGGTAGTGCGAAATTTAATTTAAATTTTGACTGATTATTTTTTTTTTTTTTTTTTTTTTTTTAGATTTTTATTATTATTATTATTAATGATATGGTATTTTGAGAATTCATTTCAATATATTGACCAGCAAAGCCTGCTAGTTTTTAATATTTGTACTCTAAATTTATTATTCTGTATTCAAGGAATTATAGTAGATATAAGTATTATATTAGGAAGATCCACTGATAATGTAATTTAATAAAATCCTAACTTTATATTTTAAATAGAATTAAATTAATGTTATCATTATCCGTTTTCATCCCTCTCCAAAGGAGAAAAATCGCCGCATCATTCTTCATTGTACCCAAAAATATTTGAGCCCACCCAGGCCCTGACTAATGCCAGGGCATGCGGGGCAGTTGCCCTGGGCCCCCCAACAGGCATAAACAGAAATTTTGCAGCCTAAAGACCTCTTATGACACTGCAACCCCCCCCCCCCGAGTAAGTTTGCCCCAGGGCTCCAGGTAGTCTAAGTCGGGCCCTGAGCCCACCCAATCTTTTTCAAAAGTTGGCGCCACTGCCTGTTCATGTCTATAAATATTGATGAAAGCAGTTTATTTTATCGTTTGCAACCCTACAAAACAATATCCATTAGATCTGTTAAAGAATGTAAGAAAATTAAAGATCGAGTATCGCTTGTTTTTTGCACGAATGTTGATAGAACTGACGAACGACTATTAACTGTTATTGGTAAAGCTGCTGAATCAAGATGCTTTAAAAATTTCAATCCTGCTTTATATGTGGTTTATGTGAAGAGCAATAAAGCATGGATGGCTGCAATTTTATTTCAAAACTAGTTAATGAATTTCAATGGTGAAATGAGGAAGAAAAAGCGTCAGGCATTATTGATATTACATAATGCACTCTATCGTAAAGTAACTCCAGTCAGCAATATCCGATTTCAATTTTTACTTCCTGATTGTACTGGTGTTTTGCAATCTTTAGATGCCAGAATCATAATTTTTTTCAAAGCGCATTACCGGAAATATCAGACACATTGTTGACCATATCAGTAAAAATGATTTTTCTGCTCTCTCCCTAAAAGATTCGATTCTGTAGATGCAAAAATCGTGGAAAGTTTCTATAGAGACTATAGTTAACTGCTGGAACCATACAGGCTTAAAAAATGGTGAAAAATCTAGTGATGAACTAAACACTGCAGAAATTAAAGATTTACAACAGGATATAAACAATTTAACTTGCATGCAGCATCCTCACACTGCAGCTGAATGTATTAATGTAGAAAAGGATGTTCCAGCATTTGAAGAAATGAGTTAAAAGGAAATTGTTGAATTAATAAAAAGTAACTACCCAAATTCGGACTCATCTGAAGAAGAAATTCCAATTGAAGAAGAAAAAATTAAATCTGACGAAGCAAAAGTCTGCATTAACAAACAAAGGATATATTTAGAAAAAAATTTAACCGGTAAATAATCCTTTAATTTTAGAAACATTAAGAACATTTCCGTACAAAAAAAAAGAAAAAAAAAAAAAAAAACAAGCTACTATTTTAAAATATTTTTTTCCTGCGCAAATATTACTACGTAGATCGAATTAAAATAGTAGTTATCACATATAGGCCGTGGGCCATAGCTAGATATCGTTCAACTCCGTTTCAATCATCGAATGGCAATTTCAAATTAATGTTAAAATTAAAAGAATATTCTGTTATCTACAAATTCGCAATGTTCTGGTCTGAATATGTGCACATTATTTTAAAATTGATTAAATTAATTCTACAAATTTGACATTTCTGCGGTCCTGCTATTCTACTTACACTTAGAGATAATCATATTCTCCACTCATTCATTCGCTTATCATCCAATCAAAACAGTCATTTTCTTTCAGCTGATATTTTTAGTCCAATGGCGGCTATTGTTAGTGCGCGCGCTAGCATTTGATATGTTTTGTTTATGTTTATATTATCTTGAGTATTGTTGACATTTTCATACAATTCTACTATTGCTTTCTTTTTATATATTTTTAAGTATTATTTACATTTAATAGAATTTGAGAAAAAAATGGCATAGTGTTTGCATATCGGGAATGAGATACATTCAAAAATGTAGTATTTTTCTCAAATAAGATGTAAAGTTTCTCTCGACATCATTATGCTGCGTATTATTAACATTTTGATCGAATTCTGTTATCACTACTCTTTTTTCCTATATTTTTAAGTAGAATTATTACAGATAATATAATATCAAAAGAAATTACTTTTTGTTTGCACATCAGCGATGAGATACATTCAAAGATGACGTGTTTTTCTCAAATAAGCTGGGCTAAACTGAGACTGTGTGCTGATCAATGGAAAGTTTTAAATATTCGTGAAAGAAAAATATCTAACCATTTGCTTCTTCTTCCAATTAATGAACTGTCCAAACTGCCTTTAGACATCAGCATAGGTTACCAAAGAAAGTGTTACAGTAAATTTTACTCTGAAATGTAACTAAATTATTGGCGAAACGTCAATCGAGACCTCCATGTGGAGACTAAAAAAGATTTTCTGTTCTGTTTGTACGTCTGTTTGTTTCGTGACAGCGGTCGCAAAAATCATGGTGTTGACTTTTAATTTGGTACACATGTTCACGAACCACACAGAATTAGCTTTATAGTTTTAGGTGTGTATTCCATTTGTACTTCGAGTACAGGGACACACCAAAGTTTTTCTTATCATTACGGCCTATGGATAAAATTCGTATGTTAATTTTTTGTGTCTAGATTATTTATGGATCGTGTACAGGGACACAACAAAATTTTTTATCATTACGGCCTATGGGGTGAATTTCGTTTAAGCGAATTTTAACTTCTTTACTCTGCAATCAACGAAATGAAATTAGCGTAATTATTGAGATGCTTAAATTCATGTTTTCCATAGAAATTAAATATCTGTGCTTGGGCTTCATAATTAATGTACAGGATCTTACAAAAGTATTCCGACAATGTCATGTAATCATCCAAATTTTGTCCAATTTCAAACAATTATTTTTGAAAAACATAGAAAATAAGTTGAAATGTTTTTATTGGTGTTCTTTAACAGAGAAAAGCAAAAGAATTTCATAACATTAGAACTTATGGGCAAATTTTTATCTAAGCGCATTTTAACGCGTTTATGCTGCATTCAGTGGAATTAACATATATTATAAACATACTTAAAAGCATGTTTTCTCTCTCTCTCTCAAAAAAAAAAAAAAAAAAAAAAAAAAAAAAAAGGGAGGTATGTATTAAGCTAAATATATATACAGGACAATACAAAAGAATTCCGAAGACATTCTGTAATCATTCAAATGATGTCAAATTAGGTTGAAATATAAGTGAGTTATAATTAATTAGGTGTACTATTTTTATTGGCGTATATAATAACGGTGGCTCTTTTTCAGGGACACACAAAAGAATATCGTACCATTATGATCTATAGACAGTATGTATTAAAAATATATTTTAACATGGTTACATTAAATATTATGAAATGTTATTAGAATGTTTAAAAGCGTGTTTTTCTGTGGAAAATTGTGGGCGTAGAATTGATAATAAGTTTACAGAGTTACACAGGGTAATCTTTTTGCATGCATGTTAGGACTCACCCGAAAGGAAAGAAAGCGAAACACATGTATTAGATTAGGAAGAAAATCAATGTCACTGATGTCATTTCTAGAAGTAAGTTAAAATGGAGCTGGGTTGGGCACTTTTCAAGAAGAAATGATGATAATGAACCACTAGTCGATACAACAAAAGACAGAGAAAGACACCAATGTGCCGTTGGAGAGATAAAATTGTGAAGTTTGGAAGAGCAGTATGGAGAAGAATTGCAGAAAACAGGGTAGATTGGAATTGAAGAGGCCTTCATTCTGCAGTGGACTGATAAAGGTTGAAATTTATGATGATAATGATATATATAATATGGAGTAAATAAATATTATCAATGGACTATTGAATAATGAGTGATGAAAATAGGACATTGAGGCTTCTGATCTGGAGATCATCTAGTTATTAATATTTTACTTTTTTTAGCCCTTTTCTCAGGAGTGTGATTTTAGCACTTGTGTGCAAGGTATTTTAAAATTTATTCAACGAATCACAATATTACCAGAAATATATTGCGCACAGCTATAAACCAGCATCGTAAATGTAAACACAGTTCCTTCAAATTGGAATCAATTTTCCAAATTTATGTGCAAAGTTTACTTCCAGAACATTTGATATTTTCATTACCTATCTTAAAAAGAATCTATTAGCAACATTTTCAGATTGCCCCCAAAAAGTTGAAACGAACTTGTTTTTAAATGACATTTTTAGCATATGGCCCACGGCCTAATATTCAGTGCTATGATCCTCAATTTTTCTAATGCTTGTAATATAATGAGGTAAGGGTATATGCGCCAAATCCGGTATAACGCCATATTATTATGCGTACCGTTGATGGCACTAAATCGGGGTTTGACTGTACATCCAAACTTTCGAATTTATAATATTAGTATAGATCTTGGAAGTGGTCTGACGATTTTGATGAAAGTTTGGGATTAGGGGATTTTTAGGTCGAAAAAAATGATTGGGCTTATCCCCATCTTCAAGAAAAGTCACATTCACTGTTAACTCTTTATCGGCCAGTTGCAACAACAGCAGAAATTGGGTTTACCCGGAAATGGATATAACGATTTTGATAAAAGTTTGGGGTTATGTGTTTTTAGAGAACTAAATTGATTGGACATATCCTCATCTTTAGGGAAATTCGCACTCATTACTAACCCATCAGCTGCTGGTTGAAAATTATGACAGAATTTAGGTTTACTAGGAAATGGATATGACGATTTTAATAAAAACTTAGGTTTAAGTGTTTTTTGAGATGCCAAATCTATCTGATTTTACCTCTTCGCGAAAATTAGCCTTCAGTGTTAACTCCTTTCTGCCCATTGCAAAATATGGCAGAAACTTGGTTTTCCCAGAAACAAACAGTTTTAACAAAAACATTGGAATAAGTTTTTTTTTTTTTTAATGAGAAACTTATCTGACATATCATCGTCTCAAGGAAAGTTAGCGTTCATTGCTGTGTTACCCCTCACTTCACCATAGCAAAATATGACTGGAATTTGGTTTTCTTGGAAATTGCTTGAACGATTTTGATAATTATTTAAGGTTTAGGGGATTTTTTATGAGACAATTCAAATTGAATTTTCTTCATCTTCAGGAAAATTAATGTTTATAGTCAACCTTCACTCCGCCTGTTGCAAAATTACAACAGAGAGTTTCTAGGAAATGGCTGTAATAATTTTGATAAAAACTAGCTTTAAGAGTTTTTGAGATGAGAAATCCGTTTTATTTTTCCTTATCTTCGTAGTGTTGACTGTTAACTTTCCACTTTCCATAAGGCAAAATATAACAGAGACGTGGTTTTCTTAGAAGTTGTTTGAAGGATTTTGATAAAAATTCAGATTTAGGGAATATTTGAGCTTACAATTAAATCATCAGTACAAAAATCTGACATTCTCTTTAGAACATTTCGCATTTACTTTTCTTTCTTTTTTTTTTTTTTTTACTCAAATGACTTTGAAGAATATTTAGAGTTGGTGTGTTTTTGAGATGACGGCGGGGTGCGTAATAATATTTTAATCTTTACTAACTAATTTTTTTATTAATTAAAACTTCTACATAGTGGACGCATCCCGTCAGAAAAATACTTTAAATTATAACTTCATAATGCAGCGAAAAATTTAACATAGATAACAAAAAATGTTGAAAGAGATTAGGATTTATTAGAAAGATACATGCCAGTGTTATTGGCAGATCTTCATTAAGCTTGTCATTGAGTACCCGGAATTCAATAGCGGAGGCGAAATTTGATATCAATCCTTTTTTTTTTTTTTTTTTTTTTTTTGGCTGCTTAAGAAAGGTAAGAGTTTATGCTAGGCGGGGTGACTTTTACAATAGTATTGTTTTTTATGAGATATCACTTCTTTTTGCAGGTTATGTATGTGCTTTTATAAATATGATACGTATGCATAAGAAAGGTAAGGTTTTTGCTGGGCGGGGTGACTTTTACAATAGTATTGTTTTTTATGAGATATCACTTTTTTTTGCAGGTTATGTATGCGCTTTCATAAATATAATACGTATGCATAATGAATATATTTGTGTAATAGATCAACAAAAATCGTGCGTGTTATGCATAGATGTAAATATAGTGTTAAAGATTTCTAAATAGTACTAGTTATTTTTATGTGATTTCTTTCTAAGAGGTTTAGTCACATTATAAAATGTCAATTTTTCGCGTTTTTAGCTTGTTTCCGCGTTAAAAAAGATCCTTCTCCGTTAAAAACACACTTTATCAAGGCACGTAATGGACTTGGCGATGAATTTGGCGACTTTATCGCACCTTGAAAACTATTTTGACGACCTTGATGATAAAACCTTTATTATCGATAGACCCATTGTCCAAGCTGTAACTCGATTATTACGGAAGTTACTATAAAATTCAGGATTAACCTTTTACATGCCACATTCAGATCCGGGGGATATTTAAATTAGTTTTTTACATATTTTGCCTTCTAATGCTCTAGTTTGTAGAACTATCATTAAAATGTATATAAAAAAAAATTTTAACATAATTTTAGATTATTAACTAGCAGGCTTTGCCCGCTTCGCTGGTCACTAAATTTAAAGGAAACTCTTTTCTATATAGCTTTATAAAAATAAAATAAAATACTAAAATTGCTCAAAATCTCGCTTCGGATCCCTGCTGCCTTCGGTAGCGATTTGGTCATCCGCTAAAACTCGGGCGCTTGTCCCTATTACCTGAGTGAGACAATGGTTTACCAATAGGCTTGCATTAAGTCCTTATTAGATAACAGTTTCGAAATAGATAGTATCGAAAAAAAAATGAAGTATCCCCTTTATATTTGAATCCCAGTTACATATGAACAACACTATACGTGGTGCACAAAATATTTGCTTTTACGTTATTTCCTATGTTTATTTTGTTTATCCCCGATCAACCATAAAACCATAATAATTTAATGCTATTAGATTTTAATATTATTATATTTTGTTTTATTTTAATAATGTAAGCTATTTAAACATGCCAGCCCATTTTTAGAAGCATTTGCTTATTTTTCTAAATTATGAGAATTTTTAAACTGTGGGGTAAAAGGGAAAATGGTAGAATAGGCCATTTTTAGAATTTTCTGTACATTTCCCCTTTTATGATTGAACTGTAATTTCTGTTTCATAAAATCAAGTCATCTTTCTATTATATCTGATAATTTTTTCAAGTCAGTATTCATAATATTTAATTTTTAAATGAATTTTTATTTCCATGTTCCCAAAGAGGAACATTGGCATGTAAAAGGTTAATGGCAGGCAGTCTATAAAAGGGGTCCCGTTCCGACCACTGAGGTAAGTTTCTCGCTAAGACTTTACGGAATAGATAGTTCTGCTTGACTAAGTCTCTACCAATGAATTGTAGCCTATTTCTGTATGTTATGACTGTGGTATCGTTTGTGCCGTGATTTTTATGTTGTCAGATGTTATTTAAGCTGCGTTTTCTGGTGAAACTCAAGTTGATACTGGGTTTAACAGACCTGTAATCTTCCGGAATATTCTGTAAATAATTTTTTAAACCTCTGCAAGGTTCTTCTTCCATTCACAGAAAATTCACAAGCCCCGAGTGCGCAACAATATGTTTGTCTAATAAGAATTATATATTATGTGAGTGTGTAATTCTTAGGGAACCCATGTTTATGAATATGTATTTATATGATGCCTGCGTTTCATATTGACATTCGAATGAATTTGCATTGTATTTATTACTTTAAACTCTACTTAAAGCCACTTACGTCATTGTCATTGCTTGTAATTTCATACTTAACTAGTTGGCATAGGTGGACTCTGCTCAGTTCCCCATCATATTTATGTTCTCATAAATTTCTAGTTTGAGAGATATAATCATGTAAAAAGAAATGAATTTGACAAAAGCTTGATACAGTGACAGAATGAAAACCCCGCCTAATAGGCTATCCACCGTTCACTTCGATATATTTATCTTATTCTAATCTATTAATTTATTTTATCAGGGTCAATTCCGTTGTTTAGTTTTCATGCTACTATTTCCAATGCAATAATCTTCAAAATTCATATTTATATGAAAAATTTACAATTTCGCTATGTTGGTAAAATCGTAAATTACGAATAATTTACGAAATTTTCCTATTAGAATATTTGTATTCAATCATGTTCAAACAAATATCATAAATGTAATTTTGAAGTTGTCTAATGTATTTATGAGCCTCAAAATGACAGTTTATGCTCAATTTTACCTTATTCTGGCATGTTAAGTAAATCGTAAATTCCAAATAACTTACGAATTTTTTTAAATTGGACAAATCATATTCTATGATATTCATGCCAGTATTCTAAATAATATTTCGAAAGTGGTTTGACATCTTTACGTTGAAAATATCCCTCAAGATTGGCGTTTATGTGAAATTTTGCTCTATGCTGCCATGTTAAGAAATTCGTAAATTTCCAATTACTTACGAAATTTTTATATTGGAAAATTCATAGTCATTAATATTCATACCAGTGTCTTAAATAATATTTCAAAAGTTGTCTGACATCTTTACGATGAAAATATCTCTCAAAATTGACGTTTATGGGAAATTTTGCCCTATACTGCCATGTTAAGAAATTCGTAAATTTCCAATAACTTGCGAAATTTTCAAAGTAACATATTTATAGTTACTGATGTTCCTTCCGGCATCAAAACTGATATTTTAAAACTGGTCTGACATTTTTACAGTAAAAAGTTTCCATTTAATGCACGTTTATGTGAATTTTTGTCCTATTCTCCCATGTTAAGAAAATCGTAAATTTTGAATAACTTACGAAGTTTTTAAATTCGAATGTTGCAAATAAATAGGGTTCTTGCCAGTGTCGAAAGTAATATTTTAAAACTGATCTGACCTCTCTGCGACAATTTGTTCTTGAGATATCGTGTACACAGACTAACAAACTAACGGACTTACACACTAACAGACTAACAGACACCCTACAGACAGACACCATAGAAATTTTGTCATTTTCGGATTCCTCACACCTGAAAACGTGTAAAAAAGTCAAAAAACCGAGGTCGAAAATTTTCACGATTACCTAAGTTCCCCATACCTATAGTATGATGGGGAACTAAAAATATGAATTCATTTCACTCGACTTTCTGAACATTTAATAATTAATGACGTTTAAAAAGTGGCTTTGCAGCCAACATAGAATTTCGACTAAATCAATTTATGCATTTCGAATTAGGGTTGATTAAATTTATAATCTCGGATTAAGGATTTCGAACGAATTTATTTAAATTCAAATTTTTCAACTTTTACTTAAACACAAATCAGGATATAATTAAATGAGAATAAGTTTAAATCTACTTACCCCTCTGCCAGCAGTCCGGGATTAGTAAAACTAGTACTGCTAATACATAGACTCTGAAACCTACGATATCCTTCAAACTACACTTTATTTGATACATGACTGATTTAATATTGATTATTAATATTTAAGAATGATGAATGGAAATATTATGAATACGATTATAAGATTTTTAATAGTTCAGATTCTATTGTTCCGAGATACCTTGTACCTCGTCCGGATTCGAAAAAGCGACTGAAACAAAACTGCTCAGCGCCGTTCTAAATCAGTTCCTATGTGCGCACCTTCTCCTTCTCTTCCTCCCCGACATCCTCCGGGGGGGGGGGGCTGAGCATGGCAGACTGGCAATCCGATTCACCGGTCTTGTGATGACTCCAGATGGTGTCTTCAGACTCACAACTCGAATGATGCCATCCTCACCAGGATGGACTTCCAGAATTCGGGCAAGGGTCCAGTGTGCTGGCTGAATTGAGGGTTCTAAGACCAGGACTAGCTGACCAGGTTGCAGATGTGTATTGCCGCTCGTCCACTTTCCTCTTGATTGGAGTGCCGTCAAATAAGACTTGGCCCATGTACTCCAAAATTGCTTCTTGATCTGCTGGACGAGTTTCCACCTGGAAGAAAAACTGGTACACAATGGATTAGGTTGGTTAAAAGAGTGTTCAGGAAGCTGGAGAAGCGGAGCCCCAATTAAGAAATGTCCTGGTGTAAGCACTAAGAAATTGTTGGGCTCGGTGGAAAGTGGGACTAAGGGGCGAGAATTTAAGCAGGCTTCAATGTTACTTAGAATCGTAGCACACTCCTCAAACGATAGGCAACTGCCTTTACATGCTTTAAGTAAATGGCGTTTAGCCAATTTAACGGACGATTCCCATAGGCCGCCAAAGTTAGGCCCGTAAGGTGGCATAAAATGCCAATGAATTTGTCTATTTGCTACAAATTCCTGAATAGTGTTGGTTTTTGAAAGTGTCACGAGTTTCTTCAAATGGGCATGGGCACCAACAAAGTTGCGTCCGTTGTCAGAATAAATGTCAGTTGGATAGCCTCGACGCGCTATGAATCTTTGTAGGGCATATAAAAAATGTTCAGTTGCTAAGTTCGTGACTAATTCGAGATGAATTGCCTTGGTGCTCATGCAGATGAATAGACAAATATAGGACTTAAATTTTGTTTTTGTTCGTTTATGTTCACACTTTGTTTGAATAGGGCCTGCATAATCAAGGCCAACATGTTGAAATGGTCTACAAGGGTTGACTCTTGCACTGGGAAGGTCACCCATCATTTGTTGAATTGGGGTCGGTTGGACTTTGGCACATGTGACACATTTACGAAGCTCTTTTTTCACAGTGGATCTACCATCAGGAATCCAGTAAGACTGGCGAATGAGATTTAATACTAGGTCGACACCTCCATGAAGACTATACGTGTGAAAATGTCTTATTAATGTCGATGTAAAAGGGTGATTCTTAGGTATGAGTATTGGATGTTTAGTATCATAGGGCAGAGTGATGTTTCTATCAATTCTACCTCCCACTCTCAATAGATTTTCTGAATCAAGAAACACATTGAGGTTTTTTAGTTTACTGCTGTTTGCCACGGGTTGGCCGCGCTGCAAAAGGGCGATTTCTGAAGCAAAGGACCTTTGTTGGACGAATTTAATAACCATTTTTCTAGCTTCTGAAATTTCTTGTACTGAGACTGGTCCTTTCAATTTTGTAGCATTTCTAATATTATTTATAAATCGCTTCATAAATGCAATTACCCGAAAAAGTTTATTACTTGATGAAAATTTTGAAACCAAATCCTCTATAACGGATTCTTGCTTTGGAATTGACTCTATTAGTCCAGGAATTCCCACAATTGTACATGGGACTGAGGTAGCAATCTTGGACTCATGATCTGAGACCGGAATCTTTGACCAATCAGGTCCAGACCACCACAAGTTAAAAAGGTTTAATTTGTCGGGTAACAGCCCACGGGTTGCACAATCTGCTGGGTTAAGTTTGCTTGGTAAGTGATGCCATGATGTGGGGTCTGTGAGAGCCCTAATTTTGGTTACTCGGTGTAGGACATATGTGTTGCCCTTTAAGGGTGGATTTAAGATCCAACTACGGGCGATTGTTGAGTCTGTCCATAGGAGAATGTCCTCAACCTGATAATCCAGCGAGCTCTGGACGACTGCCAAAAGTTCCGAGAGTAATACAGCCGCGCATAGCTCCAACCTAGGCAAGGTAATGGGTTTTAAAGGAGCTACACGGGTTTTAGCTGCAATCAATTTTAAAGATGAGTTCTGACTTGGGCGTATATAAATTACGGCAGCATATGCCTTTGTGGACGCATCACAAAATCCCAGAATCTGGAAAATAGGTTCAGACTTCAGGTCTAAAAATCTGGGTACTGACATGGCCTTAAAGGAAGCAATTTTTTCATAAAATTCGTTCCACCTGGTTTGAATGTCTGGTGGTAAAGGATCATCCCAACCAAGTTTTAGCTTCCAAACATCTTGTAGAAGCAATTTTAAAAGAATAGTGGCAGGGGATAACAGACCCAAAGGGTCGAAGATGCGTGCAATTACGGACAACAATTGTCGTTTAGTTTTAACGTTTTCTTCTGTGTTGACGCCAACCTGCAGTGTATCCGATGTTAAATTCCAGTTTAGTCCTAAAATACGTTGGGATTGATCGGGGTTTAAGGATAATTCCTGATTTGTTGATTTTAAAGGTTCTGGGACCTGAACTAGAGCTTCCACATAATTTGAAGCCCATTTTCGCAGCTTGAAGCCCCCAGCATTAAATAATGCCTGAAGGTCTGTGACCAATGATTGAGCGGCTTCGATTGTTTCAGCCCCTCCAAGGAAATCGTCCATATACAGGTTGTTGCGGGCAGCCTGCACAGCTACGGGAAAATTGGGTTCTTCATCGTTTAATAGCTGTAATATGGTACGCAGGGCTAAAAATGGAGCACAGGCTGTGCCATAAGTAACAGTGTTCAATTTATACACTCTGAGTGGATCTGAAACATTGGCCCTCCAAAATATTCTTTGAAAGTGTGTATCAGGCTCTGCGACTAGAACCTGCCTAAACATCTTCTCGATATCACTCGAGAGGGCAACTTTATTTAAACGAAATCTAATTAGATTGCTAAAAATACTGGATTGGAGTTTTGGCCCTTTGTACAAATAGGAGTTCAGGGATTTGCCATTTGTAGTTAAGGCCGACGCATTGAACACTACCCGTAGTTTTGTAGTGCTACTATTTTCATTTATAACTCCATGATGGGGCATATAATAATTGGGTTGACGATTAAGCTCTTCAGCCTTTAGTAAAGTCATATGACCTAAATCGGAGTACTCACACATAAACTGAGCATACTCCTTTTTTAGTTTGGGATTCTGTGCAAATCGATTTTCCAGTTTCTTAAACATTTTTAGTGCACAGTTGGCACTTTCCCCCAAATCTATCTCATCATGGAGGGGTAATTTTACAACATAGCGGCCTTCGGGGTTGCGCTTGGTGGAAGATTTATATAGTTCCTCTGCCGGATCGGTTCCGTTTTCACTCTTAGAAGATATTATGGGCTGATTGTCAAAGAAATCGTTCAAGTTAAGGCAGAGAAACGATGAGCTATATGTTGATTCTGGTTCCATTCCATCCCTTGAGAGGGGGCCACTGAGTAAATACCCAAGTGAACTGGGAATGGCAGATGGTTCTCCTGGCCTTCCCGATATCGGTGTGCCACAAATTAGTGACGCAAAAATATCTGCACCTAATAAAACTTCGATGGGTTGTTGCTTGAAGAAATTCATGTCCGCTAATTGAAGATTGTTTGTATGTGGCCAAGACGTCGTTTGCACCCGGAAATTCGGCAGAGGGGCAGTAACCCTATTTACTACTAGCGCTTTTAAGTTCCTATACTCGTTAGCGAAATATGGCGAGAATGAGAATTCCGTAAAATTTAAAACAGTTTCTGCGGAAAGACCGTTTATGCCTATAAGTCGATGAGAAGTGCCAAACAAAGGCAAATTTAGCTTCTCAACGCAGTCCTTTGTTATGAGACTATTTTGTGAGGCACTATCAACTAACGCCCGACATTGAATAATTTTGCCGTTAGGTGACCTAACCTTTATAAGGGCGGTAGCCAATAACACCTTTAGGTTACTAAAATTTGCATTAGATTGTGAACTATTGGCCACCGACGTAGTAACAAGGCCGCCTCCCTGATCTGCAGAATTCTGTGTATAAATGTGCAGAAGAGTGTGATGTGAACCTGCACATACTTTACATTTAATATTAATTCTACATTGACGCACTTGATGATTAGTTCGCAAACAATTTTCACACAGTGATTTTGATTTAACTAAGTCCCATCGCTCTTGAACACTAATTCGATTGAATTTGGGACATTTAAACAATTGATGTACTTGAGAACAGGCGACGGATTTATTTTCTTTGACTAGTATTGAATTATTGACACAAGATTTTTTTACACTACTACCTTCTACTGGCTTCTTAAACATTCCTGGTTTATTTTCAAGCTTTGTTTGACTCGAAGCTTCCCTTTCAATGAATGTACGAAACGAATTTAAATCGGGAATAGTTTGCGTATTCTCTAGACTGAGCTCCCACCTATGCCTAACGGATGAGTCCAATTTTGAGATCATGAAATTTATAAGAATAAGATCGCTAAGAGGATTAGATTCCAATCCGAGGGTCGATAAATTTCGCACCGCTTCGTTACAAGTATCTATTAAATTGAAAAACGATTTAGGATCATCCGCTTTGTTTACTTTTACTGAAAAGATTTTATTTATTTGAGTTATAGCTAATTGACGTTTATTTTCGTAGCGCTGAGTAAGAATTTCCCAACAGTGTTTAAGATTTTCCGATTGTAACGAAAATCCACGAATAAGTTTTGATGCACTACCTCTTACACACGATTGGAGGTATTGTAGCTTTTCAACCTCACTAAGGCTGTCATTATCCAGAATAGATGATTTAAATAAATTTTTAAATGACAACCAAGATTCATTATCCCCGTAAAAATAAGGAATTTCAAGTTTAGGGAGACTAATATGCGAATTAACAGAAGTCCCGGGTTTGGTACGTGCATCATTATTTACATTTGGAGTATTTGATTGCGATTTACTCTCTAATACAATGGATAATTCTAACAGAATGTCCCTATTCTTTAACACCTCTTCAGAGTTTTCATCGTTTTCCTCTTCGGAAAAATTTGTAACTATATCCTCGAATTTAACCTCCAGTGCATTTACCTTATCTTTTAAGATTTTTAATCTGGCTTGATCGCCTTTATCACAATCATTGACTTTCGATTTTATAAATTCTATTTCTTTAATTACATTTTCAAATTTTATCACTTCATTAGATTTTGGGAACAACGCACTCTGTTCGGTGTCATTCGCCCTTGTTTTTCCCTTTCTACCCATCTTATGAGTAAACTAATTACAAACAATTAAATTTAAATATGAATTAATCGATTGAATTAAATTATTCTGCAGATCAGGAAGTAAAACAAAACAAAAATATAAGAACAAATGAAAAGAAACACACATAATAGAATAGTTCCTTTTTTTTTTTTTTTTTTTTTTACTGAAATAAATAAACTAATAAAATATTAAATGCACCCTTTTCATTCTCATACACTCATTTATTCAACAATTACTTAACATGAAAGTTTATTTCTGAAATTCCAAACCAAAACTTTCGGTTTGAAACCCAAACTATTTTGAATTACGTTTTCTCTCAAAACAAAACTTTTAAGTATGCATGAAAACGAAACTACTTTGAATTACGTTTTATATCAAAACAATTTAACTTTGTATTAATGATTTATTTCCACAAATTAATTTTAATTTACTTTAAAGTTCTTATACAGATAATTTAATCCTACGTAAACAAAAGAATTTTTTCACTTTACAATTTTTTTTTTTTTTTTTTTAATTTAACGAATTACGATTAATTATATTATCTAGTTATATTAATAGATAATTAAACCTCCGTGAATCGACGGACCACTATGGCTTTGCAGCCAACATAGAATTTCGACTAAATCAATTTATGCATTTCGAATTAGGGTTGATTAAATTTATAATCTCGGATTAAGGATTTCGAACGAATTTATTTAAATTCAAATTTTTCAACTTTTACTTAAACACAAATCAGGATATAATTAAATGAGAATAAGTTTAAATCTACTTACCCCTCTGCCAGCAGTCCGGGATTAGTAAAACTAGTACTGCTAATACATAGACTCTGAAACCTACGATATCCTTCAAACTACACTTTATTTGATACATGACTGATTTAATATTGATTATTAATATTTAAGAATGATGAATGGAAATATTATGAATACGATTATAAGATTTTTAATAGTTCAGATTCTATTGTTCCGAGATACCTTGTACCTCGTCCGGATTCGAAAAAGCGACTGAAACAAAACTGCTCAGCGCCGTTCTAAATCAGTTCCTATGTGCGCACCTTCTCCTTCTCTTCCTCCCCGACAAAAAGGTTGAATCGGAAGAATAATTTAGTAAGTAACCGAATGTGAGAACTTTTTCATTAGAAAACTGTCATGTCATTTGGCGATTGATGCTCACAATGAGACCCAACGGTAATTCAGTCTAAGGAATAAAGTATTTCAGATGCTTTTTGCTAGTGTATTTCATAAATAATTGTAAAAATTTTGCCTTTAATACAGCCAAGATCGTAGCCAGATAAAAATTTCAGAGTAGGTTCAATATTTAGTATGTAATATTAAGTGTTTAAAATGAAATATAATAAAAAAAAATTTCGACAAATCTGCAAAATTTTTCTGAGTTTTTAAACTAAACAAATACTCTTCCTTTAGCTACGATCTTGAATAAAGCTAAATGTTTCAAATTTAATTTGGTAGTTTATCGTATGGGCCATGAAAGAGTGTTAATTCTTCCACGACCGCAAGTTGGCTAAAAGTATTTTGAAAAATGCATTTTCACCGTGTTCTGAACTATTCTGAAAGTTTCAAATGTCTAGCTAGTTGGGAAGTTAGTTAAATAAATTTTCTGTCGAATCATATAAACGCTGCCGAAGGCAGTAGGGACCTGAAACAGTTGACTAAAAGTGTTAAAAAATATATTGTCACCGTGTTTTGAGCTATCCTGAAAGTTTCAAATGTCTAGCTAGTCGGGAAGTTAGTTAAAAATCGATTGCAAGCTTTGTGCTGGTAACGCTGCCGAAAGCAGCAGGAACCCGAAACAGTTGGCTAAATATATTTAAAAAAAAAAAAATGCATTTTCACCGTATTCTGAACTATTCTGAAAGTTTTAAATGTCAAGCTAGTCGGGAAGTTAGTTAAATAAATTTTCTGTTGAATCATATAAACGCTGCCGAAGGCAGTAGGGACCTGACACAGTTGACTAAAAGTGTTAAAAAATATATTGTCACCGTGTTTTGAGCTATCCTGAAAGTTTCAAATGTCTAGCTAGTCGGGAAGTTAGTTAAAAATCGATTGCAAGATTTGTACTGGTAACGCTGCCGAAGGCAGCAGTAACCCGAAACAGTTGGCTAAAAGTATTAAAAAAAATTCTTTTTCACCGTGTTCTCAGCTATTCTGAAAGTTTCAAATGCCTAGCTAGTCGGGAAATTAGTTAAATAAATTTTCTGTCGAATCATATAAACGCTGCCGAAGGCAGTAGGGACCTGAAACAGTTGACTAACAGTGTTAAAGAATGTATTGTCACGGTTTTCTGAACTATTCTGAAAGTTTCAAATGTCTAGCTAGTCGGGAAGTTAGTTAAAAATCTATTGCAAGATTTGTACTGGTAACGCTGCCGATGGCAGCAGGAACCCGAAGCAGTTGGCTAAAAGTATTTAAACGCATTTTTACCGCGTTCTCTTTATAGGTTCATAGTTGTGTGTTACCTCCAGCATACATATCAAATGCAGCGTTTAGACGCTATCGTATTCACTGATTCACATATATGCATAACTCTTTATTATAAAAAACGGAAAAAGAATTCAGAAGACCTCAAAACTCATAGAAACACAAAAATTTCAAATTTGAATTTTTCCATGATAATATTTCTCGTATATAATATATGATCGGAATTTAATTATATGTATTCTTCCATCATCCGTAATTTTATAAAGTTAACGAATCGCTCTTTTATTTAATCCGCCACATTACTTTTGTTAAAAGTCTGTTTAGCGCATCCTTTAAGCATTTATTTATTTCGAAATCCAAATTTATCAATTATTTTTTACTTTCCGAACACTATAGTGAGGAAAGTATTGTAACCATGTCAAAAATCCGAATTTGAGATTTTGATGTTTCTATACGTTTCGAGGTCCCCTGAGTCCGTTTTCACTATTTTTGCGATGATGTATGTATGTGTGTATGTCTATGAGTGAACACGCTAGCGTCTAAACGCTTTGTTCGAATAAGCTGAAAGTTGGTACGTATATTGTAAGTCACCATAGTACGAACCCTATTGATTTTGGTGAATCTAGCACTTATAGTTTTTTTACAGGGACACAATTTTTTTTTTTTTTTTTATCATTATGGCCTATGGTACCAAACTCTTAAAAGTGCGATAGCATCTAAACGCCTTATTCAATTGAGCAAAAAAAAAAAAAATATATATACACATATTATAGGTCACAGATACTCAATCTGTATAGATTTTGGAGAATCTAGCACTTATAGTTTTTTTTACAGGGACACAAAGAAAAATTCTTTATCATTATGGCCTATGGGCCAAATTTTAAAAAGTGTGATAGCGTCTAAACGCCTTATTAATCTGAGCAAAAAATTTGTACACATGTTATAGGTCACAGTTGCACCAACTGTATAGATTTTGGTGAATCTAGCACTTACAGATTTTTTTACAGGGACACAAAGAAAAATTCTTTATCATTATGGCCTATGGGACCAAATTTTTAAAAGTGCGATAGCATCTAAACGCCTTATTCAATTGAGCTGGAAATTTTTATGAATATTATAAATCACTGTTGCACTAACTATTAGGTTGTTCGATAAATAATTTCGTTTTTTTTTTTCATGTTTTTCAAAGTGAATTTATTTATATTAACAACAAACATTAATCAATGATATATTGACCATTTTGTTGGATGACCTCTTGCCATCTTTCGGTAAATTGAAAAATTCCACGTTCGAAGAAGCCTTGGTTTTTAGAAGCGAAGGTTTTAAAAAACGAAATTATTTATCGAACAACCCAATATAAGCATTTTGGTGAATCTGGCATTTATAGGTTTTTACTGGGACACAACGAAAAATTCTTTATCATTATGATCTATGGGCTCAAAGTTCAGTAGCGTTAAATAAAACATCGTGTAATATATGGAGAAAAATACTCTAACACTCTATTATGGTTTTCTCTCTTTTGTTTGTTTAACAACTCCTTTTTCTTTACTTTATCTACAAAACTGTTAATTACTCAATGCTTGAAAAGTCGAGTGGAGTCACTCCAGATTTTTTTTATTAATAAACATGTTTCTTGTAAAAATTTTAAGAAAAAAGTGTCTTTTAATTTATTTCAATCCATTTTTGTAAAAAAAAAGTAAAGAAAGAAAGAAAGAAAAATAAAAATAGAATTTATTACTATTTAATGTCTTGTTAAATGACAAAATTAAATTCATTGAAAAAAAGCGCCCTCTCTTGACGAAATCTCGAAATTTTTGGGTTAAATATCACAAAATTGAAAATAACTACCCTGTATATTGACTAAAAAAATTTTCGATTACAAAAGACACTAGTACAGGTTAGAAGGAATGTCCTAGCTGCAGAACTCTAGGCTCAATCGCTGTCAACAATCGCTGTCTTAACAATAACAACAAGAAGAAGGAAAATCAGAAGAATGTAACCGGCAAATTTCGGGTTTTCCAAGTTATATAACTCAGGCCCCTTAATTCGGAACGACATGCAAATTTGTATGTTTTGTCTTAAGGGTGCCTTAAGGGTGTCTTAAGGGTCTCAAGGTCTGTGCAAAAAACCATAGGTCTTGGGAATCAAGGAGCTGAGATACAGGTAGTCGAAAAGTCCGAGATGCTATGTCGGCCTTGTAGCGTTTACCATTGGCTTTCCTACTTTGTAAATTTCATTTGTTTTTCGCTTAATGTTTGTTTTAGCTTAGCGGGGCGGAACGCTACCGCGTTCCTTGATAATTATCTTTAAACAAATCACTGTATTACACAACGAAGGATTTTTACAATGAGATCATGTGAACTCTGTCATCCAGTTACTAAAATAAATAAAAAGAGAATGCAAGAGGGTGGTTGTGAGGTGGGCTTTTTCTGTCACCCTTTTTAAAGTATGTTAAAAAAATAGTTAAGCATTTTATGTATATAACAAATTTTGTTACATAAAAATCTTAATTTGTGTCATCGTTAGTTATTTCGCCTATTAAGTTTAGTTATTAATATATTTAATGTTAGTTTATTAAGTCTATAATTTCGCAATTTTAGTCTATTAAGTCTATATATTTGAGGTAAAATCTTGTTGTGAGGCCTGTATATATGTTTTTCTCACATTTACACAATTTAAATGTTCTACAGTTGCCGGAAAAATACGATTATATAAATGATTTCCTAACCCATATTTTTTTCAAAAATTTCAAAAACATTTCTCTGTCTCTAAACAATTCACTCAAAAAATTCAAGTACATTCATCTTGTTTTCCGAAAATAGGTCTATCTTTCGCTAGATAAAATAGCAAAAATAGAAAAGCATACTGAATATTTAACTGTCGATCAAGTTATCCTCATAAATAATTAGAATGCTGGTTGCCATGGTCATCAAAACTAGACAGCAAACAGGTTGCCATATCATGTTGCAAAGAATCTAGAACGACATCGTTATATTGCCTCCTAGATAGAGGAAAACCTACCGTCGCGCACGCGTAGAAAACTACATTAACGTTACTTTATTTGGTTATTTATGCTATTTTGGCGAGTTTTATTAATTAGGAAAAAACATGTTTGTTTACAAATTATTCCGTCCGTATCATGAAATGACACAGTATCAAAACTAAGAATATACAGAAAAATGTGCATAATCTATAATAATAAAAGGAAAGGTTTGTCTGTCTGTCTGTCTGTCTGTCTGTCTGTCTGTCTGTCTGTTCTTTTATACGTTCAGCCCCTATTAAACGCAGAAGTACAAGAATTGACATACGGATGCTGTGGAGCCTTTCCGATGTTTTCCTCGAAACAGAATTTAAAAATCTTAATTAGTTTCGGAGATATTAATTAAAATGTTGACCCATATCGATCGCGAAAATGACCAAAAATCCTTATTGCTTAAAAAGAGGCATTCTATCAGCATTCAGCAGACGATTTTAACGGATGTCTCGAACGGAAAGAAAACATGTGCAAGTCATTAATGTCACATGATCTTTAACTGGGGTTAAAAATTGCAAATTTCAAAGTGCTTCAAATTTTCTTTTTCGTACACAACACTTAATATACAACCTATTCAGCACAAAACCAACCTGCAGTTAAAATTTCATCAAATTTCATTAATAAACAAAGCAGTTACATTTTAATTGCAAATTAAATTTTATTCTCACAAGTAATCTATCTTTCAATAGACGAAAGGAGTTTCCATAGCAACAAAATACATTTGAAGGAACTAAAAAATACTTTTTCTTTTTCTTTTTATTTCCATTACCCGACTACCGTGGTATAGGTTTTGGCGAAATAAAAAATATTTATTTTTCTTTTTACTTCCATTAATAAAACTACCGTAGATAATGGAATTAGAGATTTCACGTGATTTACATGTTTCATAATATCCTGATTAGGTTTTCTTTTGTATCACAGCTACTAATTAAAATAATATCATAAGTAACACATTATTTGAAAGCTTTGTTGATTTGGAATTGAACAGTAGATTACAGAAATTTCTACCGCCAGATATTTTAAAATTTCGATATTTCAAATTCCAATTAAATTATTTTTGATACATCATTCGAAAGATATTTTAAAGTTCTTTTAAATTATCGAAAGTTTTCACCAGATTTACACGCTTTGAGGTTTCTTGAATTAGTTTTCTTTTGTATCTCAGCTACTAATTAAAATAATTTCATGAGTAATGCATCATTAGAAAGCTTTTTTAGATTTGGAATCGAACAGTGGAATACAGAAATTTGTACCGCCAGATGGCGCTGTAATATTTAAAAATTTCAAAATTTCAATTTCTAATTATGATTAAATTATTTTTAATACATCATTCGAAAGATATTTTAAAGTTCTTTTAAATTATCGAAAGTTTTCACCAGATTTACACGTTTTGAGGTGTCCTGAATCAGTTTTCTTTTATATCTCAGTTATTAATTAAAAAAAATTTCATAAGTAATACATCATTTGAAAGCTTTGTTGACTTCATACACATTTTAAAGTACTTTTACATTTTCGAAAATGGAATTCGAGATTTCACCCGATTTACACGTTTTGAGGTTTCCTGATTACGTTTTCTTTTGTATCTCAGCTACGAATTAAAATAATTTTATAAGTAATACATCATTAGAAAGCTTTTTTGATTTGGAATCGAACAGTGGATTACAGAAATTTCTACCGCCAGATGGCGCTGTAATATTTTCAAATTTCATTATTTCAATTTCTAATTATGATTAAATTATTTTTAATGCATCATTCGAAAGATATTTTAAAGTTCTTTTATATTATCGACAGTTTTCACCAGATTTACACGTTTTGAGGTCTCCTGAATTAGTTTTCTTTTGTATCTCACCTACTAATTAAAATAATTTCGTAATTAGTACATCATTAGAAAGCTTTTTTGATTTGGAATCGAACAGTGGAATACAGAAATTTGTACCGCCAGATGGCGCTGTAATATTTAAAAATTTCAATATTTCAATTTCTAATTATGATTAAATTATTTTTAATACATCATTCGAAAGATATTTTAAAATTCTTTTAAATTATCGAAAGTTTTCACCAGATTTACACGTTTTGAGGTGTCCTGAATCAGTTTTATTTTGTATCTCAGCTACTAATTAAAATAATTTCATAAGTAATACATCATTAGAAAGCTTTTTTGATTTGGAATCGAACAGTGGAATACAGAAATTTGTACCGCCAGATGGCGCTGTAATATTTTAAAATTTCAATATTTCAATTTCTAATTATGATTAAATTATTTGTAATACATCATTCGAAAGATATTTTAAGTTCTTTTAAATTATCGAAAGTTTTCACCAGAATTACACGTTTTGAGGTGTCCTGAATCAGTTTTTTTTTTTTTTTTTTTTTTTTTTTTTTTTTTTTGTATCTCAGTTATTAATTAAAAAAAGTTCATAAGTAATACATCATTTGAAAGCTTATTTTAGTTGATAAAAATTTTAAAGTAGTTTTACATTATCGAAAAATGGAATTCAAGATTTCACCCGATTTACACGTTTTGAGGTGTCCTGATTAGGTTTTCTTTGGAACAATAGATTACAGAAATTTCTACCGCCAGATGGCGCTGTAATATTCATCTAATATTCTAATTATGATTAAATTATTTCTAATACATCATTCGAAAGATATTTTAAAGTTTTTTTACATTATCGAAAGTGGAATTCGAGATTTCACCTGATTTACAATTTAAAGTGTCCTGATCAGGTTTTCTTTTGCATCTTAGCTAATTGAGTAAGAATAAGTAACTGGAATGGAACAATAGATTACAGAAATTTCTACCGCCAGATGGCGCTGTAATATTCATCTAATATTCTAATTATGATTAAATTATTTCTAATACATCATTCGAAAGATATTTTAAAGTTCTTTTGCATTATCGAAAGTGGAATTCAAGATTTCACCTGATTTACAATTTAAAGTGTCCTGATCAGGTTTTCTTTTGCATCTCAGGTAATTGAGTAAGACCGTTCAAAATTGGTATATGCAAGTTAATTAGGAGGGGGCTGGAACTGTGGGGAAGGAATAGGCGCGCAGCGCGCATGGGTTTGGGACCCGGTGCGAGTTTTTACCCGATGATAAAAGATTTTTTTTTAATTTTATTTTCTTAATAATAAAAGTTTGAGTTGAGAAGGAATATGCGTGTACAGCGCACGTATATCCTCAAGTGTGCGCGCGCAGCGCGCATGGGTCTGCGCTGCCGAAGGCAGTGGCGTCCCGGTGTGAGTTTTTACCCGATGCTAAATGATATATTTTTTAATTCCTTTTCTTGAGAATGAAAGTTTATGAGTAATAACATTGAATTTTGAGAAGTCATAAGGATAGTGAAGGGATACGTGCGCGCAGCGCACGGGTCTACGCTGCCGAAGGCAGTGGGGACCCGGTGCGACATTTTTCCCGATCAGAATTTTTTTTTTCTCTTTTTTTATCACATGATACAAATTAATGCAATTTTGAGAATTCATTAATTATTGTGATTCATTTAAAAATAGTGACCAGCGAAGCGGGCGTAGCCTGCTAGTAATAATAATAAAAAAAAAAATAATAATAATAAAAAAATATAAATACATATTTACAAAGTAGAATTATACACTAAGCGGCCAAAAATATATATATATATATATATATATATATATATATATATATACAAAGTAGAATTATACACTAAGCGGCAAAAAAAGAAAAAAAAAAAAAAAAAGCCGCACTGCAGAAAAATTGACTTATACCTTTTCATTTGTAATAACTTCAAAACTAACGGTTGAATCAAATAAAACTGTCATGTTTGCATAATATCAAAGAGATGAAATGATACCTTTGTACATTTTTGATTTAATAATTCACTTTATTCCACTCTACGAAGTAATTATTAAAAATCTACATAAAACATTCTTTTTAAACGTAATATTATAAACATATACTTTGTACTGTATTATGATTTATTATATGATATAAATAAGTTATATTTTAATACATGAAATAAAACTATTTATTTGTTAGATCTAAGCAATTTTTTAATAAAAATATGTATTCTGCATTGAGTTATTCCACCTTTATATGGAATTAGCCACCTTCGGCGACCAGCTGGTTCGCGATCCCTGAAAAATCCGACTTTACGAAACTCCCGCTCGGTGGCGCCTTTTTCCCGTTTCAGGTCTAATAACAGCTTATTGCTATATCATGAAAATAGCTTATTGAAATCGCAGTAAATTCCCGTGCGGTAGCGCCTTCGGCGCCCTCTTCCCTTTTCAATATCTTGAAACAGCCTGTTCATTCACCATGTTATGATCTTTCAAATTTCTGACTTCAGCTAAGTCCCGCTCGGTGGCGGCTGCGGCGCCTTATCCCCGTTTTAGAACATGCATTACTTATGAAATTATTTTGATTAGTAGCTGAGATACAAAAGAAAACCTAATCAGGACACCTTAAAACGTGTAAATGAGGTGAAATCTCGAATTCCACTTTCGATAATATAAAAATGAAATTATACTCATTAGAAGCTGAAATACAAAGATAATACAAAGATTTTTTTTAAAGATTTGTGTCTGACTTATCTGTGGTTTTCTCCAAAACTTGCTTAATTCCGGGCTATATACCGTTGAAAATTATTAGCACGAAATGTGAGCGAAATGCTGAATTTGAAACTGTAAAATATAAAAGAATAAAAATTTTCTGGTTTTTCCGTAGTTTTCTCCGAAAGTTTCGTACAGAATTTGAACGGCTTATATCATTTTAATAGCCTGCAATAAAAATACTTTAAAATATCTCTTGAATAATGTATTATGTATTACAATAATGAATATCTTTGATATATTTTAGACTCAAAATGGCTAATCTATCAAGGGCGATTAACGATTTCTATTGAAATCCGTCTAAAATTTAAGAATTCCAAAACTGCTTTTTTACAACCGAATTCATAAAAAAAAAATCTGGTGTGAAACAACCACACGACTTCCATTACCCACTATTACACGTATTATATGCATTTTTTTGAGAGATAATGTGATCAGAAAACATAAAAGTGACCTAAAGAGAAAATCGTTAGAGCCATTTTTGAGGTACCAACATTTACAAAAAATCAATTATTGACAGGAAAACAATAATTACATACAAAAGCATATTTAAACGTGAGTTAAAATGGCGAGTTTGAAAAAAATCCGTACAACTGTTTTTAAAGGAACGCCTTTGCAAAGCCTGAAATTGAGCTATTTATACAGGACGCGTATCAATTTTCCTGAACTAACCAACTATATCATTCGAAAGAATATCTAATAGAGTGTTTATATAGCAAATTTGAAGAAAATCGTTAGAGCCGTTTTTGAGGTACGGACTTACGGTCCCACTTCTGGTTTCCGATGTCCCACTTCCAGTTAAACTCAATTATTGACAGGAAAACAATAATTACATACAAAAGCATATTTAAAATTGAGTTAAAATGGCGAGTTTGAAAAAAATCCGTACAACCGTATTTAAAGGAACGCCTTTGCGAGGCCTGAAATTGAGCTATTTATACAGGACGCCTATCAATTTTCCTGAACTAACCAACTATATTATTTGAAAGGACATCTAACAGAGTGTTTATATAGCAAGTTTGAAGAAAATCGTTAGAGCCGTTTTTGAGATACGGACTTACGGTCCCACTTCCGGTTTCCGATGTTCCACTTCCGGTTTTTCAATTTTCACCAAAATTTGGAAATTTCATCTGTACACCAGACGTACTTCAATTCTAAAATTTCGTAGCTCTATCTTTATTAGTTTCTGAGCTATAATAGCCAGAAGATTCTCCACATACATACACACACACACACACACACACACACACACACACACATACATACACACTGACCAATTGCCAAAAACCACTTTTTTTGGACTCAGGAGAACTTAAAACGTGTAAATAAGGTGAAAACCCGATATCGAATTTTCAGACCGAATACAATACTTCCATTACCTAAGGTAGTAGGGTAATGGAAGTAACTAGTTGGCATAGGTGGACTCTGCTCAGTTCCCCATCATATGTATGTTCTCATAAATTTCTTGTACAGGACATATTATATTCATGTTAAGAGAAATGAATTTGACCAAACGCTTGGCACAGTGACAGAACGAAATCCTCACCTAATAGGCTACCCACCATTCAGTTCAACATATTTATCTTATTCTAATCTATTAATTTATTTTATTGGGATCAATTTCGTAGTTTATTTTTCATGCTAATATTTCCAATGCAACAATCCCAAAAATGCATATCTATATGAAATATCGCAACATTTTGCTATGTTGATAAAATCTTAAATTTCGAATAACTTACGAAATTTTCCCATTAGAATATTTGTAGTCAATCGTGTTCATTCAAGTATCATAAATGTTATTTTGAAATTGTCTGATATATTTATGATCCTCAAAATGGACGTTTGTGCTCGATTTTGCCTTATTCTGCCATTTTAAGTAAATCGTAAATTCCAAATAACTTACGATTTTTTTTAATTGGAAAATTCATACTCTATGGTATTTATGTAAGTATCCTACATAATATTTCAAAAGTGGTTTGACATCTTTACGATGAAAATATCCCTCAAGATTTGACGTTTGTGTAAAATTTTGCCCTATTCTATTGTGATAAGAAATTCGTAAATTTCCAATAACTTACGAAATTTTTATATTGGAAAATTCATAGTCATCAGTATTCATGCCAGTGTCCTAAATAATATTTCAAAAGTAGTCTGACATCTTTACGATGAAAATATCTCTCAAAATTGACGTTTATGTGAAAATTCGCCCTATACCACCATGTTAAGAAATTCGTAAATTTCCAATAACTTGCGAAATTTTCAAAGAAGCAAGTTTTTAAAATCGAATGTTGCAAATGAATAGGGTTCTTGCCAGTGTCGAAAGTAACATTTTAAAACTGATCTGACCTCTCTGCGACAATTTGTTCTTGAGATATCGTGTACACAGACTAACGAACTAACGGACTAACAGACACCCTACAGACAGACACCATACAAATTTTGTCATTTTCGGATTCCTCACACCTGAAAACGTGTAGAAAAGTAAAAAAACCGAGGTCGAAAATTTTCACGATTACCTAAGTTCCTCATACCTATAGTATGATGGGGAACTAAAAAAGGAAAAAAAAAAATCAATATTATTCTGTTAAAAGTAACTTTTGGTGTCATTAACAGATGAAATAAAAATTAATTTAAATAAATATAATATGTCTATTTATTTTATTTTTAAAGCTATACTTTAGATTTTTTAACTGCATACAGGTGAGCCATAATGACGGGCAATTTCGAAGTTCTGCTTTTGATCGATTTTAAATTGAAAAAATTCAAAAACTACTTTTTTTATTTCCAGTACTTTGTCACGTGGCTGAAAAACAAAAGCTATTTTTCCCGACCGGAAGAATAGTCAGTCAGCATGTCTAGCACCTGACACTGAAGAATCTTTGATAAATGAAATAACTGCCTGTTTCCAACTAAATTTCATACTTTAGTTAATTTTAAAAAATCTAATTGCTGTAGAGATAAGCCACTTGCGCTCTTAGATTCGGAAAAAAATCCCCTTTCATTTGGTACCAAATCCGTAACAATCGAACTAATATTTCTAATTTATTTTCCACTTTTTCTGATTTTAACTCCGTTAAAATATCTATTTTTATGTAATCGCGGTGAATTCTCAGTCATTGAGATCGCTTTTTGATTAGACATGGGTTTACATTTTAATTAATATCTCCGGAACTAATTAAAATTTTTAAATTCTGTTTTCGCTATCAACTCGGGAAGGCTTCTGAGCACCCGTATGTCAAATTTTGTACTTCTGCGTTCAGTAGTGGCTGAACGTATAGATGCACAGACAGGCAGAGAAACAGACAGACAGACAGACATCTTCTTTTATTATTATAGATTACTGCTTTAATGCACAGTGGCTTAGTATTATGCAGTGTTTTAATATAAATATCAGACATTTCTCTGTGCCAAATATCATAAATAATTTTTTCTAGTCCTTGCAGAGTTGTAGGCTGCAATTTTTTAATCCTCACCCCTTTTCCGCGCTTTTTTATAGACTAAACATTATCGAGCGGATTGAGATTAGGGCTATTTCCAAGTCTGATGAAAAAGAAAGTCTACGATATTTTTTGTGGGATTTAAATTAAAGTTAAAAAAGATATTGCTAAGTGCTCATGGGATAGAATAGGTAGTTTTAACAATTTGAATCGAATAAACGCACCACAGACGCCCTTTATTATGGTACAATATCATCTTGAAATTCTGTTTGTGGAAAAGTCTGAGATACCTTCAAAATAGTCGGTCAGGCGCCGTTTTTATAACGGCCGCGTTTTATTTCGAGTTAATTGATCCCTTGACCATAAAAATTTGCCCGACGCATTGAAAATTTATGCACCTCCGTACTATAATGTATGGAGAATGTGTCACTATATTATGAATGCAATTTTCAATAATTCGGTCACGTTTTTATCATCTTACTAGATATTCTATCAGCCCGAAATAAAATAAACTTGACTCATCAGAGAAAACCAGTTCGGCCTAATGATGAACTGATATTTTTTTTTAATTTTTGGTCAATTGAAGGAAAAGATATTTTTTTAGAAAGCAAGCTTTCTAAAAAAATATCTTTTCCTTTTTGGACCCGTTACGTTGACGACACCTTCACGCTTATCGACATATCTCGTCACAATATTGATCATGTCTTAGAAACCTTACATTCAATTGACAGTAATATCCAATTCACTTACGAAATAGAAAATAATGGCTCCCTTCCATTTCTTGATACCCTCGTCTCTCGCACTGTAAATAGATTTTCAACCACCGTCTATCGTAAAAATTTTGCAGTCTCCCTTCCTCCCCATGCACGTTCATGTCACCCACCTAACCAAAAAATGGCTGCTTTCTATACTTTTGTAAACCGTGCCCTTAAGAGCGGATAATACCTAATCTCGCCGGCAGCCTTCGCCCATGTTATTCAATGGGAAAATTTGTTCACATAATTACTCACTACCTGATGAATATTTTTCAATTCTGTTTTCACATTTAGAAAATTCATGTAGTAAACATTTGAAGTCTATTGTTTCCCGCTATTCCATTGTACTGCTAACAACATTCCTGTGTTTAAGAGCGGACAATACCTAATCTCGCCGGCAGCCTTCGCCCATGTTATTCAATGGGAAAATTTGTTCACATAATTACTCACTACCTAATGAATATTTTTCAATTCTGTTTTCACATTTAGAAAATTCATAAGCGTTAAATTAGTACTTCTTTTCCAAAAATTGATTTTTTAAAATTTTAGTATTTCATTTTGCGACTAGAAAATGAGAAAAATGCAATTTGTGAAAAATCGCATTTTTAAACTCAAAATTAAAATGTAAAAATTAAAAAAACTGAATTTTTCAAAAAGGAGTACTCATTTAACGGTTATGAATTTCTGACTGCGAAAACAGAATTGGAAAATATTCATTAGGTAATGTGTAATTGTCGCAACAAATTTTCCCATAGAATAACATGGGCGAAGGCTGCCGGCGAGATTAGGTATTGTCCCCTCTTAATATTTGTTCCAATCCTATTTTATTAAAATCTGAAATTAAATACCTGAAAGCCATCGCAATTGACAGAGGTTATGACCCTTCCATTATAGACAAAGCTATCCAAAAATTACAACTCCCTCGTATTTCGTCTACTAAATCAGTCACATCTAATATCAGTATTGTTTTACCCTATTTTTCTAAAACCAGTCAAACCATAGCTAAAATTCTCAAACAATTTGATTTTAAAATAATATTTTCGCCTTCCAATAAACTCACCTTTTCTCAGTTACAAGATCCTATTGATATGCATAATTCTTGGGGCATTTATAGTATTTCCTGTCAGTGTGGTTTATCATATATTGGCCAAACAAAACGCAGTCTTAAATTTCGTCTAAAAGAGCATATGAATAACGTCCGCAAACAAGAAACCAATAACTCGGCTATTTCTAAACATTGCTGGGAGGAAAATCATAATTTTAAATTTAATTCAGCTAAAATAATTTGCAGACCTAAATCCATTCATGAACTCGATTTTTTTTAAGCTTTTCATATCTATAAAAATAAACCTTGTAACTTGTGATTTCGCTGTTCCCTATTTGTTTGATTGTTGGAAATTTTACATTCAGTCCACATTTTCTTAATTTTTCTTCGGTTTACACAGCTACACATTCCTTATTTTCTATTGGCCACACTCCCCACCTCTTCCATAATCCTATTGGTTGTACTAAATCCGGTCCCTCTCCTATATATATGAGCACTTCTCCTAATTCAGAATTCTTTTTGCACTGAAGACAGTACGCTTTAGGCTACCGAAACAGCTGTATGCACCTCAATTATTTTTCTTTGGCGTTTCTGACGTAGTAGTTTATTCGGGTTTCAATTGAAGTCTTGTTTTTTTAATTCTTTTCCTTAGTAATGGCTTTTTTTTTTTTTTTTTTCAGATCGTCTGGTTTTAACATACTTTGTTTAATTGCTCCCGCACTGTTTTTGAAGAAATTATTCTGCTATGCACTTTTTTTTAAATAATTTCTAAGTTATGAGCTTGTACAAATCGATTTTTATAAACTCTCTTTCTTAACTTGCCATCATCTCGCTTGGATGGGAAACATGGCCGCCTAAAGACACATTTTCCGTTTAAACAGCCAAAAAAATTTATATGTTCCTAAAAATCATCTCAGGAATACTTCGTTAACATTTAATTAATTTGCCATCTCACTTATTAAAATATTTTTTGACTTTCATTCTAAAATTAATACCTTTTGTGGCATCGTTAAATTCCTTATACTTGCCATTTTTGAAATCTTTATCTATATATATAAAAATGAATTGCTGTTCGTTAGTCTCATTAAAACTCGAGAACGGCTGAACGGATTTATCTTATCTTAGTCTTGAAATGTTCGTGGGGGTCTAGGGAAGGTTTAAAAGGCGAGAAAAAATCGAATAATTTCCGGGAAAACCCTAAAAACAGCCCTTTTCTATTTCCCATACAAACGTTTTCTAGAGTCAATTTGAACTTTATTGCTATTCAATAAAGTTTAGGGGTGTTCCTAACGGCTGATGGCTGAGCTACAAAAATTTGCATGTTGATTCGTAATGACCTCCCCTGATGCACCTCGAAGCCGGATTTTCGAATTTTGTTTTAGTTTTCTTTTAATTAATTAAAATGTTAAAATAAAAACCTTCTAATAACTGATAAATTGGCCATTTAATTTTAATCCTTAATTTAATTGTTGCCAAAAAAAATTATTCTTTTTTGGACAGAAAAAAAGAAAAAAAAAAAACGTGAACAATAAAAATTACATTTATTTAAAATATTTAATTTTATTCCTTAATTTAATTGTTGCCAAAAAAATTATCATTATTTTTTCGACGGAAAAAAAAAAAAAAAAAAAAAAAAAAAAACGTGAACAATAAAAATTACATGTATTTAAAATGAGGAAAGTAAATTAAAAAAATTAGAAATATCAGTCGTATCGTTACAAATAAGATACCAAATGAAAGATGCAATTTTTGTGAATCCAACGGATTAAACAGCTTATCGATCGGACAATTAGATTTTTTAAAATTAACTAATGTATGTATTTTATAAATTTTCTTTCACAAACACAAACGTGTAGTATACAGCCTGTACAACACTAGACCAAATTGAAGTTCAAATTTCATCAATATTTAAATAAATAAATGAAAATAAAAATATGCTTAATGGGAAATATATATAACCATTAAAAGTTTAGTTGTCTAAAATATGTCAGAAATAGCGCTCATAGCATATTGTTACAAGGTATTAAGTCTTATTTTTACAAGGGATAAAATCTAAAATGGTGACAAAAATTCAAAAGTCGCCAAAGAGAGCTATATTAAGGCGGTACTATGATCATGCTTACAAACCATGAATACTAATAACCACAAAAAATTAATTGTCTCATGCAACAGACGTAGCCGGTCATAGCATATTATAATATTTAGCGTGAAATTGTTATCATTTTTATGGTTGATCGGGGATAAACAAAATAAACATTGGAAATAACGTAAAAGCAAATATTATGTGCACCACGTATAGTGTTGTTCATATGTAACTGGGATTCAAATATAAAGGGGATACTTCATTTTTTTTTTTCGATACTATCTATTTCGAAACTGTTATCTAATAAGGACTTAATGCAAGCCTATTGGTAAACCATTGTCTCAGGTAATAGGGACAAGCGCCCGAGTTTTAGCGGATGACCAAATCGCTACCGAAGGCAGCAGGGATCCGAAGCGAGCTTTTGAGCAATTTTAGTATTTTATTTTATTTTTATAAAGCTATATAGAAAAGAGTTTCCTTTAAATTTAGTGACCAGCGAAGCGGGCAAAGCCTGCTAGTACTTTATAAAATTACTAGCAGGCTTTGCCCGCTTCGTTGGACATTAAACTTAAATGAGTTGTCAAAATCTCATATTTTTATTAATAACCTAAGTTCTTGCAGTGATTGGTAGAGGTTTAATCGCTCGCAGCGTGAGGAGTCTGGGTCCCCACTGTCTTCAGCACAACTTACCCACTTCTTACTTCCCCACCCTCAGCGCGTGAGCTCGAAGTTTTGCAAAATCCCACTAATGTGCATAATGCGTACACAATATCCACACACGAAAATTCGCCATTCTAAGGTAATTCAAAGCGAATTCAAACTGAAAAACATGTTTTTACATATGTTTATTGCCCTCCGACTCCGAGAAGGTGGGGTGGGGGGGGGGATTTCGAATTTCGTGAAATCCAGTTACAATAAGTTCCGGATGCATACAAACAATTTACGCACCAAATTTCGTGACCACAGAAGTCTTTAATAGAAAATATTATAAATAAATAAATACAAAAAGCACAGCTTTAGTATGGGAACCCTTTGGTGACTTTAAATATTTTAAGCCATTTTTGCGATGAACTGAATTGGCTATCTCAATTGTGTAATTAAAGATCTTGGCGAGAAACGTCCGAGCTACTTCGGTGCCGAATTTCAAATTTTTCCAAAGGGATCCAATACTAAAGCTGCTCCATATCGAATCTGGGTTGAAAACGGAAAAGGGGTAAAATAAATTAGAAATATCAGACCTATATTTATAAATTTGATACCGAATGAAAGGGACGATTTTGCTGAATCCAGGGGTGCAAACAGTTTTTCGATTCGTCAATTAGATTTTTAAAAAATAACTAAAGTATGAAATTTAAGTGGCAACGGAAAAAGGGAAAAATAAATTAGAAATATCAGACCTATCATTACAAATTCAGTACCAAATGAAAGAGGTGATTTTTCTGAATCCTGGGGTGTAAACAGTTTTTCGATACGACAATTAGATTTTTTTTAATTAACTAAAGTATGAAACTTAGATGGCAACACCTCATTTCAATCTTTTCATAATTTGTAGTGCGAATCACGCGAATACAAAAGTCTTTAACTTAAAAATTTATTTTTATATTTTATTTTTCCATTCAAAGCATTTTAGTGAAAAAATATTTATGGCGCATGCGCAGGCGTTTTTTACCCACAATTTAAACATTAATCATAATTTTGAGAATTTTTATAGATATAATTTCAAGTTGGGTGAATACCTAAGTTTCTGCCAAGCGCCGTTGAATTCCGTCCAGCCGTTCTCGAGTGATGCCCGGACAAACGTGTTTTAGTCTTTTACCCCCTAGGGGGGGAACGGGGGGGAATTTCTGAAAAGTTGATAGATATAATTTTAAGTTGGGTGAAGACCTAAATTCCTGCCAAGCGCCGTTGAATTCCGTCCAGCTGTTCTCAAGTGATGCCCGGACAAAAAAAGCGGCATTCGGACACGATGACACACACACACACACACACACACACAGGCAAAATTTTCTGAAGTCATTTTCGGCTTTCATGGGGTGTAAAACGTGAAGATATCGCAAAATTTTTTGATTCCGACAAATTTACAGACAAAACTCTGATTTTATTAATATAGATAATTTTCCTGACAGTTGCATTTTATTTTTAACATTGGGCTCAATCCTAAAGTGTACGTGGAGGGCGACGTAATAAAATCTGTTCAAAAATTTGCTTTTTAAATGACAAAATTGGCGATTGCAAAAAGGGAAAAGAAAAATATCCAAGTGCGGCCTTTTTTTTTTTTTTTCTTTTTCTTTTGTCGCTTAGTGTACATAAAATTCATAGTACTTTCTTATATACATTATTTATAATAAAATAATAATAATAATAATAATAATAATAAACATTATAACAAGACGTTGGCGGGATTCCAAACTGTCATCCAGGTTCCTTTATCTATCTGATGAGGGAACCAGTCAGACGAAGCGTTAGACTAGTGTCCATGAAAACTAGTGTACATGAACGCTTTGCGTACACAAAAACAAAACAAAAAAAAATAATAATGAATAAATAAAATAAAATAAATAATAATAATAGTAATAATCACAGAATACCCTATCTCAAAATGCATGAATCTGAAAAATGTTTTAAAATATATATTGCAGACCTAGGAGTGGGTAGCTATTCTAGCTATTTGTCTCTTTTTTTCACATTTGTCTCTTTTAGTCTCTTTTTTGTTCAATTAGTCTCTTTTCTAGCTTTTTTTCAAGCTTTTTCCAATATTTTTTCTTTACCCATTTTTCCTCAAAGATTCACTTTCAGATCAATGTGTGTGATAAGTTTTAACTCTTAAAGAGAGATGTCACAAGTATTGTATAGAATGTAAAATACAGAATTAAAAAAATTAAAATTAGATTCAAGTAAAAAAGTTGCATGTTTGGGGGGGGGGTACATTATGTATGTTTTTTAATGTAAACTCAAAATTACTGTTCTTTCACTTGCATCACTTTTCTTGTCATGGTGTGATATATTTATTCCTTCGCCATATGCAAAGGGCAATGAAGTAATAATAAAATTCATGTTCGTTTTCTTTATTTTATTCCGGATACTGGTAAATCAATTTAACAGCGTTAAAAAGAAATGCTAAGCTTAAAACTTATTTTCTGTTACTAAATTACTATAACATATATATATATATATTTCTCTTTTTGTAAATACAAATTTTGTTTATTTTGCGAGTTATTGTTATTAGCGTAGTAAACTTGGACAAACATTTTTAAGTCACATTTAAATGTCATTTTACTGCAGGTTGGTTTAGAAAATTTTGTTATTGGGCATATTGTGTAGTACATGTAAAGTAACTGTTATTCTGTCCTAAGCTTCCAATTTTATATTACTAGCTGGTAAGATTTTTGGTGAATTCCACTCCTCGTTATTTATGTATTAGTATCTAATGTGTTATTAAAAATTATTTTACGTATAAGTAACATACATGATACTCTTATTTTAGTTTTCAGGAATTATAATTTAGCAGCATCTGTGATGCATTTTAATTTAAAACTTCCGTAAAACAATTTTGTAAACATTTAGATTCTATAAGATTTAGCAAATACTTGTAATTCTGGTGTTGCTATGTATTTTGCTACTAAGATAATTTTTCTTACATATGGTGCAAGCTGACATTCAGGACAGTTTTGTACACAGTATATTGTACACACTTAAAAAAAAAAAAAAAAAGAAAAGAAAAGAAAAATCAGTGGCGAACTTTCAGTTCTCGAGGCCAGGGACGAAATTCTTACTGGTGGCCCCGTTTGTCTTGCCTTATTTAGGATTTGCATAAATAAAAATGAGTTTTCTTTTGGTTTTGAAGTTTTCGCTCTAGGGTCACATTTTGCCCTTTAAAGTTCCTTAGACAGGAAGCTATGACTTAAAGTGGAATTGCTGGGAAGAAAATAATCGCAGAACAGCTTCATCAGATATATATACTTACAAATTAAAAGTTTCTTTGGAGACACCCTCCCTCATGATCAGAGGCTCAGGGTGGCCAACCCCCTCCACTTTTCCCTTGGTATGTTAGTGCAGTATGTACATTAATTTCACATCTTTGTTCATAATATTCATTTACTAGAAAAAACTCGTCTCTTTTCAGTGTCTTTTTCAAACATTTTAGTCTCTTTTCAGTCTCTTTTCTCTCTTTTTCAAGAGAGCTTTACCACTCCTAGGCCTGATATTGCAGCAGTTAGTAATATGCGCGTCTGTACGCTCGCGTACACGAAAAAAAATAAAATAAAATAAATAAATAAATAAAATAAAATAAATAAATAAAATAAATAAATAAAATAAAATAAATCACAGAATACCCCTATCTCAAAATGCATGAAACTGAAAAATGCTTGAAATTATATATTGCAGCAATCAGTAATACGCACGTCTATATGCTTTGAGTACATGAAAACAAACAAAAGAAATAGCAGAATACCCTATCTCAAAATGTATGAATCTCAAAAATGCATGAAATTATATATTGTAGCAATCAGTAATACGCACGTCTGTACGCTTTGCGTACATGAAAAAAAAAAAAAAATCACAGAATACCCCTGTCTCAAAATGCATGAAATTACATATTGCAGCAATCAGTAATACTCACGTCTGAAAAAAACCCACAGAATATCCCTATCTCAAAATGCATGAATCTCAAAAATGCATGAAATTACATATTGCTACAATCAGCAATACGCACGTCTGTACGCTTCACGCACATGAAAACCAAAGGGGGGGGGAGAAGAAATCACAGAATACCCCTATCTTAAAAATGTATAGAATTACATATTGCAGCAGTTAGTAATATGCACGTATGTACGTATAAAAAAAATTACCTCTTATACTCTTTGTACTTAAATATACATAAGTGATTCTAAATCCCCTTCAATAAAAAGTTATATTACATTTCGCACATATTTAATTCATC
The DNA here is from genome assembly GCA_963930645.1 of Salticus scenicus. Taxonomy (NCBI): domain Eukaryota; kingdom Metazoa; phylum Arthropoda; class Arachnida; order Araneae; family Salticidae; genus Salticus; species Salticus scenicus. The sequence continues at coordinate 224,867,077 of OZ005650.1, read as the reverse complement.
TTTTATAACCAAATACACAAGAAAAACACTTCGAACTTTAATTTAATTTAAAAATGGCGCTGCTAACAAAAAGCAAAGCAAGAAGAAATTGGAAGAAAAACTCGGGTTATTACCATAGAATAATATGGTTATTACACGTTCCGATGAAATTCTCGCCAGAGACTTGCCAAGTGAAAAAAAGGCCAAATCGGTAAGCATGCTCAGTAAAAGCTCAGATAGAGTCTTTTTTTTAGTCATCGTTATCGTTCAAAACGGCGTCGAAAGAAAATCGCAAAATAGGGTTGTGGACCAACCAGCAAGTTTTACTCTAGAAATGTTGCGTACTTGGAGGTTCGAAAGTTGTCTGAGAATGAAAGGCGAAACTTGCAAAAAATTCAGGAGTTTTATTTGCAGAAAGTTCTAGAAAAATACAGGCTAATAAACTAGGCATCAACTTCAATTCCGCCAATAAACACAGCTTAAATAACAGCTGTCAATAGCAAACTGTATAGCAATAACACATGAAAGAAGACTCATTCAAAGAGGCTCAAAGTTCTCAATAGCAATGCAACATTGGCGGAAGCTAATCTCAGACTAACTCTCTTGGCGTAAATCAGCTCCTCCACGTAGAAAATTGTAGAAAACTGTGGAAAATTAGAGAAAATGGTCAGCCAATCAACTTACAGCGTCCATATTTGGTATATCATAATAAGGATTTTCTCGTCAAGGTCGCCAAAAAAGTCGCCAATGCGGAAAAAAAATAGCCAAATTTGGCTCCAAATCCAATGCCTGCCTTATTGGAGCTTTTTAATGCATTTTTAAGGAAAAATTAAGCTATTTTAACGCGAAAAAAAAGCTGAAAATGCAGAAAATTGATATTTTATCAACTTACTAAGCCTCTTTGAAATAATTTCTACAAAAATAAATAGAATTATTTACAAACTCGCAACAATATTGTCGTGTGTAGTAGTTGATTCGTAAATAAACAGGCAAGTTCCAGTTCATGAATATTCCTGAAAACAAGCCAAGAAAACTATATCTCGATCATCAAATCCACGATAACATAATTATAGACACCGCAGAGCATGAATATCGCTTGTTCAGGAATAGCATATCTCAGCTTATTACAAATTGTCTCATTAGCAAATGCACAGCTTAGGGTTCAATGGAATTGGATGAAAATGGCCTACTTTAACACACTTTAGTGAAAATTAGAGGTGAGAAACGATACATTAAACTAAAAAATTAACTCAGATAAGAATTAGAAAGGCCCTGAATTACTATTTTCTGCCAAATTTGGTTGTTAACAAAAATAAGCTTTTTTTTTTTTTTTTACAAATTACAGGTTGGACCACAACTGGATTTGGCGATTTTTCTTTGATGATTATGGGGAAATGCCGTTTTCGAATGTGGTTGCCATGGATTCCAAATGTAAACAAAAGCAAAAGGCGTTTTTCAAAATGGTGTCATTTGTAATGTACAAAATTAATTAAGACTGTTTTTAATATTAATAAAACAAATATTTAAAATTAAATTACCACACTATGACATGATAAACATCTTCATATATTTCGATACTTCAAGTACGATCTATATACATAAATATATATATATATGCTTCTAGTACATTTGTACAGTCACCCCCCCCCAAAAAAAAACACCACCCCCCACCTAATTTCGCTGTAAATTATCGGCTGGTACCTATCGATCTGTAATAACGTCTATATTTTAATGGTATAGTTAGATTTTGCTTAAGGGGTCATCTACATATTAAAACAGACATAAACTTCATTTTTTTTCCAATGACAACCACTATTTTTGACCTCATATTCAGATTTCTGAGATCAAGGCGGTTCGGAAAACATACCTATTTATATACTTTAAATCAATCATAAATAGAGTTACACGTGAAAATATGTTAGGGGTCCGTCTATACATTTAGAAAAAATAAATCTTGATCTACCACAAAATAGACATTATTTATTAAGTTTCACACCGAAAAAAAAAATATAGAAATGTTAATTATAAATCAAAAAACGATGTCAATTCGAAAAACTCTCTGTGTTAGCTTATGAATTAAAGGTTTTTCATTGGTTTATATTTATTAAACATCGAATAGTTAAATACATCACTTCATACGAAAAAAATTAAATAGCTTGAGTCATATGAAACCTAGAATGTTGAATTACAAAAATCTAGATAACAAGATAAAAGAATAACAGTAATAAAGATAATAATATTAATACCGCTTAAAAAAAAAAAAAAAAAAGTGTTTAATATTTAAAAAAAGAATTATATACTTCTGTTGGGTATATTTTTATTTTATACAGTAAGAACCGCATGAAAGGGTTACTATAAAGTTTTACATTTAATTTTAGGCTTACAAACCAACAATATATAATGTACAAAAATATAGATAACAAGATTTAAGCTAAAATCTGAGAACACTTTCGCGACCACTGACGAAGATCCACGTCATTGGAAATCTGAAACTCCTCCAGTAGGCGTTTCTTTCACAATTTGTGTGTTACTATATTTCTTAAGAATATTCCTTATATTCATATTCATATAAACAAAATAGTATGAATACAAATACTTTCTGTAGAAAAAGTATAATAATTATGTATATTCATTTGTAAAATAAATATGGATATAGAAAACCTCGTTCTGACATAATGTAGTTTGAATGAATAACGCCCACAGGCGGAACAGACTATCTAAAAGACAAAAACATACGGTCGCGAAAGTGTTTAATATTCAATAAAAAGGAGATACTAATCAAAATCATTTCTATTTTAAGTAATATGTGGCACAAAATTAAAACTTAAATGTCACGTGTAAACTTAGCATTAAAAGTAATAACGCATATTACTTTGTTTTAAATCTTTTTCCATAATAAATCTGACGCCAGTTTTACGCCGTGATTTGAATAATCGAAAATAAATAATATTGCGCTTTGTTTCAATAATAGATTTTAAAAACTTTAAAAAAAAAAAAAAAAAAAAAAAAACCTATTTTTCTCTATATTATTTAGTATTAAAAAAAACTTTTAATAAAAGTTTAATATTTTATTAAAAATGCGAAAATGTCACAACAAGATTAAAACATAAAATTTGTTTTAAAAAATCTGGTAAAAATAATAAATATTAATTATATTAATTTAAAAAAAAAGGGAAAAAAAGTATTGTTCACTGCGTATCCTCGTCTTATCACGTTTTCTAAATCATGACATTTAACTTGAGGTGCATGAATCCTAGAATATTCAAGTTAAAAAAAAAAAAAAAAAAAAAAAAAAAAACGACAACAGGGATAAAACAGAATTTTAGCAGTGAGAAACTAGGAAAAGTTACGTAATATTTAAGACCAAAGACTTAACATTTCAGAATCGAGTAAACTCCTTTTTGCAACGGAAGCCACGCCTTTACACAATTTTTCTAAAACTTTACATTATAAAACAAAATTATTTTACATACTTCCAATTAAATCATTTAAATTTTGTCTTCAGCATTCAATGTAGTAAATGCCATTGACATTTATGCACACCAGAGTCACATATAGAGTTACAACGAGTATGGAAACTAGTTTTTTTAATCCTGTTTCCGCAATATAGAGGCGGGGCTTCATTTCTTTTGGAATTCTTTCCCAATCTCTTGCCTGCATTGCGATAACTTTATAAAAGATAAGCCAATTTGTATAATAAACATCGAAATGTTCCTTAAAAAACAATTAGAACAACATAAAGGTAAATTAAAATAGTTTTTCTTCAAAATATATAGATATATTGACTCACAGAGGATAAAAATTAAAACAGGTGACGGCCTCCTAACAGTAGTAAAAAATGAAATATCACTGTAACTCATAAAATAATGTTAGGAACGAGCTGTAAATTTGGAAACCCATGTTTTTGATGATGTCCGTTCATAATTTTTTCAAATATGAATTTATTAATAATTTTCATAATTCAAAAAATGTTTTTTTTTTTAATCAAAAATATGCTTGGAATATGTTTGGGTCACTTCATTCTAACGCATAAAAAAACAGAATTTGAATATACTAATTTTTTGGGAAGATATGAATGAATGTCACATTCATTTAACATTAGCATCCCTAAACTTTGACAGCTTATAACTCCATGAAAAATTGAACAAAATATATAAACTATACTATTTTCCGCGATGATTTGATCCAGAGGATTCAAATAAATTATAAAAAATGGGGGTTACCATTGAAAAAAATGAAGTTGATGGCAGTTTTAATATGTAGACGATCTCCTAAGCAAAATGTAACTATACCATTATAAACTAGACGTTATCACAAATCGATTGGTACCAACCACATGTTTCTACGACAATTTATGGCGAAATTAGGTTGGGGGGTGGGGGGGGGGGGAGGCTTTATTTATTTTTTATTATTTTTTTTTTGTGTGTGTGTGACTGTACTATGAAACAATGGGGAAATTGCACATTTTTCATTTTGACTTGTAATTGATAGAGCATGAAAATACAAACATTTTGATACCATTTTTATGCATATTTGAAAACCGGATGCTTTAATAAATTAACTTTAAAAGACGTAGTTCTCATGTTGGCGGGAAAACGCTGCGTCACGTGATAAAACCTATCGTGACGTCACTATCCATGAAATGAACTGCCGGCTGAATTTCTCCCTCTTGTATTGTAAAGAAAAATCGTGCATTCAGCGAAATTTTGTATTCTTTCTTTAAAAAAAAATATTAAAACTATTTGAACTCATTAAACATCACTTCATTCTATAAATGACACCAAGTTTCAATGATATTTTTTTGTACTCGCCTGCTGTTATTAATCCAAATTAAACTATAATCGAAATAATAGTTGATCAATAGAATTTTCTTAAAGAATGTTTTTAGTATATCTTTTAAATACTTGTTTTGTTTCATTTTATTATGTTTCATAGATTTATTATTATTTTACCATTATTATAGACTGAGTACAGAAATAAAATATTGGGATTGAGTAATAATATTTAACTGAATGATATGCATACTTTCATTGCTTAAATAATCTAGAATAGTTTATGCTAAATTAACCTAAATTAGATTACTTTTATAATTATAAGATGCCAGTATATCTGTATATATATATATATATATATATATATATATATATATATATATATAACTTTTTTGATACATTTCAATATTATAACTTAACAATATTTCTATTAAAATAGCAGCTGAAGATTGTGACTAATTAAAAACATTATAGTGATGCAGTTTGAGAAATTGAAAAGTATTTAAGGAAAATTACATGCGCTTATCATTCTAAATAAATAAATAAAATTAAAAGAAGGTCTCCGTACAAAAATATTAATATTATTTATATATGTATATATATATATAGAAACGCGTTTAGTTATTTTTATAATGTAATTACTTTTTTATTTGGAAAAATTTAAAAATAGAAAGAAAAGATTAATAGAAATAGAAAGTAATAATAATAACAACATTTAGCAATAGGAAAGATATAAAGTACTTTAAAATAAAATAAACACATGAAATATATGTTAAATGTAATAATACCTTATAAGTTATACATGATCTAGTTATAAATATGAATGGTATTAAATAATTAATTAAAAATTTGCAGTAAATTTCAGCAATCAAACGCAATATATACACTGGTGGACAATTGCTAAGGACGGATGACAATAACTAAGCTATTGTCATCCGTCCTTATCAATTGTCCACCAGTGTATATATATATATATATATATATATATATATATATATATATATAAAATTCATTTATCAATGAAGCCTTAATGTAAAATCCAAATATGTTTAGAATATATCAGGGTATTTTGTTTTTCACAAAAAAAAAAAAAATTGTTTTTCGCAAAAATGAGCCCCAAAAGTAAACCTGGAACAACCCTTGCATATACTATAACTGACGGTCTTCGCCTGCTTCGCTGGTCGCTAAATTTAATAAATTGAAAAAAAAAAAAAAAAAAAAAAAAACTTTTATTTCTTTTATATCATTCTATAAACAAAAAATAAATAAATAGATAATTAAAAAATAAATTCATTGAAATCGCTCTTAACATCGTTTTGGTTATTCGCAGCCTGCGGCAACTTCTTTCCCTCCAGTGTACCCTGCTTTTTTGGATCTGGGTTCTTATTGCCCGCAGCAATGTCTTTCGTGGGCACTTCAATTTGTGCACATATCAGGAGGCGAAAGCTGCTATTATTCAAAAACTAAGATTTTAAGGATAGCTGTATCTCAGCATCTATTAAATATACTTTAATTTTGGCACCATGTACTTTATTGCAATCACTTTTTCTGCTATATTACCATTTCATTTCGATTAGTACAATAAATAAATAAATAACAAAAGATTTTCCTTTCAAAGGCATTAAATAAATAATAAATAAGTTTTTATTAAATTTAAATTTTAATAGGACTAATCCTTTATGCAATATTAAAATTTTCCCGATAAAAACATTTAATTATATTTTCCTTTTGAAATGAATTAATTAAATAAATAAATAGTTGTGTAACAGCCGTTGCTAATGTAAACAACGTAGAACAATATAATTCAAATAAATTTAAGAAAATTAAATGGAAAAATAAATGGATAAAATTGAAATATATATATATATATATATATTACTTAAAAAATTATAAAAAGTAAACTTTTTTTTTTAAATAAAATAAAATAAAATAAAAATAATAAATAAATAATGCAATTTGAAAATAACATTTTTTTTTTCGTTGCAAAAACATGAAGTAAATATTAAATACATAATTAATGACTGCTCTATAAAATAATCATATATAATTTATAAAATAACAATTAAAAAATTCTGGTTAAAAAAAAACTAATAATAATAAAATAAATAATCAGTAAAATATATTTTTATGTACTATGAAATTTTAATGAATATTTTAATTATAATTAAATCTTTAAGCATACATTATGAAAAAAGAAATATTCTCACATACAAGCATCTAAAAAATTAGAGAAATGTAAAAAAATACTACTAATATATTAAAGCAATGCTAAAATTCTATTATGAAGACGTTTATAATTTTCAAAATATGAATACAGAACAAATCTAGATCGTTTAGCTTTAGCTACTCTTATATTTATGCGCTAATAAAATCGAGGTTTCTTCTCAAAAATGAAAATATGGAAAGAGAATCTATTTTCGGAACATTATCCGATTGCTGTTTTACAAATCCAAAATCGACATTATACAAATAAAAATAGAAATATATATAAGATATAGTATAGTTATGGAAGGTTTAAGTTATTTCTTACAAAAGGTAAAAATTTTAAGAATAAACTGAAAAATACAGATTAAGAGCGAACAAAAAGAAAAGCAAGCGGTAAAAGAGTGTAAACATTCACACTTCGTGTACTGTGACGTCAATCCCCTCACGGAGCGTTTTCGGATCACGTGGTTTTGTTTTGGTTTTTAGCGATTTTAAAACGTTAATTAAAAGTTAATTTGAAATAATTTTACGATTTTAATTGGATTTTTCGGATTCCCAAGATTGATTTTATCGATTACAATTAAAAGAAATTGTTTTTCCTTCCGTGTGCAACTTTCCCATTAGAGAACTGGACTTAAGATTTTAGGAAACAAACCCAACTAAATTTATATTTCATTAAACTCAAATGAAGTATTTAAGAAATTAATTTGTTACCTGTTAATTTTTAAACTGTTTCTCTTCTTCTTCTTTTTTTCAATTACAAATAATAATAATAATAATAAGAAGAAGAAGAAGAATTCTTAAATTTAATCTGTTTTAGGGAAATATATAAGTAATTCGAAAATTTTCCCCACTGGTTGTGTTAGAAATGCAGATTTTTTTTTTTTTTTTTTTTTTTTTTTTTTTGCGTAAAAATCAGGAAAACAATATGTGTATAAATTTTCATCGAAAAATTTTTCATTGTAGGAAATTTAACATCAATTTTTTTACAAACTCTAATTAGAAATATTTATGAAAATAACTTGTAAAAGAAACTATACCACTGTAGTAACTGTATAAAATGTCATCCCTTCTATTTAAAAACCACTTCATTATTTTAAACAATTCTTAAAAAAAAAAGAAAATTAAAAGAAGTTTTCAAACCTTAATTATTTCTCTTCTCAAACTATTACAGGATTATGTACATTGGTTTCCTTAATTTTTCAGCTTCTATAATATGGAAATTGTATCCAACATTGTACCGATACATTTATCTTAAATGCTAATTTAATAAAGAAAGCTTAAGTTTCTTTTCAAATTATGATTTGGCTGCAGTTCTGATAAATTGAAAATAAAATGATAAATTAAAATAATGTTATAAGCTTATCAAAGTCCTTAAAATTGCCATTTATATTAAGTAAACAACTTATTATTTGCTTTAGAGATTTCTAATTTGTTTTTTCCCCGCAAAATTTCCAAAGTTCCCTTGGTTTTAAATTCCCGGGTTTTTTGCATCTCTCCCCAGTACCAGACAATATTTTGAACAATTTAGATACAATACATAGATTTTAAAACTTCTTTACACACCATAAATATTAAGCCAGCACAACCGGTTTCGAAAGGACGTAGCCTTTCTTCATCAGGTGCAAAATAACACTGCCTTGGAGGCAAAAGCAAGACTGAAAGCAGGGCAAAATCCAGAGGGGGAGGAGCAACACAAATAACCAATAGGAAGCATAATGCAAGACCAATCAGTGAGCAACACACACACACACACACACAAAAAAAAAAAAAAAAAAAAAGAGGGAGGGAAGGAATAATCAATTAATTATTTTTGTTTTATTTATTTAATTAATATTATACTAATAAGTAAATTTAATAAAATTCATTTATTTATTAATTTTTTTTAATTAGAATTATTTTATTATAACTATTATTAAATAATAATCATAATGAAGGATATTATTTAATTCAATGAAATAATTCCCTTCATTATGTTTATAACATAATAATAGTTATAATAAAATAATTCTAATTAAAAAATAATAATTAATAAATGAATGCTATTAAATTTACTTATTAGTATAATATTAATTAAATTAATAAAACAAAAAAAATAATTGATTATTCCTTCCCTCCCTCATTTTTTTTTGGCGTGTGTGTGTGTTCCTCTCTGATTGGTCCTGCATGATGCTTCCTATTGGTTGTTTGTGTTGCTCCCTCCCCCTCTAGATTTTGCCCTGCTTTCAGTCTTGCTTTTACCTCCAAGGCAGTAGCACGTGTTCTTTTGCACCTGATGAAGAAAGGCTACGTCCTTTCGAAACCGGTTGTGCTGGCTTAAAATTTATGGTGTGTAAAGAAGTTTTAAAATCTATATATTGATTGTACAGTCATCCCCCCCAAAAAATTATTTTTTTTGTTTTATTTATTTAATTAATATTATACTAATAAGTAAATTTAATAAAATTCGTTTATTTATTAATTTTTTTATTTTAATTAGAATTACTTTATTATAACTATTATTATGTTATAAACATAATGAAGGAAATTATTTAATTCAATTAAATAATTCCCTTCATTATGTTTATAACATAATAATAGTTATAATGAAATAATTCTAATTAAAAAAATAATTAATAAATGAATTTTATTAAATTTACTTATTAGTATAATATTAATTAAATTAATACAACAAAAAAATTAATTGATTATTCCTTCCCTCCCTCATTTTTTTTTTTTTTTTTTTTTTTTTTTTTTTTGCGTGTGTGCGTGTGTTCCTCTCTGATTGGTCCTGCATGATGCTTCCAATTGGTTGTTTGTGTTGTTCCTCCCCCTTTGGATTTTGCCCTGCTTTCAGTCTTGCTTTTGCCTCCAAGGCAGTAGCACGTGTATTGTACAGTCACCCCAAAAAAACCGCCGCCCTACCTAATTCCGCTGAAAATTATCGTAGAAACATGCGGCTGGTACCTATCGATCTGCAACAACGTCTAGTTTTTAATGGTGTAGTTAGATTTTACTTAAGGGGTCATCTAGATTATAAAACAGGCATAAACTTATTTTTTTTCAATGACGACCCCTATTTTTGACCTCATATTCAGATTATTGAGATCAAGGCAGTTCGAAAAACCTACTTATTCATATACTTTAAATCATTTCTAGACAGAGTTACACGAGAAAATGTGTTACGGGGCCATCTATACATTTAGAAAAAATAAATCGTGATCTACCACGCAATATACATTACTTATTAAATTTCACACCGGAAAAAAAGTCCATAAATGTTAATTATAAAATAAAACAAGACCTTCCGACTTATTCGGAAGGGTAGGTTGATTTCTTTTTCCTTATCAAGTAGCCGTTATTATGTTTGAAATGGCGGCTACAAATTATTAATGCACTTGGTAGAAATATTTATGTAGGCTATGCACAGATGGAGTTTTAAGCAAATCGGTTCATAAATACGTTTTTATGTGAATTTAAAATTATCAAGTGGCCGGCGCTTGGAAACAAAACGGCGGGTTAAGTTGACAAATATATGAAATGTATTTCAGAGATAAGTCTACTGTACGCATATAGTTCGAATTAATTCAAAATCTCAAAAGTCATCGTGTTGAAAAATTAAGTGGAAAACACTTCGATCAAAATGGCAGAGAAAGTTGCTCATCTGTAGATATCGTTACAAATTTGAAAATATTTTTTTTTTTTGTAGAAATTCTTTCAAAGACGCTTAGTAAGTTGATAAAATGTTAGTTTTCTGCATTTCTAGTTTGTTTTAGCATTAAAATGGCCTAATTTTTCCTTAAAAACGTATTAAAAAGATCCAGTAACACAGGTAATGGATTTGGCGACTTTTCCCCTATGGTGACTTTTTTGGCGACTTTTGGCGAGAAAATACTTATTATCGATATACCGAAGATGGACGCAATAACGTGATTGGTTCACGAGTTACGTAAATTTTCTAGATTTTTGTTGCTTGAATGATGAATCCAATTTTCAACTTTGATTTGAATTTATTAAGTATTTCAAAAGTTACCGTGATAACAAATTTTCAAGTGGCTGCCACTTGGAAACAATACAGTGGAACAAGTTGCCCAGCAAACACATCTAAGATATTTGAAGCATAGGTTCACTGTCCAACTGTGGTTTAAATTGAGGAGCAAACATTCAAACCGTGTTTTCTCCTTCGAATACAATTTTTCAGAAAACACAAAAAACCGATAAATTAAAAAATAACCCTTCTTAGACCCTAATTATCGTTTGTTTAGTTGTATTAGTGGTTACTAGGAAGATCTGTAGGCATACTTTACCTAATAAACTTAGAGTTAATTAGAGAAATGCATTTGAAATTTGGAGAAAGCATGTTTTGACCGAAACACAGAGGAGAAAACATGTTTTGAATGTTTCCAATGTGGACAAAACATTTTTTGAATGAAAAAGTATGTAACTCGCGTATTGATGAAATAACATTCTTAATGAAATAAAACTAATTAACAGAACAGACTTTGTTATGTAATTATAAAATAAAATTAAGTATTTACACGTGAAAAATCATCCTGCATATTGTAGGGAAGAACTAAAATTTTTAAGCCAATTTGAAATTTAAATTTTTAAACCAATATCTTCACATAAGCAATTGCATGGTTCCTCTGTTTCTTCATATAATACATGAAAGTTATTAGTAATGATATCTTTATATCATTTAAAATCAGGTTGATTTTTCCACTCTTCACCATGCATCAATTTTAAAAGTTTGTCTACGTCATTTTTCTTTTCAAGTGATATTCCATAACACAGAGGAAGACATTGTAAGACAACATTTCGTATAATAGCAGTATTAATCCCCTTCCTAAAAAGTTTTGCTCCAGATTGTTCTTTTAATCTTCGAATTTGCAGTTTTTGAATCCTTTGACCATCGCACTTTCTCTTTTTTTTCTAAAACTATTCTTTTCAGTTCTGATATGTAAGGTAAAATTTTTAAATAAGCATTAAGTGATTTCGTATTATAAAGTTTCCAATCAATCCTCAATATTATTACATCACCAACTTTCTGATACAATTCATAGTATTGTTCTTTGATGTCATGTTTACATTTTTTCTGAGGATCTTCTCAACACGACCGAATATACGACCTGCTGGAAAGAAACTATGTCCTCTGACAGGAAAATACAATACTATTTTTCAATGCTTGACGTTGTAGTGTAGAAAAAGTGCAATAGCATTTGAAGAATTATGTTATTCTTATTTTGGACAATACACCCATCACTAAAGAGCCGCAATGATTTTTTACCTTCAAGGTCCATTTTGTTTAGGTGACAATATAAAGCCGACGGCATTTCAGTGCTGCCTTTGTCTGCTGACTCCTCAGACCAAGTATAAAATGCTGTATTTAGACCATCCAAACTCATTATGCATAAGCTGTAAAAGTTGAATTGCCTTAAGTAATAGGCATCTTGAATATTTGTTTTGGCAACTGTTGAATCTGTTGTAAATCAAAACATAAACTAACGATTGGTTCATCTGTATTTTCTTTCATAATGGACTAAAATGCATTGGCTCTTAGTATATGATTTCGACTTTATTTTTTGGTCAAGTAAAGAACACGTGCTGCAAACATCACTAAAAGGAGACTTAAAGCCTATATTAAATTCATTTATGAATATTCTCCTGAACATAGCGAAATTAACTTTATCCAGGTCGTCGTTGCAGTTCTTGTTGTAAACTTCATGCAACTTCCTTATACTCATGGGCGTCGGCAGAATGGGGCAAGGAGGGGGGGGGGTCGGGGCACTTGACCCCCCCCCTGGAAAATTCTACTAAGCATTTTCTCTTTAAATTTAAAACTATGCTATCAGAATTTTATTTAAAAAAAAGAAAAATTCAGGTTGCACCCCCCCCCCCTGAATTTTTTTCTGGCGACGGAACTGCTTATACTTAATGTACAGTGCAAGTACAATCGCTTCGATTTTTGTCTTCCATAATGACTTTCTGATGCCTTTAAGTTTGAGATGAATTCTCTTACCTTGTTTTTTTTTTATTAATGCTTAAGTGGCTTTCTATCGCCCCCTTTCTTTTCCTCAATAGGTTCACCAACACGTACTTTAGTAACAATATTGGCTAGCCATGTACGACCTATTTTAGTTATAGCCATTAAATTGTTTTTACACACAAGAATTATCCTACCACTGCTATTAGTAATAAAATAAGAAACAGAAAATGCATGCTGTGAGTCAGATGATTGCGATTTATTTTGGATTGGGTTATTAGGTCTACGTCGATTTACATTTTTTGTAACAACCAATGAGGCTGTAATAGAATCTTGTCGCTGTTTGTCCGCAATTTCGTAAAGTCTATCCCGAAACTTCTTAACGTCATTAGGTCTAACATCAGTGCATGAAAAAGTATTACTAGAATGTTTGCATGGAGCATAAACGTTATCAGAAGATGCTGAATATCGTTTCTTTTTCATTTCTTTTCTTTTCTGACCAATTCTCTGTCTTTTTCTAGTTCCATAATTAGATGTATTCACTAATACACCACCTATTAATTCTTCCATTTGAAATTAAAAAAACATACTCCTCTAAAATGAAGGAAACAAGATAGAACTAACGAAATAAACAAACATAAAAAGCTGGCATATGTACGAGTCACGCGACCAGAAAGAACAGTTCTGACTGGTCAGCTGGAGAAATCACAGTTTGACTGAAAACAGGCTCTGGAGGAAACACTGTTTGATTGAAACCCCAACTTTCTAAGAGCGTTTATAATGTGATAAAAAAATTTTGGTTTAAAATTATGGTACAGTTTTGTGCTATTTAATGTTGAGTTCACAGAAAAATCACTAACTCATTTTTTTTTATTTGTGGAGAAAACACGGTTTGAATGTTTGCTCCTCAATTAGTGCCGTGTTTCAAAAGTTATTATTATGCCAAATTTTCAAGTGGCAGTCTAAATGCCTGCGACTTGGAAACAAAATGGCAAAACAACTTGCCCATCGAAATCATCCAGTATATTTGTGTGATAAGTTTATTGTCCAGTTCTAGTTTAAATTAAATCAGTATTTCAAAAATTATCGTCATAAGAAATTTTTAGGTGGCACCACTTGTAAAAAAAAAGTGGAGTGAGATGCCTAGCGAACTTATCTGAGATATTTGAATGATAAATCCACTACCCAAATTTGATGCGAATTTATGCTGCATTACTAAAGTTACCATAATGACTAATTTTCAAGTGGCCGCCACTTGGAAATAAAATTGCGGATGAAATCACCAAGTGAACTTATCCTAGATATTTGAACCATAAGTTTACTATCCAACTTTTATTTGAATCAGTTTAGTATTTAAAAAGTTATCGTGATGGCATATTTTCAAGTGGCAGTGTGATTTCAAGTGGCTGGAACTTCGAAACAAGATGTCGGGACAAGTTGCCCAGTGAAAGCATTCAAGATAATTATATGGTAATATCACTGTCCAACTTTGGTTCGATTTGGTGTACTATTTCAGAAATTATCGTGATTTTAAATTTTCAAGTGGGAGCCTGATTTCAAGTGGCCCCGCTTAATTTAAGATATCTGCCATTTTATAAAAATGGCGGATATAGTTTATTAATAAACTTCATTGAGATCCTTACGTGGTCTGTATTTACATCAAAATTCAAACAATTTCAGAATACGCTTTTTACATTTTAAATTTGAAAATTTCAAGTGGTTTCCACTTGAAAACAAAATGTCGGAGCAACTTGGTTAACAAATTCATCTAACTTATTTATAAGATAAGTTAAGACACTGTCCAAATTTGGTTCGATTTGCAGTATTATTTCAGAAATTATTGTGATTTTAAATTTTCAAGTGGTAGCGTGATTTCAAGTGGCTCCGCTTAACTTAAGATATTTACCACTTTATTAAAAATGACGGATAAATTTCATTAATAAACATCATTGAGACCCTTATGTGATCTATATTTACATCAAATTTCAAACAAATTCGGACTACGCTTTTTACAATTTGAATTTGAAATTTTCAAGTGGTCTCAACTTGAAAACAAAATGGCGGAGCAACTTGGTTAATAAACTCATCTAAGATATTTATAAGATAAGTTAAGACACTGTCTAAATTTGGTTCGATTTGGAGTATTATTTCGGAAGTTATAGTGATTTTAAATTTTCAAGTGGTAGCCTGATTTCAAGTGGTCCCGCTTAACTTAAAATATCTGCCACTTTATTAAAAATGGCGGATAAACTTCATTGAAACCCTTATGTGGCCTGTATTTACATCAAAAATCAAGGAAATCTTGCTTTAAATATGCTTTTTACAATGTCGGTTTGAAAATTTCAAGTGGCTGCCACTTGAAAACAAAAAGTCGGAGCAACTTGGTTAACGAACTCATCCAAGATATTTATAAGATTAGTTCACTGTCCAAATTTGGTTAGATTTGCAGTACTATTTCGGGAGTTATCGTGATGACAAAATTTTCATTATAGATAGATAGATAGATAGATAGATAAACGAAGTGATTGCAATAGGTCGATTTCTAAAGAAATCAACCTAAAAACGATTCTAATTCGCAGAACTTTCTGCGTTAGTTTATGAATTAAAAGATTTTTATTGGTTTCTATTTATTAAACATTGAATGGTAAAATACATCACTTCATACGAAGAAAATTAAATAGCTTGAATCATATGAACCCTACAATACAATGCTGAATTACAAAAATCTAGGTACCAAGGTAAAAGAATAATAGTAATAATGATAATACTATTAATAGCGGTTAAAAGAAAAAAAAAGTGTTTAATATTTAAGAAAAAGAATTATCTACTTCTTGTTGGGTATATTTTTATTTTATACAGTAAGCCCCGCATGAAAGTGTTACTATAAAGTTTTACATTTAATTTTAGGCGTACAAACCAACAATAGATAATATACAAAAATATAGATAACAAGATTTAAACTAAAATCTGAGAAAGGATATTTAACATTTTTGCGACCGCTGACGTTGTTTCACCTCATTTGGAAATCTGTAACTCCTCCAGTAGGCGTTTCTTTCACAATTTGTGTGCTAGTGTGCTACGATATTTCTTAAGAATATTCCTTATATTCATATTTATATAAACAAAATAGTGTGAATACAAATGCTTTCACTAGAAAGAGTATAATTATTGTGTATATTCATATGAAAATAAATATGGATATAGAAAAAACGGTTTCCTATTGCCTAGAACGAATATTCCCCGTTCTGCAGTCAGGGGCGTAGCTTAAGGGGGGGAGGGGGGGGTACTCTCCCCCCCCCCCAATGTTTTAAAAAATAGGGCGGCATATTGAAGTTTCTGGGGGCGCTGTTTTGCGACTTAAATTTCATTTGAAAATTGATAATAATTTTGTTAATTATCGTTAGTTACCAAAATCACTTAAGAATTTTATGTATCACAAGCTGACCAACTGGTTCACCGACCAGCAAAAAAAGTTTGCGTTAAAATGTCTGACTGTAGCAGACTCCCGTTAGGTGGTGCCTACGGCGCCCTCTAAACTAATTAAACGCGTAAAACAGCCTGTTTCCCACCGTACAAACGACCCTTGAAAATTCTCATCGTATTCATGTCGCTTAAAAAAATCTGATCATAACAAATTCCTGTTTGGGGGCGCATATGGCATGATTTCCTGTTTTGTTCACTTACAATAGCCTGTTCGTTTACCGTACAAAAGACTGTTGAAAATTCTAATCGTGTTCGGGACCCTTTAAGAATAAGTTAGTAGCAAACTCCAACTGAGTGGCGCCCTTCCCTGTTCAGGAACCTACAAAGGCATAATGAGGTTTCTGGGGGTGCTGTTTTGCGCCTTGAAGTTCATTTAAAAGTGGATCATAATTTTGTTGATTATCGTTAGTTACCAAAAACACTTAAGATTTTTATGCATCAGAAGCTGCCTTCGGCGACCAACTGGTTATCTGACCAGCAAAAAAAGTTTGCATTAAAATGTCTGACTATAGCAAACTCCCGTTAGGTGGCACCCTCTTAACTAATTAGACACATAAAACAGCCTTTTTAAACGTGTATAACAGCCTATTTTCCTACTGTGCAAACAATCCTTGAAAATTCTCTTCGTATTCACAACACTTAAAAAAATCTGATCATAACAAATTCCTATTTGGGGGCGCCTATGGCATGATTTCCCATTTCAAACACTTACAATAGTCTGTTCGCTTACCGTGCAAAAGACTGTTGACAATTTTGATCGTTTTCAGAACCCTTTAAGAATAAGTTAGCAACAAACTCCAGCTGAGCGGCGCCCTTCCCTGTTCAGGCTCCTACAACAGCATGTTCGCTTACCATGCAACGACCCTTGAAAATTCTGACCTTAGCAAATTCGCGCTCTGTGGCGACTGCGGCGCCTTTCTCCATTTCACATACTTACAGCTGACGCGTAAGTATGCGCAATTGCTTTCTCACCTCCAAAAAATTTAAATTTCGATTTTTTAAGACCTTAGCTCGAAAAAAAAAAAAAAAAGCAATTTATTGTACGTTATGGCTATTGTATAAAAACGAAATTAGATGAGGTTTGATTTGGGTATAACGATTTCTCACAAACAATTTTTGATTCTAAGTGATCCTTTAAGCAAATTTTTTATTTTAGTTTCATCGCTTACGGGTTTTGAAATATTTATAAGTCTATAGAATTTAACTAGTGTTTCTTGACATGAAATAGCACGAGGAAGCTGATTTAACGTCGCATTAATAGGCACATATTGGGCAATTAGCGACGGTTTGGGATTAACGCCCCAGTGGCGGTCCAAAGACAAGCCATCACAGTTTTTATCTTCTGCGGAAGGGATGGCTCCCCCGCTTCAGTATCCCCAGAGTTATTTGCACGGAGCATGGAGGACATTGCAGCCACGACAAAGTTTACGTGCAGCAGAGACTGACTTTCATGATAGTCTTCAATTGGCTCGATTATTGAATCCGCAATCTTTCTGTCAAGCTGGTAGACGTGAAGTACCGGGTACGATCCCAGGTCGCGCTTGTCGGCCTAGCCGTTCAGAATTGTCCATGGTTTTCTCAGAAACTTGCGTAAATATGGGCTAGGACCTCTTAGTAAAACCCCCCACAGAAGGCACTCCCCCTCAGGCCTAGGACCCTAGAGCAGTCAATCGGCCTTTTTCCGAAACACCGAAACTAACACCTAAGTAAGAAATAAATTTCTGTACAAAAAAAGATTTAATTTTGGACAACAGGACTTTTTTTTTTTAGTTTGTTCTTCCACATAAAGGCATGCGGTAATTGTGTCGAGTTCCTTAGCAATGGTCCACTCTTAAAATATAAAGTTGCTTTCCTTAGCAACAGTTACTACTTTCATTTCTTAAAATTTATTTTGAAAATTTTATGTTTTACCTGAATTATAATGTAATATCTTTTAAACTTGTTGGAAAAGGGGGGAAAAAATCTTTTTCAATTGTTCTACTTTATCTCAAACCAATTCCTCTGGTTGTTCTAAGAAAGATACTTTTGCTTAGTCTCATCCGAGAATATATATATGTATGTATATTTCTGCAAAGCACATTAACCATATCTTTCGAACGATACTACTTGTAAGCCCTTCCTTTTATTGAAAGTAGGCTAAAAATGTAAGAGAAATTTCATGTCTGCGTATTAATAGATAGATTCGCTGAAGAAATTTAGAATGCTAAAAGAAAAAAGCTGCTAAATAAAGGGAAAAAAAAACTGCTAAATGGAGGGGGGGGGGAAATCAGTTTTTTTTTTCTTGGCAGAATTTAGGAATATGCTCCGAAGGAGAGGGGGAGGGGGCACATATTAACAGACGAGAGGGCCTGTGCCCTCGATCCCAAAGATGGCAACACTCTTGAAAGTATGTGGGTTGCATTTTCTGATGAGGAATACGAAAGGGCGCCAAACTTCGGGTCTCCCCCCCCGATCAAATTTTCACGCTACGCCCCTGTCTGCAGTCGTCTACTGTACTCGAATTCTTAATTTTAAATGTGTAAAATCTATATCTTTAAAAGTAATAAGACATATTACTTAGTTTTAAATTCTTTTTCTGTGATAAATGTGACGCCAGTTTTACGCCGGGAAAAAAAAAAAAACACTATATTATTCGGTATTAAAAAAACATTTAATAAAAATTTTATATTTTATTATGTTACGTCATGCGATAAAATTTAAATAGCATAAACCGAGTAAACGAATGCGAAAATGTCACAACAAGATTAAAACAGAAAGTTTGTTTTAAAAAATCTGATAAAAAGTTAATAAAAATTAATTATATTGATTTAAAAGAAAGAAAAAACAAAAGTATTGTTCACTGCATATTGCTCTTTCAATTAATAATGCTCGTCCTGCCGCGTTTTCTAAATCATGATATATAACTTGAGATGCAGGAATCCTAGAATATTCAAGTTAAAAACAAAAGACAAAAGGGATAAAATAGAATTTTAGCAGTGAGAAACTAGAAAAAGTTATGTAATATTTAAGAACAAAGACTTAACATTTCAGAATCGACTAAACTCCTTTTTGCAACGGAAGCCACACCTTATACACAATTTTTCTAAAACTTTACATTATAAAACAAAATTATTTTACATACTTCCAATTAAATCATTTAAATTTTGTCTTCTGCATTCAATGTAGTAAATGCCATTGACATTTATGCATACCAGCGTCACATATAGAGTCATATACGAATATGCAAACTAGTTTTTTTAATACTGTTTCCGCAATATAGAGGCGGGGCTTCATTTCTTTTGGAATTCTTTCCCAATCTCTTGCCTGCATTGCGATAACTTTATAAAAAATAAGCCAATTTGTATAATAAACATTGAAATGTTCCTTAGAAAACAATTAGAACAACATAAACGTAAATTAAAATAGTTTTTCCTCAAAATGTATAGAGATATTGACTCACAGAGGATACAAATTATAACAAGTGACGCCCCCCCTAACAGCAGTAAAAAATGAAATATCACTGTAACTCAAAAAATAATGTTAGGAACGAGCTGTAAATTTGGAAACCCATGTTTTTGATGATGCCCGTTCTATTCGTGCACAAATTAACATAGGTCATAATTCATAATTTTTTCAAATATGAATTTATTAATAATTTTCATAATTTAAGAAATGTTTTTTTAGCAAAAATTTGCATGGAATATGTTTGGGTCACTTCATTCTAACGAATAAAAAAAACAGAATTTAAATATCATAATTATTTCGGAAGATATGATTTAATGTTTGTCACATTCATTTAACATTAGCATCCCCAAACTTCGACAGCTTATAACTCTATGAAAAATTGATCGAAATATATAAACTATACCATTTTCCGTGATGATTTGATCCAAGGAATTCAAATAAATTATAAAAAAGGGGGTTACCATTGAAAAAATGAAGTTGATGCCAGTTTTAATATGTAGACGACCCCTAAGTAAATTCTAACTATAACATTATAAACTAGACGTTATTACAAACTGATCGGTACCAGTCGCATGTTTCTACGATAATTTATGGCGAAATTAGGTGGGCAGGGGGCGTTTTTTCGGGGGGTGACTGTACACCAGTTTTGAATTTTTAATTTAGATTAGAGATGTGAGCGGGGAAAAAACCCGGGTTTAAACCAGGGAATAAACCCGGTTTTTTGGGAAGGGAATTTTGAAAGTTTCCAAAACAAGAAAATTTTGAAAGTTTTCAAAAGTTACAAATTTAGCTTTATTATTATTATTATTTTTTTTTTTTTTTCTGAGATTAGATATGCTTTAAGGCATTTCAAAATGTTATCTCACATTTAGATGTTTTTTTATGATCTTTCAATTTTTAAATAGTGCTTTTAACGTCTATGAATTTAAAAAGTGCAAGTTTTAAATTTCATTAATTAACAGACTTATTTTCTGTTATTGTAGTATATTTATATCTTAGTTCTGACTGCATACACACTGAGTTCAATGTAACACTTTTTTTTTAATCGCAATCGGAGTTTATCATGTTTCAGTTGTATAGAGCATTTCCTCGTGACGTCTGGTGGTTGGCAAAAAAGCGCACTCGACTTTCCCGCGTCCCGCCCACCATTGATTTTCCGTTGGTGATCCGCCATCGCTATGCTTTTCCCACGGATTAGGATACAGGATGACAAATTAGATAGGGCGGTCAGCGTGGGGAACGGAGCTTTATTTTCCGCATTAATTCAGCCGAACAGAGTAAGCGATCCGATCGCCGCCTGGTGGTAGTATCTTTGAAACTCATCGGAAGAAAGGGAAAGCCTTCGGCTTCAGCATGGTATTTGAGGGTAAGGTATAGTATCGCCATATTAGAAATATGGTACCTAAAATCGAGTTTTCAGCTACGCTTCCGTCATAAGTAACGTCTGAAGCGCCGCCTGTCGCTAGCAATAGAAAACATATTTCTAAACAAACATGGCTGCCTGCGAGCCGCGATCTTAGTAGCGGTAGCAACAGTATGGTTCTAAATAAATATTCGATAAATATTTTATTTAACTTGCAATTTTTTGTTGCAAATCAAATGAATGATGAAAAATATTAATAATCAATTCAGGAAATTGTTGAATATATGTGAAAGATCCTAAATACAATTGAAATAATTATTGTAAAAAATGTAATTTAAAACATGTATTTTTTTTTTCTTTCCAAACTGTAAATTCGGCAGCAAAATTATTGAAACGCTAACATAATTCTTATGGAAAAGATTGGCACCTAATACTGTTTTGTTAGGTAAATATTTGTCGAGTTCATTAACTTAATCTTATGCTGTTTCAAAAAATGCAATATGATAAAAACTAGCGTTCATGTTTAAAAAAAATGTATATGAAATTTGTGTATGTGTGCTTCAATAATTTTGCTGCCCACTCTATAATTTCAAACAAATAAGCATTTAAAAAAAACATGGATATCGCTTCCGTTTTCAAGCTTTTTATTTTTACATATTTTGAAATTCAGTACAAACATCAGAAATTTAATTAAGATCTATTATAATAGATAAGTTATCAATGACTTCCTGTATTATGAGCTAGAAGTAAACCCTGGCTACTTAAATGTTCTACCCCCTGCACATAAATTAAAACATGAATTGATATCTATGTATTGAAATTGATATGAACTGTAACTAACGTGTGTATAATGAAATAATGAATACCTAAAAAAAAATTTATATATATCTTCTTTTATTTAAAAAACAAAACAAAAAATTGAGAAATACAACTTAACTATAATTTATTCTTCTCAGAAATTTCATTTATTATTTTTAAGAGGGAATGTGTGTGTGTGTGGGAGGTAAGAAATGTATTTTAAGGAATGTACTCATCTTACAATGTCATGAAAAAAAAATTCTAGATATATTCTGTAATTCTGTTTTCTCTAGGATTTTGAGTAGCTGAGTTTCTTATCCTGAACAAGGTTCTAAACAAAAAGTACCAGATCACACTCATCAACATAGCCCTTTGAAATTATCTATAGTTTTTTTTTTTTTTTTTTTTTTAATCAAACCTCGAACACAAGTTAATGCTCTTTAGGAAAACCCCCACAAGGGTAGTATTAAGACTTTCATGTAGTTAATTGGCCAATGACAAATATATCTAGAATCTCACGTTACAATTGATACATTTTCCTATGCAGAAATGTAAAGTTTGTTATTGAATTTTCATATCTGATATTTAATGTTATTTATACAATACATACATACAAAAAGAAAAAAAAAATCTGGTGTGAAATAACCACACGACTTCCATAATCCACTATTACACGTATTAGAAGTATTTTTTATTTTTTTTAAGATAATGTGATCAGAAGATATAAAATTGACCTAACAAAGTTGACGCTTAAAAATTTTCCTGTAAGAGAAAGCTGATAGACTTTAAATAGAACTTATATAGCGAGTTAAATATATATATATATATATATATATATAGTGGTGCCTTTTTTTTAAAAACCAATTTCCAAGTTTGTTATAGAATTTCAATATATTGTCTTTATAGTGGTATGAAATTGATCTTTTCTTTTAGCAATAACTTGTCATCTCTGTTTATACCACACACACACACATATATATATATAAACATGTTGAGCTTTTATTATAAATACCTTACTTATCGATTTAGCCAACAGGAGTTTTCCACGGTTTTCTTTGAAACTATAGTACAAGTTAGGTGCCCTTAGAAAGACCCTCTCCCTTTCCCCACAGAAGGTCCTAGGACCTTCATGTAATCAAATGGCCTTACTCCAACAAACTTAGATTTATGTTACAATTGATGCAATTTAGTTTGTCAGAAATTATTTATATCTGACATAAAATGTTTATTTAACACATGCATATAACTATTCACATGTTGAGCTTTTATTATATGTATCTACCAGTGGCGGATCCAGAACTTGACTTTTTTGGGGGGGGGGGGGCTAAGATTTTTCAAAGTGTTATTCTAGACCAATAAAAAATTTGCAATTGCAATATTCAATTGTAAATGTCAGTGTTTTGGGGGGGGCTTCAGCCCCCTAGCCCCCCCTTAAATCCGCCACTGGTATCTACCCCAGCCTTGCGCTTTACTCGTGTACCAATTAGGACCCCTTCTTTCTTACAGAACAGACTAGAACCTTCGCACAGTCAATTTGCCTTAACTCTAATGCCCATGTCATATGATAGATTTTTGCACAATATTTTACTAAACACAACACAGCAGTGTATGGGGAAGATTCTGACGGAAGAATACTTTATAAATAAGTGCATGAGTTCGGAGTTTCCTCAAATTAGTTATTTAAATATATTTATAACAAATATTTCTTACTAATAATTCTTTGCTAAAATAACAGTCATATAATTAAATAAAGTTTAGCTTACCTGGGTTGTCACAGGTAATTGTTTATTCCATTGGTGAAGAGTAAGTAAATTTCCTTAATATGACTTCTGTATTAAAGACCAGCAACTACTTTTCCTATAATGAATCTTGATTAGACTGAGAAATTCTTACATAATATGTAGATCAATTGTTATTTAGGATAATTCACTCGTTGCTGCGTAATGAAAGAAAACCTAGATGTTTTTTTTTACTTTAATTTATTCATCTTAGACAAAAAGAAAAAATTATGATTAAATAGAATAAGAAAATGGAACGTCAGTTCCGAATAACGAAAATTACATGATTGAAAAAAGTATTACAATGTACTTGTAGAGAGACGCGACATATCGTCACGTGATACGGCAGGTGCACAAAAACAATCAGTTGGCGGGAAGTAAAAAACAAAAAGAGAAAGTCCGGAACAAGAAAAATGAAAGTTAATAAAAGAAAGTTCTGAGATTAAATATCACAACACCCCCTCTTAAGCTCAGAAATTTTTCAATTGTTCATTAATGCATTTCTATGTCTATTAAAATCAGTTTTTGGCAGAGCTTTTGTGAGGGTATCGGCGCTCATTTCTTTGGTAGGTTTGTATTGAAGCTTGATTAGGCCTTCTTGTATTAGGTTTCGCAGAAGATGATATCTCAGCTGTAAGTGTTTTGTTTTGGACTGGAATTTTTCATTTTCAGCAATCTTGATGGTAGATTGGTTGTCCTGGTACAACACTATAGGACATTCTTGCGGCAAATTTAAATCATCCAGTAGTTTGTTGAGCCACTGTATTTCAAGTGCAGCACTCGCAGCTGCGACGTACTCAGCCTCTGCTGAAGACATGGACACACAGGACTGTTTCTTCGAAGTCCAAAATATTGGATTTTTTCCTATCTTAAATAAATTTCCAGATATAGACTTTCTATCACTTGGATCATTGGCCCAATCCGAATCCGAATATGCTCTAAGAACAGGTTCACCAGAGTTACAAAGTTTTAATTTAATATCTTGGGTATTTTTCAAATATCTAATAACCCTTTTAACTGCCTCCCAGTCTTTCGCTCTAGGATTTTCGTTTCTACGGCTTAAGATGCCAACGGCAACACTTATATCAGGTCGCGATACTGTAGAAATGTAAAGTAACGCGCCTATAGCCTGTCTGTACATTGTGTTGTTTGGTAAGAGATTGTCATTATCAGTTAATTTTATATACCCTGGTTCCATCGGTGTGTCAGAGGGCCGTGCGTTATCTAGCCCAAATTTGGTTACAATGTCTCGTATTTTATTATTTTGATCAAGCGTAATTACCCCTTTACAAGGTCTTTCTATATTTATGCCGAGGTAATATTTGGCTTCCCCAAGGTCGGTTAATGGATATTCTTCCCTAAGTTGATTAATTAGTATGTCAATATCGTGATTTTTACCAGCTACAAGTAGATCATCAACATACACAAGAATGTAAGTTTCTGTGTTATCTTTGTTACGGATATATAAACACTTGTCATGTTGACTTTGTTTAAATCCTAATTTACACAATGTTTCATTAATTTTCAAATTCCACGCTCTAGCGGCTTGTTTCAAGCCATATATCGCTTTCTTTAACTTACATATTTTATTTTCTTCGCCCTGGACAACATAACCCTCGGGTTGATGCATGTATACATCTTCTTGCAAATTTCCATGTAGGAAAGCAGTTTTTATATCTACATGCCTTAGATTCAAATTTTTATATAGTGACATGGTCAAGAAACTTCTTAGAGTGGTATGCGATGCAACTGGTGCAAAAGTTTCGTCATAGTCCACCCCGTATTTTTGAGAAAAACCCTTGGCAACAAGCCTGGCTTTATATTTCTCGACTTGTCCTTGGCTATTGTATTTGGCCTTGAACGCCCACTTACACCCTACTACTTTGGTCCCTGGTTGAGCGTCAACAAGTTCCCAAGTATTGTTTTGTCTGAGTGAATTCATTTCGTCGAGTGTGGCATTCAGCCAATTTTCTTTTTCAGCTGGGTTTTGAATTTTTAGTATATCATCAAAACACTTAGGCTCATCAATTCTTTTGTCATTTACTGCAAATGCAAATCTGTCGGGCGGAACACCTTTATTTAATCGTTGTGATCGTCGCGGCAGAGTTTGCGTGTCATCCGGACTATCGTTATCGCCCGCTATATCTATATTTATATCAGTATCTAATATTGGTAATTTGGACACCGGAATTTCATCATTTGAATTTTCATTCTTGATTTGTGATGTTTCATTATTGTGGGATTCTCTATTTTCATCCTCCAAAAATTTTACTGTTCTGCTAATTATTACATTTTTATTATTTGTGCAAATTCTGTAGCCTTTGCTACGATTATCATATCCCACAAAAATTCCTTCTTGAGCGGTGCTATCCAGTTTTCCCCTATGTATTTTATGTACATATGCGTATGCGCGACATCCGAATGTTTTTATATTTGATAAATCGGGTTTACGGCCGGTCCATTTTTCGTAAGGAGTTGAGTCGCATGAGGAGGTCGGGAGCCTATTTTGTATGTAATTTGCAGTATTTACGGCTTCCCCCCAAAAGGAATTCGGTAAATTACTGTATTTAAGCAGACAGCGAGCCATTTCGGTCAGCGTACGATTTTTACGTTCTGCCACGCCGTTCTGAGCACTAGAGTAAGGAACGGTAAACTGATGCTCAATTCCTTCTTTATTCAAAAATTCATTTACTTCCATACTAGTGTATTCACCCCCGTTATCGGAGCGAATTGCTTGCACTTTTCGGCCAAATTTGTTTGCGGTCATAGCCACATATTCCTTTAACTTAGAAAATACCTCAAACTTATTTCTTAGCGAATATATAATAGTATAACGACTGTAGTCGTCTATGAATGTAAGAAAGTAATATTTTCCACCTACAGTGGGGGTTTTCATAGGGCCACATAAGTCTGTGTGGACCAGTTCGAGTGGTACGGAGGCTCTAAATTGTGCAGCTTTGGGGTAAGGTGAATCAGTTAATTTTGACATTATGCATGTTTTACATTCAGTATTATGTTTGCAATCATTTAATTTTATACCCACAGCCATGTCCTTGTTAACTAAATCTTTAATGTGGTTAGTATTTCTGTGGCCAAGTTTCACATGCCACTTGTTTATGCAATTTTCGTTATCACAAGTTTGTATTACAATGTTCGCTGTGTGTTTGTTTTCAGAATAATTTAATTGACATTCATATAAGTTATTTTTCACATATCCCTCAATGCATGTATTACCCTGATTTACAATTTTACAGGTTTTATCATCAAATACAGCGATACAGCCATTCTCTGTTGCTCTTTTTATAGAAATTAAATTAGTTTCTATTTCAGGGACATAAAGAACATTTTTAAGTGTTATTTTGTTCTGTGTGTTTTCCGAATTTACGGTATACAAATCCACAGTACCGGAACCCAAAGATTTTAGCTGCGTGCCGTTCGCGATAGTGACGTTAGAAACGTTATTTTTAAGATCGCGAAATTTTAGTTTATCATTGCAGATATGTGAAGACGACCCTGAATCAACCACCCAATTTACAGTTTTATCTCCAACATAAAAAGAATACAATTTATCAGCTTTTGTTTTATTGCTCCCCTCTGCAATTTGAGCGCTATCTGGCTTCTCATTGTTCTGAGAGCATATGTTGGATCTGAAGTTGGGTTTTTTGTTGAAATTTTTACTGTGACTTTTAACAGCAGAATTATTTTTATTTTTTAACTTATAACATTCTTCTATATTGTGGTTACTTTTCTTACAGTATTTGCAGAATTTCTCCGATTTGTTATGGTATTGGACTTTTAACGCTGAATTATGAATAGTTTTGTTTTCAAGCCTTTTGGCATATTCATCAGCTAATTTGTTTCGTATATACTCAGGTGTCAATTGCGCTTCGTCTTTCGATTCGAGACTTGTTATGAGAACGTCATATGAAGGAGGGAGTGAGCATAGCATTAATGCAGCTAGGTGCGATTCGTCTATGACTTCACCTATAGCAGTGAGTCTGTCGCGTGTTTTATATATATCAGCTATATGTTGGTTTACATCACCACCTTCCATTAATTTTATGGAATAAAGTTTCCTAAGTAAGAAAAGCTTACTCGTAAGGGATGATCTTTCGTGGACTTGGCGCAGAGCATTCCAGCACTCTCGTGCTGTATCTAGATTCATAACGTACACTATCTGTTCGTTATCAATAAGTAGATTTATAATGGCTCTGGCCTTTCTATTTTTTGAACGCCACTGATCGGTTATTGGGTTGGGAGGATCGTCAGTAATGACTGTAAAAAGATCCTCTTTTTGCAAGTACATCTCGATACGAAACTTCCACACATTATAATTTGTGGAGTTCAGCGGTTCAATTTGTATATCTTTTGTTGCTGACATACTTAAACAAAATTTTTGTAACAGTTTTGTTAATATTTGTTCATTACGTAAATATTCATTTAATATTTTAAATCAACACAGTTAGGATAAATAGTACTTGAAGAAGAAAATAAAATTAAATAGTTTTCATGAAAATAAGCACTTTTCAATACTTTCGATTTAGTGTCACTTCAGTTTTGAAGAAACTAAAACAAATATTTTCGCTTACATTTTCATTTTTTATTTTATTATTTTGAATGTAGCAATTTCTTCCAATGTGCAATGAAAAAAAAAATTTGTCAAGAATAAATCTAAATTTTCAATTCAAAATATCAGAATCATAATCTGACGGAAGAATACTTTATAAATAAGTGCATGAGTTCGGAGTTTCCTCAAATTAGTTATTTAAATATATTTATAACAAATATTTCTTACTAATAATTCTTTGCTAAAATAACAGTCATATAATTAAATAAAGTTTAGCTTACCTGGGTTGTCACAGGTAATTGTTTATTCCATTGGTGAAGAGTAAGTAAATTTCCTTAATATGACTTCTGTATTAAAGACCAGCAACTACTTTTCCTATAATGAATCTTGATTAGACTGAGAAATTCTTACATAATATGTAGATCAATTGTTATTTAGGATAATTCACTCGTTGCTGCGTAATGAAAGAAAACCTAGATGTTTTTTTTTACTTTAATTTATTCATCTTAGACAAAAAGAAAAAATTATGATTAAATAGAATAAGAAAATGGAACGTCAGTTCCGAATAACGAAAATTACATGATTGAAAAAAGTATTACAATGTACTTGTAGAGAGACGCGACATATCGTCACGTGATACGGCAGGTGCACAAAAACAATCAGTTGGCGGGAAGTAAAAAACAAAAAGAGAAAGTCCGGAACAAGAAAAATGAAAGTTAATAAAAGAAAGTTCTGAGATTAAATATCACAACATGGCGGATCCAGAACTTGACTTATTTTGGGGGGGGGGGGGCTAAGATTTTTCAAAGTGTTATTCTAGACCAATAAAAAATTTGCAATTGCAATATTCAATTGTAAATGTCAGTGTTTTGGGGGGGCTTCAGCCCCCTAGCCCCCCCCTTAAATCCGCCACTGGTATCTACCCCAGCCTTGCGCTTTACTCGTGTACCAATTAGGACCCCTTGTTTCTTACAGAACAGACTAGAACCTTCGCACAGTCAATTTGCCTTAACTCTAATGCCCATGTCATATGATAGATTTTTGCACAATATTTTACTAAACACAACACAGCAGTGTATGGGGAAGATTCAAGTTCAGCATGTAATCAACTTGTTCAACCATCTTTTGGAAAAGTTGAGCATGTTGTGTCTAGTAAAAAGCTAAACGAAATTGTTCGTGTGATATGGCCATAACACATCTAGGATCTTATTTTAGAAATCATACTTTTTCCCATGCATAAAGTGTGTTACTGAATTTTGATATCTGACATGTTATTTTTACCACACATATACTACCCCCCCCCCTAAAAAAAAAAAAAAAAAAGGTTGAGCTTTCATATGTACCCAACACATTGACCTACTTGTCTAGAATTTTCCATGGTTCTCCTTGAAACTCGTGTACAAATCAGGACCCTTTAGAAAGACTCACTCCCCTTTCCCACAGAAAGTTCTGGTACTTTGATGTAGTCAATTGGCCTCAATTTCAACACACCTAGGATCTTATATTACAATCGTTAAAATTTTTCATGCTCAAATTTAAATTTTGTTATAGAATTCTCATAATTTGACATTGAATATTATTTATAACACATACACACACACACAGAAAAAAAAAATTCACATGTTGAGCTTTTATTATAAACATCTGGAGTTTTTGCTCAAAACTCGTGTTCAAGATAGTACTCCTTAGAAAGACCCCACTTCCTACAGAAGGCACTAGGACTTTTGTGTAATCAATTGGCCTTTATTATAATACACCTATAATATTACAATTAATATACTTTCCCATGCATAAAGTTTGTTATTGAATTTTCATATCTGACATTAAGAGTTATTTTTACCACACACACATATCCCCCCCCCCTCCAGAAAAAAAACAAAAACACGCTGAGATTTTATTATAAGTACCAGTTAATGGCTAGGTAAAAACTGAATGCAGCATTCATCATTTGAAAAATTCATTTGTTTCATATACTATTTCCTACAAGGCAATTTTTTCATAGAATTACCGTAAAAACCGGCAGATGAACCGCTACAGATACAAAAAAAAAAAAAAAAAAAGTTGTATTTTTTCTATCTGCAGCTCTTATGCAATTTTTTTTTTCTTTTCCACCCTCCTCCCTTGACACATTCTGAACTTTTCTCCAATGGTGTGCAAGAGAGGGAAAAATGGCAATTTTCAAATTTTCATTCACCTTACATTTAATTTAATATTTGGCCTAGACAGCATATTATAAAGCTACAGTTCAATTTTCATGAGAATATGTGAATGAACAAAAAAGTTACATTTTTATTGAGAATTATATTTATCACGACTCACGTCACCAAAAAAAAAAAAAAAAAAAAAGTTAAGATTAAGTTTTCTTTTTATTTTGTAGTATTTTAAATTGAGGTATGCCATTGAAATTTCTTAATATTTGGTTTTAACGCCCGATAATTCAATTGTGAATATTTTTGAAAGTGTAGAATTATTAGGAAGGGCTTAAGGAGGGGGATGAAGGGGCAAAAAAGAAAGAAAGTTACTGCATTTAAAATTGGTATTATTAGGTTTTAAGGCAAGATAAATTGATTGCAGATATTTTCAAGCGTAAATTTATTAGGAGGGACGGAAAGGTGGGGGTAAAAATGTAGAAAAGGAACGGGAGTTTTGGAGAAAACAATGGAAAACACAGAACCCTTTATTCTTTTATATTTTGCAGAGTTTCGAATTTCAATTTCCGCTCACATTTTGTACTAAGGATGTTTACCATTATATATCCCGGAATTACGCAAGTTTCGGAGAAAACCTTGGATAAATCAAACACAAATCTTTTTATAAAAATGTTTTATATTATCTTTGTATCTCAGCTTCTAATTAACATAATTTCATAAGTAATGTATCATTTTAAAAGTTATTTGAATTGAAATTGAAGAGTGTATGTTGTAAATCTCTGTCGCCAGAGGGCGCTTTAATGTTTTAATAATTCAATATTTAGAATTCTAATTATGATTAAATTATTTATAACACATCATTTAAAATTTTGAAGACTTTTAAACTTATATAAGTCGTTAAATTCAGTACGGGGGTGTCAGGATAGCGGGAATTTTGTAAAATAGGATTTTTCAAGGATCACGAAACAGCTGGTCACCAAAGGCGGCTAGTATAAATTAAAAATGAATTTGTTTTCATTTAAACAATCTTTATATTTCTTATATATTATTTTTATTATGAAAGAGCTGGAGCGGATTTCTGGCATCGCACCTTCATAAGGGCCGAAATAAAATAGTGCAGCTCTCACGAAGGTGTGGCACTTCTGAAAAACTTATCATTTCATTACCTAAGATTGTGTTGATGCGGCTCATATGCGAATGCGGACGATCTGCCAGTTTTTACGGTATAAGATTAAATTGCTCTTCTGTTTGATATTCATCCTTTTTTCGCATGTAACCGCATTTCACAAAACAATTTTCTGGTTTACTAAAGTGGTTATTTCCCGCCATGCTGAAATTGCAAAATGAATAGATGGTCCAGAGACAAAAGCATCCCAATTTTGATTCTCAATGGAAATGGGGGGAAAAGTTATTTTTGGAAGAAAAAAGTAATTCCAGTTTGTATGCCATATGGAAACGCTTGAGCTTCAGGAGAAAATGTTTACGAGGTCAGGAGAAAATTTTTACAACAATGAATGTGGAAAAATGACTTTTTTAAGCACGATACATGTGGGTTTTGTTAACATTATTTAAATAATATTTGTGCAGGGACCATAAAAATAAAAAAATCAATGTGGGAATGATAGATCGGGGTTTCACTGTAAAGAAAATTTTGAAAAAGCAGTTTTTAGAAAATGATAACCAGTTTCAACAGTTGTGAATTTCCTGAATGTGAAAAATGAATTTAAAAACCTGTATTAGTTAGGGTTGTAATAGCGAATTATTCCCCATAGAATAACATTGGCTTTAGCTTTCAGTGATAAGTATAGTTTCAAAGGCTAAAAAAAGTATTTTCTCTATATGTTTATTAAAAAAAAAAAAAAAAAATTGAGCACATAAAAGAACAACATTTAAATAATATGTAAAATTTTCATTAAAAATTTTTATAAAAATTCAGGCAGCAGGTTCTGGTTTTCGGAGACTTTTAGAAAAGCACTTGACATGATTTCACAAAAACTAATGTATCAGTCTTATTGAAATTTTGTACACTTCTTCGGAATAAAATGTTCTTGAACATTTTTACTTTCCAAACACTATAGTGAGGAAAGTATTGTAATCATGTCAAAAATCCGAATTCGAGATTTTGATGTTTCTATACGTTTCGAGGTCCAACGAGTCCGTTTTCACTATTTTTACGATGATGTATGTATGTGTGTGTGTATGTATGTGTGTATGTATGTGTGTATGTATGTGTGTATGTCTGTGAGTGAACACGCTAGCGTCTAAACGCTTTGTTCGAATAAGCTGAAAGTTGGTACGTATATTGTAAGTCACCATAGTACGAACCCTATAGATTTTGGTGAATGTAGCACTTATAGTTTTTTTACAGGGACACAAAGAAAAATTTTTTATCATTATGGCCAAGGGACCAAAATCTTAAAAGTGCATCTAAACGCCTTATTCAATTGAGCAAAAACTTTATACACATATTATAGGTCACAGATACTCAATCTGTATAGATTTTGGAGAATCTAGCACTTATAGTTTTTTTACAGGGACACAAAGAAAAATTCTTTGCCAAATTTTTAAAAGTGCAATAGCGTCTAAACGCCTTATTAATCTCAGCAAAGAATTTGTACACATGTTATAGGTCACATTTGAACCAACTGTATAGATTTTGGTGAATCTAGCACTTACAGTTTTTTTACAGGGACACAAAGAAAAATTCTTTATCTTTATGGCCTATGAGACCAGCTATAGCATCTAAACGCCTTATTCAATTGAGCTGAAAATTTGTATGAATATTATAAATCACTGTTGCACTAACTATAAGCATTTTGGTGAATCTAGCATTTATAGATTTTTACAGGGACACAACGAAAAATTCTTTATCCTTATGATCTAAGGGCTCAATGCTCAGTAGCGTTAAATAAAACCTCGTGTGATATATGGAGAAAAATACTCAAACACTCTGTTATGGTTTTCTCTTTTTTGTTTGTTTAGCAACACCTCTTTCTTTATTTTATCTACAAAACAGTTAGTTACTCAATGTTCGGAAAGTCGAGTGGAGTCACTCCAGATTTTTTTTTTCTGTTAAAAAGGCATTTAAATTTTTAGAGAAGTTCTATGCAAAAACAATACATTTTTGATGCATTTTACCCCACATATATGCTTATAAGATCAAATTTAATAATAATAAAATTGTTCGTTCAAGCCCTAGTCAATTCTAATTTGAAAAAATGTACAAAATTTGAATAAGATCAGTGCTTCAGTTTTTAGGAAATTTTGTTGACTACTTTCCTGAAGGGTGAATGGAAATCAGGACATGTCGGCTGCATTTTCCAAATTTTTTAATACAAAATTTAGAATGTATTGTTTAAATATTGCTCTTTTAACTGCTCAAAATTATAAACAAAAAATCTTATTTATTACATTAAAAAAAAAAAAAAAAGACAAAATATGCTTTAGTCTTTGAACCCATGTATCCCCTTTAAAGCGGTGTTAAAGTATTTAAGTCTTATAATAACAGCGCTGATTGGTGTATTTTCGAGATTTGGTCGCCCTCTATCTGTAAGATGAAAATTACTACCTTTCCGTAACATTAGTAATACATCCTTCTCTTTTAATCCGTGGCTTTTCCCAAGCCTTTTTGCCAACCATTCATAAAAGTTGAGATGTTTGTTTACAAACAAGGAACTGCCCTATATCTGCCCTTTTATTTCCAAAATAAAACAAAAATGCTTCAAAATTTCCTGCATTTACTAAAACAATCAATAATATTACAATGGAAAATATTATTTCAATTAAAATTTTAACAATATTAATATGCAAAAAATAAAGAAAGGAAGAAATAACAGCCAAATTATTAATTATTAGCTATTGAATATTTTATGTATTGATTTAATGCATTAAAAAATTATTGCTCTAAATCTTAATAACCGAAGAACTCATGTTCGATTTTGTTGCCCGTGCTTTTTAACTGATTATAACGAAATTTCATGAACTATTGTGAAATTTTGTTAATGAATTATAATAAAATTTAATAATTTTAAAGTATTCCAACCATAATTTAATTTCATTGTATTATTTTTTATAACATATTTTATTATGGTATTCATTAAAAAAAAAAAAAAAAAAAAGAAAAAAAAGTTTTAAAGTTATTTAAATAGGCAGACAAAACTTAATCATTTATTATTGTCAATAACGTAAATGTTTAATTTTTTACAATTTTTTGTAAAATAATCACTCCCATCAAAGTTTCCAAAGTTCCAAAAATTTCCGGTTTAAACCCGAAAAGTCCCATGTTTATTCCCCTGAAGCAAAATTCCCGGGTTTTTTACATCTCTAATTTAGATACAACACTAAAAGATAAAAATAAAAAGCATTAATATTTAAGAATTGGTGGAAGAAAAATCTAACTTATGAGAGAATACATAAATTTTTATCAGTTCTCAGAAAATGAGGACAGAATAGTTAAAAGTGGGGACAAATGTGGTCCTCATTAAAAATTTTCGTAACTGAGCAAGATGTCTAAAAATGAGGACAATCCTCATAAAATGAGGACGGGTGGTCACATGCCACGGTGCTTACTCCGTGGCTCTTGCTTAGTTGTACCGACCGGAATGAATCATTTTTAACTGTTGCACAAAAATGAAAATCCAAAAATCATAAGTTACTCTCTCCTGTGTGTGTTTACTTGGTGTTTACCAAATCCTTGTTACAGAAGTAGCGCCGAGACGTGTTTGTTTATGTTTTATAAAAAAAGGACAAGTGGTATTTTGTTTTTAATTCTAATTTTTATTTTCTTTTGTAAATATTTAGCGACTTGTGAAATGTTTTAATTTGTTCTTTAAAGGCAAGTATGAGTATTTTTTCTTTCTATCTATATGATGGTATCAAAATGACAATAATAATAATATTTGTTTTCAAAAAAATTTCTTTTAAATTATCAGATTTTTTTTTTTTTTTTTTTTTCTTTCGAGTATTCGTAATGTGTCTACATATTTCTTCTGTAAATTTAAAATTACTGCAGGAACACTCTTTTGACTTTCTGTTAAAAGCACGTTTATTTACAATTACATTATATTGTTAGGTGCCAGATTGACATTTGTTGATAAAATTATAAGTAATTTTATATTTATAAACATATACAATCCATCTCTTTTCCCTTATTTCGTAATAGTTCTAAAATTCGGTACATCTCTTACCTTAAATTTTAAATTTTTATGTAAGATATTTATTGACATACTTACATTCGGAGGTAAATTTATTTAATTTTGTATTTCTCTGATAAATTTTGTATAGAAATATTTACTGGATGCAGAGTTGTTATTATTTTCATTTTTTTCTTGTGAAATGTCTGAACACTGGACGAAACTAGACCAAACCGGACAAAACTGGAAAAAAACAGACGACACTGCACAAAATATAATCCGTTGAATTGTATATGTTCGATACATAAAATTATTCTATTAAAGCAATAAATTGTACTTTTATCTTTGCATTAGTAATTACAAAATAAAATATTTTATTAACTTGATAAATAAAAAGTCTAATTTCCTTTTAATCATAGTCAGTTAAAAAAAAAAAAAAAAAAAAAATGAAGAAAATGCTAATTCCATAGTTTTATAATTTGCAAGTATAACAACAGATATATGTATAAATATGTATGTGTTTTGGAATAGTATTATTACATTATTTATCACATTGAATAATTAAGAGAGTATTGAACAAAAAATATTTCATACTATATCATAAAGCTTACGAAAGAGGCTATTTTCAATATGTGATAGATTATTACATAGACAATTATTTATTATAAACAATTGACAAATTTTATTTTAATTAATCATATTTTATTTGTTACTTAAGATTAAAGATTATATAAAATTATCTTAAAAACACGCTTTAAAACTAGTTGACATAAGTAGATTGTGCTTAGTTCCCCATTACATATTTGCTCTGATAAATTTCTGGAACAGCTTTACTATACGGCACCCATTGCTTATCGCCGTTGCCAATGTTTTGATCACGTAGTATGATGGTGTTTTGATTCGGTTTGTGAGTCGGTACTGCGAATCGTTTCACAACGTCGTGAATCGAATCAAAATGTCATGAAACAATACTTTTCATTATTATGAAAAATTTTTTTTTTGTTTCACTATGTTTTCTGCTGTTTGCTCGCTTCGCGAGTGTTAAAATAAGAAAAAAAAAAAACATCACTGGACGCCCCTAATTCGTGGAGCATGAATCGGTAAAAGCATGAAAATTCATGGAGCAGCGGTCACTATGCTTTCTACTGTTTGCTCGCTTCGCGAGCATTAAAACAAAAAAAAAAACATTACTGGGCGCCCCTAATTCGTGGAGCATGAATCAGTAAAAGCATGAAAATTCATGGAGCCGCGGTCACTTGTTTTCTGCTGTTTGCTCGCTTCGCGAGCATTAAAACAAAAAAAAAAAACATCTCTGGACACCCCTAATTCGTGGAGCATGAATCAGTAAAAGCATGAAAATTCATGGAGCGGCGGTCACTATGTTTTCTGCTGTTTGTTCGCTTCACGAGCATTAAAACCAAAGGAAAACATCACTGGATACCCCTAATTAGCGATGCATGAATCAGTAAATGTTACATTTCGATACAACAGAAAAAAGTATCGATACTCTGATTCGAGTTTCGAATCACCATCATATCACGCGATCAAAACATCGGCAACGGCAATAAGCAATGGGTGCCGTATAGTAAAGCTTAGCCAAATTTCTACTGCATATTGATGTTTAGAGATATGAATTTGACTGATTGCTTGACTTGGTGACTGGCTAAAATGTCCCACTTATTAGGCTACCCACCGTGTAGTTTGACACGTTAACCTTATCCTAATTTATTAATTATTGAAATTTCTTTCATATTTTTCGTGCAATTCCATACTGTTTCCAATGCAACGAGTCCCTTGATGTAAGTTTATATGAAGTATTTCTCTATTCTGCTATGTTAAGGAAATCTTAAATTTCAAATAACGTAATTTGTGCACCTTTAATATTTAAAAAAATTTTTTGTCCATGTAAGAATTTAAATAATAAAGGTACAGTCGAACCTCATTAACGTGAATTACTTTTAACACAAACTATTTCCACAATTCCCGTCAAAATGAAGATTAGTTACTTATAGCATAAACTACTGATAACCAGTGGCGGCTCGTGGCAGGGGCTGCAGAGCAGAGCTGCAGCCCCCCCGCCCAGAAATATTTGAAGAAATTATTTTATCAACTTACAAAATATTTTGAAAATAAATGTTATTATATAGTATTATGCATATAAAAGAGCAGATTATTTCATTATCATGAAAAATTATCAAAATGTTGAAAAAATTTAACCAGTTTTAAGCGGAATAAGTTCGTAAAGCTGCTCATGCATGCAGCTCCTGAAAAAAGGACTTCTTTAGGGAAAGGACAGTTAAAACTGCCCCTACTTGTTTTCCCTATCAGTTTCAACCGTATGAAACTAAACAAAGTGGAACTGCATCTGATGCAGCTCCGATCTGATTAGGGATTTCGGTCATGCTGGAAAAGAACAATTTGCCTTTGTAATCTACGGTTTTACTTCACAGTTTTTAATGCGGTAATCGCTGTGTTTGAAGATTATTTATGTATGAGAGATAGAAAAGTTAGCATGAAGGTTATTCACGATTATATGAGAAAATAGAAGTCATTTTCATTTATGTTTTCAAACATATTTTTATTTTATATCACACAGAAATTTCACATAGTTTTCCAGTTCCTCGCTTTCCTAATGACAGAAGCATTGAATAGACAGAATCTCAGTTTTATACAAATTTTGCCTTCCATTAAATATAGCATTTAAAATTTATCAAGTATTTGATCGCTTCCTTTGATGAGGTTATTAATTATTATTATTATTTCACATTTATTATAGTGACTAATTTTTTTATTTTGATGAGAAATATTAGCAGTTGAATCTTTCTTAAAAATACAAGATTACTAAATTTTTCATTTCTGATATTTTCCTACAACAAAATCGAAAAGCAATTTTAGCAGTGTTATTCTGCTTCAGAATGTTCTAATGCATAACGAAATTATCCGTTTAGAAAATGTTCTATTTTTAATTTACACTTCTTTTAAAAGAACACACAAATGAATGTAATACTGGCTTGGCTATGCATAGTTTTAGCTTTGTGATAATATTTCAAGCCAAATTAAATTGATATATGCTACTGAGGTCTTTTTAAATATATCCTAAAGAAATAATTTTAACATTTGTAGATTTTTTTTATTTTTTCGTGTTTGGCAGTACAGAAGATATTGGTTACGTTACTGTCTATATGACAAATTTTGGAAACTCATTTTTAATTGTAATAAAAGGTTTCATATCTAAATAAAATTATAGTATATTTGTATGTGTAGCATGTGTGTAAAGTTCACATTAAAAAAAAAAAAATGTTCGTAATGTCGACAAGTATTTCGTAATGTATGTGAGTGGTTACATGATTTTACATCAATGTTAATTCTTTCAACTAATATTTCAAAGGATGGTTCTAAATAAATTAATGCAATGCATCATTATAATTGCACTTTTAAAATATAGGCATTGTATTACTATAAAATATAAGACACGAATTTTAAATATAAATAATTATAATTAGACATAAATACGGCATCAAATGCTTCTTTATGCTAAAAAAAAAAGTGACAATAAATATTTTAGTTTATGACAGTAGTTGCTAGACAAAATTATCTATTATAAATATCAACCTTTCCAAAGATTTTTTTTTTTTTAATTATCAATATTTGTCTATTTTATTTATTTATTTATTAAGAAAAAATAATTTTAAAATACTTACCTTAAACATAATCTAATCTAATACCAGAGTACAATTTTTTATTTAGTCTTTTCCTTGTTACTTATTCCTTAACAGTTAAATTTTGTAATAGACTATTTTTTATACAAAATTCAAGATGGTCTGCAGCAAATTGCGATGATGATATATTTCCTATCTAAAAATAATAAGGTGGAGATCCTGAGATTTATATCTATCTAATATTTCAAACATATTCATTTGATAAATATTACTGTAAAATTCACACGCCGAAAAGAATTCCTCAAGGATAAAATGATGAAGAAAACATAAAACGATCCTTGTTCCATAATTCTCCCATGAATAACATATTAATCCCTTAACTGCCTTGGGCGTATATATATGTTTTTCCAAAGCATGATCCTTTGCGCTGTACTGCTACCTGAGAAACTATTGACAGTGCAATAAAATAAACTTGAAAGTGATCTTAACAGTGTTTTTGAAAGATTTACTCGTTTGAGAGTTGAAAAGGAACAGTGGCACTTTGAAGTGAATCTCGTAAATTTTTCTCGGCAGGTAAGGGGTTAAGTAAAAAAATATATAAATAATTTATTTGTGTTGTGTGTAGTTTTTTTTTCCTTCTTTCTTTTCTTAGGACTTTGGTTTGTCATTCCAAATATTCAAATAAAATTTTTAAATTGTTTCATTTTATACAAGTCCTCTTTTTACTTTTTTAGTGATAGTTCATACGCTTTACTTGCAGAGGAGAACATTGAAAATATTGTCTTTGAAATAGCCATTTTTCTAAAACAATTTTGAACTTTGCAGATTTTTTTCTTTGTGTACATTTATTTGCATTGCCTTCTTTGTGTTTTAGATGATTTATTAGTTAATCTTTGTTTCAAATACTTTGCATAGTAAAACTGAGAGAAATACACTTCTTTTCTTTTTACTCTCCGAACATATATTGTGTAAAAAAAATGTTATAATGAAAAAAAATCGACTGAGATTTTGGTATATCTCTACGTTTTGAGGTCTCCTGAGTCCATTTTTGCAATTTTTACTGTGTTATATGTGTGGTATGAGTATGTGTATGCATGTGTGTGAACACAATAACATTTAAAAGCTTGGTTCAATTGAGCTGAAAGTTGGTAGGTATGTTAAAGGTTACCATCACACGAACTTTATAAAATTTGATGAATGTGGGACTTATAGACAAAAAAAAAAAAAAAAAAAAAAAATTCCTTATTATTTTGACTAATGGAGTTAAATTCTTGAGGTGTGATAGTGTCTAAATGTTTTATCCGATTGAGCTAAAAAGTGGTAGGTAGGTAATCGTCACACTATTTGTATAGGTTTGATGAGTACATGACTTATAATTCTTTTACAAATAGGCACAAAAAGAAATTCTTTATCATTATGGACTATAGATTCGAATTATTTGCAGTTATTATCGCAAGAACCGTACAGATATACATATATAACTATTTATTATTATCTTTATATAAATAATTTTGTGTATCATTTTAATGTGTGAAAGCTGATTTACAATTATGTATGCGCATGTAAATTTTGAAGCCCTAGATTAAAATAGATTATTCAGAAAATCACTTTCGCTTTTTTCTCAATCATACTTAGACATGCAGTGTTGCAGCCCCCCTGTAAAGGAATCTCACGAGCCGCCACTGCTGATAACAAAAACCAAATTTTTTATCTCCTTGAGATTCATGTTAATGAGGTTCGACTGCATATTATACTTGTTTTATATTTATATGTTTATTATAATTTAGATAAAAAGGCAGTTTTTAATAAGGATTTTGGGGGAGAAAAAAAAAATCCTTGGGTTTTTCAAATGGATTTCATTCAAAAATCTCACCAGAGTTTGGGTTAGGCAAAATTCAGCCAACCCTGTGAAGCAGTTGTCTGTAACTGTCTCCTGTCCCTCCAGCTTGACAATTTTGACCAGTTCTGTATCTGAAAAAACCATATTTTACTCTTTTTCATTACTCCTCGTCTTTTCACCATTGATTGATTTTTAACCATCTTCAAAGATCCATACTTTACTTCCTTGACATGTTGGAACATCAAAATGTGTTACATACTACCAGTTATGAATTTAGAAATAAGACGGTGTCTACCATCATAAAGTAAATTTTAGTTTCTTTTGTAAATTCTGCTTTGTGTTAAATTATGGAAGACTCAATGAAAAACTAATTTTTTCATATGCAGTTCTTCAGGAATAATTTTATGTGTATAGTTATAGATCTAATTTTAAACTTGATTTAGCCTCCTTTTAAAATAATAGAAAATCAATATGTGATAATACACTCACATCAACTACTTTAAATATATATATAACAATAATTCTATGATGACTAAATTGCGATTGTGGTCATAAAATTACAACATGTGGCCATAAAAGGGTTCAAATTTACATATTTAACCAATAGTTTGTCTTTAGTGCCTATTGTCAGTCACTGTCTCAAAAATTTCCGAGTTACATTTGTATAAACATTGTATCATTTGTCAAATCATGAAAATTACCATGTCAGGGTTGGCCAATTTTTGCCGAAGTGGAAAAAACCATGGAAAAAAACCACCCTGGAAAAAATAGTTTTTGCCACAATTTTTGCCAGTGGCAAAAATTACCAGTATTTCAAACAGTGTTTTAAGGATTTTAATTACACGATTTTAATGTTTAAATCATAATTTTAACAAATTAAAACCAGAGATTTAATTACACTCTTGATCAACTGATTCTTATGTAAATCATTAAAATAATGCATTCTAAAATTTCTTTAAAATGAAATTTTTAATATCAACAATTAACGTAATTTTTTTCATTTTTAAAAAATATTTAAATTACCTATCTAAAAAAATATTCTTCAATAATTAATTACTAGAATATTTGTGTTTTCAATGTATTGCATATTTTTGTTTACAGTGGGGAAAAGTCAGATATTGAGTCAATTATTGACTCAGCTGTTCGAAAATTTGCCAGTCAGTCACTGATCATGCATTTTTTAGAATTGAAATGTAAATTGCAAGCAAACTCTCTCTCTCTCTCTGAATATGTCTTACTTAAGAATTGTCTTACTTAAGGACTGACAAAGTTTCAATATCTTAGGAGCCAGAAATAGCGAATTATTTCTATGACAATACTCACAGCTCACAGCAAAACTTAATAATGTTTCATAATTGTATAATTAATGCAGGTCATTCACACATTATTTTACATTGAATAAATGAACTATCCAGTTAAAAATGTGAACTAAGGAAATTTTTAAAAAAATAACTATTTTTTATTTATAAAGATAAAAACAAACTATTGGGGGGAAAAAATCCACAGAAATAAATACTATTTTTACCTTTAATATAATCAAATATATTGAGAGTGTTTAAGTTTTGGCTTTAAAATACTATTTGTCTATTAATTTTTCAGGACAGAAATCCTTTAAAGAGAATCCATTTGATAAATATACTATTTAAACTTTCTTGTTGTAAATTTGAACGTAGTTTGCTTTAGATAGTGTTTATGATGCTTGAATGTTGTTTAACACAAAGATGTTGACATGGAAAGTACCAATATAGTAGTAAGAAGATTTATCAAATATGGGAATTTATCTTTCATGGAAAAACATCTTTCAAAAACAGAAATAATTGTTAAATTTTTCAGAAAACATTAAACTCATACTATTCATTCAATACATCAGCAATGTCATCTTTTATACCAAGACAAGAAGGTAGGAGGAAAAACAAAAATATACATAAAAAATATTGTAAATGCATAAAATTTTATTTGTCAGTCTGCCGTAATTGGTCACCAATGGATATGTATGGTCACCCTGGCACCCGGAATTTGTCGGACACTGGTTATATATTAATTAATTATAATAACTTTTTAAATTAAAAAATGTTCAAACATTTTTTTCATTGGGTTGCCAAAGTGTAAAGGGTGAAAATTGAAAGGAATTGTATTGTTCTAATTTTATTTTTCCACTTTTCCTAATTTTTTCCAATTATTGCCTGGTTTTTTCCACTTTTTTTCACTGTCCTGGCAAAAATGCATTTTTGCCGGCAAAAACCCAACCTTGTACCATGTTAATTTAAAATTCTTAATATTTTTAAAAAGCTTCTTAAAGTGAAACATACTTTAATATAATTTATTTTTCAGGTATATTTTAAATAATCAGAGATGTTTGGAGCAAATAATAAACCCTTTGGAAGTACTTCAGCATTTGGTGGAAGTAAGTAATGTTTTATTATATGGTTATTTTGAAAAATCTTTTATTAAAATAATTTTTGATAACAAATTAAAGACACATTAAATTTTGAATTAAGGTCTTATTAATTATAACTTCAATTATCTTTTAAATTTAGGCTCTTTTGGTTCTTCCACTCCCTTTGGACAGGGTAAGTAAATTTGCTCTGATTTCAATATATGTAAAAATCATTATTTAAACCCCAGTGGCAGAAAGTTTGGTAGCTGTCTGCGACAGGCTTTTAAGATTTCATAATCTGTCTGCAAAATTTGCGTGTAATCAGGGGTGAAAATGGCTTACACCCAAAAAGCCTGAAAGCTGATGGGGAGGGGAGGGGGGGGGTGCTTAACATCAGTGGTGATCTCATGCAACAATACACGAATACAATTTTACTACAGAACAATATAGTATAAGCAATTGTATTCATTCAATTAAATATTTTATAGTAATGTTTCACACAACACAATATAAATAATTATAAATAGTAAAAGTATTAGTTTTAGTTTTGATACAAAATTTTTTATAAGTGAATTGTTATCCGAAAGTTTCAGAATTTTTTTTGAATCATTGCAGATAGATAAAAACTGTCCACAAGCCGTTTTTCTGTGTCCGTCCGCAACTATG
This sequence comes from Salticus scenicus, assembly GCA_963930645.1. NCBI lineage: Eukaryota > Metazoa > Arthropoda > Arachnida > Araneae > Salticidae > Salticus > Salticus scenicus. The sequence goes on along the minus strand of OZ005650.1, from coordinate 224,822,902 downwards.
TTGCGGTGTTTCTGCCACTGGGATTTAAACTATAGTAATTTTTGAGTTCAATATAACTGAAGCAAAATAACTAAAAATGTCAGAATTTTAATTAGATTTACTTCATTTTATATTGTAAAGTTCAGTTTTCATATATTGTTGCAAAAGATTAAATGTCAGGTAGAATGTGCTTTACGAGACTGCTTGACATCATGTTTCTGATAACCGATAAAGATTTGGCACCATCAATGTTTATCTGTTGTTGAACGATTGATGTATGAAATGTGGTAGCCTCAGCAGGATGTTTTGAAGCTGTATGATTTTTGCATATCTGGTTGTTGCCAAATGAAATTTCATATGTTTTAAAGATTCATGGAGTTTTCGGGTGATGTATTTAGTGTTTTTTTTTTTTTCATGTATGTGAAGTGTACAGACATGCATATTACTGATCGCTGCAAAACGAAATTTTGTATGTTTTAAAGATTTATGCAGATTTTGAAGAGCTACTTTTTACGCTTTATTTTTAGGTAGTTGCTTTAAAACACGTAAAATTGGGCATTTTGAAAAAGTTACAGAGCAAAATTGCACAAAATTGGTGATTTCGAAAAAAGTTGCCAAACGGTCTCGTAAAGCAAATTTTTCCCTAAATCTCTTTTCTACATTAAAAGCGGTGTTTCAGAAAATGTAGATTTATATTATTATCATGAAAAACCTTCCATTTTAACAATCACTTCTAAAATATATTAAATATATTGTATATTTAAATAAATTATGGGTGTGTGTGTACTATCCATAAAGTTCTGTCTCTATAATAAAGAGTCCAGTTGTTTAACGAAGTAATTTATTTCGTGCCTAATGAATCATAGTATAGCTTATTCAAATCATACAAGTCAGGTTTCGCTGCGAACATTGATAGTTAGGATGACAGGCAAATGATTTCAACACCAATCTTTTGGTGGAGTTGGACATATGTTATTTTGAAAACTACTATTTGCAAAAAAGCGTCAATTCTCACGTGAATACGCTTTTAAAGTTTGAAATTTTTCTGTTTATTGCCACTGGGCTTAATATCCTTCTACATTTTTTTATTAAAGTTATGAGGTTACGATCAAGTGCCAGAAATCCAGGATGCAGAAATGCAAGATAGAACTGCGTGAAGTCCTCAAATATTCTGTTAGAATTTATTTGTTTTACTTCCATTTGCATTAAGAAAGTCTCTTGTAGTGAAACACAGTTTACAGTTAAAATTTCAGTATTATTTTGCAGTTGTGAATTTTAAATGAGATTTCATAAAAGGATAGAAATAATTAAGATTTTAAATTATTATGGGGTGATTATAATTTAAGTTGAGATTTCAAAACACTCAAACTTTAAAGTTGCCAGTTAGAATGATTTGATAGATGATAGATTTCAGATCAGATAATTTGAAAGATTATTGACCAGAACAATCATGAGGCAATGGAATTTTGTTTGGCGGAGAAGAAACATAAATCCAAAATGTGTCTATAGATAGTGCTATCAGGGGGAACGCCTAAATGGATTCATTAAACACAGTAATGTTGTTAGCAGTAGAATGGAATAGCAGGAAACAATAGACTCCAACGATTTATGACTTTTTTTTTTTTTTTAGCAAAAATGCAAGAATATGTGTTTATAGTGAAAACAGTGATAGTGACAAGAGAAAAAGAGAAGCTTCATGAAAGAAACAACTTATAGAGGATTAACAGCACATTTTGGAATTATTATTATTTTTTCCCTTTGCCAAACAAAATTCCATCGCCTCATGATTGTTCTGGTCATTCTGACCAGTAGTTTTAAAGTTAAAGCATTTTGAAATCATACCTTTAACTATAATCACCCCATATTTTAAATTATTAGTGAAGATAATCTAAAGAAAATTTCCTTCAAAATTCATAACTTGAAAATAATTCTCAAATTTCCCCTGTAAAGTGTGTTTCATTGTAAGAGACTTTCATAACACAAAAGAAGATAAAATGAACAAATTTCAACATATTTGCAACCATGACACAACTCTTTTCTGTGGTGATTCTCTTACATACTAATTAATCCTGGGTTTCTGGAGCATGATTTAACCTTCTCAGCATGCAGCCTCAAATGACATTTTTACTTAAAATATAATTTCATTGTCTAAAAAAATAATCAAAAATAATCTTATTGACTACTTTAGCTTCATGATTTTAAGATACAATTTTATGTCTCGCACGATTTGGAGAGAGATTTCTTGCTGTACACAAATCAGTCTCAAACCGTTTCAAAGGTATCTATTTGAGTCACAAAAATCCGGTTCAAATGCTTAAAGGTTTAGGTTTAACTGTCATTCATAAATTTAATAACTAATGAAAAAGTGTAGAAAAAGATTTAGTCCTCTGGCAATTAGTGTCAAAATTTAGGACTTTAAAAGTTGCTGCGTATGAGAATTGGCACCTTTTTTGCGAGTAGTTATTGTCGATTATTGTCGAAATAATCTATGTCCAATTCCACTCTAAAGATTGTTTGCCCATTATAAGAGTGATCAATGTGCTTAAAAGAAACCCAACTTGTATGAATAAACTGAACTTTGATTGAATAAGCATGAAGAAAATTACTGTTATACAACTGGCCTCTTTATTATTGAGACAGAACTTATTGAAACACACCAATAATTTATTATATATACATATAATACAGGACTCGTGAAATATGGTTGCCCAGTTGTCATTGGTGACCAAGTACATTATAACTGCATACTTGCCAACTTTTCCGGTTTTCCCGGAAGACTTCCGGTTTTTTAACGTGTCTTCCGGACAGATGATGAAATCTTCCGTTTTTAAAAAAGTCACGGATATCGTTCGTTTTAAAAATAAAACCCAAATGTTCTACGAAAATTCCTGATTCCCAATCTTTCTCCATCCATAACATAAATGTCAATATTCATTTCAAACTTGCTTTATGAGATTCTAGAACATGTAAAGAAATAGAATTGTTAAATATTTCTTGCTAATGTAATTATTTTTTGCCCCCCCCCTCTTCCCTCTCATTTATCTCCAACTAGTGATCAGCAATCAAATGTTCTGCAGAAGTCTTTTGTTTCCAAATCTTTATCCATCAGCAACATAAATGATAATATTAATTTTAAACTTCTTTCATTAGATTCTAGATGTAGAGTTGAAAGAGTTTAATATTTCTTACTCAGTAATTATTTTTGTATCCCCCCCTCCCCTCTTCCCCGGATTGTGATCAATTCTAGAAACAATAAAGCAATGGAAGTGCTTAATATTTCTCACGTATGTAATTATTTTTAGATCTTTATTGCTGAATTTAATGAATCTGTTTATTTTTTCTCAATTAAATTAAATATTTGTATGTCATATTTATACCAAATGTGTAAACATGGGAAAAAAATGAAGAATAATTTTTTCAGGTAGGAAAATTTTTTCCAAATCAATTTAAGAAAATTTAATACTCAGTTGGTTTTATGCACGTGTTAAACTGATAATTAGCTACTGCTAGTTTTTTTTATATGTATGATTAATGTACATACACAAAAATCATATTCTATTTATTTAAAAAAATTGTTATACTTTAACTTAACTAAGTTTTTTGTCTATTGTTAAATAAATTTCTTACGGAGTCTGTTTTGTAGATATTTATATGTTGAAGAGAAATAACATCATTTAAAACTTATATATTTAGTTTTAGTATAATCAATCTATAGTAAAACGTTTTTATAGATTGCTTCTAAATATTAAAATTGTAAAACTGTATTGTTTATTACGTGAAAGAGAGAAAAAAAAAATCTTCCCTTTTTTTATGAAATCTTCTGGTTTTTCAACAAAAATCTTCCCTTTTTTTATTAAAATTGGTTGGCAAGTATGTAACTGGTGACTGTGTCTTCAACTTTTAAGGAAATTCAACATTTTTCTTTTTTATTAAATAAATATTTTTGTGAAAAATTGGTCCCAGAATCGGGCTTTGATTGCTCTCCCAATGTAGACTTAACCCGCACCATTTAGATTTCCTCTTCTCTCACCTTGTTTAGAGGCACCATGTTTAATCAATACACCATTAGGAATTTTACACCACTTTTCTCTATGCATATTTCACAACTCAGTGTTGAATCAAAGCACTGTTTTAGGGAATTAGTTTACATTGCTCCCATTCTTGCGGGCTTTGGACCTGGTGCTGAATCATGCTGGTGTAATGATGTATTGATGTTGATTGAGTATCAGTTTAAAGAAAATAATAAAACCGGTTTGATGATTTTAAATCCTGGTGTATTATTCATTCCTAGTAAATATTATTTGGTTCTTATGCATAGATTTTAATTTCCATTTTTAAGCAAATTTCAAAATTGGCGGGAAGGTGGGGAGGCTTTTTTTTTTTTCGGGGGGGGGGGGGGGGGGGGGGGCTACCAGAAATTTTTGCTGATAACCAGTTTTTTTTTTTCCCTTGAAGCTCTTTAAATATATTTTTTTATATAAAGAAAGAAATGTTAATGATGGTAAAATTTTTGTGAGTCATCCAGAACAGAAAAGGCAATGCGATTTTTATTTAAAACAGTTCATTGCATTGTTTTCAATTTGCTATATTCTTGGACTTATTCTTAGCCTTAGTAAGTGTGTGAGCATTTCTGTTATGAATCATTATCTAAATCTTTTTTATAACATATTAGAAAGTTTATTAAATGTATATAATTGCTACCTAAATACAATTTTTGAAGCACATTCAGTAATTTCTATTTTCTAATTTTCTGTGCACTTGTTGTAATATAAGGAAAATTGCAGTCATGATAAAAGTAACCCTATTTATTATTCAGTATAAAAACAGACTATTTTGATGTCTTGAAACTGCACCCCCTCCCCTTCCCACTTTCTTTTCTCAAACTAAGAATCTTTATATATATTTCCATGTTTTCATGTATACTGTAAAAGCACTTATTTTTGCGAGCCGAAATTTTCGTGAAAATTAAGATATCGGTGATTTCGTGAACTTTATATGAACAGAACTGAAAACTGAAAAATCCCGAAAGTACCTAAATATAGAACCCTTTTTACATAAGGCATTTTAAGAAATTTATTTTTGTCTGAAAAGTCCCCCCCGCCCCCCACACCACACACACACTCCCCATCGCTCTAAAAACAACTTACGCTTACATCGGTTCTTATACATCAACTTTGACCTTGGAATAATTTTGAATGGCTTCAAAGAAGCTGGTATAAACATTGTAAGTGAATGAGCTGCATTCTATTAGTTGTATTTTTGTTTTATATTCAAGAAATAGTTTTAGAAAGAAAGTCAAGTTGTAAGAAAGAAAGTTGTCATAAAAGAGTTTGTAACTGTGTAATAAATCGTTAAATTTTGGTAAGGGAAAAATTTCTGATTTACTGTTATTTGAGGTGGGGAAAAAAAAAAAAAAGTATTTTGTGAGGCTTAAATTTTCGCGATTATGATGGGCTTGCGAAAATCGCAAAAATTAAAGCCTCACGAAAATAAGTGCTTTTACAGTATTTAGTTTTTGGTGTTTTTATAATGTTTGCAGTTTGTGTGTGCATGCATCTTAGCTAATATAATAATAATGAATAACCTGTAACTTTGGTGTTCCCTCTAAGCCATTTTCTAAGGGTGTAACATCTTTTATATAATTGTCAAAATGCATCCTTAATTATCTCTTGGTAAAAATTTTTACACCAGAGTATTTCTAATTCTGTTTTCTCAAAAGCTTACAGAAGTCAGAAATTGTAAGATAACATCATAGGATTATTAAAAAAATTATAATTGATAAAAACATTCAAAATCATCACAATTTTATTTTATCATAATTAAATTTTATTTATTAGTACGACAGGACTATTTCTTTCAATCTGGCATTTTGCATCGTTACCAATTTATAGTGTTTCACTTTGAAAACGCCTGCCAATATCTAATTTTACCATTTAATTTCTTACTTTCTTAAAATATTTTGTGAAATCCGTAAAAACTTTTATATATATTTTTTTCCCATCTGTGAGGATTGATCTCACAACCTTCAGGTTCGTAGTTGTGTACTCTGACCACAGAGCCAAACGGGTCTTGGCTGACTATTTCCTGATTATTTAGACTAGTGTTTTCAGATTTTTCTTTTCACTTCCCATCAGTGAGGATCGAACTCACAATCTTCAGATTCGTAGTTGTGTACTCTGACCACAGAGCCAATGGGTCTTGCCTGACTATTTCCTGATTATTTAGACTAGTGTTTTCAGATTTTTCTTTTCACTTACCATCAGTGAGGATCGAACTCACAATCTTCAGGCTCGTAGTTGTGTACTCTGACCACAGAGCCAACGGGTCTTGGCTGACTATTTCCTGATTATTTAGACTAGTGTTTTCAGATTTTTCTTTTCACTTCCTATCAGTGAGGATCGAACTCACAATCTTCAGGTTCATAGTTGTGTACTCTGACCACAGAGCCAACGGGTCTCAGCTGAATATTTCTGATTATTTAGACTAGTGTTTTCAGATTTTTTTTTTTTTTTTTTTGAAAGGGTGTTAAAATAAAAGTATAAGTAGTCCTGTCGTACTAAATTAAATTCTGTCATATACAGAATTTCATCCATAGTGTCAATGCTTGCGTCCACCACTGCAGTACAGATTTTTTTTTTTTTAAATAAGTTCTTTATCATATTTTTTTTTTTTTTTTCTTTTGCCCCGTTTTTAAGATGAAAGGCCATTTTATTCACTTTTTTTATTGTTGTTATTTTGTCGCTGATAAACACAATTATTCATTTTCTCTTCACATTTTCTACTTTAGTTGTGCCCTTTTTAGTTGCAAGCACCTGCCCCTTTTCTCTCTGAAATGAACACTATTCTATGAAACTTGTATCATAATAATTATAGGTGTGTTTTTAGTATTAACAATATTATGTATTGTAAGAAATTTGTTGAAATTATGTATAAGAAGTGAATTTTAGTGAAAATTTCTTTACAACTTTGAATAGCTATGGAGAGAGGTTTGATTATGTACTTTTACATTAGGGTAATTCCATTTTAAATCAACAAATTTTCAAAAAAGTTGTTGCATGACAATTTTTGATTTTGATGACAATTTGCATGTGCTTTCCCCATACCTTTTTGACCACAAAAATATATTTTTTAAAAAAAATTACCCTTTGATATGAAGGCTATTTTTGTCGTTGCCAACAGCAAAAATTAGATATTTTGATGCTTTGCTTTATGAACTATAACTTTTTTCCTATCAAAGCTATCAAACTCAACTATAGCTCATTGGAAAGCTAAAAAAAAGATCTTTTTCCATATGGTATCAATAAATTTGAGATTTAAAAACAAAGGTTATTTTTTCAAGGTCAAAGTTTGCGATGCAAAATTAATTTTTTGCCACTTTTGAAAATTAAAAAACCTATGAAGGGCTTGGAATAACAAGCCCTCTTTTTTTTCTTATATACATATATAAGGTTGCTTATTGTATTAAAAAGTTTGGCTTGTTACTCTGCCCCCTTCACAAGATACGACCCCCCAAAGTTGCAAATTTTCTAAAAAATCCAATTTTCAATGCTAAAAAAATGCATGTGGGGGGCAAGGTAAATTTTTTTTTACTTGTGTGATTTTAAGTACTTCATACCATCTTTCAAACAAAAAAAAAAAATTACTTTGTTATTCAAAGGCGTTTGGCAGCTATAAGGGTCTGAATTTTCAAATAATCACACTAAAACCATCCAATTTTTTCATGTACTTTTTTTTGGAAACATGTCATTTATTATTATTTTTTATTATTTGATGGACTTAGATTGACCTCACAAATAAGAATATATCATATTCCTACTTTTCCTCATTTATAGTAATCTATTTGCCAGTTAAAAGCAAGAATAGACAGATTTCAACTTGTCCAGCCTTGCTCCCACATGTATAGAACAGTTCCCTTTAGGCAAACAGTACCTACCTGTGGTAGGAACTGTGCCAATGACAAGGCTGCTTGAATATTATTGGATACAATTTGACCAATAATATATCCTGATTTGAAAGTAGGGTTATCTAAATTTGCCGATCTTAGACCAAAATTTTGTGTGTTAGCTGGAGCATCTGGTACACATTCAGTGTGCGTTTGTTTGTACCATCAAAATGTAAAACTTATGCTATCAGCGATTAAAAGTGATCATAGCTACAAAGATCTGCTGCAGATTATGGTCTGTGATACTGAAAATGAGAATTGTATGTTTTCGGAATGTACTGCATGTCCAGGTGTGGATGCCATTTTATCACTGATTTCTCCAAGTAACAGCACCCAAATTGACTTGGAAAATGATGAATTTGAGGATTTGCAAGTTTCATATAAGCAGTGGATGTCCACAGACAGATGTGAACTGACATCATGTGTGCTACCTTTACAAGAATTCTTGGTTAAGTGTTGTGAAAAACTTGAGCATCTAAAGAGCCACCATTTCATTGCCAGTAAACAAGCAGCATTTCTAAAATCAAAGAAAGAAGATCTCGATAAGGGGGAATTTTTGATACTTGGAGATTTTTCAGAGAATTTCTCTTGTGTTGTTCAAGACGAGGTGCAGACCTATCACTGGTCAGGTGTGCAATGTACGCTTCATCCTTTTGTTGTCTACTGGGAAAAAGATGGAGAAATTCAAACTCAAAGTTTTTGCTTTGTAAGCGACTGCCTTGACCACAACACAACTACATTCTACGCCTTTCAAATGATCCTTGTTAAAAAACTGAAGGCAGATCATGCTTTAATTTCAAAATTATTCTATTTTTCAGATGGATCTGCCGCACAGTACAAAAACAGGAAAAACTTCATTAACTTGAGCCATCATGAACAAGACTTTGGGATAAAAGCAGAGTGGCATTTTTTTGCTACATCCCACGGGAAAGGCCCTTGCGATGGGATTGGAGGAACAGTGAAGAGGCTAGTGCGAAAGGCTAGTTTGCAACGACCGGTCAGTAATCAAATCTTGAATCCATTAGATGTCTTTGAATACCACACTGAACATATTAATAGTGTAACGTTTTTCTATGTTTCCTGTGATGATGTTAATGCAGTAGGAAAAGTTCTTGAGGAAAGATATAAAACAGCACTATCATTACCCCAAACTCGGTCTTTCCACAGCTACATTCCACTCAACAGAAATATCATTCATGCCAGACGTACATCATTTTCTTTAGATTTTACAACCTTTCATGTCATCAAAGACGAACCTATCAACCTTAGATTATCCACACCAACAACCCGACCAAAGTTGTCCGATTATGTTTGTTGCGTATATGATGGTGACTGGTGGCTAGGAGAAGTGGTGGAAATAAAGGTATTTGATGTCGAAGAAGAATCAGGATCCACTTTTTTCATCCTAAAGGACCTGGAACATCGTTTAAAAAATCAAGTCATGATAACCAAACTTGGGTTCGGTTTCAAGATATTTTGAAAATCCTGACTGCGTCAGAACTATGGTCAGCACAGGGAAGAGGTCATAATATCACACCTGTGATGAGTGAACATTTGTCAACTCTTCTCTATGAGACAATAAACCACTGAACAAAAAAGTTTTGCATGTTTTGAGAGGTAAGTTAAATTCTATATACCAAGATGTTAGAAACCTTAAATTAGCTTATCAAAGTTTAAATGTGTTCTTTGACAACTCTTCTTAGTCTTTTTAGTTGTTTTCACCATTTAAAACTAACAATTAAGTAAAAAATAACTTTTCACTAACACCTAAGATTAAGAAGTATGAAAATAATTGCGTTGTTTCAGTATAATTATTTGAAAATTTAGACCCTTATAGCTGCCAAACGCCTTTGAATAACAAAGTAACTTTTTTTTTGTTTGAAAGATGGTAAGAAGTACTTAAAATCACACAAGTAAAAAAAAATCTACCTTGCCCCCCACATGCATTTTTTTAGCATTGAAAATTGGATTTTTTAGAAAATTTGCAACTTTGGGGGGTCGTATCTTGTGAAGGGGGCACAGTAACAAGCCAAACTTTTTAATACAATAAGCAACCTTTTATATGTATATAAGAAAAAAAAGAGGGCTTGTTATTCCAAGCCCTTCATAGGTTTTTTAATTTTCAAAAGTGGCAAAAAATTAATTTTGCATCACAAACTTTGACCTTGAAAAAATAACCTTTGTTTTTAAATCTCAAATTTATTGATACCATATGGAAAAAGATTTTTTTTTTAGCTTTCCAATGAGCTATAGTTGAGCTTGATAGCTTTTATAGAAAAAAAGTTATAGTTCATAACGCAAAGCATCAAAATATCCAATTTTCGCTGTTGGCAACGACAAAAATAGCCTACATATCGAAGGGTAAATTTTTTTTAAATAAAAAAAATATATTTTTGTGGTCTAAAAGGTATGGGGAAAGCATGTGCAAATTGTCATCAAAATCAAAAATGGTGTTGCACACCCCATTTGTTGATTTAAAATGGAATGACTCATTAGAAATCTAAAATAAGTTTTTGAAATCCTATTATTATTTCCTTATTAACTTAAGAATTATATAAAAGAAAAATATATTGCTTATTTTTAATTTTGTTTGTTGATATTTGTTTTTAAAAAATATTATAGGCTCAACTGCTTTTGGTGCTAAGCCTGCTACTAATAATGTTTTTGGAACATCTACATTTGGTGTATCTACCCCTAGTACAGGGGGTCTTTTTGGAGCTCCTTCACAATCAACTGGTACGGGATTATTTGGACAACCATCTTCTACATTTGGAGCACCAGCTTCCACAAGCACTGGTACATTCGGAGGTATTATTTTGATTATCTTTTCTACTGTCTTCTTGACTTAAATTGGAAAAATTCAGAGGCTTATTTATTTGGCAGAGAGAGAGAGACAGAGGGTTAAAAATTAGAATGTGAAAGTCACTTGATTGTTCTCTGAAAATGACACCTAATTATTTTATTTATTTTTATTATTAAAATGGTCTACTTACGCATAATTTTAAAATTACCAATTGTTATATAAATTTGGGAAATATATACCACAAATACATACAATACACAGGGTTCCCATAAGAATGAGAGATCTTGACCTGTATATTTTATTTTTTTACACAACATTTTTAACATTGTGAGAAATTTGCACACTTTTCAATTAATAAAATTAATTTAATAAAGTTTTTGTCCAAAAATATGTCATTCACATAAAAATCAACAACTTTGAAATAAACCTTTCACAAAAATTGGCATCTTAAAACAGACTGCCCCTTCATGAAAGTTAAATGATTTTTAAAAGTAAAAAAAAAAAAAAAACTTGGATAAGAAAATTACATATTTTGCTGATCAGCTACAAAAATGAATTATATTTCTGCAACGAAAAATAAGAAAATTATCTATAAATATTCTTGTATTTTAGGTATAAAATGTAAGTTTTATCAATTAGCGGTGCAATAACTACCTATTTTAGTGATTGCCAGTGAACTCATTGACTTATTTAAGCAATTAGATAGGATTTAACTCAAATTTTATCAGTGAGCTATACCAGAGTTTCCTCCAATCAGTTTCAGGACAGTGCTGCACCCTGCCTGCCCTGTAGTTGAAAAAATAGCACCCTTCTTGTCCCTCATCCAAAACAATTGCACCCTTACTGTCTTTTGTTAAAAATAACCCTCAAACTGAATATATGCTATAAATACAAATAAAAGTATTGTGTATAACAATCAACGTTCATTCATATATTTAATCAAATTCAGAGGCAGCAAAGTTTTTAAAAATCCTGAGTTCAGATGTAGTAGAGATGGCCAATGTGTTGGTGCGTTGATCGACACATCATTAGTATGTCGAAGTGTCTACATGATACTCTGTGCAGAATTTGATATGGCATCAAAGTTTGGCACACTGGTTTCATTCTCCTCTGTGATACTTATCTATACATATATGCATACGGTGATCAGATGAGAAATTTGCATCATTTTTTAACTGCTAACTGACTAATCTCCTGAAAGTGTGTTGAAGTGTCGACACAATAAAATAAATCAAAATGCCCATCACTAAGATGTAGCCCCTGAAAAGTTTCACACCTGTCTAAACTCTTTTTCGAGACAGTGTGATCAGAAACAATAATGAAAATGTGGATATAACTAATTATGACTTTTACTATTTTCATTTGGTTGAATTAATTAAATTTCAAAGATCATATAGGTGACTAAAATAGGTTTTCATTTCATGAGTTAGAATTATTTTGTTAAAATAATTATGTAATTGTGGAAACTTGCAAAGATGCATAGCAAGCTTATTTTTTTATGAAACAAAACAATTTCTATATTATTTATTAAAAATATAAATGTAACATTTTTGTCTGTTTCTCAGTAATTAAATAAAAATTTTAGTTCTGCCTATTTAATCATATCTCTGCCGGAAAAACCAAATAAAGTTAATATATTTTTTTTTTCTAATGATGGCCCTAGACTATTTGTGAGTGGATAATCATATACACTGTTGCACAGCAATTGATGTATTGAAGAATAATGTAGTTTTCTTTAGTTACTTAACATTTATTGTTATAATATATTTACAAAGTATTGAAAAAGAGGGAATGGGAGCACTATAATAAAATATGCCTAGGGCACAATCAAACTTAAAATCCACTCTCTGTATATTAAATTGCAAAAGGTTACTTAGATTATAGCTAATAAATTGCCATAAAAGTTATTAACTGCAATTAGAAAATTTGTATGATAATAGAAAGTTGCAATCTTTGATATTCAGAGAAGCCAATTTTCATAATGCCAAATGTTTATTTCACTTTTTTTTTTTTTTAACTTTTTCTCTCTCATACATTTTTTATTAAATCATCTTATATATATTTTTAATTTTCTAAATACTTCTTTCCAATTGACTGTGGGTTCTCTATAAAAATAGTGTACAACTCAAAATTAAGGTCACTCATTTTTGATTAAATAAAGTAGAATTTAGTTCACCATTGCTCATTTATATATTGAGACATTTTTTTCAAATTTAATATTTTGTTAAAAGGGTTTGGAACAACATCAACATCAGGCGGTTTATTTGGTAATGCAGCTTCTTCAACTCAAAGTTCTGGTGGATTATTTGGAGGTAGCACTTCAGCTTTTGGAGCTCCACGTCCAACATTTGGTAGTTTTGGAGCTACTAATACTGGGGGTGGATTATTTGGACAGAGTACTAGCACAGGAACTGGCCTTTTTGGATCAACAGGTAAATTTTACTTATTTTTAAAAAAACTTTTAAAAATATATTTTGAGGAAGTGCATTTTTTCATGTGAAATGACCAAACTTCTTGATGCATTTAAAGGAATTCCAACAGTGAGGTATTGAACCCTTGACACTATACTGTAAAGTTAATCAAATGACAAACTGATATATGCCATTATATTTTTATTTTCATCTATTCAATAGAAGAATGTATTGGATTCAAAAGTGCATTGAATCAAATGGTGTATTGCCACTTGTACTATAAAGTTAATCAAATTGCAAACTGATATATGCCATACTATTTTTACTTTCACTAATATTCAATAGAAGAATGTATTGGATTCAAAATATTTTTGACTTCTAATTTTCAATCGATTTCACCTGTTTTGAGAAGCACTATCTGGGACACCGTTTAACTATTAAAAAAAATGTATGTGGGCCAAAAATTTTGTAACAGCTGTTGCTCCAGAACTGATGTGCTGAAAAGGGTATATTTAGTTGTATCATGTCATAAATTGGTGTCAATCAATTTTTGGTGCAAATTGTCCAAAAAATGGGGCTGTTATGCCTCATATTCAATTTTTGATCGGGACAACAGATTCTATAATATGCAATTCTCTTTCAAATTGCTTTAAGACATTTTTATTTTCAATTGTTTTGTCTCCCACCCATGTTTTTTTTTCTCCCAGTGCAAGGGGGGAAAAAATCTCTGAGAAATTTAAAATACTCTTGACATATGTGCAGTACATTAAATAAACAAACCAGTTTTATTTTCAATAAGTAAAATAAAACACTATTTTAAAAATGTAATAATCTGGTGTGTCACTCATACGACTTTCTATTACCCTGAAATTTAATACTATAAATACAGGTTGGAGATTAAAAGAGGTAAAATAATGAGTACTGTTATCTAAACCTATGTTAAAACAATTCAAATTAGGCTTTGGAAGAGTTTTATATGGTAATTAGTTCTGTGGGAGGGGGGCTACCGCCTTTTCAACCCCCCGTTTCATTACTATATCTATATTTGTATAGAATTTAAATCTGTTATTAAAATTGAAGTTCGCTTAAAATTATTCAGACAACTTTCACACGCAACATTCCTTGAAACTTATCAGTCTTGATCAAGCTTTTCCAGCAACAAATTTATATTAATTTGAAAATACAACTTTTGGATCTCCTGAAATTATTCGTTTTTAAGTTACTCTCAGAAACGCAGACAAAGATCAAACTTTAAAAAACATGACTTTGGTAATCAGGAAGCCTCAAAACATGTAAATACACAAAAAACAAGCGATGAATATTTGGCTTAGAAACATACATTATTTATCTTATGTCTATGAGGAATTCAATTCCATTCCTGAGCAGCTTTCGTGAACATGGTAAAATATTATAGTAAAGCTCTTCCATTAACAATAAAAAAGAATGTTATCGCTTAAATATTTGCAACCCTGTATATCTTTTGAAGAATATGTACAAACCGCATAGTGCGCCTAAATATAATCCTGTAGTAATAATGTGCAGCACAACCTGAAATGCACTTCCATAAATTTTCATCTATTGTCACACTATAATCTAGTTCTTTTGTGTAGCCCTGTAAATGAACAGTGAATGATTTCCCTGCCATATTTTACATGAGGCATGTTTTTAAGCATGTAGAAAATATTTATTAATTTCATTTAGTGCAGTCTATAGATGTTAAACTCTACTTACGTGCAATTTCCCCCATAGACGTAATGTATTTGAATACTCCTGAGTATCCCTGTACACGAACCATTTGCTAAATCTCAACAAAAAGCTTAGTGTAGCATCCCTATACGATACACGTTTAGAATACAAAGTTTGGAATCTCTGCTGCTATTTGTTTTTTGAGATATGCTGATAACAGACACACGCACACAGACCAATCGCTAAAAGCACAATTTTCGTATTCTGAAAAAACTGATTAAATGAAATTCATATTAGATTCGACATTTTTCTTTTTTGCTATCCAATTGCAACAATTAGAAAAATGAACTTTAAGCTCTAATTTAATTTAAGATATTAAGGGAGAAAAAGTCATTCCATGTGACTCAGTCATAAAAATAAAACTTCTCTTTGCCTGCATCATTTTCATTACATTGTTTAAATAATATGTATTACAGTTGAACCTCGGAAAATCCAGACATCCAAAATCCAGACTTTTTTCCGATTTTAGTTTTATTTTTAAAATAAGACTATTATAATTGACTTAAACATTTTATTTGTGAGAAGCAGTTTTAAATCCTTTTAATTGAACACCAAATACATACATATGGACATATCTGACATTTTTATACTGCCTGATTGTTAATCAAAGGCTTTATTTTTTATGAAAGCAGTCAGGTTAAAAACAGTTTAAAAAATTAAACAAAAAAAAGAAACAATATTCACAATAGGCTGAGAGAATTTTCATACTTTAGAACATACAAGAACGTTCTTAGTGTGATAGGCCCGAGGATTTAAATTCCAATAAAATCACTCAATAACTTTTGAATGTAGTAAGAAAAATTCTGTGTTTGCCAGAGTCGTGGGTTTTTTTCTCTTTCCGTATCATATACAAAAAGAATGAAAAAGCTAGATTCTAAGCTAGAAATACTTTTAAAACTTACAAAATTATTGCTCCCCCCCTGCTTTTTATTATAAAAAAAAAAAAAAAAAATGCTAGATTTTGTATAGGTTTTTTAATGCCATGCCGTATGTTATGCGAAAATTACTTTATTCAGACTGGCAACATTAAGGCTTTTACATTAATGTACGCTGTGCGCACTTTTGATTTTGTTTGCTACGTTGCATTTTTTCTTTCGTGATCATAATTTAATCTTCGATGTTGTTTTGTTTAGTAAAAAATATTTTCAAAATTGTCAGTGGCTGCATCATCTACTAACAGCAGTACAAAGCGTAAACATAATTCCCTTACAATAGCGAAAAAAGTGGAGTTGCTACAGAAATTAGAAAGAGGAACTTCTGTGCTTAAAGTTTGTGAAGAATACAGGATAGAAAAATTCACTGTATAAGATTTGCAAAAACAAAAATGTAAAATATTACAATATTTTGCTGATAGTGATATGCCTTTGGCGATGAAGAAAAGAAAGACTATTCGGCAGTCAAATAATGATGATTTGGACAAAGTTATGATTGAATGGGTGCAGCGAAGAAGGAGTGAAAATGTACCTTTAACAGGTGCCAAGATAACCGCACAAGTGTGGATTTTTCACTCTGAAATGAATGTTCAAACATAATGCAAATACTTTTCTGGCTGGCTCGAAAAATTCAGAAAGCGGCATGGTATTCGGCAGCTCCGAATTTGTGGAGAAAAGGAAAATGCCGATGTAGAAGCAGCTGAAAATTTCGTGAGCCAGTTTTGTCAATTGGTAGCTGACGAAAAGCTTACATTAGAGCAAATTTACAACATAGATGAGATGTCTCTCTTCTGGTGTTATGTACCGTAAAAAACGTTAGCTACTGACGAAAAAAAAATTCCTTCGGGCATTAATGATTCAAAAGAACGTTTGACGGTGCTGGCCTATGCTAATGCTGCAGGCACTCTCAAGTACAAATTGTTAATTATAGGAAAGCATGCACAACCTCGCACACTTAAAAATGTAAAATCGCTCCCTGTAATTTACAAGCCAAACAAGCTTGGGTTACGAAAGAAGTTATGGTGGATTGCTTTAATAACCATTTCATCCCTGAAGTTCATGTGCATGCCAAAGCTAATGGAGTTACTGCTGATGCAAAAATTCTCTTAATTTTGGACAATTGTTCTGTTCATCCAGCAGCTGAAGTTTTAAATAAAGAAAATTTTCAAATTTTATTTCTCCCTCCAAATTGTACGTCGTTAGTTCAACCCAGGGATATGAGTCTTAAAAGCCTTAAAATGCCATTATAAAAATGATTTCTTACATCGAATAAGCTTTGTAAACAGTAAAAGAAGAAGCATTGAATTTGTGAAAGAATTCAACATTAAAGACCGGCGATGAAATGTCTCGCAGAATCTTTGCGATTACCTATCTTTTTCCATCTGCAACATAAATGTGAATGTTCTTTTTAAACTGTCTTTATTAGATTCTAGAACCTATAAAAAAGTAGGATTGTTGATTATATCCTGACTCACATAATTTTTTACCCCTCCTTTCTCCTCCCGCTATTGATTGGTGATCAAATGTCCACAAGAATCCTTGTGTTTTTCAATCTTTCTTTATCCGGAACAAAAATGTCAATGATAATTCTAAACTTGCTTTATTAGGTCCTAGAATCAATAAAGAGGTGGAATTGTTAAATATCTTTCACTCGTGATGTAATTTTTGTTGTGACCCCCCCTCCCCCCAATTGCTTGTTTAACCTTTAACGACACACACTTAAAATACTTTAACACAAGTACACATGTGGTGTATTTTGTACATTACCAAAATATCAAATAAACCCTAACAACACACTTGTCAACAGAACATCCTGAGGAGGTCTATAGGATGTCCCTTATATCCACAGGACATCCTGAGGATGCCTTTCGGAGAAGATGTGTTGTTAGAGAAAATAAATAAGAACAAATATGTATGCTACAGTTGGCAGCAAAAGTATCCAAGCACTAGCAATAATCCCTGTCTAAAAAAAGTACACATAATACTGCTTTGTTAAATAAATCCTTGTCAGTCTAAGAACATGATTCGACAAGGATTTATTTAACAAAATAGTATTAAGTGTACTTTTTTGATATAAGAATTATTGGCTAGTGCTCGGATACTTTTGCTGCCGACTGTATGTTTTAATTATCAAAACTTTTTATAAAAACTAATGAAATATCTTCGAATAAATACTTCAATGATAGGTTAGATGTGCACGCAGCATGGGGAGAGGGATCCCAAAGTCATTTATATTCTGTTTACTAATGAAATGGTGTATTTTTTACATCAGCATGTGTAGTTAAGGGTTAAGGAATGTTTAAAAACCGTTTAATGAACAATTTGTATAGTTAAAATAAAATTATATTGAATAATATTAGGATTTTAATATAATTAATCCATGTATTGAATATTTCAAGTGCTGATAAACCTGTGCATATATTATACAATAATGTGTAAATATGGCAAAAAAGCTCGTGAATTCGTCCCAAAGTATTCCTATTTTTGTTCCTGGTGGGTTGGCAGCTATAAAAATGAATTCAGTTTTTTTAACTCTCCCAATTTTGTAAGTAAAGTCTTTAATTAACGCTCAGACATTTAACATAAACAAATTAACATAAAAATACGTCAGATAATGTCCATATTTATGTATTGTGGGTTCAATTAAAGGGATTTTAAACTGCATTCCCCAAGAAATGTGGAAATCAGGTACAGCAAAATCTTATTTTAAAAATTAAACTAAAATTAAAAAAAATTTCTGGATTTTAGAAATTTTCAGATGGGAATATGCAAAAAGGACCCGATATTTGAATCGCAATGTGTCCTAAGGGATGCACTATTTTTTGATTGATTTTTCTTAATAAATTTCTTAAATATATGAGCAGACTTACTTATATTTTGCCTTCTGTTTCAATGCACCCAGAGGTAAATCTGCGATATTCCTTAATTTGCTGGTCATTAAAGCAGCAATGGTTCATTAAGCCTACACGGGGCATGGGGAATCGAACAAAATGACCATGGCATGTTTAGCCCACATCAGGAATCTGAGCAAAAATGACAATCAAGTTAAGCCTACATGGGGAAATAATGTCCACACTTTATTATTATTTTTTAAACTGTTGCGGTAGATCTAAATTTTAGATTTCTGATTAAGATTTAATTTTCTATTTTAATTTTAGCCCTAAGTGCTAAAAACAAATTTTTCCTATTTAAACACTAATTAATTATTATGTTATCAATATTTCAGATTACTATTTTTTCTTTTTAAGTATGTTTAAATACTAATAAAATTTATGAAAAATGTTCCTTTTCTCTATAATTTTACAATACTGATAATTTTACAATTTCAGGTATTCAATTTAAGAAATTACTTTTTCAGAAAATTTAATAAATTTAGGGGTGAATTTACGTATCCCCGTACAATATTATTTATATGTATCGTGTGAAGGAAGAATAATAATTTTTATTAACACATTTGTTCAGTTTTCGCATATTATTATGTTAAATTGCACATTTTTACTGATCTATATTTGAAAAAGTGCCACAAAAACTTCATACTGACTGAAGATATTATTCTTTGTGCTGATGTTTCTAGGAATATATACATTTTTATTGCAGTCTCATATTTGCTACAAAATATACAATTTTAGATATTCAATTTAAGAAATTCCTTTTTTCAGACAATTTAATCAAAAAATTATTGGGTGAATTTGCCCTTACATAACATTATTCCCCATTTTTACCAAATTTTAATTTTACTATTCCTTTTCCCTTAATCAGGAAACTGATTCCATCGATCGCAGCAAATAACTTTCACCCTCAATAGGAGTAAAATCCTCAAAGTTCTAAATTTCGACAGAAATGATTTAAAGCAGCCGTATCAAAAAGCCAACCGCTATCACAGCCAAAATTGCTAAAATTGGCTTGAACTGTATAAAAAGAAGGAGGGGATTTTCGTTTTTCCCCAATCGATGGAACCATTAGAATTTTTAGATTTAGGATTTACAACATTTTTAACATTATTTAGTTTAACAAAACATTTACTTTTAACGTGGCCAGGTTTGCCACAGCGAAAACATTTTAACAGTTCTATTAAAAGTCTTTTTACCATTCTGGACACTCTGTATTTCAACTTCAGACTTCTGCTCGTCTTTTCTCAACTGGAGTCTAATCTCCTCTGAAACCAGTGCAGCAAACTTGAAATCTTCATCTTTCCACCTCATCAAATATTGAACTGTAAATTCAAAACTTTCAGGCAGGCTTTTCAACAGCTGATAACATGTGTAGATTTCATCTAAGGGTTTACCAATCTCACGCAATGATTCCACAATCCTGGTTAATCTGTTTACGAATGAGGTTACTGACTCCCGTTCATTCATTGTACATTGAGTAAACTCCCAAAAGAGCTTCATGTGCCGGGACCTTGAATCTGAAGTGAAATTCTTCTTTAAAGTCCTCCATGCCTCCACTGGACAACTAATATTCTCAATTATGTATCTTATTTCTGGCGATATATGAAGATAAATTGTGGACAGTGCTAAATGTGATCGTGTTTTAAAGTCTGCAATCTCTTTCAAATTACTCTTCTCTTCATCCTCAACAGGTAATTTTTCAGTCTGGCTAACTATATCCCAGCAATTATCTCTGATTAAAATGAACCGCATGTCCTTTGCCCAAGTGACATAATTATGAGAATTTAATTTCTCAATCGAAGGACTTAAATTTACAGCTATTTCGTTATCCAAATGAGCTACTAAAAATAATTATACTATGAGCTGGCTAAAATACCAAAAGCCCATAACCTCTATTATAACAAAAGTAAAAGCATGATTACACAGTGGAATCTATTTAGCCTAGCTTTCATAAGTAATTTAAAATTTAAAATATAGTAGCTCCATAAAAACGACTTTAGATAACAAACATTTTTATTTTAACAGTTTATCAACAGTTGTAAAACAACAATAATTTAACCAGAAAAAAAAAAAAATAAAATAATTTTAAACTGGGAATGCCGGCGACTGACCTAAATTAAATTGCATTCAATAACTGGAGGATAATTTTACAGAAGAGATTTTTAAATCTTGAAGTAACTTGGGAAAAGATATATATACACAGCATAAAACATAAAATGCTGGTCTGACATGCTTAAATAAATGCTTGTTACTTTAAGCTAAATAATAAATATGACTGACAAAATTATAAAGACGATTATAAACAAAACAAAACTAAATCATAATTCAACTTAAGTCATGACATATTAAATCATAAGAAATGAAATCATCATAAGAGATGAAATCATCATAAGAGATGAAATTATAAGAGACAGAATGAACTTTTCCTACCGTATTTATATCTTTTAAAAAGGATTATGAACTATCCACTCAAACAGCTTCACTCTTTTTAGCGATTCACAATTCTCCCAGCACCGCCTCTCACGTGATCTGTTGCTATAGTAGCAACTAAACAGATCGTCTGGCACCATCTATCGACTCAGAGGAAATTCCGCCAGTACTCTGCTACTTATCAAATACGATGTGTAATGCCGCCGGTAAAACGTAAACAAAGATATAATTGAATTTTTTATAAGGAAAACTTACTACTCAAATGAAGTAACCATAAGAAAAAGGTAAGTTTTGTAAAAAAAAAAAAATAATAATAATAATAAAGATTCATTTATAATTAAAAACACAAATTAAACTTATTTTAAAAATATTCATTATATTTATGTTTTAACTTATAATTCTATTTTTAATGTAGCCCTAAACGCCACCATTATCCTCCAAAAACGCAATTATATTTTAAATTACAATTTGAAACTAAAATAGTACTAAACACTACTTATTTTATTCAGAATTTCATTGAGAAATAATATGGAAAAAGTTATATTTCCATAATAACAATGGCCTGCACTGCCGACAGCAGTGGGGACCAGGTGCGACATTTTTCCCAATGAGAATATTTTTTTTTCTTTTTTCGCATGATAAAAATTAATGCAAAAAATCATTAAATATAGTGATTTATTTAAAAATAGTGACCAGCGAAGCGGGCATAGCCTGCTAGTTTGAAAAAAGAACCACAAAAACTTCATACTGACTGAAGATATTGTTCTTTGTGCTGATGTTTCTAGAAATATCTACATTTTTATTGCAGTCTCATATTTGCTACAAAATTTTAGTTTTTCATTCTTATGTTTGTTTTTGATAAACTTTAAATTGGATTATATTCAGCTACATTATGTTATTCAATCATATATTTATTATTGCTATTTGTACCTGTAATAAGTAAAAATCTCTGAATAAATACCATAAACATCATTTTATTTTTATGGTGTTTATTCAAAGATTTTTACTTATTACTTTTAAACATTGAGTTCTCTGGTGCATCTTTATTATAGATACCTATACTGAAAATTCATTTATGCTACCAAAAACATTTTTAGGGGTCAAATAATTTTCAAAAAGGACCCAATTTTTAAAACATAGCGAACCCCCGGGACCCACATTTTTGAGTAATTAATGACACCGCTGCTGCTGAGTTGATGAATGCATCTTGTTTGTTAAAACACTCAGTTCAGGGAAGGTTTTCTGTTCTTCGTGTGTTGGCCTTGAATGGTATAATTGTGAAATTTACAAAAATATAAAACAAATAAAGAATAAAAATTCTTAAATAATTTTGTTAAATGTACATTTTTAGTAATTTATTTAGGATTTATTTTCATGCTTTTATATTTTATTAGTTTGCTAATTTTATTTCTAAATTTTAAATATGTCATATATCTTATTGATAGCTTTCTTTAAAATATGTTTCAGGTTTTGCAGCTACTGCGCAGACTGGTACAACCATAAAATTTAACCCTCCCACTGGTACTGATACAATGATGAAAGGGGGAGTGTCTACAAGCATTAGCACGAGACATCAGTGTATTACTTGTATGAAAGAGTATGAAAATAAGAGTTTAGAGGTAAGAAATCTTAATTAAAAATTCTTTTACATGAGCTTTTCTATTTATTTTAGACCTTATTTTTTGCTTCCATTACCCTACTACCATAGGTAATGAGAGTATTGTATTCAGTCCGAAAATTCAATATTGAGTTTTCACCTGATTTTACATGTTTTAAGGTCTCCTGAGTCTGAAAAAAGTGGTTTTTTGGCAATTGGTCAGTATGTGTGTATTGTGTGGGGAATTTTCTGAGTATCATATCTCCGAATCTAATAAAGGTAGAATGACAAAACTTCAGAATTGAGTTAGGTCTGGTGTACAGATGAATTTTTTTAATTTTGATGAAAATTGGAAAACTGGAAGTGGTACCGTGAGTCCGTATCTCAAAAAAAGCTTTAACGATTTTCTTCAAAGTTGCTGTATAAATATCTTATTAGATGTCCTTTCGCTTGTAACAGTTGGTCAGTTCATTAAAATTGATAGGCGTTCTGTATAAGTAAGCCAATTTGAGGTCTCACAAATACATTCCTTCAAAGATGGCAGTATGGGTACCGATTTTTTTTAAACTGTCCATAATAACTCCCTTTTAGATATCCTTTCGTATCCAATTGTTGTTTTCCCGTCAACAAATCAGTATGCCAAGTTTTGTGAAAGTTAGTAACTCAAAAAAGACTCTAATGATTTTCGCAAAAATTGCTACATAAACTCTTTTTCATATATCCTTTCCCATGTATTACGTGATTACTACAGGAAAATAAATAGTCATACTAGGTAGGTCAGTTTTAAATCTCTTAAATGGATATTTAAAAAGAAAAGGCTACACCGAGTTTTTTAAACTCGCTATGTAAACTCTGTCTTGTATGTCTTTACACATGTATTACTTTTCTCTTCAAGGAAAATTTTATATCTTCTGACCACATTATCTTCAAAAAGTGCATATAATACATATAATTGTGGGTAATGGAAGTCGTGTGGTTATTTCACACCAGATTTTTTAAAAGAGCATGCATTTTTGATGAAGATTTAAAAGTTTTCTCTAATAAAATTAAGTAAAAATATTTTCTAGTGATAAATATCTTTTTATTAGAAATTTTATTCATCATAATTTAAAATGAAAATAATATATTATAATGTTTAAGATTTAAAAAATAAATTATGTTGACTTGATTGCCATAAAAATGAAAGTAGTAATAGCATCTTTTCAAAATATTAAAGTGAAACATTTTAAACTTTTATATTATATATCAAATTATTTCAAATAGTACTCTTATTTAAACTGTACACATCTCTGTCAAATAAATCTTTTATAGAGTTTTTTTTTTTTTTTTTTTTTTTTGTTATGTGTTAAAGGAATAATTAAATTCATTACTGACTAAATCTGCTGCTGTTTTATCTAAAAAAAAAAAAAAAATGTCGGATATTTTGGTACCAAATCTTGATTTGTAATTACTATAAATATAAATTGAAATATGAATAGATGTATAAAATATGCTGATATTTAAAAGTACATTGAATCAAGAGTGAATATTTTTTTACAAATGCTTTACATAGTATTTCTATTATGAATTACTGAAGAGATATGTTGAAAACTTGTCTAATACTGAAAAGTTTAAATAATGAAATATTTCTAAAGATTAAGATATTAAAAAACAGTTAAAGGTAATTTTTAAAAATTATGTCCACCAAAATTCAGGATAATGGAAAATAATTTACATTTTTCCCTATCGCAAGGGTAACAAACTGCCGTTGAATAATGTCATAACAATTTTACAAAGTTATGGAATTTATATTTAGTTTATTAGAAATGTTCTTGTCAGTAGGTGAATAAATGGGAACGGGAATTTGGTATTAAGCTGAGAAGTGGCTATTTGTTGAAGGCTTGATATGCAAAAGCATAGAAGCAGAACTTTTTAATATCAAATTTTGAAGTATTACAGGTATTGCTCGATTAGCATGTTTGATTGATTCTGCAGTATTACCACCTTAATTAAAACTTGTATCCAATAGGAAAACTCACAATGAATCTATAAAAACTTTTTAAAAACCCAAAATACATAAATAAACA
The DNA here is from genome assembly GCA_963930645.1 of Salticus scenicus. NCBI lineage: Eukaryota > Metazoa > Arthropoda > Arachnida > Araneae > Salticidae > Salticus > Salticus scenicus. The sequence goes on along the minus strand of OZ005650.1, from coordinate 224,798,105 downwards.
ATATAATACTATATTGCAATATTTTTTTATGTGTTATTGTTAGAAACTACATATTACAGCTTGATTTGAAGCTTTTTAAATTAAATTAATCCCATTATTTACATGAATCTTTATTAACAAAAGTATGTAAGCTAACTTACTAAATAACAATATCAATATGACAAAGAAACATTAAAAAAGTCAAATTTTAAGAATAATTCTAACTGCATGGTGTAAATATGGTTTTAAATTATTCTTAAATTATTTAACAAAGATATTTTTCCAATTGTCAGGTGCCCATTTTTTTCTTTTGTTTTTGGAATATATCTTGCATGAAATTTGATCTTCTAAACCTTGATGCACATAAATACTCTTTAACTACATTTCTTGCGACCGTGGAAGCCTCTGCGCAAGTGCGGATTCAACGAGTCCACTAGTAAAATAGGGGAGACAAGTTTTTCGTTGAGAGAAAATAAGCGATAAGGGAATACTGAATGACTGGATGTTTACTAAATTCAAACCTGTTGGTCAACTTGGAAACCCTCCAAGATTTTCGACTCGTCCTCACTGCTAGGTGTAGGAAACGTGGTTACACTACAATACTAATGATATATAAAGCAACAACAACAACTAATTGAATGTGTGTCAATCGAAACTAACCTCACATTAATTGAAGAGGTGTGTGAAATTTTTTTTTACTACACTAATTGAGAAAACTGCATTAATAAAACATGCATTAATTGAGAGATACCTTGTTTTGATACTGTCTATTATATACATGTATAATAGGATTAATAATGTTCTTTCTTTCTTTTTTCAAATATTAAATAAAAGGAATTACGAGTTGAAGACTATGCAGCTAATAGGAAAGGTGGAACTGCTGGTGGGATTACTTTTGGAGGAGCTACTCAAACTGGGGGGTTATTTGGGTCAACTCCTGCTGCATCAACTTCTGGATTTAACTTTGGTGGTACAACACAAAGCAAGCCTCTTTTTGGAACAACAGGAAGTACAAGTAAATATTATTTATTGATATATATGTATATATTCTCTGAAAGAAAGATTTTCATAAGCACATATCCCCCCCCCCCTCAAAAAAAAAAAAAAATAATAATGAGGTTATGTATAGTATACTTATAAATTCCCAGCTCAAGCTCTGTATATCTATATATACACTGTGTCCCAAAAGCTTAGACAATCAATAAAATTTGCATTAACATAAAAAGGTAATAAGGTACAATTAAAATTTGTGAGATAGGTAATAAATATAAACAGTTTTGCTGACATACACATATAAATTATGATTAAAGGTTTGAAATTCTAAAATGTATATTAAATTATATAAAAATGTGCTGTCTCAAAAATGTAGACACCTGTAAGTGTTTTTGGTTTTACATTTATAAAAGTAATTAAAAACTTTTAATATTGAGTTGTATTGCCACGGCACTTTATAACATCAAATATACGTTGTTCCATAGAATTAATTAAGCATTTCATTACAGAAGGAGATATTTCATACCACGCTTTGTCAATTGCAGTTTTTAAGTCATTTACACATGTATATTGTTTTCCATTTTCATATATTTTACGAGATAAGTATGTTCTCCATGGGATTCAAATCTGGACTAAGTGCTGGCCAGTCTAATAATAACATATTGTTTTGCATAAACCATATTTTCGTTGATCTGGAAATATGGATGGATCTTGTTGGAAAACACAGTCTGGTCCTGCTAGCAAATCCATAATTGACAGTAAATTGTTACGTAAAATATTATGATAAACCTCTGATTTCATTTTTCTGTCCGTAAATCCTAGAAATGTTTGACCGTTGAAACAAAACCCTCTCCAGGTCATTATGGATCCTCCGCCTTGTTGCCTGCTGAAACAGTTCTTCGGTTCTTTTCTTAGGTCATACCAGTAAAATCTATAACCGTCAAGGTCATCCCAAGTTCCATTTCTTTTCGTCACTGAAGATGACAGAAAGTCGCTTTTCACCATATGACATATGCTTTCTAGCCCACTTTAGGCATGCATCTTTATGTCTCTGCTTTAAGCAACGTTTTGCTTTCATTCTCCTGTAAACAATGTGTTTTGAAGCTTTAATTCTTCTGTGTACAGTACTTTTTGAAATTCTGGTAGTTGATGCAATTGCACGCACAGATAAATTATCAACTGAAGCCTTTTTTAATAACATTCTATCATCACGTAACATTGTTTTCTTTGGTCTTCCTACTCGCTCTCAAAACTCTATAAATACTGCTCAAGGTTCTCTTTATTTTTTTCGATATTTATACAGGATTTTGCCCTTGTGCTTTTAACTGTAAAATCTTAATAATTTCATCTTTAGAAATTTCTTTAGAATGTGGCATTTTTATCAGAAAACACAGGAAACATCTTTTCCGAATCCGAAACAAAACAATACATTGAATTCATTAAATTATTATTCTATAAATATAGCAGACGATATTTCAATTAAGGGGAAAAATTCTGCATTTATAGAAGCAGACAACAATAAAAATATTTTATTCTGTGTACAAAAATGTAAAAGAAAACATGTATTGTGTCTACACCTTTGGGACAGCACATTTTTATATAATTTTATATAATACATTTTTATCAGGGTTGCCACGCTACCTGGAAAACCTGGAATAGTCAGGGAATTTGAAAATTGACCATGAAAATCAGGGAAAAGTCAGGGAATTCGAATATTTTAACCAGAATCTGGAAAAGTCAAGGAATTTATAATATATAGAAAAAACGAAGTATAATTATAATTTAATACATTTTAAATAAAAAACCTAGTTATTTACTTCGTGCGTCGTTTTAGATCTTTCGAAACCGGGCACCCGGTCCTCTTCAGAAACGAACTTCTGTGCTTGAAACTTGAAACTGGGGAGTGTTCCTCTGTTGATTTCTCAGCAGATGGTTCCATGCTCCGTTTGGGGCTACTGCGCCGCTGTCATTGCATACGTCATAATTCGTAGATATTTCAATCGATTCACGGTACATCGCATAATTATAATTATCATAATCGGTAATTTTAGTAGTTCTGTCAAAGTCTATTTTAATATTTTGTTTATTGTGTGTTTTAGCTAGAGCGGTATTATATTTCCCGGTTTTTATGTTCGTTAATCCTAGTTTTAATCTTACGTTTAGTGACACCAATATATGAGCCTGGTTTATTGTTTTCATCTGTAAAAGGGATTTTATAAATGCCCGCGGTTTCTAAAGGGGGGATCGGGTCTTTGTCACTTCGGATCAACTGAAAAATATTCTTGTTGGGTTTAATAAGGATATTTACATTATATTTACTAGCAATATTTTTGATTTTACAGGCGGCCCCGCGATCGTATGGGATAGAATATGTAAAATTTGGGGGTGGTTTTTGATTGCTAGGGATTTGGTCGAGAGTTTTAAATTTGTTTTTAATTAATTTATTGACTATTTTGTCTGGATAACCTGCTTTTCTAGTAAAGTTTTTGATTAGGTTTAATTCACTTTCAAGATCATCCAGTTCATTGCAAATTAAAAAGGCACGATTGTTATAAGAACGAATGGTGTTGGTTTTATAGCGAAAAGGCGTTTTACTTTTGAAGTGTATAATTTCATTACTATTAGTGGGTTTTCTGTATACGGTGGTTTTAAATTCATTATTGGTACGGGTAATTTTAACATTTAGGAAATTGATTTGTGAGTTATTTTTTTCTTCATAGGTAAATTGTATATTAGGATCATGGCTATTAATAATATTGAGGATTTCGTTAACATCAAAACTTTTTTCGACGACGGCGAAAACGTCATCGACGTAGCGATACCAATGTATAATTTGGTTTTTTAAACTTTCTAAAATTTGGACTTCTAGTTTCCTTAATTTAAACTCTGCAACGAAGCCTGAAATGGGCGACCCCATTGGGACGCCTTTAATCTGTTGGTAAATTTTTTCATTGAAAGTAAAGTAATTTTCTCTTAATAATAAGTAACTGCGTTTAAGGTTTGGGCTATTTTAGGATCAGGGTAGTTTTTATTAATGGATTTATTTACTATTTTGCAAGCTTCGTTAGTGTTAATGGATGGATATAGATTTATTACATCAAAACTTTTTAAACGATAGATCTTTATTTTCTATTTCTCTAAGTTTTTTAATGAAATCTTCGGTGGATTCTAGGGAGTGGAGGGAGGGGGGAATAATTTTTCGATAGATATTGGCCATGAATTTTTCTAAGCAGTAGGTGGGGGCTTCATTCTTATTAACTACCAGTCTAAATTTAGGTGGGGGGGGGGTTTATGATCTTTAAATCTGCTGAAAATTCTAGGGGTATTAGTTGCATGATTGAATATTTTAGGTGGAATATTATCGGGCCATTAATACCGGGTGCCCGGTTTCGAAAGATCTAAAACGATGCACGAAGTATATAACTAGGTTTTTTATTTAAAATGTATTTAAGTCAAGGAATTTCATACGATAATTGCCAAAAAAAAAAAAAAAATCCTCCAATGTAGAGTCATTTTTTTTTTTTCCCTTAGCTTCCGCCATTTTTTTAAACAAGACATCTTAGAAGGACCCCCATGGAGAGCAATCTGTCCTTAGGTTAAAGTAATATGTAACTTTTGTGTTTTCTTGTGGTACCATAATTATTTTGCCCTCAACACAGACAATGCACAATATATGGCTAGACTGGAATTTTCTTAAAACACGTCTGGAAAACCTGGAAAAGTCAGGGAATTTCATTCTCCTATAACCCTGTTTAATGTACATTTTATAATTTCAAACTTTTGATCATAATTTATACACTACACGACCAAAAAAAAAAAAAACTCTATATTTTCCTTTTTTTTTTTTCTGTAATCGCTAATTTTATTTTTTCAAAAGTAATATTTTGAACATATTTTATTACGTTGTGTTTCGCGTGCAATTTAGGATTGAGCCAAGTGTTAAAAACAAGATGCAGTTGTTCGGAAAATTGTAATTTTAGAAAATATTTCAAAAATGGCAAGAATAAGGCAATTAACGATACCACAAAAAATTATTAATTTTAGAGCGAAAATCAAAAAAATATTTTAATACGTGAGTCAAAATGATTAAATGTTAACAAAATATTAGTGATCTGGTTTTTAGCAAGATATGATATTTTTTGGCAGTTTAAACTGCACATTTGTCCTTAGGCGGCTACGTTACTCTTCCAGTCGAGATGATTGCAAGTTAAAAATCCAGCGCTTAAAAAATCAGTTTGTATTACATTTAGAACATAGCAGGGATTCAGAAAAAGTATTTAGTAACATAATTTATTAAAATACAATGAAATAACAATTAAACAAAGCAGGTTTAATTGCCAGAAAATCTGAAAAAAAAAAATTTATTCTTAACGTAAAGAATTAGAAAACCAAGACATTAGAGGGTTAAAAAAATTTAAAAAATGATCAATTAATTATTGGGCTGAAGTTGTTTCCTCAGATGAGTCAAGTTTAACTTATTTCGAATGGATGGAAACAAGCAGATCTGATCATGAAAATGTGACTGACTTAATGAAAATCGCACTTGTAAAACAATGGCATATTCCCCGTACATTACGATACAAAAATGCATAATTTTTCTGTGAGTCTGGCAAATTTTCATGTTCAAGGGATCAATTAACCCGAAATAAAACTTAGCCATTAAAAAATTGATACCTGACCAACTACTTTGGGGGTATTTCAGACTCTTCCATAATCAGCATTTCAAGATGATAATGCACCTTGTTTTATGGCACTTGTGATACATTCATTTGATTCAAGTTGTTAAAATTACTTATCCATTCTCATGAGCACCTATAATTTTGTAAGTTATCATAACTTTTTTTACTTAAAATTAAATCCCACAAAAAATATCGCAGGATTTCTTCTTTATTAGACCTGAAAATTGTCCTAATCTCAATCTGCTCGAAAATGTTTTGTCTATAAAAGAGGGTGGGGATTAGAAATTTGTAGCCTACAACTTTGAAAGAACTAGAAAAAAATATTTATGATATTTGGCACTGCGAAATTTCTGAGTTTCATGTTAAAAAACTGTAAAATACTATGCCATTGCACATTAAAGCAGTAATTCCATATAAAGGGGAAATTATCCTATCCAGAATACATATTTTTATTAAATAATTGTTTAGATCTAACAAATAAATAGTTTTATTTCATACACTAAAATAGCACTTGTTTATTTCATGTAATAAATCATGATAGAATACAAAGTATATGTTTATTATATTACGCTTAAAAAGATAATTTTATGTAGATTTTTATTAAATACTTCATAGAGTGTAATGAAATGAATTATTAAATCGAAAATGTTACAAACCAGAAAGGTATGTCAATTTTTCTGCAGTGCGGCTTTTTTTTTTTTTTTTTTTTTTTTTTGTCGCTTAGTGTATGTGTATATCAGCAAAATTGTTTTTATTTATTTCCTATCTCATGAATTTTAATGTATCTTATTACTTTGTATGTTAATGCAAATTTTATTGATTGTCTAAACTTTTGGGTCACGGTGTATAAAACGGATTGTTTTTTTAACTGGATTTTTAGTTCACTCCACAAAGTTACATCATTCAGCTATCCGCTATGAAAAGTGGTATATTTATTAATCAGCACAAATTCCAGCTAATGCTGTATTTTTTAATTCAACTGGATAATTGGATCTAAAGATATTAAATAAAAACCCCATTTTAACTTTAAAATGATTAAAAAGGAAGAAATATTTGATGCCAAAATAAACAAATAATATGCACGTTAATTATTATTATTTATTTTTTTCCCGGAGGTGTAATAAAGTATTTTTAATTTTGCATGAATAATCATAAAAATTAGAAATAAAAAAGCTTTTATTCTATGAAGAATGGTACACTTTTTTTTATCTGGAATTGGCATGTAAGTAAATATTTTCATACAAATATAGGGCATTAGCTTGAAATTTTTTATTTAATTAAGTTCTTTTCTTTTCTACAATAAAACAAAATTTTTTGTTTTTATTGATACTTTATGTGTAACTTATGAGGCTCTTTTATGTTCTCACTTTAATTTTAAATAGTTACATTTTGGATTCTATTAAGAGACTTTTTTTGGGGGGGGGAAGGGGGAAATCATAAAACTGTAAAAGCTTTTTTATTTTATTATGGAACAGCTTTAATATCGGACTCCTTTGACAAAATTTGAAATATGGATCCGAAGTAGCTTAGACGTTTCTCGCCAAGGTCTTTAGTTACACAATTGCGATAGCCATTTCAATTTATTACAAAAATGGCCAAAAATATTTAAAGTTGACAAGTGCCAAGAGGCTACCATACTAAAGCTGTGACTTTTGTATTTATTTATTTATTTATTTTGTATTAAAAAAATGTTTCATTCATTTCTCTTTCCATTTTACACCTTTATTCAGTTCTTTCATTTATTTAATAATTCTGTAAACACTACTTCAACTTAGGCGACACCGGGTAGACCTGCTAGTCACCCATAAAAAAAAATGAAGATGGATCTGTCCACTTGCTGGCAGTTTATTACTTCTTAAAGTAAAGCTTTTTTTTTTTTATTTTTTTTTTTTTAAATAAGTACTCTTAAACTTTTTCTGCTCTCTTCATGCTAAACTAGATTAAATAAGTTAATTTTTTGTAAATGCACTTTTAGAGCTACAACTTTTTCATATTATTATGATTATTAAATTTTAATATAGATAAATATTAAAACTTAATAATGGTATTATAGAGCCTTTAATTTACTGTGGAACACTTAAACTAAGTAAAAGTTTTACTTGACCTTTAAGTAAATATTAGTTTAGCAAACTAATTTTTGAGTACATTTTAAAATTGCATTGTATTTGGCAAAAACAAATATTACTCTCCAAATTTCATATTGCCTTTGTCTTTTTTCATGAAATACTTGACAATGTTGTATTCTTTTGGAGACTTTTTACTGGAATTCAGCTGGTAAATTTAAATGATCTTATATAACTTACACATGTCATTAGAATTTTTTTTAGAATATTCTGAGTAACTAATAATTATAAAACTTTGAATAAACACCATAAAATGCAATAAACTCACAACAATTATTTCGGGTCGAAAGAACACACGACACTTCGGCAGGCGAACAAAGTAGGCACGAATGCTGCAATTAAAGCAGCAACATACGAAACAATTGTTGCGAGTTTATTGCATTTTATGGTGTTTATTCAAAGTTTTGTAATAATTACTTTAAAATGCCAGTTCTGTAGTGCTTTCTTATTATATCTGAATAACTGCTTTAAGGATTCTTTCCTTGTCAATAATGTCTGAAACATTTTTTGTGACTAAATATTCTGGAGTCTGTTAAAAACAAAATAAAAATCTATGCACATTATAGACTCCTGTTTACAATTATATTAACTTATTAAGGAATTTCATAACTGTCTATAGCTATATAATTAGAAACAGGATTAATCTAAAATGAACCGAATATGCATTTACATTAGGGAACAACTTTAATATGGGACCTCCATGGTGAAATTTGAAGTTCAGCACCAAAGTAACTCAGGTATATCTCCTCAAGATCTTTATTTATGGAACTGTCTTTACTTATTTTAATTTGTCACCAAAATGGTCAAATATATTAAATATCAAGGAGATCCTAGACAGACTGAAGCTGTACCCCCATTATTTTGTGGATGATAAAATAAGGGGGGGAAAAAAGTAAAAGACTATTTGATTAATTGAAATTAATATTTTAAAAATAAGTAAATAAAAATTTTAAAGCTATCATGACATAGAATTTTATCAGAAAATTTTGATGATACAGGTTTAATATTTCATATAGATTTCATTTCATATATAAAATCTATATAATATTTCTCTAACGTGGACCAATTTCAATTAATTTTTGTTGAAACGATAGGATATGATAGTGGTGAAATTAATAAAATACGCGAGGATGAAAAATAATGTTTAAAAATGAACAATATTTAAGCACATGGACTCAGCTCAATGATCTAATAAGAAAGCATGACAATATTTCTACGATGACATTATTTTATGGGAAATGTTATTTCTTCAGAATCTTTGCAAGTGTCATTTTAAACGTAGCAATATTTTAAAGATATATGCCGAATATGAATTATCATAAATTGCCTAAAAAATGCAATCATAAAAAATATAATCAACGTAGGATTTTTTTAAAAACAAAAAATTAAACCAAAATAAAATGTCATTATTCTTGGCGATTAAAATTTAAAATCCGTCACGGGGGTTCTTTACTAAAACCGTACTACCTGCGGAAGTATGAAAACTGAGTCATCAACCATGAATTTTATTTTGAAACTTTTCTTTGAATAATTCTGGTTTCACTATTGCACTATATTTATTTGGGTCTAATAATAATTTGGCATCTGGTAAATTAAAATTTTAATTAAGTGGTGAAATTGGTATAATATTTATAAGTTTCAAATTTTAAAGGTAAATTAGACAAGAAATAAAAGGCGAAAATTTCACACGGGTTTACTAGTAAATAAATTGAAAAATTGTGAGCATTTAGATAATCTAAAATAAATAAAAATAATATGCTCAGTTATGAGTAATACAAATGGGACATTGAGGCTCCTGATCTTCAAATTTGTTAGCATTAATTTGATGTTGTCAGTTTTTAATATTTAAAATTCAAAAGATGAACACTAGAATTTCAGCTGCTATTTTCAATATGAATGAAAAGAAAGAGTTTCTCCTAATACTTTTTTAAACTCATGTTCATATAAAAGAATAACCAAAAAGGAAGTGAGAAAAAGACTTATAATTTAAGGTCTGTGATTGCTCCTGTTGCCTCTCTGCCCCTCCCCATACAACACAAAAAAGTTAAATAAAGAAGGATTTTTTGTCCGAAAGCAATTATATCAAAACAATTTTTTTTTTTTTTTATAATTATTGTTAAATTAAAATTTTTAGTCAATTTTTTATCATAGCTATTTATTTTATTTTTTTATAAACTTTGTAAGTGGAACTGGTACTTGACTTCTAGGTATATTATAAAGTACAAAAGTAGGATATCATGACCCCCCCCCCCCCCCCCCCCCACACACACACACACACCCTAACACATTCTTTTATAGGTAAAGGGCAAATGTGTTAAATAAAGATAACTGACAACATTATTACATTTGACTGAAGTGTTGTTTTCCTGCTTTTATAAAATGTAAGCAATTTCACTTTATAATTTAGTTTTTTAAACAGTAATTAAATTTTCATATTATCTCCTTTATATATGTGTATCTCATTTTTCATCTCTATCTATGTGTAATAGTATTTAAAATATGTGCATTTTTTTTCTTCCCTTTGACATTAGATGCATTTGGAAGTTCTAGCAGTATTTTTGGCCAGCCATCTCAAACTCAAAGCACTGGATTATTTGCAAAATCAGTAGGTTTTGGAACCACAACAACCGCTGCTCCAGTTTTCAATTTTGGAGGAACAAATACAATGGGAACTGGAACATCACTTTTTGGACAAAATAATCAGCAAAAGGTAAATATTTAAAAAGAACTAATAACATTCCTTTAATTAAATATTTGTATCTTTATTTCAGGGAGGGGATTTTTTAGCTTTTCAACTGAATTCAGCTTTTATGTACCTCCTTTTTTTTTACTTTCTTCTATATGTAATATAGAGAAAGTATTGGATTCGCGAAAATTTTCGAAGTCCACTTTTTGATGGATTTACATGTTTTGGGATGTGGAGAACACGAATTAATAGTTTTTAGAAAATGTCTGTCTGTCTGTCTGTCTGTATCATTTTTTGAAATTTAATGAAATTTAACCAAACTTGGTATTTAGTTGCACCCTGAAAAAACTGGTGCTGATTAGATTTTGGGATCAATCGCTCAATAGGTGGCGTTGTGATCGCATTTTATGCAAATTTTTAACATGGCAGCATAGGACAAAATTCCGTATAAATGGGCATAAAGAGAGTTATTTTACACTTGTGATTGTAAAATTAATATGAATTATTGATAATAGTAGTAGTTAGCTAGGAAAAAAATTTTGTGCATGTGGGGGCATCGGTTCCCCCCCCTGGGGGGGAAGTACCCCCCCGGGGAAGTAAATTTTCAAGATGGGTATCTTTCGAAAGGTCTCGTTGATAATAGTAATAGTTAACTGGGAAAAAATTTTTGTGCATGTGGGGGCATCGGTTCCCCCCCCACGGGGGGGGGGGAAGTACCCACCCGGGGGGGCAAAGTTTCAAGATGGGTATCTTTCGAAAGGTCTCGTCAATACCTTTAAAACGAATGGTTGAACCATAAATCTGTGATAATTTAACCAAAGTTATCGATTTTTTTTACTTTTAACAAAACAAAACTTAGAAAAAAATCGCAATTTTTTTTTTTTAATGAAATTTAACCAAACTTGGTATTTAGTTGGTCCCCGACATAAACTGGTGCTGATTATGTTTGGGGATCAATAGCTCAAGAGGTGGCGCTGTGATAGCATTTTATCTAAATTTTTAACATGGCAGCATAGGACAAAAATTCGTATAAATGTGCATAATAAGAGTTGTTTTAAACTTGTGATTGTAAAATTAATATGAATTATTGATAATAGTAGTATGTAACTAGGAAAAAAATTTTCTGCATTGGGGGGGCATCGCTTCCCCCCCTGGGGGGGGGAAGTACCCCCCCGGGGGATAAATTTTCAAGATGGGTATCTTTCGAAAGGTCTCGTCAATACCTTTAAAACGAATGGTTGAACTATAAATCTGTGATAATTTAAAACAAAGTTATCGATTTTTTTTACTTTTAACAAAAAAAAAAAAAAAAAAATCGTACTTTTTTTTTTTTTTTTTTTTTTTTTTTTTAATATTGTTACTGATTGAATATGTATAGGTAAATATAGAAGAAAGTCTTGTGGTGGCCACAACATACTAGTTTTTTTTCCTATAATAATGCACATTTAACTAAATTTAGGTTTTGTAAATCAAAATTTGTATGTTCTGACATGTATTTCTAATCAAACAAAACCTTACTTGTCCATGTTAGTGGAAACAATTAATTGTTATAAATTAATGATAAAATAATTAAATAACTTATTTCTGTAATATATGTTTGATATCTTACTTCTGACATTTTGTTTTAATGTCCATTTTTAGCATAAAGTTTTAAGTTTATTTAAAGAAAAGAAAAAAAAAAAAAAAAAAAAAAAACTTTTGTAAATCTTTGCCCTTTTATTTGAAAAATAGCAAATTGCGTACTTTCTCTCATTTTAGTGGACATTACTCATTAAAAGATAATTTTCAAACATTTTATTCTGTAAGTAGTTATAACAGTATTTATTCAAAATAAATTTTAATGGAACAAATTTTTATAGGAAATTTATGTATCATTATTCATATAAAATCATTTCTGTCTCTATTTTCTTGATATATATAATAGAATTCTTTATTTATATATATTTAAAAAAAAAAAAAAAAAAAAAAAAAAACTTTATGATGAAAAAATTGGTCTTATTCTTACCCTTAAAATTTTTCGAAATCCTGTGAAAATTTCAAAATTGCTTGATGTCAACCAAAAATAGGATATTCCTTTCCTCCTTTTAATTTTTCATAATTAAAAATGTTGCTATTAAAATAATAAATGAACAGGTGTAAAAATATTTTATAATTGATAATTAGTCATAATACTCATTTTGTCTTCTTTAAAGATAGAAATTCTGAACCCAATTTTAAAATAAAAGTCCAAAAAATTTATGTCAATCTATAAATCATTAAAATTTTGGATGTCATTTGGTATTAATTTTTTTGATAATATTTATAAAAATATATAAAGAAAAATAAATAAATGCAGGAATTTTTAGATTACCGAAAGATTATTTTACTGTGATATGTAATATTTTGTATTATTTAGATTGTTTTAAATCATGGGGTATTTAATATTTTGGTTATTTATTTTATATTTATGTGTTTATTGTATTCATACTTTTTAATAATCATTTGTAATACATGTTACATTATGCACTCAATCTATTATTTTTAAGCAACTTTTATTTATTTATCTTTTAGCCATTATTCGGTCAGAATACAAGTACTACTGGTGGTGGGCTTTTTGGAAGCACAGCAACTACTCAGTCAACAGGATTTGGAACAGGTGGCTTCGGTGCATTTGGTACAACAAATCAGCCATCAGTAAGAAATTTTTAATACCTTTTAAAATATTTATAAAATAATTTTCATCTATTTGTGCATGAAAATTTTGGTTATTCTTAACTTTTTCATTAACCTTTTTAATAGTCAATTAACATAGTCATAGACATATTTATCTTTGAAAATTAATATATGTAAATTAGTATATGTAGAGCTCATAGAGCTCATTTTCTAGTACTTAATCCAGCTGTTAACAGCACTGTCGAGTAATACATTTAAGATATATCTATCACAAATGAGCAAAAAGTGGGAGGACAGTTTAAAAAAAAAGAAAACTTTAGAGAACAGGCATAATTATTGCTTTTATAGTTTTTAAGTACTAACATTGTAATTTTTGAAATTATTTTGTTGTGATAATTAAAATTCCATGAAATAACTACCCAGAAAATGCTGGGAAAAGGGTACTTGTTAAACACTTTTCTTAGAATATTTAATTTTGATTTTTCCAAACAAAATAACATTTTTTTTTAACTGTCACAATTTTCATTTGGTACCTTATGTATTTTTCCACATTAAATGTTTTCTGCAATATTTTTTAATAATTATTAAACATTGTTCCCTATAAAAGAACATTTTAAAACACAATAGATTGTTAACAGAAGGAAGTTTATTAACAATCTAATGTACTTTTAAAAGTATTTGATCTATAGAATTTTCTTATATAGAATCTTATGCAATATTACTTATGGTAAGCTCACAGTGGCGGATCTAAGGAGGGAAGCCCCCCCCCCCCCTTCCCATTAAAAAAAAAAAAAAAAAAAAAAAAAAACTGACATTCACAATTGAACATTATAATTGTAAACTTTTCATTGATCTGGAATAACATCTTGAAAAATCTTAGCCCCTTCAAAAGTTAAGTTCTGGATCTGCCATTGATCCTCTCTAACTCATGTTTATCCATGTTGCAGATTATCTGCAGATGCAGACACAAGACAGTCGATCAGAAAAGCCCAGTATCAAGAAAAAGAGTTTTCTCAAGAAGAAATAAAAACAAATCATTATTATTATTTTTTTTTTTAAAGTAAATTAACTATATTGTTTTTGTTGTACAGTAGGGAACCAATCATCTGGAATGGTTGAGACAAGACTATTCTGAATATCTGGTTGCTCATCAATGCAATCCCCATTAATAACTTTTGTTGAATGTGTATGGTTCTGATTTAAAGTAAATATTTCAAATAAAAAATTAATATTCTAAATCGATTACACAAATTTAAACTTTTAATTAATCTAAATAACATTTAAAAAAAAAAGTTTAAACTGTTAAAAATATGATTCTGGTAAATGGTTCCATACTGTATTTCTTTGTACAGTACATTAGAGTACTGTTTAATTTAGTGCATAAATTAACTTACAGATTATTTCGTTGTTTCCTCGTATGTATACATCTCATTTGCCGCATACTTTCAGCCTTTTTGCGGTTTATCAACAATTTGTGTTATCCGTAAAACCTGTGCCACTTAATTCCATAGATAATTGGAAGTTTACTGTATGAAACTTTGAATATGCACATACATATGTTTGTTAATAAGAGTTTATTTGATGAAGGAAATTTTTGCCTACTTTTCTCATTTTCATTGTATTTTCCTTATTTATTTAAAATAAAAATTTTGAAAGTATTTTTAGTAGTTAAAGAATATTTTTAATATTAAAAAAAAAAAATGTTTTACATATTAATTTGTCTGTTTAAAATGTTTGTTTCTAACAAGTTAATCATTAAAATTAAATACAACTCAAATCATTTTATAAAACTTCAGAATTATTATTTATTATTATTATTTTGTTTTTGGAGTATATGGTTAGACTAGAGTTTAATTTATTTGTATTCATTCATTGCTTTATCTTTCAGACTGGGTTGTTTGGAACTAAACCTAGCTTTGGAACTACCAACACTACTACAACAAATTCATTCAGTTTTGGAAACACTAATAATATGTCCGGAGGTCTTTTTGGTCAAAAACCAGCTGCTCCAACTTTTGGAACTAACACAGGATTCGGTACACAGTCATCAGGATTTGGTAAATTTAGTTTGATTTTATTATATTTTTACCGAAATATTATTACAGCACTGTAACAAATATCTAACTCTGTGAATGAACTTTATTTGTTAATCATCCAAAAGAATTGTTACATTAAAAGTAATCCTTTGATTTTTACTTTCTTCTATATTCAATAGAAGAAAGTATTAGATTCGTAAAAATTTTCGACCTTGGTTTTTTGATGGATTATCAAGTTTTGAGAGCTGTAGAACACAATTTGACCATTTTTAGAAAATGTATGTCTGTTAGTCAGTGTGTGTGTGTGTGATAATTTTTTGTGGCAACTGTATCTCAGGAACTACTGCGCAGAATTTCATACAAATTGGTATGTAGTTGCTCCATGACATAAATTAGTGCCTATCAACTTTTGGTAAAAATTGTCTTGCAGGTTGCATTGCCATCCCGCTTTTTCTAAATTTTTAACATGGTGATATAGAACAAAAATTTGTATGCCTAAAGAGAATTATTTTTTAGTACTCATTATGAAATTTACAAGAATTATTTATAATAGAGATAGTCAACTGGGAAAATTTTTTTGTATGTGTAGGAGCTTCGCCACCCCCCGGGGAGTAAACTTTCAAGATGAGTATCTTTCGAAAGGTCTCGTCAATACCTTTCAAACGAATGGTTTGAACTATTAATCTGTGATAATTTAAAACAAAATTATTTTTTTTTTTTAACTTTTAACGAAATTTAACCAAACTTGGTATTTAGTTGGCCCCTGACATAAACTGGTGCTGATTAGATTTGGGGATCAATCACTCAACAGGTGATGCTGTGATCATATTTTTTCTAAATTTTTAACATGGCAGTAGACAAAATTTCGTATAAATGTACATAATGAGAGTTATTCTTAACCTGTGATTGTAAAATTAATATGAATTATTGATAATAGTAGTAGTTAATTATGAAAAAAATTTGTGCATGTGGGGGCATCGCTTCCCCCCCTGGGGGGTGGGGTAAATTTTCAAGATGGGTATCTTTCGAAAGGTCTCGTCAATACCTTTGAAACGAATGGTTAAACTATAATTATAAATATGTGATAATTTAAAACAAAGTTATAATTTTTTTTTTACTTTTAACAATTTTTTTTTTTTATATTGTCAATGATTTTGTTTGCTTATTTTGTTATAAAAATTATTAATTTTATTATTTCTGTTTCATTTACGGAATTGTTCAATAGTAATGATATTTATTTTTAGTAGGTTGATTAAAATTATACATATCAAATTCTTGTGTCTTAAAAGCTCAAGATATTTGATATTGAAATCAAAGCAGTTTTTTTTATTTCTGTTTGTTAAAGATATTTGAACATGCACTTTGTAACAATTGCTTTAGGATCATTTGGCACATCTTCAACTCTTGGAGGAACTGGTCTGTTTGGACAGACTAAGCCTACTACATCAGTATTTGGTAACACTGGTGGTACTTTTGGAACAGGTTTGGGGAGTACCTTTGGATCTTCAACATTTCCTTCTATGGGAGGCTTAGGTTCAAATACTGGTACTGGATTATTTGGAAATACTTCTGCTAACAAGGCTCCTGGATTTAATTTTGGTAATACAGGATCAACAGGATTCAGTAAGCTGGTTTTCTTTTATTTAAAAATTTTTCTTTGTAAGATATAAGTTCTCCTCCCCCCCCCCCCCTCCAAATATATATTTTTTAACATAAAATTTATGATCTACATTTTAACACTTTCACAAAGTTAATAGTATGAGAATATTTTATGTTTCTTTTTTTTTTAATGAAAAGTAAAAAGTTATCTACTGCTGCCATTAAGGAAAATAATCCCAGAGATAGAAATTTTATCAGTCATGGGATCCCTATCCAGCCTAAAATAACTTTTTTTGCACACAACGCAGTGTCACAGCTGCCAACTCTCCCGAAAAATTCGGAAGATTCCTGAATTTTGAGACAATCTCCTGAACTCCCGAAAAACATTAAAATCTCCCGAATTTTTCAAAATTTTCGTCATGCACTGTGCCTATTTCCCCCCCCCCCCCCTCTGTCTTCTCCATGTTGACGTTTTAGGCATGTGAATTTTGCTGCAAATTCGTGATTTTTTTTTTTTTTTTTTTTTGTCTAATTTGCAGAATTCTGCGAATTTATTTCTTCCATTTTTAAAAAAGTCACAGATGTTGTTCATTTTAAAGAAACCCCATGGAACAATCGGCGATCAAATGTTCTACGAAAGCTCTCAATTCCCAATCGTTCTCCATCAACAACATAAATGTCAATATTAATTTCAAACTTGCTTTATCAGATTCTAGAACCTATAAAGAAATATAATTGTTAAATATTTTTTGTCCCCTCCCCTCTTTATTTATTTCCAACTAGCAATCGGCAATCAAATGTTCTGCAGAAGTCTTTTATCTCCCAATCTTTATCCATCTGCAACATAAATGGTAATATTCATTTTAAATTTGCTTTATTAGATTGTAGAAGAAATTGTAATAGTTTAATATTTCTTACTCTGTAATTATTTTTTTATTCCCCACCTTTCCCCCATCTCCGAATGCTGATCAATGATCAATTCTAAAAACAATAAAGCAATAGAAGTGCTCAATATTTCTTACATATGTAATTATTTTTAGACTTTATTACTGGACTTAATTAATCTATCTATTTTTCCTGAAATATTTGTCATATCTATATCAAATTTGTAAACATGGGGAAAAAATGAAGAATAGATTTTTCAGGTAGGAAATTTTTTCCCAAATCCATGTATTTATATATGGTTAGAATTTAATATAATCTAGTGGTATTTTTAAAATTCAATATGTTTTTATTTTTTTTTTCTTTCTCATATTTCCAATAAGAAGAAAGCCTCTAGGTACTGCAAAATTTCCCTTTTATTTGCTCCTTCTCTTTCCTACAACTTCTATGCTATTAATGTTCTATTTACGGGATAAACAATGTTATATAGAAAATCTCCTTAATTTTGATTCTCAAAGGTGGGCAGCTATGCTGTGTATCACAAATACATAACATTCAGACATAATCTGATTTTCAGCAGTTAGTGCTGGTTTGTAATTATTTTAAACCACACAAGAACAAAAAATCACGCAGTATGCATTGATTATTAACACCTTCTAATTGTACATATTTGTTGTATCGTATAACTTTCAATGTTCTTTGCCTACATTATCGCGCAACAGATAGATAGAAGGTCTGAAAGGCATACTAATAGACTAACTGAATTCATGATCATTCTTAAACATTATTGGAAATACAATTTTTATTAAAATCACACAATCAAGTGATTGGAAGAAAATCATATTTTTTGAAATTTTTATTTTTCCAACTGAGTGAAAATAATGCCTGGACCGGGAGTCGAACCCCGGATCTTTGACTTACAAGGTCAAGGCTCTACCAATTGAGCTATCCAGGCCGACAACCGGTCAGCATTACTCACTCAGACAATCTTTAGGCAGAATCATCTGGTCTATCATGTAGATAGCTCGACAGAAAAAAGCCGCAGCAGGCATTATTTTCACTCAGTCGGAAAATAAAAATTTCGATAAACATTGTTGGAAAGTTGTAAAAATGCTTAACGTAAAAGAAAATGCAGCCCTTAATAAATCTGAATATTTTAGTGTCACCTTGTAAAATCTGAAGGTTAACCATATCATTTATAATAAAAAACAAGACTTTACTTTCAGCTTTACAGATGTAACTTTTAATGGCGAAGTACTTTCTTTCAGGGGGCGCCCCCTTATCTTCAGCACCAGTTACTCCATGCTGTGTGGAGTATCCCATGCTCCACCAGTTACTCCACTGGTGCTGAAGATAAGGGGGGGGGGGGCCCTGAATGAAAGTACTTCGCCATTAAAAGTTACATCTGTAAAGCTGAAAGTAAGGTCTTGTTTTTTATTGTAAATTATATTCGCGGCTTTATTATTTTAAATATTAAAGTTAACCATATCATTTTGTAAACAAAACATTATTTTAATATATTAACAATAAATGTCAATTTCTTTATGATTTTTGCAGTAGAAATTTATTTAAATGTGATTTATAAAAAGTCTGTCCTAAAACGCAATGCATTGGCTTTTTTTTTTTTTTTGGTGTCCCTGTACACAAACCATTTGTGCAGGACCTATTAATGCCATTTTAAATAGGGAACATTCCATAGTGAACTTAAATAACATATATGATTTTTTAAAATTTCTAAAAATATTTGTGGGTGCTGGGGTTGGGCAGAGGGACAGATGGACTGTTGGACAGACAGATACACAAATTATCATATTCACTCTTAAAAATTGTTAGAAAGTGTTAAAAAGGCTGAATGTAAACGAAAATGCAATTCCAGCAAATTTCCAATAATAATCCTTAATACAACTATAACTCAATATTTTTGTGTGGTCCTGTAAATCTAATGCTAATCGTACTATATTCTATAGAAAGCTTTCTTTTCTACATATGAATAACAAATTTAAATTTCAGAAGAATTTGTGTAAAGTAAAGTTATTAAAATTTGATTTATAAAAATACCTCTCATAGAACACAATGCTTTGGAATACTTTTAGGTGTCCCTATACACAAACCAATGGTAGTATTTACTCCATTTTCTATAGAAAACATCCAATAGTGACATTGAATAACATATTTCAATTTTATTAAGATATATGTGTAAAGTAAAGCTTTTGAAGTATGGTTTATAGAAAAATACCCCCAGTAGCAGAATTTTTTCTGACAATCTGCGACAACTGTATAGGCACTAGAAAATCTGCAGCATAACTTTACAATAAATAATGGGAAAAAATGAAGTTACTAGATTCTGTAGTCATATTTTTATCACAAGATTGCATTTATGTAATGTTAGTTGATCAGTTAGCTATGATCAAAGCATTATAGTTATAAAACCGATGATAATTAATGATAGTGAATAATTCTACCTCTTTATAGATTTCACAATTTAATAAAGCATGTTTGAAAATAATATTAACATTTATGTTGCATATGAAGAAGATTAGAAATTGTAAAGATTCCATGATGTGTTTGGTCGTCGATCATTAGCATGGGGATTAGAGCATCTCAAAAAATTACATAAGTATAAGGTGTTGAACAATTCTACTTCTTTATAGCTGCTAGAATTTAATAAAATGTGTTTAAAGAGAACACTGACATTTACGTTGTGGATGAAAAAGATTGGAAAATTCACTTGACTTCTGCAGTGCATTTGATCACCGAGCGGCGGAGGGAAAGGGAGGGGGGGATTTCCAAAAAAGTATATGAGTGAAAGATATTGAACTATTCAATGTCTTTATAGATTCTAGAATCTATTAAAATAAGTTGAAAAAGAAATCAACTTATATGTTGAGGATGGAGAAAGATTAGAAATCACAACATTTCTGCAAAGCATTTGATTGCTGTTTATTGGCAGGGGGAATAGGAGAAGGGTGGAAAAAATGTATGAGTGAGATATATTGAACAATTATACTTATTTATAGGTTCTGGAATTTAATTATGTTAAAAAAGAACATTGACATTTATGTTGTGTATGGGGAAAGATTAGGAATTGTAAGGATTTAATGAGGCGTTTCATCGCCGATTGTTAGTGAGAGGGTGAGAGGGGATTCATTAAAAATTTCTTAAGTAAACGATATTGAACAATTCTACTTCTTTATAGGTTCTAGAAGCTAATAAAATGTGTTCTGGCCAAAATCGAGCAACCTGAAATTTCTACACTATATTGTTAAAAAGAAAAAAAAAAAAAAAAAACTGCAGTCTAGTAAAAATCTGTGACGTACGTCTCACGTCTCGCATTTTCTGACATGAGGAAAATACCTCTCATAGAACCCAATGCTTTGGAATACGTTTGGGTGTCCCTTTACACAAACCATTAGAAGTATTCACTCCATTTTCAATATCAGTTCATATCCATTCATATATCAGTTAAAAAAAATTCCATAAATATTTACGGTTGTTAGAGTGCAGACAGACAGACAGACAAACTGAAGTCATTAACACTTTTCAACGTTATTGGAAAGTGTTAAAAAAGATGCTGGAGCAATAAACCAAACTATACCTTATGAAAGCCACACTTACTTCTTTCAGAAGACTTTGAATCTTTTTTGCAAAGAGGTGATATGTATATTAGAAAAATGTAAAACCTTCTGACGAAAGGAAAAAAATCTTTCTTTACCATGGAAAGTCAATTGATCGTCATGCTAGCATTACAATAACATATCCTAGAAATTTTGAAATTGATGTGCTGTGAAACTAAAATTGCTGAAAAATATGACACAAAAGAGACATTATAAATGATTGCAGCATTCAAGACCTAACCATATGTTTGATAACTCATTATAATGAATTTATTTTCAATAATAAAAGATTTTTTAAGCATGATCACATACTCAAAATGACCTTATCTGCAGATAATCTTACAATGATTTCTGACTGTATATTTTGAGTGTGTGCAAAAGTTCTACCCGTTTTTATTACCCGTAAAGAAGAGCAAATGATTGCAAAATGAACAGTACATATTATTGTGCATAATCCTCATTGCTATCTATGTCCTCTTGCCATCTTTCTGGTAGGAGATGAAACCCACGGTGGTAAAATTCCAACTGTTTTGAGTAAAAAAAATCTTGGATGGCAGTTTTCACAAATCATCAGATTTTCTGACTGAAGGAATTGTTCACCACACGAAATAGGTGATAGTCAGTTTGTGCCAAGTCAGTAGAATAGGGAGGGTGTGGTAAAAGTTCCCAACCAAAGCCCAGTAACTTTTGCTGAGTGATGACAGCAGCATGTGGCCTGGCATTATCGTGATGAAGGATAACACTGCAACGATTGATGAGACCTGGCCACTTTGTTACCAAATTTGAATGCAGCCCGTCTAACTGTAGACAGTAGAAGGCAGCATTGATAGTTTGGTTGAGTGGCAGGTCCCAGTGAATTATTCCCTGCACATCCCACCACACACTGAATAACACCTTGGGATGAAGTTCAGCTTTCGAAGTCGATGCAGGCGGATCAGAAGGGTGACACACAGTCCTATGATGCTTTATGTTACAGTACATAACCCACTTCTCATCTCCTGTCATAATTTGTGTCAAGAATGGTCATTTTTGTACCGGGAAAGCAAGGAAACACAGGTGGCGATTCGGTCATCCCGTTTATTAGCTGTCAGGTTATGTGGAACCCAACAATCCAACTTTCTTGTAAAACCGAACTTAACCAGCCACTTCTCAACCGTTGTCCGGTGTACATTGAAGGTCTCCGCTAATTCTTGCATGGTTGGGTTCGGGTTGTTCCTTATGGCTTGGCTAACATCGTCTCCAACGTGTGATGACTATCCACTCCTAGCCTGATCTTGGCAGCTTCTGTCTTCTTCCCTAAATTTACGAAACCATCGAAGACGTGCTTTCATCTGTTGCATCCTTCCCATAAACTTGACAAACATTGCGACATGCTGCAGCCGCTGTACTCTTTTTATGGAACTGGTATAACAAACAATGTCTTATATACTCCATATCACTTTCCATGTTACACCCTCTGATATTTATTTTGAGATGATTAACTTTGTGGGAAATGATGCATTTATATGTGAGGCATCCATTGGCCGATAATTTGCGTCATTACAATGTCATGTGTGACGTCAATTCCATTGCAAATTTGCATATCCAAAACAGGTAGAACTTTCACACTCACCCAATATATCTATTTAAGTTGTCATGTTGCATGCTTAATAGATCATCATTATTATATATATATATATATATATATATATATTTCCTTATCAGTTTATTTGTGGAAACTATTTTAGATTTTGGTTCCAATCCAAGTAGCTCTGCCTTCAGCTTCAATAATACATCTTCTGCAATGGGAACAAAGTATGTATACAAGATTAATTTTATTCCTTTGTATTATAACTTGCTTTTTATTTAGTTATTTTTTTTTTTTTATTAAATATAAGAAAAACCCATTAATTAAAAACCCAATATTTTAACCTTGGGTTTTTTTTTTTTTAAACTTTAATCAAACATATTTTATTAAAATTTTGATTACATTAAAAAAAAACCCTATTTTATTTTAGTGATCCTAATAATGCAGTTGCTGTACTCCAACAACAAATTTTATCTATGACTTCATACCCATTTGGTGATTCTCCTTTGTTTAGAAATTTTCTCAAGGTAAATTTAATGTTTAGTAATAATAAAATAGTTTATATTATTAAAAAAAAAAAAAAAAAAAAAAATCTGTATTGTTAACTGTGGAAAGTTTTATAAAAATAAATCTATTTACCTTTTAAAAGTTCACTAAAAGTAATGTTATATCAGTGTGTTTTTAAAAAATATTTGACTGTGATTATATTATTGCAATTTTTTAAAGTAAACCTTTATTGTTTAATCAGGGTTTAATATATATATATATATATTTTAATTGGATTTAATGTTTTTTTTTTTTGAGGGTGGGGTGTTAATTGGGTTTTTTCACATTAAACTTAGAATATAAAACCTAGAATAAGGGTTTGGATTTTAAGTTTATTTCAAAAGTTATTACGAAATAATAGTAATTATAATTAATTAAAAATTAAATGACTTTCATATTCTTAATGTTTGGTTTAGCCTGAACTGAAGAATAAAAGTAAAATGATTTCTTATTTCATTCTATTCAGCATTTTAACACAATTTTGAATTTTATTAATTAAGGTATTTTGTGTAAAATTAAAACTAGTAACAAAAACAAAATAATTTAACCAGCGATTTTCATATTAATAAAATCAGACTTTTGTCTGTAAATTTACCAGAATAAAAAAATTTTGATGTATCTTCACGTTTCACCAGTAGTGGCACCAGAAAACGGGGGGACACCACCTCCCCGACAAGGGGGCACTATGTAGAGAGTGTTTATTATATGAATATTTATCAAAATCTTGTTAATAATATCACTGTTAATATTTGTACCATTCCATTTGTTAATACTCTTCGGGGTTTTGGAGATCATCATGCCATTTTCTGAGTGTATACTATTTCCTTTTCACAGAAAAAAAATATGTACAAGGTGCTTGAAGGAATATTCTTAAGAAAAAATAATCTTTGTATCCGTTGATCAGAGGTCTCTAAGGGAGGGGGGGGGGGGTGCCATAGAAAATTGGCTCTCCAGAGAGGTGGCCTTTCAATAGAAGTTGTCTTCCTATTCACGGAGTAAATTACAGAACATCGGCACCACCTATCAGCTCATATGCACCTAAATTGAATCAGTATACTGTTTTAAAATGGCCCTCTCATATACCAATTTTTATGTAATTATATACGATAGAATCTGATATATAGCATTCCCGTTCATGGAAAAAATTGAAGCACAGGAGCGTCACCTATCTGGCTTTATGCACTGAAACTGATTCCACATAATATTTCATAATTGTCCTGTCCTATACAAAGTTACATGCAATAATATACAATAGAATCTGAGATATAGCTTCCTCTTAGCAAGAAAATTAGCAGTAGAGCACCGCAACTTATCAGCCGATATGCTTCTAAATTAAATAAGCCTGATGTTTCATACAGGGTGACATAAAATAACGGAGACAATGTCTTTTATCCATATTTTATTAATCAAAAAGAAATCAACATATGTAACAATTGCAAACAATAATATGGACCTCAGGTTATAACATATTCAGTTTGGTTTCAAAGTGGCCACCATAAGCGTCGATACACAGCTGCAAACGAATCTTGAAGTTTTCGGCAATTGGCCGCAAGTCCTCGGGCAACAATCTATCTCACTCATGAAGCAGTGATTGTTTCAGCAACTCCAAACTACTATGGCATTTGGCACACACCCTCGCCTCCAAAATCGACACGCTATAGTCCATGGGGTCTAAATCCGGCGATTAGGGGGCCATTCCGTAGAAGCAATGAAATCGGGAAAGTGGACTCTGCACCACTCCTGGGTCAACTTCGCCATATGCCCTGGGGTGGAGACTTGTTGAAATGCCCAAAACCCATTCTGGAAGTGCTGCTGAACCCACGGAAGTACCACAGCCTCAAGAATGTCACGCTGGTACACATTTTGTTTGTTTTTGACACATTCTTCATTGAAAACGAGAGGGGTCTTGCCGCTGGTGCAAATGCCGTGCCACACCATGACAGAGTGATGTTTGTGTCGATGTTCCACAATTACCGATGTGCCGGGAATGTTGGAGGACCACTATCTGTCATTTTGGGAGTTCTGCGCCTGCTGCAAGGTGAACAGCTTCTCGTCCGTGAAGAAGATGCTCTCCCGTCGTTGAGCTGCAAACCAACGCTTGAGTTGCCGGCATTTTTGGAGTCGTACCCGCTTGTTGTCTTCCGTGAACCGCTGAACTTTTTGGAACTTACACGGCTTGAGATGGAGTTCATTTTTCGGTATTCACCTAACTGCTTCGCGATTGATTCCGGTCTCGCGGGTGATTTTTCGCATGGAGACTCTCGGATTTTGCTTGACTCGATTTTGGATGATCTTGCGGTTCCTGGGGGTGTTGGCGGTCCGTTTTTGTTCTCTTCCAGGATGGTCGCCTTCATGACCAAGCTCCTTAAAACGTTTGATGGCCTTGGATACAGTCTGTCGCGGCACAATGAGTAAACGAGCAATTTCACACTGCCGCTTTCCTTGACGAAACAGCTCCAAAATTGCAATACCTTTGTTTGACATTCTAATAGAAAGGAAAATATGTGAGTTCACAGTCGTAAACGCATATACTAGTAAAAAAATGCTTGGGCATTTCAACAGAACAACTTTTATTTGTATACGTTACAATTATTTCGCGTCAGGATGTGTTAAACATTGTCCCCGTTATTTTATGTCACCCTGTAATGGCCCTCTTACATATCAGGTTTTGTTCGATTATACAAAACAGAACCTGAGATATAGCCTTCCGTTAAAGGGAAGAAATTGCAGTACAGCAGCGGCACCTATAGGGCGATTTAAACGAAAAGTTAACAGACACTAATTTATATCATGGTATAACTACATAAAAATTTGTATGTAATTCTGTTCAATAGCTCTTGAGATACGGTTAGAACAATGTTTTTGTCACACATAGACAGACAGACATTTTCTAGAAATATCATGGTCAAAATATGTTCTGGACTTCTCAAAACGTGTATATTCATGGGAAACCAGAACATGAAAACTTTTACGAATCCAATACTTTCTTCTATTGAATATAGAAAGCAAAATTGGAATGGTCCAAATTTGTAAAAGGAAAGAAAAATGCTGCTAAAAGAAGAAAAACTGTAATTTTTTTTGTATTTCCCCCGACAGATTTTAGGAATATGCCCCGATGGGGGGGGCCTAAGCCCCCCCTGGCCAACTAGCTGGAGCCACCCCTGCATTTCACACACCATGAAAGCCGAAATTTGTTGGTGTGTGTGTATCATCATGTCTGTATGTCTGTAATGCTATTTTTGTCCAGATATCACGTGAGAATGGCTGGATGGAATTCAACAGCGCTCGGCAGAAATTTAGGTCTTTACCCAACTTAAAATTATATCTATCAACTTTTTGCGAAATTCGCCTCCCGTTCCTCCCTTGAGGGGGCAAAAGTCAAAAACACATTTGTAAGTATAACACGGCTCTAAATTACTTTACAGTAAAGAATTAATTGCACATGGGGAGACTAGACATGAGTACAAATAAAACATTATCTGAAATTTAGGATTTTTTGATTTTTAAGGGGAGGGAGGGGAAAAAACAATTTTGGGCGGGAAATTTTGCAAATTCCAGATTTTTGAGTAGAACTATACCAAAAATAGAACAAAGATGTTGAAAAAAGCTATGTGACTTCCTTAGGATATTTCTAAAAACACATTTTTTTTTTTTTTTTTTGTGTGTGTGTGGTTGGGTGGGGGTTACGAGGGGGCAAAATTGAGACACCCCTTTTTGCACTAAATTGGTTCTGAGAAATCTATGGGAGCTGCCGTCACAAATTTCAGTGTTCGGATTGTTTATATGTATCTGACACCTAAAGTAACAGGGTTTATCGAAATTCCCCCCATTCTGCCCTTGGGAGGAGGCAGAAGGCAAAAACACACTTGTAAGCATAACTCGGCTCCAAATTACTTCACGGGGAATAAATTGCACATGAGGAGACTACACATGGGCACAAATAAAATATTATCTGTGATTTAGGAAATTTCGATTTTTAAGGGGAGGTAGGATGTAGGAAGAAAATCAATTTTTGGCAGAAATTTTGCGATCCAGATTTTTCAGTAGAACTCTATCAAAAATGGAACAAAGATGTTGTAAACAGCCATGTGTCTTTAGGATATTTTCAGGGATAGAACAGCTGCGCTAATTGCACCAGACCTCGCAAATTCGGTACCTCTGCGCTAGTGCTGGGCGATGTTGACATTTCTTAAATCGATATATCGTTCATATAAAATACCGATATAAGGATATATCGATTTAATGCAGTGTTACCAAAAGTTGTCAAAACGTTCTCTAGACTCCTCAAAATGTGTAAATCCATTAAAAGCCAGATGTTAAAATTTTTTACAAGTACTTTCTTATAATGAATACAAGCGCAAAAATCAACAATGGACCATAGAAAAATTATTTTAGTTTAACCAAAATAATTTTTTTTCTCGAAATTATTATCTTAATCACAGACATTTATTTTTTTTAGTAAAATAAGGCCTTTGTAAAAAACCAGACTTCTCATAAAGATATAGTGTTTATACTAATTTTTAGAAAATTATTTATTATTTTCTACAGTTCAAAATTTACACATCGCAACACAGTATAATTAATATAGTGTAGTTTCCTTTTACCCCAAGTTATAGAATTTAACATTGACTCGTGACGTGACTTTTGTGAGTAACCTTCGGAACATTTAAAAACACCCCAATTCATTATTATTATTATTTTAACTAATTAATAAATTCAGAATTTTATTATTTCTTATTACTTTCTAATCCATTAAAATTTTTATATTCCCCACTTACATACGAATGAATTGCAAAATGGCAATCAGCAGAAAATTGCTAATTAATAGAACTTCACACATGATATTAAATTTCTATAGTGCCTTGTATCCCTAATAAATATAATTCTTAATTAAAATTTTCTAAAATACAATTTCTTAAAAAAAATTACGAGATTTTATTGAAGATTTAAAATTTTTACTTATTTTAGATTAAATTACATCAAATACTACAAAATACAAAAAGATTTAAATAACTATAACTCAGTATAGAAAAATAAAATTGATAGAAAGAACATCAATTTAGTGCATTGGAAGGGGGGGAAAAAGAAAAGCATCAACTTTCACCGTATTTAAAATTACTTTTAAATACCCATACTATATGCTGTTAATAACTGTCTTCGAAATAAATAAAAATTAGATATTTAAACATTAGAATAATCATATCTAATTTAGATAACGCCATTGTTTAAATTAATTTATTTTTGACAACATATATAAAATATTCATAAAGAATAGTTAATTCACTTATCTAATAAACAGAAACTGGGTTTTTTTAAATTATAGGAACTGGAACTATAACAAAAAATAGCAGAATAAAATACTAATATTGATAAAATAAATCTCCAATAATCAAACGAATTTTGAATGAATGAATAAATCCCATTTCAACTATAGTCAAACTTAACTTAACGTCTTAACTGGAAAGCTCTGTTATCAGAATCGGTTTTCATTTTGCTAGTGCGCACGTGAATGAATGGTCTTAAACAGATATTCTCTTTTTCCCAATGCGCCTGCGTAACACTAAATAGAAATGGCACTTCAATCTTCATGATTTAGGTGTCTATGACTGTGCATGCTTTAGACTAAACCGGAATCTTTTTGAATGAATATCTGGCATTATTCCAACTATATTCAATCGGGATTTTCATGATTTAGCTGTCTGTGACTGCACATGCTTTAGACTAAACCGGAATCCCTTTGAATGAATAATGAATAATTACCTGGCATTATTCCAACTTTATTCATTCGGTTTAGCCTGGAATCATACATTCGCGTGTTTGGATGTTTCTGCATCGATATTTTACAGAAGATGAAATATTTAAATAGGATAAACGATATTAGCAATAAATCGATATTTTAATTTACATCGATATAAAGCCCAGTCCTACTCTGCGCAAACCTGCTCCAAAAAGCTTGTTTTGCCGTAAAATTGCACCCACCTGTGCCAAAATGCTTAAAATTTTTTTTTGTGCCAAATGATGGCTTTTGCTATTTCATTTTCGCCCCAAAACAGAGGTTTTGAACTCTTGTTTTTGCTTCAAAACATCGATGCAATCTTGTTTTAAACAGGGTCTACTGAGCTTATATTTTTTCTATATTTCAAAAACTCTTACTACAATTCCTATTTTTCTTTTTTCTTTTTTTCTTTCACACATCTAGATGGAAATTGCAGTTCGATCCTTATCAACTTTTGATTTTGCATTTCCAGCAGTTGCTGCATGAAATATTATTCATTGAATTTATTTTTTATCTATGAAATCGCCTCAATGGCTCAACATCTCTTGAAAATAGAAAAAAAAAATGACAAATATAATTACTTTTACAATCTAGCAGAAGAACAGCACTCTTAATTGTACAATACTCATAAATAAGTAGTGAAGTAAAAAAGGACAAAAAAATCCCAGTGCAAGGCATTGTGTAATCCAAATACACTCCTTCTCATATTTATAAGGACACTTTATGTTTTGAGATAACTAATGTAAAAATAATTGTGAACAAGATTATATTAAGTGCACTTAATATATCTAGTATTCTGAAAACCAAAACTGCTATAATTTTTTTTAATATGAAACAAAGTTAATAAAAAATAATGCAAAATATTTTTTTCTCTACGTTTTTAGATGTTCATAATTATAGGGACAATCAAGATTTTTTCATTTTATTTAACTTATTAGCAGATAAATTACAGTTGACATGCGAATTTGTTAACTACTGGGCTAGATTAATTCATATATAAGCCTTCAATTTTTCTTAGACGGACATTACTGATAATTCTTCGAAAAAAAAAAGAACGTTCATGTAGCGAAGTATGATAAATGTGTTTTTTAAGTGGAAGGATAATTTCAATCCGCCGAATTTCTAATGAAATTCGAAGATCTAAAATTGCTGAAGGAAATGTGATCAAACGTTGAACTGCTGGTTCGATAGGAGAGAGATCTGATGCAAAATCAGAGTTGTTTTACAGAGATCGAAGACTCATAATTCCTCTTACTGTTCTACCTGTAATGACTGCTGCTGAATTTACTCGTAATTTTTAACGAAACGTTGGGGGTCCACATTTATGCATGTTTAAAATAATTAATAATATGTTAAAATGAATAAAAAACCTGTAATTATCAATAAACATTTAATGGGGAAAGAATGCCTGTGTTAAAGTTGAATAAAGACAATATTAAATGGTAAATGCTGCATTTTCGGATGAAAAACATTTTATTCTTGATTAACCAAATGATTTTAACAGTTACTGGCACAAACTGCAGATAGCGAAAGACAGAGCAGATTTTTTAAAGGCAGATATGAATCGGGCATTTTAAAGGTGGATCTATGGGGCTCTGGGGAGCTATTTCTACTGAAGGCAGAATGAATTTAGTAATTTTTTCTACTATTATGAACATCAAGAGAATATCCACAAATTTTAAACGTGGAATTCTCAGATTTTGTTAGATTTTGGGGGGTAATAATATTTTTTTCAACAAAACTTACGTTTTTGCTTTACTTCTGGAGCGAAAGGAAATAGTTTGAAGAAAGAAACTTCTGTATTATTGACTTTCCTGTGGCCTAAAAGTTGAATAAACTTTAACTTATCATATTAGAAAAGTGCATGCAAGTGGAAAGCAATTTTAAATAGTTTAAATGTATTCAGAATATCATCTGTACTGTATAAAATGGCATTGAAATTGAATATTAAATATATAAATATATATATACCAGAGAGAAATGTTTCACCCTAAAAAGAGACCCTATAAAATATTAATTTAAAGATTAACTGGAAAAAAATTACTAAGATTCGAGCTGTCCTTATAATTGTGAACACCTAAAAAATCATCTTTTTGACCGTATATAAAGTTTTTTAAGTTAGAAAAACGATGAAACTTTCTAAATGTAGTCTATTAATGAAATTCAAATTAATAAAAAATATATTTGTTTAAATAATAGTGTTCAGTGTTTAACCCTTTCACTACCACTGGGACATATACGTCCCAAGCAATGCTGCCAGATTGAGGTATTTTTTTTATTGAATATCCACCAATAAATTTTAATTGCAACGGTTGTATAATCATTCCGAAAACATCTAACAAAGAAGTCTTCGAAGTTATTAGGCATTTAAAATTTAGTGGTAGATATCATATACAAAGAATTCCCTCAATTTGTCAGCACTGGTCCCAAAGGCAGTTTATATTGGTAGTGAAAGGGTTAATTAATATAGAAAAACGGGTGTCCTTATAATTATGAGAACCAGTGTATTGCTGACTGAGAACAGAACGGGAACAAGTATTTGTTTACGTTAGCTAAAAGTGTTATTATTAAAACCACAAGCTGGAAGTGGGGAAGAAAGAAACTGAAAGCTATGGTTATGCAGTATTTTGATTTTTTTTTTTTAAACAAAACCAATGGTTCAGTTATCTTAATGCGTAAAAAGTTGTCATTAAAAATAAAACTTTCTGACCAAAAAAAAATTGTTGATTTTAATTATTTAATGAAATAAATAATTGATTCAAAGTTATTGAAATTTAAGACCGATTGACAACGCAAGGGTTTTAGGCCAGAAAGAAGTGTCCTCCGTGGGAGACTTTCTAAAGGGTCTTCGGCCATAATTGTTAACATAAGAAAAAAATGAAAAATGGATACTGTTAACTTAAAAAAATATCAGTGAAAGAATAAATGGTATATAAAGTGGAACACTATTAAACTTAAAAAATATTGTTGCCTCTACAATACTCATATAGTCATCACTTGAAATCTGCATCTACTTATTAAAGTTTAGTAATATAAATTCCATTTCAAAATACCTTATTTTGCTTGAAGAATTTTAAGTAAGTACTCCTTAAAAAAATGTGAGATAAGAAAACTTTCACTCATACTAAGCAGCCTGAAGTAAATGAAATATTGGTGCAAAATTAACTTGTTCATAATAAATCTTGAAATAAAAACTAAGAATTTACGATAAATGGATTTATTGAGAATTCTACTTGATTCCTAATTTTTACAAAAGATAGTAAGTTTAGTAATAAGTAAGTAAGTTTTTTACAAAAAACTTGAAAGTAATTTTCAAACATTAATTTAAATATAAATAGTATAAACTCATACCAATGCCTTTGCAAAGATAAAAAAATATCTGGAAATTTCTAGAAAAAATAAACCTTGTATGCATCCATTCTCTAGCAGGTGACATCTCTCCGGATGAGTCTGGTAGAAAAATTCGGAATTACAGCAGACGAAGTCTTGTTTTATATCCTGCTGATTGGCAGTTAACAGCGAATTTCACCATTATGCTGGTTGCATCATTTAAATAAAGTAAAAAAAAAAAAAAAGAACAAAACATCCAAAGTAAAATAATTAATAAAATGAATTTTTATAAACTAATATTTATTAAATGTCTAGAGAAAAATTAAATTTTAGTAGTTTTACTAGTAGCTAGTTATTATATTGCAGTTGCGATTGCAACTGATATTGCTGAATACCAAAACTGGGAGTTTTCTAATAGAGTGGCAACAGCTTATTAAAGTAAATTTTGTAAACAAAACAACGTCTAGTTAGATCGTTCTTAATAGGAAATTATAAAATTAAGAAATAAAATTTAAACTTTGGATGCTAAGAGAAAAAAAAAAGAAGGTAATTAGATATATTAACAAATTAAATTAAACCTTTTAAGAGGTAAAAAAAAAAAATTATATTGAATATGCATGGGGAAACAACGAATGTAGTATGCACTGCATCTACAAGTGCCTCCCTTTCCCCATACATATTCCATGAAAACTAGAAATCAAAATATATACAGAACTTGTACAGATGACCTGAACATGTTCAGGGTAAACTTGAAACTATAGATGTAAGTCTTTACAGAAGCATGAAAAGTTTTTTTTTTTTTTTAGAAAAAAGTTTACTTTGTAGTCTAGGCCTTTTTTTTTTTTTTTTTTTTTTTTTTTAAAGTTTATATATATATATTTTTTTTTAAAGAGTTACTCTAGAATTTTAGCTGGCATTTTATATATGCGCTTCTTAATTTTAAGAAAATTTTTGTTCAGTGCCTTAGTTAAGAGGTCAGCCAAATTTTCTTGTGATCTTACTTGTTGTATATCAAACTCTCGTTTTTCATAGAGTTCCCTTACAAACATATATTTGATGTCAATATAACGATTTCTGATATTTTCAGATTTAAATTGAATATTCTGTATAGCAGCTGAATTATCACAAAACAAAATGGGTGCTTCAAATTTGATGTTAAGGTTCATGGTCAATATTACATTTTTTATAATGGTTTTAACTAGGGGTGGGAATCGATTAAGAGTTTTAACTGGGTTAATCGTAGTTCATTAATCGATTAATCGGTCGATTAATCGGATTTTTAATTGGTTTTCATTTTTCTCTTTATAATTTTATTTCAATGATGAATAAAACTCTCATATTGTGTATTATTCATAAGTTTGATTGAGATTTTTTTTTTTTTTTTCAAATTAATTATATCTGTTTTATAGCTGAAATTTAAATCAATTTTCAGAGCAATAATTGGTGATTTTAAGTGTTAATTTTATATAAATATTTTCACTTATTCATTTTTTTTGTATAAATTAATTTTTCAATTAATTTTGAAAGAAACATTAAATGAAATTACACATATTTTAGTTTTATACTTGTAGACCTTGTCCATCTCGCTAGTCACTATTTTTAAATGAATTCTCAAAATTCCATATCATGATCTTAAAAATCTCAAATTCTTATATTTTGGTTCTTCTTTGTCACTTTGAACTAGGAAACAGAATGTTAGTTTCTGTTTCTACTTCAATAGTTACTATCAGCAATTCTGAACAGACATTAAACGCTTGAAGATATTCTGAAACTCTGTTGATATGTCCCCCATCACAAGGATAGTGAAAATCTCAATTCCTTCTTTTCGTTTTTTTTTTTTTTTTTTTAAGCATTTCTATTTTTTGAAAGCTTCTTGTTTCTGAGAATACTATTACCCTAGCCAATACTTTCTGTAGAAGGCTACAGACAGGTGGTGTTGCTCCAGCATGCACATGGAGCGGCATTTTGTTTAATAACTGTCCTCTCCCTTTTCTTTATCAACAAAAGTGCAACAACTTCTTTTGAGAGGTTTTATTTATTTTTATTTATTTATTTATTTCATTTTTTATTTTTTGCTTTTTCATTATTTGATGGATGTTTCTTAGAATGTTTGTTAGCAAAATATGCGAAAAAATATTTGCAGAACAGCATTTTTAATTTAATTCGTAGTTTGAAAATTTTAATCGGATTTTGAAAAATTTTAATCGAATTAATCGATCCAATTAACTCGATTAAAAAAATTGATCGGTACTAAGTATTGATCGATTAACCGAACCGATTAATCGACACAGCCCTAGTTTTAACATACTTTAAATCTTTTGCTGCTACTGATGCAGAAATAAATTCTGCCTCCATGGGCGACAGGGCAACAGATGTTTGTTTCTTGACTCTCCAAGTGATTGGCATTCCATTCATAAAGATAGAGTACCCAGTATAGGATCTTCGATCTGAAGGATCACTGGCCCAACTTGCATCAGCAAACGATGAAATCTGGAGGGTAGGCTCTTGGTTGTCGTAGTTTAGTCTCAAAGTCTTTGTAGAGGCAAGGTACTTCAGAATCTGCTTGAGACGGTTCCAATGGACTTTAGCTGGGTTTTCAGCAACTTGGGCAAGGGTAGCGACAGCATACGAGATATCAGAGCAGCAGCATCCAGATATGTACAGAAGGCAACCAAGGAGGTTTCGGAAAGGCATCTTCTCCATTGCAGCTTTTGACTGGTTGTCACTAGGAGAATCCTTTTTGGAGAAAACTGTACCTGGTTGTATAGGAAGAGATATGTTAGTTATCGTAGAAATATCAAATCGTTCAATACAGGAATCTATATATTTACTACAATTTATGTTGACTGGTACTGTCTTTAATGTCGAATTGTATGCCTAATAGTTGAGTGATTGGGCCTAAATTTTCGAGCTGGTATAACCCTTCTAACAACCGAATAACTTCTATTAGAGTTGACTTGTCTTTAGCAAAAATCGGGAGGTCATCTACATATACCATAATGACTGCTTTAGTTTTATATAGTGATGGCACGAAGCACAGTTTGGCCGAAGCGCCGAATACCGAAGCTTCGGCCGAAGCTCCGGCATCATTGTGGGATTGTTTTGCAGAAATCACAAACAATGAATTACTCACAGAACACTCTAAAAGTTCATCGGCTAAAGAGCTGGAAGTATATATAAACAATCTGCTTTTAAATAGAACACATTGTCTGTTGGAATTGGTGGAGATGGAGAGAGAATAAAAAATATTTCCCAGATTACCTGTTTCGGCCAAACGCTATTTATTTGCTCCAAGTAGCAGTATATATAGCGAAAGGTTATTTTCTGAAGCTGAAAATATGTATGAGGAAAAAAGGAATAGAATATTTCCTAAAAATGCAAAAACATTGATGTTTTTGCATCATAATTTAAAATTGTGTGATAAATGATAAAATGAAGTAAAGTTAATTAACCTTGTATGCAATATGATCTCTTTTAATCCGTGAATATGATGAAAATAAACATAAAAAACAATTTACAGTATGTCAGTTATTAACCTAGAAAACATTTTATCATGTGATAATCTAGAATAAATTTTATAACTTTAATTATCTGGAATAAATATTTAGAATTTAGATCTAGGGTGGATGTGCAAGTAATAGGCACCCTCCTCATATTCTGGTTTAAAAAAAAAAAAAAAAAAATTCAGCTTTTATTTATTTTTCAACAATTCTGCATATTTTATAATCCTGGGTAATTGTTAATCTTGATTATTGACTATATTGTTAATTTTGATTATTGACTATATATGCAGGGGTGATTGTGACTCAAAGGTAAAAACCTTGAAATTTAGAGCCTCAAATTAACCCCCCCCCCCCCCCCCCCAAAAAAAAAAAAAAAAAAATCACATAATACTCAAATTGTTTTGGCCAGAAGCCCTCAATCCTTTTACATTTCATTCACATACCACCTGGATAACAAATGAACAACCAATGAAAGCAAAAAATAACTTTATAGGAAATATGAAAATACAGATGGGTTGAGTAAAAAACCCTGAAATCAGGTGTAAACTCTGAACACAAACACCCCTGTATATGACTACGACTAAGTTTCAAAGTTAGAAATATTTAAAGAATGTTTCATGCAATATTTTAATAGCTTCATTTTAAAGCAACTAAAGCTGTTCATATAATTAAATTGTTAACTAAATATAATGTAGTGTAACTTATTTCTTGGCAACTTCCAATTTAAATAAAATATATTATTAATTGTTGTATGATTTAGGGTTCCAAAGGGTCAATGCACACAAACTTTTAAATTAAATATAAATTTCTACTATGTTTTATTATAAGGTGCCATTGTGCATAACTTAAATGACAATATTTTATATAATAACGATTGTTAAAAGAATATTCACAACATAAATTTTTATAGGCCGAATCGGCCGAATCACGCTCATTATTCGGCCAGGCCAAAGCTTCTGATATCCATATCAATGTCCTCATATTAAAATTAAGAAATATTTGAATTTACTTATTGTTTTATCTTAAAAATATATATTTAAACTTACCTTTATTTATTAAATCCTTTTTGATATTTAAAATTTACTTTGCATCTATTCTTTTCAAACATCGTTACTTTGTTTACTATGTCGGCGTTGCCATTTCCTCGTCTGCATAATCTTTCTTGTTTGAGCTGTTGCCACTTCTTGAAAAATTGTCATTTTTTATTATGTTTCAATTTTCACCACCGGATGTCGTGGCGCGGCGGTCATCGTTGTTATGCAGATCGGTTTGTTTAGATGGAATATAAGGCCGTGATGTTTGGGAGATACGGCAGTTTCAGCTGAGTTCAGTTCTAGTGTGCTCCTGCTAGCCTTGGCTTGGAGTGCCGGTTTTGAATAGCTGCGGGCGGCTGTTCTTTTGGAATAATTATGTTCTGTACGATGAACTCATATTTAAGTAAATCGAATGTTAAAGTGTTGTTGTTAAGTTTAATAATTTTATAATGTTAAATTTTGTTTATAATCAGTTAAGTTTGAGGGTTTTTTTTTGATATGCAATAGTTTCTTCAGAAGTTTAAATGATTAGTTTATTTGAGGTTTTTTTTATGCTAAAGTTTGTTTTCTTGAACTTTAATGATTTATCGAAATCGCTGGTCATTTGGCGACCGCAACCTTCAAGTAATTTACACGTTTTATTCATTGGTCATTTGGCGACCATGAAGTGTGGTGCAGTTTAGCTGACTTTATTTTTCAATGGCATTCGCTGGTCATTTGGCGACCGCGACCTTCAAGTAATTTACACGTTCTATTCATTGGTCATTCGGCGACCATGAAGTGTGATATAGTTTAGCTGAACTTTATTTATTTTTCAATGGTATTCGCTGGTCATTTGGCGACCGCGATTTTCGAAAACTCTTGTGCTTCAACTAGTGATTCATTTGTATTTTTTCTTCAATATGGTTTCGGTGTTACAACATATGTGTCTGATCGTTCTTCTGGTAAAAAATGCTTGTGCTGGTGTGATGTGATGTTATTTGTTCCATCTTCCACATTGGTCATGTGTATACCATGTAAAAAGGACTTGATACCAAAAGACTTCGTTTTTCTTCCATATATTATCAAGTAACCCAAATATGTGATTGGAGAGGTAATATGTTTTTGAATTGATGTTGAAAATTAATTTTGTTATATTGAATTTGAAAATTTTTGTTATATATATATTTATATTAAATTGTTTCTTAATCATTGTGATAATTGCTTTTCCTAATCTATATTTCCATGAATAAATTAATTTTCGTTTAAAAAATATTTTTGTCTTTACTGAGTCTGAAACTTTTACATACTAGTCAAATTGAAATTTTCTAAAATAATTCTATTGCAGTTTTTTTCTGCTTAATATAAGTTTTGTTTAAGATAGACCTTAAAATGTCTAACATCTGGGTTATGGGCCCAGTTTAAATAAAGTTCTTTTTGACTAGTTTTTTTGTAGACTCAGTGGATTCAATTTGTTTCTTTTGTGATATATTTAAATTGGTTAATCATGGCGTATAATTTAGTACCTCAAATAGTTAAACTTAATTCTCATAATTACTCTGGTTGGAAATGCGACATTAAGTTCCTTTTAATGGAAAAAAATGCCTACGATATCGTAACTGGTATCGAAGAGCAACCTGTAAAAAGTGATACTGTCACTGTTGAATCTATAAATGATTTTAAGAGAAGGCAGAATGCTGCTATGTCCTTAATCTATTTAAATATCGAACCAGAATATCGGAGTTTAATTAGCGAATGTGATGATCCCGCTAAAGCTTGGGAAATCCTTAAAGTCAATTTCCAACCAGACAGTAGAAGTCACCATATGAAGTTATATTCTGAATTAATGTCTTGTTTTTTTGACCCTGGCGAATCTATGGCAATTTATGCCGCAAAAATTTCAAAAATATCTGATCAATTAAAATCTATTGGTAAACCTATAAATGACGAGTATCTATGTTTTCAGATTTTACGTTTTTTGCCCGATAAGTTTGACCAAATCGTCCAGCAAATTTTAAGGTGGCCTGATAAAGACTTTATTTTTAAAAATATTGTAACTGAATTGTGTGCTGAGGAGACTCGTCTCCAGCTCAGGAATATTGACAAATCTAGGGTTGATTGTAATATTGAAGCCCAGAGTGTCAAATTTAAGAAAAGGCCTGTATTTACTTGCTGGCGATGTGGAAAAAAGGGTCATATTAGTAAAGATTGTCGGGTAAAGTTAAGTAATGATAAATCTGTTAGGGATAATACATTTAAAGGTAATTTTGTGAAAAAAGGTGACTCCGCTCAACAGCCAAAACGTGATAAAACTCCCCCCCGTAAAAATAAAGGTTTTAAAGCTCAGAATTACATTGCTGAAGCTAACTTAAGTGGTTTTAATAGAGAGGGAAGCTGGGCTTTTGACACCGCCGCCTCTCACCACTTCTGCAAAAATAGATCTGCTTTTTGTAATTTCACCGAAATTTCTGGTGATGAGTTGCACGTGGCTGTTGACGGGGTTACTTTCCCCATTACTGGAAAGGGGGAAGTTGAATTAGATTTTAATGGTACTATTATATAAAACTTTGGAATGTCCTTTTTTCACCAAATTTAAGAAAAAATTTGTTAAGCGGTTCTAGATTCGACCAGGGTGGTGCTAAATTTACTGGAAAGGCTGGTAAACTAAATGTGGTCGATAAATATGGCAAGTTTCTTTTTTCTGCTAAGCTCTATGACGGGATTTATTATACTTTTCCAAAAATCATAAGAAATAATCATAATGTTAAAATGAATGGGGGGCAGAATTCCAAAACTAATGTTGATCTAAATTTTAATGCTGAAATTTCAGCTTCACCAGTAATTAAAACTGCCAATATTAAAGATATAGACACATGGCACTTGCGTTTTGATCACATTAGTCCTGATTTAATTTATAATACTATTCGTAATTCTGCAGTTAAAGGTCTTCCTCATTTAAAATCTGTTGATAATTTTTTTTTGTGATCCCTGTCATTTGAGTAAGCAAAATCGTGTCTCTTTCAAGCCTCTTAGTTCTTCTTCATCTAAAAAGCCATTAGATAGAATTTTCCTTGATACTTGGGGTCCTGTTAAAATTTCTGGAAAGAAGGGTGAACGTTTTTTTGTGTCTATTATAGACGATTTTTCAGGTAAAACTTCTGTTTATCCTCTCCAGGAGAAATCTATGTGTTTCGAAGTCTTTAAAAGACACGTTCTACGAGCAGAAAGATTTCTAGGGACCAAGTTGAAAGCTTTGAGAACGGATAATGGCAGAGAGTTTGAGAATGAACTGTTTAAGGCTTTTTGTAGAGAAAACGGAGTAAAACATGAGTTGACTAATGCCTATACACCAGAGGAAAACGGGGTTTGTGAAAGATTTAACCAGACAATAATGAATTGTGTTCGGGCAATGCTTAAATCTAGTGGCTTGTCTGACGATTTTTGGCCTGAAGCATGTATGCATTTTACATATACATGGAACAGGATTTGTCATGGTAAAAATTCTAAAACACCTATTGAACTCTATTCTGGTAATAAGCCTTCAGTAAGACATTTAAGGCCATTTGGCACTTTAGCTTATGTCGGGGTTCCTAAGGTCAGGCGCAAGAACAAGTTAGATGCTAAGTCCAAACGTGGTGTCCTTGTTGGATATGCCTTACGTACCCGTGGATACAGGATCTGGTTGGAAGAGGACAAGAAGGTTGTTGAGACGATAAATGTTTCTTTTGTTGAGAGCAGTGATGTGTCACGCAGTGGAGCGGTGATGGGCGACTCTTCTTTTGAGTTGGTGCTTGTCCCAGAGGAGCAGCCATGGACCGTTGACCGGTGTCATACTGATCCGGAGCCTGGACCCTCTGGTGTCTTGCCCAGCGAGACTGAAGATGTTGTTCCAACCGTCCTCCCTGCCACTCCTGCTTCTCCTATCACTCCAGTTTCTCCTCAAGCTTCGTCTCCCAGCTGGAAGACTAATCCGGTCTGGTACAGAAAGGTTGTGCCTAGGCCTAAGGGAAAGAAGATCGACATTTACTATTACCCTGACGGTGAAGGCAAGAGGTCATGTCAACGCACTCCAAAGGAAGTCGAGAAATTTTGTAATGATAATGGTTTAATTTTTAATTCTAATGACTTTGATTTTTCTAAATTTAATACTTTTTCTGGTGTTGTTAACCCTAGCGTTATACCTTCCGCGTCCAGCACAACTAGCTGACTAGATGTGGTGGTCCCGCGAACGTATAAGCAGGCTCAAAAATCTAAACAGTTTGATAAGTGGCATGAGGCTATGCTTGAAGAACTGAACTGTATGACTACTAGAGGTGTTTGGCATCTTGTGAAACTTCCTGTGAATAAATCTGTGTTAGGAAACCGCTGGGTTTATACAGTCAAGCGTGACGATTCTGGTACCATAGTTAGGTATAAGGCAAGGTTGGTCGCGCAAGGTTTCAACCAGGTCCAGGGAGAATCATATGATGAAACATTCTCACCTGTCATAAATTTTTCTGTTGTAAGGTTTTTCTTTTCTTTGCTGGTCTCATACTACGGGTGGTTTAACGTACAATGTGACGTAAAATGCGCTTACTTATACGCGCCTCTAAACGAGGAAATTTACATGAATCAACCAACTGGATTTGCTGAAAAAGGCAAAGAAGATTGGGTGTGTAAATTGGACAGAGCATTGTACGGGCTGCATCAATCTGGTAGGTTATGGTTTTATGAGTTAAATAAAGTATTGTTGGAACTTGGTTTTAATAAATTTGAAAATTGTAATTGTGCATATTCATATTCTGATTTTTCCGTTTTATTGGTTTACGTAGATGACATGGTTATTTTTTCCAGGACTGAATCGCAGGCAAATAACATTTTAGACCTTTTACAGTCTAAATTTGACTTAAAAATTTTGGGTACCACTCGTAAGCTTTTAGGTGTGGAATTCGAGTACACAGATACTGGGGTTTTGATCCATCAAGGTCAATATATTGCCGAAGTTAATGAGAGGTTTCAAAACCATCGGATACCTGTCTCTTCCTTGCCTATAGTTAAAGGTGTACAATTTTCTAAGAGTGATTGTCCAGTTGTTCAGTCTGATGTTGAAGAAGCATCTCATTTACCTTACAGGAATCTTTTAGGTTGTATTTCTTTTTTAGCAAACCGTACAAGACCTGATATTGCATATGCCACAAATATATTTTCTCAGTTCCAACAAAATCCTGGTTTTAAACATTGGCAAGGCTTACTTAAACTTTTAGGTTACATTAAATATACCAGTCATTATAAACTCTATCTCAATTGCACAGATATTAAAATAATTTCTTACTCTGACGCCGACTTCGCCGCTAATAGAGACGATTACGTTTCTATGGGGGGTCAGTTGGTATTGTTGGACCGTGCTGCCGTTTCGTGGCGCACAAATAAACAAAAAGGTGTCACTATATCAACTATGGAATCAGAGTTTATTTCTATGTGTGATTGTGTAAGGGAGCAGGATTGGTTTTATAATATTTTATGTGAGTGCTCCAATTTAAAACTTATAAATAATAACTTTGATATACCTACTTTATATGCAGATAATCAGGCAGCCATTCGTTTTACTAAATCCAGAATAGAAAACTTCAATACTCGACACGTAAATATAAAATTGTTTTTTATTAGAGACTGGTTTGACGAGGGAAAGTTTAACCTCGAATATATAAATTCTAAATTAAATCTTGCCGACCCGTTTACCAAGCCTATGACTAAAGGTGACTTATTAAAATTTATAAAGTTAATTTTTCTTTAAATACTTAATATAATAATTTTGTTCTTGTAATTTTTTCCAGTAAATTGCTGCATCTTTCTCTTTTTATATATATCTGTTAAAGTT
The DNA here is from genome assembly GCA_963930645.1 of Salticus scenicus. Taxonomy (NCBI): domain Eukaryota; kingdom Metazoa; phylum Arthropoda; class Arachnida; order Araneae; family Salticidae; genus Salticus; species Salticus scenicus. The sequence continues at coordinate 224,755,270 of OZ005650.1, read as the reverse complement.
TTTGAATTTTTCCTTCCCTTTGCAAATTTTTGTAAATATTGTACATAATGGTATGAATGAATGAAATGCAAGGCGCCTTGTGTATGTGTTATCATATTTTCATATTTATTGCATATTATATACCTGTACATTATCATTGTATATATAACCATTTCTCATACTGTTTTTCATATATATGTTTTTGATTTGCATTGTGTGGGGGAAATTATATGAATTGCATGCAATAGTACTTTTTCTCCTTAACCAAATTGTTCTTTCAGAGTGTCATTGGTGATACTTTGTTTTTCGTCTTTTTGTAAAACCATGTGACATCTTGCATTTTTCTATGATATTATGGACTTAAGATGAATGGATATGGGTCATTTGCTCTAAATGGGACTTTTCAGCAAAAAATGACAATAAAAATAAAAATTTAAAAAAAAATCTTAAAATATTTTTTTTTGGCAACCCTAGATATACAGAATGATGACTACACTATCAGCAATAAAAAAAATTCAGAAATTAGCTTATAAAAAAAAATTAAAATTTTGACCACACAGGGGAATGACATCTACACACAAGGGAATGACAACAAAGTAAAGGAAGATTGCAATACTAATTACTACATGAGTGAACATAAATCAAATCAATTTTATTTCAAAACTACATTCAAGGATAATCAACAAAATAAAATTTTGTGGTTCTGGACGCTGATTGTTCTTTGCATGGTAATGGGGCAGATATTTTTAATTTTATGTCATCTTGATGATACATGCACACATCACTCTTGATTGGCCACTTAAACACTCCTTTCCCTATTGGTTCCATGGCGTTGATTTCATATTCACATCCCACAATGTTGTTGATTTCACCAGGATAAAGATGACTGTCATAGATCACAACAACCCAATCACCAATTTGTAAATTTGCCAAGTTGCCAGCGTTAGTTTTTTGTGTATAATGCTTACTAGCCTGAGGTGGGTTTGATTTCTTGGATGCACCTTGACATCGGCGTCGCTGGTTAGCTGGCTTCTGCGCTGACTTAATTTCATAGTGCTTACAGCACTTGCCTGGACTACAATCGAAACAACTCAGCATTCTGTAACTGGTTTTTAGTGCTTCTGCAGACCAGGTTACTTGGTGAACCTTAGCAGTCCCTTTAAATGGATGGATTGGTTTCCCATCCAATAAAACATCACAGTTCATTATCTCTTCCTTTGTAACAGCAGTTAGTTTTACACCAACCACTTCTTTCTGAAGTGTCTCAAATAAGGTGTGGTAGTTGGCTAAATCTGTGCCGTGAGCCACAATTCTGTCAGCCGTTCGTTTTAGTACCCCACCAATCCCATCAGGCGCTCCTTTCCCATGGCCTGCTTCGGTATAATTCCAAGTAACCATTTTTATGCATGGGAAGGCTTCTTTTAGAACAGTGCTGATTATGTAGAACATTGTTTTATTCCTATACTGGTTTGACGGACTGTCACTCATTCCATGAATGGTGTCTACATTAGGATGTGCTTCCAAGTGATTCTGGATAACAGGGTGCAAGTGAGCCCAAATGGCAGCAGCATCGTGTCTTAAAGAATCAGAAAGGGTACAAAACGATTCAGGTATGACCACACCATTCTCATCCTTCCAATATAGCACGCCAGTGTGAAGAGTGATTTGTTGTCGTCCTACAAAATGAATGGCCTGAATTTCATTGGCATACTTGCACGCATAGTTTTCGCTGAAATCTACGTGGATTAATGTTTCATTTGTTTTCATATTGATCTTTAATTGCTTTATTTCTATATGCTGATGAATTTGCGTGGCTATGTGTTCTCTGTATTTTGGTAAATCAGCTTCGAGATTTTTAACAGTCTGACCAAAAGTAGATTCCATTTCTATTTTCTTTGATTTTTTACAAATTCTTTCTTGGCCGCTTTTGTCCGTGAATTCTTCCTTTACCGTATTCCATTTCATGCAAGTTATTTTTGCATTTGGCTGGTAGTCATTGTATCCTATTGTATTATCCTTGCAAGAGCTACATTGTTTTAACAGGCACAAGATATTACTTTTGTTGCAGCATAAGGTTTCCAACAAAAGGTCTGGGGTCTTGTAGTCAATTATTTTCTTTTCATGAAGTTTCCCTACAAGCATCTTCATATTATCGTGAATGCGACAAAGTACAGTGTCTCTATCCGACACCTTGGGTGAAACAATCCAGTAAGGCCGTAACCTAGTGAAAGTGGTATAGCTAACATTAAAACCTGTTTGCTGGAGAAATTTATTGTGTAAGTTCAGAAGTGTGTCATTTAGGTATCGTTTTTGACGCTTTATTTTCATATAGGTAATACAATCCTTTTTCCCTGGGCACATTCTTGAATTTGAATCTTCTTCCAGAAAGGATATCACTTTATTTTTAAGTTCGTTACTCACAACAAAACCATTACGTTTTTTTCTTTCATAGGTGAAATACTTTCTTTGCCAATTTGCTCGCACACGTTTTGGTGTTAAGAAGAAATTAGCTTGCCCTAGTACTTTATACTTCTTTAACATTTTGCCTTTAATCACCTTAGTAAATATCTGTCTACATTTCTCATCTGGAAGACTATTATAACCATCTTGAAGCTCTTTATTCAAGACTTCTCCAAATAAAAGTTTCCGCTTAACTTGTCTACTGACAAATTTGGCACCTGTTAACATTTTATTTACTTTTGAACTAGGTGTTAAGTCCTTCTTCTTACAATACAAATCATTCATCCGCTGATATCTTTTTTTGTATCTATCAGCACGACGATTAGCATTCTTTAATAAAGCCTTTGTCTTTTCTAGCTCACGGAATGTTTTAGCACGGTCTCTTCGAACCTTTTTCCGACCAGCTTGCTTTTTAGATGAAGACGCTGGTGTATGTGTGTCTGTTAGATTGAAAGTTAGTGTGAGTGTAGTTGGTTTGTCATCATCAGGTATAAAGGCATCAATGTTGCTAACTTCTGCAGTTTTATCTTTCTTTCTCTGGTTTCTTTTACATATTCTCCACTCTTTTCTTTTGTTTCGTTGCTCTCTTGCCGTCATTTCTAAAACAGATTTAACAGTTCCCTTTTCTTTTTTCTTTAAATATTTCAAATTTTCTTTTTCCTTTTGCTTCTTTAACAACTCTGGGTCAGCTTTTATCTTTTCTCGCCTTTTCTTTTCATTTTCTCTCTTTTTTATTAATATTTCCAACCTTTTAGCATCACTTTGTTTACTTTTTGTGGGAGCCATTCTTCCAAAATTTCTGAAAAAAATGTGAAACTGTATAACTAATAAGTAGAGTGAAAAAAAACTAATTTAAATATAATCTGTTTATATTTCATGTAACCAGCATACTATGTACATGATAAAGTTGCTCTGTATGAAGAAGAAATGTTATGTACTTCCAAAAACTATTTTTATAGCCTAAACCCTTTAAATTCATATTTAACTAATGCTCAGTGATCTAGGAAAGGTTTAAGTAGTAATTATAATATATCCATATAATTTTAATTAATCTCTTTTAAAAAATATACAAAATTAATATTTTCAATTTAGCTAAATTACTAACAAAATGTAATGTATTTTACTCACATTTAAAATATGAATAAAATTAATAATTTTTTTTAATTTATAGATATTCAACATAAATCAACAAAACACCTAATTACATGTTTTAAAAAATTGAATTTAAAATATATATTATTAAATAATACTAAAAGTATTGTATTTTTGTTCAATAATTACAATGTAATTATTGCTAATTATAATTTAATTATTAATTGCTATTCCCAGATTTACCTAATTAAACATTTTCAAAACTTAAATGTAAATATATTATTAGTGTGGAGATATGGTTAAAGCTTTTTCAATATTAATGTCATTCCCCTGTGTATGGTGTCATTCCCCTGTCACCACATAAGACAGGGGAATGACCACAGGGGAATGACAAAAATTAACTCATTTGCTACTAGCTTCATGTGGTTGAAGCATACTAGGCCTAAAAGCTATATACAGTATATAATACATGTAGGAATGCTATAACTGTGCAATAAATATAATTTAGAATACATTTAAGAAAACAGGTAAAGACAGGGGAATGACACATAATAAAAATACTCACATGATAATTAGGAAGTTTTAATTGTTTTCCATTAGCAGAATGCAGCCACAACTGAAACACGCAGCACAATGGTTACTTCTGATTTATCAGCTTACACACACAGGTGAAATTGGATCAGTAGTGACATCTAGTAGTGAAACTTTCAACTTTCAACTGATGACAGGGGAATGACACAAATTGCCAGGGACATCAATATTATTTTTATTAAACAAAATAGAATGAGTGTTAAGATTTTAATGCATAGAAAATGTGTCTTTAATAACCTTAATAATAAATTAAAAATTTAGTTTACTGAATTTATGAGCCTATTGGGGTTTAATAATTTTTCAAAGTTTGCAGTATGATGGTAGGGACAGACAGGGGAATGACATTTCAATAACTTTTAATTAATTAAAATATGGAAATTTAATTGATATGTTCTCAGATGTTGAGTAATATGACACACAACACTAAGCATTATAACCATAATGATATATCATGACATTTAATCTAAAATCAAACCATTTATAACCTTTGGAATGCAAAAGTCCCGTTTAGGGAAAATGACCCATATGCAGCAAATTCTTGGTAATATTTAAAATGTTGTTTTCTTATATAGGTTTTGTATTATTTTTAATATTGCGGTGGGGGGCATTTGATATCCATATCAATGTCCTCATATTAAAATTAAGAAATATTTGAATTTACTTATTGTTTTATCTTAAAAATATATATTTAAACTTACCTTTATTTATTAAATCCTTTTTGATATTTAAAATTTACTTTGCATCTATTCTTTTCAAACATCGTTACTTTGTTTACTATGTCGGCGTTGCCATTTCTCGTCTGCATAATCTTTCTTGTTTGAGCTGTTGCCACTTCTTGAAAAATTGTCATTTTTTATTATGTTTCAATTTTCACCACCGGATGTCGTGGCGCGGCGGTCATCGTTGTTATGCAGATCGGTTTGTTTAGATGGAATATAAGGCCGTGATGTTTGGGAGATACGGCAGTTTCAGCTGAGTTCAGTTCTAGTGTGCTCCTGCTAGCCTTGGCTTGAAGTGCCGGTTTTGAATAGCTGCGGGCGGCTGTTCTTTTGGAATAATTATGTTCTGTACGATGAACTCATATTTAAGTAAATCGAATGTTAAAGTGTTGTTGTTAAGTTTAATAATTTTATAATGTTAAATTTTGTTTATAATCAGTTAAGTTTGAGGGTTTTTTTTTGATATGCAATAGTTTCTTCAGAAGTTTAAATGATTAGTTTATTTGAGGTTTTTTTTATGCTAAAGTTTGTTTTCTTGAACTTTAATGATTTATCGAAATCGCTGGTCATTTGGCGACCGCGACCTTCAAGTAATTTACACGTTTTATTCATTGGTCATTTGGCGACCATGAAGTGTGGTGCAGTTTAGCTGACTTTATTTTTCAATGGCATTCGCTGGTCATTTGGCGACCGCGACCTTCAAGTAATTTACACGTTCTATTCATTGGTCATTCGGCGACCATGAAGTGTGATATAGTTTAGCTGAACTTTATTTATTTTTCAATGGTATTCGCTGGTCATTTGGCGACCGCGATTTTCGAAAACTCTTGTGCTTCAACTAGTGATTCATTTGTATTTTTTCTTCAATATGGTTTCGGTGTTACAACATATGTGTCTGATCGTTCTTCTGGTAAAAAATGCTTGTGCTGGTGTGATGTGATGTTATTTGTTCCATCTTCCACATTGGTCATGTGTATACCATGTAAAAAGGACTTGATACCAAAAGACTTCGTTTTTCTTCCATATATTATCAAGTAACCCAAATATGTGATTGGAGAGGTAATATGTTTTTGAATTGATGTTGAAAATTAATTTTGTTATATTGAATTTGAAAATTTTTGTTATATATATATTTATATTAAATTGTTTCTTAATCATTGTGATAATTGCTTTTCCTAATCTATATTTCCATGAATAAATTAATTTTCGTTTAAAAAATATTTTTGTCTTTACTGAGTCTGAAACTTTTACATACTAGTCAAATTGAAATTTTCTAAAATAATTCTATTGCAGTTTTTTTTCTGCTTAATATAAGTTTTGTTTAAGATAGACCTTAAAATGTCTAACAGCTTCGGTAAGGTGGCCGAAGCTTCGGCCTTGCCGAAGCTTCGTTCCATCTCTAGTTTTATATCTATAAACACATGTTAGTCCCAAAATTTCTGTAAACCCGTTTGCAATGAGTTTATGATGCAATTCTTCAAACCAGCATTTTCCAGATTGGTGCAAGCCATAGAGGGCTAAAATGTAATTTTCTTGGCCTGGTATTAGGTTGGTTAATATATATATCCTTATCAATATTTCCATATAAATATGCACATTTTACATCTAAAAGACTATGTTCCCATTGGAGAATACATATAAAAAGTGCAATGAACAATCTTATTAACATGAAATTAACTACTGGACTGTATGTTTCATTATAATCTAAACCCTCTCTTTGGTTATTACCTAAAGCAACTAATCGTGCTTTAAACTTTCTAGATTCATTTTTATTTTTAAGGGTATAGACCCAACGGGTTCCTATTACTTTAGTATTAGCTGTTCTGGGAACAACTGTCCAAACATTTCTGTCTATCATAGTTTGTATTTCACAGTCCATGGCCCTTTTCCATTCTGCAGCCTCTGGTAACCTTTTTGCCTCCCTAGCTGTTTTTGGAATAATTATTTTTACACAATTTGTTTCATCTTCGACTAATGGTATTTCTTCAGATTCTGTGTCTGAACTTTCTTCGGATTTGTTTAGATTCTCATTTATGTCATTAATGGGGGATTTTCTTTCTAGTTTAAATTTGCCAAGGATTTTGCAGTTTTTAGAAAAAATATTTAATGAATCATCATATAATATATGAAATTATTTTCCTCGCAATAATCTTTTAATTCTTTAGAAATCCTTAATACCTTCCCCTCTGGTGTTTTTACATAAATGTCTTCTTTACCTCGACTTTCTCCTGTCTTTCTAATTGTTATATATCTCTCAAACATTAATTGTGGGTCATTTACTGGTTGGTAGGGATTTTTGGATATGTCTAATTCATCATCCGATTCTTCTGCTAATATATGACCTTGTTTTTCTATACCTAATTTTGTTTCATCAAATCTGACATGTTTTGTCTCGATTATTTTATCTTCTGTGGGTAGCCATATTCGATAACCTTTAGTACTATAACTATAACCTACTAAAATTCCTTTTTGAGCACGAACTTGAAATTTGTTACGCTTTTGGGATGAAATGTGAGCATAAGCTACACACCCATACCTTTTAAATGACGGAGAGAAGGCATTCTGCCAAACCAGCGCTTGAAGGGTATTTCCCCGGTTGAACTATGCAAAAGTCTGTTTCGTATATAGTTTGTTGTTTGCATGGCCTCAAGCCAAAGTTCTTCTGGAAGATTAGCAGAATTAAGTAAAGTTCTCATTCCATCAAACAACATTCGATTAAGACGTTCTGCTGCACCATTTGATTGAGGTGAATATATGTTTGATTTTTCATGTTCAATCCCAATGATTCTAATAATTTTTGTATGGGAGTACAACAATTTTCTAATCCATTATCGTTTCTTATAGCTTTTACCTTTTTATTGGTTTGACGTTCAACAAATTGGATAAAATTTTTAAGTTTTTCACAAACTTCATTTTTACTTCGCATTGGATAGCAAAAGGCTCTTCTACTATAGTCATCAAGAAAGGTTAAAATATAGCGATAATCATGCTTTGAAAGATGATAAGGAGCAGGGCCCCAAATATCTGTGTGAATTAATTCTAAAATGTTTTTTGAGCGGATACTTTTAAGTTTGGGGCTGTCTTGTATTTTTCCCCATTATGCAAGCCTCACAGCAGACCTCTTCCCCTTTTAATCTTACTTGTGGTTCTACTAGGTCATTATTAAACATTTTCTTAATAGTTTATATATTACAATGAGCAAGTCTTTCATGCCAAATCATAATTTTGTTAGTATCTACAGCAAAAGCTTGATTAAATGTTTGCTTTTAAGGCATTGGTACTAGCTTTCTAGATAAGCTTTCAGTTTGTGTACATTGATTATTAGTTACTTCTTTATGATGGCAATTTTCTAAAGTATCTTTTATTTTTAAAACATTAGGTTGGTTATGAATAAGTAAACCCTGTATAAAGTAAAAGTTATTTTTCATTTTAGCAGACCACAAATAGTTCCAATTGGGATCAAAAATTTTGAATGCTTTATCAAGTTTAGCATGAAAACCTGCTTTGTCCATTCGACTCATACTAATTAAATTTCTATGAATTATTGGGACATAAAGACAATCATTAAGTGTAATTCCTCTTATGTTTGGACCATCTTTAATTTTAAACTGTACAATTCCTATACCTTTAACTGGATGAGATGTAGTTCCCATTTTTATTACTGAACCTTCTGAAGAAGGTTTTAGGTATGTGAAAAATTCTTGATTTTGACAAATATGTGCAGTCGATGCGCTATCCAATGTCCATTCCCTAGTTGGTAATAAATTTTCGCTTTCAAAGCATTCTGAAATAAACTCAGTTACAAAAGAAGATTCTTTTAAATTAGTTTGATTTTTACTATTACTCTTATTTTTAAACCTACAAATATTTTCTGTGTGGTTTGGTTTTCCACAAAAACTACATGTAACTAATCTTGCTGACTCTTGTTTTAATGGACTAAATGAGTCAGAATGTTTGTGTTTTTCAACAGAAAAGCATTCAGTTGTTTTACTAAGTTCATGCAAGTTACGATGATTATATTCTTTAATTATTTCAGCTTTTAGTTTTGCAAAATTAAAATCTGTATCCTTACAATTTTCAAATTCTCGAGCAAGATAATCGTAATCTTCAGACAAATTTTGCAAAAGCATATAATATCGGTGTTCCTCACTTACAGTTTCCCCTGCATCAGTTACTTTTCGATACTGATGTTCAAATCTATCAATAAAAGTTGGGAGTTCCTCATCCGGATTTGGTTTCATAGTTCTGAATTCAGCTAGACATAGAGATTTATAAGAACAACTGGCCGTCAATAGATTAGTTTTTAATATATCCCAGATAATTTCTAGTTCTTCCAAATTATCAATCATTAAAACTATTTCTTGACTACAATAGGTTTTAATTAAACCTGCTGCTTTTGCTTTAGATTGATTTAATATAAACTGTTCTAATGGGGATAATTTTTCTACTTCTTGAGGATGCTTGTCTGCATCAATCCAAGCAATTAACCCTTCAGTTTGTAAAATTCGTTTCATACTAGTTGACCAAGATTGGTAATTATATCTAGTAAGCAACATTTGTGCATTTATATTGGATGCCATTTTTTAATTAAATTTTAATGTAGCTCTAGCAATTACTTTTTGATCAATAAAGGCAACAAAAATTGTAATACTTCATTCTTCAGGTTAGGGTTGGGCCCATAACCACTGTTAACATAAAAAAAATGAAAAATGGATACTGTTAACTTAAAAAAATATGAGTGAAAGAATAAATGGTATATAAAGTGGAACACTATTAAACTTAAAAAATATTGTTGCCTCTACAATACTCATATAGTCATCACTTAAAATCTGCATCTACTTATTAAAGTTTAGTAATATAAATTCCATTTCAAAATACCTTATTTTGCTTGAATTTTAAGTAAGTACTCCTTAAAAAAATGTGAGATAAGAAAACTTTCACTCATACTAAGCAGCCTGAAGTAAATGAAATCTTGGTGCAAAATTAACTTGTTCATAATAAATCTTGAAATAAAAACTAAGAATTTACGATAAATGAATTTATTGAGAATTCTACTTGATTCCTAATTTTTTACAAAAGATAGTCTTGACAGTAAAAACTTGAAAGTAATTTTCAAACATTAATTTAAATATAAATAGTATAAACTCATACCAATGCCTTTGCAAAGATTAAAAAATATCTGGAAATTTCTAGAAAAAATAAACCTTGTATGCATCCATTCTCTAGCAGGTGACATCTCTCCAGATGAGTCTGGTAGAAAAATTCGGAATTACAGCAGACGAAGTCTTGTTTTATATCCTGCTGATTGGCAGTTTACAGCGAATTTCGCCGTTATGCTGGTTGCATCATTTAAATAAATTAAAAAAAAAAAAAACATCCAAAGTAAAATAATTAATAAAATGAATTTTTATAAACTAATATTTATTAAATGTCTAGAGAAAAATTAAGTTTTAGTAGTTTTACTAGTAGCTAGTTATTATATTGCAGTTGCGATCACAACTGATATTGCTGAATACCAAAACTGGGGGTTTTGTAATAGAGTGGCAACAGCTTATTAAAGTAAATTTTGTAAACAAAACAATGTCTAGTTAGATCGTTTTTAATAGGAAACTATAAAATTAAGAAATAAAATTTAAACTTTGGATGTTAAGAGAAAAAAAAAAGAAGGTAATTAGATATATTAACAAATTAAATTAAACCTTTTAAGAGGTAAAAAAAATTATATTGAATATGCACAAGGGAAACAACAAATGTAGTATGCACTGCATCTACAGTAATCACATGAGTTTCGGAGAAAATCACTATAAAGTCAGATCTTTGACAGAGGAATTGTCCTCCGTGGGGAAGTTTCTTTAGTGTTGTAGTCTGTAGTCACACAAGTTTCAGAGAAAATCATAGAAAACTCCGAACTTTAACGGACCAAGTATCTACCGTTGGAGAAAGAAGAATACTTTCTGTGCTTTTTACTGGGATAACTGAATATGCGATAACTTAGTTTATATAGTGCATGGGTAATTTAAAGAAATTTTCTGATCTGAAAATGAGACTTTCACAAAAATCGCACGAGAAAATTGCATATTTTATAAGTCAGTTGCAAAAATATGACATATTTCAATAATCAAATACAAAAAAAAAAAAAAAAAAAAAAAAAAAAAATGCTGATTTATGATTAAATTAGCATATTTTTAGAAAAATGACATTTGTTATAGCAATTAGTTTACTCTCACGTAATTTCAAAAATTAGCAATAAATTATAAAATAATTCCGTATTTCTAATCATGTTTGAAAAAAGCAAGAATTTCATCAATTAGCATAGAAATAAAGCCTATTTCAGCAATTAATTGTGATTAAACAGAATTTATGTTAATTAGCCTCAAAAAGATTGCATATTTTTGTTATCGGCTACAAAAATATCATGATTTATGGAAATCAGCGTTAAAAAAAAAAATTTCAACCCTTGTCGATTAGCAGCCAAATAGGATATAAAATGTAAATTTTTTTTTTTATTAACCCGTTAGTAGTCGCTATAGACAGCTCCACCTATTACAGATTGCGCACTTTTTATTTAACTCGCACCAATAATTTAAAAAAGTGATGTGATCAACGTTTCTTCGAACATATTCGCGTTTTCTGTATATCAAATGCCACTTCTAAAAATTTTTGGTGGCTATTGAATAAAAAAAATTGGCAAGACTGAAGGATGGGCAGCAAATCGACCAACTAGCGACTACTAACGGGTTAGTGGGTAAACGATCCCATATTTCCGAAATCTTATAAATTATTTCTTATTTCGAAACTCCGCTTTGAAAAAGAGTGCAAATTTCACTGATTAGCGGTAAAATAGTTGAGTATTTGAGATTCAGCTTTTAAAAGAACGTGATTTTTCATATATTAGTAGCTAAATAATAGTGTGTTTTGACAATGCGCCGCATAATGATCGCGTATTTTAGGAATCCGCTTTGAAAAAAAGAAACACAATTTTTTATCAATTAGGAAGAAAATAATAATTTCGTTCCAGGTAAAAGTACATTTTTGACAATTAGCTGTGAAATAATCTGGTATTTTTGAATTCATCTACAAAATTTTCACATTTTTGGATTCAGCTGTGAAAAAAGTGTGAATTTCATTGATTTGTGGCAAAATTGTTTGGTAGTATTTGGGGATGTAGCTTTGAAAAGGACACAAATTTCACCGATTAGCAGCTAGATAATTGTATATTTCGTTAATAATCGACTCCATTTTTGCTATAATTGACCACAAAAATATCGCGAATTTTAGGAATAATCTTTTTTTAAAAAAAAACGTGAATTTTATCAATTAGTGGCAAAATTATGGTGTATATTACCAATTATTTGCTATTAAACATACATTTTGTAAATTAGCAGCGAAATAATTACATCTTTCGGCAATTGGCCGTAAAAGTATCGTGAATTCTGCCGATTAACGAAGGAAAATAGCATATTTAATTAATTAATGGTAATTAAACGTAAAATTTTGACTCTTACTAAATTGCTGCAAAAATACCGTGAATTTCGGAAATCAGCAATTCAAAAAGCTTGAATTTTTTCAATTATTAACAAAATTATGGCATATATTAGCAATTACTTGCAGTAAACGTAGATTTTGTAAATTTGTAGCGAAATAATTACATATTTTGGCAATCAGCCATATAAATATCATGAATTCTGTCGATTAATGGAGGAAAATAGTATATTTAATTAATTAATGGTAATTAAATGTAAAACTTTGACTATTTATTACTAAATTGCCGCAAAAATATTGCGAATTTCGGAAATCAGCTAAGAAAAAAGCATGAATTTTTTCAATTAGTAACAAAATTATGGTATATGCTAGTAATTATTCGCAGTAAATGTAGATTTTGTAAATTTGCAGCGAAATAATTATATATTCCGGCAATCCTGATAAGTAAATGACATTAAAAATGTCATCAGCAGAGTAACTGGAAGCTTTTAAACAAGCTGAAAGCAGGGTTGCCAACTGCTCCGATTTCTGCGGAGTTTCTCCGAAAAAATTTAAAAACTCCGCAATTCCGCAAAATAATGTTTATGCTCCGCAAATTCAGTCTTGACCACCAAACTAAATATTTTTTATTAAATACGTAAAACTGAATAGTGGCAGACACTGAAAAAAAAAAACTATTTTTCTTTTTTTGCCTTGCACACATCTAGGCAGAAATCGCGATGTATCTTGAAAAAATAAATAAATAAATAAAACTAACTTTTACAATTTAGCTGAAGAACCACACGCTTCATCATACAATACTCATAAATAAATAGTAAAAAAAAGGAAAGAAAGAAAGAAAACATTCTAGTGCTAGGCATTGCGTAATGGAAATATTGCTGACTCACAACGGGAACAAGTATTTATTTACATTAGCTAAGAGTGTGTTCAATTAAAACCACAAGCTGAAAGGGGGGAAGAAAGAAAAGGAATGCTATGATTATGCGGTGTTTTGATTTTCATTTAAACTATATCAATGTTTCAGTTATCTTAATGCTTAATAGGTCATTAAAAAAATTGTTTATTTTAATTATTTATAGATAAAAATAATGGATTCAAAGATACTAAACATTAAGGGCGATTGACAACACTTTATTTAAGATTTATTTGAAATAATTACCGTATTTTCCGGCGCATAAGTCGACCGGCGTATAAGTCGAAGTGGTTTTTTGGAGTTAAAGTGTGGAATTTCAGCTATATTCGCCGTATAAGTCGATCCGATTTTCACGCACAAACTTGAATCATTAAATTCAAGGCGCACATCGAAACTCGTGAATCGTCTAATCAGCCAGCGCGATACGCTTTCTCTTTTCTTCCTCCTTCCTAACCACAGATAATTCTGTGTTCCTAACTAGAAACGACTCAAACATACACCGCTCTGCGCATGCTTACTCATACACCCGGAGGCCAAGGTGAGAGCCGACCCCCCCCCCCCCCCCTCCCCCCACTTGACGTCACGACTCTCCATCACCATTCACGATAGAGTGGAAAAATAGTAGCAAAGTGAGATAAGCTAACTTCGCAGATCATTTTGTACTTAGTATTTGTTTAAGAAATGGTTGGAAAAAGAATGAAATATGATGCCGGGTTTAAATTAAAGGTTGTAGAGTTTGCGAAGAAGTCGAACAATTCTTCAGCAGGAAGGCACTTTGATGTTTCTGAAAAACTTGTGAGAGACTGGCGTAAAGCCGTAAATACTTTGAAAAATATGCCTAAAAATAAATGTGCACTAAGAACCGGCAAAACTTTGTGGCCGGAGCTTGAAGATGCCATTTTCCAGTGGGTGATTCAACAGCGCCAAAATGGATATGTCGTATCGAGAAATGCGATACGAATTCAATCGTTAAAGTGGGCAAAATTGAATGCAAACCATGCAGTTAATTTTAAAGCTACAAACAGCTGGTGCAACAGATTTATGCAGCGAAAATCGCTTAGTTTACGTGCAAAAACAAAGATTGCACAAAAACTTCCAAAAGAACTGGAAGAAAAAATTACAAAATTTCAAAAATTTGTAATTAATGTGCGTAAAAAACATGATTACCCTCTCGGCATGATTGGGAATATGGATGAAACACCGGTGAATTTCGACATGCCGAGCAATAAGACTGTAAATGTAAAAGGTGAAAAAACAATCCTCATTCAAACAACAGGGAATGAAAAGAGGAGATTTACTGTTGTTTTGGCATGTATGGCTGACGGTAAAAAACTTCAGCCAGTGGTTATTTTTAAAAGAAAGACAATGCCAAAAGTTAAATTACCTCCTGGAATTTTTGTTCACGTCCATAAAAATGGCTGGATGGATGAGGAAGGAATTGCCTTATGGCTAAAAAATGTTTGGAATAAACGTACGAAATGCGGGAAATCCCATAGTCTTCTAGTTTGGGATATGTTCAGGCCTCATAAATCCGAAACTACAAAGAAACGCCTTCAGCGATTTGAAACGGACATCGCTGTTATTCCAGGGGGATTAACTTCTGTTCTTCAGCCATTAGATGTTAGTTTAAATAAACCTTTTAAAGATGCGCTAAGAGAACAGTGGAACCAGTGGATGATTGATGGTGAGAAAACATACACGGAAAAGGGAAATATGCGTGCTGTGCCGCTTGAAACACTGTGCTGTTTTATTTTAAAAGCGTGGGATGCGGTAAAGACAGATTCTGTAGTAAAGGCATCTAAAAAATGTGGTATTTCAAATGCAATGGATGGAACTGAAGATGATTGTCTCTGGCAATCAGATGATAGTGGTTCGGAATCCGAAGCTATGAACAGTGACAATGAGTGGGACCCATACGATATTGATTACAAAGATGCATCAAATGATATTTTGAAATTAATTTTCGACAGCGATAGTGATGACGCCGAAATTTCAGGCCTTTGAATATCCTTTTGTTTTATTTTTTAATGTATTTGTGTTTTATGTATATTATAATGTTTGTACTAATGCAAAAGATCGATGCATCTAAATTTTTTTTCGTGAAATTTTTGCTGTTGTGTTTTATATTCGCCGTATAAGTCGATAGCGATTTTTGAAAGATTTTTTTTGCTTTTTACCCTCGACTTATACGCCGGAAAATACGGTATGCATTTATTTTATCATTCACTTAAAGCATTAATGATTTATTATATCTTCATTTGTATCTGGGGGGGGGGGGGGGGGGGGAATAAGTAAGCAAATTATGACCAATAATCTGCAAAATTCTAAAGTTTACAAAACATATGGTCCCAGTGTTGCCATACTTCGGGTCCCAGTGTTGCCATACTTCTCCCCATTTTGGGGAGTTTTGAAGCTTCAGGGGAAATATTTGGGGACAGAGATTTAGTGGGGAACAGTTTGGGGAAAAGAAACATTTTGGGGAAATACACGGGGATTTTCTTTAAAATTTGTAAAAGATGACATCTTTCTAAAATTCAATAAAAACAAAAAAATGGGCAATTCTGGAGGCTATTTGTATTTCAGAAATAGAAAACCAACTTTTTCATCTTTTAGATTATAATTTTTTTTTTCCTTCCCCACTTGTAATCTTTGATTCCAGGAATTATTTGGTTTATATGTGTCGTGGCAAGTATAGTGAATGCTAAATACTTATTGATTACTGCTTCGCTTGAATAATCAAACTTATAATAAGCTGGACTAGCATAAATTTGGATGCTTTGTCTTAGCTAGCTTGAATTAAACTTGCAGGGATGGAATATTCAGTTTGACGAAGGCTCTTTAAGTTCCCTAGGTATACTTGTTTTTCATGCATTTAAAAAAAAAAAAAAAAAAAAAAAAACCGGTTTTTATATATAATTTCGGGTTAAGTACAAATTATTAGACATGAGGAATCTCAGAAAGTTAGACAAATAGACAAAAGTTACACAAATTTAAAATTTTCCGAAAACTAGCGTATTGAAATTTATTTTTGTAAATGGGGATTTTTTTCTATAAAGAGCTTCATTTGGGGAAAAATGTGAGCTTACATTTTTTTAAATATTTTTTAACATTTTCCAAAAAATTTACATTTATTGAGTTGGGGATTTTTTTGGAAAAAACCCTTGTTTTGGGGAAATTTGAGAACTGTTTGGGGAAATTCACTTTGGACCATTTGGCAACACTGTATGGTCCCAAGCTGTGCAGATTAGAGGGAGTTGACTCAGAGATGAGATCATTTACACATTTATATGAATATCGGAGATTTCGTTTTTAGATTTTTATGTGATAGTATAATAATTATTTTGACATTCATGAAAATTGTTGGATTTTTTTTTTCTTTTTCTTTCCTTTGTGCTTTCTTTTCTTTCTTTCTTTTTAATGTAACTGAATAATCTACTTTCATATATTGTCTTTATTTATGTATGGAAAATATGCCATTATGCAAAAAACAAATTACTTTTGGGTTTTAAGCTTATATTCAGACTTATTCAGACTTCTTGTTTTCCCATTTCACTGTTTTGCTAAATATATTTGATTATCAATAAATATTTCTTAATTTCATATGATTATTGTTAATTTATTTTTGTTAGTAGTTTATTTCTTTTTTTTTTTTTTTAATGTATTTTTAAAATTGCTCCTCAAAGTAGCCAAAATGCTCCTCAAAATTTCTCTGAATACTCCTCAAACTGTTTTTGAAAAGTTGGCAACCCTGTGAAAGTATTTGGCTAAAAGATATACCCAATTCAAGTGTGGTAAATGATTCAATAAGAACTCATAAGTACAA
Organism: Salticus scenicus; assembly: GCA_963930645.1. NCBI lineage: Eukaryota > Metazoa > Arthropoda > Arachnida > Araneae > Salticidae > Salticus > Salticus scenicus. The sequence goes on along the minus strand of OZ005650.1, from coordinate 224,738,211 downwards.
TAAAATCCAACTTTATTTTCAAACTAAACAACAACAACAGAATAGTGTTTTAACAAAAGAAACATTCCAACATTTCCAATTAATCCAATATATTTCATGTTACTAGAAAAGACCCATTTTAAAAAGAAAAAAACAACTATTCAATAATTTCCAACTTAATCCATTTCAAAAATTCTAAACAAAACAAATCTGTTACCTCTATTAAATAAATATAACACCTGAACCATGACCTAGGGGATGAAACCAATTACTTTAAACGATCAGCCATTTCCTCTACACACACTGCTTAGACAAACAACAGCAGGTGCTGATGGAAGGAAGAACACAAAAACTAAAAATGAGCAATGTAAAGAAAAACATCATTAGTTGAATGTCTACTGGGAGTGGAGTAACCTTTGAAAAGGTAAACAAAAGAAAAATAAACTGAACTCTTAGGAAACTATCAGTAAGTAAAGTAGAGGTGCCAATTATTACGATTTGTCCGTAATTATTACGGATTTACGGCAATAATTACGGCATTACGGACAACATATAAAAATTACGGATTATATGCTTTTTAAAAGTCTCCGATATCGTTTGTTAAAAAAAAAAAGAATCTCCACTAACAATCGACGATCAAACGCACAACGGAAGCATTCCAATTCATAATCTTTCTCCATCCACAACATAAATGTCAATATTCATTTTAAACTTACTTTATAAGATTCTAGAAACTATAAAGAAATAGAATTACACAATATTTCTTGTTGATGTAATTATTTCCCCCCCCCCTCCCTCTTTTCTTATCTCCAACCAGCCATAGTTGATTAAAAGCTCTGCAAAAGACTTTAGTTTCCCAGTTTTGTTCCATCAGCAACATAAATGTCAATATTCATTTTAAAATTGCTTTATTAGATTCTAGAACCTATAAAGAAGTAGAATTGTTTCATTTCTCATTTATCTAATTATTTATATTTTGACCGCCCCTCGCCGTTTCCTAGCTAGTGATCAGGGATTACTTCTACAACCAAAAAAGTGATAGAAGTGCTCAATATTTCTCACATATGTAATTATTTTTAGGCTTTATTACCGAAGTTGATGAATCTATTTGTTTTTCCTTAATAAATTTAAAATACATACTATACTATCAAACAAAAGATATGTTAGGTTTTATGCAAGATACATAGAGCAAAAAAAAAAAAAAGAGAGAGAGAGGGAGAGATCCAAATGTTTTTTCCCCCATCAAAGCAGGTTAAAAAAAAAAAAAAAAAAACTTTCATTATGTAAGAAGATAAAGAAATACATATTTATTTACTTTTGTTTTAGAAATTTTTCTAATTTTTTAATTAATATATTATATATTTGTTTACAAAAACAGTGCTTCATTATTATATGTGGGCTTGTGCATAAAAATTATTCCGTGACACGGTTCACTTCTCCACGCTGCATAAATATATAACTCTGATTACTGATAGTTCTTATTGAAAATTGGCACCTCTAGTAAAGATACTAAAGATTATAAAACTGATTTTAACATTAGATTGCCTAAGGCAGTCATTTTGACTGATTTTCAATTTCAGTTAGAAAAACAATTGTGTATATAATGACACAGCTTCTTAGAATTTTGTGACTTTTTGTACAACATATAAATGCGTTTATTAATCATTGTAGTTGCCTCCTCCCCTCTTTCATTTCCGGTATATATATGTGTTATACCTGTATTGCCTAAAAGCAGTCATTTTGACTACCTGGAAAATTTTATCAGGAAAAGGTGTAGGGTGCTAAGTAGTTCCGCCTCTGATAAAGAAACTGAAAACATCTTTCAGGAGACCGAAACGGCTGCTGATGGTACTATTTGGACAAAATTTGCTGAACGTGGTATTCCTGGAAGGGCATCATCTGCTTGTGTTTTCAAGGGTGTGAAAGGGCCAACAGGCTATGCAAAAAGGAACATTATGGCAGATAATCTTGTCAGTGCATGCTCGTTGGTAATAAATGACTATATTATCAAACATATAAAAAAGTGCACAGAAGAAGGCGGCCGCTGAATTTTGGGGTACAATTGGACAACAACATTACCGGAAAAACGTGCATTTATTGGGAGTTTATATGCTCGTGGGGCCTACAAGGCAAAAAATTTAAAACTGAGCTATTTATGGTCAGCAAAGTGGGGTCCCGAATTTTTTAGAAGAACTATGCCCAGAGATAAGTTCAAGCAAATCCTACGATTTATTCGTTTTGACAAAAGAACCGAAAGAAGCAGACGCCTCCAAACAAATAAATTTGCCTTGGTTTCGGAAATATGGGACAAGTTTATTGAAAATAGTCAAGCTTGCTATCAACCAGGGTAGAATATAACAGTTGACGAGCAATTATTTCCAACAAAAGCCAGGTGCAAGTTTATACAGTATATGCCGAATAAATCCAACAAATTTGGCATCAAATTCTGGCTTGCATCAGATGTTAGTAGCAAGTACATTTTGAAAAGTTTTCCTTACTTGGGGAAAGACGAACAACGACCATCGTCAATGCTTCTCAGTGAGCACGTTGTTCTGAAACTGGTCGAGCCATACATAAACTATGGAAGGAATATCACGACCAATAACTTCTTCACTAGCATGTCACTCGCGACGAAATTATTGGCCAAAAAAACGACACTAGTTGGAACTATTAGAGGAAATAAAAGAGGACTACCAAAAGTAGCCAAACAAACAAAGGATAACATGCCTCGTTTTTCCACTCTCCTATATAAATCGAAAAATTCTGTACTTACAATATATAAAAGCAAACCGAATAAAAGAGTAGCTGTTCTAAGTTCCAGGCATAAATTTGTGAAAATTGATAGAAGTAATAAAAAAAAATGTTACCTGACACTATTCAATTTTATAACAAAACAAAATTTGGAGTTCATATGACAGATCAAATGACAAGAAAATATACCGTAAAATCGAGTTCTCGTAGATGGCCCCTCCAGATATTTTTCAATATTTTAGATTTGGCTGCTATAAATGCTTGGATCCTTTACAGAGAGGCGACAGGAATACAAATACAACGAAAACAGTTCTTGTTCCAATTAGCAGAACAGCTTACCACCGATTACAGTGCTGCAAGACAGAAAAAGTCCTCAGAAAATGAGGACCCACAAAAATCAAATACAACATATTCTAACAAACGAAAATTTTGTCAAGTACGATTTTGCAACAAAAACAAAACAAATAATATATGTGAAAAATGTCAAAAGTATGTTTGCGGAAGATGTACACATGAAAAGATTTCAACTTATATTTGCTTAAAATGTACAAATAATGAATAAATTATTTTTTGTTCCAAATGAAGTACATTTTTTTTATTGTTAATACTTACTAATAACTTGCTATATGACTGTAAATAGTATAAGAAATATTAAAAATTAATTTTAAACAAATTTCTTTACACATTAGTTATTCTTTCACAATGCAGTCATTTTGACTGCTTTGGGGCAATATAGGTATACACTAAGTCTCCGTCTTTCTAGTGTTAAACATGTTGTTTTATTTATCAATAAATTATTTCAGATAAACTTTTAAACTTGAAAGTTCTATATAATTTAGATATAATAAGATGAAAATAAAACTAAAAAGTTTTATCAAAAGAATAATGTTTAAAATAAAAAGATTTCTTTTAATAAACAAAACATAATTTATCCATATATTTAACCATTAATTAAGATTAAGAAATAGCCAGAATAAAAATAAAATGTGGTGAGATAATTAATAAAAAAAAATGACATTTTGTCGTCAAATCCGCTATAAAAATATTGCGGATTTTATCAATTTATGATAAAACTGGCATATTTTATTAATAAATGGATATTAAACCTAAAATTTTGACCATTTATTGCAAAACTATTCAATACTTTGGCTATTGGCTGCAAAATTACCGCATATTTCGAAAATCAACTTAAAATACTTGTAAGTGCAAGTCTGAATTGTAATAAAGCTATAAAAACAGTTTTTACATAATTTCAAAAATATTACAAAAGTACAAGAATTTTGTTTTGTGTGAGATTATTTATTCATTTAGAATATTTTGTTATTTAGATTTAATTATTTTTTAATAGAGTATTTATCCTATATCAGAATATAAATAATTTATATAAGTGTGTAATATTTTAATATTTTTAAAGATTAACCTTTTTTCTGTATGAACATAATTCTACCTTTTTTACTTCCCCCCCCGAGAAACTCCCTTAGAGGGGGCAGCAGCCTCCCTCAGAAAGGTATCTGTTTATGTAGCAAGTCAATCAAATCAATATATATCTGTAAAAAAATGGCTAAGAGATATCTTTGGACTCTGTTTGTCTGTGTGTGGACGCACCGAATATTCCTCTAAAGCTTTCTTCTTTTTGTTATTTTTTCTCTTTCTTCTTTTCTTTTTCTTTCTTCTTTTCTCTTTTTCTCCTTCCTGTTCTTCTACGTCTTCTTTTCTTCTTTTTCTTTTTCTCATTCTTTTTTCTTTCTTTTTCTTTCTATTTTTCTTCTTTCTCTTCTTCATTTCTTCTTTCTCTAAAGCTTCCTTCTTTCTTATTATCTTCACTAAAGCTTCCTCTATTGCTGGAAGACATGTAGCTTATAAAAATGGTTTCGTTAACAAACTTTGATCTGTTGGCACGCAACAAGCTTGATTTTGAAATTTTTCCCACATTCGGAATTTGATTCGTTCCTGAACCGGGACTTTTCTAGTGTATTATAATATGGAATAAATAAAAATGACCTTTTAGAATAATGTCTGATGCAAATAGGATGTTGAGGCTCCTGATCTGCACATCCAGTATATACCATGTTGTATAAAAGCCAGTACATAGATTTTGAATGAAGAGATTGGAAGTAAAGCAATGATTTTTGAGAATTACTGGAACACATGATAAAAAAATAGATGTTAAGTGCAAAAAGGAGACATGTCCACAATGCAAAAATGATTGCTATAGACGTGCGTGTCACTGAATTTTGATTAAAATGTGGTATTTGTGATAGGGATAGCAATAAAAATGCTGTGTAATTTTTTCAGAATTTTAAATTCTTGCAAAATTGATAAAAACAGTTTTTTTGTGTCTCCTGTAAAATTAGGTTTTTGTGACATGTTTCATTTCTGTAATCAGTGATTCATATGTACTTAATGTTGGTTGTTTAATTTAATTCATCTTCTAAATTGAAATAAATGCAGAGATCAGTTTCAAATAGGTGGGTGGATGGGGGGATCATAAAATTATTTAAATTAATTATACAGTAGAGTCTTGATTAATTGGTATGGCAAATAAAAAATGTCAATTGTTGATAGTTTTTTCAGAATCTGTAAAAATAGAACATTGATTTTTTTTCTTTTCTTCTCAGAATATCATGTTTAATAAAGCTGCTTTTGACCAAACATACACATTCATTATGAAAAATCAGAATTTAGATCTATACTTTTTTTTTTTTTTTTTTTTTAAATAATATTTTCATAATATTTTTTATTATTATTTTAAAAGCACATGTATTTGTGACATTCATATACACAACAATTGTCAATATTGATAAATGGAAAAAAAAGGAATATTTCAGAAGAATTTTTTTTTCCCCCAATTTTATGAGTTAAAATATTCTTAAATTATTAATAATTTTTGTAACTGTTTTATTATATCTTAAAAATTATGTAAATGTTTTAATGAATGTTTATTATATTTCATTTCATGGGTGCTGGATGGCAAGGACCACATGGATTTGGAAATATTAGTATAAATAATTGGATATAAAACCATGTGCGAATTCTCAACTAATAATTTCATTCATTAGAGAACAGTTACTATGATGCTAAATTGATAAAATTTTCTCTTCATGAATGAATCTTAATTAAATGATTATGCTGATTAAATCGAATATAAATTGGTTATACTGTAATTGGATTTAAATTGACTGTATTACAAATCAGTTAAATTAAAGTGAATTTACTCACATATCAACCAGATCCCTGAGCGAAGAATAAATCCATGCCACCACACAAATAAATCCCTCAGTTATTAATGACTCAGATTGACATTTATTCTTGGTTATAGCGTACTGACTTATATTAATCTATAATGCACCTTATAGAGCACACACATGTGAAGGAATCACTAATATGATTAAACATTATACATCGAATATGAATCTTTAATTAGAAGACTAGAGGTAACGCAGACCTCTTAACGGCCCTCTTCACTTACCGTCGCCGGAAGCCCAAGCCAATGTTATTCTATGGGGAAATTTTCTTTACAAATAACTTATTAACTAATACATATTTTTAAATTCTGTTTTCACATTCAGAAAATTCCCAACTGTTAAATTGACGGACCTTTTTTAAAAATGTATTTTTAAAATTTTTAATATTTTATTTTGAAATTGCAAAATGAAAAAATTTCACATATTGAAAATTTGTATTTTGCAGCTTCAAAATAAAATATAAAAACTTAAAAAAATAATTTTTTAAAAAAGGTCCGTCAATTTAACAGCTGAGAATTTTCAGAATGTGAAAACAGAATTTAAAAATATGTATTAGTTAGTAAGTTATTTGTAAAGAAAAATTTCCCATAGAATAACATTATCTTCATCTTCCGGCGGCGGTGAGTGAAGAGGGCCCTTAACGAATGTTAGACTACGACTGTACACAAAATTGCACAGTGGATGACAGGAATTACTCTTCTTTGCAGTATTCGAATAAAACTCAAATCTTAGTCACTGTTTGGTGTTGCCATCTCTATTATTTAGCGGCAAGTACAAACTCTCCTCTGCATTCATCACCAGTAATTAAATATTATGAGAGAAACATGTTTCATCTATGTATATGATAATCACTCTCGATCCCCCAAAGCAAAATTGTTTAGAGACATGTAAAAATCAAAAATGTCTTGCTTCCACCTTGATTTCTTTCTGTCAATACCAAAGCTTCATTTCAAATATATTTACTATGTAAGAAAGGTATAACATTTTTCTCTCTGTGTGTGTGGGGGGGGGGGGGGGGGAGTAATTGTCACTGCTCTTCATTTTGTGTATTTGTGGCCCTATCTTTTTCCAAACAAGAGAGTCCTCAGGGTCACAAAGAGACATTAACATTTGCAAAATAATCCAAGGAACATGTTTTGCTTGGTCTGGATATTCTATAATCTTATTTACAGTCAAATCTGCCTAAACCGGAATCTGTGTAAAACGGAAACCTGCGTAAAACAGAAAACTTTTTCAGTCCCGTCAAAAGTCTATGGGAACCTTATACTACTAAAACGGAATCTGTCTAATGCGGAAACGGAACAGAAATTTCAGCCCCAAATTACTGTAAAACGGAAATGTCTCCTTTCACTTTTCCCTTGAAACATGCAAAACGAATTTGTTCTCACTATCTGAAGCTTTTCACGAATTGAAGGAAGGTGAAAGACGAAGATTTCTTCCCCCTAGATAGGGTGACTGGCCTTGGTTGGTACACATTCTACCCTCCTGACCCTCCCATTTGACCAATCAATACAATTCACTCATACAAAGAGATAAGGAGAAAAAAAAAAACACTCTATGTTAGTCACTTCTGTTAGTTTGTTTCTTTTCTCCTGTTTGTAGTGTAGGTTAAATAAGCATGGCTACACATTCTCATAATATGCTTACCTTTAAACAAAAAATTGAAATTATTGATTTGAAGGATAAAAATGTGAGTGTAAAGGAAATATGCAATTTATTCAAATGTGGCAAAACACAAATTTATGATACGCTAAAAAGGAAAAAAGAATTGAAGGATGAGTTTTCAGAAGGAGCGAATTTTGAAAAGAGAAGGAGAAAAGTAGAAAATGAAGATATTGATACCATAGTGTGGACTTGGTTTGTAGATGCCAGAGCAAGGAATCTACCTATTTCTGGTCCAATTTTGCAAGTAAAGGCAAAAGAAATTTCTGAAAAGTTAGGAAATGCATCTTTCAAGGCTTCGAATGGCTGGTTAATAAGCTTTAAAACAAGGCATAACATTTCCTGGAAAACTTTGAACGGGGAAGCAAAGGATGTTGATTGTAAAACAGTGGACGAATGGACAGAAAAATTAAAATTGTTAACTAAAGATTATGCACCCCAGGATATTTTTAACGGGGATGAGACAGGCTTGTTTTTCCGAGCCCTTTCGACCAAAACTTTAGCAATGGCAAATGAAAAATGTGTTGGAGGCAAGCTCTCAAAAGAAAGACTGACCGTGTTTTTATGCTGTAGTGAAACTGGGGAAGTGGAAACACCACTTGTCATAGGAAAAGCTGCTAAGCCACGTTGCTTTAAAAATTTAAATGTAAGAGATCTGCCGGTAGTCTGGAAGTCCAATGGAAAAGCGTGGATGACAACCAAAATCATGAAAGAATGGCTTCATAGTTTTAATAACAAAATGAAGCAAAAAAATAGAATGGTGCTTCTATTTTTAGATAACGCACGTTGTCATCCTGATATCTAGTTATGTAACGTAAAAATTGTGTGGTTACCACCTAATTCAACAGCAAAGACGCAACCATTAGATCAAGGCGTTATTTACACACTAAAAATGAAGTATCGTCAGCATTTAATGAAATCGTTAATGGCCCGTATTGATGCTAGCAAAAGTGCATCAGACTTAATAAAAAAACTTACAGTTTTGGATGCAATAAGTTGGATAGTGAAGGCATCAAAAGAAATTTTGTCCTCAACAATTTCCAAGTGCTTTAATAAGGCGGGGTTTATTCTCAACACTTCATCCATTGATAATAATTCAGATAACAATTTTACAGAATTTCAAGATATTTTCATTGGGGCAAGCTTTGCGGAAGTATCAGCAGAGGAATATATAAATATGGATGAAAAATTAAGCACCGAAGATGGAATTATATCAGTGGAGGAATTGATCTCACAGTATAATAATTTGGAAAGTGATGGAGATGAAGAGGAGGAAAAGGAAGATGAATTTACAAATAATAATCCTGTTCAAACCTATAACGATGCTCTAACTCACGTACAATATTTACAAACTTTTGCTGTTGAAAAGAATAACGGTAAACTGATTACAATGTTAGTAGAGAATATGAAGTTGAAAACTCTATTTTAAAAGGACATGCAAAACAGACATCGATAAAAGATTATTTTAGTAATGCTGTGTAAATGAAGGACTTGAACTTTAATTCTTTAAAATGATAAAATTTAAAATGTAAAATTCTAAATTCAAAAGATAATTAAACCAAGTGTTGATAGTAGAAAATTTGTGAATAAAGAATGGATATTTCAAGAATTGTAAAAAAATTCATCTGCTACCTTGGTAAGTGTTTATTTACTTATTAGTACAATTTTTTATCATATGCATTGCGCGAGTTTTAGAGATAACATTGGATCATAATTTTTTTTCACGTCTCGAAATTTGTTGACATAAAAATAAATTTTTAAGTTTTCTGTTGGTGAAAAAATAAGAAATTAATGTCTTTAAAATGGATGATTTTTTGGGCAGAACTATAGAAAGGGTCTCAAATTACTCTCTTTGAAATTTTTTATGTTTCAATACTCAATAATTAAGCAGCTATATGAAATTAAATAATGCATATATAAATGATAAAATAGTATACGAGATAAAGACTTTCATCAATTTTATTTTTTGTATAATTAGAATTTAATTTAGTAGTAATTTGATGATTTAAAAGTTAAGAATTTCTTCAGAAAGTCTATTTTCTGTTAGACACGGCAAATTTACGGCAGTTACATGGAAAATCTGCATAAAACGGAAATCTGTCTAAAACGGAAAGTTTTAATAGTCCCATTCTGTTCCGTTTTAGACAGATTTGACTGTAATAAATTATCAGTTTAAAGTATCATACTAAAAATTGTGGTTTGTTATGAACTTGAAAATAATTTTCCCTGGTACTTGATTTTCTTGCACAAAAATATCCATTTAGAAATAGTGTTATTTCAGTGCGAGAAATTGTCTGAGGTATTCTTCATTTTAAAATTGTCATCCTTTCTCTGCAGAAAACATCAGGCAAATAAATGCTTGCATAATACGACAACCCAATCATCCTCTTTGATATTTTTTCCCTTTTAAATAACTATTTTTGCTATTTTTCTTAAAAGTTAATTTTCTTGTCTTTTTTAAGCACTTATTTTCTAGTAATCTTTAAAAAGTGCTATATCTGATAATAACAGTTCAGTCAACTTTGTTACTTATTATTATTGGGCAAAAGCTTCAATCTTTTTTTCTTAAATGGTGATTCAAAAATATAGATAATTTTATTGTTTATTTAAACTTCTTTCTCTCCCCCCCCCCTCCCCTTTTTATTTCACCAAACCTAGAATTTTCTCTTAGAAACCCATATAACCCAGTAGGTAGAAGCCCCGTTAATGCTAATAAATGTATATTTTAATGCAGAATCACATTTTGAGTTATACTTCTGATTATTTTTCTTTTTACGATATAATACAGCCCCAATTTAACATTTACTTAAAGTATGCTTATTATGCATTTTAATGTTCTTATTCTGGTATATATATTTCTTAAGTGAACAAAATTTGCATTGGGTTTGCTACTTTCTCTGCTAAAATAGTTCAGATATTTTTACAAAAAATCTGAATTATACCTGATATTTTGAAAATTTGCTTTGTATCTTTTAAGTTTTATAATTCACTGAAAATAAAATAATAAATATGTATGTGTATATTTGGTTTATATTGAAAATTGTTTTATTGTTTTATTTAAAATAATAATTTTATTTTATTAATCTTTTGATTGCTTTTATTTTTATTTTTGTAGGATACTTCTCGTGAATCAGAAATTTTGAAACCAACTAATCCATCAGCTCAGAAAGCTTTGTTAAATGATAATCGGTTCAAAGTAGCATTATTGCCTACTGCAAAAATTAAACCCAAGCCTTGGTCTCCATCACCTAGTGGAAAAGTATGATAATTCTCTATTATAACTTTTGCTAATGCCATTTAAAAACTTAAAATTTTAAAATGCTAGTTAAAATAATTGCGATAAGTTGTGAAATATTTATATATCTTCAAAAAATATACTACCGTAAAATCCCGAAAGTACCCCCCCTACCCGCATCAAACATAACCCCCCCTCCCCTTTTCTCGCTGAAAGTGAAATGTCTCCGTTATCCTGAAAGTAACCCTCCCCCCCTTTTTTTTCTCCATCCAACAAAGCTACATCCAATCTTCGGGCGTACTTATGGTACGTCAGCATTGCAAGTTAAGTTTGGCATTGAATTAAGTTTTAATATTTATATATTATATCTAAATTAACTAATTTTTCATAAAGTGTCGGATGCACGTTATCAATGGAATCATTACACAGTTTTTTTTACTTTTAATGTAAGAAATGATAATCTTTAATATTTCATTTTAAGTAAGTGCCGTAAAATCCCGAAAGTACCCCCTCCATCAAATATAACCTACCCTCCCTTTTCTTCATTTTTTTTTTTTTTTTTTTTTTTTTTTTTTAAATAATTTTTTTAAAGAATCTTGATTAACCCCCTGCCCCCCCCCCCCACCTGAAATTTATCCGTTTTGCTTTTCAAAAAAAAGGGTGGGGGGTTACTTTCAGGATTTTACGGTATGTAATCTTATTATTCAAATATAATTTATTAGTGACTTGTTACTCTTGTACCTTTCTTTGAGAGAGTATTGCAGCAATTCATTTGCACACATGTAAAAATTGGGGGGGGGGGGAATCAGAAATTATCGAATTGTTATTTATTTATTAAAATTAGGCAGAGAACATTAAGGAAAAATACAGTTTTACAGAAAGACTAAGAAGTACAAAGAATTTTTTATTCATTATACATCAGACTTTATTTCAGATTAAAAAGCAGAAATTATCCCCAGATATGTTTTTATTGATTCTGTGTTGTGTACATAATCATTTCTTAAAATACTAGCTAGGCTGTGCTTGCCTAGGTGGTTAGTGGATTTGAGACTCTGCTACCTTTGGCAGCATTCAAGTATTGCTAGTAAATGGCAAGTAATCTAGTATTGCTAGTATAGCAAGTAATCTAGTCTAAAATTTAATTGAAAAGATAAATAATAGTAATCAGCACAGATATTTAAAAGCAATTAAACAAATATATATAACTTATTTAAATTTCAACAATATTAATATACAATAATAAAAAAGATTTATTAAAAAATTAACAGTTGAAGCCGGATATCCTAAATTCCTCATTGAAAAATTATATGAAAAAAGAATAAAACAGTTAAATCAAATTCCAAACCATCAAAAAACGCAAAAAAAGTTTACATTTTCAATCCCATATAACCAAGGAACCTCAAATAAAGTAAAAAATATCACTAATAAATTTAATCTAAACATCCCATTAAAGCCCAACCCAAATATTTTCCAGATTATAAGAAACGACAAAGATATTATTCCCTTCCTTGAAACCGCCAGAGTTTATAAGATCCCTATAGAATACCCCGATAAAAATACCGGAAGTTACATAGGAGTTACAAAAATAAAAATAAAAACACGCCTCAAAGAACATAAAAATAATATTAAATTTGCCCGATATACTACCGCTCTTTCTCGAACCTATTATGAAAATAAAATAGATATTAAATTTAATGACGTTGAAAAATTAGCCAATTACAATAACCATACCTACGCGTTTTACAGAGAGAGTATCGAGATAATTAGTGATAATGTCGCCATTAATGACCACGAGTCTGCCAAAATAGATCCGCAGTGGCACTACCTATCAGAAGAACAAGGTGAAGCTATAAATAGCCAAAGCCCACACGAACAGTTTGAAATTGAAAAAGGGGGAGGATCCTCCCTCGAAAAGCTTCTTGCAGAAGATGATGAAGCCTAAGTAAAGTCTTTTAATTTATTTTGCAAATATATATAGTTGCCTGCATTAAAAAAAAAAAAAAAACTGAAGTGATTCCAATTGATTTCTAGAGCATTCAGTAATTACCAAGTGTCTAAACAAATTTGAATCCATTAATGATTCAGTAAATAAACAAAAATGAAAAGTATAACAGGTTGTTTTAGTATTTTTTCCCAAGTTCGTATATTTTTACAATGGATCATAATATATTCTTTTGCAAGTTCATGCAAAAAAAAAAAAATATATATATATATGTAAACTATATTCTCGTAACAAGCACGCTATTACTAAATTTGCACATAATTATGAAAGGATGCTTTTTAACACTTTCCAACAAGGTTGAAAAGTGTTTGACTTGGTGTTTTTCTGTGTGTCTGTCTGTCCGTGCTCTAACTCCCGTAAATATTTATGGAATTTCTTGAAACTGATATATGTTATTCAAGTTCACTATCAGATGTTCCCTATTGAAAATGGAGTTTATACCTCTACTGGTTTGTGTACAGGGACCCCCGAAAATATTTCAAAGCATTGTGTTCTATGACAGGCATTTCTATAAACCATATTTTCATACCCTTACTGTACAAAAATCTTAATGAAATTGACATATGTAATACAAGTTCACTATCGGATGTTCCCTGTTGAAAATGGAGTTTATACCTCTACTAGTTTGTGTATAGGGACCCCCTAAAATATTTCAAAGCATTGTGTTCTATAACAGGCATTTCTATAAACCATATTTCCATACCCTTACTGTGCACAAATCTTAATAAAATTGAAATATGTTATTCAAGTTCACTATCGGATGTTTCCTGTATAAAATGGGGTAAATACCACCACTGCTTTGTGTACAGGGACGCACAAAAGTATTTCAAAGCATTGTGTTCTGTGAGAGGCATTTCTATAAACCATATTTCCATACCCTTACTGTACATAAATCTTAATAAAATTGAAATATGTTATTCAAGTTCACTATCAGATGTTTCCTGTATAAAATGGAGCAAATACCACCACTGATTTGTGTACAGGGACACACAAAAGCATTCCAAAGCATTGCGTTTTATGAGAGATATTATTATAAACTAAATTTTAATAACTGTACTTTGCACGAAGATTTATGAAATTGAAATGTGTTATTTATAAGCTTAAAAGAAAATGCTTTGCATAGAATATAGCATGATTAGCATTAGATTTACAGGGTGATACAAAAATATTCAGCTATATAAAGAGCTATTAATAAATATTTGCTAAAAGTGTAATTTCGTTTACATTAAACGTTTTTAACACTTTCTAACATTTTTAACACTTCCCCACAAGGTTGAAAAGTGTTAATGTCTTCGGTTTGCCTGTCTGTCCGTCTGTCTGTCTCTCCCCCCTCTTAATTCCGTAAATATTTGTGGAATTTCTTGAAACTGATATATGTTATTCAAGTTCACTATCGGATGTTCCCTTTTGAAAAGGGAGTTTATACCTTTACTTGTTTGTATACATGGACACCCGAAAGTAGTTCAAAGCATTGTGTTCTATGAGAGGTATTTCTATAAATCGTATTTTCATACTATTACTGTACACATATCTTAAAGAAATTGAAATATGTTATTCCAGTTCACTATCGGATGTTCCCTGTTGAAAATGGAGTTTATACCTCTACTGGTTTGTGTACAGGGGCACCCGAAAGTGTTTCAAAGCATTGTGTTCTACGAGAGGTATTTCTATAAATCATATTTTCATACCTTTACTGTACACATATCTTAATGAAATTGAAATATGTTATTCAAGTTCACTATTGGATTTTTCCTGTATAAAATGGATTAAATACCAACTCTGTTTTATATACAAGGACACTCAAAAGTATAAGCATTGCGTTCTATGAGAGATATTTCTATAAATCAAATTTTAATAACTTTACTTTCCACAAAGTTTTAAGAAGTTGAAATATGTTATTTATATGCACAAGCGAATGCTTTACATAGAATATAGCATGATTAGCATTAGATTTACAGGGTGACACAAAAATATTCTGTTATATTAAGAGCTATTATTATAAAAAATTTGCTAGAATTCTACTTTTGTTTACATTAAGCGTTTTTAACACTTCCTAACATTTTTTTAAGTGTGAATATGATATCAATTTGTGTATCTGTCCGTCTGTCTGTCTTCCCGCGCTCTAATCCCCGTAAATATTTATGAAATTTTTTGAAACTGATATTTGTTATTCAAGTTCACTATCGGATGTTTCCTATTGAAAATGGAGTTTATACCTCTACTGGTTTGTGTACAGGGACACCCTAAAGTATTTCAGAGAATTGTGTTTTACAAGAGGTATTTCTATAAACCAAATTTTCTTACCTTTACCGTACAATATCTTCATGAAATTGAAATATGTTATTCAAGTTCACTATTGGATGTTTCCTATATAAAATAGATTACATACCACCTCTAGTTTATGTATAGGGACACTCAAAAGTACACCAAAGCATTGCATTCTTTGTGAGATATTTCTATAAATCAAATTTTAATAATTTTACTTTCCGCGAAGTTTTAGGAAATTGAAATATGTTATTTATATGTACAAAAATATGCTTTGCATAGAATATAGCATGGTTACCATTAGATTTACAGGGTGACACAAAAATATTCAGTTATATTAAGAGCTATTAATAAAAAATTGCTAGAATTGTACTTTCGTTTACACTAAGCGTTTTTGACACTTTCTATCATTTTTTTAGTGTGAATATAATTTCAATTTGTGTATATGTCTGACTGTTCTTCTGTCCGTCTGTCTGTCTCTCTGTCTGTTTTTCTGCGCTCTAATTCCTGTAAATATTTATGGAATTTCTTTAAACCGATATATTTTATTGAAGTTAACTATCGGATATTCCCTATTGAAAATGGAATGGATACATATATAAGTATTAAATAAAATACCTTATAATTCAACTTCGTGTGTGGCAGAAGAGCTCTTTTTCGGACGGGGGGCCCCTTCCGTCTTCGGTGCCATCTGCACTTCGCGGCTGGCAGTCGTAGGTCTGATGTTCTTCCTTAAGTAGGTGCTGCCATATTTCTCCTATCTAAAGGAATGGATACCTTTTCTGGTTTGTGTACAGGGACACCAAAAGTATTCGAAAGCATTGTGTTCTATGAGAGGAGTTTCTATAAATCATATTTTAATACCTTTAATGTATAGAAACTTTAATGAAATTTTAATATGTTATTCAATCGGATGTTTCCTATGTAAAACAGAGTACATTTATAACTGGTTTGTGTACAGGCCCACTTGAAAGTACTCCAAAGCATTGTGTTGTGTGAGAGGTATTTTTATAAACCAAATTTTAATAATTTTATTTTCCACAAAGCTTAATGCAATTGAAATATATTATTCGTATGCACGAAAGAGTGTGCCTTCTATGTAATATAGTATGGTTAGCATTCAATTTACAGGACCACACAAAAATAATCAGTTACATTAAGATGTATTAATAAAAATTTGCTGGAATTGCACTTTTGTTTACATGAGCGTTTTAACACTTTCTTATATTTTTAGTGGGAATATGATTTCAATTTGTGCATCTGTCTGTCCGGTTATCTACCTTTCTATTTGTTTGTCTCCGGCTCCTATCATCTGTGAATATTTTGAGAATTTTTTAAAAATGATATACTCAAGTTCCCTATGGAATGTTCCCTGTTTAAAATGTCATTAACAGGTCCTGTACAACTAGTTTGTTTACAGGGACAACAACAACAACAGTAAAAAAAAAAAGCCAATGTATTGCGTTTTAGGACAGAATTTTTTAAAAGTTATATTTAAAAAACTTTCTACTACAAAAATCTTAAAAACATTGACATGTATTATTAATATTCTAAAATATTGTTTTGTATAGAATATGATATGATTAACTTTCAGATTTAAAGGGCTACAGTCAAATACATACTTGCCAACTTTTCCGGTTTTCCCGGAAGACTTCCGTTTTTTTAGTGTATCTTCCGGTCTTCCGGACAGATGATGAAATCTTCCGTTTTTAAAAAGGTCGCGGACATCGTTCGTTTTAAAAAGAAACCCCAAATGTTCTATGAAATCTCTGGATTCCCAATCTTTTCCCATCCATAACATGAATGTCAATATTCATTTCAAACTTGCTTTATGAGATTCTAGAACGTTTAAAGAAATAGAATTGTTAAATATTTCTTGCTGATGTAATTATTTTTTGCAAGAAGCTTCTGCAAGAAGCTTCCCCCCCCCCCCCCGCTTTAGTTATCCCCAACTAGTGATCAGCAATCAAATGTCAATCTTTGTTTCCTAATCTTTATCTATCTGCAACATGTGATTTCACATGCATAAAATGTGATTTCGCATAATCCTATATATCTCAAACAAAAAAATAGATACGCATGAAATTTTTGCTCTAAAATATAGCTAATACAAATATCTAAAAAGCAATTTCTGGAATTTTAGGAATTCAGCCCCCAGGTGGGACAGTAAAAGTAAAGGGGGGGGGTCTACGGGGCAAAAACAAATAGAAATACAGTTAGGGCGTTTAAAATTGGTACAGATAGGTTTTAGAGGCTTGCAAGTCGAATGGTGATATTTTCGAAAGTGTAAAGTTATTAGGAGGGGAGAGGGGGGGGGGGACAAAAAATTAAAAATTGAGTTAGATCGTTCAAAATTGGTACATAGAGGTTTTCGATACCTACAAATCGATTGCGGATATTTTCGAATTTGTAAAATTATTAGGAGTGGTGGGAAGGGGGGGCTATGGGCTAAAACAAATAGAAATATAGTTAGGCCATTCAAAATTGGTACAGATAGGTTTTAGAGGCCTGCAAGTCGAATGGGGATATTTTCGAAATAAGGGGGAAAATAATAGTAATAATAGGCAAAGGGGGAAAATAATAGAAATAAGAGTTAGAACATTTTGGGAATTTTTTCCAGATGCAGTGAGAACCCGGTGCGATATTTTTCCTAATCAGATTTTGTTTCTCTTTTTTTTTTTTTTTTTTTCACGTGATAAAAATTAATGCAATTTTGAGAACTCAGTAATTATAGTGATTCATTTAAAAATAGGGACCAGCGAAGCGGGCGTTGCCTGCTAGTAAGGTAATATACAGGGAAACAAAGCTTAAAAGGGAAAATTAAGAATTATTGAGTTATAAATTTTGAATAGAATTTTATTTAGCTATTATAAAATTAAAATATTAATTCTTTTTTCGTCTCTCATATATCTTTAAATGCTTTTATTTTTTGTTTACCTTTCTAAAAATGTTTTCTGTTATATTTTAGACCTACCTTTTTGACGGATTAGAAGATGAAGAACCTGGCTATGGGACAGCTGCATTTTTACCTAAAAAAAGTGTCAAAAAGTTGATTTTAAAAAATCTAGGCTCAAATCATTCTACTCTTACTGTTACTTCAGATTTTTCTGCTGGTTCTAACCATAATACTACAATAGTTTCTATATCTCTAAATAAATCTAACAAGTCTTCAGGAGATAATAACTCTGCCAATTGTGTGCCTTTAACATCAAATATATCTGATAGGTATGTATTGTTTTTGCAGTATTTATTTAATATTTAGCTTTACAAAGGTGAATCAAGGCTGCTACATCCAGAGAATTTGAAATTATAGGTAATTAAGTTTATTATATTAGACAAGACATTTTCATATTTTTACCAAAATTTCAAAATGTTAAGGATATTTTCACAAATTTTCGTAACAATCGATAATTAAAGTAAACTTCATGCTGGAGTTGGATGCATAACACAAAACAAAAGCAGAAGAATATTGGAATCCCTATATTCAATGTCAAATCGAAATACAAAATATTTAATTCCACCTTTTTTATTTTTCTTTCTTTTAAAAATAGAAAAATTTTTCGAATATCTAGACCATTTTGTGTTACAGCTCTAGTATATGATCCCCTTGTTAACATTTAAATTTTTGTAACTATTTGGCGATGGATTTTTTGGTATAATTGCTTGTTTAAAAAAGAGATTTTGGTGATGAAAGTTTTTCTTGCAATAATTAGAAATATGAAATGTATCATAGAAATGCTTAATTCTGTAATGTTAAAAAATTATCAGTGCAAGATTAGAAGGATGCTGTCCTTTATAAATGACAGGATTCCCACAGGCCTTGAAAGTCCTTTAGAAGTTGGGTGCACCAGTGATTGTCACATCTTTGATGATTTTAATGTTCTAGTCATCAGAAAATATTTTTGGAAATCTTAAGTTAGTACATATGGTATGAAAGACATTCAGAACCACATATATGTTAAAATATATACATTTGATAACAATTATTTTTTTTATGAATTTTTATTTGATACCCTCTCAATGTTCCAGTAAGTGACACTGCCAGTTTTTCATTTTATCAGTAATTGGCACCCTATGTTCCAGTGTTTGACAGTGCTAGTTATTCAATTTACCAGTTATTAACACTCTATGCTCCATTATTTGACATAAAATGATAAAATTTTTATATGTAACATATATGATTTTATTATTTTTATTATTTATTAATTATTTTGGAATAGATGTCAATTACTGGAGCATGCCAATCACTGGAGCACCTACCCTACTTAAATTTCATTTTGATTTTAAAGGGCCCTTAGAAGTACTTGAATTTTTAAAGTCCTTAAAAGTCCTTGGTTTTTTTTTAATTTGAGAAATCCCAAACTTTCAATTAGAAATCACCTCGACATTTTGTCAAATTTTATGTGATTTGGCTTCTGGGAAATTTTAATACAATTTTTTTTTTATATATTTCTGTAACAGATTTCACTAATTAAATTTAAAAAAAAAGTTTTATTAACCTCTTACTTTACCTATTTATTTTCAATAAGCATTTCAAAAATAACCTATTTTTTTTTTTAAATACTGATTTTAGATGCAAAGAACTTAGTATGCTTCACAATAATTTCCAAATTTAAAACAATAAACATATAAGTCATCTTCCCTTTCTGAATCTATATTTACTCAGCTCAATGCAACTATAACTCTTTCAACAAACAATGAAACCTAATTCAATATGCCTTCATTTCCAAACAAGCATTCAAAACGGTAAACAAAGACAACTAATGCAATTTTTTGGCTTTACTCGTGATGCTTTACCAGGGCAAGAAAAAAAAGTCTAGCCCAAGATAACTCAGGATAATAATTTGGGGGGAGGGGGGGGGGAGAATGCCCAATTCGAGTTAATTCTTTATAGTAAGCTAAGGGATTGAAATTTTCCAGTAGCCAAAAAGTGTAAAAGTTAGCAACTTTGCTAATCACACTTGATTCCAATAAATTATGAATTTTTTATTTCAACTTGATTATAAATTTGAAGTGTCAAAAGTTGAATAATTTTATTCAAATTAAAAAATTCCTGCCTAGGAATCAAACATAGGTATTATGACTTAATGTGCTAATACTCTAGAATTGAGGTATGCCAGACATTAAACATAAATATTGTTAATAAATAAAGATTTTTAAGTTAAGTTATTATATTAAAAAATATAGTCTACAGAAAGAAGAAAACAACAAAGGAGTTGCTAAATAATTTTGCTGCATCTGCTTAACCATTTATTCTGCAATTTTGCAATAATCTGTGAAAATCTTTTGAGTAGGCTTTGAAAAGTCCTGGAACTTTTTTTCTATTTAAGAGTGGGAACCCTGAATGAGTTTGAATTTGCTGTGAAATATATATACATATTTGTTTGTTTTGCTGGCTGTTAATTAATAGATCTGGTTTCTTTACATTAGTGTATTTCATCCACTGATAATTTTTTTTTTTTTTAATCTTATTGGTCATTGGTGTTTCAGTGATCTTGTATCTGTTGCTTGGCTTCTACTATGCTTAATAGATCATCTTTATTATATATATATATATATATATATATATATATATGCAACATATATCTGAAATATTTTAAAATATGTTTTTAAATAAAAAATATAATACACTTTAAAAGACAAAGAAATGCAGTCAATTATACAGATAATACTTTAGTTTTTTTTTTCTTTCAATATGTTTAAGTATTAGAAACTTTTTCTAAAGGAAAAATTTAATATAAATTTTTCAGATAAAATTCCCTAAGTAAATCATTCTCAAAACTTTACAATGTCTGCATTCCTGTGAAATATTGCTATGAGCACTCACAGGGATGATAATTTAATATATGACATTGTTAATTTCCCTGGAGAAATTTACATCAGAGACAGAAAAGCAATGTAATTAGTAAAACTATTTGTAAGTTGACAAATAGAGTACCTTTAATAATGTGAGGTTTTTAATTAGCAGTCAGGGAAAATCAAAGAATCAGGGAAAAGTCAGAGAATTTCATTCAAAATCAGGGAATTTTGAAAAATTTTGTGAAAATAACCTACATTAATCATTAAATTATTAAAGCTATTTTAAATTACTAAATTTTTCGCTAATACCATAAAATTTTCATGGGAAATAAACAATAAGAGTCATGGAAAAGTAAGTGGAGGGGGGGGGGGAATCTCAAAAAATAGTTAGGGAATTTAGAAAAGTTTAAATGCTAGCCACCCTGTTGCAGGTGGTAGGTGCCGGGTTTTACCTAATACCACCCACTGGCTTAGGCATTCAGTATTTTTCTTGGTTTGATTTAAAATTCATATGAATATAGGTTAGTTCCCCTAGTTAGAAAGACTCTTCACCATGAGTGCATTAGGTAAGTCTCATTCTTAGACAACTTACCTTAACACCAAGGCACTTTGTCTCACTGGAAACAGATTATGTTACAGTGGTCTAAAAAAAAAAAAAAAAAGATCAGGGAGAAGTTGAAAAATTTATTATTTCTGTTTGAGTATAATCTTTTTGAATGTAACCTGAGAAATTTGGATAAGTCTTCTTATAGGTCAGTCAGATAACACTGCTCTGCATGAAAATCGGCCCCAACACCATCTTTGCAAATTCTTATGTAAAATGACCTCCTGAATCCGAATATGATGCCCATTCAACCCTATCACCCCCCATTTTTTATGGATGCGCCCCCTCCCTCATTTGTATCACTTTCCAGTAATTTTATCACTATAAATTTGATTAATGGGGGGGGAGGGGGGAGAAATATTTTAACTGTTAAATATTTTCTGAGGGGTTACAGAGTTGGAAAATTCTAAACCAGAAACATTTGCAGCAAGGGAAAAATTTAGAGGGGAATTTGCCATTAAAATTATAAGTTATAATTATATTTTATTAATCAATTATTATTATTTATTATACATTATATATATTTTTTTGTTTTTAAGTGTTCAAATAATTCTTTTCCATTCTCCAAATCAAATTCATCGCCATAAAATTACCGAACAGTGATAAAAATTGGGAGAGGGGGTGGTGTCCCGATAAAACGGTGAGTGATTGGGCAAAATGGGTGTCATATTTGGATTCAGGAGGTCATTTTACATAAGAATCAGCAAAAATGGTATCAGGGCTTGGATTTTTTTTTGCAGTACAGTGTAATCAATTGATCAATATGAACACTTTTGGAAATGTTTAAGAAAAATTGATCAAAATTTGTTGCAGTTTGCTTTGCAATCTGATAAATTATACAGATTGATGTGTGGCTGAGTTACCTTGATGGCACTATACCACATTTCTATTTTCATCTTGGTTGAAAACTAAAGGGTTTGTTCTGTATTTCTGTAGTAAGAATATTGATCAATTATTTTCAGAAGAAAATTAAATATAGAAAATGCTTTATCTTATATACGCACAGAGAAATGTAACATTTTATAAATTTAATTAAAAATAAAATTGTGCCTACTTAATGTTATTTCAGTCCACAAAATTTTGACTATTTTTGACCTTATGTAAAATGAAAATATTATTTTAATTTTAAATACTATATATTGTTATTTGGTTTATATTAATCTAAAAACTATTAAAAAAATATATCCAGATTTTTCTTTGCCCTGACTGCTGATCTCCAAAAAATTTATTATCAGACTGTGTATGAAACTGAACTCGACTTCTTTCCAATATAAAGTGGGAATTTGTTCATCAAAAATACATTCTTAAATAAATTATTGTTAGATGAGGCGATCATTTTAAACATTACTTGACATATTTTTATGCTTCAATTTAACGTTATAACAAAATTCAGCAGAAATCATGAATGCTTTTGGAATTTTTTTGTTAGATTCATGAACTCTTTTTCTTTTTTTTCAATACACTCTATAAAATATAGGTTTAATTCGTCCATGTTTATTGCACAGGCATTTCTGCTAATCATCAGTTAGATGTTTTTCATATCATCTGTAAGATAAATCAATTTTAAATTATTAAAAAAGGGAAATTTCATTTTTATTCTGATAATCATACTAATAAATGAAGAACCATTTTTGAAAGCAAGCAAAGCATTTCCAGAGGTAACAATTTTTTTTTTAAATAAATTATTTAATTAAATTTTTAGTTTATTTAATAAATGAAAGCCAAAGGGCAATTGTGAAACAATTTGATTTGTCTATCAAAAGTTACAATTTTTATAAAGATAACATTCTTTAAAATAGTGCAAAAATCTTTGGATAAAAGTTTCTTGAAAAAAATCTGTGAAATGAAAGAAGGTTATCTTAAATTGTGAGGTAGAAGTGATCGTAAATTATGTGAATTATTCTGTAACTAGCTGCCTTCAGCGACCAGCTGCTTCGCGATCTTTGAAAAATCTGACTTTACAAAACTCCCGCTCGGTGGCGCCTGCGGCACTTTTTTCCCGTTTCAGGTCTTACAACAGCTTATTGACATATAGTGAAAATAGCTTTATTGAAAAATTTAATCGCAGTAAATTCCCACTCAGTAGCGCCTGCGGCGCCCTCTTCCCGTTTCCATATCTGAAACAGCCTGTTCGCTCACCATTTTATGATCTTTAAAATTTCTGACTTTAGCAAAGTCTCGCTCAGTGGCGCCTGCGGCACCTTATCCCCGTTTTGGAACTTACAACACCTTCCTCGCTCATTAGAATTTGAAATAATGAAATTTTAAAATATTACAGGGCCATCTGGCTGTAGAAATTTCTGTAATCTACTGTTCAATTCCAAATCAACAAAGCTTTCAAGGTGTTCTGGCTCTTCTGTGGTTTTCTCTGAAACTCCGGTATGGAAATTAATGGCTTCTGTCCGTTTAAAAGTCCGCAATATTTCAAATGATGTGTTATAACTAATTTAATCATAATTAGAATTCTAGATATTGAATTATTAAAATATCAAACCGCCCGCTGGTGACAGAGATTTGCAACATACACTCTTCGATTCCAATTCAAATAACTTTTAAAATGATTTATTACTTATGAAATTGTGTTAATTAGAAGCTGAGATACAAAGATAATATTAACATTGTTGACGCATGCTCGCCACCCCGTCGCGGATCACCGGCAGAAGGCTATGAGAAGCCAAGTACAATGGACGTGGGCAAAGAACTTTAAATTTATTGACGCCCACAATTATTATTTTATGTTCTACCTATTATAAATCTTATTCTTCGTTGTAAATAGTGTAAATACTTGATGTATGTGATCGTACAAATTAAAAATATTAAAACAACGAAGATGGTCCGTCGAAAATTAGTTATTTGTAGTTAAGTTCCTACAAAAAGTGGCTCCGTCGAGAAAGGAGCTTGTAATCAGCGACTAATGGATAAAAATAATAAATTGAAATCTTCCTTGAAAGGGAAGATAACTAGAATTGAAAACTATGTAGAAGGCACGAATGCCGAAAATTACGATATAGATATAGTGGAATTAAGAGTGAAATTAAAGAACATAGAACTGCTACAAACAAAAATCGATGAATTACGACAAAAATACTACGAAATTCAAGACTTGAAAGATGCTGAACAAGCAACCATAGATGACGACCTTGACTCATGTGAAAAACGTCTGGAAAAATTAGAGGTAAGAATTAATACTCTTATTAATTCTTATAAGAAATTTGATTCTCATAAAAAAATAAATGCGACTGAAAATGCATCTCAAGATGGCTTTGAAATTAAAACTCAAATTCCTCCTTTAGTATTACCTGAATTTTCAGGAAAATATGAGGAATTCAGTTCTTTTAAAGAACAATTTGATGATTTAATAACCAATAATGTTCATATTAATCAGTCGCAGAAATTATATTATCTTAGATCTTGTCTCAAATATGACGCTAAAAATCTAGTTAGTAATTTTGATACATTTGAATCATTATATAATGCATTAGAAAATCGCTATGATAACGAGCGATTAATTGTTGATATTCATGTACAAAATATTCTGAATTTTGAGAAAATTCAAACAGAAAATCCCAAAGAGATAAGAAATATGATTGATTGTATACAGAAAAATCTGCGTGCCTTGAAAGTTCTGAAATATGAGCAAAATAAATTATCAGATGTTTTCATTGTAAATATTCTCGTAGCAAAGTTAGACAGAGAATCTAGAAAGAATTTTGAGTTATCCCATAAATCAAAAAATGTTCCCACCTTTGAAGAATTTATCAAATTTTTGGAACAACGAGAATCAGTTTTATTATCTATTAATAGAACGAATATGACTAGCGGAAATAAAAATACTAACAAAAACTTTCCGGCTATTAACAAATCTAAAACTCTTTTAATGCATGAAAATAAAAACAAAAATTGTGTTGTTTGTAAAAATACTTATCACCCTATTTATAAATGTGATGCATTTTTGAAATTAAACATTAACGAAAGATTAAGTATAATACGCCTTCACAAGCTTTGTGAGGTTTGTTTTAGGCAAAACCATAAGAAAAATGATTGCTTATCGAAATTCAAATGCACCTGCGGAATGAAGCACAACAGATTAATATGTTTTTCTTCTGGCGCCAAAACCCCGGTTCCAGACGCAGATGAAATAAATTCATCCAAATTACCAGATATAGACAAAAGGGTTGCGCAATTAAATGCTTCCGTTTTGAGTAATAATAGCAGATATTTAAAAGAAAATAGAAAAAGTATTCTGTTTTCCACAGCTTATATTTATGTTCAATGCGAAAACAAAAAAAGAATAAAAATAAGATGCGTTCTGGATTCCGCTTCAAATGTGTGCGTATTAACTGAAAAGATGAGTGAATGTTTAGGAATTAAAAGAGAAAAAATAAAAACTCCAGTTTCAGGTTTGAATGGATTGACCCAAAATATTAAGTGGAAATTAGATACCTTTATTTCAAATGAAGATTGTTCTTTTAGTGAACCAGTAGAATTTTTGATTGTAGATAAAATAACTGGACTTACACCATGCAATAAATTAAACATTTCAGACATAAAAATTCCAGAATTTTTGAAATTGAGTGACGAGACATTTTTTGAACCGAATAAAATAGAAGCGTTAATCAGTGCAGATATATTATTCAAAGTTTTAAAGGATAATACTTATAAAATAAATGACGATTTGTTTTTTAAAGAAACCGAATTTGGATGGCTAGCGTGTGGAAAGGTTGAAGAAACAGAACTGAATAATTCAAAACAGTGTTTCGTTTTGTCAGACGATTCCCTTAGTAGCACTCTTAAACTCTTTTTCGATCTAGAAAGCATTGGAATAAGAGACGATCCAATTCAAAAAGAAAGTGATAAAGCTATAGAAATTTTTAATGAAACGATTCAGTTTAAAAACAAACGCTACGTTGTACACTTGCCCTTTAGAAGACCCTATAATGAACTTTCCGATAATTACACGTTAGCGAAACAACGATTTTTAAGTTTATGGAGACGTTTTAAATATGATAGAGAATTATATGAACAGTATAGAGAGATTATTCGTGATTACGTAAATCAAAAAATAATAGAAATAGTTGAACCCAGTACAGCAGAAAATAATTTAAACAAACCTATTTATTATATGCCTCATCAGGCAGTAAGAAAGGAAGGTCGCTTAACATCCAAAACAAGAATCGTATTTGATGCAGGGAGTCATCAAAATAATCAGCTGTCACTGAATGATTGCCTATGGCAGGGGATAAATTTAAATCCGAATCTTTTGGATGTTTTAATTAATTTTAGATTAAACAAAATAGCATTTTGTTCTGATATTAAACAAGCCTTTCTACAAATCTGTCTCGCTGATGAACATAAAGACGCTGTTCGTTTTTTCTGGAGTGATGAAGAACCGCATGCACACAAAAAACCCAAATTACAGATTTATCGTTTCAATCGAGTTAATTTTGGGGTGTGTTCAAGTCCATTCTTACTCGCTGCTACTATTAGACATCACATTGAGAAGTATAGAGAAGAATTTCCCGCTACTGTTAGACTTTTAGATAAATGTTTTTACGTAGACGACTTAATTTCTGGAGGTAATGATTTTAACGAAGCACTTGAATTATCACGAAGTGCAAAATATATTATGGAAGCCGCAGGAATGTCCCTTAGAAAATGGATAAGTAACGATACCGAATTAACAGAGCAGTGGAAAAGCGAAAAATTTGATACATACCCTGTAGAATCTACCATCAGCTTAGGTATAAATCAGACAAAGATCTTGGGACTATCTTGGGATACTAATAAAGATAATTTGATTGTAGATATCAAGAGTTTGTTGAACTTTATATCCATAAATAAAATTACAAAACGTACCATTCTTCAAGCCGTAGGGAGAATTTTCGACCCCTTAGGGTTAATTTCTCCATTCACTGTCAGGGCAAAAATTATCATTCAAGATATCTGGACAACTAAAACCAAATGGGATGAATCATTATCACCAAATATCGAAAAAGAGTGGATGAAATGGTGTTCGGAATTACCCTTGTTAAAAGAGCTTGAAGTCCCTAGATTCGTCCTTGATGCCACTTCCCCAGAAGATGTAGTTGAATTACATAGTTTTTGCGATGCTAGCAAAAAAGCATATGGCGCTGCCATTTATGTACGAACAAAATCAAAAAATGGTATTTCAGTAAAACTTTTGACTTCCAAGAGCCGTGTAGCTCCCCTCAGCGGTGTTACACTACCTCGCCTTGAATTATTGGGTGCCCTGGTCGCAGCTCGTCTGATCACCAAAGTGAAAAATACTGTAAACCTTAAAAGACCTTCTGTTGAATATCACTGGACTGATTCGCAGATAGTGCTTTTCTGGATAAAGGGTACTAAAACCCGATGGAAGCAGTTTGTCGCCAACCGTGTTCAAGAAATTGCCAGCCTGACAAACCCTAACTCTTGGTTCCATTGTGCAAGTAAAGAAAATCCTGCTGACCTGTTGTCCCGAGGGATGACTGCTGAAAGCCTAACAACCAGCGCCACATGGTGGACAGGTGCTGAATTTCTGAAAGATTCTGAATTTCCGAAAAACAAACAATCTTTTATTGACTTTTCAGAACTAAATGAGGAAGACTACACTCCTGAATTAAAATCTGAAAATGCAGTGACTCTAAATTTGAAAAAGGACTTTACTATTTTGAACTATCTGATTAATCGTAGTAATAAATTTTTAAAAATATTACGTATATGTAGTTTTCTTTTCAGGTTTCTTCACAATCTAAGAAATCCTTTAGAAAAGAAGAAAGGACCGCTGATGCCTGAAGAGCTGACAAAGGCAGAAGACTTCCTACTGAAACAGCTGCAGGAGGAGGAATTTAATACTGAAATATCTGCCTTGAAAAGTGGCGGTAATGTATCGCATAAAAGTAAAATTTTTAATTTATCCCCATTTTTGGATGACAATGGTTTAATAAGGGTAGGGGGGAGACTGCAAAATTCGCAGTTATCTTATTCGATTAAGCATCCTTATGTACTTCCTTCAAAAAATAAATTAACGGAATTAATTGTAAAATATTATCATGAAAAATATTTTCATATTGGTCCCCAACATCTTCTGTTTCAGGTTAGGCAAAAATATTGGCCCATTCATGGGAGAAATCTTTGTAAAAAAATTGTGCACAGATGTTTAGTCTGTTTTAAAGCAAATCCGAAAGTATGTGAACAAAAAATGGGAAACTTGCCAAAACAAAGAATAACGCCAGATAAAACATTTAATTCAACTGGAGTAGATTTGTCTGGACCCTTTTTAATCAAAAATAAATATGGAAGGAAAGGTCCAGAAATCAAAATTTATGTTTGTATTTTCATTTGTCTAGTAACAAAGGCTATACATCTTGAACTTATTAGTGATTTAACTTCACAAGCTCTGATAGCTGCGTTAAAAAGATTTATTTCGAGAAGGGGCAAGTGTCATAAAATATTTTCGGATAATGGGACCAATATGGTAGGCGCCAACAGGGAACTAAATGCCTTGTATAAATTGGTAAGAGATAAGGAAGAATCCTTATTCAATTTTTTTGCAGAGGAAAAAATAGAATGGGTTTTTATTCCTCCAAGGAGTCCAAATTGGGGTGGTCTATGGGAAGCAAATATCAAAGCGTTTAAATACCATTTTAAACGCATAGCGGGTAATTCAAAATTTACATTTGAAGAAATGCTTACACTTGTTACTCAAGTGGAAGCGATCTTGAACTCGAGACCACTGACTCCGCTAACTTCAAGTATTGAAGATTTAGAGGTTTTAACTCCAGCCCATTTTCTTATTGGAAGGCCAATAACGGCTGTTGTTGAACCCTCTTTAATCAATATTGAGAAAAATCACCTAAGTGCTTGGCAAAATATTACGAAGTCAGTTCAGGCAATCTGGAAAAGATGGAGTCTTTCTTACTTAAATAACTTACAACAGCGCAGAAAATGGATAATTGATAAAGAAAATTTAAAAATCGGAGACATGGTTTTAGTCAGGGAAGAAAATCTTCCACCATGCAAGTGGGTTTTAGGGCGTGTAATAAAGCTATATCCTGGTCAGGATAATAAAGTTAGATTGGTAGATATAAAAACTACCAAAGGGATTTACAAAAGATCCATCTCCAGATTGTGTGTGCTGCCTATCGAGGAGTAAAAATGAATATGAACATTTATTATATTAATTTACTGTATTATATATATTACTCTAAATTTGTTAGTTAATTATGAAAATTTCTGTTTATTATAATCAGTTAATCTTTTTTCTAATTCTATGTGTTGTGCGAAATATTGATATTATGTTACATTCATTTATTTGTTATTATTTTATCTATTCATGTTATGTGAAATTGTAAATTTGAAGTTTTGCAAAAAAAAAAATATTGTAAGTTCTTGCATGACAACATAGCAAGGCCGGGCGGGATGTTGACGCATGCGCGCCACCCCGTCGCGGATCACCGGCAGAAGGCTATGAGAAGCCAAGTACAATGGACGTGGGCAAAGAACTTTAAATTTATTGACGCCCACAATTATTATTTTATGTTCTACCTATTATAAATCTTATTCTTCGTTGTAAATAGTGTAAATACTTGATGTATGTGATCGTACAAATTAAAAATATTAAAACAACGAAGATGGTCCGTCGAAAATTAGTTATTTGTAGTTAAGTTCCTACAAACATCTTTATAAAAAAATTTGTGTCTGACTCATCCATGTTTTTTTTTCCGAAACTTGCAGAATTCTGGGCTATATAACATTAAAAATCTTTAGTACGAAATGTGAGCGGAAAAATTCGAATCTCTGCAAAATATAAAAGAATAAAGGCGTTCTGTGTTTTCCATTGATTTCTTCAAAATTTCCGTTCATTTTCTACATTTTTTCCCCTTCATCCCTCCTAATAATTTTACACTTGAAAATATCCGCAATCCATTTATCTTGCTTTAAAACCTAATAATACGAATTTCAAACGCTGTAAAACTTTTTTTTCCTTCTCCCTCCCCCTTAAGCCTAATAGTTTAGCATTTCTGAAACTATATCCAACTCGATCATCAGTGTTTAATGGTTAAAGGAAAGCATTCTCCTAAGTGTGTGGAAGGAAGAACTATAGAGGGATTTTGCTGTCTGTGATTTAAATGCAAGTGAGGGAAAAACAAAGTGAATAATTCACAAACTAGAAATGCACTTTTTAGATACAAAAAGATGTTGATAAAAATTAATAAAAATCATTACAGTCTTATAAAAATTATCTCAAAAATATTTTTTCTTTTCTTTTTTTAAAATGTTTAAATTCTGAAATTTTGATCAAATTTTTAAAATTTTAATATAAAGATATTTTTAAAAACTCAACTTATCAATTTACAAAACAATGCCCAAATATGTTTTGTATATATTATTGAACTATACTACCCTTAGAACATAGTTTCATCCGTACAACATGGAAAACACATTGCAGTGTGACACTGATGATATCTCAAACATGTCACACTATATACATCTCAGGGATGTCGTACATAAATATGTTGTCTGTTTGTGACATGAAAGGTGGCATCACATGAATATTGTAATGGTGAGTGCATGAAATTTTTCAGTAGTATCACTGTTTTAGAGACATGATGCTCTTTCACAATGACGTACTATTTGAAGCATAAAGTCACACTATGTGAATAAGAGGATGTATTTGAAATCAGTTATGCTGTATGGCTTATGTAAAATTGATGGGAAAAAATTAAAAAGAAGTTTGCATGCAGCATTTTAAAATGTTTCCAAAAATTGATGTATTGAAGTATATTTTTTAATTTAATTAGTTTTTGAGGGAGTTTAGTTTTATTGTGTTATTTTGGTACATATGTATGCAAAATTAAAATATTTAGGACAGTAATTTACAAAAATTATTTATATTATATTACCTACCATCACTTTACTAGACTAATTGTGGTTAAAAAAAAAAAAAAAAAAAAAACTATTTTTTCATAGTGATGATTTTGTCCAGGTTACCCTATCATTTGTGCATAATTGCAGTTAGTGTTTATAAAATGTATTGTCTCATGGTACCATGGAATGCACTCTTAAGGAGATAATGTATGTTTGTCTTGCCACTACTGAAGTCGGTCTCATATAAAAGCTTATATTTCCATTTAATATTTATAAATTGAACTATGTTAGGTTTGTTCATTGAAATATGTATTCAGGCAACATTTCTTATGACAATAAGCAAGCACCACACAACTGGCGTTTAAAAGTAATAATTACAAAACTTTGAATAAACACCATGAAAGTTTGCATTTTATGGTGTTTATTCAAAGTTTTGTAATTATTAACATTTCTTATGGTTTTTTTTATGTGTTTTTTTACAGATTTGAAATCTTTAAATCATGTGTTTTTCTCAGTTTGCATTTTTTCATGAAATCATGATATTTGAAATGCTAAAACTTCTACACTTATTTAAGAAAAAGCTTAATATTTTTTGGGTGCTTAATAGAACTTACTTAAAAGAATTGGGGATGCATTTAAAAATTTTAGTTTTTGAGAAAAAAATTAAAAAGGGTAATGTACCAAATCTTTGTAAAAAAATTGTTTGAAAATTGTTTTCTTTTAAAGATATTGCAAAATCCATCCCTTATTCTTTTTAAGTAGGTTCTATTTAAGATTATAAAAAATTTGTAGAAATTTTTGCATTTCGAAGATCAGAAATTCATGAAAAAATGCAAACTGAGGAAATGTAATCATGGTTGCCATGCTACCTGGAGAATCTGGAATTGTCAGGGAATTTGAAAATTGACCATGAAAGTCAGGGAAAAGTCAGGGAATTTGTATTTTTTAGCCAGAATCTGGAAAAGTGAGGGAATTTCATACAATAATTGCCAAAAAAAATGAATTTTTCCTCAACGTAGAGTCATTTTTCTTAATTTCCGCCATTTTTTTAAAAACAAGACCTCTTAGAAAGACCCCATATGGAGGGCAATCTGTTCTTAGGTCAAAGTAATATGTAACTTTTGTGTTTTCAAGTGGTACCATAATTATTTTGCCCTCAATACAACCAATGCACAAAATATGGCTAGACTGGAATTTTCTTAGAACAAACACATCTGGAAAACCTGGAAAGTCAGGGAATTTCATTCTGCTATTTGAGTGGCAACCCTGTGTAATTTATAGAGTTCAAATCTATAAAAAGTATATCACAAACCACAAGAATTGTTGTCTGAAAATATATTTTACTGAACAAACCTAATATAGTTCAATTTACTTCAGTGGTACAAAATCAAAGGGACCAGGTACACATTTAAAAAAATTAAAAATCTAATTTGTGTTTGTGTAGTTTTCATTTATTGTGAGGACATTTATAAATTGAATGTTTAGGCAAATTTTAAATTTCCCAAGGATTATACTTTTAATATTTGTATAAGGAGAGAGAGATAGTTATTGTAGAAAAGCCTATTTCACTAACATGAGGTGTTGAAAATGGGTTGTATATTTTATACTATTTATTTTAAAATAATCCCTCCCTTCCATTATTTGAAAATTTTTCCTTTTCAAACAATGAAATGTTAGAATTTACTGTTCAATTAAAACAACAACGGGGGAAAAAAAAAAAAACAATATCCAGGAAAAATTCTCTCATGGTACAATATTGTGCTATAACTTACCAATTAAGAAATATTTACCATGATAAACATACTAAAGGTTTAAACTTGGGGAGGAAAGAAAGAAAAAAAAAAAAAAACCTTTACTATTTCATTTTTCTAGTAAAAAGTGAAAAAATGACTTTTTGTGTATTAATGTATTAATTTTTTTTTTTTTTTTTTTTTTTTTAATGTTTCATATTATTTTTCTTTTTTAAATTTTAGCAGCATTACAAATTTGCATAATGATTCTGACGTATCTATATCAGCTCCTGCTAAAACTTTAAGTGTTAGTAGAAGTCCATCAGATGAATCAGTTCCTGAGGCTAGTCTTGGGTAAGTAATATTATTTATTACTAATTGTAAAACTTAATGAAAAAACTTAAGGAAACTTAATGAAATTGTAAAACTTAATGAAACAAAAAAATTTCTGATTTCTTATATTCATTTTGTATAATTTTTAAAACTATGATGAAATTTATTTGCATTGTTATCTAAATATATATGTAGTTTGTTTTTATGTTTAAAGATGTTTTTCTGTAACTTCATTATAGGGCTGTTCTCAAAAGATGGGCACAGAACACGCACCACAACTTTAAACTTTAATAACTATAAATGTAATTCTTATTGACTTGAATTTTTTTTCACTGGAGGTCTAATTATGCTCAAAGACAAGAATTGTTCCAATTTATTGTAAAAGATTTGTGTAAATATCTTAAAAATTTTATTATTTTGGACTAAAAGGGTGAATTTTGGACATTCAAAACATTAACTGATTCAGTATGTAACACCAGATAAAGTTACAACTTATTTTCAGGTGATTTTAACGGAAAATAATTAATAGGCATAGGAAAGTAATGATTGTTTGATAATTTCTTCATCAGAAAGTAATACTGGTTTGGTGATTTTTTGAAAATAAATCGGACTTTTACAGAAGGAAATATTTTGCAATGTCCAAATGTAACGATCTAAACAATGCTATTTTAACAAAAACTATATTAAGTCTAAGTAATTTAAACACTCTTATCTTTCTTTAAAATAATTTCTTAAATGTTTCTATTCTAAATGTTTGTGTGTTTTTGTAAAATTTCTTTTCAATAAATGCACTTTTCTGAAATAAGAAACTGCAATGTCCAAATCATATGAAATAGCAATAATTTTTTTTCTTTAGTAAATATATTAAATAACAGTGACCTGATATCTGATGATCTGATATCTTAAAATGTATAATGTCATTTAGTGTTTTTTTTTTTCTAAATAGTTGTTTTCTTTAAATAAAGTATATTTAATGCATTACTTGTAGTTAACATTTAATGTTCCTACATTTTGAGAATTGCCCTATAGTATTTATTAATATTGTTTATATATGTATATTTATTTAAATAGTATGGATGATAGTATTGCTGCACTTCACACCAACAAGTATGGTATACGTAGATCCCACAATGTTACAAGAGAATTAGAAGAAGCTGGTGATAATGAAGATTTCTCAAGAAAAAATTCTTCTGAAAGTGATATTGGTCAACATTCAACTCATACAATTGGAGTTACTTTGAAAAGACCAGGTTATTACAGTATTCCACCACTGAATGAACTAAAGTCTTACATGAATGAAAAGGGTGATTGTATTGTTGAAGATTTTACAATTGGTAGAGAAGGTTATGGAAATGTTGTTTTCCCTGGAAAGATAAATGTTGCTGGTCTCAATCTGGATGAAATAGGTATATGACATATTATTGTAATTAATCTAACCCTGTTTTTAAGTTTTAGAGTGTTTTAGTAATTTTTTGTAAATATTTAAACAGTTTATTTACCAGTTGTTTGTTACATTATTATTTTGAAATAGAAATATGCTTAATTTTTTTTTTCTTTTGTACTTTCACGTCTGAGGACCCACACATTATTTGGCGCATTTGGTAACTCATGCACACAGCTAAGATCCAACAATAGCGCTTGAGTGTTTTTTGAAGACCTAAACCATTAAACATTTTCTTTTCTCACACTATTCTTAAAATATATATATATATATATATATATATATATTAAAATAAATAAAAATTAATATAATAATTACATACATTATTATATACATATTTAAAATAATTTAAATATGTGAATATAAAAATAAAATATTTGTAAATAAATAAGTATATTTTATTTATTATTTAAAATTAATCATTTTAATTATTTTTCAAAGCTGGTAGACAGAAGGTGCTGATTTTGATCTCAGGTTAGCTCGTTGGCCTAGCTGTTTGGCATTTTCTGTAGTTTTCTCGAAAATTTGCATAAATATGGACTAGAACCCCTTAAAAAAAAACTCCCACAGTGGGCGTTTCCCTCAATCCAAGAACACTAGGGCAGTCAGTTGGCTTTAACACGAACATCAACTAATTATTTTTTAAGCTTGTCTCAAATTTGGCCAAATGTTTTGAACATAATTTAACGTTTATCGTGGGGCCATGAAATAAACTTGCCAAATTGCTAAGGGGTAGTCCTCAGACAGATTATTATTTCTTTAATGTTTTTAGTTTTGAGATGTATAATTATCTGTTTTTTTTTAAAAATAATATTACAGTTCATTTTGAAAGAAAAGAAATTGATGTGTATCCTGAGCATATATATGGTAGCAAAAAGCCTCCTGTTGGAGAAGGATTAAACAGAGAAGCTATTGTTACCTTATATGAAGTATGGCCTATGGATAAAACAACTCATACACCTATTCAGGTATTAAATTTTATTTTATCTTTATATTTCTATAAATAAATATATTATGTTTTATTAGATATATTAAATGTTAGTTATTTGGATTAATTGAAATATATTATGCAGTAGGAGCTATTAATGGTTATGTAGGAACTGAAATATATGTACAGACTCAGAATAATAAAGTGCACACTATTTAAAATGTGCACAGACACCTTAGACTGAGAGACACTGAACTTTTGAAAAATAAATGTACTTCAGTATTCTTAAATTAATTTGTCAATATACGTATAAAATAATTTAAAATTTAACCATGAAATGTGATATTTTTCTATAAACTTTGATAGCAGAAACTTTCATTGTAAAAGTGCAGGGAGATTTTCATTCCAAATTTTCACTTCTGCTGGCATAAATTTTATCCAATTTATATTTAAATAAATTTAACCAGGATGTAAAATATTTACACTAAAACTGTTTATGTTATAAAATATTTTTCCATTGGGAAATATTTCTTTGATTGACAATAATTAAGAAAATAGTTATTAAATAACTTTGCCCCCTGGACATATTTTTATTTTTTTAATGGAGATGAAAGAAAGTTTATTGATTATAACTGGTTATTATCAATATATTTTTATCATTATATATATCACTATCATTATATCATTTTATATTACCATCAATTAATTATATAATTATATATTATTATTATATTTTATTATAACTTTCCTTAATATGTTAAGTACACTAGAGTTTATGATGCTAGTCATAACATAAATGTCAACCTTTCTAATTTTGTGCAGAAGTTTTCCTATGTGTAAGCTAATCTTCCAGCTTCCAATTAAATCTTTTCTTCCATTTTTAAAAAAGTTGTGGATATCGTTCATTAACCCGTTAGCACCCAGTGTCCTTATTTGAGGACAACTAATAAAATGGCAAGTATATTTTTTGTGGTTTCTTGGAATGATTTCTGCTTTTTAGTGACAGTTTATAGCATCACTCTAAATGATCCCTAAAAGTTTTATGTGCCTACTATTAATTATTATTTCATAATTTATATAGTCATTTTATAATTTTTCATTCGTCGCACATATATTTGCTTTTTGCACAGGTATACTAATTTAAATCAAGTTGAATAATAATATATATTATAATACTTTATTTTCGAAATCTTTGTCAACAAATACCAATAAGAAATTAATCTGCTATCTCAAAGTTTTTGTATCTCGAAGTTTTCTTGCTAGAACATTAAACGTCAATAAATGAGGATAAGCTTTAAATTTAAAATTATCAGAAGAATTGTTTAAGTTAATATATTTTACTGTCAGTTGTCTATATTAATTTAGAAGTGAAATAATCCCCTAATAATATTTTGCAAAATTAATTTGAGCGTTAACGGGTTAAAGAAACCCTTCTGATGATCAGCAATCAAATGCTCCATGGCGTGGAAGCCTCCCCATCCACAATATCAATATTGATGTTCTTTATTCATTTTAAACTTGTTTTTTGAGATTCCATGCCATTCATATCAACTCAAGAGAATAACAAAATGCATATGAATTATTAAAAATAAATTATGAAGATATAAAAAATAAATATTAAATTAAATCACTATCTAAATGTCTGTAAATTTCCTTGATTGCAAAAATAATCTACCATATTTTTCTTTTTTTTTTTCCCCTCCTGTCTAAGAGAAATAAGACACTGATTCTAAAAAATATATTATTAGCATAAATTATAATTCAGTAGAGGATTTTTATAACACAATTCTATATAAAGCAATTCTCTATATAATTCACAACTTCTTAGACAGAAACAATGAATTGTGCAGTTAAAAAACACTTTTTAAAAAACTGCTACTCTGTAGAGAACTAAGTGTGATACATTTGTTTTTCTTTATCTCTTTAATCAGGAGCTTTTTAATAATAATAATAATAATTGCTATTATTATTTTTTCTTTTTTAATATGAGTTACATATTCACTTAGGTACTTTTCCACTTTTCCTTTTTGCCAGTGAAGCGATAAAGTTGCCAAGAATGATATAAACGACGCCAAACATTAGGCACCTAAGACAGAGTAATTGTTTCAAAACACTTCGAATAATAATAAGAAAAAAATTAAAGAAACTTAGGTACAACTATAGTATCTCTCCACAGCTGAATTTGGTGATTTTTCTTTGGCGCCGATTTGAACGATAACGTTGTCATTCTGGACTGTCTGTGATATACTATGGCAGCCTGCATGTTGTTTATTTTGAATTTATGATTTTATGATTTATAATTTAGCTTATGATTTTATCATTTATGATTAGCCATAATGGCCAAAAATAAATTGCCAAATTCAGCTGTGGGGAAATACTATAGTTGTTCAGAAACTTATTTTACGCTTACTTATTTTATTTTATATTTTTAAGAATTAAATTTTCTGAAGCTTTGCTTAAAGCTAGCTTTTAAAAGCGTTGTCCCATAAAAAATATAACATTTTTTTTGTAAAATCCTTAATAACGTATATAAATAAACTTTAAATTTGAAAAAGAAAAAAAAGTCTTAGTTACAAATTTACTTTTAATCCATAAATGTATTGTTGTCGCCAATAAAGTTTGCTTGTCGAGAATTTCACCTGCGAAAGGAAACGTACCTTCTCTCCTATCTACTTCTTACATTAACGAAGAATAAAATCTATAAAAATTTTAGGGGAAATTTTTCTTGTCATAATTAGAAGTATGAAAGGTATCATGGAAATGTCTAATTCTATAATGTTAAAAAATTATCAATGCTAAATAAGATTTTTCGTTTGTAATTGAGTTTGAATTTAAATCTAAATATTTTTGTTTACCAAAATCTATCCAAAGTATTTAAAAAAAAAACATTTCCAAGTAAAAATAATGAATACACTTTAATGGTAAAGAGAAACGCGGTCAGTTATACAGACACGACATTATTTTGTTATTCACAAAAAAAAAAAAAAGATAAAATAAACATAAATATTGCCAGTAATAAAATTAATTTTTTAAAAGTAGAAAAAAAAGAAAAAGTATGTTTGCAGAATTTATTTTTTTTTTTTTTTACACCAGTGATAAAATTTTTATTTCCCTGTGGAGAATGATGTCATTGTGGAAAATGATGTAATAAGAGAAATTATTTCTTTTATGGCAAATAGAGTACCCTTATAAACCCGAGGTTTTTATTTAATAACTTCGTTAATTAAAATGATACCTATTTCTAACTACCTGAAATGCCTTCCTTGAAGTATTCGGAACACATTGATACCTCCCATGATGCAGAGCATTTTGCCCTCCGCGAGAAGATGCTGTCGCAGACAAAAAAATTTGACGCCAGCTACAGAAACATTTTTTTAATATATAGAGATATGGTTCAGTTAAATAGCACACTATTAAGTTCAAGTTATGACAAACCTCCTAAATATGATGACCCGATGGTGTTACCTACATTATGATTAAACATTTATCAAAACAGTCTCTTAAAAGTCTCCTTCATCTTTACAATAGGATCTGGATTGAAAATATTTTTCCTATTGCTTGGCACAATGCTATTGTTATTCCTTTTCCTAAACCAGGTAAAGATGCTACTGACTCAAAAAATTACAGGCCCATTGCTCTTACAAGCTATCTCTGTAAACTACTCGAAAAAATGGTAAATACTAGATTGGTTTTGTTCTTAAAAAAAAAAAAAAAAAAAAAAAAAAAAAATTGATTTCTTCATGGCAAAGTTGTTTCCGACGAGGCCGTTTACGGCTGACAATATTTTACTATTAGAGACAAATATCCGCAATGCTAATGTAAGACGTAACCATTTGGTGTCAATTTTTTTCGATATAGAAAAAGCTTATGACAGGACATGGCGCTATGGTATTTTAAAAGATCTTTTTAATTTGGACTTTCGAGGAAATCTCCCCATTTTCATTCAAAACAGAGTCAGACACTTTCAAATTCGTACAGGATCAGTTTATTCAGATTTTTATTTTCAAGAAAAAGTTGTGCCTCAGGGCAGTGTTTTGAGCGTTACGCCGTTTTCTTTAAAAATAAACTATATTCTTAAAGAATTGCCGCAACATGTCCATGGGAGTTTTTATGTTGACGACCTGCAAATTTCTTGCCAGAGAAATGACATGCGCTTCATAGAATGCCAATTACAACTTGCTATAAAAAACATAATTAAATGGACAAATAAAAATGGTTTTAAATTTTCTACTGACAAAACACAATGTGTGCATTTTTGTCGTAAACGAGGTCTTCATCCTGATCTTGAGATTTTGATGAATAACAGGCCAATTTCCGTTGTTGACACTGCTCGCTTTCTGGGTGTTATTTTCGACAGAAAGCTGAACTTTATGCCACATATTTTACACTTGAGAACTAAATGGGACAGAGCACTTAATATTTTAAAAGTCCTTTCTAACACTTCTTGGGGAGCAGATCGTCCATCTTTACTCAAAATTTATAGAGCTATTTTTTGCTCCAAACGATGCTTGTCAGGTTTATGGTTCAGCCCCTCACTCTTATATTAAAAAAGTTGACACAACACATCATAGTGCGCTGGAATTTGCTCAGGTGCTTTCCGCACGACTCCAGTCCTTAGTTTATATGCTGACTGTGTGGAGCCTTCTCTCACTGATATTAGACAGACTTTCACTTGAATTGTACTATCGCATCCTTTCACATCCTAGTTATCCACTTCACTCCCATTTTAACAGTAACAGTCATAATCTTTATGTGAATTGCCCATCTTGCATCCCACATTTCGCTCTTAGAATTAAGAACTTTCTTGCTGGCACCTCTCATATTCATACCAAAGTCCGTTCTTGATCACTCTTAAACATGACACCTTGGAACTTCCAGGTTATTTCTTGTCTTAATCCGTTTATTAGATTTGACAAATCTAATACAGATGCTTCTATTTTTCAGGCCTTTTACTCCTCTCATCGCTGTCATTATAAGGACTATGTCGAAATATTTACTGACGGCTCCAAGACAAGTAATAAAGTCAGCTGTGGTGGTGTCATTGGTAACACCACTTTTAGCTATCAACTCCCTAATTCGTTTTCCATCTTCTCTGCAGAGCTTTTTGCTGTTGAGGTTGCTCTTAATATTATTTCATCTCATCCCAATCGAAAATTCATAATATACACAGACTCTAAGAGTGTTCTTGATTCGCTTTCATCTAGCTCTTGTAACCCTTCTTTTATTTCAATTTTGAAAACTTATAACGAACTTCTGAAAAAGGGATTTGATATTTTATTCTGTTGGGCTCCAGGCCATGTAGGCATCAAAGGCAATGAAGCAGCTGACAAAGCTGCAGTGCAGGCTTCTGTTATTTTAAACTGTCCTATTCCTTACGATGACATCAAGCATGCAATTAAAAGTTACTTAGAAATATGTGGCAAAGGGAGTGAAACTATCAGAGCAGAAATAAGTTATTTGGAATAAAACCTCAAATTACTGTTTGGCCTACTTTTACTCCTAGAAATTATGACGTTATTATTACTTGCTTGAGGATTGGACATTCAAGATTAACACATAAACATTTACTACTTGGACAACAGGAGCCCACATGTCCTAGATGGCATTTTAATTCACTTACAATCCACCATATCCTTACCGACTGTCCTTGTCTTCGTCATTTGTATAGAAAATACTTTCATTCATCTTCACCAAATCTGACGAACCTCTTAGGCATTAATCCTCATCATCTTTTGACAAATTTTTTAAAAGAAGCTGGTTTTTATTATGACATCTGATTTTATTATTTACACTATTCATCTGATTTTATTATATACATTGTTCATCTGTTTTTATTATATACACTGTTCATAACTTTTTGCATTGTCTTATTTTATACACTGTCTACTCTGTTTTCTATTATATTATAAATTTTTGTCATTTTACCTATTCTTGTTTTAACTTTTATTGTGTTCTTTTTGTTTTTTAATGACCATCTGGATGGTTTAACCCAGAAGCTACAAATTATTTTTTATACGATTGTTTGGCGCAGTATGTCCCATTGTGGACCATGTGCCATTAAAAGGCAACCAAACAACCAACCTAAATATGATAATAGAAATTTTGTGCTTTGCAACTTTTTTGCCCATGTTTTATACCTCTTGTACAACATTTGCTTATACCGGTGGTTTTTCATATCAGAAACCTCAACGTCCTATTTGCATTACACATTATTCAGCAGATTGTTTTTATTTATTCCTTATTATATAATATATATATATTGACTCGATTGTCTTGCTACATTAACAGATACATTTCTGGGGGGGGGGGGGGGCTCAACCCCGTGCTGCATCTATCTTTCTATACCTATCTGTATATATCTGTATTTCTAATAACTGATAGTCTTGTATTAATTCCCTGTAATTCATAAATACTTGTACCAAAATTTCATGCAAAATGATTGCATAACATATCAGAAATTATTTTGTGTAACCCTGTAAACTAATTACCAATTCTATAACCACAATTTTCAACAGAAAAACATATTTTTAAAATTCTAATAAAATTTCATTACATTATTATGCGGTGTAACCATGTTAAAATATACTTTTAAGAAATACCAACTATAGACTGTAATACAGGATTGCCATGCTACCTGGAGAACCGGGAATAGTCAGGGAATTTGAATATTTTAGCCAGAATTTGGAGAAGTCGGGGAATTTCATACGATTGCCAAAAGAAAAAAAAAACGAATTTTCCTTCAACGTAGAGTCATTTTTCTTGTTTTTTTCTTAGCTTCCGCCATTTTTAAAAAACAAGACCTCTTAGAAAGACCCCCGCATGGAGGGCAATCTGTCCTTAGGTCAAAGTAATGTGTAACTTTTGTGTTTTCAAGTTGTACCATAATTATTTTTCCCTCAATGCAACCAATGTACAATATATGGCTAGACTGGAATTTTCTTAGAACCCGTCTGGAAAACCTGGAAAAGTCAGGGAATTTCATTCTGCTATTTGAGTGGCAACCCTGAATACGAAATTCTTTTATGTATTCTAAAAAAGTAACAACAGTTATTATAAACACCAAAAAAAAAAAAAGAATATACCTAATTAATTGTAACTCATTACTATTTCAACTAAATTTGACATCATTTAGATTGATTACAGAACATCATCAGAATTCTTTTGCATGGTCCCGCAAATAAATTTTGTCTACACATACCCTTTTTTCTTTTCAGAGTAAGCATGCTTTTAAGCTCTTTATAATGTGTATTAATTCCATTATTTTGAATGCAGCATAAACATGTTAAAATGGGCTTAAATAAAAATTTGCCCATAGGCTCTAATGTCATGAAATTCATTTGTGTGTGTCTGTAAAACGAGCCATAAACATTGTATACACCGGTAAAAACTATTCAACTTATTCTACATTTTTCATGAATAATTGTTCGAAATTTGACGTCATTTGGATGATTACATGATATCAAGGTTGTCACTCTATCTGGAGAACCTGGAAAACCTGGAATAGTCAGGAAATTCGAAAACTGACCATAAAAGTCAGGGAATTTGAATATTTTAGCCAGAATTTGGAAAAGTCAGGGAATTTCATACGATGGTTGCTAAAGAAAAAAAAAAA
The DNA here is from genome assembly GCA_963930645.1 of Salticus scenicus. Lineage (NCBI taxonomy): Eukaryota > Metazoa > Arthropoda > Arachnida > Araneae > Salticidae > Salticus > Salticus scenicus. The sequence continues at coordinate 224,694,755 of OZ005650.1, read as the reverse complement.
TCCCGCCAATGTGGGGTCATTCTTCTGTTTTTTTTTTTTTTTTTTTTTTTCCCATCCCTTAGCTTTTCCACTTTTTTTTTAAACATCACCAGCCTTCCTTTCTGCTCGTGAAAGAAATTTCTTATTCTGCTTATAAGCGACAGATGCTATCACAGCATGTATGTTTTGTCCTATGTATTTTTTGTGTTTTCAAGTAGTACCATAAGTATTTTGCCCTTAATACAGCCTGTGCTCAATATATGGTTAGACTGGAATTTTCTTAGAACACACCTGGAAAAGTCAGAGAATTTCATTCTCCTGTTAGAGTGGCAACCTTGTGATATTGTCAGAACAGTTTTGTAAAGTCCTGTACATTAATTAGAAAGCCAAAGTGCACATATTTTCTGCAGAAAACATGAATTTAAGCATGTCAATAATGTACGCTAATTTCATTTTGTTGAATGCATAGTAACAGTATTGAAATGCATTTAAACAAAATTCACCCCATAGGCCATAATGATAAAAAAACTTTGTCATATCCCTGTATGCAATTCACAAACAATATAGACATAAAAAAAAAAAAAAAAAAAAAACAGCTATTTCTATACAAAGCTTGAACGTGTGTACAAATTTGCAAGTCAATTGGATGTTTTTTGCAGCCGCTATTGTAGTACATACAAATTGTGTCCGTAAGCCTTAATGATAAGAAAAACTTTGGTGTGTCCCTGTACGCGAACTACAAACGGAATACACACCCAAAACTATCAGCTAATTCTGTGTGGTTCATGAACGTGTGTACCAAATTGTAAGTCAACAGCGGGATTTTTGTGGCCGTTATCACGAGACAAACAGACGGAACCCAAATCTTTTTGAGTCTCCTCATGAGGCCTCCACTGACGTTTTGGCAGTTAAGCTAATAATTTAATAGGGTGAATGTCTATTTTATTATGCTTCTTTTTATTCTAAAAATATAGTATTTCCTTATTTTATTTATAGGATCCTGAAAGATTAAACAAAATGAATTATGCAGAAAAAATAAAAAAATCAACATCTAGGCTTGGTGCACAATTTATCGATTATATACCTGAAAGTGGTTCTTGGATTTTTAAAGTGAGTTTTAGTTCTGAATTTTTCTCTTGTTAAAATTTAAATTTTAGAAGCATTACTCATTTTTGATTTAAAAGAATAATAATGGGAAGGAAAGAAAAAAAAATTAAATTTAAGTGCCTTTTTTCTAAAAACATAAAAATGTTTTATCATCTTAAATGTGTTGCTTATTTAAATGATTTGTTGATGTTAAAAGACTTTTTCAATGTGTATTTCTTTGTGCTGTTTTGATTAGATGCATGTAAATAAATGTTAGCTAATAAATACCTGGAAAGGAAAATCTGACTGAAAATGATTTTGTCATATATAGTGAATTAGTTTACTCATGCAAGTTAATTATTGTCTTTAAAAGATGATATATATTAAAATGTTTGAAACAATTAGATGAGAGACTTTTTTTAAAAAGACATAGTAAAATACAAATCAAAAATAAGTTAAAACATATAAAATAAGCATTTTGTGTTGTTTTCTCAACACCTCACCAGTATGTATAACATCTACATAAACAAGAAGTTCAAATTAAATAAGAGAGGCATAATATTTTATAAATATTTTATATTTTAGAGATATATATTTAAAACTTTTTATTATCTTCCTTTTTAATAATTATTTAAAGCATTTTACTATTGCATACAATAAATTGATAGTACAATTAAAGCACTGTTGCTATATGAGATATTATCATAACATTACAGCTTTCACGAAATTTTGTTAGTGGATTTTAGAATTAAATATTATAATGCATTATTATTATAAATGAAGCTACATTCTGTTTTGTTCTTAGGTTGCCCACTTTTCCAAATATGGGATAGTAGATGATTCAGATGAAGAAATGGATATCACTAAACCTTCTGAAACTGATAAAACCAAAGCACCTCCAAAAGCAGTATGTAAACTTTATTAGTGTTGCAATGAAATGTTCAGAATTTTTTATTTTTTTTTCCCTCTTCCATGTAAGCTTAATTTATAATAAAAATTTTGATTTAAAATTTAAGTTGTGATAAGTTTCTGTAATATATTCTTTACTATTAACTTTCTGACTGCCCTATTAAAAGCCAAAATTGCAGGGTCTACAGAACTCTTAAGAATTTCAAAAATTCTTTTTGTAATATCTATTTTTCATTCCCCCTCCAATACATCTGGACAGAGATCGTAGCATTATTCGATCCTTATCAACTTTTGATTTTGCCATTGTTATGATTATTTTACAAATTACTTATTATTTAAAATTTTCCTTTCAATACATTAAAAAAAAAAAAAAAAAAAAAAAAAAACATGATCATAATTTATTATAGTATCATTCATTTTTTCTTCTTTTAGGTAGATTCCTTATAGGAGATCTACCTATTGCAATGGTTCTCATGACACGACTTCTGGAAAATTTCTTCATATCTTCACCGATCATGACCCCTAGAACCCAAAACCACCCTCCGTTCAAAAGTTTATATATATATATATATATATGTATAACGCTTTTTCCCATGTTAAGTTGTGAACACGATAACTGGAGTAATTTTTATTTAAATTTAATCAGCTCGGGATATGTTGTCAGGACAGTAAAAATCTCGGTCGAGTTCGTAGATGGGGTATCCTGCTCAAAGGGGGTGGAAATGGTGGGGGGTGGAAATTTTCATTTGCCCATAATTTCTTTAATATTGAAAATAGGAAAATACTTCAAATCAGGCGAATTACCGCCTTACCCTAACGAACAACTTTTGTATTTAAACTTTTTCGATAACTTCAATTGCTTAAAAGTTACAAGTTAAAAAGTGATTTTTCTTGTGATGAAGCCGACATTTTCAATAGCTTTCATTGCAAAAATTTATAATCTGATGTTATGTCACGTGCAAATGATAATAAAAAAGATCACTGAAAATATAATAAAATTTTAAGAATGTTTTTAAACAATATAATAATCTGATTTAAAAAAAAAAAAAAAAAAAAAAAGTTGTAATTGTGACGTCATATTTTCTGTTAAATTAAACAATGTACTGAGAAAAATGAAATGAAATTTTATCCGTGATTTTAAACAAATAAAATAAAAGTTAATATAAAAAATAAGTAAATATCTTGTAAATTGATGCTAAACGAATTAAACTGGCATGGTATAAAAGGTAATAAATTTGGGGACATTTAGGTATCCCTTTAACAAATGAACTAAGGACGATTTTAATGAATTTTCCGTTGAAGTTTATTTTCATGAAAATTTAAATTTAAATTAAAGTATTTCATTACGCGAATTCAATTATTTTGATAAATAAAATTATACAATTAAAAAATAAAGAACACTCTTTTATTGAAAAATGAACTAATAAAGGTTTAAGAAAACTATTACATACTTTTAAATCTTTTAAAAAAAAAAAAAAAATTAATTGTTGCCATTCGACATTATACAAATACATCCAAATCCTGTGTCACATACGATAGCTTTGTATAAGTATAGATTTTTTGTTTGCCCTTGGAACCGGCCCTGATGGGAAAAGTGCCTAAAACGCTTGTATCTTGTATTGTCATTGATTATGAAGTCGTGTGCAAAATTTCAGGTCTTTTGGACGACAAGAAGTTGCCGAAAATTGAATTGCAAAATTCCGTTACATACATTAATAGTTGCATCATATCAAGTTAATAAAAGTGTGCTAATTAAAAACCTTGTTAAACGCTTTAATTAATCATTTAAAAATATAAAATTAAAATAATACGTCAATCTTAATACAAATATCGTTTGTGGTGAATAGTTTAGAATGTCAGTTTAGGCAACAATTTAAAATTTACGATTGAGAGTAATACGTTACAGCTTCCTTTGACATTTTATCTTGTCGAAACAAGATATTGGTCTGTGAAGAGATATGAGGTTTTCGCGAGGAAAGAAAGTATAATGACGCCAAAGCTGCCTTTCTCCATCTCCAAGCTCGCCAAATTTTGTCGCTAAGTCAAAAATTTCGTCGTCAACTATCAACTTTTGCCGTCAAATCACAAATTTCATTGCTAAGTCGGAAGTTTTGTCACCAAAATCTCGCCAAATCATAGAATTTACTAAATTCATAACAATTAACATTGAAATTCAGCGGTGTCAAATGTTAACTAATGTTAATGTTAATGTTCCAGCTTATGTGAACCAAAACAGTTTCACTTTACAATTTTTACTCATCTGACAATAAGAATCACAAAAACACAATACAAAACTTTCAATAATTCAACAAAAATTACAATGAAATAATTATCTAAAAACCGCTACCACTTATCTGTGTTTGACTTGACCATAGCAACGCCAGCCTTACCAGAAATAGTTAGATCACAAGAGCATTTTCACGTTTCTATTACTTTTTCTTTTAAAAGAAAGATATTGAACAACAGTTATATGGATTTTAAATAAAAAATATAATTTTGATTAAGCTTAGGTGCGGAGGGGAGTGTAGCCCAATAGCCCCTCCAGGATTCACCATTGCTGGGATTGTATATCTTTAAGGCTTTTATTTGTTGAATGATTATGAGCTTGAATTTTAAAAAAATTGAAACATTTACAAACCAATAAATTTAGCCTAAAATTTTAAGTAGAATGAATAAAACCTTTTGTAGTTGAAAATTAAATTTCTTGAAAACAGAATAGCGACGTAAATAATGCAATGTGTGGGAAAAAAGCCAATGGCTAGGTATTAATGCATATGTAAAATTTCTTTATAATTGTAACATTAACATAAAGGAATCTACCTTTGCCTTTAAGCTTGCCAAAAAGGGATTTTTTATTTTATTTTAATAAAAACAATTTGCATATAAACAATTTGCATATATATTTACTATTCAACCTAGAAAACAAAATGATATAGTTTTAACAAACAAATAAATAATTATGTAGACAATTTGGTTTGTTTTGGACATAAAAGACAATCCCTTTAATGTTTATTGGTTTCACAGAGAAACCAAACATGTGACATAATTTAACAATTTTTATGCAGCAGTTTTTTTAACATTTCCCCCTTGTTTTAAACAGGTTTTAAACTTTTGTTCCTTTTCTGTTTGGTAAATACTAAATAGCAGCACTATTCCAAAATTTAACAAATAATGCTTCAAAGGAAGCTAAATGCATAAATCATTGGAAGTTTTTGGTGTGCACAAGTGCAAATTGCTGGTTTGATGATGCACTCATGTCTAGTTTTTTTCATTTAATGAAGAGCTGGGCTATTATTTTCACCTGAAACAACTATTATGAGTTTTTGTAGTCGATAATGTTTACTTACAAAGTGTTTTATTTATTAAATTAAATAATATTTGAATTGAATAAGGTTAACAAACCAAAAATTTCTCAAAAAGGAACAATGCTAATTTTTATTTTAGTAGTGTATCAAAAATACAACTAAATTATAAAATAATGAAAAAAAAAAAAAAAAGAAAAGATAGAAAGAAATTAATAATTGCATAAATTATATATTTTGGTCTAAAATGTCGACATAATTTCAAAAGTCGCCAAGGGGAGCAATTTTAAGCTGTACCATGATCAGGCTTACATATTAATAAATAAATTAATTTAATTTTCTATATACCAGCTACTATTAACTAACCATGAAGTATATATGACCACGGAAAAATTCTCATGCAATAGATATAGCCAATCATAGCATATTGTAATATTATATTTGGCTTGAAATTGCTATTGTTTTATGGTTGATCGAATAAATCAAATAAATATACTACTTCAAATTTTTTCAATACTGTTCGTATCGAAACTGTCATATATGATAAGCACCCAAATGGAAGACCACTGGTAAGCCATTGTTGCATCATTAGGGACGCGCACCCGATATCCTGAAGACGAACAAGTCGCTGCCACGACAGCAGGAACCCAAAGTGAGCTTTTGAGAGATTTCATTTTTTCTTTTTCTTTTTTTAATAAAGCCTGCAAGTATTAAATAATCTTAAAAGTTGCCAAAGGGGTCCTATATTAAAGTTGCATCCACATTGCTTATCTGACAATGGAATCAAGGGGAAAAAAATATATGACTGTTTGATTAATTGAAATTAATATTTAAAAAATAAATTAAAATTAAAAATAAAATTTTAAATCTGTTATGACAACAGTTTCATCTGAAATTTTTCATGATACATGTTTATTTATATTTATATTTTTTATTATTATTATTTTATTCATGTGTAAAGAAACTTTATGATAAAAAATAAGTAAATAAATAAAATAAAAGATACAAAATATTGTAAGCATTTAATTTTATCAGCAAGAACTTGAAATTGCAACTCAGAAAAAATGGTTGGGAGAAAATGCAAAAAGTTACATAAAACATAAAATTTTTAATTAATAACTTGTTTTTTAATTAATTTAAAAATTCAATTTTGAGTTGTACTTGGAGACGTTCCTGAATATGTGTATGCCAAATGTCACTTCTGTAAGTGTGGTAGATTTTTTTGGAGACAACTGACAGAGGAAAAGACAGATGCCATTTCACTTTTTTTAATAAAATATTAAAAAAGATTTAGTAAAGTTACTTTATTAAATAGAGGCTCACAATTTGTATCTATAATATAGTTTATTTTATTTTTAGGTGAAGGATAGTATGTTTTCAATTATTTATAATAATTTTTCTTATTTAATTAATGTACGATTAATGTAATACTTTTTTTTTTTTAATTAAAGTATATTTAATTTTAAGGGAGAATTAAATGGTCAAATTCCTTCAGCAATGAATGTCCAATCAAAACAAATTTTGAAAAGAAAACCTATCTCAGTCGTTGCTGTTGAAGATGATGATATGAGTGATAGGTCTTTTTCCATACCTAACAAGCAAGAATTTCCTTTTTCAGAAGGTAAGATTAATTCTATCTTATCAATAAAAATTCATATTAATTTTTTCCTCTTTACTTGAATATAGCTTAATTAAAATTTTTACTATTTTCATTGCAAAACATTTATTTAAGTGACCAAAATGTTTTAGAACTGTTCTGAGAAAGCTCTCTAATATTTGCTGTTATATAGGGAGGTGCAGATTTACCTATAGAGAATTCCATTTGCATTCTTTAACAATGGGGATTTTATTGTAATTCATAATATATTTTTTTTATATTTTTATATATATATATGTTTGTGTGGGAAAGAATAAAAAAAAAATTAAGATTTTAAATTATTATTTTATTATTTTCAATTAATATTGTGAGATAATCTAAAGAAAATCCCATTCAAAATTCATAACTTAAAATTCATTCTAAAGTTTTCCCGGTAAAGTTAGTTTTGTAATAAAGCACATTCATAATGCAAAAGTCAGAAAATTGGACAATTTTTAGAACTAAAAATCCTGAATCGTATACAACTCTCCATTTCTTGTGATGAAATAATGCATATTAATGAATCCGTGACCTGTGAATCTCAGCTAAACTGTCAATCATTAAATTTATAACCAATAAGAGAGTGTAGGAGGACAGTAAATTTGTGCCAAAATGAGCAATATTTAAGCAAACACACACTAAAATCGGCATTCCTTTTGTATGTTGTTCCTGTTTAAATAAATCCACATCAAATATCAAACCTGGGAGCGGGATGCAGTCTGCGGTTCCATAATATGATCGTAAAAGAGATGATTTTGTCTGTCTTCTGCTGCCAATTGAATGTGTCAGCATGCTTGGACTTAATGATTTGAAAATAAACTGTAATCTATCCAAGAACTGTCAATAAAACAACTGCATAAAACAACTAGACTCTTTATTAAAACAATTCCTCCTCACTATGGATAATATTGTGTCACCGAATAATATTGTGACCTGTAATTAAAGTCAATCAGGATAAGTGAATCGGGAAATTCAGTGAAAAAGAAATTACGAGTGTACAGTGATGTATACTTGTGAATAAAGTGAAACTTTTCAGTATCTTTGAGTGCCACAGAGATTGAATTTTCCCTCCCAAAGTGTAAGAAAAATAAGCATCACAGGCCGTCAGTCTCAGACTTTTAATAAGACTTTTCATCCTAAAAGATTTATTTCACCAGCTATAAAACAGAAAATATTATGATAACTGACTGATATTACAAATGCTAAAGAATTGAGAGAATGATATTGGACACTGATCTTGCCAAAACTGTTCATTCGAGAAAATGTCTAGAGGTGAAAATAAAAGAAAACCTGTGCCTTAAAAAAAAAAAAAAAAAAAAAAAAAAAAAAAAATGTTTGGTTAGTGCAGTACGAGAAGAAAAGCTTGACAGAAAGAAAACTTCAGCTCATGCTGCACTTCATACAACAACACATCACTTCAAGATGATGGATAGTGCCGATAAAGAGTGCAACTTCCACCGGGTGTTCAGCAGAAGAGTCTGTACCACCCTCCCCTTCTTCTCTGTTATAATGCCAGGAGAAGGAACAGTGATTTCTTCGTTGATAAGAGAGAAGATTTTTCCACCCTATCCCACACTCAGCCACCACCACTCTTTCTAGACTGACAGGAGAGATCATCTGGATTTTGAGTGTGGGATGCTTCTGTCTCTTTGAGTAGTCATGCTTCTATAATTCATACAGGAAAAAAGAACTCGAAATGTTTATCGTGGGGTGGCAGAGTGCTTCCTCAGAAAGGATAATAAGTGTTGGTGTTTTATTTATTTATTTTTTTTAACTTCAATAATGAAAAAAAAAAAAAAAAAGTTTTCTTGAGTTAGTAAAGAACAGCTGGACAGCATCATATAAATACTTATAATATTTTTATTATATCTTCTGAAGATATTTATCATAATTAATATTTTAAAATAAGTAAACTTTCGTTTTAAAACACTTTTTTATTTATGTCTGCAGTGAATTATTATTTTAATCATGTTTAACATTTTTGTTTTGAAAATAAATAAATAATGATAATAAATAAATATTTATATTTATTTCCTACCTTTTTTATTTGCTTTATTTTTATTATAGTAACGTCATATTAGTTTGATCAAATAAGTTTTTGAAGAAATATAAATAAATAAATAAAAATATGGTAATGATAATGCCTTTTGAATTTATTTAGGTAGCTTTGAAAAACAAAGTAAACATTTGCATATTAATTTGAAATTTTGCCATTTAATAAATAAAATAAAATAAGTAAATAAAATTAAAATAAAGTAAAAAAATTAAAGAATTACTGTTTTTTTTTTTTTTTTTTTTTTTTAAATAGAAACTTTCAATTACAGTTTTGTATGAAATATTATTTTAATGAGTGATATTTAATATAAATTTGAATTATTATCTTGGTATTTAATTAGAATATTCTGATGTTTAATGAATTTTATTTTAAACAAATTGGCTAATTTTACATTTTTAAAATAGATATATATGTAGAAATTTTGACATGTAAAACTTAAAAAAAAAAAAAAACTAAATCTTCTTTCCCAAACACTATTTTAAGGGAAGAAAATAGTGCAAGTGCGTCAGTAATTGCAAATAAGTCCCCGATCCCAAATACTAATATAAGAAAAGACAATGTCCTCATTGAATTTTGCACTGAGAATGGCATGGTGGTTTCTCTAATCCTAAATTTGAAAATTAATAAAGAGGTTTTCTCTTTCTTTTTATAAAGAATTTCGGAAGCTGTTGTAGCTTAGTCGGTAGAGCGTAATGCGCTAAGCTCATAATTGAAAGATTTTGGGTTCAATACTCAAGCCAGCCGAAGACAGTTATGTACATTAAAAGTGGCTGGTGCATGTAATGTCCATCATGTCATAATGTCTTTCATTTTTCCCATCCCAAATTATACCTCTGGGAGTCATTGAAGCAGGGCAACCATCCCCTCAATGGAGGATCAAAATGATGACATGCCTCTGGACCACCCCTTTAAGGGTAAGTCTCAAACCATCGCCAATTGCCCAATGGGTAGCACTAGTCCGGCATAAAACTCATTTATTCACACTTAAATACTACTACTGATTGCAAAAACATCCTTCACAAAATAGTTGTGATTCCATTTCACGATCATACATTGAAGTCATACCTGGAAGTATATATAATTTTCAAGCTATATTATGCTAGTTTTATATTTCAGGTTACAGTATTACAACTGCCTACTTTCAAACCTTTTTAATACCACTTTGAGTAGACATTATTTTATTTAATTAATGAAATCTGTTATAGAAATTCATTAAAAAAAATTTCCATTTTTAAAATTGCTGGTGGCCAAAAGTTGGCAACTATGCAATATAATCTTGATGCAAGCAGGAAGTTAGCTATGGTTAGAATTTTCAAGATCATTTGCATAATAAGTGAACCAGCTGTTATAGATGTCTGAAATGGAGCAAAGAGGCTGTTGGCACCACTGAGCGGTAATTTAATAGAGTCATTATTTTCAAGGATTATTAACCAGCTGGTCATTGAAGGGTGCTGATTTTAAAATAAAGTTTACTAATGAAACATAAAGATCAATCTAGAATGGTATTCTCATATTTTAACCCCCCCCCCCCCCACCCTCATTAAATATAAAAAAAATTATTTTCAATGCTAATTAAAAGTATCACTCTTAAAACTAAAACTTGAGTTTTATAAATATTCATAATTAGTGTTTTTTATAATTAATATTAATAATTAGTGAATTTAATTTTTGATTTCCTTGAAAATAATTTTGAGCCATTTTCAAAGTGAAATTTTTTTAGTTTTTCCCATGATTTTTGAATTGCTACGCCCCTACTGCTTACCTTCACTTCATCACTTTGATATCAAAGTCCAGGTAAAAATGTTTGCTATCTTCATTGTTGTTTGCTTCTAGATTCTCAGGAAATAATCCACTTATGAGTCCAGGGGATAAATTTTCATTGACATATTTCAAGTTAGCAGTTAATATTATGTGCTAATGCATTGCTCTCTAACTCAAACATAGACAAGCAATTCCTATTTCCAAGGAAATTGGTAGCGACTGACTTGAAAGCATTTCATTCACCTTTGTAATTGCCCCCCAGATGATAAATATTTTGGAATGGTAAATTATGGATAGATATAAAAAATAATGAATATTTCAAGAAATAGCATGAACTTCAGATATCCTAAATTTAAATGATTTCTATTTAAGAAAGAAACAATCGTATCGATTAAACACTTAAAATTATGTATTTTCAAATAAATGAAAAAACCTATACGACAAAATATTGGCGATCTAAATGAATTAAATTTACTTCTATCATTTAGGAATTGATTAATAGAAAGCTGAAATAAAATGCATTATAAAATTTTTAATGAATAAATAAATAAATAAATAAATAAAATGAAAAGAGCATGACATACCACAAATGAAGAACCATGAATATTAGAACCACATTTTCTTTATTAAAAAAAGTATTACAAATTAAAGCTTTACTCTAAAAATAATGATCCGTGGACCTTAACAAGTGAGAAACTTGAAAAGTTGATGAACACAATTTACACAAAGCATTCGCATTGGTTTTATAGAGAATTAACATGGTAGCATAGTATTTGAAATGACTTGAAAATTCGTATCATCAAAATGGCGATGTTAACATACTCACCAGTTTCGATGTACTTTTTTCACACGTGCAAATGTTAAGTTATATTGCAAACACAGACATTACACTAGGATGAAAATGAGCCTTTATAGCATCTATGTTATTTCTGATTAAGATGATTTTGCACTGCTTAAACAAAACTATTCATTGAAATGACAGATGATCTTGGATTAAGGAATGAAACTTAAACATACAATTTCCTTTCTTCATATCGTCCATACAACTTTCTACCAAAATTTAATATTTATTCTTTCATCACTGTTGTAGAAATGAACAGTCAAATCTTCTTTTTAGGTAATCATCTTAAAAAAGTTCATATATACTTACAAAAAAAAAAAAAAAAAATTCTAAAAGAAATTGAAGTTGAACATATCATCTTTATCCAGAGCTGCATACTGGACCTACAAAATTTCGCGAACTGACCAAGGCCAGAAGCAGGAAAAACATAATATTGAAAAAAGAGATAATAAATATTGCTAGTAGAGGAGTGACATGGAGTTAAGTTAGGCTATTAAAGCAGGTGAGTAACATGGAGTAAAGAGTAGATTATTATAACAGATGAATAACATGGAATTAGAAGTTGATTATTATTTAATTTTGAAAATGGGAAACTAGGAAAATGGAAATTATAAATTGATTTATTTTAAATAGTGGAGTTAATTCTAAATAATTTTGATTATTAAATGATAATTTCTGAAATATTTTGAAAGTTATTTTTCAAATAATATTTTTGGTTTGGAGATTGAATTAGATAGGAGGTGTCCCAGTGGCAGAAACACAGCGACATAGTCGAGGACACAGAAAAACGACTTGCGGACAGTTTTTGTCTGCAACTTTCGAATAACAATTCACTTAAAAAAAAAATTCTGTATCAAAACTAAAACTAATACTTTTATTATTTTTAATTATTTATATTGTGTTGTGTCAAACATTGCTATAAAATATTTAATTGAATGAATACACACAATTGTTTATACTACATTGTTTTGCAGTAAAATTGTATTTGTGTATTGTTGCACGAGATCACCACTGATGTTAAGCCCCCCCCTCCCCCAATCAGCTTTCAGGCTTTTTGAGTGTAAGCCATCTTCACTCCTGATTACACGCACATTTTGCAGACAGATTATGAAATTTTAAAAGCCTGTCGCAGACAGCTACAAAACTTTCTGCCACTGGGGGAGGTGTAAAAATTTACCATTTTTTACATCAGAATGTCTTTGAAGCATCTATTGTGTATGAGTTTTCTTTTTTCTGAAACTATAGAGTTACCTTGCTATGTATAACATTTGATATTATCTCCATATAGTGATATTCTTCATTTGACAATATGAATGGTTTGTGATATCAGCATGGCAAAATTTGTCATTTGATAATATCTCTAAATTCTAACATGGTAGAACAAAACAATTGCAGATTTGAAATTGGCAAGAAAAACTGCTTTATGTAAAGTCCATTATGTCATGAAGGATATCCAAAACTTGTTATTCAGTGTAATGAAAGATTTTATAAACTTTACATCCCCCCCCCCTGCCTCCCAAAAGCCACCACCACCACCACTTATTAAATGTATTTCAACAGTAAATATATGTAATATTAAAACTTATTATGTCTTTAGTTCAGATATTGTCAGATCTGTTTTATTACTTTGTCTAATTTGTTCTATATTTCGATATAGGAAATGACTTCAACAATGATGTGTTTTCACCAACAAGACCTCTTTTTAGTAATATAGATGCAGAAAGAATACAAGGAATGAAAGCATCCTTTTTCCAAGAAGAAATGGATGATGATAATTGGGGTATGTATTATAAAATATTTAGCTTTTGAGCTTTATTGCATGATTGCTCATTATCCTGAAACAAGTGGCAGTTTTGCTGATTGCGCATAGAAAGAACATCTACAATTCTGCGTATCATATTAACCCACTAAAGCTAAATGTGCCCATATGAATACATCAAATAACTGCTGAAGAAATGCCATTATGTAAGGTAATTAAAATCACAATTTCTTCAAATGATGTTATTCTACTGTTGAGAAGCAGGTGCTTCCGTTTACTCACTAAACAAGACCAGGGTTTAACCTGGCAAAAAAATTACTTTAGCATTTTAGCGAAAATAGGCAAGCACTATTTTAGCTTTTTCGAAAGTTAATTCTTTGGATACCATTGATTTCTTTTACTTAGCTTTGTTATCCTCAGTTTTGTTTTCTATTCCTTTTGTTCATTGATGATTTTAACCAAGCATCCATATTTGTGACTTTAAAAATATGAATCAGGGAAACTATGTTTTGATTTTATCAATAGAAAAAGATGTATTCATATCATGTGTAAAATGAAAAAGCAATTTAAAAATCAAGTAAAGTGTAGTGGTAGATAATTGTGAAATACTAGTGCTAAAAATGCTTCTATGAAGCAAATTCTGAATTCTAACATACTTTTAAATATTTTTGCATTTAAATTCAATCGTTGAAAATTAAAAATAAATCCAAATTACTATATAAATAAGGATTCCCAAAAATTTCAGTCCTTTCTTAGTTTTTGCCTGCAAATATTACAAAAAAAAAAAATCTGAATTATTATATAGAGATATTTTATACATTTATCCAGTTTTAGCTTTTTAGCGAAATTCTGACAGACTTGTTTTAGCAAAATATGATACCTTTTAGCAAAATGCTAAAAAAACGAATGGCAGTTTAAACCCTGAACAAGACACCAGACATTAATTTTTTATTTATTTTTTTTTTAATGTGGATATTTGTCCAAATTTAATTTTAAAATGAAATTAATTTATAACATTTGGTTAAAAAATGAATCGGAGAATACCAAAGCGATAAAAAAAACAACTAAAATTGACCACTTAAATATTAATTTAAAAAGCCCTATTAAATTAGCGAATTTCATAAATCTGTTGTATGCATTGGGGCATGAGAGGGTAAAATTTTGGCCACTGATAATGTTTGTAATTTGTTCAATCCAAATCTTATCAATGCCAGACAGTGCGACATGCTGAGATTAAAGAACGCACAAAAGAAAATGCAGAATTTCACAAGCAGACCAGAAAACAGCTGAAGATGCCTTAGGGTATGGTGGCAAAAGTTTCAATAAGTGATGTTTAAAGATAAATTAACTAAATATTATTGATATTTATGTTTTAATTTAATCTACTTTGGAAAAATGTGCAGAAGGAGGGCTCGTTAAAGACAAATAATATTTTTCCAAGTATAACCTATCTTATAATATGGAATATTAGTTTTCTAATCTGTAGAAAGGATGTAATTTAAAAATATATTGTTTTCTTTAGAATTAAAATAATTTTTTAAAATCTTTTTTGGAAACTTTCAGGATATAAGTCTTGATTATTTTTGAAACCCATATGCTTTATCCATTTCATAAAAAAAAAAACTTCCCATTTTTAAGATGTTCGCTATTTCATTTTCTTATTTGTTTCTATGTAGGAGTTGATCCATTTCAGACTTTGCCCAGTGATAATTTTGGATTGAGAAAAGATATTGAGTTGAAGACAGCTACAACAAAACTTGGATCTTCTAAACTGCATGATTCTACAGGCAGTTTAAACAAGAAACAACGTTATCTTGAACATGACGACAGCCATTCTTTTATGTCACACACGCCTGTAAAATTTATTGAAGCTGGTAATATTTTTCTTCCCTGTCTTTTTACTTATTTTCTTAAGTAATGTTTAAGTAATTAATATTTTTGTTGTTTAAAGTTTGTATTAATGATATTGATAATTAGTAATTAATACTTTTTCAAATAAGATATTGATTGGTATAGGTTCAGATTCAGTATGATAAAGCCATTTAAAAGTTCCAAGCCATCAAAAAGGTTCTTGGCTCTGCCATTTTTTGCATAGTTGGTATAAAAAATTCAACCTTTCTAAAATAAATATTCATGGTTGATTTATAAAAAAAAAAAACAAGCATTTCGGGAACTGTAGTCAATTGGCATATTTATTCCATTGACACTTTGGCAATTTTTTATGAAACTGTTGAATACGTCAGAAATAGCTGCAGTATGCTGATTTTCTCTTTCTGATCTATCTTCAATATTGTCAAATATCAATGCTGAGAGAAGTACTGCAAATCTCTTAATACTCATTATGGCTCTAAATGTCTGTCTGTTTCATCACTTGCAAAAAATGTTTCAGTGTTCTCATGATTTGAATTGAACACCAATGTAAAAATTTAAAAGGCCAAAAAATGCTTTTATTTTAATCAAATCTATATCTCTCGTATTACTGGCTGGTGTTTCATATTTCATTATCATTTTATTTATTTTACAGTTTGTCAATTTCACAATATGCAGCAAAATATCGTCTGTAAATAAGAAATGCCAAACAGAAATTGTATCTGTTTTTTTCGTTCGAGATCTCTAGCTTTACTTTTGAAAACGGGCATTATTATTATTATATATTTTCATGTTTGTGACAAGAAACTTTCTGAAACAGACCATCTTTATCATTTTTTTCCATATAAACATTTAATACCTTTTAAATTTTCATCATTTTTTATATCTTCATTTTCACTTTTATCTAATATTTATGATAATGTTGAATCACTTCTGTGCTCTGAATTTTTACATTTATCATCCAGAATACTATTCACATCACTAAAATAATTCCTATTTCATCAAACCATCACAAAAGAATCTCTTTGAAAGTTTGAAGTCTCTATCGCCTTAGCATATTCTCTTCAACGATCCCACCATTTAAATATTTCACCGAAAAAAATTATCCAAACAGGAATGCACTGTCTCTCAGATTACATCAAAAGAAAATAATTCGTTATCAAAAACTAAGAATGCCCAAGTGTTGCAAATGAGTTGGGAGGGAAAGAACCATTGGCATGATAAATATTTATAGCAAGTTCATTTTTGCATAACAGGTAGGTACGTAGATGTAGCATTCTGATAGACAAAATGTTTCCAGTTAAGGGTTAATACTTAACTTTCTGCTTTAAATATAAATTAGCAACTTCTGAAAAAGATCTGCCAGGCAAGGTAATATCGCATTGCTATAATTTTTGCTGAAATTTACTGAAAAGAGCAAATGTACTAACTTTCAGAACAGGTTTTTAAAAAGCATGTCATTTTAAGAAATAACTCAATCATTTACAAATATCACTTTCAAAAAGTAAACACAGGGACTTTTTAATTTGATGTTTTTTTAAGTTTTAGAAACAACATTAAGTTTGTCATTTTTATTATTTTTAGATCAATATCAATTATATATTTGATTATTTATATATGTTAAATAAAATTATTTTTATTTCAAGATCATAAACTGGAGTTTGGGGGGAAAAGAATCTTGATTAAGTAATTTTTTACACTTGTTATAAATTTTCAGGCTTTTTCTTCCAAAAAGTTTTATAAATTACTTTTGGTCATCAGTGATGCCGCTAGTCTTTCAAAATCCTGGGTCCTTAGGACCCATGACTTTCAAAAATCTGGATCCTTTTTTCAATAAATGGAATTTTTTTTTTTTTTTTAGAAATGAGGAGTTTTTAGATAAGCAGATTGAACAAAATTTAGTTACACATTCCACTTTAAATACAGTACAGGATCCATTATCCAGCAATCGCGGGACCGACCTGATTCCGATTATTGGAATTTTCTGGATATCGGCCCTTGTCAAAAACGGAAATATCACGTCTGCAAAAGCTACCCCAAGCCTCCCGCCCTCCTTTAACCACAAAATAACTTACCAATAAACTGTACTGATACCTTAAATAATGTATTAGAGAAAAAAATAAAGTTTACTTACTTATCTGTAAACAACATTACTATAATAATAACATTCTGACATTAGCAAAAATATTTTATCTTTTGCTTAACACAGCAAACATATTACTTTTTTTTTTTAAAGCCTTAGGTTTTCTTAATAATAAGATTTCTTGAATCTTAATACAGACATAATGTCATGTTCCTGTAATTACGTTCGTTCATCTGTTCCATTTGTTTTGTTTGAATGAACTTAGAATGCAGCAGGGTGATGCAATTTAATGTATCGGCACTTTTAACAGGTAACTTTTTCATATAGGGCCTTCGTTTTTGTGTTTCAGAACTTTGTTTTCGCGTCGGCCACTCGTATGTGTTTAGCATATTGGAATTAGATAGAAATGTTTTTGGATTCTTTGAAAGAATGGTTTTGCGACCATTTTTCAGCTAAGCATTGATAGAGGACACCCATTAGTGATTTATTATGCAGTGGCGCGATTCAGTGTAATGTACACTTTTTACTAATAATATTTTTGCATCGAAACTTTGTTTTCTAGTCTGGGAGTCAGAACTTTGTTTTTGCGCCGGCCGCTTGTTTTTGTTTATCGTATAGGATATGTTCTTTTTCCCTTATGAATGAAGTTTTAAAGGATTTTTTTTCTTCTTCAGGCTTTAAAAATATAAAGAAAATAGTTATAAACAAGAAATATATTTTAAAATCTACTTTTTTTCTTTCTTCCAGTTTGAAATTTTTTTTTAAGGATGAAAATTACACGTTCCCTGGAACCCACCACAATAAATTTTTTGCATCCTGCCTTTGATTTTCCGCATAATTTCTGCACTATAGTGCGTAAATGGCATCACTGGTCATTGTCATAAATATTATAATTAATATTAATTGTGCATCATTCTCAAGAAATTTTAATAACCATTGTTTTCTTTGTTTTAGAATTTTATTATTTCTTTTTTTCAGAATATTAAATTTGGATCAGATGTGTACTATTTTATAAGTTATTGAAATCATCTCTTAAAATTGATTTTTATTTTATGAACATATTCTTTTGCATAATTTATTAGGCTAGAGTATTACCTTATGAAAAATATTAAAATAATTTAAGTTGTGTATTATTTGCATTTATTCATTGTATTTTAAACATTAAAGTTGTTGAAAATGCAAATGAAATACATATCTTTTTCAAAACAGGTATTCAGAATTCTATATCATCATTATCTTTGACTGCTAAACAAAATGAATGGTTATCTTCATTTCCTCTGGTAAGAAAAGTTCCACAGCCACCATTAGTTGCAGAAAAACAAGTCCCAGTTTTGAACATCATTAGAATGAAACCTCTTGAAAAGTCTTGTACATCAAATCTGCATCATTTATATTGTGATGCAGGTTGTTATATGGTACGAAGGTTTCGTCCAGGTTGGAGATTCGATGGAATGTTAATTACTCTTCAGCCACCTTTAGAAATCGACTGTTATAGGGAAAGTAAGCAATTAAAATTTTGTTTACAGTTAAAACTGTTTTCTTTAATTTATTTTATGACTGTTTTTTTTATTTGGAATAGATATATTTTTTGTGATATAGTAGTAATTCAGTTTTGGCTATTCCAATTTAGCATTTTAATAAAATTTTCTGTGTTAATAACTATGACATTTATAAGCAAGATTATTCTTAGTTTTTCTTTTTTTTGTATTTCATAATAAAGTAATTTGCTTGTGTTACATATTATTTTTTTGGAAAACATAAAAAAAAAAAAAAAAAAAAAAAAAAAAAAAGAGGATATGCTGTGTAATTTAGGAACCGATTGAGCTGGAAAAATGATATTTAACATGAAACTTCTTTATCCAAGTTCATATTAACTATGTTGTTATAAGACTGCTCAACCTCTTAAGGGTGATATGCAGGTTAAAAGAGGGCTGTGCAATTTGGAATATATTTGATTTCAGGAACTTTACATTTGATATGAAAATTCTTCACCCTCTCTCTCTCTCTTTTTTTTTTTTTTTTTTTTTTTAAGTAAGATTTAGAAACTGCTTGAGATAGAAACTTGATAATTCTTCAAATCTACATATTAATGCAAATATATTGCATTTAATATATATAGTAAATCCTACTATCTCTCTTTAAATTCTACAGTGTCTACATCTTTAGTTTAACTAATAATAACCTCATTATTATTAATCGCAAAATACATAATTACTATAAACTACTTAAACTTCTCTTCTATAACTTTAATTATCCTTATATTGTTCTCATGCCTAAGTTTCACAAGTCTCCTATTAAATTTTGCACATTCACTATAGGATGTAATACTTATCAACAATGCTAATAAAACTCTACTGGATATATTTAAACAAATTTACAATTGTACTTGCAAAGTTGATAATTAGGTGGGTAGATGTTTGATTACGGAGGATGGGTGGTGGTGTTTGGCTGGATGGTTGGGTGGGATGTGGAAATTATATTTAAAAAAAAAAAAAAAAAATTAGAAGGCCTGTTGTATGTACCTTATATCAAATCACTTTATTTCTTTTTCTCTTAAAAAGCTTAATATCTTTGTTAATGAGTTCTCAACTATTCTTAAAAATTAGTAATGAGTTAATAATAATAATAATTAAAATAAATAAATAAAAACAGATAAAAATAAAATCAAATAAGTAAATAAATAAAAATTGTGAAATTTCAGCATAAGCGATGTAAATTATGTTTGAGGGATACGTATTAACAGATAGGCAAAACTAGAAAAGATAAGAAGTAAGACTTGTTACTAAAAGTAAAACTATACAGCTGACATTCCATCATCAACAGATACTTCACTTGATAAATTCAATTTGCTTTAGTAAAGATTGTGAAAAATAAATAAATAAAATAAAATCCTTTTTTAAATGATTTTATTAAAAATACTTACTCTTGTGTTAAAATTCACCAACAGATGGCATTACACTATTGAGTCTGATAACATTTTTAAACCGTGTTCTTGCAGTATAACTAAAAATTTAATTAGTTGAAAATTTAAGTTATTTCGAACAGTATAATGATTAAAATATAATAAAACAATATAATTCTCTAATCCAATCAAAATACCTTTATAAATGTTTAATGTAAGGTCAGACTCAATTTAAGGACTCTGTGTGACATGAGTGTCTTTTTCTTCATCTGCTATGAACAACTTAACCTTTGAATTATCTTTACTTGATGTACTACACGTGAATGCAGCTGCCTTGTCCAGTGAGTAATGTTTTTATTTTTTTATTTTTTATTGTTTATTTATTTATATTTATTTTTGGTTTTATTTTATTTTTGTTTGATTCTCTGAATTCTCGTACTAAATAGCTTTTTCTACTTCTTTCTTCTTCATATTTGACAATTTTTTAATGTACGATTGGACACCAGCTTGTTAGTTGCCTCTATAGCCACTAGCATAATGAAATCATACGTTGGTGCTCAAGGGTGAAAAGGGTCTTCCCTGATGAGTTTTTTTTCACCTTTCTGAGTTTCTCCTACTTAAATCTTGTCTATAATAGTGTCTTAATTATTTATTTTCTCATTGCTTGTTTGTATCTTTTGTTTTGGGATCAATAAGCAAAAATCAATTATTTCAGTTATTAAACAAGTCTTCTAAGGTAATTTCAATTTGATGAAAATTTATTCTTATTGGTCTATGTGGTTTCAATGATCTTGTATCTGTTGCTCGGCTTTCACTGTGTTTTAAAATATTATTAATATATACAGTCAGTACCGGCTATATGCTCACCTGCTTATAAGGTCATCCCACTTATATGCTTAGTTTTGTAAAGTCCCATCTAACTTAATAGGGAACATGTGATAAAGCGCACTGCTCATATAGTCATTTTATTTCTCTGGTTATTGGTTATAAGGTCAGTTTTATTATTTCAATGAGGTTATAATTTTTCTTTTTCTTTTTCACTAGAAATTGTTGTAATATTTCTTGAGGAAGGAAACAACATAAGAAATTATGCCTTTTTTCCCCCTTCCCCCATTTCTCTAGCATTGGAACACAGTCAGCGTTACCCACCTGCTCAGTTTTCTCCCCCCCCCCCCCTAACTAGCAGGTGGACATCTTCCTGTTTATTAATTGATGTTGTCTCTTCCTGTTTGAAAAGTATGCTTAAACTAAGACAAAAACAGAAAAGGGATTTTTTTATTTTTTTTTTGGTCATTTGGATTATACATGACGAATAGGAATGCTTATTTTTTCAAATGGCTTTGAAAAGAAACAATTTATCATTTGCTGAAAAAAGTGAATTGATTAAAAAAATAATTAAAAAAAATTCTAGTCTTTCAAAAGCTGCTTTTGATAAAGCACGTTTAATACCCCAGACGACATTAAATAACATTTTAGCAGCCGAAATTTCCTCATCAGATGTTCAAATCTATGATCAAAAAAGAAAACGCCAGCGCTTGTCACCTTATGAGAATGTGGAAAAAGCTCAATTGTCATGGATTAAATATGCACGATCGCAAAATGCTCCTATACCTGGAATATTTTAAAAGAAAAGTCTTTAGATATTGCTAATGAACTTGGTGAGTCAAGTTTCGTTGCTAGCAATGCCTGGCTACAGCGATTTAATTCAAGGAAAAACCTATTACCTATCCTTTAAAAAATTGTGCAGAGAAGCTGCTGATTTTGACAGTAGTTCCTTAAAAGAATGGAAAGATGAACTTTTGCAGAATATTCTCGAAAGATATGAATCTGCCAACATCTTTAATGTGATGAATGTGGACTTTTTTATCGGAGTTTGCCAGACAGAACTCTTTGTTTCAAAGGTGAAAAGTATGTAGGGGAGAAAAAAGTAAGGAATGCTTAACTGTGTTGTTAGCTGCAAATATGGATGTTTCAGAGAAAATAATTCTTTTGGTGATAGGAAAATTTCTTAGCCTCGGTGTGTGAAACATAGCAAATCTTTGCCTCTCTTCTACAATGCTAATTCAAAAGCATGGATGATGGTGCATACCTGGGAAAAAACCCTTAAGATATGGGATCAAAATTTTTTGAAACAGAACAGGAAAGTTGTATTAATTGCAAACAACTGTTCTGCTCACTGCACTGTTGATGGCTTTTAATCAATTTAACTCGTTTTCTTGCCTCCAAACAGCACATGGGTATTGCAGCCTTTAGATCAAGGCATAATACAAAATTTCAAGACAAACTATAGAAAGTTTTTTCTGCATGATATGATCTTTGCTATTGACCGAAAAGAACAATTGCCAGTATCTGTGTTAAAGGCAATCTTTTATATTGACCAAAGTTGAAATATGGTGTCACAGAAAACCATTGCAAATTGCTTCCGATATACTGGATTTCACAGTTCTTCGGAGTCTGAAGAATTATTGGAAGACGCCAATTAAAATCTCCCCTTAAATAAACTAGCAGAAAAACTATGGAATCATAGTTATGAAAATCTGTGTGCAAAGATTGATGATTATCTTGCTACTAACAGTGCAGCTTCAATACAAGATATTATTTCTGGTAAATTTGAATGCCAAAGAAAGCAATGATGAGGATAACAGTGAATGTGAAAAGAAATCAGTATTAACATCAGATGTGCTTAAAGCCATAGATGACCTCAGGTGTTTTTTTTACTACTTCCGAAGCAGCAGATGAACATTTAAAATCTATTAAGAACTTAGAAAAAGTTGTGTTAATAACCAATAAAAAGACACAGTCTTGTATTTCTGAATACTTTAAATAAGTGCATTGAATATAGATGTACATCATATGTATGTATACTTTACTTAGATTCATAAGGTAAGCTAATTAAATTTCATTAAAAAATATCGCGTATTTCTTACTGTGGTTTTCACTTAGCAAATTAATTTTTAAAATGTTCTTAAAAATATTTATTTGTTCATGGACACTACATTCTAATAGATGAATATAAATATGACATAATTAAATAGTGTAGTATTGCACCGCATATATGGTCAGAGTTTTCTGGACCGAAGAGCTGATCATTGAACTGATACTGACTGTATTTATTTATTTATAATGATAAAATTTGTTTATTTGTGACTTTTCCAAAAGCAGTCATTTTAACTGCTCGGGCTAAATTACTTAAGGTTGCTTTTATATTCTGGAATTACTTATTTTTATTTATTTTTCAGGTCTACCAAAATTCATTTTATTTGGAGATGATGTGTCATTTTCTTACAAAAATAATAAGAGAACCAGTTTTATTTTAGCATTTAATGGAATAAACATTAACACATATGAAAATAAGGATCAAATTCAGGTATTTTATGAATTTTATTGTTAGTTAAATATTATATATGTAATGGTTGACTTATTTCCATTGAATTTTTAGTAAATAGTGCATAATATATTTTAATCCTGGTTTTGATATAAGTCGCATGCTACTTTATTTAATTATACTTTTGATAAACTTCAAAATTTCATTCTGTGAATAAATGATATATTGATGTAAAAAATGACTTTATATTGCCCCTCAAAATACAGTCGAACCTCTTTAACAGTAAAAAGCTTAATGTGAATTACTTTTAACATGAACTGTTTGCACAATCCCTATCAAAAGGAAGATTAGTTTGAGTTATTAATAGCATGAACTACTGATTACATGAACAAATTTTTTATCCCCCTGAGGCTCACGTTAATGAGGTTAGACTGTATTTTAATAACAGTACATTAATTCTAATGGCTGTATCACATGAGAGATTTTCGCTCAACTTTTTACTTAACACAACATTATACCCAGCACACTCAGCCTGACCTTGTTCAAGGACAGCACATTTTCAGATGATCAGTTTTTACGAAGGGGTTTAGGAAAAGTTGAGTATGTTCACCGTGCTCATCAAAATCGACCAATAGGAGGGATAGACAGGTTTTTTTCCTGGAATACTTTTAGAGATGGGAATACCTCACACTATCAGTTCGGGGGAACCCTACGGACAGCTGATCACTTTTCTCGTTCATTCAGCTTCCTCAACTTTGAATGACGCTGAGTGAACATGTTGTGTATAATGTTGTGTTGAGTATATATGCTCCTGTGTGATATGGCCAGCCTTACCTTTGATTTATATGCCAAAAGATGATTATTTGATTGACAGTTTGATATTTTTATTTTTCATAGGGATGTTCTTTCAATTAGGAAAAAATTGCAATATTATTGTTTAACATTTTTAATCATTATTGTAATTTTTTTTACTTGTGTCAAAAAAAAAAAATTTTCTTCTTATTTTCTTTCTAGAAAAATCTTATTGAAGCACTTGAATTACAGTTACAAAATTCTGCTTCAACTCTAGAAGGTGATGTTCCTTTATTTGTTCCTAAACCCGGAGTTGAACTCATTCATGCCCATGCAAAACTTTTTGAAGGTCAAATGAAAAATGCAGGTAAGAAAAAAATTATAAACAAGGCAAATAACAACGTCTAGAACGTCAGAAATAAATAACAGGAAAGCAGACAGCTGTTTCGGTAGCCTTTAGCGTACTGTCTTCAGTGCATGATGATAATGCCATCATGCACTGGCATGGAATAATTATAATCCCATGTCTTCCATTAATATTAAGAAAAAAATTAGTTTATAAATATTTTATAATTATTTAGTCATCTGTCCTAAAGTTTACTTATTTTGATTGGGAAAAAATTCTTAAGAGTTTTGTAAAAAAAAAAAAAACCCTCAAAGATAAAGTTGTAGTTTTTAAAACAATTAAAGTATCAGATTAAATACATTGTCAAAATGGGGAGAAAAAATAAATTTAAATATTTATTCCTAAAACAATAGTTTGGTCTTTTCTCTTTTCTTAGAAATAAAAAGTTTGTTATTTGATATTTCATCTTCTTATTTACCTAAGCATATGTGCAAACAATTCTACAGACATGTGAAAATTATTAGAATATCTTTGTATTTTTAATCTTCTTCTTTATTTATTACTGTGACAGGTTGTATTATTTCTTTCAATCAGCTGTTTTTGCATTGTTACCAATTTTTCATCTATTACCTTGAATAATGTGCAAACATTTTTATTTTTACCTAAATATATAAAGCTGAAAGTTTGCCATTGTATTTGTCTGGATTATTAGATTTTATCAAAAACTGGTATACTTATTAATCAGAACAGAATCTAAGTAACATTGTATTTTTTAGTTTAATCGAATAATTGATTCAAAAGATATTAAAAAAAAAAAAAAAACTCATTTTAACTTTAGTTTTTTATTTTTAATAATTTTAATGTGCAGACATTGTTTTAAAATAATTAAATTGGAGAAAAATTGTGCTGAAGAAATTGAACAGCTTTAACATAGAACCTCTTGGAGAAATTTAAAACTTGGCACCGAAGTAATTCAAACGTTTCTCGCCAAGATCTTTACTTATACAGTTGTAATAGCCATTTTTAATTCATTGCCAAAAGGATAAAAAAAAAAAAAAAAGATGCGCTTAAAGGCTCTACACCAAAGAAGTTTCAAGAAGTGAATATAGTAACTGACGCTAGAGAATAAAACACAGTTACTGCATGCTTTTGTATGGAAGAGAAAATTAAAATGAGTTCTGTTGTTTAGAAATTTTTATTAATGAATTCATCAACCGTGAATATTCATTTTAAGTAAATTGGAGTGTAGAGGTTGATATTTTTTATTTACCAACTATGTGAAAAATACCAGAGCCGGAAATCGAACCCAGGCACCTCCGCTTAACGCACGGATGCTCTACCACTGAGCTACCCTGGATGACAACCAGTTAGGCATTTCTCACATAATATTCGCTGGCGAAGTCACTGAGTCTGCAAACGCAGATATAACAGGTGAGACAATAATAATCGTAGCACAACTCCAATCTGAATAATATCATTTTTTTGGAATTCTAAAAATATTTATGGAAGTGAATACACAGACAGTCACACTTGTGGACCACAGTCATAAACACTGCTAAATTTTGCAAGAAATTGTTAAAATTATGCTCCAAACTATTCATGAAGAGTGAAAGATAAATTATATGAATAAGTAAAATAATTTCTTTTCGATTACTGCATGCTTTACTAAAATAAATTAATCAGTATTTGAAATTATTTTAATAATTTCCACATGTCTGTAATTTGAACCTGTTTAAATATATTTCATAAAATTATTCATAGGTACTTTCAAAAATTCATTTTTAATTGTGTGTATCATCCACAAAATTGTATATTTTGAAAGGGGGGGGGGAGTATCACTTAAATTTTAATTAGTTTCTTTTATTAGAGCTTCAAACATTACAGGTAATGTTTCTTATTGTGTTATGCAGTATGTGTGTTAATATTTGCTTTCATTTTCCACAAAATATAGTGAATTTATAAATTTAATAATACAAACGTGATTGTGTTCAGGTAATTTACCTGATTTCAGGTACTTATTTTCAATAGCAGAAATCCAGTTTTTCTGATTAAAAGACTGAAATGTCAATTTCATATGACTGCTAAACACAATTAAAATTAATATTTTTCATAATTCGAAGATTAGACCTCCCTGCAATAAATTATGTTGTCTCCCTATACAAAAACTTTTTATTGCTAAAATTTCAGGTATTTTTTCAAGAATTTGCAATCATCCCTGATAATATTTTATTGCAAACATTTCAGAAATATAAAAATGCTTTTATGTAAGGATAAATATTTGTTTATTTTTTCTTGGAAATAAAAAGAATACTGCTTTAAATACATTAAAAAAAAAAAAAAAAAAGGTGAATTTGTTTAAATATTGTTGCATTGAAAACTCATTTTTCACAATTTTGATTACTGATAGGCATATGGGGTAAATGCATCTCACATATTTTTAATATCAGTATTTAATACAGGTTTTTTAAAATAGTACCCTATTTGTGAATTTATAAAATAATTTGTGAACAAATCAAGTAAGTTTATGATAATTAATAATGCATCCGAACAATTAACCAAAATGCACAAAGCAGTTTATTTACTTTTAAAATACATTTTTTAAAATGAAACAGTTGTAAAATAATTATATATCTGGAGCGAGTAAATTCTAACATGCAAGGTAAGTAGGTATTTAGTTAGATATTTACTATTGTCTCCAGTAAATATTTAAGTCGAAGGTATTTATCATGTGTTTGATGTAGTAAAACTCATAGACATTTTCCGTGTGCAGCTGTATTGCAAAGAATTGAATTTGTGAAGGTGCTACTTTGCTGAAAGTTGATTTTGTGATGATGCCTCATTTTCAAAAATTGATTTTGTAAAAGTGATTCAAAACACTAAATTTTTTCTAGATTAATCTCTGAATATTGAAAATTTTAAGAGAATTAACAAAAAGTTTTTACAAAGTGAAATTCCAGAAAAAAAAAAAAAATAAAATAGTAGGTAAAATTATTTAAAAAGCAGGATGTCTACTGGTTATTAAAGTCCCTCGAATGTAATGAAATTGGAAAATAGGTCCCCAAAATCCCCAAAAAGTAACCGCAGAATTGCTTTTCTTTAGAAGTATTTGTTACCTAATACAATCTGCAAAATTTCTGAAAATTTGTATGATTAGAATTAGATTCTCTGGGATGCTTAGCAATTTATTTTCACACACCCCCTCCCCCTTTTTTTACAGGTTGTAACATGTCCTCAGCATCATTTGTGAGAAATTTTTTTTAGGCAATCCTTAAAAAGTCACCAAATAGACTATCAAATACTCAGTAGATACCCTGAGAAAAGTAGCTAGGTAAATAAATAAATAAATAAAAGAAAGAAGTAAATAAAAGATTTAGTTTAAAAAAGTTTAATAAGAGGTCCCCCCCCCCCCCCCACACACACACAATTGCTGATTATTGTTAGTGTTTAAGTATGCATATGTGTATTATTAATTTCAGGACTTAAATTTTTACTGTTGTATTTTTTATTTATTTATTTATTTTTTTTTCAAATTACAGAATTTAATTCTGATGCAAGTTTTGTAAAACAGTGCATTGATGTTTGGAATTTGTTAGTCTCCTTATGGGGTAAAGTTCGTGATATTGATGAAGTAAAAGGTAAATTTTTTTCTATATATTAATTTATTCTGTTAGTTGTTATTAATATTTTAGAATATAATAGTTAGTATTTAAAATTGTTTATCTTTTGTCATTGATATTAGGAATAATTGTTTCTGTATTTTTTATTTATTATTATTTTTTTTTTTTATATAGACGATTGTGTTAAAAAAAAAATATGTGAATAAAATTTTATTTTTTAACTGATTGATAAGAAGAGGAGGTAATAAAAATGTATACTATATGTTTTATGTGTTTTATAAAGCTTCACATCTATCAAATTAATTTTCTCCCTTCCCTAATTTTGTGGATTTTTGTTGCTCTGTATAAAAAGGATATCTCATTCGAAGTTTTTAAAATTCTGTTTTTTTAATTCTGCTGTTTGAACATGGCACCCTCTTTATCATAATAAGCAACTTCTTCGGGGAAAAAAAATCATTGAGTAAAATTAGTGTCTTAATTTTCAATCTTGAAAATAAATGTTTATTGAAAAACAAAACTCATTAAGATAAAAAGTGACATGCTTAGGGAATGAAATTAAAAGAAAACATAATAATAATAGTAAATCATTATCGAATGAAATATTTCTATAATACAAAGCAAAAAAAAATTCTACAAGGTTATATGGGAAATGAGAAACAATGAATCTGTTGGATGTGTGTAATTTTAACATATAAATTGACTTCTCTGCTAATGATTATGAACATTCACTTTAAAAACTTTGTAAGTTATTCGAAATTTGTGATTTTCTCAACATGGGAGAATAGAGCAAAATTTTGCATAAACATGTAATATGAGGATTACTTTTTACCTAACCAGCTTTAAAATATAATTTATGATGCTGGCTTGAACATCGTTGACAATGAATATTCTACTTTTAAACTTCGTAAATTGTTCAAAATTCATGATTTTTTAACATAGCAAAATAGGGCAATATTTCTCATAGATTTGCATTATGGGGATTAGTGAATTGCAAATACTACGGAGTTGCATGGAAACTGAAATATGAAACCGACTCTAGTGAAATTAGTTAGCAAATTAGAAAAAGGTATATGTATTGAAACAATGTTAGTGTAGCTTAAAAGGTAGGGCATATCATTCTGTGGCCAAGCCGTATGATCAGTAAAACTTCATTTTTCTTGAAAAGCGAATGTAGCATACCACATTCGTTTACATAATTATAAATTTATGAGAACAAGTATATGAATGAAAACTGAGCAGAATCCATCTATGCCAACTAGTTTTTTTTCTCTCAATACTTTTTTTCTTCCACTTTGAAACCTAGTTGGCATAGGTGGACTCCGCTCAATTCCCCATCATATATTTATTCTCATAAATTTCACTTACATTCGTTTTGAAAGAAATTAAGTTTACCAATCAAATCACTGGGCTGCTCTTCCTCTGCTTCGATACATTTACCATAACCTAATTTGTTGTTTAATTTTATTAAGGCAGTTTCACTTTTCCGTTTTCATCCAACTGCAGGTTTCAATTCAGTAAGCCTCAAAATAGAATGTTCATAATGTCTTAAATGATATTTAAAAAAATTTCCAACATTTTATGATTAAAATGATCCGTTACGATACATTTATGTGAAATTTCCAACAACTGACAAAGTTTTCATTTTAAAATGTTAAAAACAAATAGGGCTCTTCCCAGTGTCAAAAGTGTTATTTTAAAATTGGTCCGACCTCTCTGTGATTATTTGTTCTTGAGATATTACGTACACAAAACTACCAAACCAACACACTACCAAACTGGTACCCTGCAGACGAACATTCACTGGTTTTGTGATTTTCTCATTCCGATTCCTCACGCTTCAAAATATGTAAAAACATCAATAAAAAAAGGTCCAGAAATTTCATAATTACACAAATTCCTTATACTTATTACCTGTATGATGAGGCAACTAATAATTCTTTTTTATACTTTGTTATCAAAAATGTAAGCATGTTAAAATATAATTAATTAATTAAACCTATTAAAGCTCCATCCATACCTTTTATTATGGAGACGATGTAGGAGATTTCGGTGGCGGATCCGCCTCGTCCTCAGCAACCTCCTTCGTGGCTGGCGTTGATATCAAGTGCTGTTCTTTGTTTACTGTCTCATGTTCTTTTAAAAGGTGACGCTATTCTTGATTTAAACCTGCATGTGATTCGTGGCCATTACAAGAATCACGGTTACTTATAATTTCGATTGTTTTGCGATAAAATGCATATTCAGGGTTGTTAAAATTTGTGATTTTCATAGCTTTATTAAATTTTATGTCAATGTTATTGTTTTGGTGAATCTTGGTTAATGCAGTAGTTATTATTTCATATTTGATGTTGTTTATGTGTTCTTTGAGTCTAATGCTGATTTTTCTTTTAGAAACCCCAATATTATAGCAACCGGTATTGTGGTTAGGATGGTCAAATGGAATCTTGTATATGCCTGCAATTTCAAGGGGGGGGGGGAAACAGGATCTTTATCGCTACAAATTAATGGGTAAATACTGGGGTTAGGTTTAATGGGGCTATTTAAATTGTGTTTTTTAGGGGTGTTTTTAATTTTAATGGAGGCTCCTTGATCATAGGGTGTTGAAAAAGTAAATTTCGGGGGGGACTTTTTGATGGTTAAGAATAAAGTTGAGATTACGAATTCTTCTTCCTTTTTTTTTTTTTTTTTTTTTTTAACAATTTGTGTGCTAAGTTTTTATGGTAACCTGCTTTTATAGTTAGATTTTTGATATACTTAATTTAATTTTTTATATCTGTGGAATTATTACAAATTGAAAAAGTGTGATTTATGTAGGATTGTGTTGTGTTAATTTTGTATTTATAGGGAGTTCGGCTATAATTGCTAATTATTTCTTCACTAGAGATAGGTTTTCGGTAAACGGTGGTGTAAATGCTATTTTCAGAACTTTTTATTTTAACATCTAGGTGGTTTATTTCGTTATTATTTTCAGTTTCTCAGGTAAATTTTGTGCTATTGTCTAATTGGTTTAGGGTGTTAAGGATATCGTCTATTTTTTCATTTTTATGTATGACTGTGAAAATATCATCAACATGTCTTGTCCAGAAAATTATTTTGTTTTTTAGGGTTTTAAAGATGTTTTTTTCAAGGAGTCTTAATTTATATTCAGCAACTAAACCTGATATAGGGAATCCCATTGGGGACCCCTTTATTTTGCTTAAATATTTTATCATTAAATTTAAAATAGCTTTTGCGAAGGAGTAAGTTACTAGTAGCGATTAACGTGTTAGCAATTTGGTGTTTATATTTTTCTTTAAGGAAATTATTAATAATTTCGGATATTTCGTTATTGTCTATTGAGGGGTAAAGATTAACTATATCAAGGCTCATAAAATGGTAATCTTCCTGAATTTTTAAGTTTCTAATCCACTTGATAAAATCCTGTGTAGAATTTAAACTGTTATCTGAAGGGGGGAGAAGTCCGTGGTAAATATTAGTCATGTATTTTTCCAAAGCATTAGTGGATCCTTCTCTTTTATTAACTATTATAGATAGAACAGATTTATTTTATTTATTTATTTTTTTTTTTTTTTTGGGGGGGGGGGTTATGGTTTTTATATCGACAGAACATACAAGGATATTAGCGGCATGATTTTTAATAATATGAGGGGGGTAGTTATTGGGCCAATTTCCATTTTTTATGAGTTCATAGATTTTTTCTATTAATTTTTTATTTGGGTCATTTTTAGTTAAGGTCGTACCTATTTCTTGAATGGTTTCGGTCATTTTTTAAAAATGTAATCGGCTTTATTTAGAATTATGATTTTACAGATTTTATCTGTGAGGGTACATGTTATTTTATCATTATTTTTTAGATTTTTACTGGCTTTTATATCTGCACGGTTGATATTTTTGTTATTTAGGGTTTTGACTATTTCTTTTTTGAGCAGTATGCCTAATTTGATTTTTAGTGTGTGCAGGAACTTTGTTTATGGCAGCTTCAATTTTAGCTATTCTGTTGTTAAGATTAACTGGCTGTTCTAGGATAAGTTTTAATAAGTTTTTTATTATACTTTTTCCATTTTTTGAGATACAATTAAAAAGTCCATTAAAAAACGACTGTGACAAATCTTCCATTATATGTATATTATATGTACTTCTTTTTCTA
Organism: Salticus scenicus; assembly: GCA_963930645.1. NCBI lineage: Eukaryota > Metazoa > Arthropoda > Arachnida > Araneae > Salticidae > Salticus > Salticus scenicus. Next base: position 224,662,345 of record OZ005650.1, on the reverse strand, counting down.
TTACTCAATAAATATAAGTTTTGAGATCTGCATTCTATTTAAAAACTGTTTATACATTATTGAGTTCATTATTAGTTTAAGTTGATCCATCTTTAACTTATTCTTTTTAATTAGAAAAGTTAATCTTAAGAGCAAAGAAGTTTACCAACTCAAATATTTTTCTAGTTTTTGTTTTGCTGATGTTAAGAAATACAAGAGAAAAATAAGATGTATTAGCAATTGTTAACCTCATTGTGATTATTTTTTTAGATGTGTCTAGCTATGCAGTTCAGATGGCTAGAAGAGAAGCTGTATCATCTTGGCTTATTAAATCGTCGGAAGGCATTGTGACAAAAGCAATTACTAATCTTAGCCAGGTAGGTATTTTGATTAGTGTTTCTTCATTTCTGGAAATGTATCAAACATATACCAATTCAGTGGATTTTATTTTGTCTAGTGTCAGTGTCCTGGACATATTACAAAAAATGGGAAAATAACAACCCTGCATATGATATGTTTTCTTCTTTTTATTTAAAGATTCTGTTAACTTTGTGCAGAATAAGGTACAGCTTATGCTGTACTTTAATTCTGTGAATAAATCAATAAAATTGAAAGTCATATTTAAAAAGATAGCATCAATGTAAAAATGTTTTTTTTTCTGCTGAAAATGAAGTCAACAAGAAATTTAACGATTTTTTTAATACTTTTTATATATTATTGTAACCTTAATTTTTCTGTTTATTGAGCATTCTCCCCCCCACCACCATATCCTCTTCTCCCAAGACAGTATATATTTTCTGTGTTAAATATGTAAGTGTAGCTTTTATACTTTTAAACTAAATGATTTTAAAGTTTTTTTTTTTTTTTTTTTTTGGGGGGGGGGGGGGGGGGGTAGAGTAAAAAAAAATCATGTTCTTATGTAATATATTTTTTACAAATTTTATTTCAAAGTTGAAAATCGGCTTCTAACATTTAATGACATTTAATGTTTTACATTATGATCCATTAGAAGATTATATTTTTCGTTTACTAACATCATATAGGAATCAAATAAATTTTCAATAAGAAAGGTTTTCAAATCTAAAAACAACTTGTCTTGTCAATAAGCATAGAAATTTCCTAAAATTTATTTATTTAATATTATTATTATATTATTGTGCTTTTTTAATCACAATTTAATGATTCCTTTTCTAGGATAATTATCTCGGTAAAATATTTCTATATTTGACTTCTCTTCGCATTTCTGATGCTGTCAAACTTGCTCAACAACATCAAGATTATCGCATGTCTCTGCTATTATCTCAAGCTGAAAGCACCACGATCGTACGTAAATGGTTATGCAACCAACTTTTAAATTGGGAACAGAATGGAGTATGTTAATCTTTATTTATATATTTATTCATTTCTTTTTGTTCTTTTGTGTAGATTTTATATTTGTTTTTTTTTTTTTTTTGAAAATATTTTCCTCAGTTTTTGAAGTGAAAGCTTCTTTAATATATATATTTAACTAATTTTTTGCTTTTCTGTAAAGTTTTATATTAAATCCTTTAACTAGAATTTTTTTTTTTTTCCCATAAAAAGAAACATATTTCTTTATACAAATTAGAAAAATGTGTACATGTGAGAAGCATCTAATAATAAAAATCAACTTTTCTACCCCTAAAATATATATGTACATATGTACACAGTAAACTTAGCAATTATCTCCATTGCAGTTTGTGATGAAATTTGTATATCTCATTTTGGCAACCTATATATTTCATGACTGTCCTGGCAACACTGTGTGTTGTTTACTTTGGATATTATAATGTAACGTGAGTGATGTAGCATCTTCGCAGTTGATTAAATTTATATTTTCGTTTAGTCTTAAATCATGTTATTTTATGTCAATTTAATCAACTGAGAAACAAAATAATCTTTGAACAATTCACTCTTAATGGTAACATGGAACAATTACTGAAACTGGACAAATTCAATGTGCATCCCATGTGTGCAAATGCCGAAGGAAAATGGCAGTATTGGAAAAAAACATTTATCAACTTTTAGGATGGGATTTCTGATTTTACAGAGGCATATAAACTGCCACTTTTGTGCAGTTATGTATCTTTTGATGTATATCAGTACATCAGTTACTCCATAAATTATACCGATGCTATCACTGTGCTTGACTCTTTGTACATAAAGAAATGTAATGAAATTTTTACCAAACATTGCCTAACATCCAGAACTCAGCAAATGGGCAAATCTGTTAGCGAGTATTTGCAATTACTTAAGCAAATGAGCAAGGACTGTAATTTGAAAGCTGTTTCTGCAGAGGAATACAAAAATGAATATATCAAAGATGCTTTTACAAGCGGGCTGTGATGCCCTTGTATTCGCCAAAGGCTATTAGAAAACTTATCTATTGCATTAAATGGAGTTTTTGAACAAGCCAGAACTTTAGAACTAGTTAAATTGCATCCAGCTTCTTACCTCACACCAAATCCTACTCCTACAGCTGCAGTTGACCATGAAGTAAACCGAGTGGAAGATACAATTTCCATGACGGCTGCAGCTACTTCACCCAGAATAGAGAAGTGCTATTTTTGTGGAAGTGACCATCATCTTAGTTCCTCATGCCCAGCCAGAGATGCTTCTTGCAGGAAATATGGAAAAAAAGGGCACTATCAACGTGTTTGCAGATCTAGACCAGAGAGAAATGTTGTGAATGCTGTCGCTTCTGCAGTTACCTTAGCATTAGTTTCAGGGGCTACACATTGCCTTCAGAAATCTATAATCAAAGAAAAAGTAAATGGGATCGAACTTGATGCTTTAATTGACATTGGAAGCACCTTGAGTTTCGTAAATCAGACTCACGTGCCTAAGTGTAGTATTCCAGTTAAACCGTGTTTTGGAAAGAAATTGTTGGCCAATTCTTCCATGACTTCCGATATTGTTGGGTGTGTGATGTTAAAAACATCACTTCTTTCTAAATTTTAAATAAGATCGTTTTTCTGCACCTAAATGCATTGTATCTCTTAGCTGGCTCAACTCACCCTGTAATGTTTGCTTTACTGCAATATACATACGGGAGAAAAATTGGTTCTTCATTTCTAGTGGTGATGTCATCTCACACCATTCTGAGAACCAATAGGGTGATGTTCTGACCCCCCTTTCTGTTATCGCGGCGATTTTCAATTCAGTTGAGTTTGAGCAGCACTCTAGAGAGGAGCATGGGTAAGAAAGGTTTGTTTATGTTCTGTTTTTAAAGGACTTTGACCATTTTATGATTGGAGAGGGAGTGCCTACTTCCTAACAATATATGAATATCAGAGATTCAATTGCTACATATTTAAACTTTTAAAACATCTATATTTTATGTCATGTTTAATTTGGATTTACTAGTGTTGATTTGAAAATAAAGAATGGAATTCTGATGCAATAGTATAGATTTCTGATTTATGTAAATTTGTTCTGCATTTTTCCTTTTCACAGCCTTATAGCAATTAAGTGAATACATTCCTCTTTTCTCTTATGCAAAAGAAAAATAGTTTGGATATATTTGACTACTTGACCAAAAGAACAAAAAGGTTTAGCGGTCACAACGTAATATTATGATCATGTACGCCATGAGGTTTTTGATCCTCAGTAATTGACTTCTATTGATAATTAAAATTAAAAATATTAATAAAATAAATTAAAAATATAAAAATATTAAAGCAAATGAATAATTTCCACCACAGGGTGTTGTCAAGTAAATTTGAAGCTGAAGAACTGCTCTTATAATGATGTCGAATTGTTGATCATGAAGGACTTATGTACAGATGTATTTGCATGCTCAGGTCATGCACAGGTATATATCACTGTGCAACAGGTATATATCACATGCACAAATATATCATGCACAGGTCATGATATATTTGCAGCTCATTCTTCTGTGGAAATTGAGTTCAATGGTGACAGACCACCTCTTACTATTTGCTCCTTAGCTGTTGTGCAAGTACCACCTGTCTCATTATTTGCAAACTCCAGATTGTATGCCCGTAATCACAAAATCAAGATGCTATACAGATGAAGATAATCATTTTATTACTGTAGAAATACATAAACTATTAAAAGAAGGTGATAACCCTTTCCGACCCAGGCCGTACAATCGTGCAGGTTAAACATCCACTTACATTTTTGCATCTGGAACAGTCGTATGTAATAAAATCAGGAAATGAACGATCAAGCTAATTAGTAGAAAGTGTAAAGTACAATTTTCAATCAACAAATGTCTGTAATAGTCCATATTTTTCTTTTAGTTTGCAAAAACAGAAGAATGTAATGTGTTAAGGTAAAAATGTTTTGGGTCGGAAAGGGTTATATAGCCAAGTAATTTACCTTGGTGTGCTCAGGCTTTTGTCGTTAAAGGAACCAATCACAAACCTCGAATGGTTATTGACTGTTCTCAAACCATTAATAAATTTACTATGCTTGATGTGTACTCTCTTCCAAACATTGAAGAAATAATCTCCAAAGTATCTAAAAACAAAATATTTAGTACAGTAGATCTCAAAAGTGCTTACCATCAGTTATCTATTCTAAAATCTCCTTATATCTATTCTAAAATCTGAAAGGCATTATACAGCATTTCAGGCTTGTGGGAAGCTATATCAATTTCTACGAGTTCCATTTGGTGTCGCCTATGGAGTGGCCTGCTTTCAGAGAGTCATTGATAAAATAATACAAGATGAAGGATTGAGAGGCATGTGTCTATATCTCGATAATGTTACAGTCTGTGGGAGGGATCAAAATGAGCTTGACCACAACTTAGAGAAATTCTTAGATGTTGCAGAAAAATACAACTTAACATTAAATGAGGATAAATGCATTTTCTCAACTAGGACTGTGCAACTGTTGGGGTATACGATCGAAATCAAAACTATCAAACCAAGTCCTGAACGCCTTAAGCCCTTAATGGAAATACTTATTCCTAAAAAATTGCATCCTTACAATGTGCCTTGGGCATGTTCGCTCACTACTGTAGATGGATTGGAGGTCTGCACGGGCCGAAAGTTTGAGGCCCGGGCCCGGCCAGTTTATTTTTTAACAGTGTGTGGCCCGGCCTGGACAAAAAGCTATAAAATCAGGCCCTACCCGGCCCGATAAAAAAATATGTGAAAGAAAAAAAAAAAAAAAAAAAATGCATGCCTTTCTATGAAAAAGATTTTTACTGTGTGTTTTGCAGAGGTTTTATATAACCAACCAATAGTACGTTCTTTAACAAAACTGCTGAACTTTTTACAAGATAATTATATGTAAACAGAAATTCATTATTATAGACAAGGCACTAAGACAAACAGAAAGTCAAATCGAAAATATTAGCATTCATCAAACAATATAGAAAGGTATTTAAAATGGTTAATACTACTAAAAATGCACTTTCAACCATTTCCTCTTATATACCGTAATGCATCCGAATCTTTCATGTGATTCGGTAAACAAAACTTTAATGTTAATCCAACCATATTCAATAGAAAAGTTGCTTTTGCCCAAGATAAAAATGATGCTACTTTCATTCACTGGAGAAAAGAAAAAGGAGCCTCAGAGAAAAAGTTACAGCGGAAGGATTTTTATAGCCTTCATACCACCTAAAGTCAACAGATCATAGGAAACAAAGCCTTACACACAGTAATATATCTAATTTCTTTTATTATGTACATGTATGCAAACTGGTAGTAACATGCATACTATTTTGAATAGGAAATCATCCAGTATTACTTTAAATAAAATATTAATTTGAGGCATACTAAAAATATTTGCAAAAAATCAGATTTGGAACATACAGACTGATAGACAATTAAATTGAAGTTACAGACATATTTTAACAAAATAATTGTGACATACCAGCCTTTAAAATTAAGTAAAATAAATGACTGAAGAAATGTTTTATCATTTTCCTTTTTCGTTGATTAATGAGGAAACCAGAAAAAGATTCGGGCCAACACGGCCCGGAGAAAATTTCATTCAGGCCCGGCCTGAGTATACACAGAAAAACTGAGCCCAAGCCCGGCCCGTGCAGACCTCTAAGATAGATACCCAATTTTTTAGAGAAGATACATCCTCTGTTATCTAAAAAGCAGTTCCTTCTACCAAAAGGGGCTGTGTTAGCTTCTCATTCTTTAAAAACCGATGTAGCGAATGCCACATTAGCAGCTATAGAAGATAATATACCATTTTGTGTAGAGACAGATGTTTCTGATTTCGCTATAAGCATAACATTTAGCCAAGCTGGGTGTCCCATTGCATTCTTCTCGAGAACATTGAACAACTCAGAATAGAAGCATTCCTCCATTGAGAAAACTTATGCCATCATTGAAGCCTTGGGCCATTGGCAACACTACCTTGTTGGTTGGCATTTTGAAGTTTTCACGGACCAATAGTCTGTCTCTTTCATGTTCAATCAGCATCACAATAGTAAAGTAAAAAATGAAAAGATTATGTGCTAGAAGCTGGAACTAGCTTGCTTTAAATTTGATATCATTTACTGTCCTGGAAAGAAGAACTTTACAGCTGATACATTATCGAGAGTAACTGCTGCAACTGGTTCAATACCTGACATCAGTGAGTTGCACTGTGCGCTATGCCATCCAGAAATCATACACATGTATCACTGGGCTCGCAGGAAGGGATGGCCTTTTATTTGGACCTACCCTTTTATTTGGACGACGTTAAGAAAATCACTAATTCCTGTACAATATGCCTAGAACTAAAACCTAGATTTGCAAAGACTAACATAATATTGATCAAGGCGACCTCATCATTCAAAAGCATGAATATCAACTTTGAAGGATCTCTTCCCACTACTACCAAAAATCTTTACCTCTTAACTGTGGTTGATGAGTTCTCAAGATTCCCTTTTGCCATCCCTTGCTCGAATACTTCTGCTTCCACAATCATAACTTATCTCCAGAACAATTTCTCAGTCTTTGGAATGCCTACATATATACACTCTGATAGAGGACTTGTCTTTATGCCAAAAGAACTAAAATCTTTTTTAAATTCCCAAGGAATTGCAACCAGCCAAACGACTCCTTATAACCCACAAGGAAATGGTCAAGTTGAATGCTATAATGGAATAATCTGAAAGACCATTCTACTTGCTTTAAAGTGAAAAAAATGGAACAATGGGAGGTTAGCACTGCAATCTGTGCTACACTCCATACATTCTCTGTTGTGCACCACTACAAATGCTACACCTCATGAGCGAATATTCTTACATCTCAGAAGGTCGTACAATGGTTGTGCTATTCCCATTTGACTGACTCAACTTGGCCCTGTACTTATGAAGAATCATGTGCGGAATAGTAAATATGAACCTTTGGTGCAAGTTGTCGACTTAATTGAAGCCAATCCTGATTATGCGCATGTGAAGCTTCCATATGGAAGATAAATGACTGTATCAACACACCATTTTGCTCCTGAAGAATTCCAGATGCATGATAACAATTGTGATGAAAGTGTTCAACTTCAACAAAACTCAAAGCAAAAGGAAGACTCGGTAGCCCTGTCTGATGATACTGCAGAAGGGCAGCATGACAGCATATCACGACGACTTGTTCGACTCCGACAACCTCCTGCCTACCTAAAGAAGTATGTTAGGGATTAAATACTTAATATTCTGTTTAGAGGCTAAAAATTAAAAGGGGGGTGAATGTGATGAAATTTGTATACCTCATTTTGGCAACTTATATATTTCATGACTGTTCTGGCAACAGTGTGTGTTGTTTACTTTGGATATTATAATGTAACGTGAATGATGTAGCATCTTCTCATTTGATTAAAGTTATAATCATCGTTTAGTCTTAAATCATGTTATTTTATGTTACAGTTTATCTGCAAATGCAGGTGTCCCAACAAAAAAATTAACCAGATTCTCATTTGTAGGGATTTGTCCCTACATGCAGGGATTTTTAACAGTTTTCTTCAGCATGTGTGAGCGGAGTAGGGACTTTTTGGATGTACCCTTTCTTTTCAGAACATTCTCAGGATATCCTGAGGATGAAAGTATGGTTTCCGGACATCATCAGCACTAAAATAAGGACTTTTATCATCAGTGTAGGGACATGGCAAAATTTGAGTTGGCAACACTGCACAGTTTATTCCATGATTCTGTGCAAAGCAGATTATTAATTTCTGTTATCCTCTCATTCAATGAAAGGGTTAGCTGAGTGTAAGTAGAAGGATTCATAAACGACACGAACTGTATAGAATTTGATGAGTGTAAGACTCATAGGGACTCTCTCTCTCACACACACAAAAAGAAAAAAAAATTCTTTGACTCATGAGCTTTGAAGTTCATTACCATCTAAACACCTTAATTGATTTATGTTGCAGGTGACAATTAAATGATCTGTATCAGTTTTTGAGGAAGCAGAATGTAAAGAAATACAGGAACGCAAAGAAATATTCTATATCACCATGACCTACAAGCTTGAAATTATTTGAAATGTACTAGTGCAATGGTCTGCAAACTGCAACTCGCAAGCCACATGTGGCTCTTTGGTCCCTTGATTATGGCTCTTGCACAAAATATTATGTGAGGATGCACACATAAAATGTGATTAAAATTTCATAGAAGATAAAACCATGAATTTAAAATTGAATAATCGAGACTTTCATGTTTATTCAAAACTAAAATGGCCTCCTGACTTGTCTTTTGCAAGAAAAAATTGGCTAGTAACAAGAAATCAAATTTGGACTAACACTTTACAACTAAATTCGTGTCATTTAGCACTAAATATCCTATCAGTGATGCAAGGAAGAAAGCAGTTGACGAGCTTCAGAAGAGTCAAGAAAAATCAAATTCTTTATTTAATTACTGGATATAATATTCCAACAATATTAATATTGCAAGTTTTGTGGTTGGTCAAGTGATTGATATGGAAAGTATAATATATACAGATGGCGAATACATAAAGTGGTATTTTATAAATGTCTTGGAACTTGGGATTTTAAGAACAAAGTAAATTTTCTAAAAAAATTAAAATTTGCTGCTGTCTTCTAAAACTGTGAAAGACAGAACAGTCAGAATATTTTCGAGTAGAACTAAGCAGCAAGTTGAAGATCTTAAATTTGTTTCAATTTTATCAATAGTAGTTGACAAAGCTTGGGACTTAAATGATGCAGCGTAAATTTCCTTTTTTGAACAATTTATTTCACCTACAGGTCCTAAAGAATATTTACGATTCTATCAAAGCTCAAATGCATTGATAGGATATAGTAAATTCTATGATTGAGTACTTTCAAAAACATAATATTACACTCAATAAATTTGCCTCAATTTCAACAATGGGGAAATTGCACATTTTTCATTTTGACTTGTAAATGATAGAGCATGAAAATACAAACATTTTGATACCATTTTTATGCATATTTGAAAACCGGATGCTTTAATAAATTAACTTTAAAAGACGTAGTTCTCATGTTGGCGGGAAAACGCTGCGTCACGTGATGAAACCTATCGTGACGTCACTATCCATGAAATGAACTGCCGGCTGAATTTCTCCCTCTTGTATTGTAAAGAAAAATCGTGCATTCAGCGAAATTTTGTATTCTTTCTTTAAAAAAAAAAATATTAAAACTATTTGAACTCATTAAACATCACTTCATTCTATAAATGACACCAAGTTTCAATGATATTTTTTTGTACTCGCCTGCTGTTATTAATCCAAATTAAACTACAATCGAAATAATAGTTGATCAATAGAATTTTCTTAAAGAATGTTTTTAGTATGCTATGCCAAAGATGTATCTTTTAAATACTTGTTTTGTTTCACTTTATTATGTTTTATAGATTTATTATTATTTTATTATTATTATAGACTGAGTACAGAAATAAAATATTGGGATTGAGTAATAATATTTAACTGAATAATATGCATATTTTCATTGCTTAAATAATCTAGAATAGTTTATGCTAAATTAACCTAAATTAGATTACTTTTATAATTATGAGATGCCAGTATATCTGTATATATATATATATAATTTTTTAATACATTTCAATATTATAACTTAACAATATTTCTATTAAAATAGCAGCTGAAGATTGTGAATAATTAAAAACATTATAGTGATGCAGTTTGAGAAATTGAAAAGTATTTAAGGAAAATTACATGCGCTTATCATTCTAAATATATAAATAAAATTAAAAGAAGGTCTCCGTACAAAAATATTAATATTATTTATATATGTATATATATATAGAAACGCGTTTAGTTATTTTTATAATGTAATTACTTTTTTATTTGGAAAAATTTAAAAATAGAAAGAAAAGATTAATAGAGATAGAAAGTAATAATAATAACAACATTTAGCAATAGGAAAGATATAAAGTACTTTAAAATAAAATAAACACATGAAATATATGTTAAATGTAATAATACCTTATAAGTTATACATGATCTAGTTATAAATATGAATGGTATTAAATAATTAATTAAAAATTTGCAGTAAATTTCAGCAATCAAACGCAATATATACACTGGTGGACAATTGCTAAGGACGGATGACAATAACTAAGCTATTGTCATTCGTCCTTAGCAATTGTCCACCAGTGTATATATATATATATATATATATATATATATATTAAATTCATTTATCAATGAAGCCTTAATGTGAAATCCAAATATGTTCAGAAGTTTAGAATATATCAGGGGTCGACCCAGGTAAAAACTGGGACCCATTTGCTTCCCCTTCACAAAATCCAAATATCTAAAATGGGCCCCTTTAGAAAATACAAATCCATAAAATGGGTCTCTTCACAAAATTCAGATTCATAACAACAGGCCTTTCTCAAGATTTATTTTTAAAAAGATGATGATTTTGTAAAAGTTTTCTACGTTAACAATATTATTTTTAATGAGTGTGTATACTTGGCTCAGTAATATGCTGTTAACTTGATAATGAACATTAGATAGAGTAACTTCTTAAGTGAAAGGTTTCGTGTGATAATTCTTTTTATCACAAGAAGAAATAAATTTTCACAAAATTATTTTGTTTTTCACAAAAAAAAAAAAAAAAAAAAAAAAAAAAAAATTGTCTTTCACAAAAATGAGTCCCAAAAGTAAACCTGGAATAACCCTTGCATATACTATAATTGACGGTCTTCGCCTGCTTCGCTGGTCGCTAAATTTAATAAATTAACAAAAAAAAAAAAAAAAACTTTTATTTCTTTTATATCATTCTATATAAACAAAAAATAAATAAATAGATAATTAAAAAATAAATTCATTGAAATCGCTCTTAACATCGTTTTGGTTATTCGCAGCCTGCGACAACTTCTTTCCCCCCAGTGTACCCTGCTTTTTTGGATCTGGGTTCTTATTGCCCGCAGCAATGTCTTTCGTGGGCACTTCAATTTGTGTACATATCAGGAAGCGAAAGCTGCTATTCAAAAACTAAGATTTTAAGGATAGCTGTATCTCAGCATCTATTAAATATACTTTAATTTTGACACCATGTACTTTATTGCAATAACTTTTTCTGCTATATTACCATTTCATTTCGATTAGTACAATAAATAAATAAATAACAAAATATTTTCTTTTCAAAGGCATTAAATAAATAATAAATAAGTTTTTATTAAATTTAAATTTTAATAAGACTAATCCTTTATGCGATATTAACATTTTCCCGATAAAAACATTTAATTATATTTTCCTTTTGAAATGAATTAATTGAATAAATAAATAGTTGTGTAACAGCCGTTGCTAATGTAAACAACGTAGAACAATATAATTCAAATAAATTTAAGAAAATTAAATGGAAAAATAAATGGATAAAATTGATATATATATATATATATATATATATATAAATTACTTAAAAAATTATAAAAAGTAAACTTTTTTTTTTTTTTAAATAAAATAAAAATAATAAATAAATAATGCAATTTGAATATAACATTTTTTTTTGGTTGCAAAAACATGAAGTAAATATTAAATACATAATTAATGACTGCTCTATAAAATAATCATATATAATTTATAAAATAACATAATTAAAAAAGTCTGGTTAAAAAAAAAAATAATAGTAATAAAATATATAATCAGTAAAATGTATTTTTATGTACTATGAAATTTTAATGAATATTTTAATTATAATTAAATCTTTAAGCATACATTATGAAAAAAGAAATATTCTCACATACAAGCATCTAAAAAATTAGAGAAATGTAAAAAAATACTACTAATATATTAAAGCAATGCTAAAATTCTATTATGAAGACGTTTATAATTTTCAAAATATGAATACAGAACAAATCTAGATCGTTTAGCTTTAGCTACTCTTATATTTATGCGCTAATAAAATCGAGGTTTCTTCTCAAAAATGAAAATATGGAAAGAGCATCTATTTTTGGAACATTATCCGATTGCTCTTTTACAAATCCAAAATCGACATTATACAAATAAAAATAGAAATATATATATATATATATATATATAAGATATAAGATATAGTATAGTTATGGAAGGTTTAAGTTATTTCTTACAAAAGGTAAAAATTTTAAGAATAAACTATAAAATACAGATTAGAATAGAACGAACGAAAAGAATAGCAAGCGGTAAAAGAGTGTAAACATTCACACTTCGTGTACTGTGACGTCAATCCCCTCACGGAGCGTTTTCGGATCACGTGGTTTTGTTTTGGTTTTTAGCGATTTTAAAACGTTAATTAAAAGTTAATTTGAAATAATTTTACGATTTTAATTGGATTTTTCGGATTCCCAAGATTGATTTTATCGATTACAATTAAAAGAAATTGTTTTTCCTTCCGTGTGCAACTTCCCCATTGGGGCGAAAAGTATGACTGACCGATGTAAGAAGCAGGTTTGTTGCAAAGATTTTTACAAATTTAATTTACAAAGATTTCTTTAGATTATGCCTAAAAAAAACTGTCGTACAGCCATTTAATTGGAGTGATGTCAATTAACTGTAATTATACTTCTAGTTTGACAATGCCGACATTTTAAATTTCTTTTATGGCGTGTTGAATTCAGCATTACTGTAAAAGAAAACATAACAGTCCTTGTATCCTAAATGAAAAGATACAGAGACTGTATTTGTAAAATAAGTAGAAGGATTCTTATATTTTGTGTTATATTTAGAGTATAATTTTGATTTATTTGATTTTTTTATGGTCTCTTTAACAATGAAACAAAATGTGGTTCAATAACTGTTATCTAAAAATACTTTCAAGCGTATGGACATAAAGCTGCCATTCAAATAAACATTTCCTTGCGCCGAAAATTTTTACAGTGTAGCTCAATCAAATTGAGAACATGTTTAGCAAAGTTTGGCTTAAAAATTCCCTAATAATGTTAATAATAATGAACCAACCTATATAAATCAAGTTAAAACTTTTTGGCTCTCACAAGAAATTTTAATCATTGTACTGTTGACATTTGGCTCTGCCGAATAATAAGTTTGCTGACCACTGTGCTATTGTATAAACTGTACATTTGATTAAGAGAAAATTGGGTAGGCATATTATAGATTATGTCATAAAAACTATAGAAATTTTTTATGAGTGTAGGACTTAGTTTTTTTGTAGGGATACAAAACAGAATTCTTGTATATTGTTGTCTCAAATTAGTTGAAGTTAGTTTTAATGATGTTAAACTTAACTGTCATTTATGCAGTTATACAAATTTATGAAAGCTTGCAAAGCAATTTGATGTATCTTGAATATTGATTTTATTTGCTTGTATTTATTTATTTTCCTGCATATTGTTTTCTTGTAACTCATACTTATTTGATTGAATTACCACCTATTTTAAATGCTTATATATATTTTTTTGCAGGCTTATAAATTTATAAAGCCTGAGAGGATTGTATTATATGCTCTTTTAGCTGGTTTGTTACTATGGGAAAATGTGTATGAAACTATCAACTGCTGTAAAAATCTTGATTGGAAGCAAGCATTAGCTCTTCATTTATGGTAATAATTATGAATTCCAACATTGTGTGTTGTATTTTAATTTTTTTTTTTCTTTTTTATTGTCGACAAAATATTTTTTGATTATATAATTTATTTTCTCTATTAGGTATCATTGTGAACCAAATGCAGGCATTCAGATTGCTGTATCAGAATATGATAAATCTTTTCAGGTATTGGGCTTTACTCATATGTTCAACATTAAAAGAGTCAAATTTTAAATTGGAAACCTTACTTTATAGCTTCATTGGGGGATTTTGACCTTAGTATCCGCTTTCGCAAGGGAATCCCCTCCATCGTCAGCACAGTCTCGGTGGTCGGTGATGCTGCTCAGATTCTCTGTCTAAAGCAGCTACACAAAGTCAAAGTCCATCATTGAAGCTATAAAGTAAGGTTTCCAATTTAAATTTAGTTAAATTATGCTTCAGTTAAATTTGAATTTTTTAAATTATAAAAGTATTGTTAAAACAAAATTTTGAGCACCATATTATATACATCTATCTGTGTAAAGTGAATTCCAATTAACTTGCCCATTACATTTTTAAAAGTAAATTCTATATACCAGTCTAAATTATCAAATTTATAAATATAAATACTTATATATTTGTAAAATATTAATATTAACATATTATTATCAATTAGGGTCAGGGTTGTAGTGATTTAAATCAATTGATTTAAATCGCTGATTTAAATTAATTGATTTTTTTTTGAGAAAAAAAATCACTGATTTAAATCACTTATTTTAAATATCAAAGTTATTGGCTTTAATGGAATGTAATTGATTATCTAACTTTAAAAAATGAGATATTTAATTATTTCTTATGTAAATTTAAAAATACAATTCATAAAATATAACAAAATATTTCATTAGACGAGCTAATATTTCTCATTTCTTGACTTTAGATTCATCTCTACAAAGCAACATTAATAAACACAAAAATAAGTTATATCTTAACTTTCTTAATTATTTATAAATTTTATTATTTATTATATTTTAACCTGTTAATGCCTGAATTAATTTTGAAAATATATTTTGATGAATATTTCAATTTTAAACTAATATGGACAACTGAGAATGAAATATTTTAAATTAAAAAAACTCTTCTAATAGTTTTAAATTAACAATCTATCCTCATTTGAGGATATTTAGTGTTCTTGCAAAAAAACTTTGAGATAACAGAGTAATTTCCTATTATATGCTGACAAAGACCTCGAAAGTAAAGTATTATAATATATATTATTATTCAACTTCATTTAAGTTAGTATATCTGTGCAAAAAGCAAATATATGTGCGACGAATGAAAAATCATAAAATAACTATCCGAATTACGAAATAGTAATTAATAGTAGACACATAAAACTCTCTGGGATCATTCAGAGTGATGCTATAAACTGTCACAAAAAAGAAATCATTCCAACAAACCCTCAAAAATATACATGCCATTTTATTAGCTGTCCTCAAATGAGGACGCTGGGCGTTAATGGGTTAATTATTTATACAAGTACAGTCTTATGACTGGTGTATGAATTGTAAATATTTAATTTGTGTATATTTCATTGAATAATATATATATATATATTTTTTTTCTAGTTCGCCTTTGCCCACCTAGTGGTTGATATTTCAAAAAGAAAATATTTCCTTGTTTATTTAGCTCTCATACCAGTTTATGTCATTTAACATTGGCTCATATGATATTTAAAAATAATAGCATAGTTTACAGTGTACTGTTTAAAAAGCCCTGAAGGCTTCAAAAAGTTTTTAAAAAATAATAACCTTTTAATTTAACTACATATAATCAGTTAAATACAATTCGAGGCTGTTGTCACTGCTTGTTTTAATGAATTGTACCCACTAAATGTAGGAAAAAGATTTTTTAAAAAAAGTGGAAGTATTAAAATGGTAATGAAAAAATGAATTTTGTTAATGGGTAAAGTGTGAAAAAACTTTTTTGATTAAAATGATATTTGTTAAACCTAAGTAAGAATTTTTTAGGATATAATAATTTTTTTTTTTTTATCTTCCCTAATTCCTTATTATTTTTTTTTTTTTTATTATTAGAAACTATGAGTAAAGTTTTCTTTCTCTTAATACATTGCTTCAGTTATATGTTACATTTCCTATTAAATTATCCTTTTCGAAAATTATTTTATGTGTTCAATACAGTGGGTAAGATTTTGCTTTATTTCAATACGTTATCATAGCTACAAAGTCGAAGTCTGAAGTTGAGTGGCTCATACTACCTATCGTATAGCAAAAATCTGGGACTTATAATATTGTCTATGTATATTGAAATTGAAGGTTGAATAAAACATAAAAGGCAATATCGACCTTAGTTTCTTAAAAAATATGGATGAGGAAATATGGTTGAAGTAGTACGGCGTCAACCAGGCTCTTGTGATAATAATCGCTGTGAAGCACGCGATACGATGTAAAATAAAGAAATTAAACACCTTACCAGAAATCTGGAGAGAAAGAGACAGAAATCACTGAAGTAGAACATCTTTTTATTAGAAGGCCAATCTCAGGGACCACATGACGGATCTCTGTCTACCTTCACCACTCTTCCTTCTGGTTGCATTCCGGGGGTATCGTAACACATCCTCGTGATCTGTTTTCATCGGCGAGGTCATTATTAATAATCCAGGAAACACGTTACCATCCGTTCTAGCAATTAACATTGAATGGATCTATGAAATTATTTCTCGGAATTTAGTTCTTATTAATGATATATTAATCTTAGAAGTATTAGCAAACCCATGCGGCAAAATGCCGTGGAACGTGTGTGGCGCGCGCGAGCACATGACCACACACACATGTTACCTTCTCTGGATCCCTATAGCAAGTCTTCTGCGAGTCAGAACTTCCCGGCAGACGCTAACCAGCTTCCCAAAACGTCACGGCGTTGCTCAGCCAATCGGAGCGAGCGCTCGCGAGAGGGAAGGTTGAAACCTGTACATTACTGGGAAGATAGGAGGGTCCGGTAAGGAAGAACCGAGAGAGAATTTTGAGCGTTGCTGTGAAGCAAACGTACAGGGGTAAAACGGGAGGATAATGAAACTTAATGAAATTTAGCTTGAATCTTAAATAATAGATTGATTTTGATAAACTTAATGAAAAAGTGATTAATATTAAATAAACACGATGTCGTGCTTCACAACACTACCACATTTATGATTGCTATAAAATTACTTCCTATTGTGAAGATACTATGTTGAATAAAAATGTTGGTAATAAATGCCTACATGGATATTTTCTATAGAAATAGAATATTATTTATATTTTTATAATTTAAGTAAAATGATTGATAGTGTGAATATTGTGCATATATATACACACACATACACGTACTAAAATACAAATGTTGTACAATAATGTATGAATACATAATAAAAATCATTAAAATCAAATAAATCTTGATTTAAATAAAAAAAATCGATTTAAAAAATAAATAAATAAATAAATAAAAATAAAAATCAACAACCCTGATTAGGTACATAAATTATTTGTGTATTATTTAGAATTGCATTTATTATAAATGATAAAACCAAGTTTATTATGCTGATGAGCCATAGTGCACAAAAATTGATCATAGTGTCAACCCCAGAACACCAAAGTTATGATGTTGAGTATTATATTCTTAGTTAGTTCATTTGTTCATTGATCTGTACCTTTTGCCAACCCCAGAACACCAAAGTTATGATGTTGAGTATTATATTCTTAGTTAGTTCATTTGTTCATTGATCTGTACCTTTTAGGTTTTCTAAAATAGTCAATTTTAGGTCTTAAAGCAAGTGTCTCCAAAAAAAAAAAAAAAAAAAAAAAAAAACTTTTTTTTTTTTTTTTTTTTACTTAAAGATATAAATTAAACATTTCCTATACTAATTAAATTATAAATAAATAAATGGCCGTACTTGGAATGCTTGCATAATATTTTCAGTACGGGCCCGTGCCATCCTGAGTGCAAACTCTGCTGTCGGTGTGTGCTTGCTTGACTGCCAACACTAAATATTCTCCCTCTTCTCTCTCTTGAATAGGTGTCTCCACTTGTCTATGTCTGGTATCTCATTTTTGTTGCAACTGCGCTCATTGCTCATAATTTCCACGGCTTTGCGGTTCATGGCATAATGATAATTTTCATAATTTGCCAATATCTTAATATCATTAAAATCAATTTTAACATTATCGTTTTGAAAAATTTTGGTTAATGCAGTTGTAGTTCTGATATTAAATTCAATAGAACTACCATTTGATATTAAATTCAATAGAACTACAACTGCATTAACCAAAATTTTTCAAAACAATAATGTTAAAATTGATTTTAATGATATTAAGAAATTGGCGAATTATGAAAATCATCATTATGCCATGAATCACGAAGCCGTGGAAATTATGAGCAATGAGCGCAGTTGCAACAAAAATGAGATACCGGACATAGACAAGTGGAGACACCTATTCAAGAGAGAGAAGTGGGAGAATATTTAGTGTTGGCAGTCAAGCAAGCACACACCGACAGCAGAGTTTGCACTCAGGATGGCACGGGCCCGTGCCAAAAATATTATGCAAGCATTTTTAGTATGGCCATTTATTTATGTATAATTTAATTACTTTTTTTTTTTTTTAAATTGCTATATTAATTCCCCTTTAGATTTCCTTTAACATGTATGAGTTGATTTCTGCAGGAAAAAATGGTAGGACTCCTGATTAATTAGGTCAATTGTAAATCTTCTGACCACATTATTTACAAAATGGAATTAATATATATAATGATCCTCATCTGTCATGAACGAATCCGGTTAGTACCGCTTCAAAACAGAAACTTTTGGAAGCCATTTTTTTTTTCCATTTATTTAATTCAACTTAGGAAACATACATATCATTTTCATACATGTTTTGTATCGCACATATTCTTATTTCCTATAAAACCTTGAAAAACTATTCAATTGTAATGTTTAAATCTCTAAATTAAGTATAACGGATCACTGGCTATTATAAACATGAACCTATAAATTATGTAACTTCATGATTATAAACAAAGCAAGACCAAATAAAAACAAACCAAAACTGTTGCCATTCAGAAAATACAAATTCCAAATGGACAACTTTTTAATTCCGAATGAACGACTCTTTGACTGTTTCATTAAAAAAACGCTTAAAATATCTCTAAAACATATTAAAGCCTTAAAAATCTTAAAATATTTGTAAAAACGCATTAAAGCCTTTAAATATTTTTATGAAACTTTATTATTTGTTTACATTGTAAGATATGATTGGCGCCGAGTTTAGTACGTAAATGCCGCCAGTTGATTTTAGTTTTGAAATTAGTGTAAAATGATAGTTGGGATAGAATGGTTGGTTGGGCAAGTAAAAGTCACCAGTTGAAACGAGTATTGAAATTAGAGTAGTCTAATGTGATAATGTCGAGTCAAGGTAAAATGTTCGGTTGAGAATGAGAAAGTCCCTAGCTGGATCCTGGATATTTTGGCGATGTTGAGGGTGAGATAGCTGGTTGGAGGTATCGAGTAGAGGTGAATTTGGATTAGCATGGAGTGTCTGTAGTTATTGGATAGTTTGTTAGAAAAATTGAAAACAGTATCTACAATAGTCTTAAAAAAAAGTATTTTGGTAAAATGAAGTGAATCGTTTTTTCTTATTATGAGGACTTTAAATAGGCAAGCGAAGTGATGACGTCACTGGCAGGTTCGTGGATACAAGAAAAATATTTCCTATATTAAACGCCCAGTGGATTTTTCGTAAAAAATTATTAAAAATCGAGGGAAATTATTTCCCGAATTTAATCCCCATATTTAGGTTTAGATATGTATTAGTTATCATGTGCATGCGTTAGATTAAGTTGTTTTTGTTCTAAAATTGATAAAATTTGAATTTTAAATTTCAAAACTTTAAATTTCAAAAAACTTCCATATTCCATTAAAAACATAAACATTTCATTTCAAAGGATGATATTACACGATAAATATCCAACTAATATACTAATTAAAAGGAAAATGATAAATATTCTATTATAATTTGAAGTGAAATTTGTTTTCAAATGTCTAAATAAAGTATCTGATATAAAATACTAATATGTTGCAGCGGAATAGATTTGATATCGGTCATCCTCGGCAGAAAAAAAAAAAATATATATATATATATCGCCAAATTATCTGGCGAATATAATTTAATTCCTTTCAAAAATCATGATTATTTTAAAAATTTATATTAAGAGAGTAAGGAATAATATGAAACAATATTTCGCACAACACAAATTACGAAAATATACATCTGGCATGCATATTTTCGTAGTACGTTTTTGATCGCCAAATACAAAAACGCCAAGGACAACAGAGTTTTGAAATTTAAAATTAAAATTTTGTCAATTTGACAGCAAAATATCTCAATCTAACATATGCACATGATAACTAATACATATATATACCCAAATATGGGGATTAAAATCGGGAAATAATTTTCCTCGATTTTTAATAATTTTTTACAAAAAATCCAATGGGCGATTAACATAGGAAATCATTTTCTTACATACATGGACGGTCAGTGACGTCACACTTCGCTTGCGTATAGAGCACTTAATGGAACACTGGGATGTGTTGTTGCTGTTGTGTTGTCGGGCCTATATTTTTTGTCAACCAGCAGTTTTTTTATTGTCATTCATATTTGTTGATTGGGTAAAATTTTTGAAGTGAAAACTTCTTTAGGCGCGTTGAGCACTGTTGGGTTAATAAAAATCATTGAACTCCCATCATCGTCAGCTAACGCTTTCCATTTGAAGTGGAAACTTTTGGGTGAAGAAAAATCATTGAATTCGCGTCATCGTCAGCAAACGCTTTCCATCCTTGTATGATACAAATAATGTATCACACATTTAACTTGCTAATGTGATGTGTTAATAATTATATACTGTATATTGTTTTAAAATCTGGTGCGGCGTTACACGACTTCTCTCATCTCCGGGCACTGTCTCTATTGCAGTTAGACCTCACAAAACAGTGAGAAAAGCCCAAAGCTGCCATTTTTCTCACGTTTTTACAATCTGGTGCGGCTCTACACGACTTCTCTCATCTCCGAACACTGTCTCTTAAAGACTACAGCCGGAAACGTTGCAGTTAGGCCTCACAGAACCGTGAGAAAGACCAAAGTCTCCATTTTTCTCACGTTTTTACAATCTGGTGCGGCTCTACACGACTTCTCTCATCTCCGGACACTGTCTCTATTACAGTTAGACCTCACAAAACCGTGAGGAAGGCCAAAGCCGCCATTTTTCTCACGTTTTTACAATCTGGTGCGGCTCAACACGACTTCACTTAACTCCGGACACTGTCTCTTAACGATTGCATCCGGAATCGTTGCAATTAGACTTCACAGAACCATGAGAAAGACCAAAGCCGCCATTTTTCTCACGTTTTTAAAATCTGGTGCGGTTCTACACGACTTCTCCAGAGCTTCCAACCTAATCCGGCAAATTGTTAGTACCGCCCCTTTTTCTTCACCACTTAATTTTTAGAGTATTTTTCTTCTTAATTCATTGTAGATACATTTGAAGAGAATTTCTCTAAAAATTAAGTGGTGTAGAAAAAGAGGCGGTACTAACAATTTGCCGGATTAGGTTGGCAGCTCTGCTTCTCTCATCTCCGGACACTGTCTCTTAAAGATTGCAGCCGGAAACGTTGCAATTAGACCTCACAGAACCGTGATAAAGGCCAAAGCCTCCATTTTTCTCACGTTTTTACAATCTGGTGCGTCTCTACACAACTTCTCTCATCTCCGGACACTGTCTCTTAAAGATTGCAGCCGGAAACGTTCGAGTTAGACCTCACAAAACCATGATAAAGGCCAAAGTTGCAATTTTTCTCACATTTTTACGATCTGGTGTGGCTCTACACGACTTCTCTCATCTCCGGACACTGTCTCTATTACAGTTAGACCTCACAAAGAACGAAAATTATAAAATATCGAAACACATTTGATTTATAAACAAAAAATTGAAAATACATTTAAATGATCACGTGGTAACCATCATGATCTAAACATCGTTTTGAAGATTTATCGTTCACATTCAGTCATTTTTGACGGGTTATATACTAGTATATATATATAACTCCAAACTCAGTAACAAACTTGATTGTATTCTTTTATTTCAAGTTATTTTTACTAAGCAGTGAACTAAAGAAAATTTGGCTTTTTTAACCTTTCCAATTTTTAATTTTAATGCAAATTTGATTTTTCATTTAAGAAGGATATATTATATGCATATATTATACTGTTTTCTCTTTTAGGGTGTTGATAGAGAAAAGTATGCATTGCCACCATTTCCTCCATACATTGATCCTTCAAATTTTGATCAAGAAATGCAAGATAACAGTGAAAGGACTGAATCTGAAAATGTTTACGATACCTGTTATCATCTATTGAAATTGTATTGTGATCGATCATATCGTTTAGATAAACTTTTAATGCCTGAAACATATACAACTGACCATTTAGATTACAGATTGAGGTAATTTAATAAGTTTACTATTTAGAATTCAGAATTTCAAATTTATTGTTTTTATTTCACTCATTTTCATGTAATATTGATCCTGATTTATTTTCAAAATAAAGGTAATAAATAAAAACGCTTTTGTTAAAAAGTGTGATATATTGTTATACTTATTTTTTCAAAGAGGCGATCACATATTTCAGTTATATATATATATATATACTAGCAGGCTTTGCCCGCTTTGCTGGTCACTATATTTAAAGGAAACTCTTTTCTATATAGCTTTATGAAAAAAAGAAACAAAAAAATACTGAAATTGTTCGAAAGCTCGCCTTGGGTTCCCGCTGCCCTTGACAGTGACTTGTTCATCCTCGCAGTCTCTGGTGCCTGTCCCTATTGCCTGCAACAATGGCTTACCCGTGGGCTTCCATTTGGGTGTTTATCATATATGACAGTTTCAATACGGACAGTATCAAAAAATTTTAAGTAGCCCTTTTATATTTGAACAACACTAGACGTGATGTACAGTCACCCCAAAAAAAAAACGCCACCCCCCACTTAATTTCGCCGTAAATTATCGTAGAAACATTTGACTGGTACCGATCGATTTGTAATAACGTCTAGTTTATAACTGTATAGTCAAATTTTGCCTAAGGGGTCGTCTACATATTAAAACTGGCATTAACTTAATTTTCTTCAATGGCAACCCCTATTTTTGACTTCATATTCAGATTTCTGAGATCAAGGCGGTTCGAAAAACATACCTATTTATATACCTTAAATCAATTTTAAATAGAGTTACACGTGAAAATGTATTAGGGGTCCGTCTATACATTTAGAAAATATAAATCATGATCTACCACCTAGTATACATTATTTATTAAGTTTCACACCGGAAAATTTTTTTTAGAAATGTTAATTATAAAATAAAAAAAATGACTAATTCACAGAACTTTCTGAGTTAGTTTATAAATTAAAAGATTTTTATTGGTTTCTATTGATTAAACATCAGATAGTTCACTTCATACGAAGAAAATTAAATAGCTTGAATAGATATTAAAATATCTATCAAAAGAAAAAAAAAAAAAAAAGATGAATGGTTTTAAATTTGTTTGAAAATTCAAAATTATTTTAACTCAAGCTGCCGTATAATTGTCTGAAACGGCGGCACTCAACCTGGTTCCCACGGCCATTTCACAGTGACAATGGGAGTTTGTTCTGATACTGCAGTACTTTCATTTTCTTTAATTGACTTTTTAAAAATATTAAAACAGATTTTTTTATTTTTATTTATTTATTTTTTTAATTAATTATTATTATTTTTTTTTTTCATGACATTATTAAAAACTTTTACATAAATCTCCACGATATTCTTTTGCTTTTATATTTTATAATGTGTAACAAATTAATATGCAAAATAATAAATCCTACTACTTAATGGGATGTTCTAAAATTCTACACTTTAACACAGATTCCGAAGTGGACGGTGGGTGTAGAAAGGCTGACTACCCTTAATCTAAATCTTCACTTGAAAAGGTCAAAATGTCACATAACTCTTTTTTTTTAAGGAAAAAAGAAGAAGATAAGGAGGAGAAGGAAAGATCAAAACGAATATAAAGCATATTAAACGTTAATACCCTTTAAACACTGGAAAAAGGCGGGGTTTTGTATTGTGTGTCATTTGGGAGCTGTAGAGTGCCTGAAAATTACTTTATGTAATAAAACTTTTCATTTAAAGGGTATTTAAAGCAGCATTATATTTAATACATAGACTATTCAGAAAAAAAGTACCATTCATCTGGTTCATGAAAAATAAAGAACATTTTCTGGCATTGCTCTATGTATATACATTCTTGTCAACCTATCCCGGAAGATTACTGGTCCTGCCCCTTTCCGTACATTTTTTTCACATCAGTCTTTTTAGAGCCGTGTCAGCCATCGGTGGCTGACACTGATCTTTCCATTTAGGCTAAGTCAGCCGGCAGTGTAAAATATGATATAAAACTACAGAACTTATGTAGTTTTAAGTAATTACTGACAATTTATTTAAAATTTACTTCATGGTTTTTTTTTTTTTTTAATAGGATTTTTATAGGATTATATCGTTAAGGCCTAATGGGGTTTATTGAAACTCGATAAACATAAAACGCTTCTAAGCAGCACGTGTGGCCTGAATGGGATTTGCATAAGAATTCGCGTGGCGCTCAATGAGTTAATCGTAAATTTATTTGAAGTTAATTACTCTAAAAATTAAATTGTGTACACACAGGGGCGGGAACTAACAATGTTACGGGTTAGGTTGGCAAGTATGCATATATATTTTGCTTGATTTATAAAAATTTATAACACATTTTCTTCTTTTTTTTTAGTATTTTGTGTTTATATGTCTCATTAAAAATAAATACAATATTCATATATAAACATTTCCATACAGTAATGTATATAAACATATTGATTAAAGAAGATTTCTTGATATTATATAATTATTCTTTTATCTGTATAGTATATTAACACAAATATATTTTGTAAATTTCGCAGCATCGAAAAACAGCAACATAGCTTCCATATCAAGGCTTAATGTAAATAGGACGTAAGCATACTGTAGCTAGTGTTGAAATTTGAAAAAAAAAGAAAAAAAAAAAAGAATAACAGTGGGCTAAAAATACGCCGGAATAAATTAAAATGTTGTTTATTCTGGTTTTAGTCAGGTGATATCACTCGTGCTAAATAGCTGGATCCACCCTCTCTTAAGCTCAGGTTCAGCTCATCATAAAAATATTGTTTTTAATATCTGCCGCACCAGAATGTTCAAAACACAAATGCCAATTTTCATATATTTTGAAATCTTCCCGTTTCAACTTTAAAAGCATTTAGATTAATTTATTTTATTTTGAATTTTTAAATTTAGACGTTTAAAGTCTTTTAAATGAAATTTCAGGATTCTGTAAGATCAATATCTATATATTTGAAAGTAATAAGACAATTCCTTTGTTTTAAATTTTTATTCCATAATAACTGTGACTTTGATTTTGTGATTAGGAAATTGAAAATAAATACTATTGAGCTATGTTCCAATAATAGATCTTATAAACTTAAAAAAAAAAAATAATAATAATAATAAAGCAATTTTTCACTATTTGATTCTGTATTAAAAAACTTTTAATAGAAATTTGATATTTTATTATGTTACATTATGGGATAAATTTTAAGTAACACAAAGCTTACGAACGGTACAGTAACCAAATGCAAATATGTCACAACAAAATTTAAACAGAAAATTTATGGTAAAAAATCTCTTTAAAATTATTAAATATTCATAATAATAATAAAAAAACGATTGTCGAATGCATAATTGCTGTTTCATGCAATCAGTTTCGCTGTACCGTGTTTTCTAAAACATGATATTTAACTAGAGGTGTACGTACTCTTGAATATTGAAATGCGAAAAAAAGTGTAACAGGGTTAAAATAGAATTTTAGCAGCGAAAAACTAGAAAAAGATATTTAATACTTATGAAGAAAGACTTAACATATTAGGATATATTATATATATTCTTCTCTTGTACCGTAAGCCACGCCTTTTCACAATTTTTCTAAAACTTTATAATATAAAGCAAAATAATTTTGCATATTTGTAATTAAATCAATTAAGTTTTGTCTTCAATAATCGATGTAGTAAATACCATTGTGATTTATGCATACCAGCGTCACATATAGAGTCAAATAGGAATATGCAAATTTGTCTTTTTTTTTAAATAGTGTTTCAGCGAATCAGAGGCTTTCTTTTCTTTTGAAATTCTTTCACAATCCCTCGCCTACATTGTGATAACTTTACAAAAATATGCCAATTTGTATAATAAACATCGAAATATTGCTTAGGAAACAATAAAAATAACATAAAGGTAAATTAAAATAGTTTTCCGTCAAATTATATACAATTATTTACTTATAGAGGATACAGATTATAACAAGTGACGGCCCCCTAACAGGAATAAAAAGTGAAATATCACCATAACTCAAAAAATAATGTTAGGAACGAGCTGTAAATTTGGAAACCCATGTTTTTGATGATGCCCGTTCTATTCGTGCAAAAATTAACATAGGTCATAATTCATAATTTTTTCAAATATGAATTTATTAATAATTTTCATAATTCAAAAAATGTTTTTTTAGCAAAAATTTGCATGGAATGTGTTTGGGTCACTTCATTCTAACGAATAAAAAAAACAGAATTTAAATATCATAATTATTTCGGAAGATATGATTTAATGTTTGTCACATTCATTTAACATTAGCACCCCCAAACTTTGACAGCTTATAACTCTATGAAAAATTGAGCGAAATATATAAACTATACCATTTTCCGTGATGATTTGATCCAAAGAATTCAAATGAATTATAAAAAATGGGGGTTACCTTTGAAAAAAATGAAGTTGATGTCAGTTTTAATATGTAGACGACCCCCTAAGTAAAATCTAACTGAAACATTATAAACTAGACGTTATTACAAACTGATTGGTACCAGTCGCATGTTTCTACGATAATTTACGGCAAAATTAGGTGGGGGGGTGGCGTTTTTTTTTTGGGTGACTGTACATAATATTTGCTTTTACGTTATTTCCTGTATTTGATTTAATCGATCAACCATAAAATGACAGCAATTTCAAGCCAAATATAATATTACAATATGCTATAATCGGCTACGTATATATCGCATGAGACTATTATTATTTGTGGTTATATATGCCTCATGCTTAGTTAATAGTAGCTGGTATATAGAAAAATAAATTAATTAATTAATATGTAAACCTGATCATGGTACAGCCTTAATATAGCTCTCCTTGGCGACTTTTGAATTTTTGTCGCCGTTTTAGACCAAAATATAATTTATGCAATTAATGTTCCTATTTCTTTCTATCTTTTCTTTTCTTTCTTTCAATATTTTATAATTTAGTTATATTTTTGATGCTCTACTTGGCTTTAAGTGTCTGTCCTTGGTGAAAAGTGTTCGATCTACTTCAGCATCAAAATTAAAAAAGTTGTCCAGAATTATCAATAAGTAAATACATTTAATATAATGCTGAATTAACTTTTATGCCAGACGTGATTCATCCGTGAAAAAAAAAAAAAAAAATGCTATGAAATAAAATACAGAAGAAACATGCTAGATTTGTATTATTACTGTTTTATTTTAAAATTATAAAGTCATCATTTTTTCATTCACCAATTTAACATTTAGTATTTTTTAATTTTTCGCGAGAAAGCATACTTCATTTTATGTTGAAAAAATAAATAAATAAATAAAAATACCCCATAAACTTTTTTGGCAACAATTAAAAATTTAAATGGCTTATATTAAGGCAATTACCAGTTTATTTTTTCCATATTTTAATTAATTTTAAAATATCTAATCAAATATCCAGTAGAAATAGTAGCCTATGTCCTATTCCGGACTATTATCTATCTCTGTACCCAATTTCATCCAGTTCCATTTAGCCGTTGTGGCGTGATTGAGTAACAAACATCCATCCAAACTTTCGCATTTATAATATTAGTATAGATAGTTGTAATTGCATTTTATGAAGTACTTACAAATCTTAGTATATAAATAAAAATTTGTTCGAGTTGCAAATCCATAACAATTTTTCTCACACACACACACACACACACACACACACAAAAGTTTTGCAACATGGTTGAAATAATTGGATCTGCAGATTAAATATGTAGCATGTGAAAAATCACTTATGAAATTTCAACTCTGGAAAATATTTAAAATCTAGCTCAATCATTTGCTTAATTTTTATTTTTTTTTCAAATGAACTTTTGACTTAAATTGTTCTGTTTCTGTATCCTAGCTTTTAACATAACAAAAAAATTTCTAACTTTCATGCATGCACAGTAAAAAAAAAAAAAAAATACAAATACTCATATCTTAGCAAAAATTACATGCGTGAATTTTATGTTTCAGAATAATGTTTGTCTAATGTTTTGTCAATTTTTCTAAAAGTTTTGTAAAAATTTGTTGATATTCATTTGATAAGCAAAAAACTTGCCGAAAAAATTAATTTTTGGAAAAAATAAATATATAAATAAATAAAAAATAAATATTTGTTATCCATAATAACTATATCTTCCACAACAACAATATCTATTTGCAACAAGTAGGAATCCCACAAGAAGGTAGTAGCTGCAGTATTTTGCCAGATCTCTATCTTTATTAATATGAAAAGCAATTTTGCCATGATGATGTTCAATTTTATCGTTACATAGATAATGATATTGTATTTTATCTCAACAAGAACTCACAAAATGACTTTTTTTTAAATTATCCACCTAATTTAAAGCTAACTCAAAATACTCTAACTAATCAATCAATTAACTTTTTAGATCTCAAAATAATCATTGATGGTAATAAAATTTACACAGATATCTATGACAAACGGCAAGATTTTATTTTTAAAGTAAACTTATTTACACATTTTAATTCCTGTCTGCATCTTTCGGTATTTAGAAACATCATCATTAACCATCTATTTCAAATTAATAATTTATGCTCTCCGATGTATAAAAACAAGAATATTAATAAACTGATCACAGCCACTGCTAAAATGGGTTTTCCTAACTTTGTATTTTCTATTTTATATCCATAACCATGTCTCTGTCATTACATAGGAGGGAGAAAAAAACTGTGTACATTTTAATGTAAATTAACAAAAAAAAATTATAAAATAATAAAAGACAATAAAAAGGTAGCGGTTGGGTGGGCAGATGTTTGATTACGGAGGTGGTGTGGTGTTGTAAGGCTGGATGGTTGGGGGGGATTGTGAAATTAAAATTAAAAAAAAAAAAAAAAAAACATTACTGTACAAACTTTCTTTTTTCCATTAAAATTTCAGTTTCTTCTTTTTTGAGTTGTCAACTATTCTTAAAATTCTAATCATACTATTAAACACATTGTAATCAATCAATAAATTTCATTGTTGCTTCGTAGTTTCATTATTATTCATCTGCTTTGAAATTTTGCTTTTTAAAATCCATATGTCTCCTATTCTGGTCTTGGCAGGCTGGGGGAGTGTTGCCGGCGCAAAACTAGTTTAACCCCACAGGCAAGTTACAAGTCTTGCTGCCTGCCTCCTTCCTTCCTTTCTTAAGTTTCTTAAATTATTTTTTCATAAATTTCGATATAGTTTGTTTTTAAGTTAAGGTTTGTTGTGTTAGTTTATTGTTTTGTTTGTTTTGCAGGCTGTTAATTAATAAGTCTGGTTTCTTTTAAATATGTGTATTTCATCCCCTGATGAAATTATTTTTCATGTTTCTGTACTTCTCTTACATAAAGAAATTTTTAATCTTATTGGTCATTGGTGTTTCAGTGATCTTGTAACTGTTGCTTGGCTTCTACTATGCTTAATCGATCATCATTAGATCTATTAAGCATAGTAGAAGCCAGGCAACAGATACAAGATCACTGAAACACCAATGACCAATAAGATGAAAAAAAAATTATCAGTTGATGAAATACACTAATGTAAAGAAACCAGATCCACTAATCAACAGCCCGCAAAATAAACAAATCAACAAAGTAACACAACAAATCCCAACTCAAAAGCATAAACTTATCAAAATCAATGAAAAAAACAACCCAAGAAACATAAGATAGGAAGGAAGGAGGCAGGCGGCAAGACTTGTGACTTGCCTGTGGGGTTAAACTAGTTTCACGGCGGCAACACTCGCCCAGCCTGCCACGACCAGAACAGGAGCCATATGGATTTAAAAAAGCAAAATTTCAAAGCAGATGAATAACAATGAAACCACGAAGAAACAATGAAATTCACCGACTGATTACATTGTGTTTAATTGTATAATTAGAATTTTAAATATAGTTGACAACTCAAAAAGGAAGAAACTGAAATTTTAATGGAAAAAGAAAGTTTGCATAGTAATACAAAGTAAATGTAACAAGCCTTCTGCTTTTTTTATTTTTTTTTATTTTAATTTAATTTCACAAACCCACCCAACCATCCAGCCTTACAACACCACCCAACCTCCGTAATCAAACATCTGCCCACCCAACCGCCACCTTTTTTATTGTCTTTTATTATATAATATTTATTTTATTATATATTTATATATGTACCTATCTAAATTATGCAATTTCCACAAAAATACATAGAAATGTTATACATAGTAAGTACAACAATATGTTAAAGTTACAAGTCATTTGTAGTTTTTTTATGATACTGGATGATCTAAAGTATTTGTGCTTTTCTTTAATTTGTGATTGGTCCCCTAATTGCACTCATGACTAAATCAGTAGTGGAAAATGTGAGTTTATAGATGTTCTTTGCATATCTGAAGTTCAATTCCATTTTGTTCAGTATTCTTTAAGAAAACAGAAAAAATGTCAAAAAAAAAAAAAAAAAAAAAGAGTAAAGTTTTAATATGCCCTATGCTAAATGAGTATTTTAACATTATTATTGTTTAATAATATTTTCTTAACATATTTTGGCATTGTTGCCAAGTCTCTCGATTTTTGAGGGAGACTTAATACCAGAAATTTTTTATATTTGTTATCAGTTTATTTAATCGTCGAAAATATATGCAACAAATTACTTAATAAAAATTGTTGGTGATAAGTCTGATTTAAGAATTAGAAAGGTTTGCAGCTATGTTTTGCCATTACTTTGTGAATTGATTAATAAGTTAATTTTTAAAAGTATTTTTGTTTGTATGCTGAAATTTTTTGTTAATTTTTAACTTTCAAGTATAAAAAAATATTTTTTAATTAGTCAATCCATAAAGTAATATTCAAATATATTTAGAATATATTGTTAAATTATAATAATGTATAGTTGAGAGGAAAAATAAATTGAAATCTAGTTAGCTTGGAACATATTAAAATTTTCAAAACAATAGTAAAATTTTATTTATTTATTAAATTTAAATTGTTTTAAATTCTTTATTAATTATTCTTTTATTTTGAATATCATGATTGTTAACATTATGAAAAAACATGTATTGTTTGTTTTCATATTTTCATTAATTTTAAGATAACAATTTAGTTTTTCACAATTAAAATTATCTAAAAGTCTAATAGTTACATTATATGTAAGGTAACTTTGAAATTATAAATATGTATTATGTTACTCACATCTAATTCAAATAATTGAAATGCATATAAATTTGTTTTCAAATTAGCATATACATTTTTCAATCTTTTATTTAAAAAGAAAGTATAACAGGAAAAAGTTTAGAAGATTGTACAATTAACCATTGTTTTTAGCCCCATATAATCTCATTTAAACTGTTGTAGTATTGTTTTATAATTAGAGTTGTTTCTGCCATTTTGCTGGATCTGATTTATTTCCTCATAAAAAAGCGCATATATTTCTTATTAATAAAATAAGTATTGTAAAATATTTGTTATATTTTAAAAATGTGCTTCATTTAGCTTACTCCAATATAATGAGTAACTTTCTTTATATTTCTTTTGAATTTCTGGTAGCTGGCTATTACATCTTGCTTTATCTTCAATTGGATTTAATGTGCCAGTAGATTTATCTTGTACACTACATTCAAATTTTGCTGCAGAATTAGAATCCCTCAATATGTGGCATTGGGCTATCTTCGTATATCTCCACCATCCTGATAGTCAATGGTAACTTTTCTTAGATTATTAAAATTAATGTTTGTTAATTTATATTTTTGACTAAGCTAGTTGTTATTTAAAATAAAAAAAGAAAATCTATGGATATTTGCTTGTTTATTCTGTAGGAGAATGAAGGTTGTCAAAGATTTGCTACTCAGGCATGTTTCTTTAGAAGAAAATGATAAAAATGAAGAAACTGAAAAATTTCTCAAAGATCGCCTGTTGTTGCCTGAAAAGTGGATATTTGAGGCAAAGGTTAACAAAATACATTTTAAAATATTTTCATATTATTATGTATATAGATAAATATAGATTTCTGTATTATCCAAATTAAATTGCAACTAGTTTTACTAAAAAAAAAAAAAAAAAAAAAACTATTAGATATCTAAAAATGATTAATAAACAGGGGTCCCAGCATTCCTATATTTGCACGATCGTTTTATTATACTCTCACCACAGTTTTCAAAAAGAAAATTTTCATGAAGGTTTGTTTGCATGTCAAAATAGCATCAAAATCTACAAGAAAATTTTCATTTTAAAAATTACAGTCAGAGTATAATAAAATGATCGTGCAAATATAGGAACGCTGGAACCCCTGAATAAATAATACAAAATAAAATCTTTTGTATATAATTCAATGCATGAAATTGGTTATTCCATGAAAAAAAACCTTAATAATTATATTAATTATTTCTATCAGAAAAAAATGATTTTGATTTTAACATTTTGACTTTATAACAATTTATTTAAAAAATAGTTTTTTCTTTTCTTTCTCTCCTAGCTTTGTGTTTGTACTCCAACATTTGTAATGTAGGATAGGGTCTAATCCTTAAAACAGTACATATTAAAATATATACTTTTTTATGTATATTATGTAATAATTTTTCATAATATTATAACTGTACACTTTTTTAATATATTTATTATTGTTATTTGTATTATTTTTAAATATAGGCTATAAAAGCTCATAGTTTGGGTAAACATGCTGATGAAGCTTGGTTCCTATTAAAAGCTGGCTTCTGGAACAAAAGTCACAATATTGTTATGAAGTATCTTGTTTCTGATGCTTTAATTAATGGTAATGTAAAAAAAATAAATTGTAATGTATTTAAATATTTACTTTTTCTTTTCTAAGTTTTGTACTTCTGGCATCCCTGTCCTTCCTCTTGATTATTTCAAAAATTATTCAATTATTTAAAATTTCTTTTTTAAATATTTCAGAAGACTTTGATTATCTCAAAAAATATCTTTGTGAAATGGCTTTACCAGAGAGAAGTTGTACCATATCAGATTGGGCAAATGGTGGACAAGTCTGCCTGGACTATATCAATGTGAATGAGATGGTCAAAGGAATTTTAGGAGTAAGTTTTTTGTTTGTTTTATGATAAACACTTTCTTTAGAAAATTATTTAGAAACATTATTGTTTATCTTTAAACATATTATTATATCAAAAATAGTTATATATATATATATATATATATATATATTATGTATATCAATGATGATCTATTAAGCACAACAGAAGCCATATATATATAATAATGATGATCTATTAAGCATAGTAGAAGCCAAGCAACAGATAGTAATATTTCAAGTACATACTATTTATTTCAAATGATACAGACAGAAATGAAACAACTGGTACTTAAGTTGTTTGAATCGATGCTGTGTGAATGAGGAAATCTGAATTGCCTATTTGATACACAGAAGCACATCATATGGCATCAACAGTTCAATCTAAGCATAAAGGGGTTGAGACGATCAAGTGTTACTGAGATGCCATCTACCAAAATATATTGATAAAAATATTTCCAAATAGAGTTGTTGTGTAAGGAAATGAATCTTTTTACAGTCGATTCTCATTAATTTGAATTTGAAGTAAACCTCAAATTCCTGAAATAGTGTTAGCTGGATCAGATGTGAGTAGTTTTTAATAAACAGTTAATTTTCTGTAGCAATTGCCATTATGATATGAGGTGTATTTTAGAGAGTGAAATTTAATTTATCAGGATGTGTTTTATTGTAATTTTCTAAGTGTTTGTATTCATTTTAAACCACATCCTTGACCTCATTGCTCATGTTTCATGCTTAGGTTGGTAATGTATAGAATTTTGATTTCCAAATACAATGTGTTCACACATTTTTGTGATGATTATATATAAACAAATATAAGGATTTTATTTTTTAATATGATCAATCTGATAGCCCTTTTGTTGAACTATCACATTATATCTTAATTTCCAAAGTAACAGAGCATTTCTTAAAACATTCTCGTTGATTCCTTCCATTACATCTTCACAGTCTTCAAGAGTCCATCTAGTGCTTTTGGGATGCTGCTTATAAAGAACTTGTTTTAAAAGTCCAAATGCACAGTAATCCATAGGAGACACGCCAGGGAACTTGGGTGGGATGCATTTAAAGGGAATAGCTTCAATTCCAGTTCCATTTCTGATTTTTTCTAAAAGTAGATTTAGAGGTATAGTTTATAGCCTTATCCTGATGGAACTTAATACAGTAAAGATTGTTTGGATAAAAAGATGGAATTTCCTCTTTGGTAATGGGTGTTAAAATATACTTCTGATAGTAATCATAATTAATTTTTACATTTTCCCCCTACTTTCCGTATTTTAAGTTTTCCGTTATAAAAGAATCCAGTTATAACATAACCATAAACTTTTAACAAAACTTTCTGTACATTTAAATTTTTAAAAAATGGGGCATATTTAATTATAATTTAAATAATAAACCTTATAAAGCTCTATTACCTTTCGGTCGTAGCAGCTTTCAAAACAGTTCCGTTTTTTTCTCAGTGACCATAGTGTGGCCCACCGCAGTCAAAACTGAAGTTCCTCTTCCTTGCCAGCGATCTTCTCATGGGATCCCCCATATCAGGTTTAGTAGCTGAATAAAATTAAGAATCCTAGAGGAAATTATCTTTGAAAAACTAAAATTGTTTTCTTTGTACGGTATGTCGACAATATATTCACAGTTATATGCAAAAACGAAAACGATGATGAAATTTTGGAAACTTTGAACCAATTGGACCATAATATAAAATTCATATGTGAATCTGAAATTAACAACGAAATTTATTACTTAGATGTAAAAATAAAATGTCAAAATAGTATAAATACAACCGTTTACCGTAAGCCCACCTTTAATGAAGAAATAATTAGTAACCATAGTAAAACTCCATATAAATATAAAATAAACGCAATACAATCGTACATCAACCACACTATATTAATTTGTAATAACCCCATAGATTTAAGAAAGGAAATCAAATATATTAAAAATATAACCATTAAAGCACACTACCATAAAAACTTAGTAGATAAACTATATAAAAAAAGAATCAGTAAACTTAAGTATATTCCTAGCCATCAAAAAGTCCCCTCAAAATTTGTGTTTTTTATTCCATTTGACCAAGGAGCCTCAATCAAAATTAAAAATACTGCTAAAAAATATAATTTAAATATCCCAATTAAACCAAATCCCAATCCTTTATCGCTTATTTTCTCCCAACGACAAAGGTTTTTACCCCTCTTTTAACACTGGACTTGTTCAGTTCGCACTTGCTCCCATGGCCTCAAGGAAATTGGTTAAAAAATATAATCTTTGATCCGTTGTTTATTTTTCATCGACATTTTAAAGTAAGGAATGTTTTTAATGCTGCAGATGATAATTAAACTCCATTCCTTGTTTTATGCCATGTGAAGGAGTATCTTCACATAGTTTGGTTTTATTTGCATTTTCAAATAAATTTAATAATTAAATATTATTTATTTTTATAAATAAAATTTCTATTAAAATATCTAACAAAATCCTAAATTATCTTTTAAACACATTTGTCTCTCTATAAATAATTATCTTAATTTTAAGAATATTTTATCAGTTAATCTATTAAATAAATCTTTTGAAAATCGAAGCTTATTCTTAAAAGAATGAATTATTCCTAGTAATCTAAATGCTTTTTTTTTTTTTAAATTAAATAATGGTCTTTCAGAATTCTAATCTTCCAAAGCTAAATCATTTTATCAAATAAGATAAAAAAATATATATATACTATTTTCATGTATTAACCATTGCTTATTCTATAAATTACAATTCATTCTTTTAAATTGCGTAAGTTTATTTATTATAGATATTGAACAATAAATGTCTGTTGAAATATCATTAAAGGGTAATTAATATATTCTTAATGACAGGATGTAGACTTTATGTCTATTTGGAAGCAGACGATTTTCTGGAGATAAAAATTGGCATAAATATTTTTAACACTCTCTCTAAATTCAAAATATTTATATTATTTTATTCAAAAGACAATAAACTATGTTTAGCTGTGAATTTGGCGCTATTTTTGAAAAACTTGCGTTATTCTGCAGTTGGATGTTGACTATCAGATTAAGAACACACACACACACACACTTTGCTCCTAATCTCCTGCAGTACTAATACGTGCTTACGAAAGCTCTCTCTCTCTCAACCTAAAATTGCCTATACACCCTCTGAATGTCTTAAAGACAATATTTAGTGAAGCATTTCTAAATATATTATGAAATATACTATATTCCCTCTCTGAGATGTCAAGCTTCAAATAAAGTGTTGTACTGCAAAATATTGTTTTTTTCTTCACGGCGTGATTATCTATTGCACCTGGAGTTTATTGCGGACATTACTAACTAGTAATAACAGGAGACTTGACGTTGGAATATTAAAACCCGAATAAACTACTACGTTAGAAACGCCAAAGAAAAATATTGCAAATGCATACAGCTGTTTCGGTAGCCTAAAGCGTACTGTCTTCAGTGCAAAAAGGATTCTGAATCAGGAGAAGTGCTCGTATATATAGGAGAGGGGCCGGATTTAGTTCAACCAATAGGATTACGGGAAAGGTGGGGAGAGTGGCCAATAGGAATTTAGGAATCTCCTGATTCAGAATCCTTTTTGCACTGAAGACGGTACGCTTTAGGCTACTGAAACAGCTGTATGCATTTGCAATATTTTTCTT
The DNA here is from genome assembly GCA_963930645.1 of Salticus scenicus. NCBI lineage: Eukaryota > Metazoa > Arthropoda > Arachnida > Araneae > Salticidae > Salticus > Salticus scenicus. Next base: position 224,625,246 of record OZ005650.1, on the reverse strand, counting down.
TGGCGTTTCTAACGTAGTAGTTTATTCGGGTTTTAATTACTAACTAGTGCAAGAAACAATTCTACATGCCAGTCAGATTTTTATTTTAAAATTTAAATTTATAGAGAAAGTCAAAATTATTACAAAAATATGTTGAACTTTGTGTACTAATCATCAAAATGAGAATTCCATATTTGAATCTTCATCTTTTGGTACTGATTATTTCAGCCAATGAAGTTACGTATGCCCCTCAATTTGAGGACCAAAAATTTTTGTGAGAAATAAACCTCAATTAAAATAATGATGATGGTAGCTCAAATATAATAAAATGAAATATGGGGGGCAGGATAGTTTTCTTCAAGATCAAAAATTAAACTCTTTTTTTCCCCCCTAATTCACATCAGAAATATTTTTTTTTCATTTATTTTATTTTTATTATTGTATTTTGCCCTATCAACTTGCAATTAAAATCTATTGTGTTTTAATTTCAGAGGGAAATCAGTGCCTATGACTTAGAAAAAATTACCCCCGAAGTGCTATCTTTATGCAATCGTTTGTCTAGTATTCCTACTCCTACTATAAGAGACAGGTATGTAATATATATTTTAAGTACATTTGATTAATTACTACTTTCATTTAGTTTGCTGAGATTTTATTACTGATTTATTTCTATTCTGTTCAGATACTCCAATTATCCAAAGTGAATGTTATACATGAAAATAAAACCTATATTTAAAAGTAATAATTAAAAGCAAATCGGATGTTTTTATTTGTTACAGTAAAGCTGCTTTAAACCTTTTTCAATCAAATGTTATTTTATTTATTTTTTTTTTTGTAATTCTCTAAGCTGTTAAAAGATATTTTGATAATACTGACATCTTCCCTTAAAAAAAAAAAATATATATATTTTTTTTTTCTTATAACATAGAAAAGAAATATCTCATAATACATACAAAAGTATCCGAGTTTGCTAGGTATCAGCTGTGCTGTAAAAATTGGGGGTGGGTGGAGAAAATGGAAGATTTCGGTAAATTGACAATTTTCACAAGGTCATATATCCATATAAAGATTATAAAGTAACTGTGCTTGCAAACTATATCCTTGGAAAATACACTGTTAAGAGCACTTCTTATTCAATTTATGATAAATATCTGGAGATTTTAAGGCTTTTTCACAATACAACATTTTATATTATTTATTTGACAGTTCTCTTCATTTTTCTTAAATTACTCCCTGCTTAAAAAATAGTTTGGAGGTTTTATTGGATAATAAAACAGTTAGACTGTGTAAAAATTGGAAAGTAATAATAATAATTTTTTTTTTTTTTTTTTTAATTTAAAAGAAAAGACGATTGGTTAGTGATATTAATAGATGAATTTGGCTGTGTGGCTAAAATATATATCATTGCATTGTGTTGTGTTTAATGGACAAAATTTGCAATGCAGCAAAATTTTCATAAATTAAAAGAATTAATACTTTTTCAGATTTAATTTAAGTGCCATTTTATCAGCAAAAATTATTATTGTAACTTATTTAAATTCATTCATTTAGAGTGAGAATGGTTTTAATTAAACATTTTTTGTCTCTATGGTCATTAAGCTAAAACAAAAAAAAAAAACAAAAAAAAAAAAAAGAATATATAAAAACGCTTACCTTCATAATTCAAGAAACAAAAAAGAATTCATAAAAGATGACTCATTACTTGAATAAAATTTTTTTAATTAAGACACCTCGATTATTCTTTAAAATAAATACTTGAGTGAATAAATGAGTGCTATACTTGAACTTATTTATGGCATTCAAATTTTCAATAATCAATATTATGCATTATTATTTTAAATAACATCAATTCTTTCAAAAACATTGTTTTCACCAAAGGTTTTACTAATGAATGTGATTATTTTTCATTAGATCAATTAAATGATGCTCAGTTGAGATCTTTATATTTTTGAAGATAGAGTTGAAGTTGTTGGAAGGACGTTAGCTGTTTTGTCAATCAGATGCACAGAAAAGGTTGTTTTATTTATTTTTATTGAAGATGCAGATTCGTTTGAAATGCATTGGAAAGACGTTAGCTACTTTGCCAAGCACATATATGAATCACATGTTATATATTTCTATTCTTTCTTGAATATTTCAATCATATTGTAGAAATGAATTTTTGTTGAAACTCAATATTTTCCTGAAGACACAATTGAAGAAGTAAGATCTATTTGAACGGACCCGGAACATTCTTAGACAAATAATCGTATCAATACCAAATAATACCAATAATCTACACTTGAGCAAGCTTACAATGAAAGCAAGATGATTCGCATCTGTTCAATTAGTAGATAGCAGGGCATTAATCTTTCATGTACTAATATTTTAACACTGGTACTCAGAAATCGTAGGCTCTTGATGAAAAGACAGCATAGATTCACTCACACAAACTTAGATGAATTGGCATCGCTTGATGCTTAATTTAGCAGCATTAAATCAATTTATGCTGGGGGTAGCAGATCTTTTTCTGTTAAAAATTTTTCGGTCATGAAATTGTTGATTTTTTTCTATGAACATTTTTATGATTATTATTTACTTAGACAATTCTTGCACAATAAAATTACAGCAAGCCCCCTACGAACTCTAACCACGCCAATGGTTCACTCTAAGGACAGAGCCATTAAGCAGGCCAAGAGAATCGCAGGTGCTGTTGATCCATCCAATTTTTCCCTCCAAGTGGTATTTTATCTACGTGTTTCTAAAAGTGATTTTATACTTTTTTATATAATATGTGTACACGTGAAATGCTTTCATATTTTAAACTTTCTGTAGTTTTAAATTTTAACTATTTATGATATTGGTATGAACATGATTGAATACAAATATTCTAATAGGAAAATTTCGTAAATTATTCGTAATTTACTATTTTATCAACATAGTGAAATTGTAAATTTTTCATATAAATCTGAATTTTGAGGATTATTGCATTGGAAATAGTAGCATGAAAACTAAATAACGGAATTGACCCTGATAAAATAAATTAATAGATTAGAATAAGATAAATATATCGAAGTGAACGGTGGATAGCCTATTAGGCGGGGATTTCATTCTGTCACTGTATCAAGCTTTGGTCAAATTCATTTTTTTTAACATGATTATAATATGTCTCGTACTAGAAATTTGTGAGAACATAAATATGACGGGGAACTGAGCAGAATCCACCTATGCCAACTAGTATTTTTATGCTTTTGTTTATTATTATTTAAATATATTTATTATAAGAAGATAAAATATGTACATAATATCTATAACTTATATTTATTTCTTTCAGGGTATGTCTTGCAGACATGGCTAAAAAGACTGCTACAATTATGCGTTCCATTGCACTGCTACATGTTGAATGCTCTAAAAATAAGACTTCTTTGATATCTTTGGCTAGCTATTTTAAAAATTTACCAATGCCTCATGACTATGCTGTTTCAGAAAATAGGTTTATTGTCCATGAGTTTCTTTAAGAAGTCACATCATATATTCAAGAAAATTCCCAGCACATTAAAAAACTTTCATACTGTGTAAAAGTGTCATTGCATTTCATCATCATAATTTATAAGAAGATAATTGGATTATGAATCACTGTTTTATGTATGCTCTGGAAGGATGTATTATATTTTTAATTTGTTTCAAGAAAAGGAATTTGAAAATCATTGTAAATAGATTTCAATTTTAGTTTTATTATTGTAAACATAAGTAAATAAAATGAACGGATTTATTGGCTTTTTCCTTATGTTATTTTCTGCAGTGTATTCATAAAAAATATGAAAAAATGTAAAATTTACATAGGTACAGTGAACTCCCTCTAATCAGCAGAGCTTTGGACCAAATGTTTTACAGATTATAGATCATTATTTATTAACTTTTTTTTTTTTTCCAAATTGAGTTATTACTGATGCATAAAATGAATGGTAAAATAAATATGTAATAATTTCAAACAACTTTAACAATAAAATATCTGCTTTAACATTATTACATTGTCACCCATTTTTTGAGTTTTTAAATCGGACTTATCACCACTATTTTTTAAATAGAAATCTGTCACGTTAATTTTCCTAGATTAATTAAATTGAAAATTGTCATAAGTTTCCTGTGAAAAACTGGAGCATTGGTAGCTATGGAATTAGAAAATTTTACAGACTTCAATATAAAAAAAGTCAGCATCATCAAATCTCATAAAGGTATAAAAGTCACCCCGCCCAGCAAAAACTCTTACCTTTCTTATGCATACGTATTATATTTATAAAAGCACATACATAACCTGCAAAAACAAGTGATATCTCATAAAAAACAATACTATTGTAAAGTCAACCCGCCCAGCAAAAACTCTTACCTTTCTTAAGGAGCCAAAAAAAGGATTGATATCAAGTTTCGCTGCCACTGTTGAATCCCAGGTACTCAATGCCTAGCTCAATGAAGATCTGCCAATAACACTGCATGTATCTTTTTAATAAATCCTAATCTCTTTCAACATTCTTTGTTATCTGTGTTAGTTTTTTCACTGCATTATGAAGTTATAATTTAAAGTATTTTTACGGCAGGGTGTGAAATAATATTTTAATCTTTACTAATTAAATTTTTTATTAATTAAAACTTCTACATAGGGGACGCACCCCGCTGTAAGAATACTTTAAATTATAACTTTATAATGCTGCGAAAAAACTGACACAGATAACAAAGAATGTTGAAAGAGATTAGGATTTATTAGAAAGATACATGCAGTGTTATTGGCAGATCTTCATAAACCTAGGCATTGAGTACCCGGGATTCAACAGCGGCGGCGAAATTTGATATCAATCCTTTTTTTGGCTGCTTAAGAAAGGTAAGAGTTTTTGCTGGGCGGGGTGACTTTTACAATAGTATTGTTTTTTATGAGACATCGCTTCTTTTTGCAGGTTATGTATGTGCTTTTATAAATTTAATACGTATGCATAATGAATATATTTGTGTAATAGATCAATAAAAATCATGCGTGTTATGCATAGATGTAAATATAGTGTTACAGATTTCTAAATAATACTAGTTATTTTTATGTGATTTCTTTCTAAGAGGTTTAGTCACATTTTAAAATGTCAATTTTTCGCATTTCTAGCTTGTTTCCCTTTCCGCATTAAAAAAGATCCTTCTCTGTTACAAACACACTTTATCAGGGCACATAATGGACTTGGCAATGAATTGGTGACTTTATCGTACCTTGACAATTATTTTGATGACCTTGGTGAAAAAACCTTTATTATTGATAGACCCATTGTCCAAGCTGTAACTCGATTATTACAGAAGTTACTGTAAAATTCAGGATTAATGGCAGGCTATAAAAAGGGTCCCGTTCCGACTACTGAGGTGAGTTTCTTGCTAAGACTTTACGGAATAGAAAGTTCTGCTTGACTAAGTCTCTACCATTAAATTGTAGTTTATTTTTGTATGTTATGAATATGGTATCATTTGTGCTGTGATTTATATGTTGTCAGCTGTTATTTAAGCTGCGTTTTCTGGTGAAACTCAAGTTGATACTAGATTTAACTAAGACGACCAAATTTTTTAAACCCAATTTGAGGACAAATCATTGCAGCGTCCTCAAATTGAAAAGCCATTTGAGGGCAGAGTTAAATTATGCTTTAATTTGAGGACATTTGAGAATAAATTTGTAAATTCTAGAACATTTGTCCTCAAATGATTTTCAAATTGGTAAAAGTGTATTGTCACCATGTTCTGAGCTATCCTGAAAGTTTCAAACGTTTCGCTAGCTAGTTGGGAACTTAGTTAAAATTCAATTGCAAGATTTGTACTGGTAACACTGCCCAAAGCAGCAGTAACCCGAAACATTTTGCTAAAAGCATTTTCACAGTGTTCTGAACTATTCTGAAAGTTTCAAATGCCTAGCTAGTCGAGAAATTAGTTAAATAAATTTTCTGTCGAATCATATAAACGCTGCTGAAGGCAGTAGGGACATTTGACTGAAAGTGTTAAAAATGTATTGTCACTGTGTTCTGAGCTATCCTGAAATTTTCAAATGTTTAGCTATTCGAGAAGTTAGTTAAAAATCGATTGCAAGATTTGTACTGGTAACGCTACCGATGGCAGCAGGAACCCAAAATAGTTGGCTAAAAGTATTTAAAAAATGCATTTTTATCGTGTTCTGAGCTATCCTAAAAGTTTCAAATGTCTAACTAGTTGGTAAGTTAGTTAAAAATAGATTGCAAGATTTGTACTGGAAAAACAAACAAACGAACATGAATCAAAGTTAATAAAAACATGAAAAAAAAAACTAAGCTCTACATCATTAAAATCATTAATTGTGGGTCACCTCCTGCATACATATCAAATGCAGCATTTAGACGCTATTGTATTCACTGACACTACCTCTTTATTATAAAAAACGAAAAATGAATTCAGAAGACCTCAAAACTCATAGAAACACAAAAATGTCAAATTTGAATTTTTCCATAATAATATGTCTCGTATTTAATATATGATCGGAATTTAAATATGTATTCTTCCATCATCTGTAATTTTATAAAGTTAACGAATCACTCTTTTATTTAATCCGCCACATTACTTTTGTTAAAAGTCTGTTAGCGCATCCTTTAAGCATTTATTTATTACGAAATCCAAATTTATCAATTTTTTTTTTTTTTATTAATAAACATGTTTCTTGTAAAAATTTAAAAAAATTTAAGAAAAAAGTGTCTTTTAATTTATTTCAATCCATTTTTGTAAAAAAAAGTAAAGAAAGAAAAATAAAAACAGAATTTATTACTATTTAATGTCTTATTAAATGACAAAATTAAATTTGTTGAAGACAAGTGCTATCTCTTGACGAATTCACGAAATTTTTGGGTTAAATATCACAAAATTGAAATTGACCAAAAAAATTTTTGATTGCAAAAGGCACTAGTACAGGTCAGAAGGAATGTCCATGCAAATTTTCAGCTCATTAGCTGCAGAACTCTAGGCTCAATCGCCGTCAACATTTTTTGTCTTAACAATTACAAGCAGAAGAAAGCAACAGGGAAATTTCGGGTTTTCAAAGTTATATAACTCAGGCCTCTTAATTCGGAGCAACATGCAAATTTGTATGTTTTGTCTTAAGGATATGCTCAAGGTTTGTGCAAAAAATCATAGGTCTTGGGGATCAGGGAGATGAGATACAAGCTGAGATACAGGTAGTCGAAAAGTCCAAGGATGCTATGTCGACATAATATACACTTGTAGCGTTCACCATTGACTATCCTACTTTGTAAATTTCATTTGTTTTTCTCTTAATGTTTGTTTTAGCTTTTATTTTTGAAGATAGAAGTAATTGTTGTTTGTTTTAATATTTTGCATTTATGTTTGGAAATTTTCTGCAAATTATGCATTGTTGTGTTGAAATAAAAGATTTTCTTTTACCAAAACCTTTAAAGTATTGCAATAAAATCATTAAAATGTGAAGTAACAAATTTTTCAATTTTTTGTTTCAGTGGGAATACTAACATTCTTATATATTGCATTTATACATTAAAAGTTATGTCGTAATGTGTGAACCAGATCCACAAAAAAATAAAATATAATAAAATAATAATAATAATAAAAGAATGAAATTATAAATTCAATTAAAATTAAAGAAAAGAAAAATATTTTTGCATAAAAAATAAAGGGAAAAAAAAAAAAAAACCCACTACTGATTTTTTATCGCAAATGAATTTCATTGTTTATATTCAAAAATAGATTGCAAATTATAGATTTGTGGATTAGGGGGGAGTTGACTGTATTGATACTGAATTTTCATATATCTACTTATAATGAAACAAAGAGTTTGTGAGCTAACAAAAATAGAACATGGAATTCCAAGCCTAACCATTTTTAATAAACAGCTTTTTTTTTTTTTTTTTTTTTTTAAATACAGTGCAGATGTTATATATATATATATATATATATATATATATATATATATATATATATTTTTTTTTTTTTTTTGGGGGGGGGGGGAACTATTTTTTTTTTTTTTTTGAACTCTATAAAAATTATTTTATTACTTTTGAAGATATTAGATTACTAAGTTTCACAAACAAGACTAGGTCAGCTACCTTTATCTTAACAAGTTAAATATTAAACAGAATACAGTATAATATTGAAGAATAACTTTTTGAAAATTTTTAGTTTAAGTCTTAAGAACTGTCAATTTTTATTATACAATGTACAAAATTATCATTTATAACACAAGTATTGTAAAATATGGTAACTTATGAGAGGTATTATTGACATAACTTATTACTCTGTGTTTGTAAATAAGGCTCAACAGAATAATATATTTTTTCCCCAATGATTTTAGTTTCATTCTTGAGAATTAATTATGCATTAAAAAATCAAAATTGATGCCCTTTTCAATTTTGAAATATTCTTTAAATGATTATTTAAGGAAAGATTTTTTCACACTAGAAATATTTGCATATGAGAAAACATTTTGTTAACCTTCCCATAGGACAATAATCCTGTTTGAGAAAATTTAATTAAAGTCAAATTTCATCAATATTAACTTGAAATAATTATCATATATAATTTAAAAATGGTTTTATTTTTTGAAATAGAAGCCACGTTTTTTTTTTTTTTTTTTTTTTTTTTTAAATTGTAAACAGGAAAACACAGAATAAAAGAAATCTATTTCATTATTTTTTACACTGTGTAGCATAAAAAGTTGTTTTAAGTACTCAAAATAGATCACATTATTAAAAGAATATAAAATTTATTTTACAGTTGAACTTGGTTATATAGTTATTTTTCTTATAATGTCAAAAATATTTGTCCTACTCATAGACTTCAATGTCAACAAAAATTGCTTAACTCCTACCTAAAAAAAAAAAAAAAAAAAGATATTTTTGGAGATTGGTTTCTTTATGTTTTTTGAGTTTGCTGAATCCAAATTTTCAACTTCCCATCATATTCCCTTCCAATCTGGAAAAAATATGTTAAAATGTACAAGAAATTTCGTCTCTAGTTTATTAGTCCCTATACACAGTCCATTTGTTCGATCTTGATAAAATGTTTCATGTAATAGCATCATATGATTCAGATTTAGAATACTGAATTTGAATTACTGCCAAAATCTGTTATACAATTCAGCTATGAAAAAGAAATTAACAATAAAATTAACTACCTAGATGTAACTACCATATGCACCCCCCAAAATGAAATTTTAATTACAGTTTATCGAAAACCCAGTAATAGTAATGAAATAATTCATAATTGATGTAAAACACCATATCATTATAAAATAGCAGCTGTTCAATCTTATATAAACCGTGCAATCCTAATTTACTCTAATGAAGACCTTCTTAATATAGAATTAAATAAAATCACTCAAATTTCCAAAAAAGCGAGGTATAATAATAATGTAATTAGAAAATTATATAAAAACAGAATAAAAAAAACTTAATCGCAACTAGAGATAGGAATGGTCCAAAAAAAAAAAAAAAGGAAACCTAGAAATTTTGGAGAAAAACCGTTTTTTCCTAAAGGGGTTTTATTTCCATTCAGAAAAATTGAAATTTTGAAATTTCTAGCATAAAGTAACATATTCAGAAATCTATACATGTAATAAAATAAGATGTTTGTGTGTGTGTCATTGTGTATATATATCCGGAGCTTTTTAAGAAAACGGCTGATCACAGAACTATACAAATTTGCATGATGGTTCATTATGGCCTGTTCTGATGCACCTCGAAGCTGGATTCTCGAACTTTTGATTAGATTTTTTAAAATTTAAAATATGAAAATAATAAACTGGTAAATGCCTTAATATTAGCCATTTAAATTTTTAACTGTTGCCAAAAAGGTTTACGAGGTATTTTATATATATATATATATTTTTTTTTTTCAACATAAAATGAAATATGCTTTCATGCAAAAAATAAAAAATTACCAACTGTTACATTGGTGAATGAGAAAATAACATCTTTATAAATTTAAAATAAAATAATAATAATACAAATCTAGCATGTTTCTTCTGAATTTTATTTCATAGCATTTTTCAAAGATATACCTCAATTTTAGAATTTTTTTTTTTTTTTTTAGCACAGATGAATCATGTTTGGCATAAAAGCAATTATATTAAATATATTTACTTATTGATAATTCTGGAAATTTTTTTAAATTTTGATGCTGAAGTAGATTGAACATTTTTCACCAAGAACTCTACTTAAAGCAAAGTAGTGCATCAAAAATATAACTAAATTATAAAATATTGAAAAACGAAAGAAAGAAATAGAAAGAATAATCACATAAATTATGTATTTTGGTCTAAAATGGCGGCAAAAATTCAAAAGTTGCCAGAGGAGCTATATTAAGTCTGTACCATGATCAGATTTACATATTTATTTTTCTACACACTAACTACTATTAACTAACCATGAAGTATATATAACCACCAAAAAAAAAAAAAAAAAATTGTCTCATGTGACAGCATATTGTAATATATTTGGCTTGAAATTGCCGTCATTTTATGGTTGATCGGATAAATCAAATAAATATAGGAAATAACGTGAAAGCAAATATTATGTACACCACGTATAGTGTTGTTCATATGTAACTGGGATTCAAATATAAAAAGGCTATTTCAAATTTTTTTCATACTGTCCATATTGAAACTGTCGTATATGATAAGTACCGAAATGGAAGCCTACTGGTAAGCTACTGTCACAGGCAATAAAGACAGGCACCCGAAATTCAATGGATGACCAAATCACTGCCGAAGGAAGCAGGGACTTGAAGCGAGCTTTAGAACAATTTCAGTACTTATTTATTTTTATAAAGCTATATAGAAAAGAGTTTACTTTAAATATAGTGACTAGCGAAGTAAGCAAAGCCTGCTAGTTTATAATATTTACATTCGGATGTCTTTTTCTTGAAATATTTTTTCATGTTCAGTATCTCACATGAAATCACTAAATTTGATAATGTTCATATTTCAAAAATAAAGTTTTAACCATATAATCAAATGGCAATTCTGAAATATTTACATGCATATCAGAGAAAGCCAATAAACAAAGAAAAATCATATATACATGCACTAAACTTGAATTTTTGTGCTCTTGAAGCACACAACACAAATAAATGCCCGAATAAACTACTACGTCAGAAACGCCAAAGAAAAATATTGCAAATGCATACAGCTGTTTCGGTAGCCTAAAGCGTACCGGCTTCAGTGCAAAAAGGATTCTGAATTAGGAGAAGTGCTCGTATATAAAGGAGAGGGGCCGGATTTAGTTCAACCAATAGGATTACGGGAAAGGTGGGGAGAGTGGCCAATAGGAATTTAGGAAAGTTAGCTGTGTAAACAGTAGAAAAATTAAGAAAATGTGGACTGAATATAAAATTTCCAACAGTCAGACAAATAGGGAACAGCGAAATCACAATTTACAAGATTTTTAAAATTTTTATAAATATGAAAAGCTTCAAAGAAATCGAGTTCATGAATGGATTTAGGTCTGCAAATTATTTTAGCTGAATTAAATTTAAAATTATGATTTTCCTCCCAGCAATGTTTAGAAATAGCCGATTTATTGGTTTCTTGTTTGCGGACGTAATTCATATGTTCTTTTAGACGAAATTTAAGACTGTGTTTAGTTTAAACCACACTGACAGGAAATACTATAATTGCCCCAAGAATTATGCATATCAATTGGATCTTTTAACTGAGAAAAGGTGAGTTTATTGGAGGGCGAAAATATTATTTTAAAATCATATTGTTTGAAAATATTATATTGTTCATATTGTTAAAATCATATTATACGAGCACTTCTCCTGACTCAGAATCCTTTTTGCACTGAAGACGGTACGCTTTAGGCTACCGAAACAGCTGTATGCATTTGCAATATTTTTCTTTGGCGTTTCTGACGTAGTAGTTTATTCGGGTTTTAATATTCCAACGCCAAGTCTCCTGTTATTACAAATAAATGGTTAAAAATTATTAATCCATTTTTCAGATTTTTAACTTAGTGTATCAGCAACTGCATTTTAAAATTTTTAAATGATTTACCAACTCTGTGACAATGAAAATTTATTTTATTTAACTTAAAAAAGTTTTGCATTATTTTCAGATGAATTGTTAAATTTCGTTTAGTTTTTGGGTTTCAGTTATAAAGAAATCTGGTTCGGATCAATGAAAATATTTTTTTGTTGGGTTGATTCTAATCTAAATTCATTGAATCAATGCTACTGGGAGATGAACATTCCATAGGAATGCACACCTTATTCAACATTTTAATGGTTCATTGATGATTTGACTAGTTTTTGGTGTTTTGTACAAGGAAAGGTATTGTAGTTATGAAACAGAAAGGCTCATTTTTTAATATTAAGAAAAGAATTTTATTGCATGTAATTTTAAATGCTTTACACTTTATATTTTCTAAGATATAACTACTAAGAAACTTTGTTTTTATTTGTAAAAATTCAATTTTTTCTAATTTTTCAAGAAAAAATAGGAAAAAAAAAAAAAAATTTTTTTTCCCCACAGGCTCAGAATTTCCAGAAATGTTACATCTCTAATCTCACATCCTAAATGAACAAAAAGAAAAACATCATTTCACCCCCTCTATCCCCTATGACAAAGGAGCTGCCACCAAAATAAAAAATGCTACAAAATTCAAAATCAATATTCCAATTAAACTTAACACAAATATTTTAAAAAGAATATGTAACAAAAAAGACTGAATTAATCCTTTAGAGACAGCTGGAATTTATAAAATCAGTTCACAAAAACAACAGAATAACGAATTTGGTGCTTATATTGGAATGATGGAAAGAAAGATAAAAAAACAAATTAAAGAACATCAAAATGATAAAAAGTTTAGCAAAATAACAACTGCATTGACTAAAATTAACCATAATGAATCAATAGAAATAGATTTTAATAACCCTAAAAAAACTATCAAATTTTATTAAAAACCAATATTCATTGCAAGAGGCAGAAAAAAAATATATCAAAAAAGCACCAAAATTTTTTTTTCAAACGATAAGAGTAAATAATATATAATGTCCATTTTGCTTAATAGTTTTTTAAATTAAAATCTGTAATATGCTTAGAATGAGCTCCGCTGATTAGTAGTCTACTGTATACATATTCAAAATTCATTAACATCTATAGCTTCAATTTATTTCTACAGCTTTTTATTACAATTACTACTTTGTTAGTTCTATATGTCTTTATTTTTGTGCATTATTCCTCATAAACGCATTTTAATATGATTAAGGACAAAATTTATGAAAAAGTGCTACTAAGCTATAAGATTGACAGACTCTAGTTATTGTTAAGTTGGGAAAGTGACTAACTTAACCAATTTTCATGTCTAGTGCGAGTGGATTGTAAAGACATTGAATGAAATAAATCTAGATGTAATAGAAATATCAAACGACCAAAACAAAAATAAAGATGATTATTTACAGATGTAAGAAATGACACTGATGCATAGTTATCAACTTCCACTCATTTTGACCACCACTATTTAAAAAGTTTCATCTTATTTAATTAAGGAATTGTAATCTTTAAATAATGCAAAAATTATTCTACAAAAATAGTGGTATTCTAACTATGTAAAAGTTGGCAACTATACTGATGCTGCAAATGAAACAAAAGTCAATTATGTGCCTGAAGATATATGAGGGCTGTTCAAGAAGTAATAAGACTAATTTTACTGTAGTGAAACCATTCAATATAATAATTATTACTGTGGAATGAAAAACTGCTGTTGTCTGCATTAACAAAATAAATCAATAAATGGTGCATATAGGCTGATGTGGCCAAACAATCTACTACTGTGCCATGCCTTCTTGCTTCCCCCCCCCTCCCGCACTTCTGTTTCATTAGTTTTCAAAGAAACAGCTAAAACATTTAAGATCATATCTTGCCCCTTGAAGGCTGTTGCACAAAATTTGTACTCTACCCTATGTTTGCGATCAGATCATGCTCTTTAATTTATGCTTGGATTGGTTTCAATAGGAATTTTACTGATTCATACTTCCGTTGTTAGTTATAAGAAATGGAGGTGAAATAATTTATTAATGCAATAAAATAATGGCTGTTACTGATTAGTTTTTATATCCACTTCACCAACTCTTGGAAGGGGAAAATAATGTAGTTTTATTTGAGATGGTGGGTAATATAATCTATATATTAGGCAAGTATGAAATTTGTCGTACACTTTTAACATATTAATTATGAGAGTAGAGGATTGAAAATGGTATCATTCGAAAGGCGTGATTAACCAGATTTGCAGAATAGAAAAATTATTTTCTTATGTCAAGAAGGTAATTTAAAATACTTTTATTTTTTATGCACTTTTTCATTTTATACACATATTCTTTTGTAATAAAAAATTCATAAAGAAGAAAGTTGTTAAATATGGCAGTTACTTAAAATTCAAGTAAAACCATGAACACAATAATTTGTATAAATGTAGCATTCTTAAACTCTCGACTACAGAGTTTTTATTTTAAGAAGAAACAATGACCATTAGAGTGGTAAAAATTATTGTGAGTGAATGAGTAGTAGATCGAAGTTGTATACTATTGAACATACCGTAAAATCCCGATTATAAGCCCCCCTCAAAAATAATCCCCCTCCCAACTTTTATGCAATTTTGGATTTTGTCCATAATCCTAAAAATATGCCCTCCCCCTCTATCTTTTCATTTTTAGTAAAAAGATTAATTTCTGAAATCTTATGTATATTTAATGATTTTAAACAAATTTATTCTTTAAAATAAATTTTACTGCAAAAACTATTAACTCCTCTTCTCCTTTTGTTTTAAAAAAATAACAATGAGGTTTGTGTGGAAATGATAAGTATAAAATAACTATAGCTCTATATGAAATCAATATTGTAAATCTATTTTCCGATAGATGGCAGCACCAGACTTAATTTCAGATAATTTTCTTATAGGCTTCTTCAATATTCATTAAAATAATAATTGAAGGTATAAGGAAATTTACCTTTCAATAATAAATAGTAATATTATTTATTTATTTAAAAAAGGTTGCATTAAAATAATAATAATAATAATAATAATACTAGCTTAGCTTTTCTTTAGTTATTTCACTTAAAAATATTAATGTCATATTTTTGTAAAATGTTATGTTTAATAACAATATATAAAATGAGTTTTATGCATCATATATATACCTAAATATATACTCTTATTATTTTATATCTTTACTTTACCAAATATTAATTTATACCTTTACTTTACCTTTATCTTACCTTTACCAAACCAGTCTTATTTTTTTTATTCATCTTTCATATTAATTATATGAAAAAGGTAATTTAAATTTAAAAAAAAATAGTTTTTAATTAATAATTTGAAATTTATTTCTGTAAGTTACATTCAATTTCTGGATTAGATAATAAGTATTAGTTTCATTCTCTGGTAATAGATGGTGCCACCACAACTTTGTAAAAAAGAAATTTCTAATAATCTCGATTATAAGCCCCTCCCTATTTTTTACTGATTTTGCTTCTGAAAAACGGGGGGCTTATAATCGGGATTTTGCGGTATATGCAAATTAAAAAAGGATTTTATTTATGAAAGTTCTATTTCTTTTTTAAATAATTTCTTTTCTATTCTTCTTTTTGTGATTTGCATCAGTTCTAATTTGAAAACACATTTTTTAGCTTTTTTGTTT
This sequence comes from Salticus scenicus, assembly GCA_963930645.1. Classification (NCBI taxonomy): domain Eukaryota; kingdom Metazoa; phylum Arthropoda; class Arachnida; order Araneae; family Salticidae; genus Salticus; species Salticus scenicus. Next base: position 224,609,580 of record OZ005650.1, on the reverse strand, counting down.
TATATTTAAAACATAATGCATTTCAACTAACTGAAATTGACTACGTATTTTTAAATATGTGGATTTATTACTATATCTTCTGTTTATATACGAAGAAAGTTTAATATTCGTAAAAATTTTCAGCTTTCGTTTTTTGATGAATTTACACATTTTGAGACTTCTTGAACATAATTGGATATTGATGACATTGATTAAATTTTTGCTTATGTTAAATGGGAGGTGGCGCAGTCATATAAAATGATATAGAAGAAAGTATTGGATTCGTGAATATTTTTGACTTCCATTTTGAGATGTCCTAAACATGATTCGCTCATTTTTAGAAAATGACTATTTGTCTGTGTGTGTATATGTTAGGGAAATTTTGTAGTACCTCATGAACCAATGGGCAGAATTTAAGTAGGATTGATAATTGGTTAGACCTCGATTTAAATTGGTGCTGATTAACTATTGGAATATATCACTCAATAGGTGGTGCTGCTACAGTCGGCAGCAAAATTTGCTGCCAACTGTATGTTGTGATTCACTCCATTTAAGTCAAGGCTATATCTCAACTTCTGTAGTGTATAAATGCACCAAACATAACATGATATATGAAAAACTATGCTGTTTTAATTTGGGTGCATATTGGCTGACAAGTGGTGCTGATGTGCTTAGTTTGCTTTGCAAAAAAGTGGTCGAGTTTTGACTACTGGGCGATACTAGTAATATTTAATGCAAAATTTGCTTATAATAAGTGCAAGAAAAAAATTCATCTGAAATGCTTTCCATTGTACTGAAATACAGATGACATAAATTACATATTACCAAGTTATTTTCATAAGTGAAAAAGTTTTCAATTAAATTTAATGCTTTTAACCCCTTTGTGGGCCGTGGGAAGATTATTTCCCACTTAGATGATCTTACAGAATACACTTGTGGGAAGCACAATTCACATTATAAAATATTGGCCTTGTTATTATAACTATGAGAACACTAATTCTCACTTCAGTTTTGTGCTGTCATCTATTGTTCAATCAATTGAGTAGAATTAGCACATTTGTTTTAAAAGTTTGAAAGCCTTGTGTGAGATTTGTTCTGCTATGACACCTATTTTGATGTGACATTTGTACTGTTCAACGATTCTACTGCAAATGTGAGTAATACACTGTTTTTATTGTAATAACACTTTCTTATTTTGTATATTTCTGCACATTTTATGCCAGTAACTATCTAATTTGAATAATAAATAATTTATTCTTGTATATTTCCAGTTTTAAAGTGATTTTAACAAAAAATGGTAATTGGCCATGATGATTGGCAATTCTAAAAAATCATTTTATAAGTATTTATATAAATTCATTTTTCTTGCAGATATCCATTTATCCTCTTAAAGTTTGCGATAGGATAATGGAAACAATGTTTTTTGTTTTTATTTTTATTTTTGAACTGGGAAGATAAAAAAAAAAAAGCAATTTGAATTTCTCAAATTTTAGACAAAGAAATCAGCAGTTGACCATGATTACTAGCATGGACGTCGGCAGAATGGGGCAAGGGGGGGCATTTGCCCCCCCCCCCCCCCTGGAAAACTCTACTAAGCATTTTTTCTTTAAATTTAAAACTATGTTATCAGAATTTTATTTAAAAAAAGTATTTTTTTCAGGTTGTGCCCCCCCCCCCCCTGAAATTTTTTCTGCCGACGCCACTGATTACTAGTCAATATTCCACCCTTTGAAAATATCACAAATCACTTAAGAAATAATATGAATTTTAGACAATTCAATGTTTATTGCCTTGGTGATTAGTATCCTAAATAATATCGGGTTGTAACAGAAGTTTTCCGCCAAAAAATGTTCTTAATAAAGTTAGAAAAAGAAAAAAACATGAAAACAGTGACTTTAGTGCGGCTAGTAATCAGCACCGAAATCTATGATTTTGCCAATGTTTTGGTAGTTTTTCAAGGTCTTCGGTCCAGAAACTTGATGGACGCAAGTCCAAAAACAGATCAACCTCATTTCTGGACATCATGTGCTGAATAGAAATAGCACCAGGTGTAAAAAAAATGGTAGAAGTCCGAAGGAGTGATGTCAGGACTATATGGTAGATGTGTGCAAAAGATCCCATTCAAGTCCGCACTGAGTCCAGCTGTTGAATGCAGACACATGTGGTCTTGCATTATCTTGATGAAACAGTGTCTTGTGCCGGAATTCAATTTGATGTTTTGCCTTGATGGCAGCATCAACACTAGTATCTAGTGTTCAGGCTAGTATCACGGACTAGCATCTCACTGTATACCTTCCTGTCGATGGTTTTACCCTTTTCCAGATACAAAGCATAATTTTTTTGTTAGTCAAATTGCACTTTGTGATGCTATCAGCAGGCTGTATTTGAAAACTGTATTACCAAAAGTGTTAAAAAATAACATGCAAAGAGGATGTTTAATGCATTTGTTGCATGAATAAATGTTACAAATTCTGTATGTAGAAAATAATGCAGTTCAAATTAATTTTTTTATTTATCAAGTGAAATAATAAGAAATATTATATTTCAAGCAATGAATGAAACTAAATTTTATTACCCTGTTAGAGGTTAAAAATAAACATCTTTAATTTGATTTTGTATACATTTATGAAGCTGAAGTAAGAATTAAATGTGATTCTATGAAAGATTCTCAGAAGTTGAATGAATGTTAACTATCGTGATTTCTTGCATATGTCAGATGAGTCAGTTTTACGCTAGAAATTTTAATTTACATATAAAGTTATATTTTATATGCAAAGTTTTTTTTTTTTTTTTTTTTTTTGTAAAAATATAGCTTTTTTTGTTAAATAAAATCTCTAGTGTAAAACTGATTTCATCTCTTTTGCAGATTATATGTAGGAAATTATGGTTCTCATATTTAAAAATATTCAAATAATTATCTATAAAACTATTGTAAGTTTCATTGATATAAAAAATTGTATTTGTGAGGTTGCAAGATCACAAAGTAGTTGCTTGATTTTATTTAAAAGAAAACTTAACTATATGCCCCCTCCTCTTGTGATTAATATAAAATTATATTTAATTTTCAGTATGTTACAAGCGATCATTTTAAAACAAATGCTCCTAGTTAACTATGCATGAGCATCAGAGAGCACCTCCAGCATGTTCCGAATACGAATGGCAGATGAGAAGATAGCTGTGTGCACCGAGGCCTATGTGGCCATAACCTGTGTGGTTCGCAGACAAGATGTATGGAAGACATATTATTTTAATTCACTTATGTTTTTTCTTAATTTCGTGTATGTTTTGTCATGTATCGTCCAAAATAAACATCGTTAATATGTAATCAAGTATTTAATGGACCTCTGAAAAACACAACAATTTTCAATATGATAGCAGGAGACTTGGCGTTGGAATACTAAAACAGGAATAAACTATTACGTCAGAAACGCCAAAGAAAAATTATTGAGGTGCATACAGCTGTTTCGATAGTCTAAAGCGTACCGTCTTCAGTGCAAAAAGAAACTTTTTCACTGAAGACTGTACGCTTTAGGCTACCGAAACAGCTGTATGCACCTCAATAATTTTTCTTTGGCGTTTCTGACGTAGTAGTTTATTCCTGTTTTAATTTTCAATATGCTAATATTGCTGTACAGGAACACTTCAATATTAGTGATTTACAGGTAAAATCTACTATGTATAAATATATAATTCATTAAGTAAAGAATCAACAATATCTGGATTTAATTAACTTTTAAACAAGAACTCTAACAGCAGTTATCATGCTTCAGTATAGGACTTTATAGAGGTTAGATAACATGCCCTTAATTTTAAAGCGATGTTTGCATATCAATGCAAAATGCCCTCTTAACAAATCATTCTACAAATTCAGTTATTAATGCAGCCTATGCTGGCTTTTAAATTTCTATTTGTTTTAAAACAAAAAATTACTAGCTTTTAATTGAATATTTATCATTGTTTATTTTACAGCTATTCAAATTTTGGTCACTTTTGTGAATAAAATCTAAGGGGTGATTTTTTTGCATTTTATAAAAACTACATATTACACACTTGATGCATTAAAGCACTGATTAATGCATCATAAATGCTGTATATATATTAAATTTTATCTAATTTTGTGATGTTCAAAGATGCATTATAATGAAGAATTGATTTAAAAGTTTAAAGTATGAATGAAAGAATAATAATAATAATAATAAATAAAAATAAATAAAAATAAAAATAAATAAATAAACAGTGATTATCTTGTGATCCATATTTCACTCTTGCATAAAGTAATCTTAAGGTTGGCACAGACCAGGATGCAATCAAGCGTGCAATGTGGATCTATTCAAATTCTTTTGATGAGGGATTTGAGTTTGCATGGGTCTTGAAAAGTCATTTCTGCCTCTGACACACCTCTTGTAATATTTGGCATGGAAAACTTAATTCTTCAAGAAGCAATAAAAATAATCCTTCATTGTAACATGCCCAAAAGTTCAAGGGACACTTTTCGATAATGGATAATTTACGACCACTTTGCACGTTTCATTGCTCTCTGGTGTCTGGCAAACCTAGAGTCCTGCATCGTGTCAGAAAACCTGCTTTTATTCAAACCCGACCCGAGCTTCAGGTTAGGTTGACAATTTTTTTTTTCACTCATGGGTCAAGTTTGGATCAGGTCAGGTTAACAGAATTTTTTTTTTTCTTGTGGGTCAGGTTCAGATCGGGTTTAGTTTTCAACGAGTCAGGTTGACTTGAGAACATCTTTAAAAAAAAAAAAAAAAAAAATTCAATGATAAGCATAAATTTGTGGACATAATTATAACTCTATGACTGATATAAAAATACTATGTATACTAGACATGTGCCGGAGCTACGCATTTGTATTTGTGGTTATCTGCCAGAATAACTCGACCCGTGCAGGACTCTAGCAAAGATTTAGTGAATAATTATTTAAAAAAAAAAAAAAGTATTTCATTTAAAATATTACGAATCTGTTTTAACACCTATATTGATTTACAAATTTGAAAGTGTCTGAATTTCAGGATTTAGGATTACAAAATCTAACAGTATTACTGTTTGTGGTTTTATTTTTGATGAAGAAAAAAGTCATTTTTATATATAAAATTTAATATAAATTCATTTAAAATTACATTTTTTCAAGAGGTTTAATTCCCAGTATATTGAAACCAGTAGCCATTATATCTGCAGTAGCTTCACATAGGAGTAATCTACTCATGTTGATTTTTTTGATTTCACCTGTAAAAAGAAACTACATAAGTATTATATATATATATATAAAGTGACAAGAGACACTACAGTAAACTCTTGATTATCAGAGGGCAATTTATTCAGAATCTCATCCCCCCCCCATACTTTTTTTAAAATTATAAATTGTGGTGTATATATAGGGTGTTTCAGAACTATTGATAAAAATTTAAGGGGTGATAGGAAACATCTAAATGAGAATTTTTTGTCATACAAAGCACAGTCACAATTGCTAGATAGTGTTTCATATTGCATGAAATGCATCAAAACTAATGAATAAACCTCAGTTTGTACTATTATTCTGCTGCAAATTAATCGAAATAATTAATTTATTTGCATTTGGTTTTTGCAATAGATGGCAATGAAGTCTGATTTTAGTGAACATGTTTTATTCACAGACAGTAGGGTCAGGTGGGGTAATATGGGTATAAAAACACCATTTTTGAAAATCAGTGGAACAAAATTAATATAAGATTTCAAAAAATTAAATAACTTTTTGTTGCATATATACATTACAAGTGTTTAGAACACATAGCACTTGAATTTTTGGCTCAATACTTAAAAATAAATAAATAATAACGATTTGAAACAGACTAAGTTTTATACCCACATTAACCCATAGCATGGGGTAAAGTGAGTAGTCTGTGGGGTAATGTGAGTAATTAGTAAAAAAGGAGCAAAATTTGAAAGTAAATCTTTTTCAACACTTATCAACAAAGCTGAAAAGTGTTATAACATTTTCCAACAAAGTTGAAAAGAGTTTATGATTTTGGTTTATCTGTCTGTTTGTTGGTTAACTGATACATTTTATTCATGATCAGTATGTGATGTTCCCTACTGAAAATAGCAGAAGTACCACTGCTGGTTTGTGTACAGGTACACCTGAAATAATTCCAAAGCGTTAAGTATATAAGTATTTCCATAAATTTCCATTTTTTAATACCTTTATTTTGCACAAATCATAATGATATTGTCAATAATTATGCACAAAAAGAAAATGTTTTCTGTAGAATACAGTACAATTAGCATTAAGATTTATAGAGCTACACATATTCAGATATTTTAAGGGCTGTAACCGAAAATTGCTGGAATTGCACTTTCGATTTCTCATTAAGCATTTTTAACAATGTTTAACAGTGATTGTCAGTTCAATTAGCCCAGCTGTCTGTCTGTGTCTGTGAGCATTCTAACTCCCATAAATATTCATGGAATCCCTTGAAATTTGTATATATTATTTACGTTTGCTATAGGATATTCTTTATTTAAATTAGAGTAAATACTACCACTGTTTTGTGTACAGGGATGCCCAAAAGAATTTCAAAGCACTGCATTCTGTGAGATGTATATTTAAACCTTAATTTAATGCCTTTATTTTGCAGAAATTATAATGAAATTAACATTTATTCACAGGCCAAAAAAAAAAAAAAGTGTTCTATAGAACAGGGGTGGCCAACTCATGGCCCGCGGGCCGCATGCGGCCCGCCGTGTAGTTTTCTTTGACCCGCTAGTGGAATAACGATATTTAAAGTTTGACAACTTTGGTCAACTTATTAAAAATTAATAAATCCGTTGTGAGGTTTCCAAGTGAAAATACCCTTCAACGATTATGGTAGCTTAAAAAAAAAAAAAAAAAAAATCACACTGTCGTAATGAAATAGCATTAGATCCATTATTTATTGTTTTTATTACGATAGAGATATAAATTTCTCAAGATTCTATTCTTAATTAATGAATAAAAATAATTTAAATTAAATGTATTCTGCTCCGAAACTTCATTATACCTTCCCCCGAAAAAAGAAATATATACATACATAACTCATACACACAAACATATATATATATATACATACACATAAATACATACAGTGCGGCCCGCCCAAATATAATAGATGTCCAATGCGGCCCACCAGGTGTTTTGGGTTGGACAGGCCTGCTATAGAATACTGTATTATTAGCATTACGATTTACAGGGCCATTCAAAAGATTCATGTGGATTAAGAATGGCTATAAACAAAATGGTTGAAAATGGATTTTCAATTTTATTAATCCTTTTATTAATATTACAAATAATGTGCAGGATCTATATTTTTTTAATGTAGCTATTACATATATCTGTTAAAAAAAATTTCAAATTTCAAAGCTTTTCATTCATTTCAATTTTCATGAGAATGATTTATATAATAATTTAATCATATAATTAAGCCTAATGCTATACCCACTTCACCCCAGATGATAAAATATTCCACAGAATACAAAATACAATAAATTCAGTTTATCATCAAGTGAATAAATGTTCTTAGATATTTTATGATTGTTATTCTTTTTTAAAAAACTTATAATTTTGCTATAAAAAGAAGGAAAAAAGAAATTTGGAAGAATATCTGCTATATGTCGTACGTAGAACAATAATTTAAATTAAAAACAATAATTTTTAAGTTGCCACTATTTCTTTCTGTAGCGGAGAAACTGTGCAGCTGTCAGATAAATACAAAATGAAATGAAAAAATCTGGAGTGACACCACTCGACTTTCCAAACATTGAGTAACAGGTTTTGTAGATAAAGTAAAGTAAGAGGAGTTGTTAAATAAACAAAAGAGAAAATTACAATAGGGTGTTTGGGTATTTTCTTCATATAGTGCACAATGTTTAATTTAACGCTATTTTACCAAACACGTAGATCATAATGATAAAGAATAATTCATTGTGTCACTGTAAAAACCTACAAATGCTAGATTCACCAAAATGCTTATAGTTGGTGCAACAGTGACTTATAATATTTATATAAATATTCAGCTCCATCAGATAAGGCATTTAGACATTATTGCACTTTAAAGTTTGAGCCCATATGCCACAATTATAAAGAAATTTGCATTTTGTCCATGTAAAAAGAACCATAAGTGCTAGAAGCTAGATTCTCTAAAGTTCATAAAATTTGTGTGATGGTGGCGTATAACATGAATATAGATATTCAGTTAATTTGAATAAGGAGTTTAGTCGCTGTTGCACTTTAAATAATTTAAGCCTATAGGTCTTAATGATGAACAATTTTTAACTGTGTCCCTGTAAAACTCGTTAAGTACTAGAGTCACCAAAATCCATACAGTTTGTGCGATGGTGACTTATAACTCGTATATAAATTTTCCACTAAAACGGATAAAGTATTTAGATGCCATCACACTTTAAATAATTTCCCCCCACAGGCCATAATGATACAGAATTATTTGTTGTGTCCCTGTAAAAAAACTAGAAGTGCTAGATTCACCAAAATCTATACAGATTGAGCAACTGTGACCTATAATATGTGTATAATTTTTTTGCTCAATTAAATAAGGGGTTTAGATGCTGTCGCACTTTTAAGATTTTGGTCCCATAGACCATAATGCTAAAGAATTTTTCTTTGTGTCCCTGTAAAAAAATTATAAGTGCCAGATTCACCAAAATCAATAAGGTTCATGCTATGGTGACTTGCAACATGCATACCAACTTACAGCTCATTCGAACAAAGCGTTTAGACGCTAGCGTGTTCACACATACACATACATACATCATCGTAAATTAACCCAATTCTTGATATGTTTGATTACAGCCAAATGTGTGGGGTGATTAGGATATTGCGACACAGAAAATGAAATAATTACAGCTACATTGTGCAATTTTAAAGACAGATTGTATCAGAAAAATTGGAAATACAGTTCCCGCCGCTTATTAAAATCACATTCGTTCTGAGGCAAAGTGATTTTATTAAGCGGCTGATTTTTATATCCAGCGAACGTTCCTGCACTCAAGGAAAAGGTATTACTTCCCTGAATTTGGAAAGAAATTTCAAAAAGTAACAAATAATGGAATTAGTAAACAATATTAATTAATTTTTGATAAATAATTATTTATTCCTCCGATATAAGTAAATTAAATGAATTTCAAATTTCTATGCGCTTTCCTTCCAAAAAAAAAAAAAAAAAAAAAAAATTATCATAATTTTATTTTACCAAAAGTTCACGCTTTTCTTATAAATTTAAAATCTTTCCGTTTGAACCTCTTAATTTATTATAGCTATTTCAAAATAAGAACTAGAAATTGTCTTCTATAATTAAAAATTAAAAAATATATATATGTATCATTTGCAAATCAAATCAAATTTGCAATTTATTACTGCGTTTTGAAAAATACGTTCCTTGAAATTGTTAGGGAAATTGTATGGGGCATGTTTAATTTGTAACTATGTTGCAAGTGTAAAATTTTCGACAAATGAGCGATAACGAGTACTTTAATTTTTTTTTTTATTTAAAGAAAAAAAAAATTACAATGTAATTTTTTTTTTTTTTTTTTTTAGTATGCATAAATGATAATTTTGGCTGCTGAGGATATTTTTTTGAGTTTATTAAGCGGCGGTTCCAACAATAGTTTGTATTTATTTGATTCCGGTCTTGGCAATTTGATCAGATTAAGCAGCTGATTTTATTAAGCGGCGGTTACTGTATAACATAATTTAAAAGAACGATTTATTCTGCAAGCCCATAACAATTCTTATTAAATAATTGAGAACAACTTTTATTAGATTTATTTAATGTAAGAATTTTAATATATTTTATTTTAAAGGTTATTTTATTAATAAAGGGCTACCTTTACATTTCAAAATTAAATGAAATCTTTAATTTATGGGTTACATTTAGATTTTAAAATAAATGAAATTTTTGATTTATGAAAGATGCATTTTCAAAAAGGTTTACATAATTAATCTATATTAAAATTAATCTTTTTTTTTCAAAGAACTAAAATGCAAATTACTTCAACAAATAAGTATATAATTTAAAATAAAATAAATTTATTTTTAAATCAATTCCTTATGCAAAATGTACTAATTTATTATTCAGATTTTTTAAAGAATTAAATCTAAAGCTGACCACACGTGTTTAATTCCTCCACATCATCTATGATAAAATGAGAATGTACACATCTCATGTCCTGGATGTCAAGGGGTTAATACTGATGTAATTTATATGATTTAATTATTTTCTCTATTGACAAAATTTCAATTTAAATCCTATGTACATTAGACCTTATACATTGATGCTACAAAAATCTAAATTTCGTTAATAGAGATTCTAAATTTTGAATTTTACTTTATTGACTCAGACTCTGGATATAAGATGGCAATTTGTACAGTCAGCCCAAAAAAAAAAACGCCACCCCCAACCTAATTTCGCCGTAAATTATCGTAGAAACATGTGGTTGGTACCAATCGATTTGTAATAACGTCTAGTTTATAATGATATAATTAGATTTTGCTTAAGGGGTCGTCTACATATTAAAACTGGCATCAACTTCATTTTTTTCAATGGTAACCCACATTTTTTATAATTTATTTGAATTCTTTGGACAAAATCATCGCGGAAAATGGTATAGTTTATATATTTTGCTCAATTCTTCACAGAGTTATAAGCTGTCAAACTATGAGGGCGCTAATGTTAAATGAATGTGACAAACATTAATTCATATCTTCCAAAATAATTATGATATTCAAATTCTTTTCTTGAAATATGAAAATTATTAATAATTTCATATTTGAAAAAATTATGAATTATGACGTATGTTAATTTTTGCATAAATAGAACGGGCATCATCAAAAACATGGGTTTCCAAATTTACAGCTCGTTCTTAACAATATTTTTTGAGTTACAGTGACATTTCATTTTTTACTGTTGTTAGGGGGCCGTCACTTATAATAATTTATATACTCTGTGAGTAAATATCTGTATATATTTTGACGAAAAACTATTTTAATTTACCTTAATGTTATTCTAATTGTTTTCTAAGCAACATTTCGATGTTTATGATACAAATTGGATCATTTTTATAAAATTATTGCAATGCAAGCGAGAGATTGTGAAAAAATTGCAAAAGAAATGAAGCCCCGCCTCTATATTGCGGAAACAATATTAAAAAAACTAGTTTCTCTATTCGTATATGACTCTCTATGTGACGCTGGTATGCATAAATGTCAATGGCATTTACTACATCGAATACTGAAGACAAAATTTAAATGATTTAATTGGAAGTATGTAAAATAATTTTGTTTTATAATGTAAAGTTGTAGAAAAACTGTGTAAAGGCGTGGCTTCCGTTGCAAAGAGGTTTATACTCGATTCTGAAATGTTAAGTCTTTGTTCTTAAATATTACATAACGTTTCCCAGTTTCTCACTGCTAAAATTCTATTTTGTCCCTTTTGTCTTTTGTTTTTAACTTGAATATTCTACGATTCGTCCACCTCAAGTTAAGTATCATGACAGTAAAAAAACACGGTAAGAAGACGAGGACTATTATTTGAAAGAGCAATACGCAGTGAACAATACTTTTGTTTTTTCCTTTTTTTAAATTAATATAATTAATTTTTATCTGATTTTTAAAAACAAATTTTCTGTTTTAATCTCGTTGTGACATTTTCGCATTTGCTTACTCTACCGTTTATGCTATTTATATTTTATCGCATGATGTAACATAATAAAATATAAAAATTTATTAAATGTTTTTTTAATACTGAATAATAAAGTGGTATTTTTTTTTTTTTAAGTTTTTAATGTCTATTATTGAAACAAAGTGCAATATTATTTATTTTCTATTATTCTAATCACGGCGTAAAACTGGCGTCACATTTATCACAGAAAAAGAATTTAAAACAAAGTAATATGTCTTATTACTTTTAAAAATATAGATAAAGAATTCAATTACAGTAGACGACTGCAGAATGGGGAATACTCGTTCTAGGCAATAGGAAACCGTTTTTTCTATATCCATATTTCTTTTCATATGGATATACATAATAATTATACTCTTTCTAGTGAAAGTATTTGTATTCATATTATTTTGTTTATATAGATATGAATATAAGGAATATTCTTAAGAAATATCGTAACACACAAATTGTGAAAGAAACGGCCACTGAAGGAGTTACAGATTTCAAAATGACGTGAAACTACGTCAGTGGTTGCGAAAATGTTAAATATCCTTTCTCAGATTTTAGTTTAAATCTTGTTATCTATATTTTTGTATATTATCTATTGTTGGTTTGTACGCCTAAAATTAAATGTAAATCTTTATAGTAACACTTTCATGCGAGGCTTACTGTATAAAATAAAAATATACCCAACAAGAAGTAGATAATAATTGTTAGTTAGTTGATTTTAATTGTTTATATATATATATTCTATTATATATGTATTTTAACTTAAATTTTTGTCTCTTAAATAAAACAGTTTTTGCTTTTAAGAAGTAGATAATTCTTTTTCTTAAATATTAAACACTTTTTTTTTAACTGCTATTAATATTATTATCATTATTACTACTGTTCTTTTACCTTGGTATCTAGATTTTTTTAATTCAACATTGTAGGGTTCATATGATTCAAGCTATTTAATTTTCTTTATATGAAGTGTTGTATTTAACTATTCAATGTTTAATAAATTGAAACCAATAAAAATATTTTAATTCATAAGCTAACACAGAAAGTTCTGCGAATTTATTTTGTAACTAACATGTAACTAACATGTCTGAACTTTTTTTCCGGTGTGAAATTTAATAAATAATGTATATTGGGTGGTAGATCACGATTTATTTTTTCTAAATGTATAGATGGTCCCCTAACACATTTTCACGTGTAACTCTGTTTAGAATTGATTTAAAGAATATAAATAGGTAGGTTTTCCAAACTGCCTTGATCTCAGAAATCTGAATATGAGGTCAGAAATAGGGGTCGTCATTGAAAAAAAATGATCTTTATACGAGTTTTAATATGTAGATGACCCCTTAAGCAAGATCTGACTACACCATTAAAAAATAGACGTTATTACAGGTCGATAGGTACCAGCCGCATGTTTCTACGATAATTTACGGCGAAATTAGGTGGGGGGGGGGGGGTGGCGGCATTTTTTTTTGGCTGACTGTACAATTGTTGTTTGAATCCAATTCACAATTAAGTTTCCAATGGCTGATGGGTAACTAGACAGTATATGTGAATACAATTTACAAATTGGTGTCTGATAGTTTCTAGATATTTTTAGGAAAGGATGGGTTGAAAATATAACTTTGCAATTCCACTAAAATAAGAAATCAGTAGACCTACACAAAATTTTATTTAAGATGTTCATTCATACTTATTATGTTGTAATGAAAATATACCTGCTCCACTTCTCCTTTTCAAGAAATAACCAAAATCAATTTATTAAAGATAGTTAAAATTTAAAAGAAAAATGAAAAGTTAAACAAAAATATAAAATCATATATAAAGCAAATATATATCTCAAAGTGTAACAAACAACTTCTACTCACCACTTTTATCCTTTTCAATGATGTAACAGTTATCATAAAATTCAGAAAAAACAACCGATAATTCATAGAGATAATCACATAATGTATGCAGTGATAGATCCTCTAGGACAGTGATAATAACTTCTTGAAATCTGGCTATCATTTTACCAAGTTTTAATTCTTTTGGGTGTTCAAGTTTTATCTCAGTAGATTTTGCAGCATTCTTTAAAGTATTTTCATCAATATTGGCATTTCTTGCTATAGACCTGAAAATTTTATTGTACATGTAAATGCCTTTTTTAACTTTTTATTTTTAATAAATAAATAAAATAAAATTTCAAGCCAAGATAAAAAATAAAATAATAATAATAATTTTTTACCTGATTCTTACTAAACTATATAATAAATAGGCTGCAGAATTTCCTCTATCATCAAGCATCTAGAAAAAAAACAAAAATCATTGTTCTATTTTATATTTTGTGTTACAAGGGCAGTATTTTGTGTGAGAGAGAGAAAATAATAATAATAATTACCCGATCAAAAGAAAAGACATAATCATGCATTCTATTATGACATAAATCAGCATATTTTATACAACCATAGGCAACATTTTCTTGAGCTGCTTTCAATTCTTCAGGAGTTAAAACCTGAAAGTCACACGAGAAATTATTACAAAATGCAAATAGCAATAGAAGAATATTATATATAAATAATAGTATGTCCATTTTAAATTTAATTACTATATATTTGAAAAATGTTCAAGATTTTTTTAAAGAATAGAACTTCTCTGTATTTCTGGTGAAAATACAGACATTAACTAAGTTATACTAGTTGTAGTCAAATGCTAGTTGTTCTTATTTATTTTACACTATGACATGAATACAAAAGAATCTGTATTTGTTCACGGAGCTTTCAACGTTGCATTTTCAGAATGTAAATAGATAAATGGATTGTAATATCAAGGGAGTATGCAGGAATAGATATTATATAATATGCCAGAGTTCTCATCAGAGGAAAAAATTGGATGAGAATTTCGTATTCTTCCTAAAAAATGAGACTAAAAAATAAAGTGAAATTCTGCTTCATTTAAAAATTTAAATTAAGTTATTTAAAAACTATGTGAGATTTCTGAAAATTAAGTGAGACCCCAAATAAACTTTGAACAATATTAGGTCTTTTGAATGGATGGGTGAGGAGATCAAGAAGTTGCATATACTTGAGCAGATTAGTGCCCTGTTTGTTCATCACAAGTTAGTTTTTTTAAAACAAAACAAATATAAGTCTAAATAGAAGCAATTTAAAAACACCTTTATAAGCATAACTCGGCTTCAAATTACTTCACAGTGAAGAAATTGCAGATGGGGAGACTAGACTTGAATACACAAAAATCGTTTTATGCGATTATGGATTTTTAAGGATAGGAGGGGGTAAAAATGAGATTTTCGGAGGTGCAGAAGGCAAAAACACCTTTATAAGCATAACTCGGCTCGAAATTACTTCACAGTGAAGAAATTGTAGATGGGGAGACTAGACTTGAATACAAAAAAATCATTTTCTGCGATTTTGGAATTTTGGATTTTTAAGGAGGGAAGGGGGTAAAAATGATTTTCGGAGGTGCAGAAGGCAAAAACACATTTACAAGCATAACTCGGCTCCAATTACTTCACAGTGAAGAAATTGCAGATGGGAAGACTAGACTTGAATTAAAAAAAATCCTTTTCTGCGATTTTGGATTTTTAAGGGGGGAAGGGGGTAAAAATGATTTCAGAGGTGCAGAAAGCAAAAACACATTTACAAGCATAACTCGGCTCCAAATTACTTCACAGTGAAGAAATTGCAGATGGGGAGACTAGACTTAAGTACAAAAAAATCATTTTCTGCAATTTTGGAATTTTGGATTTTTAAGGGGGGAAGGGGTTAAAAATGATTTTCGGCGGCAAATTTAACAAAGAAAGGCTTTTCGAGTAAAATTCTACCAGTAATAGCTCAAAGATATAAAAATACCGCCAAGCGATTTCTTGAAGGTATTTCCAAAAACTCATTTTTGATTTTTTCCGATTTTTTTTATTATTATTATTTTTTTTTTTTTTGGGGGGGGGGGGGAAGTTATGACGGGGCAAATTCGACCTCCTCTTTTAGCGCTAAATTTGTCCGTAGAAATCTATAGTAGCTAAGGTCACAAATTTTAGTGTGTGATTTATTTACCTGTGTCCAACACCCATTGTAACGGGATTTAGCGAAAGACCCCCTTTCCCCTTTGGGGGTAGGGGGGGGAATAAACACATTTTGAAGCATAACTTTGCTTAAAATTATCTCAGTAAGATTAAAATTTATGTGTGGGTTGTTTATGTGTTCCCAAAACGCACTATAAAGTGATTTTACGAAATTTCCCATTCCCCCCCTTTAAGGGCAGGGGGGAAATAAACAAGTTTCCAAGCATAACTTTGCTTCAAATTATCTCGGTAAGATTAAAATTTATGTGTGGGTTATTTATATGCTCCCAACACGCACTATAAAGGGATTTTACAAAATTTCTCATCCCCCCCCCTCCCTTTAAGGGCAGTGGGGAAATAAGCATGTTTCTAAGCATAACTTCGTTTCAAATTATCTCGGTAAGATTAAAATTTATGTGTGGGTTGTTTATGTGTTCCCAACACGCACTTTAAAGGGATTTTACGAAATTCCTCCCTCCCACTTTTAAGAGCGCAAAAACACACTTAAGAGTTACTGTGCTCCAAATTATTTCACGATAGCGATTTTTTGATCTGTAGATTGGTTATGTGTACTCAAAACACACACTACAAAAGGATTTTGTAAAATTCCAGCATATCCCCTTTGGGGGTGGGGGTGAGAAAATCATTTTTCCATGCGCAACTCTGCTCTGAACTATCTTATGCGATTTTTTTTTATGTGTGGGCTGGTTATGCTTTCTCAACACGCATTATAAAGGGATTTTGTAAAATTTAATCTTTTCTCTCTTCTTTAAAGGTGGGGGGGGGGGAGAGGCAAAAACACGTTTTAAAAATTAATTCTGCTCCAAATTATCTCAGGAAAGCGATTTTTTGATATGTCGATTGGTTATGCGTACTCAACACACACAAACTACAAAGGGATTATTTGAAATCCCCCCCCCCTTTTGAGGCTAGTGGGTAAAAAACATGTTTCCACACGTAACTTTGTTCAAAATTATCATAGAATGGCAATTTTTGATGTGTGGACTGCTTATACGCATTCAACGCATACTACAAAGTGATTTTGTGAAATTACACCCTACCGCCCCTTAGGGAGCGAGGAGGCAAAAACATGTATTCACGCGAAAATCTGCAGTAAATTATCTTAGGAAGGACCTTTTAGATGTGTGGGTCAGTTACATATACCTAACTGATAATATAAAGAGACTTTGCAAAATTCCCTCCTCCTTCTTTCCTTTAAGAACGAGGCTAACAAAACATAGGGGGTGGGGCTAAAAAACATGTTTTAAAACATAACTCTGCTTCAAATAATCTCATGATCTCAATTTTTTAATGTGTCAGTTATGTACGTGTATGCAACATGAACTATAAAGGGATTTTGTGAAATTACTTTCCCCTCCCTCTCTCTTAGGGGTAGGCGAGGCAAAAAACACGTGTTCAAGCCTAAATGTGCTCCAAATTACCTTTGAATGGCAAATTTTGGTGTGTGAGTTTTGATTAAATGTACTTAATATGCACTTTTATGTGATTTTGCAAATTTTCCCACCTTACCCGTGAGGAAGGGGGAGTAAAATGCAGGCAAGGCACTACCGAAGGCATTATTTCTCCAGACTCAAAGTGTGGCTCATGGGAAAACTGCTACCGAAGGTAGCGAGAACTTTAACTTAGATTTTGACTGATTTCAATGATTTTTTTATTATTATTATTTTGATATGGTATTTTGAGAATTCATTTCAATATAATGACCAGTGAAGCGGGCAAAGCCTGCTAGTATATATATAAAGTAGCAATGTATTAAAAAGAAATCGTTCCTTCATTTCACAAATAAAATAAATTATAATAAATGAAAAAGAAAATAAACAATTGTAATAATACTAGTGGCAAATTTCAATTTTTTCTTTCTCTTTTAAACTTATTTATTGCTTTCTATTTGAGCAATAAAATTTAAATACTTTTCTGCTGAAACACAGATAAAAAAAAATAATAATGTATTCCTTTTTTTTTTTTTTGTAATACCATATATTGAGATTTACCACATTCAAAATAAATGCATAAAAATATGTAAATAATAAAACTAATGATATTAATCTCTAGATTATTCATTTCATTTTTACCATCCTCCACCAAAGGGGGGAATTCTGCAAAATTTATTACAGTGTATATTGGGTACACATAACCAACAACACACACCAAAAAGTAGTCGCCTTTTTGACACGCTTTTATTAGCTTCACCTGTATGTATGTATGTATGTATGTTTGTAACGTCTCTGGGAGCAAACAAAAAATTTATATTGTAAAAAAAAATACTTTCCCTACGTGAACGACGTAGCGTTGAGGTAAGGCGCCACGCTGCGAATTTAAAGGTCCAGCATTCAATCCCCGTCAGGGGAGGTTTTTTAAAAATGGTTTCTGTTTAATTCTAAGTTATTTTAATTAAAGATTTAAATGTATGTAAATATTACGGTGTGTCACTCACACGATTTTCTCTTACCCTGAATTTTAATACTAAGATAGATAATTTGTGCTTTTTAGTTCACATTTCTATAAAAGCATGTTCTTTAATTTTTTAAAACTATAATATTATTTAGATAATTTAGAGCAGAGTTACAATTTGAAACATGTTTCTTTTACCCACCAGACTTCAAGGGGTGACAGGGGATTTTCCGTAAAATCCCCGTATAATGAATGTTGTGTACATACTGCACGGCACAGCCCCATAATAAACGAAAAAAAAAAAAAAAAAAAAAAAAAAGATTTCCTGAGATAATTGTAAATAAAGTTACGCTTGGAAACATTTTTTGCCTCCTTCCGAAAAAGGGCGAAGAGGGAAATTTCACAAAACCTTTTTATAGTGTGCGATGCACTCACATAGCCAACCCACGCATCAAAATATAGATTTCCTAAGATAATTCCTTTATAGTGTGTGTCAGGTACAAATAATGCACACGGTAATTTTTTTTTTTTTTTTTTCAACAAGACTTACATTTTTGCTCTACTTCTAGAGCAATAGAAAACAGTTTGAAGAAAGAAACTTCTGTATTATTGCCTTTCCCGTGGCCTAAAAGTTGAAAAAAAAAAACTTAACTTATCATATTAGAAAAGTGCATGCAAGTGGAAAGCAATTTTAAATAGTTTAAATGTTTTCAGAATATCATCTATGTTGTATGAAATGGTACTGAAACTGAATATTAAATATATATATATATACCAGAGAGAATATCTGACTGTTTCACCCTAAAAAGAGACCCCATAAAATATTAATTTAAAGAATAACTTAAAAAAAATTACTAAGATTCGAGCTGTCCTTATAATTGTGAATACCTGAAAAATTATTATTATTATTATTATTATTATTATTATTTTTTTTTTTTGACGATATTTAAAGTTTTTTAAGATAGAAAAACAATAAAACTTTTTAAATATCGTGTATTAATGAAATTCAAATTAATAAAAAATATATTTGTTGAAATAATAGTGTTCAGTGTTTAGTTAATAAAGAAAAATGAGTGTCCTTATAATTATGAGAACCAGTGTATATTCTAAAAAAAAAAAAATTATAAAATTAAATAATAGAATTGTTTTGCTTGAACTTATGAGCTAATAGACTAATTTGAGTTACCTGTATTTAATGTATCATTGTCGTCCCTCAAAAGCCGACTTTGTGACTCAGAAGTGAAATATTTAAGCAAGTATTTAGGCATTTGGAAATTTTTTCAACATCTAAAGATTTTCTTCTTTTCTTTTCGAAGCGCCACATTGATAGACATGTTTCATGTTGACACAGCTCTGACATTGCTTTAAATATAACCTTACTACGAGAGTGGGCATTGCGACAAAGAGGTTAGTTATATTAGGTAAGAACAAAAATTGCAGCTCCCAAGATACGTAACTATCACAATCTAGATGCTACATTTAAAATTTCATAGCTGTTTAAGATAGAAGAACAAACATACAGGATGAAGATGAAGCAGCGTGCTTCATTTATGAAACACTCTCGACTTCACTTGTGCACGAATTCTAGATGAAAACAATCAAGAAAGATGAATCAAAATTGATTATAAATCTGTAAAATTATAGGAAAATAAATACTCAAATTATTATGATGTAACTACAGTCGGCAGCAAAAGTATTCGAGCACTAGCAAAAATTAATCAATAAATCCTTGTCAAATCATGTTCTTAGTCAATATAAGAACATTATTCGACAAGTATTTATTTAACAAAACAGTATTAAAAGTACTTTTTTTATACAGGAATTTTTGCTAGTGCTCGGATACTTTTGCTGCCAACTGTAATTATAAAGTAGTATGTTTTGTGGGGCTTTTTGGGGCCCCCTTAGGCTGGGGGCCCTCGGCAAACGCCGACCTGGCCAGTCTGGGCCTGAAATGGAGCTTAAATAAAAAATCATAAAATTCGGGAGCAAAAATCCCATTAAGTTATTAATTATTAGGATCGTAACTAGTGAGAATGGCCGAAAATACTTAAGTGGTATAAAACATTGCAATGTGCCGCTACTAATGAAGTAAGATACTAAACATTGAATTTTTTCATTTTTAACTAAAATTAATTCAAACAAAAAACAGAGAAATTAAATAAAACATTTCACAAGATATTCCTTGCGAACTATGTCGTATAAGACATTTTCAGAAAATGCTGTTCACAAATGAAGTGGGGTAAACCACCGACGAAAACCACCGGCTTGAGAGCCGAGCTTCCCTGTGTTTTTTTCCCGAAGAACGCTAACAGAGAAAAGTCATGGGGGACACTCATCCAATTTTCTCACTAACCGGAAACGAACTACCGGCGAATTTATGCGTGCGGTAAGTAGTTCTTAAAAAATGTATTTTAATTCGATCGCTTGCTCAAATAAAAGTTAAAGAATTAAGTTTAAATTAAATTAATTTTGATGGAGGAGAATTTACTTCAGACTATTTTTTAAGATAGATTATTATTATTAAAATTAACTAATTTTTTAAAAAGACACTATTTTGAAACAGCGCAGTGTTACAGCGTTTCTGCGGACCTAAAGGAATTTTGAAAACGTAATTGAAAGTGACGTCATCAGTTTTAATTAACGAAATATGAACGTCAGGAAAATTATTAATATTATTTTTTAATTATTTGAGCATGATCAAAAATGTTTTTAAATCGATTTGACTATTATTTATTTTTTTATTTTTCTGATTGGTGAATTTGTTTGTTTACCTTCAAAAACATCAGCGGTTTGTTTACAAACAAACATTTTCGTGAATTTGAAACTTTCTATTTTTTTTTTAATTTTGAGTAATTTAAATGATTAATTGGGAGAAAATAAATAAGAGCCAAACTATTTTTGGAGGATTTGAGGAAAATTAATTAAATTAAATAGTGTTATTTTTTTTTAAATTTTAAGTCTTTATATAAATGTAAAATTTAAAGTTGTTACATTTTAAGATTAAAAAATAAATAAATAAATAAATTAATAAATTAATTAAAATACAATAACACTAAGCTTTTCATTATCACAAAATAGCATCTTCAACAGACGTCAAAATATACAGTAAATCTTGTCCTGTGAAAGTTGTATTGCATACATGGAGATTTTCAGAATTCAAAAGACATAAGTGCTGAGAGATACTTCAATTAAACAACAAACAGGCTTGAATATTCTAGAAAACACTAAGATGATAATTAGAACAATAAAAATAATTGAAAATATGTGTGGCAAGAGAAAGAGGAAATTAATAGGAGACTTGGCGTGGAATTATTAAAACAAGGAAAACTACATATAGAACAACAAAATAAATTTTTTTTTTCTCTTTGTGCTCTAGACGTAGTTTTCCTTGCTTCAGAATATAAGAAATTGGTGATATTAGATGGAGCAGATATAATTGAGATTCAGATTAAATAGGATTGGCATAAGTGTTATTATATTCAAATTCAATTAAAACAGAACTATTATCTTCTTTTAAAATGCAGATATGCTCTTGAACTCTTCTTTTAATTGTACAGTTAGTTTGACCAATGTAATAAAAAACTTCTGAATCTAATTTTTTGTGTATTTTGCAGACACCCTCCAGTGGGTCTAGTCAAATCATGATCATTTACTACTAAACTATTAATAGTTAATTGGGAGCTAAAAGAAATTAAAATGTTGTATATGGAAAATCAAAATGAATGAAGCATCTCTTAGCGTTTACCAAATTAAGGTGACGCTATTTTGTGATAGCAGAAAACTTAATGTTATTGTATTTTACAAAATTTCTTGTCTTAAAATGTAATATTTTAGATTTTTACATTTATATAAAGACAATTTTTAAAACTTGACATGCGTTAAAGTATTTTTTAAATATTTATTTAATAATCTACACATGTTTTTTTACACTTTTTTTTCTGTTTCCAGATAAGAATATGTTCACACAAAGCATTAATTAGTGGCATGCTAATCAGCAGACTTTTCTAAATTCCCTTTGGCAGATTGGTCATTATATATATTTTAAATATGGTACACATTTTGGAAAATTTCAGAACTAGATTTTGCTAATAATAATTTGATTTGCAGAATTTTAAACCTAGAATAAATATAAATTATAACCTACTTCATCTCGCTTTTTTTCTTTCAGTTTTTGTAAACTTTTTTGTAATCCTTCATCAAGTAAATCAGCTAGTTTCACAGATTCTCCAGATCGAGTCTTGAATTTCTTTCTAAATACAGGATAAACATAATAATACTTGTAGATATCAGAGCCCTAGATATTAAATGATAGCTAGGCTATCTGTGAAGCTTAATGAATATTAATTACATTGAAATAGTATAAAAACCCAAATTTTTATTGAGTTCAATAATTTTAATAAGGGAGGGGAAAAAAAAACTTTTTTGCTATGAGCATTTTAGCAACATTGCTTAAGACAATCAAAGAGTTTCACAGGTACAGGAATTGTTATTGCAACTATACTTTGGGTTACAGTACTTCACGTGGGGTATGCATTCAAATGAGAAAAGTCTTCTCCTGTTTCATAATATAATTTTGAGATTCCTACTTGTTAAATTTTTCTACTAAAAAAAATTATTCACTTGTATTAATTCATTCTAAGATTTTTATTAATTATTTTTAGTTTCTATCAGTAACATTTAAACACTGTTTTAGTGTTTGATACGATTAATGAATACCAAAGTAAGAATATAAAGTTAGCAGAATTGACATTATCATCTGATAGAGTTAAAATTAGTGATATTGGTATTAATAATGGAATGCTTGAAAAGACAGCATTTCCTCAGATTCAAATAATTCACAAGCATCAAAATTGAAGGAAAAAAAGAAAAACTCAGCTTTCTTAGATCTTAAGTGAAAATTTTTTGAAAACATCACATTGAAATTTCTCAAGAATAAAAAATAGAAGAATAAAGTTCATATTTACATAAAATTTTCAATTATTTTATTATCTTACTGTGTATTTTTCCCAATAACTTATACAAGTAAGCTTTAAATAAACAGGATAAATTGATACTTTTTTCTTTTATTTATTTAACAATTGAGATAGCTGCCACTTGAAAGTCAGTAAACACCACAAGCACATATACTCACATATTTTATTGGAAATTTAAAAAGGACTAAATTATATATATTCATATATATATCTAAATACCATTATGTATTATTAATATTTACAGTAAACTACATTATTAAAAAAGAAAATACTATTAAACACTTTACAGTTTTTATTATGTTATTGTCATTGATCATATATAAAAACTTATTATATATATGTGTGTGTATAATTTAAAATGAAATACATACTTATCTTCTCCTAAAACAACACCAAATGCTGCATGGTCAGTTTTTACATGAGGTGGACAGAAGCCCAGCTCCCTTCCAGCAGCAAAGACTGTTTCTAGATGTAAAGACTGTAAACCGTAAAAAATAAAAACAAAACAATCACATAATTATGATTTTTTTTTTTTTAACAACCAATTACAATGTATTATTTAGAATGCAATTTAGTGTGACAATAATTTAATCACTTCTTTATTTCTCGTTAAAACAATTAAAAAATAATATATATATATTTATTTCTAATAGCTTTTTGACTATTAAATTAAATTTACATTATTTATAAACTGTTAAAAATGAAAATAAACATAATGTTGATGTAATCTGATAATGATTCAGATATTAACTGCATCAAAAACTTTTATTTTCAAGTAATCTTGTCCTCATGATCTACTCTAAAATTGATATGTAGCACATACCAGTAAAAACTTTTTTAGAATGCCACTGTTCATTATTAAAATATGCATCTATACAGAATTATTTGTATGCTTAATTAGTTTTTTAATGTGAATTTCATTTAAAAATCCTTAGTCAGCATTTTCTTAGGAATAACAATAAATATCAAAACTTCAAAACATTTCAATTTATATAATTGAATGGAAGTGTAATATTATTTAGTAAATAATAACTGGATGACCAAGTTAATCAGTCTCATAAAAATCATTCGTAGTATTAAAAAAGTGATTTGATTTTTAAAATATATTTCTCATTTGTTTGTTCCTGGTGGAGTGTGAGTTATTAGTGAAAGCTAATTTTTAACGAGATAAGGAAAATTGAATTATCATTTAAAATCTCTAACTATAATTTCTCATCAAAATTGTTCAAGTAGTTATCTAAAAACAGATATCTGCTATATTTTGTTCCAGGCAAAGCACAGGTTACCAGAAATGGCTAATTTTCCTGAAAAAGAAGAAAAGTGAAATTTGTTTTTTATCTAAAAAAAACCTCTAACCCCCCCCCCCCCAAAAAAAAAGTCTCAACCCCAAACTTTCAACCAAATCGTCATATTCATTTCAGAGTAAACCCATTTTCAGCTATATTTTGCAATCTGTGGATAGAAGGTTAACATAAAACATGAATTATCCTGGTGATTGAAGTCCAATCAATTTTTCACCTCAAAAAAAAGAAAAAACCTTAATTCCAAATTGTCACCAAAATAGTAATATCCATTTTGGAATAAACTCAATTACTTCCATATTCCTGGTGGATAAGGGGTTAACAGATGTACATTTTTCTGAAGATGCGAATAAGCTAGATTAATTCTCCCCTTTCCAACAACAACAACAACAACAACAAAAAAAAAAACTTAACCCCAAATTTTAATTAAAATTGTTAATCTATTTCCGAGTAAACTCAATTTCTGCCATATTTTGCAACTGGCAGACAAAGACTGGCAGCAAATGCGAATTTTCCTGATATTACAGACAAATCCAATCAATATTTAATCAATTAGACTTGTTTGTCTTTTTTTTTTTTTTTTTTTTTTTTTTTTTTACTTAATTCCAAACTTTCATCAAAATCAATATATTCATTATCAAGTAAATCCAATTTCTTCCTATTCTGAAATCGGTAGACAAAAGGTTAACAGCAAATATGAATTTCCCCAAAAATGAGAATAAGTCCATTTGATTTTTCTCCCCAAAAAATCCCCTTGGGGAAGGGGGTCAAAATTTTCTTTTGTACTCCTCTTATTTTCAAGTAGAAATCTTCTTATTTTTGAAGCTGCACTGTTGGCAGATATGGCAATCTCTTTAATATTGCTAAAATTTTTTATAAACTTTAAATTTTTTTTTATAAAAAAATTATAAAACAGAATTTTTTGGTATTAAACTTCCATTGAAATAAATGTAATTATTAATGTCAAAATTCATATTGTGGATAAGAAAATTAGTAACTTTAACAAATATTTATCTCCATAATTTCATTTAAAAATTCACCTATCAATTAAACAATTCAGCATTTTTCATCAAAAAAAAAAAAACTTATAACAAATATTTTTTTTTTTTTCTTTGTTGACACTTGTTTTTTAAATATCAGTAGTATGTAATACAAATTACCTGGCCAGCATCAACAACATAAATAATCCAATCTGCTTTTTCTTCTTCAACTCGTTGTTTCAGAGCAGTAAGGTCAGATGTATCATAAGTGAAACCGCCATCTGATTTTACAATTGTTAAAGGCACATTAAAGCCAGAGACAAAAAGTACTTTTCTGCCTTCTTCCTCAACTAAGACTCCTAAAGGAGGGAAAAAAAGAAATTCTTTCAGGTGAAAAGTCGAAATTAAACATTCATGTATAAAACACTGAAAAAACTAATAGATTTTCTCAAAAATATCTGCTTTATTTAACTATTAAAGTAAACATAGAAAAATTTTGTTGTAGTCTCATATTGATATATGATTCACAAAACAAATTGTTGAAATATATGTTTCAGTGGCTTAATCCACCGATTGTCAGACAAATGAAAAGAATAATAAATGACAATATTTCAAAGCAATTAAAATTACTGATTTGATAAATGTACACAAATTCATTTGTTTTTCTTTTCTTCTACTGATCAAGATACATATTAATTTTGTTTACTGATTACAGTCACTTCTATAGTCCTCAATTTCACTCACAGTTAAAAATAAAATAATTTTATTATCAACAAAGCATTGTTTCAGTGTTCATACTTAAATCTTTAAAAAAAAAAAAAAAAAAAAAAAATTCCACAAGATTTTTAGATTATTTTCAAGAAAATATTAGCAACACATTCACGATTATACAAAAGTGGTATCTATTGCCCTCACAGCATAATATCGGTTTAGCTTGATTGTAACTCTCTATTGTTTGTTTGCTTTCAAACAAGACATAAGTTAATTATTTGTTTAGTACTTTTGTAAAATTATTGGAGATTGAATGGTACTATGTTACTATACTTTGTAGTAAAAAGGATTTTGTTGTTGTTGTTGTTATTTATTTAATTATATAGAGCACCATCTTATAATATAAATTTATATACACAATACAACATGTTTGAATTGAAAATCATTTAATCATGCCAATAATCACAACACAAAAAATGCTAAAAACTCAACATGTTTTCATAGCCTTATATTCTCAAAATCCATATCATACAAATGACAGAGCTGCCAAACTCATGAGTAAAAATTTAGGAGCAAGAGACTTAAAAAATCGGAGCAACTATTATGATATGAAAATTTTAAATAAGATTTCCATATACAATCTACATTTACACAGTCTTAATATAAATTTCTTAAAATCAATGGGCAGGGGGGAAAGGAAAATACATGACTGTGAAATAATTTTACTTTTTTATTGGTTTTGTCTAATAAAGCAAATTTAAAATGAATACTGACATTTATTTTGTGATGGGAGAAAGATTGGGTAACAAATGTCTTCCGCAAAGCATTTAATTGGTAATAAGAAAAGGGAGGGGGGTCATAAAATTATTATAGGAGTGAGTAATATTGAATAATTATAGTTCTTTATATGTTCTAGAACCTCATGAAGTACATTTAAAATAAATATTAACATTTATGTTGTGGGTGTAAAAAGATTGGGAATCGGAAGGCTTCCATGAAGCACTCGATTCCCAATAGTTAATGGGTTTTCTTTTTTAGTAACAAACTTTATTTATGACTTTTTAAGAAACTCAAGAAATAGATTTAATATCAGAAGCCGGAAGATTAGCTTAAATATTGGAAAACTTCTGCTAAAAACGGAAAAGTTGGCATCTATGAATAAAAGTGAAAATAACAAAAAAAGAAATGTCAAGTTTGAAAAAATCTGAGTTTTCTGATAATTTTTTAATTAACGGAGCAAGTCGATAAAAATTGGAGAAACTCTGATTAAATCAGAGTACTTTGAAGCTATGCAAATGATTCTCTCTCCCCCCCCCCACCTCGCCTCTCTCTCTATATATATATACACACACACACAAAACAAGAATTCTTTTTGTAACAGGAGAGAAATTTTACCTCTTTCTTCTAGTTCTTTAACCAAAGCTTTCATTCTTTCTTGATAAAATGATTCACCTCTTTCTGTCAAAGTTATGTCAAGACGAGCATAAATTTTGGCTATTTCTGAAATAAAAAAATATATATTAAAGAGAAACTCTTATAACCAAAGTCACAAATGCACTGATCTGAATATTTTTTTCATTCTCATTGTGAAACTAAAAAGTAGAAAAAAACAAAACAAATAAATGAATTATTCATATGTAGAAGGTAGGTCATTAACCTCTGATTGCCGCTGAAAAGGGCAAGATTTTTCATTGCTCACTCTTTTCAATATACTAAAATAATGATTATTTCAGCTTGAGATTAAAAATGTAATTGTGTACAGGATAATAACCCTTATGGTTAGAATTTAAAACCTTCAAAATTTTAAAAGAAGTTAAAAATTCATAATTAAATATACTTGAATTAGAAATCTATTGTGGAAAAAAACAACAGTTCAGTGACCAGTTAACCCACAACGAGCATCGGCACCAAATTTCCAAGACCCCGACACTCACGTTTTCAAGACAATTTTGCCCTGAAACGAACGTATTGGAAGCTGGTAACGGAAGCCCAGTGCGGAGATATAAAACTTTATAAGTACCAGATACTTCTGACCAATCACAGTGAGTAGGTGGTCAAAAGCAAATATATTTTTGTTGTTAGCCATTTTAAAATAAGAACTAATGAAATAAAAAAAGCAAAAAATATGCACCAAAGTTATACTTTTTGAAAAGAACTTTCAAAACTATTAATTTTTTGTGAGAACACTATACACATATAATCATTAGTTTTAAAGATATTCGATTAGAAAGTTCACGAGTGACAAAAGGTACATCACTTTCTCAACTGCATTACTAAGAGAAAGAAATGGTCTTAAATTAAAGGCTAAAGAATAATTTTCTAAAAAATAATCAATTTTGGAGTATTCAGAGCTATGTTTTAATTAAACACACTTTTAGCTAATGTAAACAAATACTTGTTCCCGTTCTGAGTCAGCAATATTTCGATTACGCAATGACTAACACTAGAATGTTTTTTTCTTTTTTTTTTCTATACTATTTATTTATGAGTATTGTATGATGAAGCGTGTGGCTCTTCAGCTAGATTGTAAAAGTTAAGTTTTGTTATTTTGTTATTTCCAAGAGGCATTGAAGCGCTTTCATAGATAAAAAATAAAATTCAAAGAATAATGTCTTATGCAGCAACTGTTGGAAATACAAAATCAAAATTTGATAAGGATTGGATCACGATTTCTGTCTAGATGTGTGCAAGGGGGAAAAAAAAAAAAAGAAAGAAAGAAAAAAGAAAAGAGCATAAAAATGATTTTGCGGAATTGCAGAGTTTTAAATTTTTTCGGAGAAACTCCGCAAAAATCGAAGCAGTTGGCAACCCTGCATATCATTCTGAATTTATTTTTGCACAATACTTTGATCAGAAGTGATTATGCAAATTGATTTTGATTGAAAGTGAAAATTTGAAAAATTACTTAAATGTGTTTACTCCAACTTAGATTTAAGGTAGAATAAAGGCAAATGATTAAAGATATTAATTTTTTACTTTCACTAAATGTATAATTATGACTGATCAAGAAAACTTCTGCCTAGCATAATATTAAACTATTGAACATTTATAAAGCATAGCAGGTATGCATACTTTACATGTTAATATATAGTAAAACCTGTCTAATGCAACCAGCTTTAGGAACAAGTAAACTTGTCACCCAATAAAGATAATCACCTTAAAAGAAGCATTATACTAACTTTGTTTACACTTACCAAGAAATTGGTAAATACTTGTACAAATTCTTTACACAAGTGATTCTGAGTAAAAAATTAATATGTTGAGGCTACTACAAAACTTTTTCTACATTTTCGCATACAAATTCAGCCAGTTATATTATTTATTAAAATAATAATAATTATTATTATTTTCAAAATCATTATTCAAGGTAATTACAGATGATATTCAGCTTAGAAAAGTATAGCTCGAATAGTGAAAGAAAGATATAAACATCTAAAAAAAAAAAAAAAAAAAATGAAGAAAGTATTAGCAGAGTGACCACCTATCAGCCATTATACACTCAAATTGAATCAGCATAAATTTTCACAATATGAATAGTGGCCAACTTTTATGCATTTTGAATACAACTATTTTAAAATATTTCTTTGCATTAGTTAATTAAAAAATTTCAGTCTTTAAATAAAGTGAAAATTTTCTAACCATAAAGAGGTATAAAAAAGTGTAAAACTTGTGAACTATGAATATATATCACATACAAATTTGGTGCATTTATATAGCCTAGATGCTGTGATACAGGCTTGCCATAAACTAAAATATTGCAGTATAGTAGCACCACCTATTATCTGACACTTTTAGATAATGTCCATCTCACATACAAAGTTTGGTCATTTATACATATAACTATTCACAGTAGCTAAGATATTGCTGTTTCATAAACAGGATTAAATTTCAGCAAAACAGGGCTGTCCGTCCACCGATGTAGCCAATTTGTATTCAGGAATTTCAAAACATCGAAATTCATTGAAATATGGAAGTCAAAGAATTTCACAAATTCAATACTTTCTTCTTATGCATATAGAAGAAAGTTAAAAGAACATACCCATGTCTGTTCTGTTTACATTTTCCCAAAAAATTCATAAATGTTGCAAATTATTAATGGCAGTATCTTTTGAGTACCAATGAATTTATTTTCTCTATTGTTCTACATTATAAAAATGCATTAGATTTAAGTGGAAGTTAAAAATTTAAACTGGTTACTTTTAACAGGTTAAAAATATTAATTTTAATAATTAAACTGCTAACTATATATTTTACACAGTTGGTTACTATACATGATGATATGAGGTAAAGTAAAATTTTATAAAAGTGTTCACCATAGGCAAGTGGTCTCATCACCAACGTGGTCACTTAAACAGGCTTCATTGTATTTACTAAGAAATATTTCAAAGGAAGTCATCATTTTCTAAATAAGTCTTTCTTTTAGATTCATTAAAAGAAAATGAATGTAATAGTCATTTCAGAAAGGAAACTTCTTTCGATGACATAGACTCTAATTACAACCTCACAAGACCAAAAAAAAAAAAAAGCATTACACACGAAAATATTACACAAATTTAGAACAATAACTAAATCTTTGCTTAAAAGCTAGTTTTCAATTCTGCGATTCAATAAAAACAAAAGTCTTTTTATACAGCTACATGATCGACAGGTGTGACTTATGTATATGATACTGGTGATTTCCAGTAAGCAGATCTAGGGCAGCCTTGGAACACAATCG
The DNA here is from genome assembly GCA_963930645.1 of Salticus scenicus. Taxonomy (NCBI): domain Eukaryota; kingdom Metazoa; phylum Arthropoda; class Arachnida; order Araneae; family Salticidae; genus Salticus; species Salticus scenicus. The sequence goes on along the minus strand of OZ005650.1, from coordinate 224,578,742 downwards.
CCCCTGCTATAAATTGACTCATTATTGATTTTATTCTTATTTAAAGTACTTATAATAGACCAGTCTGAAAAAAAAAAAAAAAAAAAAAAAAAAAACCCTCTCTATTTACCTTAAGATTTTTTTTTTTTTAAACAAATTTATTGGAGTTAAAGCATATTAAATATGAATGCTAATATTACTTACCTCCTATTTTTAAATAAATAAAATTATAAGATGGCATCAATTAAAATATACAGTATGTAAAAGCTAACTGTGATTTATTTATTCACATATTTTTAAAATCATTTACTTAATTTTAAATCAAATATTATTCAAACTAAGAAATTACCAACAATTAAAAAATCAAGCATATAAAAAATATTACACAAAAGAAAATCCATGAAGAAAGACCTTTGCAATCAAGATAATGTGGTAATTAAGTGACAATTAAAATTATACAATTTTTATACAGAAACAGAATAAATCTAATGCATTATAAGATAATAACAATTGTAATAAACGATAATTTATTTTCATATTAATTAAAATACTTGATACCATGAAAATATTTGATGTGATAATTGTGGAAATATTCATGGTAAAAAAAATTAAATAATATATTAATTAAAAATAATTTAGATTTGTGTTTGTTTTCTAAATTCTAAATGTAACAAAATTTCTTTTAGTAAAAATGAAGTTTACCCTTTCTTGTTATATCGCATATTTCTTTCCAAGCATGCATCATATCTGGATCATATTGCTGCAGCTTAACCACACAATCATATGCTCTTTTCTTAAAACCTTCATCTTCGTCAAAACGTTTTTTAGATTCCTAAAAATAAACAAATGAGTGATTAGCAAACAAACTAAAGTAATTAAAAGTTTCTTTTCTTTTACTTATATTTGATGAAAATACATTAATATATTTTTTTTAATATTAATTAAACAGTAAAAATTTTTCAAATATAATTTTGTATAGATTAAAAAAAAAAAGAGAGAACTGTCAATTTTTTAATTTCCATGTTAGATGATAACAATTTTCATGTTAGGTGATAAGTCACTTTTTTTTTAATTGGAGTATAATTTTTTTTTCGAATATTTTCAAATGACTTTGGCAAAAAAAAAAAAAAAAGCTATAAATAAAGATTATGAATTCACAATCCAAATATCTCGAAAGTTGTTGAAAATTACAGATTTTATACAAAAATAATTGGGATTTTGTGATTTGTGAGCCAGCATTTTTCAAATTGAAAATTATAGATTTTATAGAAAAAAACTAAATAAAAAAAATCAAATTTAACATTGTGGGTATTTATCAAGCTAGTTTTACACTTGTTTGTAATAACAATAAAACGAATGCACATGTCTCTTGATTAATGCAGTTTTTATTAATGGAGTTTTCAGTTAAAGTAGTAATTTCTTTTCAGACACTTCCTTGATTAATCAGGGGTCTGTCCTGAGGCAAACCTGGGTCCGTTTAAAGGATTCTTTACAAAATTTAATATCTTAAAAAAGGGCCCTTCACAAAATTATTTATCCTAAAACAGGACCCTTCACAAAATTGTTTATCCTGAAAAAGGACCCTTCACAAAAATTTTCCCCTTAAAAACAGATATGTTTCATTTTCAAAACTAATCTTCCATGGAATGAACAGGCTGCCTGAATAATCAGACGTGTTGTTTTGCTGTATTCCCCCGAACAGCTGAAATTATTTGCTAATTTATAAAGAGCTTCTATGCACATATGTAAATTTAGTTCTATAAAAGTGAGTTTTTATTGTCTAAAATTAAACATTAATTATAATTTTATTTTGCAGATTGACATTTTTCACAATTTCACAAAAAGAGGATCCTAGTCGAAAAGTTTGAAAGAACTTTATTTTCACACTAAATTTAAATTCACAAAAATATGTCTAAAATGTTTCACAATTTCACAAAAAACAGGACCCTGTCTGAAAAGTCTGGACAGATCCCTGTTAATGCAGAGGAAATTTTGATTAATGTGCATCCAGTTACATAATTCTCTATTCCGACTCTTCTCATACAAATAGATGTGTGTAAGTGAGCTAGTAATTATTAAAAAACTTAATGACTTTAATATAACTTTTATATGGTAAATGCATGTAACAGGTAAAGCCTTAAGGTATTTTTAAGATTTTTTAAAAATAAATTTGCAGCATGACTGTGGAACTGAAAGTAATTTTAGATATTGCATATTAATTTTACACTTCAGAAAAAAAATGCTTGGATTTAAAAAAATACTAAAATTTATTTTATCTCTTCTCTAGATTATTTAAAATTCTATTATTTATAATTTCTTTCCGAACATAAATTTTACAAAAGTAAACCTGGTCTTATTGTTTTGTGATAATTTTTGGTTTGTTGTAGATTGGTACAGAAAATTCTGTTATAGGGCATTTACAGATACATAAATGTTCTGTTGCAAGTTTTCAATTTTATATTGCTGGTTGGAACGGGGGAAAAAAAAACAAAAAAAAAACATGGCAATGAGATTTTTAATGAATTTTTTATCCCTGGTTATATCTACATTATAGGCCATTAAAATTGCTACATCTGGAAGGAATGCAAACAACAGAATGATATTTATTGGATACATGCATTATAATGGGAAGAACAATTGATTGCATTTTCAAGAAATTTGTATCCTTCAGAAATCAGTTCATAAATCAGCTACCTCTGGCAGCAATAACACAGCATTTTTGCACCTACACATTGAATCGAACAGTGATTGGATTACATGTACACGCACAGCAGTACATGCAGTTTCAACATGATGGGCAGTTTATCGACTGTAGTTACTAGAGAGTGGAGGTGTGACAGTTGTTTGGCAACAATCAACCAGACGATTTAAGTTGGTGTGAGATCAGAAGAATGTGCTGGCCAGAGAAACTGTCGAACACATTCTGTATCAAGAAAGGTCCGGACAACATGAGGTTGTGCATTATCCTGCTTAAATGTTGCATTGCACTGGCCTCAATCATAGGGAAGGACCAAGGCCTTAATTTATCAGAAATGTAATGGCCACTATTCAAAGTGCTGACAATCCAAACAAGAAGGGATATTGAGACATGTATTCAATAGTATCACATACCATCACTCCAAGTGATGAGTCAATATGCAATGACTTTAGCTACCCTAGAAGCTCCATCACTGACAGGAGCATTTTCATTGTGTGATAGATGACGAACCTGGAGAATGAACATTGCCAACTGGCATTCAACATCACCATACTGACCCACTAACTTGAGTGATAGTATGGGGTGCCACAGGATACAAGCCTTGATCACATCTTGTTTGCATTTCCGGCATTCTGAATAGAAGCCATTACATTAAAATGGTTCAAGCTTATTCTCTTTTAGTATTTACACAAGAATAGTTCATCATTCCTAAAAATTATTAAAAAACTTATGTAGCAGTAGGTTCAATGTATTTAAGGACACTAGCATAATATTTATATATATATATCAATGTAAATTATTTATATACATGTATGTACCTTATAAAATTCTTGTAAATTTTGAATAGATGCTGACTTGTTCAAATAATCAGGATACTTTTCTTGTAGATGTGCAATCAACATGCCAAATTGAGTTCCCCAATCACCAATGTGATTCAATCGCAAAACATCATTTCCAGAAAACTCAAGAAGTCTGCTTATGCTTTCTCCAATAATAGTTGATCTACAATTGTAGCAAAAACTAATTATATTACTACTATAAAGTAATGAAAAAGATAAAAGTTATGATAATAAATAAATAAATAAAATTCAGTGTTAATGTTAACTAGAGACATTGTACACATCTATTATTTTTCAAATGTTAAGTACATCAAACTAAATACCAGTAAACTCCCTAATCTATGAATAAAAATATGAAATAGTTTGAGAATGCATGGCAGAACTGAAATAATTATATATATGCACACATATATAATACAAATGTTAACTTTATAAAAGCAGTAACATAAAAGATTTAGATTAAAAAAAAAATTAACATTAATATTCCCTAAATTAGAGGTGTGGGTCACAACTGTTTGGGATATGATATAGAGGACCATAGATAGTCGAGCAAAAAAATACAAAGGGGGGGGGGATGCATAATATATGTATCTTATACACTGTATTTTCTTAAAATCTCATTTTAGGTATATAATACAAAAATACATATACATATATTTTTATATATCACAGAAAGATTATATTTGCTGCCAACTCACCAAGAACAAAAATAGGAACACTTTGCGTGAGGGATGAATTCACGATGTTTTTTGCCGTATTTACAAGTTATTATACAGATAATATAAACAGGTTTGCTAACACTTAAAATTATTCAATACACAGATTAATCATAGTAAAGTAATTTTTAACTATTATTCATTATAATTTTATTTTAACAATACAAATTGTTCACTAAATATTTTTTAAACATTCTTTAAATGGGGAAAAGGCGGGGAAGGGGGGAGGGGAGGGTCACAATAAAAATTACATGAATAAGAGATATTCAACAACTCTACTTTCTTTATTGATTCTAGAATCTAATAAAGTAAGTTTAAATTTATAATTGACATTTATATTCAGGGTTGCCACTCAAATAGGAGAATGAAATTCCCTGACTTTTCCAGGTTTTCCAGGCATGTTCTAAGAAAATTCCAGTCTAGCCATATACTGTGTATTAGCTGTGTTGAGGGCAAAATATTTACAGAACCAATTGATAACACAAAAGTTGCATATTACTTTGATCTAAGGAGAGATTGCCCACCATGGAGGTCTTTCTAAGAGGTTTTGTTTAAAAAAATAGCAAAAGCTAAGAAAAAAAAAAAAAAAAAAAAAACCAGGAAAAATGACTCTACGTTGGAGGAAAAATTAGTCTTTTTTGGCAATCATCCTATGAAATTCCCTGACTTTTCCCCGACTTTCATGGTCAATTTTAAAATTCCCTGACTATTCCAGTTTCTCCAGGTAGCATGGCAACCCTGTATATTATAGATAGAGAAAGATTGAAAAATCCCAAAATTTCTTGCGAGCATTTGATCACTAATCAATAGCGGGAGAGGAAGGGGGGGGGGATATGAGTGAGAGATAGTGAAAATTCTACTTCAGGTTCTAGAATCTATAAAAGACAGTTTATAAAGAACATTGGCATTTATGTTGCAGATGGAGAAAGATTGGTAAACATAAGGATTCTGAGAGACGTTTGATCACTGGACGTTAGCAGGTTGTTGTTGTTGGTGGTGGTGGGGGAGAAATTACATGAGTAACAAATATTGAACAATTGTAACTCTTGAAAATCGAAACACATGGCAGCTATGGAATAATAAAATCAATTGAACAGTGAGTTTGAATAAAATTGACTTCAACTTTTATTCCTTAAATACTCATCTTAGACATATACAACAAATTAGAAAGTTTCAGGTTCAAAATGTGAGCATTGCAACAATGAAATTTCAAAGGTACAACCACACAGGAATGCTGACTTAAACCACCTTTTAGTACCTTGACAAATGTTCTCTGGTTTTAAAAAAGAATGTCTACAGATCTCATTTCATAGTTTATACAAAAGTTACAGGTATCAACAATGATAGCATAAATAAACAAATTTATATTTTAGTTTTAGACTAAATTTTTAACAGATTTGTTTAAGTGTATCTCTGAAACTTTTTACAATACACTGATGAAACATTGTATGTCACCTTACTAGGAGATATGAGCCTTATTTTACTTATTAAAAATTTCTTACACAACTTTTTCTCACCTTGCAAGTTTTAGAAATAATTTTACTTTGAATATATTTTTGTTTGAGGATGCATGACTCTTCTTAACCTGTTGTTTAAATATTATTCTCATAAAACTTTTAACTTTTAATACTGAATATATTATTTAATTTTTTTTAATTCAGATACATTTCTTCACTTACATCACTCTTTGGAACTTACCAATCTTAGTCAAAATTTTTAATTGACATCTCCCTATGACCTACAAAATACTAAATTTGAAATTGCTTCAATTTGTTTTTAAATTATGCTGATAACAGACAGAAACATAGATCAATCAATAAAAATTTGCCTTTTGTATTCAAGGGACTTCAAATTACATAATTAGGGAAAAAACTCATATTTGAAAATTGGACTTTAAAACAATGCCCTGTCTATGACAATGATAAGAGAAGATAATTATCATTTGTAAGCAATTTACCTAAACATAATACAATTTAGTAGAACAATCCTTTACATCTGTAGAGAAGAATGTATTCACTCAACCATGTATCAGTCAACCTCATCCTTATATATTGCCCATAATTCTCAGATTGTGCCACCACAAATCTAACTGCATAATTATTCTTAAAATTGAGAAACTCAATTTTATAAATATTGTTAAAATTTTTATATAACAACTAAAACTTGTAGTAAAAGTTTTTTTTTTTTTTGTGTGTGAGAGAGAGAGGTTTGATACTCATTTAAATGATACACATAAAAAAGAAAAACAAGCAAATAATAAAATAATGAAACATAAGGCATTCCAATAAATAACTGAAAACTAGATGATAAAATTTATCATTCTAAAAAGGTTGGTTGGTTGGTTGGAGGATTAAGGCCGATTGACTCCTTATGTGTCCTAGGCCTATAGGGGGAATGCCGCTGGTGGGCCATTCTAAAAAGGACATATATAAAACTTGACTCTAACTTAAAAAAAAAAAAAAAAAAAAAAAGTGCCCAGTTGCAAAACAGTGCAACATGGCAGAGAGCAGATCCTTTTAAGCTCTGCAGATTGATGCAGTAGCTCAAAAGAAATGACAGATTTAAAAATATTAATAGAATTTTCATTATGTTTCTAGATTGTTGTGCTTGCTTGTACCTTTTTAATTCCTTTGTAGACTGTAATTTCATACATTTTATTAACTGTTAATACTTTAATACTTCCTATGATCAGACCTGTGCTGGTCCAGAAGGGCAGGTGAAACTTTTTCTTAGCACCCTCAGTTGACTACAGAAATTATATCATCTTGCACAAAAAATTAAACTTAATTCAAAAGACGTATATGAATATTGGACATTAAGATGAATAAATTTGGTATTTCCCATATGGTACACGTGAAGCACAAATATTTGTGCATAACACCATACTACTTAAACACACTCATTCTACTGCTCTCTAGGATACTCAGCAGGAGCCTGCCAGTGATACCAGACATGGCCTGGCATTCCTGGATCACAAATAAATTTTGTTAGCTGCAATAGATACAGAAAATTCTGCTACTGAGAAGTACCGTATTTAGAAAATAATATTTATATTTAATAATCACACGTCAATAAAAATACAAAAGAAACTTACATTCAATTTTTTTACGATTTCCTTGTCATTTCAATAAGTGATCTTTATATTCATTCATTCATGAATAGAATTTTTTTTTTATTGGCACTACAAAATGTGGTTAATAGGTAAAATTGCTCGTTTTTTCAAAATTCAATGTTTCTTTAAATTTAGTGGTGTATTTTGAAATATTCTCTGAGATTTTGTGCCCAATTGTTTTCCCTGAAGGATATGAACTATGTAATATCTAGAAATCAAGCCAAGTTATACACGGTGTCCCAAAACTCATGGTACATATGTTAGGGGGTGATAGAACACAATTAGACAAGCACAAATCACCATACAATCCACGGTCTGAACTCAAGCCGTAAAGCACTAGAAGGCACCTCCCAGTGACAGAAATTAAAAGGCTGTTCACCACAGCTGTCTTCATTCGTTCTATGGATCATCGATGACATGAATGCGTACTCAAATCACAAAAAAGCCGAGATGCATTACATGTACGGAGCAGCAGACGACAATGCAAGGGAAGCTGGGAGGTTGTACCAAGAGCGTTTTCTAACAAGGCACGTACCTGATGCGAGGACTTTTCAACAACTGCACTAACAACTCTGCAAAAGGAGTTCCTTTTCAAGTTGCATGCAGGATGCCATCTTTTACGATGACATTGTGCATCGTATCAGTGAGCACCCTGAATCTAGCACGTGAGCACTGTCCCAAGCCCGTTCCGACCATGGATTGTATAGTGATTTGTGCTTGTTTAGTTGTGTTCTATCACCCCCTAACATATGTACGATGAGTTTTGGGACACCTTGTATAAATAATGAATAATGATTAATAAATAACACAGGTCTGCGATGGAATTTTTTTCTTCAAGGTGATGTATTTTTCTGGTATATTTTTGGATGTTGATTAAGAAAAAAGTATTCAAAATTTTCATCACATACAGTTCTGACAAAAATTGGGATATTTTGAGCTTAAAGCTCCATTTTTTCAACTCCTGTGTAAGTTATTTACAGGAAATTCTGGGTGTTATGAGTGAAGAACAAGGAGATCTATTTCATCAAGACATCAAAGAAATGTAGAGGAGGTATTAGAGACAATGGAGTATTAACATATAAGCAGATTACTGTTGGATGCTGCATAGAGAATTCTCCTCTCTCAAGGCCCTCAAGCAGTGGACAAGAGAAAAAACTCTAAAGGGAGCTTTGATGTAAAGAAACACATTTCGAAGATAATGTGTGAACAATAGTCTATTTTAACGTACGTTATATATAAATAGTTTTAAATTTGTTACAGCCTTTGGCAAATTCTTCCTATCTTCATCCTTACTTTGTGAAAAACCCTTATGAGATAGGAAGAAAAGGCAAGCATTTTTTATTTCAGCATACCAAAATATATTAGAAACATCCAACACAGCAGTGGCATCGCCAAAAAAAATTTCAAGGGGGGGCATAACCTGAAAAACAAATTGTTTTTCAATAAAATTCTGACAGCATAGTTTCAAAGTTAAAGAAAAATACGCTTATTAGAATTTTCCAGAGGGGGGGACAAATGCCCCCCATGCCCCATTTTGCTGACGCCCATGCAACACAGTGAAAAAAAAAAAAAAAAAAAATTAAAATTATGATTTTGCAGACCTATGTAATTATAGAAAAAGAAAAATAAAGTACCGCAAGTGTCCAACATGCATTTCTTTTGCAACATTTGGTGAGGAGAAATCTACAACAATTTTTCTTTTTTTCATAGGAGGTGGCTTGACACCTTCATTTAACAAAGTAGACAATCGTTTACTGAGAAAACTAGCTTTGATCTTCACATTGATGAAACCAGGTTTTGCTATTTCCAAAGATTGAATGACAGAATCACAAGAAACATCAGCAACTATTTTCTCAGCACATTCCATTGGAGATATCTTTGTGCCTTGTTGTCGCAGTAACTGTAAAAAATAAAAATAAAAATAAAATAAAAAATAAACAAACAAAAAATAGTACATATTTACACATTATATCAAAAACTATAAAGCAAATTAGAAAATAATTGAATTAATTTACTTGCATTCTCTTTAAACAATTATTTTTACTTATAATTTTAAGTAAAAAACCTTATAAGGCTCCATTTTACCTTTCGGTTGTAGCAGCTTTCAAGGCAAATCTGCCTTTTCATCAGCGACCATAGTGTGCCCCGCCACAGTCGAAACTGAAGCTGTATAAGGTTTTTTATTTAAAATTATAATTAATATGCTCCATTTTTCTTATTTTTTATTTAAATAAATTATTTTTAGATTTAATAACACACACAAAAAAAAAAAAAAAAAAAAAATCTGCTACTAATAATCAGAATTTTGAATATTTTATTAAATATATTTAAAAAAAAAAAACTAATTTTTATCATAATAATCACAAAAAATTAAAAGTATTAATAGATGAGTTACTATAACTCTCACTGAAAGTATTTCCAAATATTTTCCATATATATTCCAAATTCAACTATGTCTGATCATAATTAAAGTGTAAGAAAGCTCGTAATTTTAATATATATATATATATATATTTTAAAGATAGTGAAAAATGGAAGACTTTCCTGCAACACAGATACAAAATAAAAAAGAAATTTTACAAGCTTACAATTTAAAATCCACAATAATTAACAATATAAAAACATTAAATTGCAGAAATTTCAAAAGTCAATCTTAAAATCTGCGAAAGTTAATTTCTTAATCATATAATTTCTCAAGTATATGTATGAAAAAAATTCTCACAAAAAGTACAAATTTAAATACTATTTCTAATACTCAATTCTACAAATAATAATTTTTTAAAGAAATTCTATGTATTCATTTTTTTTTTCTTTTTAATAATTTAATGTTTCAAAATTTTAGTCTTGTCTAACTACACACACACACACACACACAAAAAAAAAAAAAAAACCTTACAAATATATATAAATAAATTAAAAATGTAATCAAAATTCAAGATTTATTTACTTGTGCAATATTCATAGCACTGTTGCATTGATAGTCTCCAAATTTTTCAGATGTGCTCCTAGTTAGACTGCAAGTAAAATCTTTAAGCTGTGGGAAACATTTCTTGATAGATGAAGTAAACAAATCTTGTAAAAATTGTAAAATTGATCCATAGAGAGCTGCACCCTCAATCAGTTCATCTGCATGCTAGAAGATAAAAATAAACACTATATAAATGAAAAGAATTACATTAGATTTTATTTGAAAATTTAGTAAATTGTGATTATTTAGCAAATAAATATCCAAACAGTGGTTGTGACTTCAATTTTTACTTGTTTATGCAATGGGGGCAGGGAGGAAAATGGAAAGTAGAATTTTGATCTATAGACTTTTCTTTTTATAAAGATGTATGGTTAATTTAGTTATAAGAGTCTATGCATAAAAACTGAACCTAATCTTTAAATTTAAATAACAATTCTATAAATTTATTATACATGGTTCACTTTCGAGAGTGAGATTGCTTTAGGTGGTAATATAATCACTTTGACGCCTATGATCCTTCATTTTTTAACTTCTCTAGAATTTCTTGAGTTAAAAAAAAAAGGTGAAAAATTGGGTAATTCTTTCAAAATACTCCTTAATTCTAAAGATTTGTTAAAAGAATATATGAAGATGTGTATATTTTATTAACAAACAACTACAAAGTTTAGAAGTTAAACATTGCATTTAATAGGACAAAATAAGTAATTATTTCTTATTACTCACTTATATTTGAAAAGAATTGATAATCTTTCGTTAGAGTGGGAATAACTGATTTTTTTTAGTGTGTACCCTATTAAGGAGTAGCAGAGAAGATACAATATAGTCTGTAATAGATTTATTGTCTTTTCAGACAACTAAAAGTACGTGAAGTAGCTTGAAAGCCTTCTACCACACTAGTTTAAAATAGTATTTTAAATTAATATTAAGTGATAACTTAATATTAATATCTCATATTAAATCTTAATTTTAAGAACAAATAACGGGAATTTTATTTTGCCCACGTAAAATTAGCTTTGCGTCAGAACTTCATAGCGCAAGAATCTGATTTACGAATAAGTTTTAGAATCAAGATTATGCAATTGTCAAAATAAGCGGGTCAACCAATGATAAAAAGTAGGCAGTATTTAGTTCAACTAACTATCCAATAAGAATTCATAAGAAAAATTTGAGTTCGCACCGAAATATGTGGTATTTAAGCTAGAACACATGAGACATCACGACTTTTTCCAGATATTTACTTGTTTAGTAAACTCACATCAAAATCATACTCCATCATGTAAAATCTTACTAGCTAAACAGGGGTGATTGTGACTCAAAGGTAAAAACCCTGAAAATAAGAGCCTCAAATTAGAAAAAACCTAAAATATCAAATGACACTTAAATTATTTAGGCCCGAAGCCCTTGGTCTTTTTACATTTCATTCACACATCACCTGGATTACAAATGAACAACCAATGAAAACAAATATCTTTATAGGAAATTTAAAAATACAGATGGGTTAGAGTAAAAACCCTGAAATCAGGGGTAAACCCTGAACACAAACACCCCTGATCGCGGTGCCCTTCGGGGTTCTGTTACTGCGAATTGCCAGCCATCGGCACCGTAGCTTGATGGTTGTCGGAACTAAGAGCGCATATACCACTCCGGATATCTTCATACTTGGCCTAGGACAGTATCATCACGACTGCATGCCTTTAGACTAAAAAAGAATATTAGTTTAACTAATGGACTCCTCATGTTTCGTAAGATGATCGTACACATCCGTAATCCAGAACCAATTTTTATCATTACATATGTATGCACAATATCCACACTATCAATTATTTTACTTAAATTATAAAAATATAAATAGTATTCTATTCCCATAAAAAAAATCCATGCAGGCATTTATTACCAATATTTTTATTCAACATAGTATCTTCATAATAAGAGTAATTTTATAGCAATCATAAATGCGGTAGTATGAGCCATTCAACTTGTAACTTTGTAGCTACAATAATGTATTGAAATAAAGTAAAATCTTACCCACGGTATTGAATACATAAAATAACTTTGGAGAAGGATAATTTAATAGGAAAAATGACATAAAACAGAAGCAATGTATTAAGAAAGAAATTTTTACTCATAGTTTCTAATCAAAATAAATTAAAAAAAAAAAAAAAAAAAGATATACTAAAAAATACTTACTTAGGTTTAACATATATCATTTGAATCAAGAAAAATTTTTCACACTTTACCCATAAACAAAATTCACATTTTCATTACCATCTTAATACTTTCTTTTATTCTTTTTTATATTTAGAGGGTACAATTCATTAAACAAGCAGTGACAGCGGCCTCGAACTGTATTTAACTGATTATATGTAGTTAAATTAAAAGGTTATGTTGTTTTTAAAACTTTTTGGAGCCTTCAGGGCTTTTTAAACACTACAATGTAAAATATGCTATTATTTTTGAAATATCAAATGAGCCAATGTTAAATGGCATTATCTGGTGTAAGAGCTAAATAAACAAGGAAATATTTTCATTTCGAAATATCAACCACAAGGTGGGCTAAGGCGAACTAGAATATATATATAATATTTATCAATGAATTATACACTAATTAAAATATTTACAATTCATACACCAGTCATAAGGCTGTGCTTGTATAAATAATTAAGATATAATGAATTATTAAAATAGAAAATAAAATGTATAAATAATTTAAAAAGTTAAGGTATAGTTTATTTTTGTGTTTATTAAAAATATTGCTTAGTAGAGATTAATCTAAAGTCAAGAAATGAGAAACGTTAGCTTGTCTAATGAAATATATTTTGTTACATTTTATAAATTATTTTTAAATTTATATAAGAAATAATTAAAAATCTCATTTTTTAAAGTTAGATAAACAATTTCATTCCATTAAAGCCAAAAACTTTGGTATTTAAAATAGGTGATTTAAATCAGTGATAAAAAAAAAGAAGAAAAAAAAAAATTGATTTCACTATAACCCTGAGCACTAAATGCAGACATAAGACATTATTCTTCACTTTTCCATAAAAAGAATTTAATTTTAGATGCTGAATAAAAGATGAAGACTCTGCAACCATTTTAGTACATGACAAAGTTTAATGAAGACACAAACATAATATATACACTATGCGAAAATTCACAATTTTAGTTTAGAACATTTCAAAGAGAATAAAACAAGCAGACAACATCTCTGCGAACCTTTCGGTAGAAAGTGGACAGTTATGTTTTCCCCTAAATTTCATTGGGTGCGAGGGCAAGGTCACGTGGGTTTGATGACACAACAGTCGCACAGGTATTACAAATACATTAAACTGTTTTTCTTAATGGAGCTTTTGAAATTATTATGAGAAGAGAAGCAATAAACATTTTACTTACAAAAAAGGGAGGGGGTGAAATTTTAATATAAAAACTGTTTTGGTTTTTAACATAAAATATCATAGATAAATTACTAAAAAATAATTTTCAACTATAAATTCAGAAAGAGTTAAAATTATGAATAATTTACACTAAATATTTTTATTTTATTTTATTACTATTATTTTATTATTCTTATTACAGTTGTTTTCTTGAATAGTTAACATTTTAATTTTCTCTGAATCTCATAATTGGTGAAATCTGAACACAACCACTGTTTTTATAAGTTGCATGGGTGTAATTTTCAAATTTAATGATTCTGATACTTAACATCTGATCAGCAGAGCTATTTTCTTAAAATAGTTTTCACAATAAAAAATAAATAATAGCCACAATATGATCTATAATTTGCTTTATTAGATATCAAAAAGCCATGTTGTATTACTGTCTGTGTTTGCATAATAAAAATGAACTGTAAAGATTACAAAATACGTTGTCAGAAAATTTAGGTTCTGTTAAAAAAGTTTAAGATAATAGATAACATTCCAAATTAAAGATAAAAATATACCCTTTTTAATATTCCAATTCTGTACTGAAGCTTGTCATTTTCAGTGATTAATGCTGCAACATGAGGAGGGAGATCTCCGTTTAATTCGGATAATTTTCCTATTTTATCGACTTCTTCAGAAACAGACACATAAGCTTGTTCCTATGAAAACAAATTACATAATATAAAATCAATAACATTTTGAAGTCTAAAAAGAATTATGAAACATTGTCAACATTTGTCATTCTAATTACTTCAATGCATTGCTATCACACTTTATGAATTATTGCTGATAAATCAAAGTGGATTATTTTTTTTCTAGATAAATTTCTTTAAATAAAATCATTTAGTAACTGAATACATATAACTATTGTGTTCTCATGTTAATTGTTGTACAACTTACATTTTGTAATTATGTGCAGCTAGATAATTTATTTTTGTGTGAGTGAATACAGTGTTTCTTTTAGGCATCCTACTGGAGCTGCAGTTCTATTTCATAGCATATCTACTGCATAGTTGCTGTTTTATTAAATTTTGATATGAAGCTCGCATCCATTGTGTAGATTGCTAAGTTACTGAATTATCTATTTTGCAGATCATGAACAGCAATGCAGTTGCATTTAGTGATTGTGACAATATCCTCAGAAACTGATCACATTTTAGATTATAGAAAAAAAGATAAGATTTAGCTTAGGAGACCACTTACATTTGGTGTATTTCATGCTGATGTGAACATGTTAGTTGCAAAACTAGAAGACTGTACGTGAGAGAGCAGTTTCTAATTTTTACTTCTGTTTTGTTACCTACTATGTTTGTGTTACGCCATCTGTTTGGGAATTTGGAGGAAGTTCTAAGAAAATGAGTGAACAGAGAAGTGTGCTTGCTGGATATTTTTAATGTTTCATTATTGATGCATGTTTTGAAAATGGTGCAACACTTACGAATTGTTTTTTTAAAATACTTTTTTATATAAAGTGGTTTACTATATGGTATTTTGGTGAAGTGAATGAATTTTGAGATAATTAATGTAAATAGAATAAAAAATACCGAATTATTTGGATATTATTCATTGATATTTTTAAGGAATTTTGTACTTGCGTACTAAATACTTTAGAGGTAAGTTATTATAAATTTGCTTGATATGATATTTAATACCATTTTATATAATAATGTTTAAGTAAATTTTATGTAGTATACAACTAAGATATTTTATGTAATTGTGTTATGGATTTATATCTTAAAATGGGGTATTTTGAATAGGTAAGATCCCCAGTGGCAGAAACACCGCGACATAGTCACGGACACAGAAAAATGGCTTGCAGACAGTTTTTATCTGCACTAATAAAAAAACTAGTCTGCAACTTTCAGACACTCTTTGTCTGTACTAATAAAAAAAAAATTGCCCACAACTTTCAGACAGTCTTTGTCTGCGGTCATAAAAAATTGTCTGCAATTTACGGATGTTTTTCATTCGCGATAATGGACTACCAATGTATGATGTCTTAGATGCTCTTTGGTAGGAACTCTAGAGCCCCCATATAGGAGCCTTGGTAGGAACACACAAAACAGTGCTTAACAACGGCGACCTAGTGAGCCTAGATCTCCTTTGATAGACAGTGTTATGCATGTATTCTTTTCTCCTGTTACCTGTTACTGAGATTCTACGGGAACGTAGAAAAGTGCTAATTTCATTTAAAACGGCTCCAAAACTTCTCCTCCCCTTCAAAATTCACTTATAAAAATTTCTGTATCAAAACTAAAACTAATACTTTTATTATTTATAGTTATTTATATTGTGTTGTGTCAAACATTGCTATAAAATATTTAATTGAATGAGTTCAATTTACTATTTTATAATTGTTTATATCAGGACATGAAATTTCCAATTTGTGGCAAGTAACATTTTGGTCTAAATATAGATAGAATTCTTACAATATACGGTACTATGAAAAAAAAAAATCTTTTTAAAAACGTAAAATCATGCTAATCTTAGGTAATGTGACCAAACATTCTCTTTTTAAGAGGACAGTCTTCTTTTTCAACGCTCTGCCCTCTTAAACGAAAAAAACATTACAGGACTAAAAAGTCCTCTTTTTTATATTTTTCGTCCTGTGTAATCTTTTTCAAATGAAAAGGATTTAGTCCTCAATTAAAAAAATTTTGAAAAACTGGGAAGCTGTTGGCTGTATCGAATGGTGAGTACTAACTTTTTTCTGTGTTAGGTGTTCACAAAAGAACAACTTTCTAATAAATTTGCCAAAGCATATTATGGTTTACGTCTATCCATGTTTTTCGAATCACAAAGAAATAAAAGTATTCCCTATATTTGTATGGTTCTTTGATCCAGAACATGGAATCACTATGGAAATTGTCATGAAATCATTAAGAAGGTGGGGCTCTGGTTGATATGCGGTGGCTTGATGTGTGTTCTCACTTTTGCATGAATAATATTCCGCATAAAAACAGGCCCACCAGTGACAGAGAGGTTCTGTCTTCGAAGCTGGTATAACATGAGGTGCTGGGTTTGATACACAGTCACACTCATTGGCTTAGCCGTTATGAGTTTTCTGTGGTTTTCTCCTAAACTAGCATAAATATGGGCTAGGACCTCGTAGAAAGAGGTCCTAGCCCACACACACCACAGAGGCGAGTAACTTTTTTTTTCAGCGAGTGTAATCTAAGTTGAAATTTCGGGTCCTAGTTTATATACTATATTGTTCTGTAGTAAAATTGTATTTCTGTACTGTTTCATGAGATCACCACTGTTGTTAAGCTCTCAGCTTTAAGGCTTTTTGAGTGTAAGCTATTTTCATCCCGATCACACGTAAATTACACAGACAGATTATGAAATTTTAAAAGCCTGTCACAGACAGCTACAAAACTTTCTGCCACTGGGGTAAGATCATACACAGTGTGAAATTAATACTGACATTGCATGTTTCTTTAAATTATGATTAACGAGGATTAAATTGCTTTATCTATTTCTAGTATTTATAAAAAATATTTACTGGTGCTTTTTGGCATTTTTATAATTTGTATACTTTTGATTACGATTTGTGAAGAGTGAGTGGGGGTAGGGTATTAAATTATTTCCTCTTGCATGTTTTTGTGTTAAAAAAAATTATAACAGGTGTTTTTACAAAATTTATTTTTATGTACACGAAGCCTTCATACATGTGTCAGTCATTGCTGCAATAGGTAATTTCATGCATTTTTGAGATTCATGCACAGCAAAGCAGGGAGTATTCAGTGTTTTTTTTTTGGGATGGTTTTCATGTACATGAAGCATATATTACTGATTGCTTCAATACAAAATTTTGTGCATTTTTGAGATTCATGCATTTTAAGGTAGGGGTATCTAGTGATTTTTTATTGTTTTCATGTATGCAAAGTGTACATAGCCTCTCAATCAATGCATGGATTTTTAATTACTAGTTTTGTAATGACTGAAAACTATTTCAGTCATTGGGCAACAATCAAAACCCGAGAAAACTGTACAGTACGAATTCTAAATGTAAGTATATAATAAGGACAACACTAGGAAATATTACACAACTTTAACCTTTGCTCCGATATATTCAAGCATATAGGGAAGAAATAATTTTCTAAAAATTATATTTGTAAAAGTGGTGAAATTAATTCAAATCTCATTTCTGAGATGAGACTTAAACAATTTATTTTTTAAAAAAGCAATTAAAAATTATCTTTCTTTTCATTAAAAACTTGAAGTAAAGCAAGATATTGTATTTTAAAAATAATCACTGTTACCTAAGTTTATTACGAATACACGAATATTATTCAACATAAAAACATCTAAATCACGAACTATGAACAAACAAACAAACGAAAAAAAGTAATGTAATACTAAAGTACACAAATTAAATAAATTATTCAGAACGTTAAGAGATTAATTAAACTAAAGCTACAAAAATGTATAACTTAAAATTACATAAAATACATTATATTGTAGTGAGATTAGTAAATTAAATAATTCACAAATTTAAATCTGTATAAGAAATACGAATAGGAAGCATTCTGGGAAGTAGAAAGCTTCTAAGAAATTATTTGGTGCATAAATAAAACACAGACAGACAAAATCAAGTAACAATATTGACAAAGTAAAAAATCAAGAAAAGTAAAAGAGATGACAGAGAAAGTTCCCATACAAAACGCGAAGCTATATATACGGTGTGAAAACTTACCAATTCTTTGATTTTTGTTACTTCTTCCATTATAAAAGTTATTGAAGTAAAAAATTTATTAAAATCACTCTGAAACAAACAGTAGCAGACAGCAACAACAACGGCATGCACGCATGGCAACCAGCCCAGCCGGCAGGCAGATGCATTGCCAATTAAATAAATAATAAATAAAATCGAAGTGAGAATAGTAAATAGTTCGAAATTTTTCTTAACGAAATTTAACCAAATACGTTTGAAACCTCTGTTTTAAGATAGAGTGTAAAATTATTTGTTTAAAATTATTATTATTCTCATTTATTTACAAAGATTCATTCCCAGTGACACGACAGCAGATTCATTCTCGCTCTTGCAGTTAATGAATGAATAATGTTTTCCTTTTTTAACTGAAGACCTGAAGACTGAACGTGTGGGAAAAAGTGCATGAACTAGGTTAATATATTTTTTAATTAGTTCTAATTTTAAAAAAAATGTTTTAATGTGACATATATATTTAAATATTCATTTTTTATTAATATACTAAATCTGAGATATTCTGTGTAAGAATTAATTCTTTATTTTGGAAAGCTCAAACAATGTAACATATTGTTTCTCAAACAGCATGTAAATGTAAATAAATCTATTAAAAAATTTAAATACTTGTAGATAAAAATGATTTTTGTTTATATACTAATTTTTATGTTCGTAATCGTAAAATTATTATTATTTTGTAATGTGACATTTTTATTATTATATTTTGTAAGAATTAATGCTTATTGTGAGTGTATATTTTGATGTTAAGCATCATATTTTGTGAATAAGCATGCAATATAATTAATTAAATTAAAAATAATTTAAGAGTGAGATCGGTGAAAACTAGCAAATTAAAATTCCATATTTATAACCAAATTAAACTAATATTTTTCAGATGCAATAAAAGGCAAATCTTAATGTTATTTGCAAAATTTCTATGAAAATCCTTTCCATGGTCAGGGTTGGTACCATTGACATTAGAAATCTAAAGAAAAAATAAATAAATGAAACTGAAAATATGGTTTGTTATTGATATTTTTGTAAAATATAACATTTCTATTAATATGAATCAATGTTATAAATTGTAATTCTTACCATAGTACCCATAAAAGAATGGGAGAAAAAAGGGCTTGATATAGAAAGCCATTTTTATTGTCAATTAGTGGTAGCACTAACTACTTGGGCACCCTGCTGCAAAGTCTTTGAAGGGGCTTTTAGCACACATACACACAAAGAAAAGTTAAAATTTTTCTATTAACCTTTTGTTGTTTTCACTGGACATCTTCTGCAGGCGGGCCTGCCGCTTCCCCAGGTCTAGTGTTTGTCATGAGCTTTCTCCTTTTCTTTTCTAATGTTTTCATGAGCTCAGTCTCAACATGCTTCTCATTTGGCATCTATTGATGCTGGATCATTACAGTTTAAAAATTACAGTTTTCTCTGAAATTTGCATAAATATGGTCTAAGACCCCTTGGAAAGATCCCCACCAAAGACACTTCTCTTAGGCCTAGGACACCTGTACAGTCAATTGGCTTTAATCCGAATGAACACATTCCATGGTCATTATAGGTCATATGACTGGGCATAGGACAACTCCGCCGAAAAATTTATCAGCTGTTTCCCCCAGCAGGACAACTCCGCCGCATTCCTTTCTGCCGTCTTCCCTCGATAGGACAATTCCGCCGAATGAGGGGGGAAGGCGAAATAAAAGTTGGCGAGAATGCTAAAACTTCAGGCATTCAACTTTTGTTAAAAATAAATACACAAAAGAATAGTAATAATCTATATATTTATTCGCAAACATGAAATTTGTTGTATGCTTTTAACAAATTAATTATGGGGGTAGAGGATTGAAAGTAGCATTGTTAGAAAGTTATGGTTAATGAGAATTTAAGGGAAAAGAAAATCTCTTATTAGAATCTCAAAGAGGCATTCAAAAATACCTTTTTTTTATGCACTTTTTCATTTTATACACGTAATCTTTTGTATTAAAAATTTTTATAGAAGAAAGTTGTTCAATTTGTCAATTTCTTAAAATTCAATAAAAAGCATAGGCACAGTAATTTGTATAGATGTAACTTCCCTATATTTTCAACTACAGATTTTTCATTTTATAAGGCAACAACCTTTAGAGCGTTAGAAATGCTTATTGACTAAACGAATGCAAAACCATAATTTAATACTATTGAACATGGAGGCAAATTAAAAAAAAAAAAAAAAAGATTTAATTTATGATTTATTAGTTATTATTATTATTATTATTTATTCATTTATTTATGATGTAATTAATTTTTTTTTTTTTTTTTTTTGGTGATTTACATCAGCTATAATTGGATTTTTTTTTTTTTTTTTTTTTTTTTTTAAATATAAAACGTAATGCATTCTAATTAATTGAAACTTGATTACTTATTTTTGAAAAGTGTATTTATTACTATGTGCTGATTCATTATAAATGCATATTAGACGAAAAACGACACTGCTATGTACTGCAATTTAACTCTATTTACGGAAAGACCATATCAGCTTTTATGCTATATACCGGCAACAAAGTTGCTATATAAAATAGATACCATGAAAGATGGTAGAGAAAATACTGTTTTTGAGTCAAATTTTTGAAATTGAGTTTTTGTTATATTTAACCCCTGAATCCGAAAATCATGTTTTTGCGGTTGATCTATGTGCCTGTTATTAGCATATTCTAAGAGCAAATAACAGCAGAAAGATCTAACTTGATATACTAAGTCTGTATCGTATAGGAAAGCTGCACTAAAGTTTTCGTTGAAATCAAGCAAATGATTCGTCTTAGTATTCCAATTAGATTCCAATTAGCATTTCTAGTATTAAATTGTACGGTAAGCCGTCTGAGTAACATACCAAATTATTATTAAACTGTTGACATATTATTTCGATACAGACAGTATTCTTTGCTATTGAAATGATCAGAAGAAGAAAGTAAATGGATACAAACGTTCATAGGTATATATAAATCATTACGCAAATAATAATCAATGAAACTATAATAATCAATTTATAATTCTTATTACTAAAAGTCGTTCATTTAAACGAGTTATTTGCGGACATTTCTGTTCCATAATAATCTGTCTTCCATCATCGACCCAGAATACCATAATAAAATTCTATATTACATTAATATGTGGGCTCGTTTTTTTTTTTTTTTTTTTTTTTTTTTTTTGGGGGGGGGGGGGGTATTTTCTCCCAACAAAATCAGCTATATTACTAAAACCTATCTTCTGAATGTTCCTCCAATATCAACTAGTATGTTGTAACCACCATGAAACTTTCTTCTACATTTTTTCCATACAAATTATTCAATAAAATTAATATTATTTATTAAAACTATTTTCCACGATATATACAGATGAAGATGATTTTCATCGTACAGAATTATTACTGTTGTTATTACTGTTATTTATCACTGTTGAATAAAAAATTTAAGAAATTAAATTAAAGAAAATAAGTAAAGAAAATTTAATATAAGTTAAGTAATATATATTTGAATATTATGTTAAGTAAAGAAAATTTAATTTCTTATTTATCCTTTAATAATTTTGTAAATGTAATCGGAATAATTTAAACTAAGATGTAAATTTTTCTTAAGTTAATTTTTACTTGAATTTTATGATATTCAAGTGCTACACGAAAATTAGAAATAAATTTATTAATAGCAGAATTTATTAATATGATTAAATAATTGTCAAATAAAAGAATATATAATAATAATGAAAAATAAAATTAAATGCATGTTTATGAGTAAACATTTTTACTCATAATTTGGTTAAAATCTATTTTACTTTTACTCATCTTAAAGCGAGGGGGAAGGGCTCTTATATAATGCTCAATGTGCCGCCAAAGTGCGATGCGTCGCCAAAAATGGAAATACTGCTGCAGACCCCCTCTTCTCGTCTCAGGAAAATGGCGCGGCGGAGTTGTCCTCTGTGGGAAAAGGGGGGTTAAAATTCTCGGCGGAATTGTCCTATGAGGGGAATAGGGGATTAAATTCTCGGCAGAATTGTCCTGTTCCAATATGACTGACCTGTGTTTCTACAGCTTCTTTTTTCAGCACAGTATAGGCAGGCCAATACAGCACTAAGAAGCTGACAAACAACCTTAATAAGCTCATAACACTTATTGTTTTTGTTTGCTAGCTTTTTAGTATGGTTAAAATTTATTACAATATCTACTTTTTGGAGAGTACAGTTGTTATTTTATCAAATCTAATGCCATCTTGTTGTTCCTTGTTGAAAGCCCAATATTATTCCATATACTTTTCATAGCAATTATCCTTTGCCCTGGTCCTATAAAATAGCTAATTTTAGATTTTTGATTAAACTTGCTTTTAGTCATTGTTCTACCCTTGAGGCCTTAGACCAAGAAATCGATTTTATTTATAATTTGGCTTTAAATTATGGTTATAAAATCAAGACTATAAATAAATTAATTTATAAAATTATGTCCCCTCCTCCCCCCTCTTCTTCATCTTCTAATGATAATAATTCCTCTATTAATAAATTTAAGAAAATTCAATATTGGCCTGGTCTTCATGAAGGAGTTTCTAAATTATTTAAGCATAAAAAAGTTCATTTGGTTGCTAAAGCTCCTCTAAAATTAAATTCATTAATTTCTAAAAAAATTGATCCTCTTCCCTCCAAATTAAAATCTGGTGTTTATGAAATCCCATATAAAGTGAATAATAAAACTAACTACTATATAGGAATGACTAATAGACCTTTTTGTGATAGAATGAAGGAACATATTGTAGATTTAAAATATAACAGACCCAACACAACTTTTTCACGAAATTATAATACTAATCCCATTGACCCCGATTTTGATAATGCCAGGATAATTTACAATACTGACAATAGAAACCAAGCTCTTCTTTATGAATCATTTGAAATTATTAAAAGAAAATCAGAAATTTGTAGCGATTCCTTATCCATAACCCCCCCCCCTCAATTTGGCTTCATTTCTTGGGCTTAAATTAATTTATGGTTACCCTGCTTTAGTTTAGTTTTGACAACCCTGCAGTTTTGATATTTTTAGCTCCATTTGTTTTTGTGGTTCCTTTCCTTGTAGTGATCATGTTTCAAGTTCATTTATATGTTTTTGCACGTTTTTAAAATGTATATAGTATACTTTTATAATTTGTGTAATCATCTGTTAATTTTCCTTGAAGTTGTATTTGTGATATCATGGAATAACTTAAATTATCTATGTTTATGTGTTTTTAAACATCGTTCTTCCCTGAAGAAGGTTAATGAAGAAATTTTACCGAAACGTTGGATATATGATTTATTAAAGTTTTTAAGATTGATATGCTGAAAGTTATTTTATTTATTACTTTTTCATATTAATAATAATGTAAGAATAAAACTTTTTGGAATTACTGAAATATTTTTTTATTCTTCAGGTGGCAGTGTGCATATACATTCCTTGTAAAGAAAACTGCAGAAGAATGTAAGATATATTTTATAATCACAAACTTTTAAAATTTTCTCTGTTTGTTAATTTAACTCAATGCAGGGGTGTAGCAATTAAAAAATCATGGTAGGGGCTCAAAAAATTTCTATTTAAAAATGACTCAAAACTATTCCTAAGAAAATCAATTAAGTGTTAATCAGTATTAACAAATCATTAGTATTAATTTCAAAATATCACTAATTATGAACATTTATAAGACTTAAATTTTGGTTTCATTGGGGGTCATTCTTTCCTTTGACATTAAAAGGAAATTTGTAATAACCCATGTGGGGGGGGGGGGGGGGAGCTGGAGCCCTCTTTTTCCTATACCCATTACTCAATTAATGCCATATTTTTGACAGAATTATAACATGATAGCAGTTTATTAATTTATTTGGCATACCAATCTTTCATGGAGCGAACAGGCCTCCTGAGTTATCAGATGTGCTTTGCTGTATTTCCCTGAAAAGCTGATTTTCAATTTCTAATTTATAAAAGGTTTCAGTGCATATCAGGGTTGGCAGGTTTCTGACATGTGACAGTTTTTGATGATTTTAACCATGGTTTAAACTAAACCGTCATGTCAAAAACCTCCTTGTCAAAATCTGTCAAAAACCTATATTTATAGTCTTGACTAGATAAATTTACCTTAAACAATATCCTTTAAAAGTCTTAGCATATATATTTCGGGTAGCACCGTACCCATCATCAGTGCCAAGTGAAAAGTCTGTTCTTCTGAGGTGGTTACTTTGTGGTGTCGGGGAAAACATGGTCCCGCTTCTCTTCGTTTCTTTTTTCTTTTCTCTTGGGGATCTGTTGCCACACTGCAGGAATAATGCAGTGCTCCCGGTCGTTAACAGCATCATTGTTAGTAATATTTCTATGGCCTCCCGTTTTAGTGCGTAGTGGTGATTATTGACTATTTTATCAATACTGATGGAGTTTAAATTAATAGGGTTAGTATTGTGGGTGGACAAGAAATCTGTGGAAGATTTACCATATTTTAGGTCAGCGCGATGACTCCTTGTCAGTGTTAGAAATATGAATTTTGAAATTAGGTGTCAAAATGACGCCTGGATTAAATTTTTTAGGCGTCAAAATGAAAAATCTAGGTGCCATCTATAACTAAATATGTATATTAAAAAAAAATAATAATAATAAAGCATCAACTTGTAAATAATACATGCAAAATTATGTAAAACATATTTATGTAATGAATGTAATTACATTGATAATATTAATTGTACATATTTAAAATCGCAAATTCATTCTTCACCCATCATTCCACCACAATTTAATAGCATTTTCTGGGCAGAAATCTTCCAATTTAGAGCTGTTTAATTTAATCATTAACAAATCGTCAACTACTTTCATAGAGATATGATTTCTTAAATCAGTTTTATTAGGTTCAATTGACTGAAATAGACTTGTTTACAGTCTGATGGGATTGAGAAAATTATTAGGTATGATGAGAAAAAAATCCAGGTGTCAAATATGGCACCTATGATTGGAATTCTAGGCGTCAAAACGAAAAAACTGGTCGCAAAATGCAACTGATGACCGCTTATTTCTAACCCTGACTCCTTGTATGATGTTTGATAGGGGAAAAGAAAGGAATTAGGGACCATTTTGGCAAAATAAAGGACTTTTAGGGACCACACTAAATGCCTCATGTTTGGCGTATTTCGGGAGCACACTACATCACCAGAGGGCTTTGTGTTTACTTCTGCTTCTTTGCATTATGTGTTATGTCATCAGTGTATGGTATTTTGTTTAGCTGCTGAATTAAATTGTGTTTTTTGAATGTTTGAATTGAAAGTTCAAGAATAATGCATGGTAGGAATAATGACGCCGTGTTTTATCAGAGCGTTTTTAAAGATAATGTTCCACATTAATTCGTTTGATATGTTATTTTTGTTGAATTGTGTCATTTTAAAAGTAAATAATGAAAATGGGGCGAAACTTATTGAAGTCAAAGGATATTTAATCAGTGTTATTAACTTTTCATGGAAGCGGCTTGAGAAACCATTATGTATATTTAAATATAAAGAGTATTAGAGGTAAGTTTTTTTTTTTAATATAAGTGAATTTGTATTTAATCATTATTTAAAGGAAATAAATATTTATCTCTAAGCAAATATTATATATGTAACAGAAATATATGTATGTATGTGTGAGTCTATTATGTTTGTTCCAAGCAATAATCTCTTGAAATTGGATGATTATGCAAAATTTAAAATTACGTATTTTTTTTTAAATTGTAGATAACGAGGATAAAATTATTTTATCTTCTTAGTATTTATTAAAACGATAATTAGCATGTACTTTTGTCATTTTTATAATTTGTGTTTGTTTCAGATTTGTGAAGAGAGAGGGTGGGGTAGGGTAATAATTATTCTTATATGCACAAAGGGTTCATACATGTGTCATTGATTGCTGCAATATGTAATTTCATGCATTTTGAGATAGGGGTATCCAGTGATTTTTTTTTTTCGGTTTTCATGTTCGCGAAGTGTACAGATGTGCATATTACTGATTGCTGCACTATTTAATTTCATGCATTCTTAAGATAAGGGTATTTGGTGATGTTTTCTTTGGTTTTCATGTATGCGAAGCATACACATGTATGTATTACTGATTGCTGCAATAAGTAATTTCATGAATTTTTGAGTTTCGTGGTATTCAGTGATTTCCTTTTTTTTTTTTTTTTCATGTACGCAAAACGTACAAACGTGTATATTACTGATTGCTGCAATATTTATTTTCATGCATTTTTTAGATTCATACGTTTTGAAATAGGGGTATTCAGTGATTTTTTTTTTTTTTTTTTTTTTTTGGTTTTTATGTATGCGAAGCATTGAGACGTGCATGTTTCTGACTGCTGCAATATGCAATTTCATGCATTTCAAGAAAGGGGTATTTAGTGATGTTTTTTTGGTTTTCATGTACCTATCACTGATTGCTGGAGTACAAAATTTTGTGTATTTTGAGATAGAGGTATTCAGTGATTTTTGTTTTGGTTTTCATGTACACGAAGCATACAGACGTGTGTGTTACTTATTCCTACAATTGGGAATTTTCAGTATTCATATTGTGTGATTTTAAGGTCTGGGTTTTACCTTTTTATTTGTGATCGGTTATAATTCCATCATTATTCAGTAAATTTTTTTGCAAATTGTATTTTGTGAGGATTTTCCTTGTTTTCTGTGTATTGTTTCTGATCAAATTGCTTTTTTCTGACGTGTTTTCATGTTTGGTTAGATTGCCAAAAAGCTCGTTTTCATACGCTTCCGATGGAAAATTATAATTCAGAAAATAATGCGGAACAGCACCATCGTGGCAATTTCCGAAAAAATTGCCAAGGGGCGAGTGAAAGTAAAATTTCCCCAAAATAAAAATGTTTGGGGTCACCCTGTAAAAAGTAATGCTTGAAATGCAATCATCTGACTGTAACATGTGATTATACGGTTTTTTCTTATTGTCTGTATAATTTTTTATGAAGCTACCACATATATTCATGGAGATATAATGGTTTCTTGAAAAAATTACATAAAAGTTGGTCACTTTTTTAACTATAACATGTAAGGTATTAAGTATAGTACAAAGCTATTTTCTGGAAACTTAACGTACTATATTAGACACAACACACTGCAATCCGGATACAAAAATATTGAATATCTAATGAAATATGAACATTTTTACTAAATAATTTTTAAGTACACGTGCACAATTTTTAATGAAATTTTATCTAGATAATATAATAGCTAATAGTATAGAGCTACTTATATGAAAACCCCAAATAAATATGTAAATTCAGAGAGTTGTATACCATAGAATGAAATGAATTTCAGTTCTTCTCAAAAATAAGGAAAATGATAAGGTTTTATCACTATTTATGCTTTAGGCAGTTAAAAAATATTTAATAAAAATGTTCATATTTCATTAAATATTTAATATTTTTGCAATCTGATTGCACTCAGTGGCGGATCTAAGAGGGGGGCTGAGGAGCTGAACCCCCCCCCCCCAAAGCACTGACATTCACAATTAAATATCACAGTTGTAATTTTTTCATTGATCTGGAATAACATTTTGAAAAATCTTTGCCCCCCCCCCCCAAAAAAAAAAAAAAAAAAAAAAAAAAAAGTTAAGTTCTGGATCCGCCAGTGATTGCACTATGCAGTGTCTAATATTGTATGTCTTGTTTCTTGAAAATGGGGTACTGGGAATACTGGGTTTTAATGCCTCGTGTGTTATAGTTAAAAAACTGATTTTTTAAACTTATTTATTTTTTATTTTTTTTTTCAAAAAAAAAAAAAAAAAAAACTGTTACATATCTATTAATATATGTGGTAGCCTCAAAATCAGATTTCATTTCAAGCATTACTTTTTTCAGGGTGATCACAAACATTTTCATTTTTATTTGATTTTTTACTGGTTTTCATTTTACTTTTGGGATGAAACTTAAATGTATGAGGTATAACATGTTTTTCACACTTCTGAAGTTTCAAAATAATTTGTATAGTACTTTTTAAGATATTTGAAAAATAGAAAATATCTGAAATAAAAAATGTCGGTCATTTATGTAAAGGTAGTGCATAATGTTTCATGTACTTTCTACTTCTGTTCATCTAAAAACATTTTTTTTTCAGCATTATTTGTCTTATTTTTATAGTCCTACCAAGCATAGTAACTTAATCCAAATTTTAATATATTTTAGTCTAATTTCACTGTTTATTCAATATAAAGTGAATTTAATAAATCTGCAATAAAAACACTGTCTCCAATTTTGTGGCTGACATCATTCTTTTATTTCAATAATAATAATAATATATATATATAATAAAATTTCAGTTTCTTCCTTTTTGAGTTGTGAACTATATTTAAAATTCTAATTATACTATTTAACACAATGTAATCAATCGGTGAATTTCATTGTTGCTTCGTGGTTTCATTGTTATTCATCTGCTTTGAAATTTTGCTATTTTAAATCCATATGGCTCCTGTTCTGGTCGTGGCAGGCTGGGTGAGTGTTGCCGGCGTGAAACTAGTTTAACCCCACAGGCAAGTCACAAGTCTTGCCGCCTGCCTCCTTCCTTCCTATCTTGTGTTTCTTAGGTTATTTTTTCATTAATTTTGATAAGTTTATGGTTTTAAATTAAGATTTGTTGTGTTACTTTATTGATTCGTTTGTTTTGCAGGCTGTTAATTAATTGATCTGGTTTCTTTACATTAGTGTATTTCTCCACTGATAAATTATTTTTTTTTTAAATCTTATTGGTCATTGGTGTTTCAGTGATCTTGTATCTGTTGCTTGACTTCTACTATGCTTAAAAGATCATCTTTATTATATATATATATAAATATAAAGAGCATCAAGCAATGCAAGTTTGCACAATGTTTTTGTCTAGCTTTATAAAAACAATAATAATAAAGAATTGGCTATAACTGCTTAAATAAAAACCAAGGATGAAAGATTTTGGAGAATTAGAAAGATATTGATCTGTTTATAGTATCTGACAAAAATAGTTTTTGCTAGTATAGTAACCCACTCTTTGTAAAGTTATTAAAGTTTAAAGCAATGCAAATCAAATTTCTGTTTTATTTTTGCATTACTCCACAGTTAGATTTTGATGAATTTATTTAGTATGTACATTTACATTAGTTTGAAGATGATAAAAATAATTAGAAAATTTATTTGAATATGTGATTTTATTGAAATAAATGAATCAAACATTTATGTCTAAAACGGGGAGCACATTTACATATACAACTATAAAAAAGTGAGCAATTTTTCAAACAAAGGCAGGTGATGTGAATTAGGAAGAAATTTAATTAAATAAAATTATTATGCAGAAGCATGAGAAGAAAAAAATGTACACATAATATTTATAAAGTAAAATTAAGAATTAATTAATAATTTTTTATCTTCCTAAAATAAAATAATAATGATAAAAAGAATCTTTAAAATCACACATTTGCTTTTGTATGTAATCTGTGCTTACTTTGTTTATTTTTTTTAACAGAGCATTTTTAAATTCTTTATTCATTTATAAATTATGCCTATCTCTGTAGGTCTAAAGTTACATTCAAGATTACCCTAACATCAGATCCTAAGTTGCCTTTTAAAGTGTATGTATGTTATACCTAATTATTAAACATAATTTTATAAATTTTAAATGTTTAAAATATTAGTTTTTTAAACTTTCATATTTATCATAAATTGTATAAATTTTGCTTATAATATCACCTGTTAGTTATTGAAACAAAGGATTAGTCTGAAAATCTGTGGATGTAATCAATTTAAACAAAAGTCTCTTTAGTATTACATAGTATTTGTTAATTAATTTTAATTATTTATTAGGACCAGAGTCCCATTCCTTTTTCACAGAAAAAAAAAAAAAAAAAAACCTGCCACTATTTTTATTAGATTACCTTGAATTTTGTATAAAAAGAAGTAGCCTATTAAAGAATCTAAACGTTTACAAAGAGCAAAGGTCTGTGTCAAAAACAGGATTTGGAAATTAAATTCTGTTTTGAAATTTTTTTTTTTTTCTTATTATAAAATAATAAAACTCAGGACCTTTCTTTGAAAAAACATATAGCTGAAGTAATAATAAAAAGTTATAGATGTAGAATTTTTTTCTTTGTGATATTCCCATCTTATAAAAAAAAAAAAAAAAAAAAAAATCCAGTTTCTGACTGTTTTTTCCTGCATCTCAATCTGTAATTGATATCTATATAAAATATATGACATATTTATGGAACAGTGTTTGTGTATCTGTGGTGTTTTCAATTATATAGATATATACATTATTTTTTCAGTTTAAGTGTTCCAGAAAATACACCTTTCACTGCTGTTTTGAAATTTGCTGCTGAAGAAGTACGTTTTTATTTTAAGTATTGTTTTTATTTAATGTTATAAATAATATTAATATGAATTTATTTAATTTTATCTTATACATACATGTAATACTAAACACTGCCTATATAAGGCTCAATGACATATCCTTTTAGAACCAATTCATCTTTATTTGTCCCAATCTTTATAGAATTCTGAAGTTGGGCTAAATCATCTGGGTATCTTGAAATTCTAAGTCAGATATTAAGGATATGTATGTGTTTGGAGCATCTTTTTATAGATTTTTTCTGTCAACTATTCATTGTTGAAAAGAAACTCTCCTGCCAAATATAACTCAGTTTTGTATGAGTGTTTCTGGCATCTGATATACAAGGATAAAATACTGTTAAAGATAACATACCCTGTCTTTCTAGTTTTAAAATTATTTACTTACTTTTAAAAGCATTGTAGGCCATCATTGCTAATTTAACAATATGCTGATTTATTTATTTTTCAATTTGAGGAAAGTGTAGTTTTGCACCTTCACTTGTTTATATAAAAAAAATTCCTGTCTTGTCTCTGGGAGTTATAACATTTTTGAAGAACCTGTGTAGGAGCACATTATTCAAGATAGCGGGGGGTGGGGGGGGGGATGCTAAATATGTGTTGAAGCAAACTGTTTAAGAGAACAAAATCATAACAAGTTTTTTTTATAACTGAATCTATAATCAGTGTATGCATAGTTGAACTAAAAAACAGTGACTATAAATGCTATTTCCTCAGACAGCACAATGACACCCTTATAAAAAAAAAAAGAAATCCATAGGATGTTATTTTTTATTCTTCAGGGTTCCCACAAGTCAGGGAGAACAGGTAAAACCTGGAAAGGTCGGGGAATTTGAAATTAGGAAAATAAGTCAGGGAAAATTGTAAATATGTCTCAAAAACCTGGAAAAATGATGATACAAACCTGGAAAATGCTTTTTGAGCATTCAATTTATATCGCAAGTCACATTACTATGTTGTCTTTTATGTCGCGAGCTATGTTCTATTTCATACCACGAGCTATTTTTTATGTCTTGAACCAAATTTTGTGACTGAAATTTTCTAAAAATAGACCTGGAAACCCCGGAAAAGTCAGGGAATTTTATTTTTGAAATTAAGTGGGAACCCTGATTCTTGGGATAACCTGATGTCCTCTGGAAATATTGTCCTATAATCAGTTGCAGGATTTTCTGTATATGTGAAAATATCACACCTCTAGCCATCCTACATATGGCTTTTTATGACACTTATTGAACAGTTATTGGAGAAAGGTAGATATTATCTGGATGCCTGCAGAGATCCTTAAGGGCCCACTTCACTCACAGTCACCCAAAGCCGAAGCTAATGTTATTCTATGGGAAATTTTCTTTACAAATAACTTATTAACTAATACATATTTTTAAATTCTGTTTTCACATTCTGAAAATTCCCAACTGTTAAATTAACGGACCTTTTTTAAAAAAGTATTTTTTAAATTTTTTATATTTTATTTTGAAGCTGCAAAATACGAATTTTCAATATGTGAAATTTTTCATTTTGCAATTTCAAAATAAAATATTAAAAGATTACATTTAAAAAAAATGTCCATCAATTTAACAGTTGGGAATTTTCTGAATGTGAAAACAGAATTTAAAAATATGTATTAGTTAATAAGTTATTTGTAAAGAAAATTTCCCATAGAATAACATTGGCTTGGGCTTCCGGCGGCGGTAAGTGAAGGGGGGCGTTAAACCATCTGTAGGATAGCATATTCATGATAGCTTGATATCTTGTGGGTGTCAAGGTTATTTTGAGTTGTGTATGCTCTAGATTTTTAAAAGATATCTTTATGTTGTCTTGGGATTACCTCAGGGACAAACTTTACGACATAATGAATTAACATTTGAACAAATATATTTATCTTTGTGATACATTTATTGACTGCACAAAACAAAATTAAAATGAAAACACTTGCATTATAAATCACATTTCTGTGGGAGATTATTAGATAACTTTATATAGCTGCCAGGAAAGTACATAGTTATCTTAAGATAGCCATGTGGTGTGGAAATGTGGTAAAAACTTCTCATTCTCTTGTACCAAGATAGATTTTGTAGGTATCTCTGAATAGAGAATGCACTGGATTTTCGATGAACTATTTCTTTGGATGTTCCTATCAGGAAATCCACAGACTTTATGACGGAAGGGAATGGTTGGATGACTCTGTCCTTCAGAAATTTAGAAGATTGCTCTCATAGGACATGACAACTACAGGATCTGTAGGGTTTATTATATGAAATCTGCTGGACAGATGTGGCTGGATGGGATGGGACAATGTGCACAAATCACCAAAAACATGTAAATCAACAATACAGGAATCAGTGTATGCATGTTGGGCATTTTACTCATGGGAAAAAAGTAAAAGAAAAAAAAAAAAATCACTAGATCAGTCTTGTTACATAGAAATCGTAAAATGCATGAAAGTTGATAATATGTAAAAATAGAGAGAGGAGAAAAAAAAAAATTATATATATATATATATATATATATATATATATATATTACTTTAACATTAATTACCTTTAAGAAGCACCTAAAGTTGTTCCTATGCCAGTTTTTATAACACAGGCAAAATAGGGAACTACTTTGCAATATTTAGAAGCATTAATTCAAATTCATAAAAATATCTTTAATAACCATTTTGCCTGTATGTCCTTTAACAATATCAGCTTTCAAACACTAAGCAAAATAGTGGATCATTCATTTGAAAACAAATTTTGAAATGAACCTTTTTGAAATGACAAATACAATGTAATTGTATGTGTTGAATGAATTCACACATGCATCAGTAATTTGTATGTGCAGTGTTGAGGGAATTATATAAATACTAGCATCAGTGTAGTATAGACAGCTTTTCATTGTTGACAACTGACTATTCAGTTTCTTGACTAATTTAGTGCAGGCTACCATTGCTGGCAATTCATTATTCTCACAAATGCAACATGATAACTGTAGATGCAAAACTATACTTTAGTTCTTTGTTTAACTGTATTATTATTATTGCTAATTTGATGATACAATGTAACCTTGCTTTTACACTTTTCAAGGAATGTAATATAAAACGTTTAAATTGTAGGAAAGTAAAAAGCAAGAATATTTTTTCTTACATTTACTGATGATAGCAACCAAAACAATTAAACTGCTATTGTTACACGAAAAGCTTGTTATTGATATAAATGAAATTATACTTTCTAAAATATTTAATAAATGTATATCAAATATAATAAATATATATAAAAGTTTTCCTTTACATGTGAAATGGGAGATACCTTTAATTTACTTTTAATACTTTCGAATTTTCTACATTAAAATATATTTATATGGTTACTCATTACTAATTATGGTCTATACTTAAATTTTATGTTTAGAAAGATTAATTAGTGATTATTATTTTCTCATTAAATACAAAGCAACAAAGGAATCAAATAAGTAAAATTTTTCAATTGTAATATGAAAAAATAACAACAAAGAAAAATTTTATTGAACATTTTTGTATTAATTTTTAATGCTTCATTTTACAGTTTAAAGTTACCCCAGAAACTAGTGCTATTATTACTGATAATGGTATTGGAATTAATCCTTCTCAAACTGCAGGTAAATATAATAGTGTAATATTCTTTTTTTTATGTCATAACTTTTCCAGAATTAAATAATTAGAATAGGAATGTGGAAAACATTTGTCTCGCTTACTGCATTTTATGTTGATTATAATTGGTTGTAAAAGGTAAATTACTTAGGGGGAGAGGGCAGACATAAAAAAGGAACAAATAATCTTCATTGTTATTTATTGAAAATAATCATTAAAAAAATAAAATATTTTCTTTTATGAATTAATAAAAGTTGCTAGAAACCTAACTTGTAGAAGAAAAGAGATAAGCAAACTAGAGGTCTGCACGGGCTGAAATTTTCAGGCCCGGGCCCGGCCCGGTATGAAATCGAAAAATTCGGGCCTGGCCCGTTTATTTTTTACTAGTGCACGGCCCGGCCCAGACAAAAAACGATAAAATCAGGCCTGGCCCGACCCAATTCAAAAATATGTAAAATTACAAAAAAAACAAAAAAACATTCTACGAAAAAGATTTTTAGTATGTGTTTTGCAGAGTTTTATATAGCTAAGCAATAGAATGTTCTTTAACAAAACTGCTGAATGTTTACAAGATATTTATATATAAACGGTATTTCATCATTACAGACGTACAGAAGGCACAAAGACAGACAGAAAGTCAAATCGAAAATATTAGCATTACTCAAACAATATAGGAAGATATTTAAAAGGGTTAATTGTACTAAAAATACACTTTCAACCACTTCCTGTTATATACCATAATGTATCCAAATCTTTCATGTGATCCGGTAAACAAAACTTTAATGCTAATCCAACCATATTCAATAGAAAAGATGCTTTTGCACATGCTAAAATTGATGCTACTTTCATCCAGTGCCCCAGAGAAAAGAAAAAAAAGCCTTAGAGGAAAAGTTACAGCGGAAGGATTTTTATAGCCTTCATACCACCTAAACACTACAGACCATAGAAAACAAAGCCTTATATACAGTAACGTACCTAATTTCTTTTGTTTGTTACATGTATGCAAACTGGTAGTAACATGCATATTATTTTGAATTAGAAACCATCTAATATTACTTTAAATAAAATATATTAATTTCGAGACATGTTTAAAATATTTGTGGAAAATCAGATCGCAAACAGTCAAACTGATAGACAATTAATTTGTAGTTACAGACACCTTTTAACAAAATAAAATTTTAGGTGATATACCAGACTGTAAAATTATGTAAAATAAATGACTGAAAAAGTATTTTATCATTTTCCTTTTTCGTTGATTAACAAGGAATTTAGAAAAAGATTCGGGCTTAAAATTTCCTCCAGGCCCGGCCCGAGTGCATGCAAAAAATATTGAGCCCGGCCCGAGAGCAAATCGAAAAATTCGGCCCGAGGGGCCTGTGCAGACCTCTAAAGCAAACATTGCCATTTGTATTGTAAAATAAACTAATAAATCATATTGCATCCCGGCAACAAAAGTAATGCTACTCAGGAATGCAGTATTTCAGAAAAATTGACGTAAAAATAACAAGCATTGACTTGCGCAGTACATTAAAACTGGTTGAAATGCCTTTCAGATATAAATTTATATTAAATTCATTTTTAGATATAAATGTGACGCTCTCTGTACGAATTGAAACACTTCTTACATATTTTTGAATGACATAAAGTCAAATTTGCTAATTTTTGACATCTGTTACTTTTCTTGCTAGGGTGCAATATGAAAATATATGAAGGATCAGTGGAAAAGAAAAATCTATAACTTATGAATCTTATAGCACAATTATTTTATAAGATAACTCAAATATTTTGATAGTGGCTGTGTGCATTGTAACATGGTTAATTTCATTGTGTGTAATGGATCCAAACTCAAATAAATATGGCTTCATCAAGATAGTAGATGACTCAGTATTTCTTCATCTTCTTCATTTTTTTTTTTATTATTATTATTATTATTTGGTGATTTATGGAACAGGGTTGCTACGGCACCTGGAAAACACAGGAAATTTGAAAATCCATTAAAAAAAAACAGGGAAAATTCAGGGAATTTCGAAATTTTTTGGAAAAACATAGGAAAATTTTTTTATAATCACATATTTTTAAAAATTTTAATGCTTTATAATGAATCAATTATGTTTTTTTCCCCAACTATAGTAAGTTAATAAAATTAATATACCCTAAATATGTTCAATTAACTTGTAAACATGTTAGATTCCAATGCTGCATGATTGTGTGTCATCTATTTTACTTCTAAAAGGGACAGGGAAAACTCAGGGAATTTTTTCTCCTGATTTGGGTAGCAACCCTGTGGAAATGTACATAGGGTTTTTATTTTATATGATATGATTTTTATTAATATTTAGAAAATGGTAACTTTCTAAGTAACTAAATATATTACTTTCGCTTTTTTACTATATTAAGAAATCAGTCATGTTTTTCAAACTTATTCAGTTCCATTGCATGGCACAAAGAATTTTTAAAAGTCTGGTGTGATTCATCCACACATAATAATAGGTTACAAACCATACTATAAAACAAGTATGGTATATTTTTATGTAAAACAGGGTTGCCACGCTACCTGGAAAACATGGAGAACCTGGAATAGTCAGGGAATTCGAAAATTGACTATAAAAGTCAGGGAATTTCATATGATGATTACCAAAAAATAAACAATTTTTCCACCAACATAGGGTCATTTTTCTGTTTTATTTATTTATTGTTTTTCTCTTAGCTTTTGTCATTTGTTTTAAACACCCCCACACTTCTTTTCCGCTCATGAAAGAAATTTCTTATCTCACATATAAGCAATAGATGCTATCACTATATGTAACTTTTGTGTTTTCAAGTGGTACCATAATGATTTTGCCCTCAACACGGTCAATGCTCAATATACGGTTAGACTGGAATTTTCTTAGAATATTTCTGGAAAACCTGGAAAAGGCAGGGAATTTCATTCTCTTGTTTTAGTGTCAACCCTGGTAAAAGTTGCTTAATTAGTAAAATTGTCAATGCTTAGTATCTTATGTTGAAATCTTTTGCTTATTCAAGAACATTTTGAGTAAGAGACTTTATATATATATGTATATATATATATCATATTCTTGATTTTTTGGTGGTTTTTAATAATTTTTCTAATGCAATTTTCAATATTCTGTTGCTTTGTCATTGTAGATTAATAATAAACTAAATAAATAAATCTTAAAATTAGTTATTGTACTCTTCTGTTATTCAATAGAATTAATTTAAGGTTGAAAATTTAATTTGGATTGAATATAAACAGGCTCAAGAACATTGTGTTAGTCATTAAGTATAAATCTTTGACCAATTTTTTTTCTCAATAAAATCATAACCATATTTAAAGAAATATTTATTGAAATTTCTTTCAAATATTTTTTCTACTGAAAACGATTTTAAGACTTACTGCTTTATATACTTTTGTGAAAAGAAAAGGAAGTTTCTACTGTTTAAAATTTATTTTAAAATCTTTTAAATTTACTTAATTTTATTCAAAGAGTAGTGAGATATTTATACAAAATCAAATTGCTATTTTGTATATTATCCGATGTATAGTTAAAATTGAATTAATAATATTTAGTTACAACTTTTGAACACTTTTTTTTTTTTTTTATTTCAAAGTATTATAATGATGGATCTAAGTAAAACATTGAATTTTACAAATTTGTACTTCTAACAATCATTTTTCATTAAGTTTCATCCATAAATCAAACTGGTATCTTATAGTTAGATTTTTACCACTATTTACCTATCTGTAACATGAAAGAAAGAGCTATTTTAAGTATCATTATATGGTAAATTAATTTTACTTATAACATTGCATAAAAACATATAACAATTTTTGTCAGCAAATGTTTTACTTTGTTACATTAAATACTATGTGAGTCACTGGTGAATGACACTGAACTTTCTGTTACGTTGTTTTAAGTAATTACTTAAAATTTAATTTACTTCTAATCAGTGCATATGGCCTTATGGGGATTTTTTTTTTTTTTTTTTTTTTTTTTTTTTTATTCATATGACATTCAACATGTTAACATTTATTAATATGAAATATCTCCATATCCATTGTTAATGTTATATTGCATTAAAATAATTAATTTGAAAAATTTTAAATTTTATGATTAAATTTTTCTCCCCTGTATTTTTAGGTGATGTATTTCTAAAGTATGGATCTGAGTTAAGACTAATTCCCAGAGACAGAGTTGGAAGTTCATAGTTAAACTAATTGAATGATTGTTAAAACTTACATGTACATACCTGGAAACCTTTTTTATTTAAGAAAAAAAAAAAAAAAAACATGAAATTTTTATAAATTTAGAAGAAAATGTTACAGCAAAATGAAATTTTACATTCAAAATAGCAATTAATGTATCAAAACTGCATCTATTTCACTCTTATGCTATTGTTAATGCAATTCTTAAATTGAATTCCAATCTTTTATTTTTTATTGAAAAGGAGAAGAAAAAAGAACATTTTTGTTATTCAAGGAGAAAAAAAAAAAAAAAAAAAATGCAAAATATATTAAAATGGTTTGGAGTCAATTTAATATAAAAATCTTTTGATAATTTGTTTATTATTATTTTTTTTAAATATATATTTATTTATCAATGAAAATGTATTGTTTTATATTTTTAAATAAAATTGTACACTTGTGACTAAGTTTGTTTCAAATTATTTTCTTAAAAATAAATATTAAATATTTTTATCACTACACTTTTATCATTACACTTTACGTTAAAATTTAATGTAAAACTATTTTTTTTTTTCCATTTTTATTTCGAAATATCATTTCTCATTCAAACTATACTGAGAGATTCAATCAATATTTTGTAAACTTGTTTTGAAAATATTATCTGTGTCTCTTTTCTGTTGTTGTTGATGTTGCTAATCCCAGATTATCCAGCATAGGCTCAACAATCTCCATAAAGCCAAAATCTTCCATAAAGTCTAGAAAGAGACTGGGTTCTTTAAAATCTCGTCTTTTGTAAAATTTAAGCACTTAAGAATATGAGAGGGCGATGCCTGATCAGCTTTACACTAGAAGCACTCTGGGAAAAAATTACAGCTCTACTGGAAAATAAGCTATTTGATGAGCCCACTCAAGAGATATGTGAAAGCTGCTTGACACTTTCTGTCTGAATGGAACTAAGGCACCCACGAGGGTAGAGTCCTGCACACCCGACCCGACAAGTGAATTTTAAATCAACCCGAAACTCGACAAAAATTTTTTAATCAATCCAAAAACCGACCCGAACTCAAATTCTTTATACCCAAACTCAACTTCTTTTCACCCGAATCTAAATGAAAATTAATAATTCATCTAAAAATCATGCAAAACATTTTTAATTTATAAAATAAAGTAAATTTTCATTGTCACACTGCTCGTAAATCATTTTAAAATGAATTAAAAATATAATTACTAATACACTAAGT
The DNA here is from genome assembly GCA_963930645.1 of Salticus scenicus. Taxonomy (NCBI): domain Eukaryota; kingdom Metazoa; phylum Arthropoda; class Arachnida; order Araneae; family Salticidae; genus Salticus; species Salticus scenicus. The sequence goes on along the minus strand of OZ005650.1, from coordinate 224,538,889 downwards.
TAAAAATTAAAAAATCAGAAAAATTCATTAATAATAATTTTTAATTATTTATGTGTGTTGTGTACTTCAAGTGTACAAAAATGGGTTAAATCTACATTCCTATATCCTCTTAAAAACATCTACAAGAGAAAAAATATTAATTATCGGTTTAAATTCGCAGTCTACTTTAAAAGGATGTGAATAATCAAAATAGATGAATCATACATCTGTTCACTGCGGGAAAAGTAGCCTGTTTTCAACAACTTACATTCTAAGTAATAATTGCTTTATTTTTTTTTTATATATATACACATTGTTTTATTGGGACATGGATGTTTTTGTTTATTTTACTATGATAATTTTGGTAAGTGTATATTCATCATGGGTATATAGAGCAAACAATTTCTTGATTTATTAAGATAAAATTTTTTTTGAAAGATGTTCCCAAGTTGACCCGATTCTTTGAAAACTAAACCTGAGCCCGACCCCCAGTAAAAAAATCCAGTCAACCTGACTCGAACCTGTTCCGCATGAAAAATAAATCAGTGAACTTGACCTGAACCCGATCCACAAGAAAAAAAATGTATATTTATTTAAATCAAATTGGAGTGTAAAGGTTGATATTTTTATTTATTACCAACTATGCGAAAAATACCAGAGCTGGGAATCAAACCCGGGCACCTCCGCTTAACGCACGGATGCTCTACCACTGAGCTACCCTGGCTGACAACCAGCTAGGCACTTCTCGCATTAAATTTGTTGGCAAAGCAGATATATCAGGTGAGACAATAATATTATTGTCTCACCTGATATATCTGCGTTTGCAGACTCGGTGACTTTGCCAACGAATTTAATGCGAGAAGTGCCTAGCTGGTTGTCAGCCAGGGTAGCTCAGTGGTAGAGCATCCGTGCGTTAAGCGGAGGTGCCCGGGTTCGATTCCCGGCTCTGGTATTTTTCACATAGTTGGTAATAAATAAAAATATCAACCTTTACACACCAATTTGATTTAAATAAATATTCACGGTTGATGAATTCATGAATAAAAATTTCTAAAAAAAAATGTAGTCGAGGGCTCATGTAAAATTGGGTTACCCGACCCAATGCAAGACTCTACACCAGGGTTCCTTCCAGTGTACCAAGGCCAATTGGGTAGAGTTTTACTAATTTTAATAATTTCAGTTTTTCATAGGGAGGATACAATAGAACCTCGATCCATTGTTTTTCGTGGGGGTGCATGAAAAAAAAAAAGAGGAAAACGGGAAAACGTCAAATGCAGGTTAAAGTCAAAACACGAAGAAAACTATGTTTATGAATTAATACATACAATGTATACAGTATACTACTAATAAAACTAGTCTGTTACTTTCCAAACTGTCAGCGAAATAAATCAATGTTGTAGAACATTAAGTAAAATTTATTTTTAAAAATCAGTAATTTTATGTTGAATTTTTGTTCCTTTTATAAATTAAACAGGAATTTTTTCAGATTTACAACATTTTTTTTTTTTTTTGGTCTTTTTCTGTAATTTTATGTGTTTATATGAAAGTTTGAGCATTTTCAAACACCATAATCGTGTCATTAGTGTGAAAATTATCCTCTGTTTCTTCGCCATTATTTTCAATTTTTGAAATCACACACTTATTCTAAGCTTTAGGATACTGCATATCACAACCTCTTGATTGCCATATAAACTCACGTGTAAGTCGACCTCTAAATTTGAAACAAGAACTTGGATAACATCAGTATTTTAGACTAGTTTTCTTTCTCTTATTTAATCACGATACATTTTGTGACTATGCAAGGTAAAAAAAGCAAGTTTAAAATACTGGTGCAAACCTCTCGATTTAGGGAGTCGACTTATATGTGAATATATATGGTAATGCAAATCAGTGGCGGACTGAGTCAAAAAATATTGGTTGCCAGGAGATAAAGGGGACCCACCAAAATCGGGAGGGCCCATTCACATTACTGTATTCTGTTGACCACAGCAATGGGAAATAAAATAGAAGTTTCCTTCTTCTTCCAATTCCTTACTTTCTCTTACCTATATATATGGCAGAGAATTTATTGTTTTTGATCAAATTTTCAAAGTTGAATTTTTTTTATTATTATTATTTACACGTTTTGAGATAACCAGAATCCAAATATCCTGGTTTTAGCGGTTGGTCTGTGTGTCTGTCTGTTATCAGCATATCTCAAAATGAAATAATAGGAGAAAGGTCAAACTTGATATTCTAAATGTGTATCAAATATCACACACTCGTACTCTCCGCCCTTTTTTCAGGACACACTCAAAGATGAGAAATTTTCAAATTTATTGCTACCACTATTTTTATAAAATAATCTCTACCCTGTACAAGCATGACACATTACTATAAGTATATCGTAAGTATTTTTGCATGAATTTAGTGGTGGCAAAAAATGCAGAATTTTCTTACCTCTGAGAATGTCTCAAAAAAAGGGTGGGAAGTATGTACGACCTTTGATATAGGGATTCTATACTAAACTTTTGGTTGAGATCAAGCAAATGGTTCATGTACAGGGACATTCAAGAGAATTCAAATACATTACATCTATGGAGAAATTTCTAATAAGTAGAGTGTAACATCTATAGGCTGACTCAAACAAAACAGAATGAACAAAGTTTAGTGTATGCATAAAAGTATGTTTTGTGTAGGTTGTTGTATGGAAGTCATTCATTATTCATTTACATGATTACCCAAAGTATATGGATATATTGTGGCTATACTTGAAAATTGCTGGAATTGCAATTCTTTTTGTGTTAGGTGCTTTTCGAATAAGACTAAATTTAAGTGTACATATTTTTTATAGTGCATATTGATTATAGACAATATACAAAGCTACCCAAAATTAAGCTAAACCATTAAACATTATTTTCTATTGAATGTAATTGATGTAAGTGCTTTGCTACATTTTACTATATCAACGAACACTGCTCAGGAAGCAAAATTAAATGTTCATACGCATACTATAAATAAAGTATTATTTTTTGAATTTTCAACTCTGTTTTTTATATTATATCGCATTTTGAAGTGCCCTGATTGCACAAGTCCAATTTTTAACAGCTGTTGACCTATATGTATCTCATAAGCATAACCTAAAAACAAATAACTGCAGAAAATTCAAATTTGGTATTCTGAAGTCAATATTAGGTTGCCACTTAAAATTTGATTAAGAATGGCAAGTCTGCAGGCAAAATAACAGTCGTGATTTTTTTTTTTTTTTTGAATAATTGTATGCAATATAATTGAACGGGAGGGGAGGGTTGAGGGGGCAGTATTCTCCCTCACACAGAATTACATGTCAAATAAAACTGTTACGAAACCTATTTTAGATTATTTTAAAAGTACTCTGAACTTTATTGTATTATGCTATTGATCTGTAGATTAATATGCAATCTATTTTTATGGCATTGGAATGCAGGATAAAAAAGTCGTGTAAGCAACACATCGAATTATTTCTTGTGTGTGCGTGTAAAATTAGATAATTTTATTTTCTCAGAGGGCGCTTCAGTTTTAATGAGTTTCTGTTTTAAATCAATATTTTTTTCTTCAAATATATTGAAAAAAGAAGTTTATTATACGAATAAATGATAATTTCATTTATTAACAGTTAACATATGATAAAAACAAACTAAACCATGCTTAATTCTCAAAACCTTAATTATTTATTAATTTTAAATTTGCTGCCATGTGTAACTGCCCAATTTGGCTAATAATATTTTAAAAAATCTTTTTTTTTTTAATATATTCCTTTTACACATTTCCTAAGTTATATTTTATTCATAAATGCAAGAAGGTGGTCAGTGGTTTTTCCATATACAAGAAAACAAATTTGAGTCTTTTTTTTTTTTTTTCTCATAATGATCCTGGATTGATTTAGAAAAAATTGATATATGTGAGGAAGGTTATCTAATAATGTGTTTACATAACAACTTTAAAGAAAATCTTTGGAGCTGTTTTTGAGGTACGTACATTCCCACTTCTGGTTTTCCAATTTGCACCAAAATTTGGCAAAATTATCCGTTTACTAAACTAGTCTTAATTCTGAAGTTTCGTCATTTTATTTTTATTAACTTCGGAGATATGATAATCAGAAGATTTCCCATACATACATATGCATTGTGCACTGACCAATTGCAGAAAAGCACGTTTCTGTACTGAGGAGAGCTTAAAACATGTAAATCATGTGAAAATTCTGCAATTTTTTTGACCGAATACAATACTTCTATTATCTACCTAGGAAGTAAGAATCTGGTGTGTATTAACCATACGATTTTCATTACCCCTTGCTACTCATATTATAAACTCTTTTTGAAGACAGTGTGATCAGAAAATATAAAAATTACCTAATTAAACAGATACCTATAAATTTTTCTGCACTAACCAACATGCATAGGAAAAGACATCTAAAAGGTGATTTATATAGCAAATTCAAAGAAAATGTTTAGATCCGTTTTTGAAATACCAACTTTTGGTTCCACTTCCGATTTTCATTGTACACTGAAAACAAACTAATGCATACGAAAGGGAGCATGTAAAATGGAGTTAATGGAGTAAAATGTAACGCATCTAAAATGGAGTTAATACGGCAATTTTTAAGAGAATTCGTAGAACGGGTTTTTAATAAACTCACTTCCGAGTCTAAAATTCTTTTAAAAAATCTGGACGACAATTTTCTGCAATAATCAACTAATACACTCGAAAAAACATCTGTGGTTTATATAGAAATTAGAAGAAAATTATTAAAGCCGTTTTTGAGATACCGAATTACAGTACAACTTTTTGTTTCTCAATTTTTACGAAAAGTTACCCATCTGATTTGTATAATCGGACCTGTCTTAATTATACAGTTCCTTTATTTTATCTTTATTTTTTGTTGTTGTTGTTTTGGAGATATGATAGTGAGAAGATCCCTTCCCCTCCATACACACACAGATACACACTCATCAATTAGCCTTAAAAGGGAGCCTTAAAACGTGTAAATCAGGTAAAATTGGATACGGAAATTTTTGATGGAATATGAAAAAGGGCTACCTATACTCGAATGAATTCCATTGAACTCTCATCTGTTTATTTGTCAATGGGGGATTCTGCAATGAGCTGTGAATACTGTTCCTAAACAAGTGATATTCGTGCTATGCAGTGTATAGCCTATTATCGTGATTTTTTGGTTTGAGTAATAGTTTTATTCTCTTGTTTCGAAAACATTTATGGATTGCTACATGCCAAACCACTTACCACACACGGAAATATCAATGTTTTTAAAACTATAATATTTGAGTGGGTGCATAAGGAACTCATGTGCTGTTCGTATCAGATTTTTTATTTATAATATGCAACATTTTCTACAAAATTTAATGTCATTTTCAGATAAATTTAGAAGGAGTACAGAAAAAAAGACTTCTGTGTTTGCATTCCAATACAAACGCAGGGTGATGATAATTGGACCGACATATTGAGAAAAGTTGTTAGAAGGCATGAAGAAGATGAAAAATTATCACAGAACATAGGGTTGCTAACCTTATTTAATCGGGGAAAATTGGAAAAGCAGAGAGACCAAGTAGAGAGAATACGCAGATAAGAAGAATTATGATCGAAAAGAAGAAAAATCCCTTATAGAAATTTCCCATTCGCATGGGGGAAAACAAAAGCAGCGAGCAAGAGTATTCATTAGTGGGCCCGACAGAATTCATGGGCGTTAAACTTCATTCGAAAATAACATGTCAGATTGCACAAACGAGGAATATAAGGGTATGCATTTAATGTACAGTCGAGCAGGTGGCAATGAACACACAGTACAGAGCACTACTACTACAAATGTATCATGAGCAAAAGCTGAGGAGACTTATCCTCCCTTTACAAACATCGAATGACGGCTGTGATAGATGAGATTTTTCCAAAATAATGTGATGTATTGACGGACAAGAATGCAGTGTGTTCACATATGTAACAGAAAATCGAGTATGTGGTAGCGTAGTAAAAACAGCTAAGAAACATTAAAAAAATAAAAATTTGGGCAGGAATAAAAAGCCATTTGGACACTTCTAGGGTTTACTAAAGAAAAAATTTACAAAGATTTACAATATTTACAATTGAAGAAAATCTAGTATTGATAGGCCTCATGCCTGATTAAAACGTTAATAGTCCATATTAGGCTCCTGCCTCCTCTCAGATCTCCAAGATAAAATCTTACTCTTCTTAATTCTCAAGCTCCTCTCTATCCTCTTTCCTCGTCTGCCGTGTCTCCGGGACTTGAGAGAGGGGGTCAGCCCCCTGATGCAATCCGGCTCCCGATAGGCTCCTCCGGACTCTAGACCACTCCTATGAACACTCGCTGGCCAGTCGCTTGACCGTTAGCGTGGCGCCGTCCTGTCTACCACACCCATGGGATGTCTAGAGTCGTCGGAAAGTCAAAGGAAAGCGTGAAATCAGGATGAATGGTGTCGGAAGAATTCAAAAAGCCACGCTAGCCAACACTCTTTTCAAAAGTCCAGACTTTCCGTCTCGGCCGTCAATCACGTTCATGAGAACTCCATGCAAGAACCGTGAGAACTCCATGCCGTAAAGGAAGGGGGGTCATCACAGCCCCTTCCCCCTAAAAGAATTTCCTTAATATGAAGGAAATTACATCCTGGAAACAGGGCCCCAATCACACTTACCAAGGAGAGGTCGACGCCCCAAAATTTTTCATAAACTTAAAAATTATCATTTAAGAGAAAAATAAAACAAAAATTTGACCCATATACTCAGTTTTAAGTGAAAAATTATACTCTATGAGACAAAACCAGAATACACTATTAAAATTCTCACGAGATTCAAATTAACATTACATTCACTTAAACTAAAATAAAATAAAAACATGTAAAATAAGAAAAAAAAATAATTTATTTTTCTCTAAACCATATTCAATGAATCCATTTATAACTATTAAGTACATTTATTCCAATTAAAAAATAAATATATTAAAAAAAAAAAATAAATAAAATAAAAAAGTATTATTAATCTTTAAATTTATTTACAAAGAATTTCTCTTCATTGATTTACATTTCCAATCAGATGCAGTCTGCTCAACCCATCTGCATTAGAATGCTTTTTCCCAGGCTTGTGTTCTATCGAAAAGTAATATTTTTGTAAACACAAAAGCCATTGAATAAGACTTGAATCAGCTACCATCATTCTTGCTATAAAAGTGAGTGGATTTTTACCCCTCTAACCGAATGATATTTTTCACAGAACATAAGTCTTACATTTAAAAGCCTCTAAAACATTCTTATCATGCAATCAAAACAAACACACAAATATAGACAATAACAATAATAATATTAAGAAGGATACTTTTTCAATGCATAACTATGTATACACCTTGCCTCGTTAGGACATTAAATTTAATAACTTGTTGCATTAAACTTCAAATTAAATATTCAGAATATGAAGTAAACTTAAATTTCAACATATCGCAACAATTGACCGATTAAATTTTAAAATCTTCATGATGTCATTTTTATAAACAAACACAATGCCAGAATTAATATTTCACAGGCATACACCGAATTGTATACATAGATTTTAATTATTTTTATTATTATTGCCGTAATTACGATCATAATCTTAACCTAATTCAATCAATTTTATAAAAACATACACTAAGAAAGAAAAATAAAATAAAATAAACAAATAAATTAACCAAACTAATATAAAATAATCGAATAAAGGTAAAAGTTTCTATGAAATTAAACTTATGTACAGGCAACTTATGAATAGAATTATGACATTTCGTAGTCCTCAAAACTTTGTAAATCCCATTCCGAGATTTCCCGATTCTCGTATTTCGAACAAAGAGCTCTATCTGCTATTTTCTCTTCCTTAGAGTCGAAGAAAATGGGGGACTGCCGATTCTTTGTTCGCTCGTCAAACTTAGGATTAGCCTTCCTACACTCAAATTTGGAACAGATATTTTCTTCTTTTACTTTTCCCCCGTTCCTTTTAATATTATCGGATAATGGTCTGTGACCTTCGCCTTTATGATTACGGCAGCTAAATCTATCGGATTTACATATGGGACCTTTGCGCCTTTTAAAGTCTGAATTAAAGGGCTTAGGATTTTCTCTGAGTTTTTCAATAAGTTCTGCCGTTTTATTGCCTAAAACATAATAATTTTCTTCAATGTCATCAGGTCTGACAGCCGCAATAGTCACAATTTTCCCGAAACCTCCTTTTATAGTTACGCGAGCTAATGGCAAGCTCTTGCTTTCTTCATCAATGGGAGAGCGCATTAAGACATTTTTTCCGATAAAATAGCCCTTTTTAATCCAACTGCGATTGCATAAATCCCATTTTGACCCTGTATCTCTAAGATATTCTCTTTTCACCCCATTAATCACCGCATTATCTACGTAAGGTTTGAAACAATAACTCAAACCTGAGTTTGTTCCGATATGATGAATAACATCGCTAGTTTCATTCCTTTCTAGCTCAGGGCAATTCGGACGAATATGACCGCGTTTTTTGCAGTAAAAACACGTCACCTCCCGTCTTTTATCAAAATTTTCGTCGAATTTTTTCTCCCGACTGCTTTCTTTCTTTCCGGAATTTTTAGATGGGTTCTCTTTTTTTAATTTCGCCTCCGAAGTTTTTTGATCCTTGTACGATTTATTTTCAACGAATTTATTATTTTCGGCTCGATGTCCCTCATAATATATAAATGCATTATCGCCATGATCCGAACGTATACTTTCGTACATATCACATTTGTCGGCTAGTTCACTCGCTGATTTAAAATTATCCCAATTATCTAGGTATTTATCACGGATTTCTAAGGGGACCCTTCTTTTCAACTGCTCCGTAAGAATAAGTTCTTTAAGTGACTCGTAGTCTGTTGCGCCTACGGTCTCTAACCAGTTTTCCATATAACCCCTTAATTCGTAAACAAGGTCTGACCACAAAGCTAAGGGCTTACGGGTATGTTCTTCGAATTTTTTCTTCAATGCATTTGCACCTAGCCTATATCTTTTCAACAATAATTTTTTTATCTGTTGAAAATCATCGGCTTTTTCATCTGGTTCTTTTATTAATAACTCTGCGATTTCAGTTGGAACCAAAGTGAACAACTGAGAAACCCATTTGCTTTCATCTAAATTTTCTCTCTGAGCCTGACGCTCGAAAATCATTAGGAAAAGAGTTATATCCATAACTTTTGGATCAAATTTAGGTACAACATCTTTTAAATTCACTTTATTTACAGGCGCGCAATCTAAACCGGAGCCTCCCGAATTTATACTAACGTTTTCTACAGCGCCGTGTAATCGTAATTTTTCTAGCTCAAATTCCCGGTTTTCCCGTTCTTTCCGGTCTAATCGCTCTTGTTTCTCTCGTTCTACGCGTTCTTCTTCCTGTTGAAGAATATGTTCTAAGAAGATTTTAGCTTCTTTCTCGGTGTAATCCGGCGCTTTTAATATAGCTTGTCTTATCACCTTGATCCGATCTTTTTCTGACACATCTGTGTCAAATTCCCTGGCTAACGCTAATAAAACAGTGCGATTTTGACCGCAAAGGACATCTTCAAAATTAAACATTTTGCCCGAAATAATAAAATTAAACTAGCTCCTAAATTTAAAAATTTTCTAATTCTGTACTTGAATTTAAAATTACACACCAAATATCATGCAATGCAATAAATAAATAGAAAAGAGAAATATCAACTTTCAGCACAATTTTTTCAATTATCACCAGATATAATAAAACCCACTCACATTAATAGTACGAAAAATAAATTATGACTGATTTCCCAATTAACAAATCCCGTTAATTTCAGTGCTAATTTTAATTTATTTTTATATCAGATAATTTTAACAGTGCAGATATTTTCCAACTTTAGCAATTTCCGCTAAAGTTAAATAAAATTCTCAGACTTTTCCTCGATATCAATTTACCTAGTTTCCTTTTGACACATAAGTTCAAAATTCAGAATTTATTAAAAAATTTCTATAGCATTAAACTCTATTTTTAAGTCAATTTTAAAAACAAAATAACAACTAATATTGTCTCTAAAATCAGAATATAATTTTTCTGTTTACAACTGAGTTTATCGCGATTAATTCTTATACATCAAAACTAGTAAGTTGATTTCAAAATATATTTTAAAACAATTTAAACATAATTAAAAAAATACAAAAAATCAATGCAATTTAAATAAATGTTACCCTACTCTACAACATTGACGTATCTAAATACTTCATAAAATTTGACATGGATAAAAAATTTCCCAACTTTTAAAACCTACGACACTTTTAAATTAAAATACAACGATTAATTAAATGACCTCTCCGTAGGAAAGAGAATGGGACTCACCTGTTTTTGTTGACATCTCGGAGAACTGGAACAATGAGTCATCACTTGTCCTTCTCGGCTGTATGTCATCAACAGGAGCGATGTGTCATCCAAACTGCACACACGTATCAAATATTTTACTGTCAATGTTGAAGAGTGGCATTGGATCATGAACTTTAACAGTAGTTCAAATGTATCCCAAGTCGCTGCCATCAAATTATCTTAGCTGTGGTAGCGTAGTAAAAACAGCTAAGAAACATTAAAAAAATAAAAATTTGGGCAGGAATAAAAAGCCATTTGGACACTTCTAGGGTTTACTAAAGAAAAAATTTACAAAGATTTACAATATTTACAATTGAAGAAAATCTAGTATTGATAGGCCTCATGCCTGATTAAAACGTTAATAGTCCATATTAGGCTCCTGCCTCCTCTCAGATCTCCAAGATAAAATCTTACTCTTCTTAATTCTCAAGCTCCTCTCTATCCTCTTTCCTCGTCTGCCGTGTCTCCGGGACTTGAGAGAGGGGGTCAGCCCCCTGATGCAATCCGGCTCCCGATAGGCTCCTCCGGACTCTAGACCACTCCTATGAACACTCGCCGGCCAGTCGCTTGACCGTTAGCGTGGCGCCGTCCTGTCTACCACACCCATGGGATGTGCTAGAGTCGTCGGAAAGTCAAAGGAAAGCGTGAAATCAGGATGAATGATGTCGGAAGAATTCAAAAAGCCACGCTAGCCAACACTCTTTTCAAAAGTCCAGACTTTCCGTCTCGGCCGTCAATCACGTTCATGAGAACTCCATGCAAGAACCGTGAGAACTCCATGCCGTAAAGGAAGGGGGGTCATCACAAGTATTACAATGGTTTGTCAGTTGCCCTTTTACAAATACACGATCGGTTGTAGCTGAACTGGGTATTCAGCACGAAAACCTGTGGAAGGATCTGCATGCTGAAAATATGTATCCTTTTTCCGTATCTTAGCCGATGCTGCTTTTTCTTCTAGTAGAATTCTCTAAATGCTTGATATCACGCAGAATGATTCAGTTTCTTGTCACTGTTTTATTAATAGTTGGAGTAGTTATTCGACTTGTAGGCCCTAAGAACCTATATATACCGATTTTGAACGGTCTTAGTCAATTTCTAAATTTTTGCCCACTTCGCACTCCTCCCCACCAATAATTTTACACTTTTGAAAATATCCCCATTCGACTTGTAGACCTCACAAACCTGTATATACCAGTTTTGAACGGTGTAATTCAATTTACAATTTTTTCCCCCTTCACCCCCCGTCCGCCTCCCCCCTTCCCTAATAATTTTACACTTTCGAAAATATTCTCATTCGACGTGTAAGCCCCAAAAACGTATATATGCCGATTTTGAACGGTGTAACTTAATTTATAATTTTTGCCTCCCCCTGGCCCCCTTACTGCCCCCCCCCCCAAAATAATTTTACTATTTGTAAAATATCCTCATTCGACTTCTAGGCCCCAAAACCTAAATATACCAATTTTGAACGGTCTAACTCACTTACGAATTTTGTATTTTTGGTCGTTATGAATATAATAATCGTGGATATTCCAAAACGGGAAGGCACGCAGAGAGACCAAAATGAGATATGTACAACAATTGTTATAACAAACTTAGATATAGAAATGCAATGTTCTACGTATAATCGTTTTTGAGTTATATGTGAGATAGACACACATACGTATCTATAGACTAAAAAAAATTGTGTAAATTCGTAGATATTAGAAAAGTGGGAGCTCATGTCAAGACTAAAAGTGGTAATAACAACTCCAAATATAAATTTTAAACTTTCTATGACTGTTCGTTTTTTAAACTATGCGATATCCTATGAATAATAGCTTCTAAATGAATTATTAACTAGTTATTTTGCATTATTTTTGCCCCTTTATTTTAAGTATACTGGACTGTTTCACTACTTTATGGCCTTATTTTGACATACTTATTTTAAAAGTCGCGGCGGCGTCTTGAACGAAGTTTTTTCTGTCTCCTTATGAATCATAATTTGTAAAAAAACTTTCTTAAATTTGATCAAATATACTCTACTAGCAGGCTTTGCCCGCTTCGCTGGTCATTATATTGAAATGAATCCCCAAAACAGCATATCATTAATAATAATAAAATATCTTTAAAAAAAAAAAAAAAAAAAAAAAAAATCACTGAAATCCGTCAAAATCTAATTTTAAGTTGCCCAATGCCTTCGGCAGTCCTTTACCTGCTTCTTACTCCCCCTCCCTCGCGGTTACAGTTGAAAGTTTTACAAAATCTCATCAAAGTGCATATTTCGCACACTTAATTAACACCCACACACCAAAATTCGCCATTCTTAGGTAATTTGGATGGATTTAAGCTTCAAAATGTGGTTTTTGCCCCGCCCGCCCCAAGAGGAAGGGGGGGGGGGGTAAATTTCCAAAATTACTTTATATTGCATGTTGCATACACATACCTAACCGACACATCAAAAAATTGAAATCATGAAATTATTTAAAGCTGAGTTATGCTTTAAAACTTTTTTTTTTTTTAATCTCTTCCCCCGTTCTTAAAGGAGGGAATTTCGCAAAATCTCTTCATACTATGAGTTAGATACATATAATCGTCCCTTACATAAAAAATGTCCAACCTTAGATAATTTAGTGCAGCGTTACGCATGAATACATGTTTTTGCCCCGCATTCTCCAAAGGGCGGTAGGGTGGAATTTCATAAAATCCCTTTGTAGTGTGTGTTCAGTTCGATTTCCCCGTGTGTTGAGTACCCTTCTTCCAAAACCTTTTCCCTTCCCCCCCCCCCTTAAAAATCCAAAATCGCAGAAAGTAATTTTTTTGTACTCAAGTCTGGTCTTTCCATCTGCAATTTCTTCACCGTTAAGTAATTTGGAGCCGAGATAAGCCTTCTGCCCCCCAAGGGAGACAGGGGGGGGGTATTTTGCAAAATTCCGTCTTAGTTGGGGGTCAGGCTCCGAAAACCAACCTGGTCACTAAAATTTGTGACCCTCTTTCCCACAGAATCGTCATGGCAGTGTTGACAGGGCCCGACTTAGACTACCTGCAGCCCCGGGGCAAGCCTATTCTGGGGGGCTCCCTTGCAGTGGCATAAGAGGTCTTTAGGATGCAGAATTTCTGTATTCGCCTGTAGGGGGCCCCCTTTCAGAAGGGGGGCCCAGGGCATTTGCCCCGTATGCCCTGCCGTAAGTCGGGGCCTGAGTGTTGAGACAGCGAATCATTGAGTTTACTATTTTATATGTACAGATTTGTTTATATTTTTCATGGACTACTTGGCTTAAGGTTGCTGTCACAAAAATAGAGTCCTTGGCGAAAAATGTCCTATCTACTTCAGTATTAAAATTAAAAATATACCCAGGATTATCAACTAATAAAGCTCTTTAATAGAGATCTGAATTAGCTTTCATTTTCTTATTATTTAATTTTGATAATGACGTTATGTTGTCATGTGCCTAAGCAAATTTAATATTTATTATTTTTTTTATTATTATTCACGTGAAATATTCTTTGGCAACAATTAAAAATTAAAATAAATTATTTTAAAGTTTTATTATAGAAGAAATATTTATATTATAATATAGAAGATTAATTAAAAATTTACATTTTTTCCGGTATAAATAGAAGCCTATGTCTTATTCCAGACTATTATCTATCTCTGTACAAAATTTCTTCCAGATCCGTTTAGCCGTTGTGGCGTGATTGAGTGACAAACATCCATCCAAACTTTCGCATTTATAATATTAGTATAGATTAGTTATCATGTGCATGTGTTAGATTGAGTTATTTTGCTGTCAAATTGACAAAATTTTAATTTTAAATTTCAAAACTCTGTCGTTCTTGGCGCTTATTGTATTTAGTGATCAAAAACGTAATACGAAAATATGCATGCCATATGTATATTTTCGTAATATGCATTGTACGAAATATTGTTTCATATTATTCATTACTCTCTTAATATAAGTTGTTAAAATAATCATGATTTTTGAAAGGAATTAAATTATGTTCGCCAAATAATTCGTCGATATTTTTTTTTTCTGCTAAGGATGACCGATATCAAATCTATTCCGCTGCAACATATTAGTATCTTATATCAGATACTTTATTTAGACATTTGAAAACAAATTTTACTTCAAACTATGATAGAATATTTATCATTTTCCTTTTAATTAGTATATTAGTTGGATATTTATTGTGTAAATATCATCTTTTGAAATGAAATGTTTGTGCTTTCAATCGAATATGGAAATTTGCCATTTTTTTTTTCCCTAGAATTTTGAAATTAAAAATTCAAATTTTGTCAATTTTACAACAAAAATAACTTAATCTAACGCATGGACATAATAATTAATACATACCTATACCTAAATATGGGAATTAAAATCGGGAAATAATTTTCCTCGATTTTTAATAATTTTTTACAAAAAAATCCAATGGACGTTTAACATAGGAAATATTTTTCTTGCATCCATGAACGGCCAGTGACGTCATCACTTCGCTTGCGTATTAGCACTTTATCAATGTGTAAAAGAAATTTTTAATTAAAAATGACGTCAGTTTTTGTGAGATGCATAATTTTTTTTTTAATAATTTTTTATCGTTCACGTTTAGATAAATGTATTTATTTTCCTGTTGAAAAAAATAAATAAATTCGTTTTTTTTTTTTTTTTTTTTTTTTTTTGCATCAATTAAACTATGGCTAATTTTTTGCTATTATTAGCTTACAAAATTGCTATTTTATGCATAAAAATCGCAAAAACAGTTTTTTTTTTTCGGAATAAAAGGTAGCCAACTTTTTAAGTTAGGGTATAAGCTATCTCCATAACAAATTTTATCGAAATCCATCGAGCAGTTTTAGCGTGAAACTCAATCAAATAAACGGACATTCACATTTATAATATATATAAGATTATTTCCAACCATATATTTTTAAAAAACTTGTCTGAAAGTCAGGGGTCACTTATAAATTACTCTTCTTCGATTTTGACAATATTTTACCCCACTGACCTTGAAGGAATATTGTTAGCCTTGGAGAACACTTCATCCTCCATGCTTTCATTGTATTTTTTTTTTTTTTTTTTTTTTTTTTTTTATTAATCTATTGATCTTCTTGCTACCTATTTTTTTTTCTTTGTTCCAATTGCCCTGGGTAAAAGATTTTTATTTATTTTATTTTATTAAAAATTATTATTATTATTTTTGATGAGTAAATAAGGTGACAGACGAGCCTTTTTCAGCACCTTCTCCATCTGGCGCCCGGGGCACATGCCCCGCTTGCCTCCCTCAGTTTCGGCCCTGACAACGAGTACGTGTAGAAAACGAGTACATAGTTGGAAAATGTTAGTAATCTATGCAAATCCATGATTTATTATTATTATTATTGTTTAAATCTTGCCAATCTTTTGAGCAAGAGAAGTCACTCTAAATCACATTAGTAAATGATGAACTCTGACGTTATTACAAAGCACCTTTGTAACATCTTAATCTTGAAACTTGAATATTAGCACCATCGAAAAAGCTTCATCCAAAAGCACAAACTTCCTTAATTTAGAAGCCTTACTCTAAGAAATAAAATAGAGAGCGATTTACTTCATTTTCGCTAAAATATCCATCCTTAAAAATACCGATATTCAACTGAACACGAAAAGCTTCGCAACTTCCCTTAAATTTGTTCTATATTTCCACAGGAACCAAACGCCAAATTAATTTCGAACAACTGGCAACCTCCTTTTACACCAACTAGACTCTCCTATCACAGCCTCCTAAACTAGATGCCTGTCGCGTGGCTCGGAAGCTTGGCAACAGTTGAAGCTGTAGACAGCGCCACCTGGTACAGATTGTGCAACTTTTTTATTCAACAGCCACCAAAAATTTTTTAAAGTGGGATATAGTATACATAAAAGGTGAATAGAATTGAAGAAACGTCGATGATATATATCATATATCATTTCTTAAAATTATTGGTGACAGTTGAATAAAAAAGTCACTCAATCTGTACCAGGTGGCGCTGCCTACCGCTTCAACTGTTGTCAAGTTTATGAGCCATGCAACAGGCATCTAGTTAAGGAAGCTATGCTCCTATGCTCAATCTTACATGTTCACCGAGACCATTGCCAGCTAACGCCAACTGGGACTTTATATCTTCCAACCAAGCACTCCATAAACAATTAGATGCGATTTCGAGCACTTGAAACTGAAAGAGATTGCATGAGGCCTCAAACCGTACAAGCTTATGTACACAGTCAGCAACAAAATTATTGAAGCACACATCCACACTTTTCATATAATATATATATATATTATATATATATATATATTTAGTTTGATCGTTAATTTTTATCATCAACTTCATTTTTTATGAACAGTATAAGACTAAGATCATGATTCGACAAATATTTGCTTAAAAAACAGTATTAGGTGCCCATCTTTTAAGTAGGAATTATTGCTAGTGCTTCAATTATTCCTAAAAAAAAAATAATAATAAAAAATAAAGTACACTTAATACTGTTTTGTTAAATAAATTCTTATCGAATCATTTTCTTAGACTGACTAAAAACATGACTCAACAAGGATTTATTTAACAAAGCAGTATTACAGTCGGCTGCAAAATTATTCGAGCACTAGCCAATAATTCCTATACTTAAAAAGTACACTTAAGACTGTTTTGCTAAGTAAATCCTTGTCGAATCATGTTCTTAGACTGATTAAGAACATGACTCGACAAGGATTTATTTAACAAAGCTGTATTAAGTGTACTTTTTTTTGGCAAGGATTATTGCTAGTGCTCGAATAATTTTGCAGCCGACTGTAAGTGTACTTTTTTTATATAAGGATCATTGCTAGCGCTCGAATAATTTTGATGTCGACTGTACATGCCGGATGGTCATAATTAAACTTGGCCTATTCAGAGCACTCTGTAGCTGTAAAAAAATGAAGATTGAGTCGAAAATTTGTATATGGACATTTCAAAGGACACGCGCAAAAGTTCTGGAAAAAAATAAAAATAAAATAAAAATAAATAAATAAAATAAAATTTTAAAATTTCTGATGTGAGGGGGACATACATCAAAATACAAACAAGCATTACAGTCAAAATGCTTGTAAAGTTATGTAACAAATAAATGTGGTCTATTTCAACCTTTTTAAACCATACGACATTTAAAACTGTTATTCTTACATTTTGAAAAGATTTTTGTTGCAAAATTTTACAGATGACAGAGTAATTACCTGTTCATTTTCCACTCCTTGGTTGGCCCGTTCCTCCGATCTTAATATGTGGGATTTTCGGTTATGTGGCCAGTTAAAGAGTTTAGTTTTTAAAAGAAATGCTGTAACTTTGACTAACTTGAAAGACAGTATAACCAGAGCCTCCTTAAGTAGATGCCTAGCGAGTCGCTCGAAAACTTGGCAACAGTACAAGAAGAACATAGCCAGTAGATGGCGCTTGATACCGTGTCGTAAAGTTCTGTTTATTTCCCGCGATTAAATTGACTTTCAATTGAGTTCTTCATGGTTTATGTTTTATTAATTTAATAAATGTGAGAGGTTTTTTCTTTATAATATGGTGTATTACGTCGTTCCATTTTGTAAATCGGACAGTCGCCGTGAAAATATATGTTTTCAAATGGCCTGCAAATATTTCAAGACAAGGTATGTAAACTGCATAAGTAATTAATGCAAAATTACCAACCCTCCGGATTTTTGAATATCAATAATATTTTTCACAAAAAACATTATTTTTATTTATTATCGTAAATTCTATGATTAAGACGATGCTAAATTAAAAAAAAAATTATGATATAAAAATTCGAAGGGTTGACACCTCTGTTAGTAAGTTAGATTTAACAAATAAAATAGTTATGCTTATTTCAAAATGAAATGAAATTTTTATTTATTGATGTAGGAATACAGAAAAATAACTTGTTCTTAGTTACTTTGAAGTAACTCAAAATTGGAGTATGTTATAGTTTTATTCATAAATTACATTAGTAACTTAAGAATAAAACTATAAAATACTCCAATATAAGGAACAAGATTGATTTATATTTTTTAATACCACTGTTTTTTAAAAACTTGTGTAAATGCGTATAAAAATTTGATTATTTCAGTTAAATCGAAACAAAAGTGTTGGGAATCTTGAAAAGAAAAAATAGAAAATTTTTATTTCTACTTTTGTACTTTTTAAAAATATTAAATTTTAAGATTCATAACATTACTTTTATTAACCTTTTACCACACAAATGGAATATAGAATTAAAAATTCATGTAAAAATTAAATATCATGATTACTGATTTGAAAAACTATCAGATATGACAGAAAGATGACTTGATTTTTTGAAATAGAAATTCTCCACATCCATACACTCACATATACACACACACACATATACTGGCTAATTGCCAAAAACTACTTCTTTTGGACTCATGTTTTTTGTATTCAGGGAACCCCAAAACGTGACTTTATTCAAAAACCTGAGTTGAAAATAGAACTGCAAAATATATATATATATATATATATATATATATATATACTTTGTTTACATTATAGGTTCAAAAAGTTAATTTTCCTTCTTCAACAGTCTTCGTCGACATAAAAAAAGTGTAGCAAAGCACTTCCGTCAATTACATTCTACAGAAAAGAACGTTTAGCTTAATTTTGGATAGCCCTGTATATTTTCAATAAACTATGTTCACATCAGATTGTGCATTTAAATTTAGTCTTATATGAAAAACACCCAACACAAAATGAAATACACTTTCAGCATTTTCCAAGTATATCCGAGATAGACAAACCAACGCGCACAGACCAACCGCTAAAAACATTATTTTTCGTTTCAGGAGACCTCAAAACATGTAAACATAACACAACTTTATTTCGAAACTGTCTATCAGTTTCGAAAGCATACCCTGTCGGAACTGGTGGAGCTAATAAAATCTTGAAAAGAAAAAAAAAAAAAAAAAAAAAAACCTTCGTGCGAGAGAAAACTTATACTCAAGAAATCCTTAATTTTAAAAATTTAAATCTTAATGGTTATTTATTTATTTTTTGTGACGGACTAGACAACAGATTGTTTTCTTCTCCAATTTTTATTACTGAATGTTAACTTATCTCGTTAATGTGCTGGTCTATTTTTCTTATAAATAATATAAAATTCTCGATTTAAGAAAAATAATTCACACCTAATAAGGTAAAAATGTAACGTAAAGGACATGACCAAAAAAAAAGAAAAAAAAGACATGATTTTAATAATTTATCATTATAAATTATTCATTCTAAACTGAAACTCATTTAAAGTTCAGAGATTTTAATTTATATAAACGAAACTTTCATCTGATATCTAAATTAAAAATTTTTTTGAAATTTTTATTGAATAAATATATAAAAAATAATTTAATCGCGTGATAGACATGCCATGTTTTTGCTTATTTAATTTTAAATTTCGTTTTTTAATTAATAATATATTTTTTTAAAAAAGGTGTTATTTATTAGATACGCTGTAATTCAATTAGTTGAAATGCTAAAATAGGTCTTGTCCACTTCCGAAGAAAATTAAACCCTATACTTTTTTAAATATAAATATTTGAATATTTTTTTGAAAATATTTACGATAAAGCACTTTCACATCATTTTTTCAAATTAAAAGAAAAAAAAAATACAATTTTGGACTTTAAATTGAAATTAATAGCTAGATTTTTAGATGAAAAATAGAACTTATCTATGAAAGAGAAGAAAATTGTTGCTCTGCGTAGGTGCTGTCACCTAGCGTTAGTTTTGTTTTTTAAATGTTGCCTAATTTAACATTGGGATTCGCAGCGCGTGGAAGGCATCTACTTAAGGAGGCTCTGGTATAACATTGCATGTGCGGAGGATCACTGGCGACCAGCTGTGATCGGTGGCGTGCTCGAAGCGACCCTGCAGATCTCCTTACTTTGCGATCGTGTTCTAAGCGACCCTTCTAAAGAACATTTATTAAGTGAACGTCCTATGTTTCGCAAATAAATAAAATTAGTGCTGAAAATTAAAAATTATTAATAAATGAAAGACTTAAACTTTTAAGTCTGAAAGTGCTGCTGCACGAATTTATTGAATTGTTTTACGTGCGTATTACGGATTGCTGCAATACGTAATTTCATGTATTTTTGAGATTCATGCATTTTGAGGTAGGGGTATTCTGTGATTTTTTGTTGTTGTTGTTTTTTTGTTTTCATGTACACTAGTCTAACGCTTCGTCTGACTGGTTCCCTCATCAGATATGTAAAGAACCCTGGATAAGAGTTTAGAGGCCCGCCGACGTCTAGTAAAAAGAGTCTGCATGTGATGTCAGGCTTCTGTTTGCAATCATTGCCTGAAAGATTCTTTTTTTTTTCTTTCTTTTTTAATGCAAAGGTACAATTTTGTTACATATCCTTCGTATTAAGTAAAATTTCTATTGTTTTCCAAACGAACGATTTATATTTTAATGTGAACGGAGTACTGGTTTTTAATAAATAAAAACAAAAATTTCGATTTCGCTATTCGTATTATTAGTCTATGATATTTCTCATCAAAGAGCCAAACAATAATAAACATAAAACCAAAAATCTAATTTGGCAAACAAACAAAATTGGCAACAATTAAATTATAGCTAATATTTAAATGGCTAATTTTAAAGCTATTAGGAGGTTATTTTCATATTATAATTAATTAAAAGGAAACTAATCAAAAATTCGAAAATCGGACTTCGAGGTATTGAGTTGTCATCGTGTTTTAAGCTATTCTAAAAGTTTCAAATTTTTAGCTAGTCGGGAAGTTAGTTAAAAATCGATTGCAAGATTTGTACTGGACAAACAAACAAGAAAGTGAGTTAATGAAAACATGGTAAAAAGATGATAATGGGAATTTCTGGAATCCCATTCTTACGTGACAATATAGTGCCCCACGACTTTCTCTTATCCTGCATATAAAAAATAAGAAGA
Source organism: Salticus scenicus (assembly GCA_963930645.1). Lineage (NCBI taxonomy): Eukaryota > Metazoa > Arthropoda > Arachnida > Araneae > Salticidae > Salticus > Salticus scenicus. The sequence continues at coordinate 224,517,586 of OZ005650.1, read as the reverse complement.
TATAGAGAGTCGCTTCAGACACTTTTCCAACGTGTCTCTTTAAACAGGTCGCTTCAGAGACGGTCGCTACGAGCACGGCGCTCTGCTATCTGCTGTTGAATACACTGTTCATAGGCTGCAGATTTTACAACTTAATGATGGGGCCCCACATTGGATAATATGATCTCCATCGATAAACAGTCTAAAACTTGTATCAAATAACAATTAAATCTGTAATAAATAAAGTTGTTTGTATGTATTAAAATTTGTAGCTTGTTTGTATTTTGATGTATGCCCCCCCCCCTCGCCTCAAGCGGAAATTTTAAATATTTTATTTATTTATTTATTTATTTATTTTTTGCAGAACCTTTAAGCACATCCTTTAAAATATTTATATACAAATTTTCCACTCCGTCCGCATGTTAGTTACAGATACAGAGTGCTCTGAATAGGCCAAGTTTAATTATAGCCACCCTGTTTTTAATAACACACTGAAAAGTTTTGTGAATGTGGGAACAATATTCATTCAAGGACGTAAGTGGATGGTAGCTCCATTTGTTACGTGCCGATTCCGTCGTGCCAAAGTCCAGACATAGTCAACGTCTCTCTTTGTAAGGGATTAAAGCGTTGAAAAATTCCTATTTACGCGACGAGAAATTGCAGGACCGGGCGTGCAGGTAATTTCGTCCTTTTTGACTTGATAATCTGAGAACGCCCGTAACTCTGTTCCGCGGCAATCCCTACCACGGACGTAAAAACAAAAAGAAAAAAAAAAAAAAATCACTGGATACCCCTACCTCGCTATGCATGAATCTGAGAGCGCCTGTAACTTGATTCCGTGGCAATCACTACCACGGATGAAAAAAAAAAAAAAAAAAAACACTGGACACTTCCTACCTTGCTGCGCATGAATCTGAGAGCACACGTAACCCGGTTCCGCGGCAATCACTACCACGGACGTAAAAACCAAAAAAAAAAAAAAAAAAAAACATCACTGGACACCCCTACCTTGCTGTTTATGAATCTGAAAACTCTGGTAACTCGTTTTCGCAGCAATCAGTATCACGCACGTAAATACGCTTCGCGCACATAAAAAAAAAAAAAAAATAATAATCACTGGACACCTCTACCTTGCTGTGTAGGAATCTGAGAACGCATGTAACTCGTACTATTCTTGTATTTTTACTTTATTCGCGCAAATGGGAATTTTTCAAATTACTTAAAACTAGTAAATTTATCGCCAAAATTCAACTTGGCTACATTTCCGGTCAATAGACTTTAGGGAGTGGGCCAAGTATAAAATAATCCTTTTAAGACAAATTCCTTCAACCCTTTAATCCCTTACAAAGAGGGACTTTGACTATGTCCGAAATTGGCACGTCGGAATCGGCACGCCACCACACAAAAATGTATATCAAATAAAAAATGTTTCCAAAACTGTTTTTAATTATTTTCAACGCACGCCGAAATGTTTAAATACATACATTATACCACTTATCTTCCACTTTAAAGTGTAATAATATGTTTATTTAGTAATATAGGATAAGAGAAAGTAGTGTGAGAGCTACACCAGATTATTCCCTTCCTTTTAAAGACCGTTGCATTTACAGTCAAAAGACTATGAATAATTTTAACCTTTAAACAAGAACTACGAAAACAACAAAAGATCATGAAAGAAAGTCCTTTAATCATAAAAAAAAAAAAAAAAAAAAAAACTTTTATTTAAAACTACTATTTTAAAGTTTTATATTTATTATTATGTTGTTGAATCACAATTTGAATTTATAATAATGTTGTAAATCTTTGTAAATTGTTTACAGGTCAACTTATTTAAATAAGTTAAGCGCTGACTGCTAATACCTCTTTTTCACGAGTTATTTTTCATCCATCTCCGTCATACAGCTTTGATATCTTTACATCATATTTCATAATTATATCAGCATCTAGTGTTGAATTTTCATCCTGTTTTCCATACTAATAATAATAATAACAAAAAAAGTTAAAAACTAAAAAAAAAAAAAATGTTTAACAAAATCAAAGGATTTTTTTTTCTTTTTTGAATAAAACTGCGTATGAAAATCTATGAAGAGAAATTAAAAAAGAACGCTAAAAGAATATCTTATTAATAAATAGTAGTGGTTAAATAAAACTGATGAAAGATTGCTGTTAAGAAAATTAAGATTAAAATATTTCAAGTGAAAGAAGTGAATTAAATACCAAAAAAGCTTTTGAAATAATATTATCATTGCATTTAAAAAAATATTCGTATAAATATAAGCCACTTTATCAAATATTTTAATCATGCAAGAAAAAAAAAAAAAAAAAAAAAGATAAATTATTTTTGCCTTTTATTAAATCACGTTTCAGTTAAAATTAAATGAATAATAATGACTTTTTGATGATTCTTTTATGCGTTTTCGTCTGATTATTATGTATGAAAAATGAGCTTTTTGTGCAGTTTTGTTTAATTCATTTATAACTATTGATAATTAGTTAGTTGTAGGGCGACTAAGGCGCCCGTTGAAAAATGATCATTTCATTTTGTTTATTTCTCACTTCAAATAATTCATTTGCTAGCAACCCCGCGTGAAATTTTCGTACTTTTTTTATCGATCTCTTCGTTACCTTTAAAATTTAAAATTATTATTATTATTTTATAGACGTCATTTTTTCATGTGCATGAGTAAATTTAATATTTTATGTATATTTTTTTTTCACGTGAAAGCATATTTTATTTTATGCTGAAAAAAAAAAAAAAAAAAGAAAGAAAGAAAGAAAGAAAAGAAAAGAAAGGAAATTGGCAACAATTAAAAATTAATGTCTATTTTAAAGCTGTTATTTTCATATTTTAATTAATTTTAAAAAATCTAATCAAAAATTCGTTACAAATAAGGTACCAAATGAAAGGGACGATTTTTCTGAATCCGTCGGATTAAACAGCTTATCGACCGGACAATTAGATTTTTTTTAAATTAACTAAAGTATGAAAGTTAGGTGGCAACGTGTGTTCACACAGTTTAGAGTCCAGTCCAAGGAAATCTCCTAAGCCTAAAGCAAGACAGAGACGGGCACTGATGATGAGCGTAACTATATATGCTAATAATTAAAAGTAACTTTTACGCAGAATATGATATATCTTATTTTATATTATCTTTTAATTTTCAGTGGTTGATTATTCTTATATTCGTCTTCTTCCTTTTTTCGTTTTTCATTTAATAACCTTTTGTATTTAGAGTTTAAAGTATACCTTAATAATTTTAACATTAACAACAAAAAATAATAAAAGAAAAAAAAATCGCTTATCACTTTTAAAAATTACCTGTAAAATTTGGTTTAAATACAATGTCATTAAATTACGTTTTAAATTTACTATGATGTTCTAAAATTTCCTAAATTGGTTAGATGATATCTTTTTAAACAAATTAGGCATTGACTGCTAATGTTGCTTTTTCTTTAGTCCATTAGATTTCATAATCCATTAGATTCTAAATAGAGGAAAAAAAATTATATATATATATATATATATATATATATATATATATATATATATATATACAGTCGGTAACAAAAGTGTCCGAACACTTGCAAAAATTCCTATGTAAAAAAAGTACACTTCATATGGTTCTGTTAAATAAATCCTAATCGAATCATGTTCTTAGACTGACTAAGAAGAGGATTCGACAAGGATTTATTTAGCAAAAACGTATGAAGTGTACTTTTTTTACATAGGAATTTTTGCTAGTGTTCGGATACTTTTGTTACCGACTGTATACACACACACACACACACACACCCTTCATCTAGAACGAATAAGTAGCTTTTTCTGAATCCCTAAACTAGAACTATAGATTTTCGAACGTATATAGTAAGCCAATAAACTGAATAGAGGGGAAATGTGAGAATTTATAGACTATACATTTCTAGATGAGGCAGAGTATTACAATTATTATGAATATTATGAATCCTTTGTATTGCGATAAATTCTTGCTTGATTTTCTAGAATTGGGTCATGCACTCGAATAGTAGTTTCTAAATCTAGGCTCTTATGTTTGAATTTATTTGCAGAGATTTTCAAATAAGTTTGACCCCTCGATAGGAAAACGCTCTAGAGTTCTAATAGAGGTTTCTAGAACTTGCTTTTAAAGGGCATTCGAATTTATAAGGATGAGATGGAACTGTTTTACTAGAGCCACAATTTAGTTTCTAGATGTAAGACACTGGAGTTTTTCTCAGTGTTGATATTCATATCTCACAATTACAAGTACTTAATGGTTGCATTTTTACTACGTTTTCCATGGCAAAATAATAATAATAATAATAATAATAATAATAATAATAATAAATAAAATAAAATAAAAATAAGAAGACTGATGAAATCAGTAATTACTTCCATTTTCAGACGGAAAAATAAAATAATTTCTCAGAAACACTCATCAGCAGGAAATTCTGTAAAATGAAGAGAGCTTAGTTAAGAGAACAATATCTTACTAATAAATAATAAAAAATAAACCAAATTAACGAAAGGATGCTTTTAAAATAAAAAATAGTATAATATGAATAAAATATTTCGAGTGAATAAAGTGATTCAAATATGGAAAAAAAAAACTGTTTAAAAAAATAAAGTATGTAAAAAAGAAATTGCTTTTACTTTCATCAACGAGAATTTTAATTAAAAATTAAAATATGAAAGAATTTTCATTGAATTTTTTTTTTTTTTTCTTTTTTTACACGTTTTTATGTTTTTTTTTTTTCTTTGGACGAAAAATGTACTTTAAATAATTTTCTTCAATTTATTTATAAATATTAATATTAATTTAAAATAAGTTTGTTCTAACCATGAAAGATTTAACGTTTCACAAGAGAAAAATATTTTAAAAAGGGTCAGTCAATTTCTCTCTTTTAAAAATTATGCGTAAAAATTTGCGCAATCCAGTCTGAAGTTATTTATGATGCTGTGAAATTTGTGAAATTGTTTACATGTTAGCTTATTTGAATGAGTTAAGCACTGACTAATAATATTCCTGCTTTTATAATTATTCCCTATCTATCTCTGTGTAATGAAAATAATTTTGTTATTGTATTTCAATATTATTAGCCCTGTGGCGTCTCCGATGAGGTAGCGTGACATTGAGACTATCATAACTTTAAAAAATACAATTATTTATTTTTAAAATACACTAAAGCGTACTCTCGATTAAATAGCTTAACAATAATTTAGGTTCAACAGTGAAAAAGGTGATGGAGTCCACAAGTAGTGAGAGTTCTCAACTCGTTAGATTTATGCACAAATAATATCGCCTGCCTTTACATGGCAAAGTTTATGATATTGAAGAAAAAGCTCCGAGCCTCAGCTCGTACACACTTAATTCATTTCACTCTCTTCTCTCTCTTCCCAAGAAGACTCGGTTTTTGGAGGGGGTGAAATTGTCCTTTAGATCTCCAATAGTATTTTAGAAGGAGGTGACCCGTTCATCTCTCATTTGCCAACTTGTGGCGCCAGGGCGGAGAAATCTGTCGCCTGCAATCCTTCTTCCAACATTTCTGCGGGAAGTGCAACACCCGTCAGGGGCGTAAACAGGCGGCTATCCTTTTGTTCAATAGTGTCAAAATCGTAGACTTTCCGTCTACTCTGTTTGTGTGGTTCGAAACATCACAGCCCAGATTGGTTGAACTTTTATTATGTTTTCATGAAAAAAAAAAAAAAAAAAAGTTTTAAGACTAAAAATATCAATGATAAATTGAGTTTACAGATTTAAAAAAAAAAAAAAAATCTTAAACAAGCATCAGTCCTGAAATTCTGTAAAAAAGTAGGCAGCTCAAAAAAAATTGCAGAACGATTGGGCAGAAACATATATAGTACATTTTTCAGTCATTCTTCGGACAGAAATAATCCATATTAATAAACTCAAACTTCTGTCTGCAAATTTGTCAAAATCAAAACATTTTGTGATATCTTCACGTTTAACATACCACGAAAACCAAAAATGACTTCAGAAGATTTTGTCTCTGTGTGTGTGTGCTATCGTGTCTGTATGTTTGTAACGCTATATTTGTCCGGGTATCACGTAAGAACGGCTGGACGGAATTCAACGGCGTTTGGCAGGAATTTAGATTTTTACCCAACTTAAACCTTCCCCTCCTGGGGGTGCAAAAGTCAAAAACCCCTTTGTAAGTATAACTCGGCTCTAAATTACTTCTCGGTAAAGAAATTGCACATGGGGAGATTAGACATAAGTTCAAATAAAATACTATCTGCGATTTAGGAATTTTCGATTTTTAAGGGGAGGGAGGGAGGGAGGGGGAAAAACGATTTTTGGCGGGAAATTTCGCTAATTCCGGATTTTTGAGTAGAACCCTACCAAATATGGAACAAAGATGTTAAAATTTCCAAAAACACATTTTTTTTTTTTTTATTTTATTTTATTTTATTTTTTTGTGATTTGCGATTTTTTTTTTCTTTTTGGGAGGGGGGGGGTTACGAGGAGGCAAAATCTGGACATGGGGCGGCCGCGGTAGCCCAGTATGATACCGCGGTAGCCCAGTCGGTAGAGCGCCGGCTTCATAATTGGAAGATTGCGGTTCAGTACTCGAGCCGGCCAAACACCGTCATGTACACTAATGGCGGCTGGTGCACGTAAAATCTGTCGTGGCCGCAATGTCCTCCATGTTCCCATAAAAAATTATAGCTCTGGGGGTCACCGAAGCGGGAGAGCCATCCCTTCCGTGGAGGATAAAAATTGTGATGGCATGTCTCCGGACCACCTCTAGGGGTGTGTCCCAGACCGTCGCTAATTACCCATTTGCACAGCACAAATGCGACGTAAAACCCATCCAACTGGACATCCCTTTTAGCGCGATATATATGATAGTATGATACCGCGGCCCACATATACTGCCCAGTCAGTGAGCGCCGGCCTCGTAATTGGAAGATTACGGGTTCGGTACTCGAACCGGCCAAAGACCGTCGTGTACACTAATGGCGGCTGGTGCACGTAAAATCTGTCGTGGCCGCAATGTTCTCCATGTTCCCATCAAAAATTATACCTCTGGGGGTCACCGAAGCGGGAGAGCCATCCCTTCCGTGGAGGATCAAAATTGTAATGGCATGTCTCCGGACCACCTCTAGGGGTGTGTCCCAGACCGTCGTTAATTGCCCATCTGCGCAGCACTAGTGCGACGTAAAACCCAACCAACTGGACATCCCTTTTAGCGCAAAATTTGTCCTGAGAAATCTATCGGAGCTGCGGTCACGAATTTTGGTGCTTGGATTGTATATCCGACACCAAAAGTAACGGAATTTATTGAAATTACCCCGGTTCCCCCCTTGGGGGTACAGAAGGTAAAAACTTCTTTGTCAGCATAACTCAATTCCAAATTATTTCACAGTGAAGAAATTGCACATGAGGAGACTACACATGAATACAAATAAAACATTATCTGTGATTTAGGAAATTTTGAATTTTAAGGGGAAGGAAGGGGAAAATCGGTTTTTGGCGGAAAATTTTGCTAATTCCGGATTTTTGAGTAAAACGCTCTACCAAAAATGGAACAAAGATGTTGAAAACAGCCATGCGTCTCTTTAGGATATTTCCAAAACAGGTTTTTGATTTTTTGCGATCCGCCATGTCTTTTGGGAGGAGAGAGAGATGTGTTACGAAAGAGTCGAGAAACCCCTTTTAGCGCTAAATTTGTCCTGGGAAATTTATGAGAGCTGCGGTCACAAAGTTTGGTGCTCTGATTGTTTATATGTATCCGACCCCTAAAGTAACGAGATTTTTTGAAATTATTTCCCCTGGGGGGAAGGAAACAAAAAAGTCTGTAAGTATAACTCGGCCCCTAATTACTTCACGATGAAGAAAATGCACATGACGAGACTACATTTGAATATAAATAAAACATTATGTACGATTTTGGAATTCTTGATTCTTACAGGACGGAGGGGAAAATCGTTTTTCGAGGGGAAATTTTAGAAATTCCGGATTTTTGAGTAGAGCTCTACTAAAAATGGTACAAAGGTATTGAAAACAGCGAAGTGTCTTCTTTAGGATATTTCCAAAAACACACTTTTTTTAGGGGGGGGGGGAGGGGTGGGTTACGAAGGAGAAAATTCGAGACACTCCTTTTAGCGTTAAATTTGTCTTGGGAAATATATGGGATTTGCGGGATTTCGTAAAACTTCGAACTTACCCGCTAGGGAAAGGGAAATAAGAAACGGATAAGCTGCTGCCGAAGGCAGTGGGTATCCGGACTCCTCACGTTGCGAGCGGGAAAAACTTCTACCGACACAGCGGAACTTTAACTTAAGTTATTAATAATGATATGGGATTTTGACAACTGATTTAAATAGTGCCCAGCGAAGCGGGCAAAGCCTGCTAGTAATAAGATATAATCGTTTAACTTTAAAGATAAATTAGCTGAGGCAACAATAAAAGTCACGGAATTTATAATTCTTGATCTATATTAATAAAATCAGACTTTTGTCTGTAAATTTTTCAGAAAAAAAAAAAAAAGAAAAAAAAAATGCGATATCTTTCCGTTTCACACACCATGGAAGCCGAAAATGACTTTAGAAAATTTTGTCTGTGTGTGTGTGTGTGTCATTATGTCAGTTTTTCTGTAGCACTGTTTTTATCCGGGTATCACGTGAGAACGACTGGACGAAATTCAACGGTGCTTGGCAGGAATTGCGCCACCTATTGAGCGATACGTACTAAAGGCAGCACTAAGTTAGGCTAAGGTCTAACCAGATATAAACTTACTTGAATTCTGTCCATTGGTTCGGGAGAGACAGACAGACATTTTCTAAAAATGACCAAATCGTGTTTAGGACATCTCAAAACGTCTAAATCTATCGAAAATAAGAAGTCGAAAATTTTACTTTATTGAATTTAGAATGAGGTAAAAATTAATTAAACTGTTAAAAATTGATTATATTAAGGATTATATAATTGCTTCATAGAAAAAAAAAAAAAAAAAAAAGTAATTCACCATAAATTTAAAAAGATTGTACACGGCAGTATAATTTCGAATGTTTGTTGCAACTAGGGAAATTTTTTGGCGCTGAATTCCTTTGTATTTAAATAACTTGCGATGTAATCTGTATTTAAAATTGTGTTATTTACTTATTTGCAAAATGCACAATTGCTATTTCCCAGTAGAGATACCTAATTGCCTTACTGTTATTCAAAAAATGCATAGTCAGAACACAGCTAATTTTTTCTTCTTCTTTCTTAAAAAAACAAACAAACAAACAAACAAACAACAACAACAACAAAAAAAAAAAAAAAAAAAAAAACAATTGAACTGTCCATTCTCAAATTATTTTTTAGAAACATATAACATCTTTCCTAGTACATTATATATATGTATATATATATATATATATATATGATGTCTCAAACTTCGAGGGGAGGTAGGGTAAACCTAGACGACTCGGAATCACATAGGAATGTCAGGTCGGAATCGCCTTCTTGACGCGGTAGAGGGCATTGAATAGACGGGTGTTTCGAGCGTGCTTGCTTCGAAGCTTCATTTTGAATTTCACATTTTTTTAGACATAAAGCACAAGGAAAGGAAAAGGCACAAAATAGGGGAAAAAAATGTTTATTACTCACTGTTTATTAACATAAAAACAAAAGCAACAAAAGTAAGTACAACTCATACCAAAGAAAGTGTCCGAACTGACGACCTCCGCATGTGATGCAGGTTTCACGTCTTCGAAGCATCGAAGTTAGAATATTCTTAAACATTCCAGGAGTGTCTTGGATTTGCCGGCAGCTGCAACGATGCATGCTATAAGGTACTTGGAATTCTCAACGGGGTTTTCATAGAGAAAGGATTTCACATGATATTATAAGAATTAATCCATACACGATATTTTTGGCGATCGAGCAGGCCAATTCACTGAAACACCACGCCAATACATGGTTAGCCAAATGTTGCATTGAAATGATTATGTAAAGAAAGGCTGCAATGGGTAGAGGCTCCGTCGTGTTGGTACCACGGAAAAGGATGCATCGCAGTGGGAACGTGTGCTTTCTCCAATAATTCTAGTAACTCTTGTCCCAAGAATTTCAAGTATTTTTCACGTTTTAGGCGATCCAGAAACAGGTATTGCTTTACAAGGTGATCCCCAGAATGCCGTGCTATATGTTTACACAAAATGTGTCAGTGCAGTCTGAGTATGTATCGCATGTGGATTCGCCATCGACCATACATGGTTGTTATGAGTATTGAAAATACCCTCTCTCGTGAAATAAGTCTCGTCTGTTAACAACACGGAGGCTGGAAAACGTGGATATGAAGCACATTTCTGCAAATACTAATGTGAAAGAGTAAGACGACGTTGAATGTCACATTATTCCATTAATCAGACGCACTGTAAGTGATATGGATGCATATTATTACTATTCAGGATGACCCACACGCTGTTGCATAAAATCCCGATTTCATTTGCGGTACCTCGTGTACTTCTACCAGACCTAGCACAGTTTCCTCGTTGTCTGCTGTACTTATCGTTCAATCACGATTACGTGTGACCTTATGGCAAAAACCACTCTCTCATAATTGCTGGTGTATGCACGCAAACATGGTATGGGTGGGATTTTCCTCAACGGTCACCTTTGGGTGCTCAACCTCTGAGTAGCTCGACCATTACAGTCTGCTGCCATTACAGTCTGCTGCCATTACAGTCTGCCAGAAGCATATGTGCTTTTTATGAGTTCGTGTAGTCTGCCATCCTACAGCCTCTCTGTCTGCGAACGAAATGAAGCTTCATCTCATGAACTACTGTTCAAAATATCATATAAATTTATATGCATTTGTACCTTGATATAAATTAATGCCTGTCAAGTTTTGGTACCAACCACTAAACAGGTGGCGCTGCTATACAACGATTTCCGCAATTTCAGGAAAGGCTCTATCTTAGGATCTACAGCTCATAATTGCACATAAATTTATATGTCGTTGCACATTGATATATATTTGTGCTTATCAACATTTGGTGCCAATAGCTCAAGAGATGGCGCTGCTATACAGTGATTTCCAAAATTTCAAGGAAGGACATACCTCAGGAACTAATGAACAGAATTGCATATAAATTTATAAATAGATTCAAATTGACATAAATTAGTGCTAATCAACTTTATGTGCCAATCTCTCAACAAATGGTACTGGTATACAGTGATTTCCGCAGTTTAAAGGAAGGCTATATTTCAGGTTCTATTGCGTATAATGTAGATTAAGATGCATGATTCACTGGTATTCTTGTGCATTTTATATGCTTTGAATTACCTGATGAAGACAGCTGGTGACTAATTATTTTAGATGGTAGAAACTAGAGTCATGTTCTTTAATCTTATTTGGGGAAGTGGAAGGCAAAGAAATATAACAATAAAAATTTTTTGCTTTTAGTTCATTTGTAAGTATGTTATTCGATTGTTTCATTTTATAAACTCTTTAATTGAAAAAAATAATCCATTAAATTAACGGGAAATGTTTTAAATCAACCAATTTTGTACTCTAGAATATTTTATTCTAGAATATACTCAGCACTGTTAACGGTCGTTAGTTTTAAACATAAACTGTATACATAAAAATGATTTACTGGAAATTAAGGTATTAATGGCACGTGACTGTTTGAGAAACATGTACTTCATTAATCTAATGTTCTGTTAATAATGGTGAATAAATATTTCAATCAGCAACTTGATATAAAATTTGCAAAGAAAAAGAATCTTTTTATTTTTGCTTTTTGTTTAATCTTAGATGTGATTAAACTTACTTTCCTTAGTTAACTACTTCTGTTAATTATATAATTTTTGTATAATTTTAATTTTATCAAGCATTTCTTACACAGTAAATTTTTCTTATAAAAGCATTTATTCATGCGGAAATATTTATTTATTTATATAAGGTTTATATAATAATATATTAATTATGAATTAGTGCTATTAAATTTTAATCAATTCCAGAAATTTTGACAAATTTAAAAGTCTAATCTGAACGTACATGCCTAATCGTTTCTTTTATGAGATATTTCTTTTAGCATTTATTTCAATAACAAAAAAAAAAAAAAAAAAAAAATGGATAGATCTATTTGTGATAAAAAATTGGAATAGTAACGTACACTAACGAGCAATATTAATATTCTTAGGGGAAAAAAAAAAAACATTATTGTTGAGACAGTATCATTTGTTGAATATGTACACTACTAAATCAACTACTAAATCAATATAATAAACTATAAAGAATGGCGTTATCTATTCAACAAACTCTTTTGTACAGTAAGCTAGGATCGCAGTCAATTTATTGAATTAGAAATGTGAACTGCCAGACTCAGGAGGTAAAAGCAAAACACAGTATTGCTTTTCTTATAATGAAAAATAGTCTTTTTTTTTTTCTTGCAAGGAAAAGTAGTTTTACAGTTAAAGTAAAATGAATGGCATTTCCATCCATTTCCAGTAAATAGTGCGTTGGCGTAAAATGGTAGTTTAGGTTTTCGAAGTTTTCGAGGCTCTACGTTGAACAAGAAACGGTATCTGGAACTTTCCATTGGATTCTAGCACAAGACTATCGTCAAAAGGCATAAATAGAAGCAAGCTGGCTTCTGCGTGTCTGTATGTGTTCAGAGAGCTAATCTGAGCGATTGAGTTTGGAGACTGCGTTTTAAGCTAAGCAATTGACTTTTGTTCGTGAATCAGCGAAAGTTCTGCTCTGTGGAGTATTTGACGTTGTTTGTTTTACTCTTGTGGAACAAGTGTCTGTTTTCTTGGACTATTTCCTGAACATTCGTTGAATAGTAACTTTTCTGGTTTCAGCTTTTTTTGTGCTTCGACAGCTTTATTGGGCTGCATCGAGAATATTCCTTTAATTGACAGTATTATTGGACTGTTTGGAGAATATTAATCGAAATTACAGTTTTGTCGTACTGCTTCGAGGAATTATGCTGAATAAAGTACATTTATCGACTATCTACTGATAAACCGCAGAAGGATGATCCCTGGCGTCATCTGTGCATGGGTGAAAAAGGCTGGTCATTTTATAAAATAGGAATGTCCGTAGTACCTAGGGATGTGTTTGTTTATGGGTATGAAAAAATTATAAATTCACTGAATGTATTTCTTTTCCTTTTTTGAACTGATTCTTGAATATCTGGTTATATAAATATTTTACGATTAGTTAAAAGAAAGAAAAACTGATAATATTATAAAGGGATAGTTTTAGATTTCAATATAAATATTACTCATTTAAAATAAAAAATAAAACCTTTGTCAGTATTTTGAAACATCTGAAGTGTGTAACACTAATTAAAAAAATATGTCAATTATTATTTACAAACTAGTATATAACGCCGCCAAAAATGACGGAATGTGAAATCAATTAAGGTAGTGAATCAACGAATGCTTTGCCAGCTTCGCTGGTCACTATATTTAAAGGAGACTAATGTGCAAGTTGTACCTAAAGGGACTAATGTGAAAGTTGTACCTCACTGGACTAATGTACAAGTTGCACCGAACGAACAAACTATTTAAAATGGCCCTATTTAAAATTGGATGTTGCTTTAAATATTTGACACTTACTTTTATTTTGATATTTATTATCAAAATTCTTGAAGAAATAATTAAAATTCTTCAAACAATAACTCCACCTTCTAAAGCTTCTTTATCGCAAAACTTAATGACATTATGTACAATACGCTTCGATTCACTACGGAGAGGTTTAATCCGAGAACTTGTATCAGATGTATGACCATAGGTATAACTTTAGTATATCCCCACAGCTGAATTTGGCGATTTTTCTTTGGCGCCGTTTTGAACGATAACGATGTTGTTCTGGACTGTTTGCGATATAATAGGCAGCCTATATGTTGTTTATTTTGGATTTATGATTTTTTGTTTTATGATTTTATCATTTATGTTTTAGCCATAATTGCCTACAAAAATTCGCCAAATATCGTTGTGGGGATATACTAAAGTTGTTTCGATTCTACACATAACAGAAGAAACAAGAATAATAGAAAAATTTCCCCTCTCTCTTTCTTCTTCCTTTGCTGTGTCTCCCAGCGAGTGAGTGGAATCGTCCTGGCACTTTGCCAACCAGGGATCAATCGTCCGCGGGCGGACAGTAAGTATCAACCCGCCCCCCCCCCCCAAAAAAAAAAAAAAAAAAAAAAAAAAAAAAAAATCGGTAGTTTCCGTAACAATATTTTATTTGTAGTTTTTTTTTTTTTTTTTTTTACGCATTTGAAGTACTTAAAAATACATAAATGAATAAATAAATAAATAAATAAATAAATAAATAAAAGATTTTTCATTTTTTATACTAAATATTTTAATCTGTGTACAAAAAATGATTACATAATGAGATATTTCCTTCACTGCACATCAGCTACAAATCTTGAATAAAATTTCTTTTGGAAAAATTAAACAAATAAATAAAGTACGATACAATCAGATGGATATGAGTAATTTTCCAAGAAAAGTTTTACAGGTTGCATAAATATTTCAAGTATGAATTTTTATTAAATATACTGAGCTAAGCAAAAAAAAAAAAAAAAAAATGCATTGATAATGTCTTTAAAAAAGAATTACATACTTTAAAATAGTTTTACTTGCCTCAAAATAGTTTTACGAACAATGCATATTTTTTAAAAGTGTTTTTTTGTTGTTTTTTTAAATCAAAAAGATAAAACTTAAAGCTATTTTTTCACTAGATATTAAAATTTATCTGCTGTTTGTAAGTTTCTGAGAATTTTTGTCCGATTAATACGAAAGATAAATTCGTAAAGTAATTTGGGAAGTAAATAATAAAATAATAATAATGGACAGAATGCAATTTCTTTTTCTTTCTTCTTTTTTACAATAGGGAAAACTTACTCAATCCGTACTAATCTTGATAGCGTTGGAAACAGTCTTAACTGTAATCGATAATAATGAATCTATAAAATTCTGCAACATTTTGTAAGACATACGCTCAGTGGCGTATCCAGGATTTTTCCAAGGGGAGGGGGGTTCGTCTTCCGAATTTTTAATTATATATATAAACATACATACATACACACACGTGACCATGAGTGTGATTACATTTGTTCACAATTTTCACAATAAATTATTTTCTAATCTAAAATATTTTCAATCCGTGCAAATGCTTGCAATTAAGTTTAACAATCTTTTAAAATATCATAATTACTTGCCGAAAATAAGAGTAAGAAAATGAAAAATAGTAAAACAAACTCACCAAGTAGAAGATCAAACTAAAAAATCTTTAATTAGCGACGAATACGGTAGAGCCTGTACAAACTGCTATACAAAACATAAAATTCAATACTCAAAATATTTTATTGAATTTTCTTATTTGCAGAGCGAAGTCTAATCGACGAGAAGTTTTTGCTAGTTCATTTAAAATGTCTTCTACTGTTGGGGTATTCTTTCTATATATATTTAGGAGAGCAAGACCATTCAGTCTTGTATTGCTAGTGGAATTTCGTAAGTAAGACTTCAGGCGACGGAGAGTTGAGAATGATCTTTCACTTGTGCATGTTGAAACTGGAAGGACAGCTAAGATTTCCAAAAGTTTGTATATGTTTGGCATAATGTCTTTATTGCATACAGCAAGAGCTTCTATAGCAGTTTTTGGAGGGCTAGATTTTCCTTGGCTCATTCTTGTTAATCGTTTACACCACAAAGTGATTTCGGATTTTAGATCTTCTTTTTCACCAACAATATCATCCTCATAAAATTTTGTAAGGTGTTCAAAGGCCTCAAGTTGGGATGGTTCTAAAACTGACGGCACGGCGGGAACAATGCTTTAGAAAGATAAAATGGCCACTCCTTCAAGGTCACTACTTCAATGGTCACCCCTTCCCCATATGGTCGACCCCTCATGTCCTTGAGTATGAACTCGTAAAGGTGAAATCCTTTCAGAGAATTGTTTTGGAAACATGTTTCGCGCCGCGCAAATGAAGTGGTTTAATTATTTTTAGGAGTGTTTATCGCAGAGTAATGAAAAAAAAAGTTAGTCATAATTTTAAACCAATTCGTAGAAAAAAATATTCTACGGTTGCCATACATATTTTCCGCCTGAAATGTGAAAAAAAAAAAAAAAAGTAAGGAACAGCCTAATTTTTCTTATCATACATTTTGTCAAGGGGGGGGGGGTTAACCCCCCCCCCTTGCATACGCCACTGCATACGCTTAATATTTTATGTAGTTAACTACATAATATCGTTTTGGTCTTCAAAAATTTTTAACAGTGATATATTACTTTCTCTTACCCATAAGGTAGAGAAAGTATTGTTTTTGGGTCAAATTTTCAAAAGCGAGTTTTGTTATATTTACACGTTTTGAGGTCCCTTGAATCCGAAAATAATGTTTTTAGCGGTTGGTCTGTGTGTGTGTGTCTATGTGTCTGTCTGTTATCAGCATATCTGAAGAACACACGGCAGCAGAAAGTCCAAACTTGGTATTCTAAATGTGTATGATATAGGGATGCTACACTAAGCTTTTTGTTGAGATGAAGCAAATGTTTGGTGTACAGGGACACCCAAGAGAATTCCAATACATTACGTCTATGGAGAAATTGCAGGTAAGTAGAGTTTAAAAGCTATAGACTGCATTAAAACAAATGAAATTAATATATATTTTTTATATGCATAAAAACATGTCTCATGTAGAATATGGTCGGGAAATCATTCACTGTTCATTTACAGAGCTACACAAAGGAACTAGATTATAGTGCGACAATAGCTGAGAATTGATGGAAGTGTATTTCAGGTTGTGCCGTATGTTATTACTATAGCATTATTTTTAGGTACACCATTTGGCCTGTGCATAATCTTCAAAAGATATACATGGCTGCAAATACATAAGCGATAACATTCTTTTTTAACACGCTTATATTAGCTTCACCTGTATGTATGTATGTATGTTTGTTTGTAACTTCTCCTGGAGCAAAACGTGATTGCACAAAATCCTTCATATCTCAAACAAAAAAAACAGATATCCGTAAAATTTTTGCTTTAAAATATAGCTAATACAAATGTCTAAAAATCGGTTTCTGGAATTTTTGAAATTCGGTCCCCAAGGGGGGCGGTGGGAGGGGGGCAAAACGTGATTTCACATGCGTAAAACGTGATTTCGCATAATCCTATATATCCCAAACAAAAAAAATAGATATACGTGAAATTTTTACTCTAAAATATAGCTAAGGCAACTATCTAAAAACCAATTTCCGGAATTTTAGAAATTCAGCCCCCAGGTGGGGCAGCAAGGGGGGGGGGCTATGGAGCAAAAAAAAAAAAATAGAAATACAGTTAGACCGTTGAAAATTGGTACAGATAGGTTTTAAAGGTCTGCAAGTCGAATTGGGATATTTTCGATTGTGTAAAGTTATTAGGAGGGGCAAGAGGGGGGGAGGGAGGGGGGGGGGGCAAAAAATAAAAATAGTGTCAGATCGTTCAAAATTGGTACATAGAGGTTTTCGATACTTACAAATCAATTGCGGATATTTTTGAATTTGTAAAATTATTAGGAGGGGCGGGTAGGGGGGTGAGGGGGTAAGGGGGGGGGCTATGGGGCAAAAACAAATAGAAATACAGTTAGGCCGTTCAAAATTGGTACATATAGATTTAAGAGGCCTGCAAGTAAGTCGAATGGGGATATTTTCGATTGTGTAAAGTTATTAGGAGGGACAAGAATTGGGGGAGGGGAGGGGGGGGGGCAAAAAAATAAAAATAGTGTCAGATCGTTCAAAATTGGTACATAGAGGTTTTCGATACCTACAAATCGATTGCGGATATTTTTGAATTTGTAAAATTATTAGGAGGGGTGGGTAGGGGGTGAGGGGGTAAGGGGGGGCTATGGGGCAAAAACAAATAGAAATACAGTTAGGCCGTTAAAAATTGGTACAGATAGATTTAAGAGGCCTGCAAGTCGAATGGGGATATTTTCGATTGTGTAAAGTTATTAAGAGAGGAAAGAAGTGGGGGAGGGGAGGGGGGGGCAAAAAAATAAAAATAGTGTCAGATCGTTCAAAATTGGTACATAGAGGTTTTCGATACTTACAAATCGATTGCGGATATTTTTGAATTTGTAAAATTATTAGGAGGGGCGGGTAGGGCTGAGGGGGTAAGGGGGGGCTATGGGGCAAAAACAAATAGAAATACAGTTAGGCCGTTCAAAATTGGTACAGATAGATTTAACAGGCCTGCAAGTAAGTCGAATGGGGATATTTTCGATTGTGTAAAGTTATTAGGAGGGACAAGAAGTGGGGGAGGGGAGGGGGGGGGCAAAAAAATAAAATAGTGTCAGATCGTTCAAAATTGGTACATAGAGGTTTTCGATACTTACAAATCGATTGCGGATATTTTTGAATTTGTAAAATTATTAGGAGGGGCGGGTAGGGGGTGAGGGGGTAAGGGGGGGCTATGGGCAAAAACAAATAGAAATACAGTTAGGCCGTTCAAAATTGGTATAGATAGATTTAAGAGGCCTGCAAGACAATGGGGATATTTTAGATTGTGTAAAGTTATTAAGAGGGGAAGGAAGTGGGGGAGGGGAAGGGGGGGCAAAAAAATAAAAAATAGTGTCAGATCGTTCAAAATTGGTACATAGAGGTTTTCGATACTTACAAATCGATTGTGGATATTTTTGAATTTTAAAATTATTAGGAGGGGCGGGTAGGGGGGTGGGGCTGTAAGGGGGGGGCTATGGAGCAAAAACAAATAGAAATACAGTTTTGCCGTTGAAAATTGGTACAGATAGGTTTTAAAGGTCTGCAAGTCGAATGGGGATATTTTCGATTGTGTAAAGTTATTAGGAGGGGCAAGAAGGGGGGGAAGTGAGGGGGGGGGGCAAAAAAATAAAAATAGTGTCAGATCGTTCAAAATTGGTACATAGAGGGTTTCGATACTTACAAATCGAATGCGGATATTTTTGAATTTGTAAAATTATTAGGAGGGACGGGAAGGGGGGTGAGGGTGTAAGGGGGGGGGCTATGGGGCAAAAACAAATAGAAATACAGTTAGGCCGTTCAAAATTGGTACAGATAGATTTAAGAGGCCTGCAAGTCGAATGGGGATATTTTCGATTGTGTGTAAATTTTAACCAAAAACTTACATACTGTAGCTATTTACGTGATAAATAATAAAATAATAAATATAGTTTAAAAAGCATGCTTTCATAGCACATCGAACTAAAAAGTGAAAAATAAATATAGTTTAAAAAAACTAAAAAACACGCTTTTAAAGCACATCAAACTAAAAAGTGAAAAATAATTCTTAATATAAGCTGAAAACAATAATGAACGAAAAATAGTAGTATAATTGTGAAAAAAGCGTGGGTTGCTCGATGTACGAAAAATATGGCACAAAGCACCCCACGCTTTTTTCACTATTATACTAGTATTTTTCGTTCATTATTGTTTTCAGCTTATATTAAGAATTATTTTTCACTTTTTAGTTTGATGTGCTTTAAAAGCGTGTTTTTTTAGTTTTTTTAAACTATATTTATTATTGTTTGTCGAAGGGCTTTACTATAATATTTTATCATGTGCCGGAAAGTTGCTCAGGAACTGAAATGAATTCCTCATAGACAAATAGTAAATAATCTATGTTTTAAAGCTAAATATTAATCTCTTGTTTTTTTGCATATTTACACGTTTTGAGGCTTCCTGGTTACGAAGTCAAATTTTTAGCGTTTGATCTTTCTCTAAGTTGTATTTTCAAGTTAATGCAAATTTGTTGCTGGAAAAGTTTTATCAAGACTGATAAGTTTCAAGGAATGTTACGTGTGAAAGTTGTTTGAATAGTTTTAAGTGAGCTTTCAATTTTAATAACAGATTTAAATTCTATATAAATGTATGTGCAGTAATGAAACGGGGGGTTGAACCCCTCACGCAGAACTAGTTACCATATAAAACTCTTTCGAAGCCTAATTTGAATTGTTTTAACATAGGTTTACATATCAGTTCTCGTTATCTTACCTCTTAATCTCCAACTTATATTTATAGTATTAAATTTCTGGGTAAGAGAAAGTCGTGTGAGTGACACACCAAGATTATTTTTTATTATTATCATTATCATCATCTATTTAATTTTTGATAGAAGTTTATTGAACTGTTATTTTACATAACAGCTACGAGAATTTAAATAGTATTTATGATAGCTATTAGAACATTTCTAAATAAAATAAGACAAGATAAAAGAAATCTGAAGTGGATACTACCTCCTTGTGCGCCTATTAAATTACGCATATTGTTACAAAAAGTTGACATTTTCATGAGCGATAACTGGTTCGCAAATAAATAAGCAGGTTTTAATCGATAGATGCACTTTGGTCGAGGAAAAATTTCAAAAAATTCCAATAAACTGTAAATCGTACTGTATAAGTCCCAAATACAGTGTGTTACATATACCACAGATCACGATTATTGCTTGTTTAGGAAAAGTAACCAACAACTGCTCGCAAAGTCTCTCAACTACAAACACACAATTCAGATTATAATAATATTCATTCAAGTGCCGATGGCTTCTTTCATACTCATTGGCGAAAATTAGTGTCAAATTAGTATAATATATTCAGACTTCTCACGAAGGGAAATTTGGATACCAGAAATTTTATATGATATATTTTTAAATAATATATCAACCATCAGTGTTTAAAAAGGGTAAAATAAAGCGATCTAAGGAGGAAAAGAAAGCATTATTAAAATTTCTCTTTGAGATATTCCTAATTGTATTCATGAAAGCTAGTTGAGAAGGGCTAGTTAAAATTGAGATAGGTCTTCCAGATTTTGTGAATAAAAACCTACTATTTTTCGCTAAATGTGATGCCAAGCTTACCAAGTTCATTGCCAAAACATAATTTTTTTTTCAATAAAATAATTAATTATACTCCATTTGCATACACGTGCTTCTTTCATATTCCTTATACACATGTATATGAAACATGCAATAATCAGACTATTTCTCTTCCGATCTGCGGTTCAAGATTTGATTTCGTGTGGGTCAGCAGCACTACCGAAAAGAATTAAGAGGTTAATAATATTTGAGAAAGCTTGTATATTTAGGCAATGTAGATTGTGTGCTATTGTAAATTTGTATCGAAATGCATACGTTAACACCTTGCGTTTTATTTGAAAACATTAAAATAATGACTATTTATATTATACTAGCAGGTTTTGCCCGCTTCGCTGATCACTATATTTAAACGAATAATAATAATAATAATAAAATCTATTCAGGTAAAAATAGATCATTTATGTTTCAATATTTTTTTCTGCAATATTTTATAAATAATTTATATTTTTGATGCGCTACTTGGCTTAAAATGGCTGTTGCTAAATTAATATTCTTGGCGAAAAATGTTCAGAGTACTTCAGCGTCAAAATTTAAAAAATCGCCCATGAGGATTTATAAATATAAAATTAAAAAAGATTTATGATCATAGAGCTTAAAGTAAGAAAGAAACTCTATGCAGTCAAATGTTACGTCATGGGCAAGTTTATTTATTTATTTACTAACAAATTGGCAGTAAAAATATAAAAAGTTGTAGTTTAAAAAATAAGAAATCTTTTTAGAACAACATATATTAGTATCATAAACTATATCGGCACTTTATCAATATTTATAAAATTTTTAAAGTGATAAGGACATCAATTTTTTGAAATGCATACTGTTGTAATATGAGTTCCATTAAAACGAAATTCTTGAATATATATATAGCTGACATTTATTGTAGATGATAAACAAGACGATTTACATTACACACATTCAAAATAAGTAGAATTAAACATATTTAAATGCAGATTATCTTTGTACTTTTAGTTGTTTAACCACACAGGTAATAATGGCCACCAAGGCCGGTGCACACAGCTACATTCCTTTTTTAACTCTGGCGTGCCTCGCCGGGAGCAGTTGGAGAGCTCTCTTACACGCGCATGCGCAATTAAAGGCGCATCTGTTTTATTTATTAAAATGAATCGTTCGCTACTCCAACACCCCCCCCCCCCCCCTGCGAGCGACGCATTTTAATCTACACAAAAATAAAAAATATAAATACAAATATAACATAATACAGGATGAACACATAAAATAAAAATATATAAAATTAAGAAATTAAAGAAATATTTTCCATTGAATATAATAGTTTTTCTTCGCTTACAGCCTTTGTCAAGAAATCTGATATTAGGGCTTCACTTGGAGTATAATATAGATCAATTATTTTGTCTCTGATCAAGTCCTTTACAAAATGTAACCTAAGATTTATGTGTCTGGACTTGTTGGATGATCTTGTACAATTAGCCCATTGTATGGCTGCTTGACTATCTGAACTCAGTGACACAGTATTATTTATAAAATTTTTAAAGTTTAATTCCGATAATAAATTTATTATCCATGTTATGTCCTTAGAGATTTCTGAAATAGCAAACAACTCGGCTTCACAAGTTGATAAACTTACACTTTTTTGTTTATGACACTTCCATGATATTAATGAATTACCCAACAAAATTACACCACCAGAAAATGATTTTCCATTTTCTGCGTTCCCCCAACTTGCATCTGAACTTGCATTTAAACACCCAAATTGTGTACTATAGAATAATTTTTTATCTTTAGTTCCCTTTAAATATCTTAAAACCCTTTTTGCGAGTAAAAAATGCCTCTTTTCAGGCTTATGATTAAATTGTGACAAATAAGTAATTGCAAAAGCTATGTCTGGACGCGTTCTATTAGATAAATATAATAGTTCACCTATAATGTCCTGATACATGTTTACATCAATAATTTCATTTGTAAGTGGTAAGCTTTTATCTTCTCCTTTAACAATTGGGGTTTTTACTGTTTTACAATCATTTAGATTGTGTTTAGCTAGTAATGACTCAATGTATTGTGTCTGTGACAAATAGATACCATTATTATTTTGTAATATTTCTATACCTAGAAATTTTGATTTATTATTTTCATGTAATTCAAATATTACTCTAATTTTAGAGATTATATCTTCATACATTTCTTGATTATTACTGAAAATACAGAAATCGTCCACATAGATGCTCAAAATAAGAAATTTATCATTATCAGTTTTAATGAATATGCAATTATCTGAAGCTGTTTGTACTAATCCTAATTTTTCTAATTCAAATTTTATTTTCAAATACCAGTTTCTCCCACTTTGCTTTAAGCCATAGATGCTTTTCTTTAATTTACATACTTTTCCTGTACCTATAGACCCTTCAAAACCCTGCGGTGGTAACATGTATACATTTTCCTCTAAATTACTGTATAAATACGCAGTTTTAACATCAAAGAATTTTACAATTAAATTTAATTTAGCGGCAATTGCAATTAGCAAACGGAATGTTTCCATGCACAGAACAGGTGAGAAAGATTCCGAATAATCGACGTTTTTAATTTGATTATGACCCGCTGCACATAACCTTGCCTTAAAAATTATGTTACCTGAATCATTTTCTTTCTTAGTATAAACCCATTTGCTTTTTATTAATTTCGCGTCATCTGGTTTATCAACGATCTCCCAAACATTATGTTTATTTAATGAATCCATTTCATTTTGCATCGCAATTTCCCAATTTTGCCAATTAATATCAGTTTTTGCTTCTAAATAATTATTTGGGACACTTTCCGTAAAATTACTCACTATCTGTTTATTTTTTATTCTTTTGCTCCTTCGTAATTCCAAATTACTTCCGGCTTCAAATCGGCTCTCGTGAATTTGCTTCCCCCCTGTTTCAATAGCGTTCCCCTCTTCAACCGCAGACATAGAGGGTTTCAACATGCTACTTTCTTTTGTTTTTTCATGAGAGGAATGCTCATGCGGAATTTTGTTCTCTGTTGTTTCAGTTTCGATTTCATTTGGGGATGTATCATAGAATGATTGAATATCCCAGACATTATTATTTTTCTCAAAAAATGAACTGCCTTTTAATGATTCGTTGAATTTGACCGATCTTTCCTCAATTACTTTTTTACTTTCTAGATCATAAATTCTATACGCCCTACGTTCACGGCTATACCCTAGAAAAATTCCTCTCTTCCCTGGAATTTCAAATTTATTTCTCAATACTTTAGGGATATGAAAATATGCTACACAACCAAATTTTCTTAAGTAATTTAATTTAGGTTTTTTACCGGTCCAAATTTCTAGGGGTATTTTATTTTTCCCTTTACGTGGTGTTACATTAGAAACTCGTGTACTAAAGTTTATACCTTCTGCCCAAAAATATAATGGTAACTGACTTTCGTATAATATAGTCCTAGTTCTTTCTAGTAATACTCTGTTTCCACGTTCCGCTTTACCATTCGATTCGCTATTATAAGGAACCGTTTTTTCATGTGAAATACCAGAATTAATTAGATAATTATCCAATTTTTCATTTACAAACTCCAGGCCGTTATCTGACCTGAGCCTTTTGATTCTTTTGCCAGTTAAATTTTCATACCTACTCTTAAAGTTACAGAATGTTTCATATACCTCACTTTTATTTTTCAAAAAATAAGTAAAGTACATGCCAGAAAAATCATCCACTAAAATCATAAAATATTTAGCACCCCCTAACGACACAGGATTAATTGGCCCACACAAATCTATATGAATCAATTCTAGAATTTCGGAACTTTGTTCTATATTAACAGGTGGATGATTTTTTCTAGTTACCTTACTTATATCACAAATTTCACAATTAAAATCATTTATGATATCTACATTTATATAATCACTCATTTTAAGCATATAGTTAGGATTTAAATGGCATAATCTACTATGCCAAGTTTCATAATTAATATCATTCATCACAACATTACATTCTTTACTAGTAATTGGTTCTAAATTAATTTCAAGTTTGTTATTATTTCTATATGCTTTAGTGACTAACTTATTATTACTATCAAAAATTAGTACAGAATTTTTAGTAGATTTTATACTACATCCCCTATCCATTAATGAGGTAACCGACAAAAGGTTATATCTAAGATCTGGTAGAAATAACACATTTTTGATAGTTAAATAAATAGGATTTTCACTTACGATTTTTGCTTTGACGCTTCCGGTGCCATGGCACTTAATTTTTGCATCCTTACCTGCCAAGTAGATATCTTTATTTTCTGTTTTAAATTTATCAAACCAAATTTTATCTTTTATCATATGGTCGCTCGCCCCGAAATCTAAAACGAAAACATTATCACACAATGAATCAATAGTAGAAGCACTAAAAACAGAATTATTTTTTTCTTCTTTTTTATCAAAACGAGAATTGTTTTTTCTATTTTTATGTCCTTTATAGCCATAAGAGTTAAATGTCTTTTGTGAATTGTTTTTATAAAAACAGTCCCTGGCAAGATGATTACTCCTTCTACAGATATAACAAAGTTTTTTGTTCTTGTCCTTTTTCACGAAGAACGCTTCGGGTTTATTTTGTTCATTATGCGGATTCAAGCTTGATTCTTCCTCTCTTAAAATTTCTAAAATTTCCTCCATAGATTTTTCCCTTTGTGTTTTCAACACATCTCTGATTTTGCTAAAGTTTCCCGATAGTCCTCTGTGTGATAGACCAGCTCTCTTGTAGAAATTTCCAATCCTAACGAATGACATTTTACAGCTAGTCCTTTTGAACGTGCTATATAATCATTTACAGGTTCATTCGGTTTCATCAGTAAGTTTTTTAGTTCATTTCCGGCGTCTATTCTTCTATCCTCTAATTGCCCAGTAAAAGTGTTCTTTATATTTTCCCATAAGATTTTGGCATTTTCTTCATTAGAAAATTGAAGAGCGTGTTCGTCGGATAGAGAAAGCTTCATATAGGCGACTGCATCGGAGTTTTTCAGATCCCATTCTTGAGATTCCGCTGCATTCAGTCCTTCTGGTTTCACCGTTGTAATTACAGAATCCAGTCTCTTAATTGATAGAGCTGCTTTTATTTTCATGGCCCATATAAAATAATTATTACCGTTCAACTCCGGTATATTTATTCTTTCCATTCTTTTCTTTTGGAGTAATTATTTCAGCAATTTTGATTTCAAGAATTTCCTTCACAGCCATGCTCTGCTACCATATGTTGTAATATGAGTTCCATTAAAACGAAATTCTTGAATATATATATAGCTGACATTTATTGTAGACGATAAACAAGACGATTTACATTACACACATTCAAAATAAGTAGAATTAAACATATTTAAATGCAGATTATCTTTGTACTTTTAGTTGTTTAACCACACAGGTAATAATGGCCACCAAGGCCGGTGCACACAGCTACATTCCTTTTTTAACTCTGGCGTGCCTCGCCGGGAGCAGTTGGAGAGCTCTCTTACACGCGCATGCGCAATTAAAGGCGCATCTGTTTTATTTATTAAAATGAATCGTTCGCTACTCCAACACATACTTTAATGTTTTATAATATTTTATTGTTTATGTTTAATTAAGTGTATTTATTTTTATGTCGAAAAAAAAAAAAAATCGTAAATTTTTTTGTCAACATTTAAATTATAGTTAAAATTATAATGGCTAATTTTTAAGCTTTTATGAGGTTAATATTTTCATATTTCAATTAATTAAAAGAAAATTAATAAAAAATTCGAAAATTGGGTTTCGAGGTGCACAAGAATCTCTCGGGGGATAATTTCGTGTCGAAACATGCGACTGTCCGAGCTACCGCCTTTGCGCTACGTTGTCCACATATAGACAGACACACACACAGACATTGCCTTATATATATATATATATATATATATATATATATATATAAAGATTAGCAGGCTTCGCCCGCTTCGCTGGTCATTATATTGAAATGAATTCTCAAAATACATATCATTATTAATAATAATAATGAAAAAATTCTGAAAAAAAAATCATGGAAATCAGTCAGAATCTAAGTTGAAGCTCTCGCTACATTCGGTAGCGGTTTTCTCGCTCGCCACACGTCGAGTATGGAGCCCCAATGCCTTTGGCAGCGCCTTACCTGCCAAACTCCCCTTCCCTCGCGGGTAAAGTTCAAAGTTTTTCAAATTCCCATGAAAATGCATATTGCTTACATTAATCAACACCCAAACACCAAAATTCGCCATTCTAAGGTAATTTGGAACATATTTAAGCTTGAAAACGTACGTGTTCTTTTGCCCCGGACGCACCAAAGTGTGTGTGTGTGTAGGGTAGGGGGGGGGGTAATTTCTCAAAATCCTTTTATAGTGCATATTGAATACACATACCTAACCGACAAATCAAAAAGTCGAGATCCTGAGATTATTTGAAGTAGAGTTACGTTTTAAAACGTGTTTTTTTACCACCCCCCCCCCCCCTCTTAAAGGAGGGAAGGAGGAGGAAATTTCGCAAAATCTCCTTATACTATTAGTTAGATACATATAAGCGGTACCCCTTCAAAACTGCCCAAGACAAAAGTTCTCCGACAGAAGAGCCCCGACAAAAGAGCCTTGACAACAAAACAACCCCGACAAAACAGCCTGAACAAAATAGCCCCGACAAAATAGCCCAAGACAAAATCGTCCCCACAAACAGCCCAGACAAAATAACTCCGACAAAATAGCCCCGACAAAACAACCCTGAGCAAATAGCCTCGACAAAATAGACTATGACAAAGTAGCCCCGATCAAGCATCTCCGACAAAACATCCCCGGAAAAACAGCCCTGACAAATAGCCCCAATGGAATAACTCCGACAAAGCAACCGCGGAAATATCGCCTTAATGAAATAACCCTAGGCAAATTAGCCCTGATAAAGTAGCCCCAATCAAAATAGCCGAAGCACAAAATAGCCCGGATAAATTAGCCCAAATGATAAAACATCTTTAGGACAAAAATAATGCGGTTAAAATAGCCCCAACAGAGCAATCCCAGAAAAAAATAGCACCATTAAATGAGTCCTAAAGTTTGTCTCGACAAAATATGTCTAGGACAGAATTAACGCGTTAAATTAGCTTCGAAAAAACAGCCCCATAAAAAAAAAGATAAAATTGTCCCGATAAAATAGTTCCAAGAGAAAATATCCCTAGGCAAAATATTCTCAGGACAAAATAGTCCTGACAATTTAGCCAAGACAGAATGCCCTCCCCCTCCGCCTGCAAGTTAGCCATAAAAATAACCTTCATAAATTAGCCCTAAGACAAAATAACTTCATTAAAATAGCCCCAATAAATTAGCAACGAAAAAATACACCCATGGCAAAATATCCATTGACAAAACAGTGTCAAGAAAGAATTCCCCGACAAATTAGCCCGGAATAACTGATCCGAGAAAATGTTTCGAAGAAAAGAGCACACACACACACACACACACACACACACACACAAAAAAAAGTCCGAATTAGGCCGAACTGCGTGTCTTTTTCTTCTGTGACCCTACTTGATGACATACAGGAACGATTTTTTTACTGGAACTCTACATAGCTCGTGCAATAATTTATATGAATATATCATGCCCTTGTTCTTGACCAGAGATATTTGATTCGAACTGAAGAGTCTAGCAACAACCATCATAGTGGTGGTAAAAAAGAAATACTTGTTGAGTGAATGAATGTTGAATAAAAATTTTATATTATTGAAGTTAAATATAATTAAAAAAAGTAATTTGTTTATGAAAGCTCTTATTTGTTTATTTCTAATTTATTTGTAATCCCTATAGACGACACCATACCCATTTTGATATTTTCGGATACCACACCTGAAAATGTGTAAAAAAGTCAAAAAACCGAGGTCGAAAAATTTCAGGATTATCTAAGTTACCCCGTACCTATAGTATAATGGGGAACTAAAAATACAGCGTTAGCCACATTTTGTCCTTATTGATAAGTGTACGAATTTTTGATAAAAATGTAATAATCCGGACAATGACAAACTTCTAGTTCTGTATATTTTAAATAAAAACAAAAATGTTTGCATGCACGTTCATTAGCCCTGTCGTACTTAAGGAAAAAAAAAAAATGTATTTTCTTAAATATCTGTAGAAGTTTTAGCATTTTTAAGATCATGAATTCATGAAAAAATACAAATTGAGAAAATGCTATTTTTCAAAAATCATAAGCAAAAACCATCAAATTTTTTCAAAAACCATAAGAATTGTTGCCTGAATATATATTTTCTTGAACAAACCAGATATAGTACAATTTATAAATATTAAGGGGACTCTCTACCTATTGTCTCCGAAAGCCGAAGCCAGTGTTATTCTATGGGAAGTTTTGCCCCATTACAATTTATTAACGAATGCATATTTTTAAATTCTGTTTTCACTTTCCGAAAATTTGCAATTATTAAACAATTTATCGCTTTCTAAAAAAGTTTTTTTTTTTTTAAGATTTCGTTTTTAAGCACAAAAATGAAAAATTTCCCATTGTGAAAATCCGCATTTTACAACCTCAAAATAAAATATTAAGCGATAAATTGTTTAATAGTTGTGAAGTTTCTGAATGTGAAAACAGAATTTAAAAATATGTTTAGTTAATAAGTTATAATGGGGCAAAATTCTTCCTAGAATAGCATTGGCTCTGGCTTCTGGAGACGATATGTGGAGAGGCCTCTTAAACGGAAATATCTTTTATATGAAAGCTACTTCAGTGGTATAGTCAAAGGTGTCAAGTCCCCTTAACCGAAATACATTCTTCTTTAAATTCCTCTTTATTGTGTTCTGAAGTAACTCAGCAAAAAGCTCTCAACAACAAAAAGCTCTATTTTTAAATAAACAAAAATAAATATTATCATTAAATATTAAATGATTGAATACTAATTTATGAAGAGTGGTAATTTTATTTTTTAATGAAATAGAGATAAATTTCGAGTAATTCTTGGAAAGCTGAATAATAAATATTTTTAAAATAATATTTTAATTAAAAATAGAGTTTTAAATGCATACTATATTTTGAATTGAAATGAAAATTGAATTAGAAATTTTAAAGATTTGAATTCTCAATATCATTCAAAAAGGATTTAAAAAGAAAAAAAAAACTGTTACATTGCAAATGTTTTCCAAATATTGATCACTTAAAAAACTAATGTTTTGAATATTCTTGTAAACTTAAAATATCTGAAAGAGAACATGACAGTTTAAGATGCGAGACATACAAAAAAATATAAATGTTTTGTACATAGTAAATCTTCCTTTTTAATCCGTAGACTTCAGTCTTAGTCAGAAAGCTTTCAACTTTATTTGAAGATATTAAGTGCTCTGTCAATTTTACAAGCTTTGAAAATGATTCTAAAAATATATCATCACGATAATCGAAAGCATTCGACAAGAGGCAAGAAAAATATAAAAAGAAAGAGAAAATATGTTTAGGATATATGAGCAATTTATATTTGTCGAAGAAGTTATATTTATATCTCTAATCTTCCCATGATAGTGCATATCATATATTAAAATGAAGATTTTTTTAATTTAACCCTTTAACCCGTTTATTTATAGAAATGGTATATTTAAATATTTTTGGTAATGAGAGTGATAATAAGAAAAGAATTGCATTTTGCTTATTAGGTAAAATTAGTTTGATTTTTAATGTTTTATAAGGCCATGAGAAGTATATTTACAGCCCAACAAATTAATTTTAAATGAGAAAGGCGTACTAAGCTACCTTTCCACGCCTACTGTTTATTCTAAGCACCTATTTTTCTGGTAAAATTACTTACTAATGCCTTATAAACAGAAAAAAAAAAAAAAGTATCAACACAGAGTGCGACCTTTTCTTCTTTTATTGTGTTTCTTCATGTATTTTAGCAGAGTAAAAACGGCAGGCGTAGTAAAATTAGCTTACCATGCCTTCCCCATTTTAAAATTTATGACTTTGGTGGTAGAATATTTACCACAGCACGTTAAAGGGTTAAAGGGGGCTCTCTACTTTTCGTCTCCGAAAGCCGAAGCCATTGTTATTCTATGGGAAATTCTGCCCCATTATAATTCATTAACCAATACATATTTTTAGATTCTGTTTTCACTTTCCGAAAATTCATGACTATTAACCAATTTATCGCTTTTTAAAAATTATTTTTAAAAATTTTTAATATTTTATTTTTAAGCTTAAAAATAAAAAAAAAATCACATTGTGGAAATTCACATTTTACAGTCTCAAAATAAAATATTAAAAATTTTTAAAAATAATTTTTAAAAAGCGATAAATTATTTAGTAGTTGTAAAGTTTCTTAATGTGAAAACAGAATTTAAAAACATATATTAGTTAATAAGTTATAATGGGGCGAAATTCTCCATAAAATAACATTGGCTCTGACTTTTGGGGACGATAAGTGGAGAGGCTTCTTAAGCAAAATTATCTGGATGTCTACTAATTTATTTACTATCTAGATACTGCTGCATTAAGATATCTATCAATTTATTTACTTCAAATTCAAGTCTATACAGTGCGTTGCAAAATTATAGGCTACCTATGATTTTTCACAGTTTTTCAATATTTATAATGCGCTAGTAACGAAATCTATTAAAATATAAATTTATAAAGTATTTTGAATATTAAACATTGCAAGTTTAAATAAATTTGCAAAATCTCTAAAAAAGAAAATTGAAATATTTGGTGTTGCAAAATTATAGGACACTTTTACTTTTTATGTTAATATTAATAATTAATTTATTTTATAGTTTTGCTGTACTTTTTATTATAACATCTTAAGAGGTAAAAGGCTTACAAAAAGAAAAGAAATAAATTGGTAAAACTGAAGCGTTACGCAAGAGAAATATTCCAATAAAGAGCATATCGATCTCGCTAAACTTAAACGATCTCGCTACGTAATTCAAAATTATCTAAAAAAGACACAAATGTTTATGGCAAAAAAACATTCTTCAAAACGTAAAAGAAAATTTTCAAAATAAGATGAAAGAGCAATTGCTTGAAAAGTATCGAATTCTACGTAAAGTATCGCACAAATGAAAAATGAACTGGAATTAGATGTTGACAAAGAGCGGACAACACCTAATCTTCCCGACAGCCATGGCTCATGTTATTCTATGGGAAAATTTGTTTCTATAATTACTCATTAGCTAATGCATTTTTTTCGATTCCGTTTCCACATTCAGAAAATTCACAACCGTTAAATTAGTACCCATTTTCTAAAAATTTATTTTTTTAATTTTTAGTATTTCATTTTTCGATACAAAAATGAGAAAAATGCAGTTTGTGAAAATTCACATTTTAAAACTCAAAAATAAAATATAAAAATTTCAAAAGGTAAATTTTTCGAAAATGAGTAGCTAATTTAACGGTTGTGAATTTTTTAAAAGTGAAAACGAGATTTAAAGAAATACATTTGGTAATGAGTATTTATGGAAACAAATTTTCCCATAGAATAACATGAGCTACGGCTGTCGGCAAGATTTGTATTGTCCGCTCTCGATTGCTACAACGTCATAAAGATACTCGACAGGAATTCGCCCGCCAAAACACGGGCCGTGACTGGAAATTAGTAAGTTAAATTTCTCTCTCTCTAATAATAATAATAATCTCCTTATATTATTAAAATCTGTGCGCATCTGTCTTTCTGTCTGTCTGTCTGTCTGTCTGTCTTTCTGTCTGTCTGTCTTTCTGTCTGTCTGTCTGTCTGTCTGTCTGTGAGAAATGCCTTGTGACCGCTAAAGCTCCGGCGCTAATGGTCGCATCGCCTCGAAACCGGTGTCGACAGACGCGGAATTTCTTCATCTCGACATCGCGATAATTCGCTAAGCAATGCGACCCTAATTAGCAGAGATATTAATTAAAACGTCGACCCATATCTACCGAAAAATGACCCAGAATTCATGATTATCTCCTTATATTATTAAAATCTGTGCGCATCTGTCTTTCTGTCTGTCTGTCTGTCTGTCTTTCTGTCTGTCTGTCTGTCTGTCTTTCTGTCTGTCTGTCGTCTGTGAGAAATGCCTTGTGACCGCTAAAGCTCCGGCGCTAATGGTCGCATCGCCTCGAAACCGGTGTCGATAGACGCGTAATTTCTTCATCTCGACATCGCGATAATTCGCTAAGCAATGCGACCCTAATTAGCAGAGATATTAATTAAAACGTCGACCCATATCTACCGAAAAATGACCCAGAATTCATGATTAAATGCTTAAAAAGCGACATTTTTACGGAAAAAGTGGAAAATAAATTAGAAATATCAGTCGTATCGTTACAAACAAGATACCATTGGAAAGGGCTTTTTTTTCTCAATCCGATGGTGTAAACGGCTTATCGATCGGACAATTAGATTTTTTTAAATTAACTAAACTAAAAAAAAATGGTGGCAACAAATCACAAGCATTTTAACTTGGCAGACGATCTTGAACGGAAAGAAAAAACATCTGGTGTTTAATGGAGTCACATGTTTTTGTACTGCGATTAAAAATTGCAATTTTCTATTTTCTTCAATTTTTCAAAATTCGCACATTTCAATTAGTATACAATCTTAACACCACAAAACAAACTTGCATTTCAAATTTCATCGATTTTGGTCAATAAACAAAAGATTTACATTTTAATTGCAAATTAAATTTTATCTTTACACGCCTGAGATTTTATCTGTCGAAAGAGGATACTAGTTTCAAAACGACCCAAATACACTTAAGGTAAAAATATTTCTTTTTCTATTTACTTCCATTAACCGACTACCGTAGATAATGGAATTCGAAATTTCACCTGACTTACACGTTTTGATGTGTCATGGCGCTGTAATAATTTAAAACGTCAATATTTAAAATTCTAATTATGTTTAAATTTTTTTTTTAATATGTTATTCGATACACATTTTAAAGTACGGTTACATTATCGAAAGGGGAATTCGAGATTTCACCCGATTTATACGTTTTGAGGTCTCCTGATTAGGTTTTCTTTTGCATCGCAATAGTGGAATTCGAGATTTCAGCTTATTTACACGTTTTGAGGTCTCCTGAATGGGTTATCTTTTGTATATCAGCTACTAATTAAAGTGTCGAAAGTGGAATTAGAGATTTCACCTGATTTACACGTTTTGAGGTGTCCTGAATGGATTTTCTTTTGTATCTCAGCTGCTAATTAAAATAATTTCATAAGTAATACATCATTTGAAAGCTTTGTTAATTTGGAATTGAATAGTAGATTGCAGAAATTCGATATTTCGACATTTCTCCTGATTTAAACGTTTTGAGGTCTCCTGAATGGGTTTCTCTTTTGTATCAGTTACTAATTAAAAAAATTTCATAAGTAATACATGATTTGAAAGCTTTGTTGAGTTGGAATCGAACAGTAGATTACAGAAATTTCTACCGCCAGATGGCGCTGTAATATTTTTAAATTACAATATTTCTATTTCTAATCATGATTAAATTTTTTTTAATGCGTCATTCGATACACATTTTAAAGTACTTTTACATTATCGAAAATGGAATTCAAGATTTCACCAGATTTACACGTTTTGAGGTCTCCTGAATCAGTTTTCTTTTGTATCTCAACTACTAATTAAAATAATTTCATAAGTAATATATCATTAGAAAGCTTTGTTGATTTGGGATCGAACAGTGGAATACAGAAATTTCTACCGCCAGATGGCGCTGTAATATTTTCAAATTTCAATATTTCAATTTCTAATCATGATTAAATTATTTTTAATACATCATTCGAAAGATATTTTAAAGTTCTTTTATATTATCGAAAGTTTTCAGCAGATTTACACGTTTTGAGGCGTTCTGATTAGGTGTTCTTTTGCATCTCAGCTAATTGAGTAAGACCGTTCAAAATTTGTATACGTAGGTTAATTAGAAGGGGCTGAAAGGGTGGGGAAATAAAAATTGCAAATTTCAAAATGCTTCACTTTTCTTCAAAATTAATTCAAACTTGCTGCAAACTTTTAACATCACAAGACGAAGTTCCAGTTCAAATATCATCGGGTTTCGAGAATAAATAAAAAATGTACAATTTAATTGCAAATTAAATGTTATTATAATACGCGAATTTCAAATTCTAACTATGATTAAATTATTTTTAGTACATCATTCGAAAGATATTTTAAAGTACTTTTATATTATCGAAAGCGGAATTCAAGATTTCGCTTCATTTACATGTTTTGAGGTCTCCTGAATCGGTTTTCTTTTGTATCTGAGCTACTAATTAAAATAATTCCATAAGTAATACATCATAAGATAGCTTTGTTGGTTTGAAATCGAACAGTAGATTACAGAAATTTCTACCGCCAGATGGCGCTGCAATATTTTAAAATTTCAATATTTCAATTTCTAATTATGATTAAATTGTTTTTAATACATCATTCGAAACATATATTAAAGTTTTTTTATATTATCGCAAGGTTTTAACCAGATTTGCAGGTGTCCTGATTAGGTTTTCTTTTGCATCTCAGCTAATTCAGTTTGACCGTTCAAAATTGGTATATGTAGGTTAATTAGGAAGGGCTGAAAGGGTGGGGAAGATATAGGCGTGCACCGCGCGCACGGGACAGCGCTGCCGAAGGCAGTGGGAACCCGGTCCGACTTTTTAACCGATGAGAAATGATTTTTTTTTTTCATTTTCTTTTCTTAAGAATAAAAATTTGATTTGAGAAGGAATATGTGCGCGTAGCGCGCGTATACCTTCACACGTGCGTGCGCAGCGCGCATGGGTCTGCGCTGCCGAAGGCAGTGGGGACCCGGTGTGAGTTTTTACCCGATCAGAATTTTTTTTTTGAGGGGGGGCACGGAGGGTCAGGGAAGGAATACGCGCATGCAGCGCGCACGGGGCAGCGCTGCCGAAGGCAGTGGGGACCCGGGCCGACTTTTTACCCAATCAGAAATGATTTTTTTTTTTTAAATTTCTTTTCTTAACACTAAAAGTTACTGTTAGTGATTCATTAATTTTAGTGATTCATTTGAAAATACTGACCCGCTAGCGGGCGAAGCTCGCTAGTAATAATAATAAATTCTGAACTCCGGTTCTTGTTCTGGGTCATTTTTTGACACAAAAAAAGTTCTCCATTGCGAAAAAAATATACCGCCTTCATCTAGAATGAATAAATGGCCATTTTCTAAGTCCCTTAACTAGAAATATAGATTTCCGAGCTATGCGCATAAGGCACGCCAATAAACTGAATAGACGAAATGATCGAGAATTTCTAGTCTACACAATTCTAGATGGTGAAACAATATTCTGAATCTTTTGTATGTCCAGAAATTCTCACTTAATTATCTAGAATTGGATCATAAACTAAGATTATAGCTGCTGAAACCCGCCTCTTGTGTTCACATTTATTTTGAGATGTTTTCAAATAGGTTTGACCTCGATAATATAGACAAACTCTCTAGAATTCTGATAAGGGTTTCTAGAACTGTTTTCAAAAGGGACTAGAATTTATAAGGATGACATGGAATTATTTTTTCTAGAGCCACAATTTACATTCTAGATGTCAGTTACAGAATTTTTTCTCAGTGAATCTAGACGGTCGGTCCCGCCGGATTTAATGGATATTGACGAGACTTGATAAAAGAAAGCCTTTATTTTTCGAAGCAAAATTTTGGTGGCGGTAACGTCCTGGTTTGGGCTGCTTTTTCTTCTTCAGGTAAGCTTGATATCCAGTTTATATCCAATAGAATGAATAGTTCAGAGTACATATTAGTACTCAAAAATGCTCTGTTACCATTTCTACGAAAATTTTGACAAAATAAATTAATTTTCCAACAAGATAATGCTTCTTGTTACAAGAGGGATGAAAGAAAAATATTTTTCCAATAGTAAAAGATATAGTAACTTCTGATTAAACACCTTGTTCTCCAGATCTAAACCCAGTACAGAATTTATGGGGAATAATAGTTTGAGACTTTTATGCAAACAAACAATAAAATAGGTTAGATGAGTTTAAAAATGCTATTACTGCTTCTTGGTTGCTAATGTCTAGTCAAATGTATGTAAAAGAATGAAAAATCGCCTTTTTTGAAGTGATAAATCGTTCTGGGGTCGTACTGATTATTAAATTTATTTATGTGAATATATTTATGCTGTTTATTTTTAACCGACTTGAAAAAATAGGAGGTTCTCTATTCAAACCGTATATTCAAACTTCGTAAGAGGTGCTCCGATTTTAATAATTTTCCTTTTGTTGTAAAGATCTAGGCCTAAAATTTGTCCCATTATGATTTCATTAAGATCTAAACAAATTACATGATACTCACAAAAGTCCATTTTCACTCTTTGAACGGCTGCGGCTACACTTGCAAAAGTAGTATAATAAAGTAGCCATGCGCAACGACATGCGACCACTTACACGTACGCTCTGTAAAATTCGATGAGAATCCAGACCTGCATGTTATTTTTAAATCATTTCTATGTTTGGTTTAATTTATTAAAGGTATACACTGTAATTGTTTCTCTAGAGCCTCATATGATAGCCTTATATGAATGATAGAGAGTCATCGATTCTTTTCAAGCTGCTTTTCTTTTGAACGTTTATATTTCATATATTTACTGATATTGGATACTTTTGTACTACGTACCTACCAGGATTTTTGATTACAAATGCGCGCATCAATTCTTTACATTTCTTTTTACTTTCCGAACACTATAGTGAGGAAAGTATTGTAATCATGTCAAAAATCCGAATTCCAGATTTTGATATTTCTATACGTTTTGAGTTCCCCTGAGTCCGTTTTCACTATTTTTACGATGATGTATGTATGTGTGTGTGTATGTGTGTATGTGTGTATGTCTGTGAGTGAACACGCTAGCGTCTAAACACTTTGTTCGATTAACCTGAAAGTTGGTACGCATATTCTAAGTCACCATAGTACGAACCCTATAGATTTTGGTGAATCTAGCACTTATAGTTTTTTTACAGGGACACAAAGAAAAATTCTTTATCATTATGGCCTATGGGAGCAAAATCTTAAAAGTGCTATAGCATCTAAACGCCTTATTCAATCGAGCAAAAATTTTATACACATATTATAGATCACAAATACTCAATCTGTATAGATTTTGGAGAATCTAGCACTTATAGTTTTTTTACAGGGACACAAAGAAAAATTCTTTATCATTATGCCTATGGGGCCAAATTTTTAAAAATGTGATAGCGTCTAAACGCCTTATTAATCCGAGCAAAAAATTTGTACACATGTTATAGATCACAGTTGAACTAACTGTATATATTTTGGTGAATCTAACACTTACAGTTTTTTTACAGGGACACAAAGAAAAATTCTTTATCATTATGGCCTATGTGACTAAATTTTTAAAAGTACGATAGCATCTAAACGCCTTATTGAATTCAGCTGAAAATTTATATGAGTATTATAAATCACTGTTGCACTAACTATAAGCATTTTGGTGAATCTAGCATTTATAGGTTTTTACAGGGACACAACGAAAATTTCTTTATCATTATGATCTATGGGCTCAAAGTTCAGTAGCGTTAAATAAAACAACGTGTAATAGATGGAGAAAAATACTTAAACACTCTATTATGGTTTTCTCTCTTTTGTTTGTTTAACAACTACTCTTTCTTTACTTTATCTACAAAACTGTTAATTACTCAATGTTCGGAAAGTCGAGTGGAGTCACTCCAGATTTTTAATTTAATGTACATGGATTCAATTGATAGTTTTTTCTCCTATCGCATAAATGCAAGAAAAGTGACACAACTCAAAAATGCAGTATTTGAGAAAAATCAACTTAAAGATAAGACATTGACGAGAATAAAACTGACGCAACTGCCTCTCGAGTTGATTTTGAGATAGAGATGTAGCGTTTTTTGTGCACATTGGGGCAATTCATATATTTTTCAGTGACATAAACTCGAAATTGTCACTTTTGAGTTGTGTCACTTTTCTTTAGGGTTGCGATATGTGAAATCGCCGACGAACGTCTTCTCATATTTTGCTGTATAAAAACATTTAACTGAAAAGAGAAAAAATAAAAACTTTTAATAAAATAAATAAATAAATAAATAAATAAATAAAACCGACTCGAAAAAGTAACTATTATTCAAACAACTGAAAATAAAATGAAAATTGGCATACAATAAAATTGTAAATTGCGCCTAAAAGTATAAAATAAGTTCCTTCGCTAAATAACACAAACAGTACAGTCATTTGCAAAAGTTTAAGACCATCCATAAAAAAATCAGATTTAATGGAATTCTGCAAAAATAACATACATAGTTTACAAAAAAAAAAAAAAAAAAGAACAAAATAGACTGTACATGGTTATTTACTGTAATTAAAATCAGTATTTTGTAGGACCTCCTTTGGTTTTAATAACTTGTGCCATCCTCTTAGGCATGCTATAAATAAGAGACTTGCACTAAGCTTTAGAAATGTCTGTGCACCAGACGTGCTTTATTGCTTCAACAAGTGCGGTAGCAGTGGATGGTTGCTTTTCGGCGACTTTATTTTTCACAATACACTACAGATTCTCTATTAGATTCAAATCTGGGCTGTTACCTGGCCATCAAGCACTTTGATTTTCTGTGCCCTCAGATATTTCTTGACAATCTTCGCCCTATGACAAGGAGCCCCATCATGCATGAAAATTGAACAAATTGAAATGTGAGATTTCAACTTCTCACGTAACAAATTAAGGTACCGCTTTCCGTTCATAGTGGTTTTAGGTGGCACAAAATACAAACTAGCAGTACCGGACACAGACATTGCAACCCATATCATTTGGCTTGGAGGATGTTTTATAGTTTGAATCGTATATCTCTCATATCTTTTTCCCCTTGGGCGGCAAACATTTGTAGCACGTGCAGAAAATTGCTGCATACTTGTCTCATCCAAAAATAAGACCTCAATTTACAGCTTTACTGTTCAATTCTGATATTGTCTGGCGAAAGTCAGTCGTTTCTTTTCCATACTTGGAGTAAGTCATGGTTTCCTTGCAGGTTTATGAGATGATAAACCAAAATCTTTGGCCAGACATCTTGAAATAGTACTCAAACTGATGGTGGTGCCTTTTGCAGCCAGAGAATGTCTAATTGTATTGCAGGAGATTCTTGGATCTCGTATGACCACCCTTCTTATAATATGATCATCATGTGCACTCGTTTTTCTAGGGCGACCGCTTCTCTTAAGGTCCACAAATTTTGCCGAAATTTTAAATTTACCAATAGCTTGATGCACAGCTGTCTTGCTCACATTTGCCCTCGAACTTATTTGAAGTTCAGAAAATCCAATTTTATGCCTGGTCAATATTTCTGATCTTTCTGTAACAGTAAGTGAAGGTTTTTTTACCCATTACAATGATTACACCACAGCACTGTCTACGCAAAATCCCATAAGCAACTGGCGATAAACGTGCCGGGCACCTTTATTGATAGCAGTAGAATGTGACTGATGCAATCAGCACATTAGATCACGCAATAATCTGTGCAAATGATGCAATGTGTTAAAATACTGAAAATCGGCTACTGGTCTTAAACTTTTGCAAATGACTGTAGAATTAATTATAACTTTTGAAGTCGACGCAAAATTAAATAAAAATTTATATTTTTATTCAATACAAAAATCAGATTCTAACTATTCGAAATATACATCTCACTTTGGCAAATGAAAAACATTTTCGTCATCAGTCAAAACATCCGGGTCAGGTGGAATTACGGCAAATTCATTTTCTTCTTCAGATTCGGAACTGGAACCATCACCTTGACCCATTCTTGCCGTCAGGAGGCGGGCTGTTCTTCCACTGGAGATCGTCTGCCTATTTTTATGTTTTATTGATTGGCAACATGGTTTTTTTCTGATGATGAAAGGTTTTGTTTTTCTGTTGTAAAAAGAAGGAATGCGAATTCGTAAGGATATGAAAGAGCGTTCTGACGCTCGACAGCTAATATTAAATATTGTGATAGCTGCAGATATTAATGAAACAATTATGTATTATAAATGTAAATAGTGCGTCTAATTAAACGTTTGTGTCGTGAAACTTGAGCTGTGTTTATTTCGACTACTTTGTGATTACTTAGAATAAGCCGGCGAAAAAGAACAAGACCTGTCAGGTAAGAAATATTTTATCCTCTTTCTTATGAAATTTATAAAACCTGACGGGACATTTAATGGCGCCCGTTCACAGGGACGCCGGTAGAAAAATTTGTTCTAAGTAATAAATTCTAATTTGTTCTAATGAATAAAGTATAGAAATAGAATATAATTTATTCTAATTGAAATATGATCTCATTTTTATGAGAAGATAACATTAAAAATTTGAAATACTTTTTGTAAGTATTATTGAGAATAATTTTGAAAACATAAAATGTATGTTTATTTTTGAACTGCTCATTTGATATTTGGAACAATATGAAGAATTTGTTTATGTTGAAGAAAATGTTAATACATATTCTATGAATGCATATTTTGATTTTACATTGATTTTGCATATTTTGATTTAATAAAGAAGATTATTATTTTATATGAAAATTGTTATTTTGAATCAAAGTGTTTCGAAAATTGAATGTTTTTATTCTCAAAACATTATTTAGAATTCTAAAATTTCTTCCCAGAATTACTTTCGATTTCGGAATATTTTTGTTCTCGTTTTATGAAGCTTTGATTTGAAGTGTTTGTTTATTATTTTATCAGTCTTTATTTGAATTATGGAAGCCGCAACTAAATTACGCGGTTCTTATCGAGGTACCTTTACAAAATTTACTGAAAAGGTAAAAAACCTTTTAGAAACTGAAACTTGTGACATCGATTCTTGTGCTGGGTTCTTAGCACAGTTACAAGAAAAATATTCCAAAGTTGAAACGCTTGATAAAGAAATTCTTCAAATGTTACAAGGTGATGAAAAATGTACTCAGACCATGTTGGATAGCGAAATCGAAATTGCTGATAATTATAGTAGTACTTATATTGATTTAAAAACAAAACTTGAACGTAGAATAAATTTACCTTCGGATTTAAATTCAAGTGTACTTGAAAACGAAAGTAATTCTAAAAGAAGTTTTAAGTTACCAAAAATTGAATTACAAAAGTTTGATGGTAATTTAAAGGACTGGTTATCATTTTGGGGATTATTTAAGAAAATTCATGAAGATCCAGATATTTCGGAGGTAGATAAATTTCAGTATCTACTTCAATCTACTCAAAAGGGGTCTAGAGCCAGAGAAGTCGTAGAATCTTTTCCCGTAACAGCTGAGAACTATTCACAAGCGGTTGATTGTTTACATACAAGATTTGGCAGGGAAGATGTACTAATTGAAGTTTATGTTAGGGAATTATTAAGCCTTGTGCTGAGTAATACTGTAAATCATGAACATAAATTACCAATTGTGAAGCTTTATGATAAATTAGAAACACAGTTACGATCTTTAAAAATGCTTGGTGTAACAAGCGATAAATATGCCTCAATGTTATACCCGTTAGTTGAATCTTGTTTACCAATAGATCTTTTGCGTATTTGGGAAAGACACTTGAATTCTGTTTCTCTTAGTTCGGAAGATAAATCTTTTAATAAATTAGAAACTTTAATGCAGTTTTTACGTAATGAAATTCAAGGTGAAGAAAAAATTAATTTAGCGACAAGTGGATTTGGTTTTGAAGACAAACCCAAGAAATTTAACACAATGAAATCTAAAAATTTTCTAACACACAATAAAATTATTCCAACAGGTATGGAACTTTTAACCTCGTCCCAAAGTAAACAAAACCGAGAGCAAGAGTGCGTGTTCTGCGATAAGCCACATCTAAGTGCGGAATGTAGAAAAGTAGCAAACTTGACTTATGATCAAAGAAAACAAAATGTTATGAAACGGGGAGGCTGCTTTAAATGTTTAAAATTGAACCACATTTCTAGTTCGTGTAGAAGTAGATGTAACTGTGCGATTTGTGGGAAACCCCACCATACTCTTCTCTGTAAGAATGATCCGAAATCAGCTGCGCACGCACAAAGGGTTAAAAATGACAAGAATACTTCCGATCAAGATACAACATTATCAAATGTTTCATCAACTCCCAGTGTTTTGCTACAGACACTCGCGATTAATTTAAGAGGTGAAAACAGAATTTTAAAAATTCGGGCGATTATTGATTCCGCTTCCCAAAGGTCTTACATCTTAGAAAACACTGCAAAAAAGATTGGATACAAGCCAATAAGAAAAGAAAAACTGAAGCATTCCTTATTTGGTGGTTCGAACACGAATACTTTGACACACAATGTTTACAAAGCTTACCTTTCTGATGTCAGCGAAACTTATCGTTGCAATTTTGAAGTTTTGAGTCAGCCTACAATTTGTTTTACTATGCCACCGGTCACTCAAGAACTGTGTGAAGATGATTTATCAGGTACGGGGATATATTTAGAAGATTGCCTTAACCCCATAGAGCTCCTTATAGGTGCAGATGTAGCTGGCAAATTAATGACAGGAAAGCTGAAGAATCTGAAATCCGGCCTGACCGCTATTGAAACAAGGCTAGGTTGGACTGTTATGGGACGCACTAAGAAGTTTACTGAAGATACTGAA
This sequence comes from Salticus scenicus, assembly GCA_963930645.1. Classification (NCBI taxonomy): domain Eukaryota; kingdom Metazoa; phylum Arthropoda; class Arachnida; order Araneae; family Salticidae; genus Salticus; species Salticus scenicus. Next base: position 224,474,206 of record OZ005650.1, on the reverse strand, counting down.
AACCTTGTAGTCACTTCGATGTTAGCTAGAGAAGTAAAAATTTCTGATCTGTGGGAACTAGATGTCCTAGGAATTAAGGATCCTGCAGAGAAACAGTCAAAGGAAGAACTTGAAGAAGCATCCAAAAATCATTTTGAGAAAACTCTAAGTAGAGATGATGACGGACGCTATGTTGTAAAATTACCATGGATAGAAGGACACCAAGAACTCCCAGATAACAAAACAATTGCTGAACGAAGGCTAAAATCAACTGTGAGGACTCTGAAGAATAAGGGTCTTATTGAAGATTATGAAGAAGTTTTTTGTCAGTGGCTTGGTGAAGAAATAATTGAAGAAGTAAATACTGATGAATTTGAGAAGATAGATTGCCATTATCAGCCTCATAGAGCAGTTATAAAAGAGCATTCAACGACAACAATTCGTCCTGTTTTCGATGCTTCTGCAAAAGAAAAGAACAGTTACTCTTTGAACGATTGCCTAGCTAAAGGTCCAAACTACATGGAGTTGATTCCTAACATTTTGAATAAATTTCGTTTGAACAAGTATGGGGTAGTATCAGACATTCGCAAAGCATTTCTACAAATAAGAATAAATGAAGAAGATTGTGATTTTGAAAGATTTCTGTGGTGGGAGGGCGGTGATCCTAATAAAGTGAAGATTTACAGACATCGTCGAGTAGTATTTGGGGTAAACTGCAGCCCATTTCTTTTAGGAGCTACTCTAAATTTCCACCTAAGTAATGTTCCAGATTATTTGCAAGAGACTGCTTCTAAACTTAAAAACTCTATGTATGTCGACAACTGTGTTACAAGTTGCAGTTCCGAAGAAGAAGTAGTTAATTTTATGGCACAATCTAAAGAAATCATGTCAGCGGGATGTTTTGATCTTAGAGGATGGATAGGTAATGGTCTACCACCAAGTGTGTACGGAATTCCTGAAGAAGATTTTCAAGAGACTGTCTCAGTTTTGGGCTTAAATTGGAATATTTTGGAAGATACTCTATACTGTAGTTTAAAGTTTGATGAGTGCGAAAATGCAAATCTAAGTAAGCGATTTATCCTGTCCTTAGCAAGTAAGATTTTTGACCCCATTGGGTTTCTCTGTCCTGTCACTTTAATTGCAAAGATCATAATGCAAGAATGTTGGCGTAGGAAACTGCCCTGGGATGCCAAGCTACCAGATGACATCGAGAAAAAATTTCTGAAATGGGAAAATGCATTAAAATGCTTGGAAGGCATTAGAATCCTTAGAAGGATATTAGAAAATCATGCTCTAAATACAAATGTGTCATTCCATGTGTTTTGTGATGCATCAAGCCACGCTTATGCAACTTGTATATATATCAGAGAAGAAAATAATTTTCATGTGAGATGTCAATTGGTTCAAGCTCGTGCTCGAGTAGCACCCTTGAAATCAGTCTCCATTCCGAGACTAGAATTATTAGCATGTTGTTTAGGTGTTAGATTAATGAATTCTATAAAAGGAGACTTCTGTGACAGCCAAGTTCAAACTTTCTATTGGTCTGACTCCATGAACGCATTGTTCTGGATAAAAAATCAAGAACCATGGGGAGTATTTGTGCTGAATCGTACCAGAGAAATAAGATCTTTGAGTCATCCCAACGACTGGAGATACGTCCCGGGTAACTTAAATCCAGCTGACCTTCCATCAAGAGGTTGCAATGCTGATGCTTTACTCAAATCCCTTTGGTGGGAGGGTCCGGAATTTTTGAAGACACCAACGAGTCAATGGCCGAGACAAGAAATCTCACCCGAAATACAGATTGTCAATTCAGAAAAAAAAGGTCGATCATTTCTGCTCTAAGTACTGAAACTACTGAGAAGTTTTATGAGAGATACTCGTCTTACGTGAAATTATTAAGAGTTACGGCATGGATATACAGATTCATCTCGAATCTTCGATATCATTCTAAACGAAATTCTGGGGATCTTACAAATAAAGAACTTAAACATGCTGAATTAATCCTGTTAAAAATGGTTCAAAGGGAAGACTTTCCTAAAGGAATAGATGATCGTTTACGAAAACTTCATCCCACCGTTGACAAAGATGGCCTTCTAAGGGTAAAGTTTCTTATACTTAGAAGTAAAGATAATACAGACTTTCGTTTGCCTATCATTTTACCAGGAAATCATTACATCGTGCAGAAATTGATAGAATGGAAACATAACGAATTAAACCACGCAGGAGTACAAATATTAATGAACCATCTCCGAGAAAAATATTGGATTCTCAGGTGCAGAAAGTCCATACGGCAAGTTACCTTACGTTGTATAAGATGCAAACGCTTCACCGTAAATTCTGTTCAGCCTGAAATCACCGCCTTGCCGGAAGACAGGATCAGAGATGCTGCTATCTTTGAAATTACCGGGGTTGATTTAGCCGGACCTTTGTACTTGAAAAATGGTAAAAAATGTTGGATTGTGCTGTACACCTGCGCTGTTTACAGAGCGGTACATCTTGAATTATTAACATCATTATCCTCTGAAGCATTTTTGCAAACCCTGCGAAGATTTGTTGCGAGAAGGGGTCGACCTTCTGTAATATACAGCGATCGAGGCACAAATTTTTCAGGAGCTTCGAAGCTATTTACTGATCCTATACTTGCAAAAATACGGAAGGAAGCCCTAGTACAGAACATAATATGGAAGTTTATCCCCCCAGCTTCACCATGGTGGGGTGGCTGGTGGGAACGCTTAATAGGCTGTACAAAGCAAATTTTGAGAAGAGTATTAGGACGAAGAGCTCTAGATTTTGAAGAACTTTACACAATTATATGTGATATCGAATGTTTGATGAATTCCAGACCATTAACTACTATTTCTGAGGATCCCGATGATTTAATTCCATTGACTCCGAGCATGTTTTTGCAAGGAATTAAAGAAACTGGTCTTCCTGACCTAGATAACTTCGAAAATGTGAATTTAAAAGGAAGACTTCGATATTTGCTAAAATTGAAGAAAGATTTACGGAAAAGATTCAGAATTGAATATCTAGGACAATTAAAAAATTCAAAGGGTATCGCTAAGACTGACAAAAAAATTGCTGTAGGAGACATAGTTCTCGTCGGTCATGATAATCAAAAAAGAATCAACTGGCCATTAGCCAGAGTTGTGGAAACTTATCCTGGTAAAGACGGAATAATTCGAGTGGCAAAAATCAAGACAGAAAATGGGTTTTTGATACGCCCAGTTCAAAGACTTTATCCGTTAGAGATCTCTTCTGATGAATCTAGTGATTTTCGTGCAAAGTATGCTGCAAATGGAACTTTGATACCTACTCGTTCTACACCGAAAAGATGCCCTGATCCCTCTGAACTGTCTAGAACTGTTTCAAAGAATGTCAAGAAATCTGTTGAGATACCTGACGAAAAACAACGATTTACCAGGAGGGGTAGATCCATTAGAGCTCCAGATAGACTGAATTTATAATTGACTGATAGAACTTTTATTTACCTTTTTTTTTTTTTCTTTTCTCTCTGTTCCTTTTCATTTTTGCTTGATGTAATGTTTATTAATATGTCTTTTTTCTCTTTTTTAGTTTGATTTTGTACAAGATTGCCAGAATCAAAGGTGGGAGGATGACCCATTCTTGCCGTCAGGAGGCGGGCTGTTCTTCCACTGGAGATCGTCTGCCTATTTTTATGTTTTATTGATTGGCAACATGGTTTTTTTCTGATGATGAAAGGTTTTGTTTTTCTGTTGTAAAAAGAAGGAATGTGAATCCGTAAGGATATGAAAGAGCGTTCTGACGCTCGACAGCTAATATTAAATATTGTGATAGCTGCAGATATTAATGAAACAATTATGTATTATAAATGTAAATAGTGCGTCTAATTAACGTTTGTGTCGTGAAACTTGAGCTGTGTTTATTTCGACTACTTTGTGATTACTTAGAATAAGCCGGCGAAAAAGAACAAGACCTGTCAGGTAAGAAATATTTTATCCTCTTTCTTATGAAATTTATAAAACCTGACGGGACAAAGAGCTTGAAGATATTCTAAAGCTTCATTTATCGTTAAACAACATCGTACCTTTCGTAAATTACGAAAATCGCCTGCAAAAAATAAAAAATCGGTCATGAAATAAACGGAAACATCCTCTAAATCTTTTAACACACATTAGACTGACGTTGCGTTTTCTCAACATTATTTAAAAAATAAAATTTAGAGTATAGAAAAAAAATGCTTGCTTACTTGTTGATGCCATTTTGTTTTTACGAGTTCGAAGAAAGCAAAACAAACTTAGCCTATAATTTTGACATGTGCTGCCATCTACCGCTGAAACTTGAAAGTAATCAATAAAAATAATGGAAAACATTGATTATTCATTATTTTATAACGAATATTAAATGCAACTGTAGACCAATGATTTTTTTTTCTTTTATGCGTATTGAACACCACTTTAATAGGAAAATATTTTTATAGCAAAAAAAATTAAAGTTTTCCGCAGAAAAAATAATTTAAAAAACGTTGTGTTTTCGCAACGTCAGTACGAAATGGGTTAAAGAAATACATTTGGTAATGAGTATGTATGGAAACAAATTTTCCCATAGAATAACATGGGCTACGGCTGTCGGCAAGATTTGTATTGTCCGCTCTCGATTGCTACAACGTCATAAAGATACTCGACAGGAATTCGCCCGCCAAAACACGGGCCGTGACTGGAAATTAGTAAGTTAAATTTCTCTCTCTCTAATAATAATAATAATAATAATAAATTCTGAACTCCGGTTCTTGTTCTGGGTCATTTTTTGACACAAAAAAAGTTCTCCATTGAGAAAAAAATATACCGCCTTCATCTAGAATGAATAAATGGCCATTTTCTAAGTCCCTTAACTAGATATATAGATTTCCGAGCTATGCGCATAAGGCACGCCAATAAACTGAATAGACGAAATGATCGAGAATTTCTAGTCTACACAATTCTAGATGGTGAAACAATATTCTGAATCTTTTGTATGTCGAGAAATTCTCACTTAATTATCTAGAATTGGATCATAAACTAAGATTATAGCTGCTGAAACCCGCCTCTTGTGTTCACATTTATTTTGAGATGTTTTCAAATAGGTTTGACCTCGATAATATAGACAAACTCTCTAGAATTCTGATAAGGGTTTCTAGAACTGTTTTCAAAAGGGACTAGAATTTATAAGGATGACATGGAATTATTTTTTCTAGAGCCACAATTTACATTCTAGATGTCAGTTACAGAATTTTTTCTCAGTGAATCTAGACGGTCGGTCCCGCCGGATTTAATGGATATTGACGAGACTTGATAAAAGAAAGCCTTTATTTTTCGAAGCAAAATTTTGGTGGCGGTAACGTCCTGGTTTGGGCTGCTTTTTCTTCTTCAGGTAAGCTTGATATCCAGTTTATATCCAATAGAATGAATAGTTCAGAGTACATATTAGTACTCAAAAATGCTCTGTTACCATTTCTACGAAAATTTTGACAAAATAAATTAATTTTCCAACAAGATAATGCTTCTTGTTACAAGAGGGATGGAAGAAAAATATTTTTCCAATAGTAAAAGATAAAGTAACTTCTGATTAAACACCTTGTTCTCCAGATCTAAACCCAGTACAGAATTTATGGGGAATAATAGTTTGAGACTTTTATGCAAACAAACAATAAAATAGGTTAGATGAGTTTAAAAATGTTATTACTGCTTCTTGGTTGCTAATGTCTAGTCAAATGTATGTAAAAGAATGAAAAATCGCCTTTTTTGAAGTGATAAATCGTTATGGGGTCGTACTGATTATTAAATTTATTTATGTGAATATATTTATGCTGTTTATTTTTAACCGACTTGAAAAAATAGGAGGTTCTCTATTCAAACCGTATTCAAACTTCGTAAGAGGTGCTCCGATTTTAATAATTTTCCTTTTGTTGTAAAGATCTAGGCCTAAAATTTGTCCCATTATGATTTCATTAAGATCTAAACAAATTACATGGTACTCACAAAAGTCCATTTTCACTCTTTGAACGGTTGCGGCTACACTTGCAAAAGTAGTATAATAAAGTAGCCATGCGCAACGACATGCGACCACTTACAGCGCCACCAGGTGGAAAATAGCGGAGTTAGCGTTGCTACCTCGAAAACAGTACGAGGTAGGGGAGAAAAGTAAATTACAAAGTTGTAGAGCATCATCGATTTAAAACAGAAAGGCACCTCATAAATATGGATATTATAAATAGAATGTTTAAACGTGCATCTGTTTGTTCGCAATTTACTGTACTGTAACATGCCGAAGCGATCTTAGAAATAAAACAAGCAAAAAATAATAAAAATTATACAGACACGACATTATTTCATTATTTAAAACATGAAAATCTGACATTGACAGATTTTAATTTAGTGCCAGAGGCCTACTGCTAAACTTGTTAATATCGACAAATTCTTCTTTAGTTAATTCGTGACGATCTAAATTCCATGATAAAGTTTTCATTAAATCAAACCAATGTGTTTCAGCTGCAGATATTGTAACAAATAACGTTGGAAGTCCAAACTGTCTTATAGCCGCAAAACAACATTTTTTCTCTTTTTCCCAATGAGGGGGAGGTGTGCCTTGGGGGGGGGACTCATGTCAAAGGTGTGCCTTGGGGGGGACTCATGTCAAAGTTGTACTTTGGGGGGATTCATGTCAAAGTTGGGCCTTGGGGGGACTCATGTCAAAGTTGGGCCTGGGGGGGGACTCATGTCAAAGTTGGGCCTTGGGGGGACTCATGTCAAAGTTGGGCCTGGGGGGAACTCATGTCAAAGTTGGGCGTGGGGGGGAATCATGTCAAAGTTGTGCCTTGGGGGGGGACTTCATTCAATAAATCCCCATTCAATATACCGACTGAAATAGGCCCTTAGCACTATTAAGAGTGTATTATAAAAATTCGACAACGCTGTACCGACTGAAATAGGGGTACCTTGGGGGGGACTCATGTCAAAGTTGTGCCTGGGGGGGACTCATGTCAAAGTTGTGCCTTGGGGGGACTTCATTCAAAAAATCCCCATTCAATAAACCGACTGAAATAGGCCCTTAGCACTATTAAGAGTGTATTATAAAAATTCGACAACGCTGTACCGACTGAAATAGGGGTACCTTGGGGGGACTCATGTCAAAGTTGGGCCTGGGGGGGGACTCATGTCAAAGTTGTGCCTTGGGGGACTTCATTCAAAAAATCCCCATTCAATTTACCGACTGAAATAGGCCCTTAGCACTATTAAGAGTGTATTATAAAAATTCGACAACGCTGTACCGACTGAAATAGGGGTACCTTGGGGGGGACTCATGTCAAAGTTGGGCCTGGGGGGGACTCATATCAAATTTGTTAATTTGGGGGTACTTCATTCAATAAATCCCCATTCAATAAACCGACTGAAATAGGCCCTTAGCACTAATTAAGAGTGACGTATAAAAATTCGACAACGCTGGGCCTTGGGGGGACTCATGTCAAAGTTGTACCTTGGGGGGGGGGACTCATGTCAAAGTTGGGCCTTGGGAGGACTCATGTCAAAGTTGGGCCTGGGGGGGGACTCATGTCAAAGTTGGGCCTGGGGGGGACTCATGTCAAAGTTGTGCCTTGGGGGGGACTTCATTCAATAAATCACCATTCAATAAACCGACTGAAATAGGCCCTTAGCACTAATTAAGAGTGTATTATAAAAATTCGACAACTGTACCGACTGAAATAGGCCTCTAGCACTAAAAAGACCTTATTTCGATGTTTAAATTTCTATCCACAAGGTGCAATGGAAATTTCGATCCTTTATTGAACTATACGCTGCGCACATTCCATCACAGCTGGTGACACGTACGCTCTGTAAAATTCGATGAGAATCCAGACCTGCATGTTATTTTTAAATCATTTCTATGTTTGGTTTAATTTATTAAAGGTATACACTGTAATTGTTTCTCTAGAGCCTCATATGATAGCCTTATATGAATGATAGAGAGTCATCGATTCTTTTCAAGCTGCTTTTCTTTTGAACGTTTATATTTCATATATTTACTGATATTGGATACTTTTGTACTACGTACCTACCAGGATTTTTGATTACAAATGCGCGCATCAATTCTTTACATTTCTTTTTAATTTAATGTACATGGATTCAATTGATAGTTTTTTCTCCTATCGCATAAAGGCAAGAAAAGTGACACAACTCAAAAATGCAGTATTTGAGAAAAATCAACTTAAAGATAAGACATTGACGAGAATAAAACTGACGCAACTGCCTCTCTAGTTGATTTTGAGATAGAGATGTAGCGTTTTTTGTGCACATTGAGGCAATTCATATATTTTTCATTGACATAAACTCGAAATTGTCACTTTTGAGTTGTGTCACTTTTCTTTAGGGTTGCGATATGTGAAATCGCCGACGAACGTCTTCTCATATTTTGCTGTATAAAAACATTTAACTGAAAAGAGAAAAAATAAAAACTTTTAATAAAATAAATAAATAAATAAATAAATAAATAAAACCGACTCGAAAAAGCAACTATTATTCAAACAACTAAAAATAAAATGAAAATTGGCATACAATAAAATTGTAAATTGCGCCTAAAAGTATGAAATAAGTTCCTTCGCCAAATAACACAAACAGTACAGTCATTTGCAAAAGTTTAAGACCATCCATAAAAAAATCAGATTTAATGGAATTCCGCAAAAATAACATACATAGTTTACAAAAAAAAAAAAAAAAAAAAGAACAAAATGGACTGTACATGGTTATTTACTGTAATTAAAATCAGTATTTTGTAGGACCTCCTTTGGTTTTAATAACTTGTGCAATCCTCTTAGGCATGCTATAAATAAGAGACTTGCACTAAGCTTTAGAAATGTCTGTGCACCAGACGTGCTTTATTGCTTCAACAAGTGCCGTAGCAGTGGATGGTTGCTTTTCGGCGACTTTATTTTTCACAATACACTACAGATTCTCTATTAGATTCAAATCTGGGCTGTTACCTGGCCAGTCAAGTACTTTGATTTTCTGTGCCCTCAGATATTTCTTGACAATCTTCGCCCTGTGACAAGGAGCCCCATCATGCATGAAAATTGAAGAAATTGAAATGTGAGATTTCAACTTCTCACGTAACAAATTAAGGTACCGCTTTCCGTTCATAGTGGTTTTAGGTGGCACAAAATACAAACTAGCAATACCGGACACAGACATTGCAACCCATATCATTTGGCTTGGAGGATGTTTTATAGTTTGAATCGTATATCTCTCATATCTTTTTCCCCTTGGGCGGCAAACATTTGTAGCACGTGCAGAAAATTGCTCCATACTTGTCTCATCCAAAAATAAGACCTCAATTCACAGCTTTACTGTTCAATTCTGATATTGTCTGGCGAAAGTCAGTCGTTTCTTTTCCATACTTGGAGTAAGTCATGGTTTCCTTGCAGGTTTATGAGATGATAAACCAAAATCTTTGGCCAGACATCTTGAAATAGTACTCAAACTGATGGTGGTGCCTTTTGCAGCCAGAGAATGTCTAATTGTATTGCAGGAGATTCTTGGATCTCGTATGACCACCCTTCTTATTATATGATCATCATGTGCACTCGTTTTTCTAGGGCGACCGCTTCTCTTAAGGTCCACAAACTTTGCCGAAATTTTAAATTTACCAATAGCTTGATGCACAGCTGTCTTGCTCACATTTGCCCTCGAACTTATTTGACGTTCAGAAAATCCAATTTTATGCCTGGTCAATATTTCTGATCTTTCTGTAACAGTAAGTGAAGGTTTTTTTACCCATTACAATAATTACACCACAGCACTGTCTACGCAAAATCCCATAAGCAACTGGCGATAAACGTGCCGGGCACCTTTATTGATAGCAGTAGAATGTGACTGATGCAATCAGCACATTAGATCACGCAATAATCTGTGCAAATGATGCAATGTGTTAAAATACTGAAAATCGGCTAATGGTCTTAAACTTTTGCAAATGACTGTAGAATTAATTATAACTTTTGAAGTCGACGCAAAATTAAATAAAAATTTATATTTTTATTCAATACAAAAATCAGATTCTAACTGTTCGAAATATACATCTCACTTTGGCAAATGAAAAACATAGCCAAAAACTACTTTGATTCAAATAAACAATTAAGATTTCCTAAGCTGGGAAAGTTTGAAAAAAAAAAAAAGAACTGTAGTAACCTTATAGGAACATAAATACCGAATTGCAAAGGATCACTGTTCTTTGTAGATTTTATCTATGAACCAACTGTATACAGGTCTGTGAAGTTGGCACCCCGACCTTTAGTAAATGAAAAACTGAATACACCATAGGATTGAGCGTCGTTTGAGCGCGTTTGAGCGCTGAAAATTTTCGTTTGAGCCACAAATGCAAAAAAGGTGTACTTAAAACAAATTTTTGTGCCAACAGAAATGTGAAGTTGGCACCCCGACCTTTAGAAAATGAAAAACTGAATACACCATAGGATTGAGCGTCGTTTGAGCGCGTTTGAGCGATAAAAATTTTCGTTTGAGCCACAATTGCAGTGGAGAGATAATAAAAAGAATATTGCCGGTGCCAACATAAGTGTGAAGTTGGCACCCCGACCTTTAGTAAATGAAAAACTGAATACACCATAGGATTGAGCGTCGTTTGAGCGCGTTTGAGCGCTGAAAATGTTCGTTTGAGCCACAAATGCAAAAAAGGTGCACTTAAAACAAATTTTTGTGCCAACAGAAATGTGAAGTTGGCACCCCGACCTTTAGTAAATGAAAAACTGAATACACCATAGGATTGAGTGTCGTTTGAGCGCGTTTGAGCGATGAAAATTTTCGTTTGAGCCACAATTGTAGTGGAGTTATAATAAAAAGAATATTGCCGTTGCCAACGAAAGTGTGAAGTTGGCTCCCCGACCTTTAGTAAATGAAAAACTGAATACACCATAGAATTGAGCGTCGTTTGAGCGCGTTTGAGCGATAAAAATTTTCGTTTGAGCCACAATTGCAGTGGAGATATAATAAAAAGAATATTGCCGGTGCCAACGAAAGTGTGAAGTTGGCACCCCGACCTTTAGTAAATGAAAAACTGAATACACCATAGGATTGAGCGTCGTTTGAGCGCGTTTGAGCGCTGAAAATGTTCGTTTGAGCCACAAATGCAAAAAAGGTGCACTTAAAACAAATTTTTGTGCCAACGGAAATGTGAAGTTGGCACCCCGACCTTTAGTAAATGAAAAACTGAATACACCATAGGATTGAGCGTCGTTTGAGCGCGTTTGAGCGATGAAAATTTTCGTTTGAGCCACAATTGTAGTGGAGTTATAATAAAAAGAATATTGCCGTTGCGAACGAAAGTGTGAAGTTGGCACCCCGACCTTTAGTAAATGAAAAACTGAATACACCATAGGATTGAGCGTCGTTTGAGCGCGTTTGAGCGCTGAAAATGTTCGTTTGAGCCACAAATGCAAAAAAGGTGCACTTAAAACAAATTTTTGTGCCAACGGAAATGTGAAGTTGGCACCCCGACCTTTAGTAAATGAAAAACTGAATACACCATAGGATTGAGCGTCGTTTGAGCGCGTTTGAGCGATGAAAATTTTCGTTTGAGCCACAATTGTAGTGGAGTTATAATAAAAAGAATATTGCCGTTGCGAACGAAAGTGTGAAGTTGGCACCCCGACCTTTAGTAAATGAAAAACTGAATACACCATAGGATTGAGCGTCGTTTGAGCGCGTTTGAGCGCTGAAAATTTTCGTTTGAGCCACAAATGCAAAAAAGGTGTACTTAAAACAAATTTTTGTGCCAACAGAAATGTGAAGTTGGCACCCCGACCTTTAGTAAATGAAAAACTGAATACACCATAGGATTGAGCGTCGTTTGAGCGCGTTTGAGCGATAAAAATTTTCGTTTGAGCCACAATTGCAGTAGAGATATAATAAAAAGAATATTGCCGGTGCCAACGAAAGTGTGAAGTTGGCACCCCGACCTTTAGTAAATTAAAAACTGAATACACCATAGGATTGAGCGTCGTTTGAGCGTGTTTGAGCGATGAAAATTTTCGTTTGAGCCACAATTGCAGTCGAGATATAATAAAAAGAAAATTGCTGATGCCAACGTAAGTGTGAAGTTGGCACCCCAGCCTTTAGTAAATGAAAAACTGAATACACCATAGGATTGAGCGTGGTTTGAGCGATGGAAAATTTTGTTAGAGCGTCAATATTTTTATAATTATAAAGGAGTATTTTATTCGGGAGGCTAAATTCGCAGTTTGTGTACCACTATTTAATATTAATATTTTTAAAATTTCACGATAACTTAGGATTGAGCGTCAGCAATACTCATTAGAGCTAAGAAATATTTCGTCACTGTTTCAATATTTTTATGGTTACGAAGGAGTATTTTATTCTTGAGTCTAAATTCGCAGTTTATGTACCACCCCTTGAAATTAATATTTTTAAATTTTCACGATAACATATGTTTCAGCGTCCGCTATGGTCGTTTGAGCGATACAATTTTTTGTTAGAACAGCAATATTTTTATAGTTATGAAAGAGTATTTTATTCGGGGGGGGGGGGGGGGGGGGCTAAGTTCGCAGTTTGTATACCAACCCATTAAATTCATATTTTTAAAATTTACGATAACATATGTTTAATTTGAGCGATGCAAATTTTTGTTAGAGCGCCAATATTTTTATAGTTATAAAGGAGTATTTTATTCGGGGGGGCTAAATTCCCAGTTTCTGTACCACAATTGAAATACAACATTTTTAAAATTTGACGATAATACAGGTTTAAGCGTCAGCAATACTCGTTAGAGCCAAAAAACATTTTGTTAGAGTTTCAATATTGTCATGGTTACAAAGGAGTATTTTATTCGGGAGCCTAAATTCGCAGTTTTTATACTACCCCTTGAAATTAATATTTTTAAAATTTGACGATAGCATATGTTTGAGCGTCTGCTATGGTCGTTTGAGTGATACAATTTTTTGTTATAGCGTCAATATATTTATAGTTTTAAAGGAGTAACTTATTCATGGGGCTAAGTTCGCAGTTTGCATACCACAATTTAAATATAACATTTTATACATTTGACGATAACAGAGGTTTGAGCGTCAGCAATACTCGTTAGAGCTAAAAAACATTTTATTAGAGTTTCAATATTTTCATGGTTACAAAGGAGTATTTTATTCGGGGGGCTAAATTCGCAGTTTTTATACCGCCCCTTGAAATTAATATTTTTTAAATTTGACGATAGTATACGGTTGAGCGTCCGCTAGGGTCGTTTAAAAGCGATACAAATTTTTGTTAGATCGTCAATATTTTTATAGTTATAGAGGAGTATTTTATTCGGGGTGTAAATTGACAATTTGTATTTTACAATTATTCGGGGTCTAAGTTCACAATTTGTATACCTATCCTTAGAACTTATTTATTTAAATTTTGATGATAATATAAATTTGAGTGTCCACTACAGTCGTTTGAGCGATGAAAATTTTTCTTAGCGAGTCAATATTTTTATAGTTATGAAGGTGGGTTTTATTCAGGGTGTTAAATTCTCAGTTTTTATACCACCCCTTAAAATTAATATTTCTAAAATTTGACGATAACATATGCTTGACGAAATTATCTTCCATGATAATGCAAACGATTTCCATGTTAGAGAAGTAGTACAACACCGAATATCCAAAAAAAGTTGAATTTATTCTCAGTATTACTTAAAAAAAAAAATGAAAAATGAAAAAAATCGTTAACTTTGTTTTAAATTAAAGCAGATCAATGGTTAAACCATTCGTTTTAAAGGTATTGGCGAGCTCTTTTGAACAGCATTAAAAACTTCAAAATGTTAAATGTTTTATGAATGAGCAACAATCTTCAAACAATGGTTGCATAGAAATGTATATTAAATAAAAATATTTTTTATAGTTGTTTGAAATACATTGGAAATTCTCAAATAATTCTTCTTTTTCATCTTGGACTGCAATATTACTTTCATAACAATGTACAATAAGAAGAAAGTAGTGTAAATGCCAAACCAATTTTTTTCCCTTCAATTTCATATTAATTTTCCAAATTTTAATATTTAAAATAATAATAATAATAATAATAAACAGCACTTATATGACCATAATATTTTAAAATACGTTTTTAAATTTAAAAAAAATGTACGTATTTTAAATAATACACTGTAAAGACAAAAAGAAATGCTGTCAATTAACAGACACGGAATTATTTTATTCCAATACAAAAAACTAGTATGTTGTGGCCACCACAAGACTTTCTTCTATATTTTCCTATACAAATTCACCCAGTAACAATATTAAAAAAAAAGAAGAAAAAAATACGATTTCTTTTCGTTAAAAGTAAAAAAAAAAATCGATCACTTTGTTTTAAATTATCACATATTTATAGTTCAACCATTCGTTTTAAAGGTATTGACGAGACCTTTCGAAAGATACCCATCTTGAAAATTTACCAGGGGGGAAGCGATGCCCCCACATGCACAATTTTTTTTTCCTAATTAACTACTACTGTTATCAATAATTCATATTAATTTTACAATCACAGGTCAAGAAAAACTCTCATTATGTGCATTTATACGAAATTTTGTCCTATACTGCCATGTTAAAAATTTAGAAAAACTGCGATCACAGCGCCACCAGTTGAGCGATGGATTCCCAAATCTAATCAGCACTAGTTTATGTCAGGGGCCAGCTAAATACCAAGCTTGGTTAAATTTCGTTTAAAAAAAAAAAAAAAAAAAAAAAAAGATTTTTTTTTTTTCTAAGATTTTTTTTTTGTTAAAAGTAAAAAAAATCGATAACTTTGTTTTAAATTATCACAGATTTATAATTCAACCATTCGTTTTAAAGGTATTGACGAGACCTTTCGAAAGATACCCATCTTGAAAATTTACTCTCCTCGAGGGGGGCGAGGCTCCTACACATACAAAAAAAATTACCCAGTTGACTATCTCTATTATAAATAATTCTTGTAAATTTCATAATGATTACAAAAAAAATAATTCTCTTTATGCACATTTATACAAAATTTTGTCCTATATCACCATGTTAAAATTTTAGAAAAAGCGGGATGGCAACGCAACCTGTAATACAATTTTTACCAAAAGTTGATAGGCACTAATTTATGTCAAGGTGCAACTACATACCAATTTGTATGAAATTCTGTGCAGTAGTTCCTGAGATACAGTTACCACAAAATTTTGTCCTTCACACACACACACACGCACACACACACAGACAGACAAACAGACAGACATTTTCTAAAAATGGTCAAATCGTGTTCTACAGCTCTCAAAACGTGTAAATCCATCAAAAACCGGAGGTCGAAAATTTTTACGAATCCAATACTTTCTTCTATTAAATATAGAAGAAAGTAATAACGTATAAAAACTTTTTAAACAGCAAACAAACAGATTTCATAAATACTTTTCAATTGTATTGGAAAGTGTTAAAAATTAAAATTAAAATTTATATATATATATATATGTGTGTGTGTGTGAGGTATGTACGTATATAGTGTTACTGAATTCAAATTTTACGCTTTTTGTAGAATTAATTTACAGTATTGTTAAATTTCACTTGCTATTTATATTACCTCTTCATTTTTCCTTCATGCCCCATCCTCACATATTTCTTAGAAAATCAAGTAACCAAAACAATATTTGGGACAAATGCTAAAACTTAATATATGCGTGCACTGCACTCATTTAATTTCAATACGCTTCGTTTGTGGTACTAATTAGGTTTTAAACAGCTCAAGTCAATTCGACTAGTTTATTATTATTATCATTATTATTTTCTTCAATGACAGTCCAATCCCAATGCGCTTTTATAGCATAGTTTGTGACTTTTGTCTGGCATTCAGATTTTTAGTTACTTTTTGGAATTTTTAATATTCATAAATTGATCATCAATTACATTATTTAAAATAATAATTCTAAAATTAATCCAAAATTCTCTTAATTTTGATAAACTATAAAATGTCTTTGGATCAAACAAAAATATTAATCCAATTTATATTAGGAGGGGGCGAGGGGGGGGGGGAGAAAGAGAAAATTATTATTTACTGTGCTCAATTACAGATACATCTAATATACAACATTATAACAATACACTTAATTTTCTTTCATCACTATAGCGTATTTTACAAAAACAAAAATCGCAAGGGATATCCACTAGAGAAAAAATTCCCTTTTCGGTAACTCCCAGAGGAAAAGAAGGGATCTATCGCACAAGTGTTTAGTGATTTTCTTGCTTTGAACATAGTGGAAACTGACTATAAACTTTCAAGATCAAAATACCATTCTATATGATTTTCTAACTTCAAACAGCAAGTATTGTGAAGGCTCTTATCGCACTAATGATCTTTGGCCCTCGCGGTACATCACCACATAGTATCCGCACCGGAGGTGGGTACACCACATCGGCAATTTTTTTCTCAAAGGAAAGATGATCCTTTTTCACGAGTTATGGCAAGTAGTGCTGAAAGGCCAGTTTCGACTTGGGCTCAAGATCAACGCTCAAAACGTCATTAATCACGCTTCCGACACAAAGAGCCAAATGTCTTGTCATCAGTTGTAGCCCTTTCTTATCAGATCGCGTAGTTAACTCAAAGGAAAGCATGCAAAATTGACAAAGATGTCTACAATTATCTCTGCCCACAATTATCTCTGCAGGGGGTTAGATTCCATCCCCGTTCGTGGGCTTTGAGCTACAGTGAGCTAGCCTAACCACATCAAAGGATTCTGAATAGAAAGCGCCCAGTGAGCGCAAATGGAAACCGGACTATGGCCAGCTGAGAATGTGGCCAGCAAATTTCCTTAACCGTACACTGCAGGGGTTCAAAAATTAGTGTATCATGGAGCTGCGGCAATACTCTGAAAATTCGGAAATATTAAAGCCTGGATTTGAGTGCTATATGAGGTGATATTCGATATTTGAGGGCGTATAACGTCATTTATTGTACTGAGACCTGCCTGCCGATTTGACATGTTTGTTCAAACTGTTAATATACTATACCAGTATGCAATACAATTTTTCTTGAGTGGCTTTTAAGAGATAAGTAAAATTATCTTCAGTACAATTAAAATAAAAGAAAAATGTCTATATTATATATTTAAAACACAAAAAGTAACGAGGAAATGAAAATTCCACCTACTTAATTAGATTATTAAAAACGCTTTCCAACTGGATTTACTCGTTAAAAACGGTTTTAAGGGGATGTATAAAAACTGTGAATTTAACCCCCCGAAAAAATATATATGAAACTATAGACTTACTGGTTAAATATTTATCATTAACTTTTAGAAATATTAATTCAAAAAGATGGTATAGAAACGAAGAAGTTAGCCCCCCAAATAAAATATTTCTTTATATTTATGTTCCTTATTATTTCTTAATATAAAATATTTCTTTATAAAAATAGGGAAACTCTAACAAAAACTTTATAGTCTCAGTGACCTTGACGAGCGCTCAAAATTATGTTATCATCAAACTTTAAAAATATTAATTTTAAGGGATGATTTACGAAGGTATCTTCCCAGAGATCCCCCCCCCTCTCCTGATCGATCAAGGGGATTGACTGCTTTTGTTAAAAGCTTTCAGGAAAAAGAACGATAAAGCCCATTCTGCACACTCCTCATATTTATTTGAGCATGTTTCCTCTCTCATTCAAGAATCAAGATAAACTGATACCTGAAATAAACAGTATTTAGGCAATTATTTGTACTATAGTGTGAAACTGAAAGAAGAGAAATATTTCTACAATCTCCAAAAATAAATATCGAATATATCTACAGTTTAAATCGCTTCATTTTAAATAAATATAATATTTTATATTCATGAAGTATTTATTCAATAACTCAATATCTATTCAATATTCAAGACTTTAGCAATTATCTTTAGATTTTAATGGATTTATTTTTGCTTATTTATTGAAAGAGAGAAAACAGCAAAATTTCTAACAGTTTTAAAAAATAAGTTTCCTTTTCTCCAAAATTAATTTTATAAGTTTATACAAATTAAATAAATAAACTAATTGATTAAATAATTATTTTAAAAATTAAAAAATATTAAATTATAATGTGGGGAAAAAAATGTTTATTCACATATTTTCTGTAAATATGAACCAATATTACAAATTATTAAATAAATTTATTAATAATACATTAATTAATGCAACTAAAATATGTTATTTAATAAAATGATAAGCTATGATTAATTCATTACAGAACTTTGAAAAATAAAAGGATCTAAGGAAAAAATTACAGTAAAATAATCTGGTGTGCCACTCACATGACTTTCACTTACCCTGAAATTTAATTCTATAAGTACGGATTGGAGATTAAGAATTAAGATAATGAGTACTGTTGTGTAAGCCTATATGTTAAAGCAATTTAAATTTGGCTTCGGAACAGCTTTATTTAACAAATAATTGTATGTGAGGGGAGCTACCGCCCCCCTCAATCCCCGTTTCATTATCGTACCTACATTTATAGATAATTCAAATTCATTTAAAATTATTTAGACAACGTTCACACGCATCATTCCTTGAAACTTATCAATCCTGAACAAACTTTTCTAGTAACAAACATATTCATATCAAAAACCATCATTTGGATCGCATGAAATTATTTGTCTTAAATTTACTCTAACATACACAGGCAAATAACAAACTATAAAACTTGTCTTCGGTATTTGGGAAGCCTCAAAACGTGTAAATATACAAAAAAGCCATCAATGAATATTTAGCTTAAAAAAATACATTATTTACCATATGGCTATGAGGAATTAATTTCAATTCCAGAGCAGCTTGCCTGGACAGAGTAAAATATTATATGATATAGTTTATTATAGTAAAGCACTCCCACAAACAAATAAAAAAGAATGTTATGGATTAAATATTGGCAGCCCTGTATATCTTCGGAAAATTATGTACACACCACATGGTGCACATACATATAATCCCATTTCAGTAACACATGCCACAACCTAAAGTACACTTCCATCAAATTTCAAGTATTTTCGCATTATAATCTAGTCCTTTTGTGTAGCCCTGTAAACGAACAGTGAATGATTTCTATACTTTTTGCTACATGCATATGTTTTTACGCATATAAAAAATATATATTCGTTTCATTGGGTTTAGTGCAATCTATAGATGTTAAACCCTACTTACCTGTAATTTCCCCCATAGACGTAATATATTTGAATTCTTTTGAATGTCCCTGTACACGAACTATTTGTTTGATCTTAACGAAAAGTTTGGTGTAGCATCCTTATATGATAAACATTTAGAATACCAAGTTTGAACTTTCTGCTTTAATATGTTATTGAGATATGCTGATAATAGACAAACACACACAGAGAGACAGACACACACACCAACCGCTAAAAACATGATTTTCGGATTCAGAGGATGTCAAAACGTGTAAATATTACAAAAACTCCCTTTTGAAAATTTGACACCAAAACAATACTTTACCTTATGGGTAAGAGAAAGAATTAAACAATACTTTCTCTCCTTTATGGGTATGAGAAAATAAAAATAAAACAAAAAGTAAAATAAAAACAGATGCACAATCTTTATATATAAAAAGATTAGTATCAGAATAACTAAGATTTGAAGAGAAAAATATACTAAACAAATTCTTAAATATTAGTATCGCCCAGCGGTCGAATCTCTATCATTTTTTTAAAGTAAGCATTTAAATAAGAAATATAAAAATTCAAAATTTAAGTGCAAAAAATGTACTTAAAAATTACTCTATCCTTCAAAATAAACATAAATAAAATGAATAAGTAAACAAATAAAAACGAAATGAATAAATAAAAATAAGTAATCATTGTCAGCATCTTTATTTATATAACGGTGCACATCCCGATAAATTTAATATTTGATAATATCTTTAACTGACACTTGTGTTGATTAACGTTTCAGATATATCGCCCTACAGGTGGCGCTGACATACTGCGATATTTTTCAATTAAAAGAAGGTTATATTTCAGCTTCTATTATGTAAAAATGCACCCAAACTTCGCATGGGAAATGTATATTATGTAAAAGTCTGCTAATTCAATTTAGTTGCATATCAGCTGACAGGCGTCGATGGTATTCTGAAATTTAATTCCATTTACCGAAATGTTATATCCCAGATTTTATGTTATAAAAATACACCAAACATAGCATGTCATATACAAATATTTAAAAAATTATGCTGATTGAAAAATTGAAATTGCATATATATCGGCCAAATGGGACGGTACTATTGCTTTTGTTACTATGAACAATTTAAATACATATGAGATTTCATGAGATTTTAACCAAGAGATGCTCAGATGTCGCCATTTGGGAAATCGTAGGAAGTAATAGCAGTAACATCTGTCGGGCGATATACCCCCAAGTTTTATCAGCATAACCTTTCATAATATATATCTTAAATAGCGAGTTTGTTACACATATGACATATATAACATAAAAGACGAGATATAGTCTTTCCTTAAGTGGTAAATAGAGTTAAATTGCAGCATAGTAGTGTCCTCATTCGTCCGATGTGTACCCAGATTAAATCAGAATAATTTTACATGTTATCTATCATACATAAAGTTTGTTGGCTTTATATACAATGTTAACTGAGATAATGTCTCCTCGTACAGTACCAATTTAAATGAAGATCTAACTAATTATCAATTATGCTTAATTTATGTCTTTCGGTCCATGAGTTTCAAAATTTTGCTAACACATCATACGTACACAGAGACAGATATTCATTTTTTTTTTTTTTTTTTTTTTTAAAGAGCGAATTTAAGACACGTCAAAACATGTAGATACATCGAAAACTGAAATTCGAGAAATATCAAGAATACAATACTTTTTTCTACAGCATTTTAAAACAGTGCCATCAACCGGTTAACATGAATACAAACTTAATCCATATAATTTCTCACAATCACATTTTACAAATGCATTTCGATACAGTTTTCACCTGTAAGTGCTGATATAAGGCCATCTGAGAAACCGCATAAAGTATTAGTAGCGCTGGCTTCCTACCTACATACCAAAATTTAATAAGAATATTTTTTGATAACATATATCTCACACATTAAGTTTCGTAAATTTATATAAAACAGAAGCCAAGATATAGTTTTCCCATAAACAGAAAAGGTAGCAGAACAGCAACGTTATCTGTCGCCCGATATGAATCAGCATACTTCTACCAAATTTCCACCTCTTGAACTAAGTTTTGTACATTTATAAACTACCACAAGATTATTTATTTAAACAATTTAATCTCGTTCTCAATAATGGGAATAAATTGCAACATTTTTTTCTCATTGTGGTGGTGCAAATATCACGCTGGCACTACCAAATTAAAATAGCTATAGTTTAAATATTTTTTTCGTACAAGCGAAAATTCAAGTGGTACAATTGGGTACAAACGATTGATATAGATTTTTTTTTTTTTCTCATATTGGTGGTGTGGTGCCAACTTCACGATGGCACTACCAAATGAAGGTGGCTGTAGTTTAAATATATATATATATATATGTGTGTGTGTATATATATTGTAGAAACGGAAATTCAAGTCGTACAATTGGGTACAAACGATTTAGATAGATTTTCAAATTTTTTTCTCGTTGTAGTGATGTTGGCACCACCTATAGTTTATTTATTTATTTTTTATTTATTTATTTATTTGGTTTTTTTTTTTACAAACAAAAGTTCTTGTGGTACAATTGGGTACGAACCAGGTACAAATGATTAAAATAGATTTTAATTTTTTTTTTCCCTCGTTGTTAGACGAGCGTGAAGTTGGCACCACAATATTAAAACGACTTTAATAATGTCTGAATTGAAATTGCTATAATTTAAATATTTTTTTTGTACAAACGAAAATTCAAGTGGTACAATTGGGTACAAACGAGGTACAATCGATTGAGATAGATTTTGAGTTTCTTTATCGTTGTGGTGGTGGCAGCGTGAAGTTGGCACCACCAAATTAAAATGGCTATAGCTTAAATATGTTTTTTTTTTGGTACAAATGAAAATTCAAGTGGTACAATTGGATACACACGAGGTACAAACGATGGAGACAGATTTTGATTTTTTTCCTCATGGTGGTGGTGCCAGCGAGAAGTTGGCACCACCAAATTAAAATAGCTATAGTTTAAAAACTTTTTCGGTACAAACAAAATTCTTGTGGTACAATTGGGTACCAACGAAGTGCAAACGATTAAGATAAATTTTGAGTTTTGTACCTTTGGTGGTGGTTCCAACTTCACGTACATAACTCCAAAAACACCTTTTCAGCAGCAAAAATGTCATTTATGCACGAGAAGCAAACTTTTATTTACACTGTAATTTTTTATTTTTGGAATAAAATAGAAAATAAAATATAGCAATTCCTTCGTTATCTCTCTTTTTCGAAAATTTTACTTTTACAACAATTAAACATGCCCCATCAATTGTCTTAGTAACAATTTCAAGGAATGTATTCTTCAAAGCGCGGTAATAAGTTACAAATTTGATTTGATTTCCAAGGGATTTTTTTGTAATTTTTATTTAATTAATTTAATGTAATTTTTATTTTGTATTTTTCAAAAATTAATTGATATTGTTTATTAATTCTATTATTTGGTTCCTTTTGAAAATTCTTTGCAAATTCAAATAAATACCTTTTTCTTGAGTGCAAGAACTTTCGCCGGATATGAAAATCAGCTGCTTAATAAAAATCACTTTTGCTCAGAACGAATGTGATTTTAAAAAGCGGCGGGTACTTTTTATTTTATTTTATTTTATTTTATTTTTTACAGGGATACAAAAGAAATATTCTTTAATATTATGGGCAATGGGCCCAAATTTTTTAAAAGTGAGATAAAGCCTAAACACTTTATTTCATTGAACTGAAAGTTTATACACATTTTATAGGTCACCATTGCATGAATTATATAGATTTTGGTGAACCTAGAGTCTTTACAGATTTTTACAGGGACACAACGAAAAATTCTTTATCATTATGATTATATGGGCTTAAACATTTGAATGGCAATAGCGTAAAATTAAATAATGGAGAAAAATACTCAAACGCCCTATTATAATTATCACTTTGGCTTATTTAACGACTTGCGTTACTTTAATTTAATAATGCTATCGTTAATTGCTTAAGGTTCAGAAAGTCGAGTGGAGTCACTCCAGATTTTATTTATTTTTATTTCATCTTATTTTATTGTTGTTGTTATTATTCTTCTGGTTGAATTTGCCACGGGTACAGCCGAGCATGTACTGCGGCGAAACATAGCATTACGTTTCACCCCCGACAAAGGAAGGGGTGCGGTAAATTGAAAAGAGTTGTAAAAACACAGCTGTAGGTAACTTTCTAATTGGTATCCTCTTCTAAAATGCGGCGATGTTCTGCTATCTCTGAAGAAACGTAGAACTTGACACTTATATATGGAGCGGGCAGCGGCATTAGTCAGTCGTTTGTTTGTCCCTTGTGCCGACATCAACTACTGTAAATAGCATAGATCTTAATTTTGTGTATGCAGTTCAGTATTTCTGACATTTTGCTACCGATACATTTCATTGTGGAATTTCCTTATTTTTGTAAACATGAGTACAACTGGTCGAATGTCTGTTTTAAACATAAGCAGTAAAATTAAGTTAGGATGGATACATTTTCCCTTAAAACTTAAAAAAAAAAAAAAAAAAAAGTACAAAATCTCCGAACGAGTTACATATTTGATTTGGCTCTCAAGATATTTTAAAACTTTAGATTGGATAAAAATCTAAAGGGGTTTGGAAAGAAAGAACTAAACTACAAAAATTAATTTTAAAGAGCATGATTTACCAATTGTTCATAATTAATTGAGTTTTACTAGTTACCAAAAAAATTATAATGAAAATTGCAAATAATGAAGAGTGAATTCGCAAAATAAGGTAAATAATCTGGAGTGTCACTCACACGACTTTCTCTTACCCTGAAAAAATACAGATTGGAAATTAGGAGGTAAGATAACGATGTTATGTAAACCTATGTTAAACAATTCAAATTAGGCTTCGGAAAAGTTTTATATGATAATTAATTCTGTGTGAAGAGGGCTGCCGCCCCCCTCAACCCCCCGTTTCATTAATGCACCAAGATTTATATAAAATTTAATTCGGTTATTAAAAAATAATTCTGTTTTTAAAAAATAATTAATTAAAATTATTATTTTAAAAAATTATCTTTTATGATAATGCAGACGATTTCCGTATTAGAGAAGTAGTATAACACTAAATATCCAAAAATGTCCATTTTAATCTCAGTATTTAAAAAAAAAAAAAAAAAATTCTAAGGTTTTTTTTTTTTTTTTTTTTTTTGTTGTTGAAAGTAAAAAAAAAAAAAAAAAAATCTATAAATTTGTTTTAAATTATCGCAGATCGATGGTTCAACCATTCGTTTTAAAGGTATTGGCAGGTTCTTTTGAAAGATACCCATCATGAAAATTTACTCCCCTCGAGGGGTGACTCCCCCCCCCAGGGGGGAGGCGAGGCTCCTACATATACAAAAAAAAAAAAAAAAAAAAAATTCCCAGTTGACTATCTCTATTACAAAAAATATATATTCGTTTCATTTGGTTTAGTGCAGTCTATAGATGTTAAACTCGACTTACCTGCAATTTCCCCCATAGACGTAATGTATTACAATTCTCTTGATTGTCCCTGTACATGAGCCATTTGCTTGATCCTAACGAAAAGCTTACTGTAGCATCCCTAAATGATACACATTTAGAATACCAAGTTTGGAATGCCTGCTACTATTTGTTCTTAAGATATGCTGATAACAGTCAGACACACACAGAGACATACACACATACATACACACAGACCATTTGCTAAAAACATGATTTTCGTATTCAGGGGACATCAAAACGTGTAAATATAACAAAATCTCACGCTTTCGAAAATTTGACCCAAAAACAATATTTACTTTCACTACCTTATGGGTAAGAGAAAGTAAAAATGGAGTAAAATGGAGTAATACTGACCAGAAATTATTCTAGATAAATTTAACTTACAGTAATAATAATAATAATTGAAGAATTATAAGAAAAATTGATTAAATTCTTATTATAATAAGAAAAACTTTTCTAAAGGTAAAGAGTTTTTATAAGTGTTATGGTAAATCCTATTGTAAAACCAGGAAAAACTACAGAATGAGCGCCAAATTAAAAGTTAATAAAGATTTAGTTTAAAAAAAAATTAAGTGTACTATTACGTGTTAATTTAATAAATTTAGAAATTTAACACACACACACACACACACACATATATATATATATATATGTATATATTATTTATTTATATTTTAATTACACTTTTTTCTTTTAATAGAAAGAAGAATACATTTTTTATTATTATTACTTTCTCTTACCCATAAGGTAGAGAAAGTATTGTTTTAGGGTCAAATTTTCGAACGTGGGTTTTTGTTATGTTTATACTTTTTGAGGTCACCTGAATACGAAAATCGTGTTTTCAGCAGTTGGTCTGTGTGTGTGTGTGTGTGAGGGACAGAGTGTGTGTGTGTGTGTGTGTGTGTGTCTGTCTGTTATCAGCATATCTCAAGAACAAATAGCAGCAGAGATTCCAAACTTGGTATTTTAAATGTGTATCATATAAAGATGCTACACTTAGCTTTTCGTTGAGATGAAGCAAATCGTTCGTGTACAGAAACACTCAAGAGTATTCAAATACATTACGTCTATGGGGAGAAATTGCAGTTAGTTCTGTCTGTTATAAACATATCTCAAGCACAAATAGCAGTAGATATTCCAAATTTGGTATCCTCAATGTGTATCATATAGAGATGCTATACTAAGCTTTTCTTTGATATGAAGCAAATCGTTCATGTACAGGGACACTCAAGAGTATTCAAATACATTACGTCTATAGGGGAAATTGCACTTATTACTTTTTCTTACCCATAAGGTAGAGAAATTATTGTTTTAGAGTAAAAATTTCGAACGTGATTTTTTGTTATACTTACACGTTTTGAGGTACCTTGAATACGAAAATCGTGTTTTTAGCAGTAGGCTGTGTGTGTCTGTGTCTGCCTGTTATCAGCATATCTCAAGAACAAATAGCAGCAGATATTCCAAACTTGATATTCGAAATGTGTATCATATAGATATGCAACACTAAGCTTTTCGTTGAGATGAAGTAAATCGTTCGTGTACAGGGACACCCAAGAGTATTCAAATGCATTACGTCTATGGGGAAATATCAGGTAAGTTGAGTTTAACATTTATAGACTGCACTAAACCAAATGAAATGAATATATATTTTTTATATGCATAAAAGCATGCCTCATGTAGAATATGGCAGGGAAATCATTCACCGTTCATTTACAGGGATACACAAAAGAACTAGATTACAGTGCCACATTAGCTCAAATTGATAGAAGTGCATTTCATTTTGTGCCGTATATTAATACTATAGGATTATATTTAGATGCACTATGCTGTTTGTATATATTAAAAAAAAAAATACAGGGTTGCAAATATTTAAGAAATAACATTTTTTTTTTTTTTTTTTTTTTTTTTTTGTTAGTAGAAGTGCTTTACTATAACATTTTACCATGTCTAGGAAAGCTGCTCAGGAATGGGAATGAATTCCTCATAGACATATGATAAATAATGTATGTTTGTAAGTTAAATATGCCTCGCTTGTTTTTTGTGTTTTTACACGTTTTGAGGCTTCCTGATTACCAAATTCAAGTTTTTTTTAAAGTTTCATAATTGTCTGTGTCTCTTAGAGTAACTTAAGACGAATAATTTCAGGAGATCCAAAAGATGTATTTTCAAATTAATATAAATTCGTTGCTGGAAAAGTTTGATCAAGACTGATAAGTTTCAAGGAATGTTGCGTGTGAAAGTTGTCTGAATTAAGTGAACTTTTAATTTTAATGACAGATTTAAATTCTATGAACTATTCTATGAAATTAAGATAACTTTTAATTTTAATAACGGATTTAAATTGTTTTTAAATATAGGTGCAGTAATGAAACGGGGGGGTTGAGCGAGGCGGTAGCCCCCCTCACACAGAACTATTTATCTCCGAAGGTGCCGTGCCCTTAGCGATTGATCCCTTAGCGGAAATCTATAAACCCGTGTCCTTAGAAGAAATGCTATCCCCTCCTCGGTGGTGTGCTTTTAGCATAAGTGTCTTTAGCGAAAATATATAATAACTTTTAAAATAAATTAATAAATAAAAAAATTAACTCTCAGTTTTCCTCCGCACTTTACCCACATTTAGCACTGGCTATATTTTGCTTCAGAAGTAAACTGTCGCAAAAATAAGTATACCTACTGTAGAATATCCGTTCGTTGGCATCGGCAATTTTCTTTGTATTATATCTCCACTGCAATTGTGGCTCAAACGAAAATTTTCATCGCTCAAACGCGCTCAAACGACGCTCAATCCTATGGTGTATTCAGTTTTTAATTTACTAAAGGTCGGGGTGCCAACTTCACACTTTCGTTGGCACCGGCAATATTCTTTTTATTATATCTCCACTGCAATTGTGGCTCAAACGAAAATTTTCATCGCTCAAACGCGCTCAAACGACGCTCAATCCTATGGTGTATTCAGTTTTTAATTTACTAAAGGTCGGGGTGCCAACTTCACACTTTCGTTGGCACCGGCAATATTCTTTTTATTATATCTCCACTGCAATTGTGGCTCAAACGAAAATTTTCATCGCTCAAACGCGCTCAAACGACGCTCAATCCTATGGTGTATTCAGTTTTTAATTTACTAAAGGTCGGGGTGCCAACTTCACACTTTCGTTGGCACCGGCAATATTCTTTTTATTATATCTCCACTGCAATTGTGGTTCAAACGAAAATTTTTATCGCTCAAACGACGCTCAATCCTATGGTGTATTCAGTTTTTCATTTACTAAAGGTCGGGGTGCCAACTTCACACTTTCATGGCACCGGCAATTTTCTTTTTATTATAACTTCACTACAATTGTGGCTCAAACGAAAATTTTCATCGCTCAAACGCGCTCAAACGACGCTCAATCCTATGGTGTATTCAGTTTTTAATTTACTAAAGGTCGGGGTGCCAACTTCACATTTCTGTTTGCATAAAAATTTGTTTTAAGTACACCTTTTTTGCATTTGTGGCTCAAACGAAAATTTTCATCGCTCAAACGCGCTCAAACGACGCTCAATCCTATGGTGTATTCAGTTTTTCATTTACTAAAGGTCGGGGTGCCAACTTCACATTTCTGTTTGCATAAAAATTTGTTTTAAGTACACCTTTTTTGCATTTGTGGCTCAAACGAAAATTTTCATCGCTCAAACGCGCTCAAACGACGCTCAATCCTATGGTGTATTCAGTTTTTCATTTACTAAAGGTCGGGGTGCCAACTTCACATTTCTGTTGGCACAAAAATTTGTTTTAAGTACACCTTTTTAGCATTTGTGGCTCAAACGAAAATTTTCAGCGCTCAAACGCGCTCAAACGACGCTCAATCCTATGGTGTATTCAGTTTTTAATTTACTAAAGGTCGGGGTGCCAACTTCACACTTTCGTTGGCACCAGCAATATTCTTTTTATTATATCTCCACTGCAATTGCTGCTCAAACGAAAATTTTCATCGCTCAAACGCGCTCAAACGACGCTCAATCCTATGGTGTATTCAGTTTTTAATTTACTAAAGGTCGGGGTGCCAACTTCACACTTTCGTTGGCACCGGCAATATTCTTTTTATTATATCTCCACTGCAATTGTGGCTCAAACGAAAATTTTCATCGCTCAAACGCGCTCAAACGACGCTCAATCCTATGGTGTATTCAGTTTTTAATTTACTAAAGGTCGGGGTGCCAACTTCACACTTTCGTTGGCACCGGCAATATTCTTTTTATTATATCTCCACTGCAATTGTGGCTCAAACGAAAATTTTTATCGCTCAAACGACGCTCAATCCTATGGTGTATTCAGTTTTTCATTTACTAAAGGTCGGGGTGCCAACTTCACACTTTCATGGCACCGGCAATTTTCTTTTTATTATAACTTCACTACAATTGTGGCTCAAACGAAAATTTTAATCGCTCAAACGCGCTCAAACGACGCTCAATCCTATGGTGTATTCAGTTTTTAATTTACTAAAGGTCGGGGTGCCAACTTCACATTTCTGTTTGCATAAAAATTTGTTTTAAGTACACCTTTTTTGCATTTGTGGCTCAAACGAAAATTTTCATCGCTCAAACGCGCTCAAACGACGCTCAATCCTATGGTGTATTCAGTTTTTCATTTACTAAAGGTCGGGGTGCCAACTTCACATTTCTGTTGGCACAAAAATTTGTTTTAAGTACACCTTTTTAGCATTTGTGGCTCAAACGAAAATTTTCAGCGCTCAAACGCGCTCAAACGACGCTCAATCCTATGGTGTATTCAGTTTTTCATTTACTAAAGGTCGGGGTGCCAACTTCACACTTTCGTTGGCACCGGCAATATTCTTTTTATTATATCTCCACTGCAATTGTGGCTCGAACGAAAATTTTCATCGCTCAAACGCGCTCAAACGACGCTCAATCCTATGGTGTATTCAGTTTTTCATTTACTAAAGGTCGGGGTGCCAACTTCACATTTCTGTTGGCACAAAAATTTGTTTTAAGTACACCTTTTTTGCATTTGTGGCTCAAACGAAAATTCTCAGCGCTCAAACGCGCTCAAACGACGCTCAATCCTATGGCGTATTCAGTTTTTCATTTACTAAAGGTCGGGGTGCCAACTTCACACTTTCGTGGCACCGGCAATTTTCTTTTTATTATAACTCCACTACAATTGTGGCTCAAACGAAAATTTTCATCGCTCAAACGCGCTCAAACGACGCTCAATCCTATGGTGTATTCAGTTTTTCATTTACTAAAG
This sequence comes from Salticus scenicus, assembly GCA_963930645.1. Classification (NCBI taxonomy): domain Eukaryota; kingdom Metazoa; phylum Arthropoda; class Arachnida; order Araneae; family Salticidae; genus Salticus; species Salticus scenicus. The sequence continues at coordinate 224,444,291 of OZ005650.1, read as the reverse complement.
GTCGGGGTGCCAACTTCACATTTCTGTTGGCACAAAAATTTGTTTTAAGTACACCTTTTTAGCATTTGTGGCTCAAACGAAAATTTTCAGCGCTCAAACGCGCTCAAACGACGCTCAATCCTATGGTGTATTCAGTTTTCCATTTACTAAAGGTCGGGGTGCCAACTTCACAGACCTACTGTATACAGTGATAAGAAAATAAAGAGAACTATACGAAGATTGATTATTCGAGACAAAAGCGTTTGCATCTATCGGTCTAAAATCAAATCCGTAAACAAATATCAATTTTTATTTAATTTTGCGCCGATTTCAAAAGTTATGATTAATTGTAGTGTTTGTGCTGTTTGGAGAAGGAATCCATATATTAATTTGAAACATGTTTTTGCCTGTCTCCACTATATTGAGAGAACTACTTGGTGTAAAAATTTGCTTGAGGTGTCTAAAAAAAGGTCTTGGTCTGTAGATGTGCCATGAGAAGAGAAAAATAAAAAAAGTCGAACGGTTTCCCCCCCCCCCCCGGGGGGGAAACGGGTGGGAAACCGTTTCCCACCCGTTTGGGTTAAAAACACGTTTACGAGCTTAACTAAGCTTCAAATTACTTCACGGTGAAGAAATTGTACATATGGGGACAAGAGTCGAATACTAAAAAATCAATATCTGCGAATTTGGAATTTTCGATTTTAAAGGGGGAAAAAAGGGGGAAAGTAGATTTGGAGGGGAGGGGAAAGGGGAGAAATTAGTTTGAGTGGGAAATCTGTTCTAGACCCACACATGTAGCACCTCATTTTAAAGGTCTTGAAATTTCATGTCGATTGGGGATGTTTGTATACAGCATAGTGCGACCCCTGGTGGTGAAAAATGGAACTAAGTGATTTTGCTGTAGACCATATCATGTTGCACCTTATTTTAGAGGTCTTGGTATTTCCTGACGGTTGGTGATCTTCGTACAGAATACACTGTGCCCCCTGGTGGTGGAAAGTGCAACTAAAGGATTTTGCAGAAATCACAACCATGTGACACTTTATTTGAAAGGTCTTGGAAATTCAAGGCGATTGTTGATAGAGTTCTTGAAATTTCATGTTGATTGGGGATGTTTGTATACAATATAGTGCGCCCCCTGGTGGTTAAAAATGGAACTAGGTGATTTTGCCATAGACCCTATCATGTTACAACTTATTTTAAAGGTCTTGATATTTCCTGACCGTTGGTGTTTATGTATAGAATACGCTGCGCCCCCTGGCGATGGAAAGTGTAACTAAAAAATTTTGCAGTTGACACCACCATGTGACACCTTATTTGAAAAATCTTGGAAATTCAAGGCGATTGGTGATGTTCGTGTACAACATACTGCGCTTGCTGGTGGAGGAAAGTGGATTTTGCAGCGCGTGCGTAGCATGCCTGCTATACGGTGCCGCTGCCACAGGCAGCGGTAATACGAGTCAGAGGTTTGTTCGGTTCAAGGTTAATTTTTGAGAATTTTTCCATGTTATTAGCGGCCTACATATACGTGCCGCAGGCACTGGGTCACGAACCCGAGTTCCGTTCTGTTTGAGGTATTTTTTTTTTTTGTTTTGTTACAGATGATTATTTATTTTGTGATGTTTTCATTTAAAAATAGAAATTCAAAGAAAATCGAGTTAAAGATATAAAACCATACAAATTAAGGTTCATTTAAGGTTATTATCAAGGGCCCGGGCATTGCCGGGCGGGTTCGTTCGGTTCCAGGTTAATTTTGGGGAATTTTTTTTATGTTGTTAGCGGCCCGCGTATGCACTGCCGCAGGCACCGGGGTCACAAGGCAGAGTTTCGTTCGGTTCGAGGTAATTATTTTTTGTTACAGCTGATTATTTCTTTTCGCAATGCTTTTATTTAAAAATAGAATTTCGAACAAATTCGATTTAAAGATATAAAATCTAACAAATTTAAGGTTCATTTAAGGTTATTATCACGGGCCCAGGCATTGCCGGGCTGGTTCGTTCGGTTCCAGGTTAATTTCTGGAAACTTTTTATATTGTTATCGCCGTGTATGCGCTGCTGCAAGCACCGAGGTCACAAGGCAGAGTTTCGTTCGGATCGAGGTAATTGTTTTGTTTCAGATGATTATTTTTTTCGTGATGCTTTCTTTTAAAAACAGAAATTCAAACAAAATCGAGTTAAAGGTATAAAATAATACAAATTTAAGGTTCATTTAAGGTATCATGTGCCCGGGCAACGCCGGTCGGGTCAGCTAACATGTAGTATTTAACGGAATAGAAAATAAAAGATAGCAACTGTTTATTTGGAGTCAGTTTGACATCACATTGACAGTACTTTGTTGAAAGTGATGTCATATATGGTATTTCTATTTATAAGTATTTTTTCGAATTTCTTTTTTTTAAGTGAAATGTCGTAAATTATATTAGATGTTTTAACATGAAATACATTTAAATAATGATACGAAGGTTTTTGAAACATTACGGTCAATAAAGTGATCGTCGAATTCGACGGGTTCCAGCTAGTTTATTTTAAACTATTAGGCGCAATTTACAATTTCATTTTATGCCAATTTTCATTTTATTTTTAGTTGTTTGAAAAATAGTTGTTTTTTGGAGTCGATTTTATTTTTTTTAATAAAAAGTTTTTTTATTATTTGATATCTCTTTCTTCTCCAGTATTTATCAAGCAGTAATGTAATATTATATTTGCATAGAGATGTAGTTTAAAAAATAAAATATTCAGTAACAACTTTTAATCTTAAGTATATCGTTTAAGTTATTCTTAAAGAAATTATGTCATTTATTATGTTTATTTATATCTTTTTCATAATATCAGAATGCTAAAAATGTGTGCAAGCGGCCTCTGAATTTTGCATATTAATTACTAAAATTTTGTGCGAATATTGAACATTGGAATGTTTAGAAATATTTAAAAAAAAGCTTAAAAATGTATTTTTAAATAAGTATTTATGTATTTATCTCTCAAATAATCATGTTAACGTATGTTTTGAAGCACTTTCAGACGTTTTCTTAATTTGTTTTCATTTTCATAAATAGAGAATTTTCTCCGTTTTTCACCAATTTTTATATAGTTATAAAGACACGTATATTTTAGACCTAGGTTCATAGTGTAGATAATATTGTATGTGAATTTCAACATAAACAAATAAATTGGCAAGGCACACAAATGCATCGTCAATGCACCGTCATTCGCCCTAACACAAGACAAAACCCAATTATTTGACATTCCGCAGCAATATCGAAGCACTGAACCCTAGTGATGGCAAGAATCACAGGGAAAAAAATCTGGAGTGACTCCACTCGACTTTCCGAACATTGAGTAATTAACAGTTTTGTAGATAAAGTAAAGAAAGAGAAGTTGTTAAACAAACAAAAGAGAGAAAACCATAATAGAGCGTTTGAGTATTTTTCTCCATATATTACACGATGTTTTATTTAACGCTACTGAACTTTGAGCCCATAGATCATAATGATAAAGAATTTTTCGTTGTGTCCCTGTAAAATCCTATAAATGCTAGATTCACCAAAATGCTTATAGTTAGTGCAACAGTGAATTATAATATTAATATAAATTTTCAGCTCAATTGAATAAGGCGTTTTGATGCTATCGCACTTTTAAGAATTTGGTCTCATAGGCCATAATGATAAAAAAAAAATTTTGTGTCCCTGTAAAAAAAACTGGAAGTGCTAAATTCACCAAAATCTATACAGTTGGTGCAACTGTGACCTATAACATGTGTACAAATTTTTTGATCAATTGAATAAGGCGTTTAGACGCTATCACACTTTTAAAAATTTGGCCCCTTAGGCCATAATGATAAAGAATTTTTCTTTGTGTGCCTGTAAAAAAACTATAAGTGCTAAATTCTCCAAATCTATACAGATTGAGTATCTGTGACCTATAATATGTGTATAAATTGTTTGCTCAATTAAATAAGGCGCGTAGATGCTATCGCACTTTTAAGATTTTTATCCCATAGGCCATAATGATAAAGAATTTTTCTTTGTCTCCCTGTAAAAAAAACTATAAGTGCTAGATTCATCAAAATCAATAGGGTTCGTGCTACGGTGACTTGCAACATGCGTACCAACTTACAGCTCATTCGAGCAAAGCGTTTAGACGCTAGCGTGTTCACTCACACACATACACACACACATACATACACACATACATACACACACACACATACATACATCATCGCAAAAATAGTAAAAACGGACTCGGGGGACCTCGAAACGTATAGAAACATCAAAATCTCAAATTCGGATTTTTGACATGATTACAATACTTTCCTCACTATAGTGTTCGGAAAGTAAAAATAAAGGTGCAAAAGATTTTGTATATAATTTAAATGTATATAATTTAAATGTGTGAAATATCTAATTATTAGAAAATCGAATGTACGAAACTCGATACTTTCCTGTATTTTATTCAAAATATAATGAAAAATCGCTTTTCTTTCCAGGAGGATGCTTTCGCTAAACAGATGCTAGAAGTATTAGAGAACTAACATGTAAACGTATGACAGGAACGTGTGAAAGAATTGCAATTCAAAATTTCATGACAGATAATAAAGCGGTTGTGCTAAATATCAATACGGTGCTCAGTAGATAAAATAAATGCTGGGGACTATCAAATATAAGTGCATTTAATAAAAATTTATTTATTATAAAAATTGGTCTCAAAAAGTACTATGTAGTTTTCAAGTTGACTTGTAATTTAAGTAATAGGCAAATAAAAATAATAGATCTTAATAGGTTTCCTTTTGCTGAAGTTTGCAAATATTTTTAAAGAGAAATTTGTGTTGTACATCAAAATATAAAGTTATCGAAAAGTAGCGAAACCAAATTATTATTATTATTATTATTTTAATAAAAGCAATATACTGTTAAATGCATCAGTTCATATTGTTCCTTATAGAAACTGTTTGTTTAGTGCAAGATACAAGTGAATTTTTTTTTTCGATAAACAAATAATTTTCAGATTTAGCATATTGTCACAGCAAAATCTTTCATTAAAGTACCAATGAGACATATAAATAGACATATTTAAATATATGTACGCTCAATAAGACAAAAATGTACTGTTTGGGAATTCGATTTCCAGAAAATGGAAGTTTTAACGTTTAAAAACGATGTGTGTGCTTGTTATCAGCTTAACTTAAAAAAAAAAAAAAAAAAAAAAAAAAACTAGTTGGCATAGATGGACTCTGCTCAGTTCCCCATCATATTTATGTTCTCACAAATTTCTAGTGCGAGACATATTATAATCATGTTAAAAGAAATGAATCTGACCAAAGCTTGATACAATGACAGAATGAAATCCCCGCCTAATAGGCTATCCACCGTTCACTTCGATATATATAAATCATTCTAATCTATTAATTTATTTTATCAGGGTCAATTTCGTTGTTTAGTTTTCATGTTACTATTTCCAATGCAATAATCCTCAAAATTCAGATTTCTATGAAAAATTTACAATTTCGCTATGTTGATAAAATCGTAAATTACGAATAATTTACGAAATTTTCATATGAGAATATTTGTATTCAATCATGTTCAAACAAATGTCATAAACGTAATTTTGAAGTTGTCTAATGTATTTATGATCCTCAAAATGGAAGTTTATGCTCAATTTTGCCTTATTCTGACATGATAAGTAAATCGTAAATTCCAAATAACTTACGAAGTTTTTATATTGGAAAATTCATAATCATTAATATTCATGCCAGTGCCCTAAATAATATTTCAAAAGTAGTCTGACATCTTTACGATGAAAATATCTCTCAAAATTGACGTTTATGTGAAATTTTGCCCTATACTGCCATGTTAAGAAATTCGTAAATTTCGATTAACTTGCGAAATTTTCAAAGTAACATATTTATAGTTACTGATGTTTATTCCGGCATCAAAACTGATATTTTAAAACTGGTCTGACATTTTTACAGTAAAAAGTTTCCATTTAATGCACGTTTAAGTGAATTTTTGTCCTATTCTCCCATGTTACGAAAATCGTAAATTTCTAATAACTTTACGAAGTTTTTTAATTTGAATGTTCCAAATAAATAGGGTTCTTGCCAGTATCGAAAGTAATACTTTAATACTGATCTGACCTCTCTGCGATCATTTGTTCGTGAGATATCGTGTACACAGACTAACAAACTAACGGACTAACCCACTAACCCACTAACAGACTAACAGACACCCTACAGACAGACACCATAGAAATTTTGTCATTTTCGGATTCCTCACATCTGAAAACGTGTAAAACAGTCAAAAAACCGAGGTCGAAAATTTTCACGATTACCTAAGTTCCCCATACCTATAGTATGATGGGGAACTAAAACAAAAAAAAAATAGCTGCAGGAAATTCAAATTTGATATTTTAAAGATTATATGAAGTTGACACATGAAAATTTTGACCAAGATTTGTAAGTTTGAAAGGGTGGTGTGGATAAAAATTGTCTTAATTATTAAAAAAAAAAAAAAAAAAAAAAAAAAAAAAAATTTAATAACAGCCTTTAGTTTTTATGCTTGTAGGTACTATATTCAAATTTTGTTTTAAAGGAGAAGTAGCCTCCCAAATAAATATATATGGATAAAAAAGGTCTGTTTCTAAAGCCACTTCAAACTGTTTTTAAATACGTTCATACAAAGTGTTTCGTAATCTTGCACTTTAATCTGTAATCTGTCTTTATAGTATTCAAATGCAGGGTAGGCAAAAGCCGTGTGAGTGCCACACCAGATTTCTTAAGCTTATTTGAGAGCAGCTTTTTTAAAGGAGGAAAAACACTTATTGCTATAATTAAATGTTTTTAATTTTATTTTTTATTATAAATAGAATTAAACTTTACCCCTATACATCAAAATAACTGAAATAAATCACTTATTAGGACTGAGGGCCTATTAGTCTGAATCTGGGATTTTTGCGTTGTCGATTTCGATAGTTGGACATTTGTCGAACTCTAAAATTTATCGAAAATATAATTGAATAATTTGAAAACGATGTTATAATTTAAAAAAAGAAAAAAAAAAAAAAAAAAAAAAAAAAAAAAACTAATAGTCCTCCGTCCTAAACTAAATTCTGCTTTTGCCAGAATTTCATCAAGATCTTTTTATTATTATTATTATTATTATTATTGAAAGAAAAAGAAAAGAAAATTAATAATAATCAGTATCGTTACAAGCGATATCGAAAAAGTTTTTTTAATTTTTTTCCCAATTCTGTTTAACTATCCGAATTCTTTGAACAAACTAGTCACATTAATCATCTAGGGAATGGGCAATTAAAGGATTTAGTAATATCTGAATGTATATATAAGTTGAACAATAACAAATATAAGATTATTTTCTCCTAGTGCACGTGTATCAAGAACAAAGCTTTATCTAATTTACTAATGAAAACTGTAGTATTTAATTTCATTTATTTCTTCTTCTTCTTCTTCTTATTTTTTTTTTTTTACTTTTTTATTCAAAGAGAATTTAATTTGTTTTCTCTTGAATTGTTTTGATTTAATTTTAATCAAAAGACTTTTAAACGGATTAGGAAGATAAATACCATAGTTTAGCGTATAAAGTATAATTAATTTATAGAGTATAATTAACTGATAAAATATTGTTAACTCCATAATTAAAACATTTAATAAAACATTCTAAATAAAAAGTAAAAAAAAAAAAAAAAATAATAATAGTAAAACTTTAAGATATAATCAATTTGTTAATTGGGTCATTCCATATAAATTCAAGGAGTTGTGTTGCTCGACCATTTTTGCTTCTTTTAATACTCATGTCCCTTATAGACACTTATGAGAGATGTTCAAAACAACTTTTAGTTTTTCTCTGCTATTAACCTGGGATTTTACACAGACCATCAAAAGTCGTTATCCTGGTCGAAAATGGGATTATTAGACCTTAATATTTTGACACAAATCTCTATGAATTAAATTTATGAGTGCCAATATTAGTATCAAAGTACATTAGATAAAGGTGTCACATGCTTAGTTACACTGCTGTACTTTAATAATTGAAATAATTACAATAGGTCGAAGTTCAAGGTCAAACATCAAATATTTATTAATTTCGATAGGGAATAACTCTTCTAGGGTATAAAACCGCAAAATAAAATATCACACAAATTAATCTCTGGAATCACGCTAATGAGAAAATTTAATTGTAATTGTGTGGTATTTAGCCCTGAAATGTTCACAGTCCCCTGAAATGTCAGAAAAAGGACAAAAATGACATTTTCAGAACCCCATAAACCAAAAAGAGATGAAAAAAAAAAAAAAAAAATCTTTGCAAATTTACTATTCTGTTAAAGTACTACGCTTACACTGTGTGTATTATTTTGTGTTTTAGATTTGTAAAAAAAAAAAAAAAAAAATATAGTAGTTGTTTTAATTCGCGTAATTTGGCTGGTTAATACACACTAAAGTAGAAAATAAAACATTGGAATTAAATAATTGCAGATTATTATTATTTTTTTTATAATATTAAAATCAGCTTTATAATAATGCAAAATTACTTTAATGAAATTATAATTAAATAGTAAAAATATTTACTCTTTTTTTTATAAATATTTAAGCATTATTTCATAAATATTGAAAATTGGTTGTAAAAAATAAAGAAAAAGTATTGTTTGCTTTTAGTTAAATAATTAAACATTTGTAAAAATTGGATTAGTTAATATATACACTCTAAAGCATAAAAACAAAGAATGAAAAATCATTGCACATTTATATATTATATGCTATATAATCTATATACTGAAAAGACATAATTATGAAAAATCAATGGCAGTGATAGACAAATTCAAATGAGCCCCCCCCCCCCCCCCGCCTTATTTTATTATTATGCTTCATACTTTTTATTGTTGGACAATTTCATTCTGAGATTTTTAAATTCACTGGAATAAAACAGTATTTAGCTCTTGCATTGGGAATTTTATTGGCAGAATCAAACCTTTCTTGAAGCATTGCTTCAGAAAGTTCAATACACCGTGTGCTTACATATATGAATTCAGTGCCTGTGATAGCGGTAGTGCGGAAATTATACATTTCTATTGGATTTAAAATATGATTTCCTGTAGTTTTTTTGCAAGCTGGCCTTTGTAACAATTCTTTTCACATTTCCACTGATTCCGTCATTTGTATAAACATTCATTTGTATACAAACATTAAAAGCAATAAATGTTTAATACTTAGAGATTTTTCTGAAAATTTTAACCTTGTTGTACGAGATGAAATACAAAGTTATCTTTGGGCTAATCACAGACTGCTTTACACCATTTTGTAATTTATTACAAGGATAACAAAAATTATTTACAAACAAAGAGCTTTTGTGTAATAAGCGATTATTTGAGCCACACTACAACAGCAGTTTATGTTTTTCAAAAAGAAGTACTACACATTATAAAATTTACCATTTCTAACGTGGAGAAAAATTATTACTTTACAGACGGTGCTAGTGCACATTATAATAACACTACACTGGAAAAAAAAAAAAAAAAAAAAAAAAAAAAAATTGAGCCCTGATACCATTCCTGCTGATTCTTATGTAAAAGGACCTCCTCAATCCGATTATGACCCCATTTTGCCTCACCACCCATCGTTTTCTCGGGACATCACCTCCTCCCCCAATTTGTATCACTCTTCGGTAATTTTATGGCCATGAATTTGATTTGGAGAATGGAAATTTAACTCTTAAAAATATCATGTATAATAAGTTATAATAATAATTAATTAATAAAATATAATAAATGTAACTTATAATTTCAGTGTAACTTATAATTTCCTGTTATAATCAAAAATTTTTAAATTCCGCGCCTTTTCGTAATGTACAAGATCTAGCAATAGACGCTATCGTTAAAAAAAATGAATGTGTTAATTTTAACAGAAACTCACATGGGTGACGAAGAAATAATTGACATTCCTAATTTCAACTTTGCTGCAAGTTTCATAAGACAAGATCGTCCAGCAGCAGGAGTAGCTATTATAAAAGTTGTCTGATGTAACGGGCATATTTTGCACAAATCATATGGATTTGCATGCGAGGTACACCAGTATGTTTTGTATTGTTTGTTTTCGTTAGCTGTGACCCTGCTCACCTATGCGCATGCGTGAGGTCTGCATTGATTTTGTTAAAATAGGGTAGAAGCGTAGAAGATGAGAGAATGTTTACATTTTACGAGTGAGAGATAAGTTGCGGTTTCTTTTTTCTTTTTTTTTCTTTTCAGGACATTATTGAATTTTGAGGCGATACTTCTTCGTTATATTCGTATAAAGGCAAAATGCTGATTTTTCCCCCTTGTAATTTTTAAATAAGTGTAGAAGATCAGTTTTATTCTTCGATGCAAAATAAAATCCGTAAACTTAAAAGTAAATGCCTGTTTTCTTTCTTCTTCTTCTTTTTTTTTTTTCAGTTAAAATTATTTTTATTTGCTTACTTGATCTCTAAATTCGTACTATATCTGTCATACCTGAACACTTGTTTCATGCACTGATTATAGTAGTAAATTAATTAAAAATGACTTAAATTAGGTAAAATTTACATAATTCATTAATAAAAGAAGAGAAAAAGAACAACGTTTACAGTAGACTTTACCTGTAGTAAAAGTAATATATTTTTTTCTTTTAAATTATACTGCTAAAATAAAAATACCATATTTTTGGATCTCTATTTTACAGAAATTTACAGAAAATCGTATTTAAATCAAATCATTAGATTTTTTTATCATGATTATTTTACACCTTTTATTTTATTAAATAACTTTAAATTCGCGTAAAAAGGTAAAATAAATATTGAAGACTCATAAAAAGAAAACGAACACGTGTAGAACGAAAAGCGCATTTGGCTAAGTGCCCATCTCATTCAACGCATCACCCCTTTTCCGAGTAGGATCGTTCCGCGAGAGGTAGACATGGTTTACGAAAACGGACAGTACTAATATTTCTGATATCGGTGATATATGTGTTTGTTGTTGCCACCCTGAAAATGGACAGCTAATTGCAATGGTTGCCGTTTATATTTCACCGGATAAGTCTTTAAGTGCAATACGAGAATTTTTGTATGAAAATTTATTTATTTATTCTAAAGCCGCTTCTGTATTACTTCAAGATAAAATTGGGAGGAGATTTGGTGATTTACCAATGATTTTGAGTGGAGATTTCAACATCAACTTTGCAGATGATAACAATCTACCATTAATTGAATTTTTAAATAGAGAATTTGATTTAACGATGACCAATGATCGCAATCTTAGCACAACGAGATATAAAACTACTATTGATGCAGTCTTTACAAGATATTTGAATAGATTCGAATCAAAATTGTTTGTTTCCTATTTTAGTTACCATAAATCTATAGTATCAGTTTTGGAATATAATGATAATAATGATGATGATGGAAGAGTTGTTGAAATTGTGGATGAAAATTCATAAGTTTCATTGGTATTCATTTCAAAGAATAGCAATTAATTAAATTTCATATTTCATGTATTTGTAAATTTACGTTTTAAGCAATAGATTTAAATTTTTGTATGTAAAATAATATGCATTTTTTTCAAGTACAATAGCGCATTAAATAAAAATTGTAATATAATTTTTGTAGTAGTAGTTTATATTAATGAATAAAAAAACACTTCATTTAAAAGTATTTCCTGCACAATAAAATATTTCCTGACGACTCAAGAAATACACACGTAATAGTTCAAGTTTTCACTTCTGTCGGCACTCCCGGAGTGCAACTTTATTTGTTTATTTATTTATTTATTTTAATTATTGATTTAATTTGCATTGAATATTCTAACTTATAATTTTTTTTAACCTTAATTACTACAAACAAAAATCAGAACAATTAATTTCATTTTTTTCCCCTAAGTCCACAAAATTAAGAATCCTGATAATCAGTATGGGTAATTTACGTTTTAATATAATTCTTGTGTAAAATTTTGAATTAGTACATAGCGGGGAATGTCCCATTCATCCCAACCATCACATGATCATATAAAACAGGAAATAGGCTTAATGAACAATTGTCAATATTCTTCTCGAATATCATAAACACAATAAAATATTATGCCTTTTCACTATTAAAGAGTTATATTAACTTTAAGCAAATAGTTAATTTCTTAACTACTACCTAACTTAATCAGTAAAAACTTACTTTGGCAGCTGAAAAAGACACTTTAATTTTTTTTCTGCCCTTTTATGAATAGCACAATTCTGAAACTACACTTGATGAATGACTTCAGTGCTGCCATATATCAGAAAAATTGTCAAGTTTCCGATGCTAGCAAAACATAAAAATTTTGCTATTGTCCCATTCATCCTGCGTCCCATTCAACCCCACTCTCCCCTATTTACACCATTAATACAAAAAAAAAAAAAAAAAAAAAAAAAAGGTTACAAAGACTGTTTATCGATACATGAATAATAGTAATATGAATAATAGTATATGAATCAGAAAGTATATATTTGTTTATTGGCTATGTCCTTTGACAAATTGAAAAGAAAATTGGCACAAAGGTTTCTTAACATCTAAAAAGTCTCTCTATACTGTTAAAAAGTTCATCCAAAGGGGAAAGGTGAGTAGTGCATCTTGGAGAACGCTTCAACTAGAAATCCGATATTAGGTGGGAATATTCTTTACTCAAGTTCATATTCTATATTACTCTATACTATTTAAAAATTGTTCAACCTCAATAATAATAATTAAAAGAAAAAAAAAATGATTACAATAATTGCTTATTGATATATAAATTTGAAAATATGTTTGCGTATTAGTCATACCCTTTCACGAATTGAAAAGGGAATTGGCACAAAGGTTTCTCAACACCTAAAATGAGTCACTAAACTATTAAAAAATTCATCCAAGAGGGAAAAGCGAACAGTGCAGCTTGGGGAACGCGTCTAGTAGGAATTTTATATTTGGTGTTAATATTCTTTACTAAAGTTCATATTCTATACTATTTAAAAATTTCTCAACTTCCTTAAAGGGATTGGGGGCGAAAATGGGGCTAAAAAAGAAGAGTAATGCTATGCAGTTTGGAAATCACTTGCTTTAGAAGCTAGACATTTGATAAGTTAAAACCACTTAAACTAGAAACTCGATATTTGATACGAAAATTCTCCGTTCAAGTTCATATTTTTTACACTACAGAAAACTTTTTCAAGTCCCTTAAAAAATAAGAAAATTGCTTTAGATCATTTTACTACGCTATTTATTAAGGGATCCCGCTTAAGGGAGTTTAAATGGTTGTAAAAAGAGGTGGCATGCTGAGCAATTTCTAAACCACATGATATAGAAATTTAATATTTAGTATGGAAATTCTTCAGTGATGTTCTCTCTCAAAGGTAGACGAAATGAATGTAAAATAGGTTATCAATTGCGAAATTCTGAAACCGCCCAAGTCTTTCTAACTTTTAAATATTGTTCTCTCTTTTATCCTTATATTATCGCTTTTTTAAGCGGTTGAGCCCGGGAAATATCATGTATTTCAACTGATTTGTACAATAAAAATACAACGTAAGATTTACATGAAAAGTAAATTTAAAATATCACTGTTAATAGGCCTTTTGTGCTAAAAATCAAAAATATTCAACATGATGAAAATAAATCTTTTTGTATAGCCCTCCTATTAAAAATCGCAAACAGTTTTAAGATTTTCTAGTAGAATTTGATTTATTTGCAATAACGTAATAATAATAATAATAACGCGCATGAACTTTTGCTGGTTTCCCTCGGCACAATCATATTTTGACTGTTATCGATATTACCTGCTTTGTCTATCTAAATTTAATTTTGAGACAGTTGTTGCTTTTGTTGTGTGCTTAAGGCCTTTTCACTACACTAAGATCCCAGCCCTATAGGTGGAATACCGTCCGTGGGGGGTCTTTCTAAGGTTTCCTACCCCTAAAACTCTTAATGGCTAGGTTGATGAGTGCGACCTGTGATCGAACCCGGCACTTTTTATTTATCTCTTTTTGAGCGCAGAACTGCTCAGCCACTGGTGGGGCTAATTTTAAGACAGATACTGTTATCGATGTTTAAGTAAATGCTTCCAGAATATGAATATTTTAGTGAGTAATTTAAAAATACGTAGATTACTGTGAAACAAAACAATATATACTTTGATATGTCAACTTGGACAGCTCATATTTCTTTTTCATTTTATCAATAACTTGAAATTCTCATCATGTTGCACATATCAACACATATATAGCTGACAATATTTCATATTTTTAAATCAGATTTATTACCAGTGTTTTCTATTAGAAATCTATCTAATTTATTTTTTTACAATGAAATAATAGTTTAAAAAAAAATATATAGAAAATTTCTGATAATTAAAACGGAAAAATGGACGTCTTGGCAACTATGCTTATATTGGGTGTTGTAATAAATTTTGAAGCGGGTTTCAGAGAAATGAATTTGTAAGTGAGAGCAGAGACTAATACCTTAATTCATCAAAATATTACCCACCACTACCTAACAACTTCCACCGTTGGTAGGGAAATTGAAAGATCCCAGGAGTGTAGAACGATTCTCCTTTTAACGCGATGAATTCATCTACTCATTTTCGCATTTTGTCCACTGTCCGGAATCCGGAAATGTACAGAAGACGAGGTACTCGTACTGCTTATCGAATGAAACAAATGCTGGGACGGCTGTACTCCGAGTGTTTCCAAACTGTCCAGCCAAGCGTTGCTAAAGTGTTCTTGGCAGGTTTTGCACCATGAAGCCTTGCATTATCAAGGAGCAATTTCACAGGGCGCAAACCAAACCTTGCCAATAAATAGACCTTTTAGTCAGATTTCCTTATTCACTTTCGGAAATTGTTGCTTGTAGTGTTCAGAAGATACATTTAAATCAGGCGTCGATACTTTGTAATGGAGCAAACCAATCATGTACCTTCGGATGCATGGGCGATTTTTTTTTTTTTTTTTTTTTTTTCAGTGATCTATTTTGGTGTTGATATTGTTGTTCCGCCGGAAATTACCTAACGTTTTCTGCGTTTTGTATTGCCATAAAATATCCATTTTTCATCTATCATTATGATTTCTTATAAGAAAGTTTTAGTGTGTTTCCTTTTTCACAATGTCTTACGCCTCAAGACACGATCATCGTTGTTCCTTTGTCTCAATTCATGTGGCCCCCATCTTCCTAATTTCTGAAACTTTCTTACTGCATGTAAACGATTAAAATTTATATTTTGTGATATTTCTAATTGTTTAACAAGTTATTTTGTTAAGTTATTTTGTGTTTGAGATACTTTTTCATCGAACAGTGCAGGAAAATCTTCATGCTTAGCATTCAGTCTAGCGCCGCTATGTTCTCGATCAGTAACATCAAAATCGGCACCTTTAAAGCAACAAAACCGTAATTCGCATCTACTTTTCGATCTTCCCCGACAGCAGAACAGACTGATTAAAATATTTTTACAGGACTTTGGAGAAATTCTCAACGAATACAGTGATGAGCAGATAACTTATGGCATGTCATCTTTCACCTTCAAAATGTCAATTTTACTTTCACTTTTCTTTCAGTTCCTGCGTTGGTTTTATAACTATGAACCAGTTCCTATCTAACGACACAATTACGATGTACTGATTGGTATATTGCTATTAGACAATTGGTATACCATTACGCAGTAGACGTCACACAAAATTTGCATTAAAATTTCTTACAACATACCCAATACAATACACATACAAACATATACTAAATTCTTATAACACATCGTTCAATAAGTCTCGGGACTAATCCCCAGATAGCGTCCGAAATGAAATATTTCTGTGTAGGTAAATTAGTAAAAAGGATTAGTGACCCTACTTTTGATGTTTTCAAAATGAGGGACAAAGCTGAATTTCTTTTGTTGTTTAAACATTGTTTCTTTATGGACAAAAACACTGTTGAAACTGTTAAGCCATTGCTAAATTTCAACAATATTTTTGCTTATCACAAAGCAATGATTAATCAACTCATGAAATTCAGCTTTGTCCCTCATTTTGAAAACATGAAAAGTATGGTCACTAAAACTTTGATATCTCGGCAACGAACGATCGAAATTTCATGAAACTTTAACGTTATATTTTGAAAATTAGGTTTACTTTACCCACACAGAAATATTTCATTTGCGACGCTATCTGGGGATTAGTCCGGGACTTATTGAACGATGTGTTATAAACTAAATAACTTCGCAAAAAAAATTTTTTACCTTTTTTTTTTAAGTAACTTGCAACATTTTCCATATTATTTTAAATCATTTATTTCATTCTTTTTTTTTTTTTAACTTATTCGTTATTTTTTTTTCTTCCAATATTCTATTAACAGTTGTATTTTTTTCTTTTACGTATTTTAGATAATGTGCTACACTGCCTTTCGATGTAATTAAATGATTTCAATTAATTTTGAATGGTTTTTCTCCCGCACTAAAACTCTATTTTACGTTCCTTTAAACAGCAGATAGAAAGAAAATAGCACATTAAACTTGTTTCTTGTTTGTAATTTTATTTTGCTTTATTTTTGAAGGGACTTAAAAAAATTTATTATACTGCATTTCCCATGTCACTAAACTTTAATTTTAAGGCAATTTGTGACGGTATAGTACTCAATACTGCCAATATTTCTTTTTCCATTTTTGTTTCTTTGTTATTTAAAAAAAAAATCTTTTTAATGTAGAATAATTTCAATATAAAATGTCGTATTTTCGTAACATTTTTATAAATATTTTGTCACAGTTATCTAAATTTTTACCTTTGTCGTAGTGGTATCTCTCAAGCAGATTTATTAAGAAAGTTTAAAACTATTTTCATATTTTATTTATGACAAATGGTCCTTAGTAATTTGATTTATTTAGAAGTACTTTTATTGTCTTTAAATATTTCTTTAATACATGTAGCTAAACTCACACATCTATATATTCACCACTCACTCATATATAGGGTGTTTCAAAAACCTTAACATTCGCTTAAATAGTTTAAAGATTGATCTCAAACATAATCACAAATGACTATATGAGAAATACTCTAACGATATTAATATTATTAATAATTTGATTATTTACGAATATTTTTATTGTCTTAAGATGTCTCTTTAAACTACACATACATTCACCCACCACCAACCGAATTTTGTAAAATCGATTAAAAATTTCAAAGAATTCAATTTCAAGAATTACAAAACTTCAATTTTTATGTAGTTCCCATATAAAAAATAAAATAAAAATAATTCAATGAGTAAAATGTAGGTGATATGGAAAATTTCACCGGTATATCATAATAAATCCTAGAGATATGTTTAAAGAAAGTTGCTGGTAGATCAGTCGCAAATTCAAATGTAAACGTATTTATTTACATACGTTAACATCAATTTCTTTCGTGATTTATACATGATTTCCAGAACGCGCTTTCTCTAAATATGTTTCTTTTCTTTCTTTTTTCTTTCTTTTCTTTTTTTATTTTATTTTATCGCCTCATTTAGATAATATGTAGAAAGATTGGAAAATAGTGTAAGTCAGTTAATTTATTTATTTTTTATTGTGATATCTCGAAAATATTTTATTTTACAATTTTCAAATTTTGAACATTTTTTTTTTTTTTTTTTTTTTTTTGTATATGGGGAGCATTTCACGCATTGAAATTTTTTTTATATCGAGGCTGCATAAAAATTTAAAGTTTGTAATTCTTGTAATTAAAATCCATGGAATTTTTGATTGATTATTTATAACTTTCTGTTCCCTTTTTAAAGCAAATCTGAAAACTATAATACATATTTAAAATAAATATTTAAAGAATTAAAGCCGAGCAGAAGATTTCTTCATATAAAAAATTCATTATACGTGTGATTTGGCTTTAAATTGTGAATTAAAAATTCGAACTAAAATTTGAACTAAATACATTTGCTTACGCTGTAGTAATTCTATTATACAAGGTGGTTAAAATTTAACTGATGCTACTCATCGGCTAATAGATTCGGTTCTATTAATCAGATTCAAATAAATATTTAAATGTGTGCTCAATAGATCATGGAATCGAGGATTACATGGAAAAAATTAGTTTTGTATTTCGCCATCAGGTAGCAGTGCTTTATAAACAAAAGCAGATACAAATAAGTTTTGATGTAAAAAATATTCTTGTTGTTAGAACAAATAATGATCATGCTTTGTACGGGAAAATACACCATTAGTTGTTTTTTAATGAAACTTATTTAGTGGCAAAGCACTCTGACAGCACAGCAGAATCAAGCGCAGCAAATATTAGCCCTCTAATTTTCACTAAATATTTCCTTGTGGATGTTACTAATCTAATTTCACAAATGGTTTTTAGACACATAACTGACCATAAATATGTTTAAAAAAATCTTGATATATTTTTGGTTTAAAACATCTATATGTTACCCTATATTACTAATTCATATAATAATTAATTTATAAAGTAAATAACTTTATAAATAAACATCGTAAATTGAAAAACACTAGTAATAGTTGTTTAAGGTTAAAAATAAACAAGAATGTAAAATCATTCGGTATGCATTGATTATTAACACTTTCCAACTGGACGTACTCATTGTATCATATAACCATCAATGTTCTTTGCAAACGTGTTACTCAGCAGATAAACAGAAGGACATATAGGTAAGCATACAGAATAACTGAATTAATAGTCACTCTTAAACATTGTTGGAAAGTGTTAAGAAAGCTTGTACGGAACGGACGGAATACAAACGGAAAAGTAGCCCTTAATGTATCTGAATATTTTAGTGTAGCCCTGTAAGCTTAAAAGCTAAACATATCATATTCTGTACAAACTATTATTTTCGCGTATTAATAATAAATAACAATTTCTATATGATTTTTGCAGTAGAAAATTATTTAAATATGATTTATAAAAATGTTTCTCGAAAAATGCAATGAATTGGCATTTTTTACCCTAACAGGTTATACAGGACCTATTAATGTCATTTTAAATAGAGAATATTTCATAGTTAACTTCAATAACATATATCATTTTTTAAAAATTTTGAAAATATTTACGGACGCTGGGACGGACAGACGGACATATAGACTAATGGACAGTCGGACAGACAGATACACAATTGAAATCATATTCACGCTTAAAAATTGTTAGAAAGTGTTAAAAACGCTTAATGTAAACGAAAATGTAATTCCAGCTTTCCAATAATAACCGTTAATGTAACTGATAGATTATTGTAGGGCCCTGTAAATATTATTGCTAATCATAACTAAATTCGAGATAAAATATTGTTTTGGGCATATGGATAACATATTTCAATTTTATTAAGATATATGCAAAGTAAAGTTATTAAAATTTGGTTAATAGAAATACCTCTCGTAGAAGGCACTGCTTTGGAATACTTTCGGTTGTCCCTATACACAAATCATTAGTGGTATTTACTCCATTTTGAATAGAAAACATCCGATTGTACACTTAAATATTATATTTCAATTTTATTAAGATTTGTGTAAAATAAAAGTATGTATTAAAATATGGTTTATAGAAAATTCGTCTCATTGTGAAAGAAACGCTTTGGAATATTTCGAGTGTATCGGTACACAAACCAGTAGTGGTATTTACTCAGTTTTTAATCAAAAACATCCGATAGTGAACTGGAATAACATATATCAGTTTCAAGAAATTTTAATAATATTTATGGAAGTTAGAGCCGAACAGACGACAAACCCAAGCCATTAACACTTTTCAACTTTGTTGGAAACCGTTAAAAAATAACACAGCCCTTTATTAGACAAAAAAAAAAAAAAAAAAAAAAAGGACAAGAGAGCATTATCAAAACAGCAACGAGAACTCGCGCTTATTAAAATAAGAACGCAAAATCATGCTATACGCATTGATTGTCAACACTTTCCAACTGTAAGTACTCCTTGTATAGCAGCACTTTAAATGTTCTTTGCCTAAGTTGTCACACAACGGACAGACAAAAGGATTTAAAAACATGCGAATAGACTAATTGTATTAATAATCGCTCTTAAACATTGTTGGAAAGTATTAAAAAGCTTAACGCAAAAGAAAATTCACACCAGAGATTCTAATTGCAGTCTTTAATGCAACATTTCTGACTATTTTCGTGTAGCCCTATAAATCTGAAGGTTAACAATATCGTATTCTATGCAAGACATTATTTTAGCATATTAACAATAAATGTCAATTTCTTTATTATTTTTACAGTAGAAAATTACTTAAATGGGATTTATAAAAATGTCTGTCTTAAAACGCAATGCATTAGCATTTTTTTGGGTGGCCCTGTACATAAATCAGTTGTATTGATCCTATTAACGCCATTTTCAATAGGAAACATTCCATAGTGGACATGAATAACATATATCAACTTATTAACGTTCTGAAAATATTTAAAGACGCTGGGACGAGCAGACGGACAGATAGAAAGATGGACAGTCGGACAGATAAATACACAAATTGAAATCATATTCACAGTTAAAAATTGTTATAAAGTGTTAAAAGCGTTTAATATAAACGAAAATGCAATTCCAGCAAATTTTCAATAATAGTAGTTAATGTAACTGAATATTTTTGTGTTGTCCTGTAAATCTAATGGTAATCATATAATATTATACAGAAAGCAGTCTTTAGTGCATATGAATAACATATTTCAATTTCATTAAGATTTGTTCAAAGTAAAGTCATTAAAATTTCATTTATAGAAATACCTCTTATAGACCGCAATGCTTTGGAATAACTTCGAGTGTCCTTGTACACAACCACAAGCCATTAGCGATAGTTACTCCATTTTCAATAGGGAAAATCTCCGATAGTGAAGTTTATATAAGCTACAAGATATTCCATATATATTTAAGGGAGTTACAGCATGGACAGACAGACACACAAACCGAAATTATTCCAACATTGTTGGAAAGTGGTTGGAAATTTCCAACATTGTTGGAAAGTGTCAAAAATCAAAGGCACTTCATCATATGGCTAACTCTGAAACACTATTTGTTAAATTTGGAAATAGTGCTGCTATTTACACAATATAAAAGAGATAAAAGTTTAAAAATTGGTTGTAACAAGGAAAACATGTTGAAAAATTGTTGCATAAAAGGTGCTAAATGTTTGTTTTCAGAGCGAAACCAATGAACGTTAAAGGGTTACCAGTGCAAACTTGTGGCAAAATTTAAAATATTTTTCAAAGGTAAAACTCGGCCCTATAATCTACATAGACAGGGACATGGATGAGGAGCCGCTCACCACTCTAGGAGCAGTGTCGATATACATTCAAAGTTACTTTTGTTTCCGATTGGTATTCGCATACTGTTAAAAGTAATAATCCAACGTTTCACTAAGAGGATAGTACCAAATAGGCATTCTTAGCTGCAACCAATATTTTTGTACTAAGTTTCACCATTTCAGTGGTACTTTCTACTGAAATGACACCACTAAAATAATGAAACATTGCACCGTAATATTGGTTGTAGTTAAATTATCCCTTTTCTGGTGAAATGTAGGATTTTATTTCTAACAATGTACCACCAGTTTTAATTTTAACCCTTCTGTATTTGGATATTTTTTTTTCTCTTAGTTAAGAGGATGGTGGACGATGAAAATTGTTCTTTGAAATTACTGTCTTACAAAGGAAGTATGAATCAATAAAATTAAAGCTTAAATTAAAGAGCACGCTCGAAAACTTTAGGTAGAGGACAAAATTCATTCAGCAACTTATGACCCAAATAGTTTTCACTATTTTTATAAAAATCAATAAATCGCAAATCGGAGCCAAATCAAGTGGCGCAGTGCTCGCGTGTTTGGTTCATGAGCAGGAGTTCTTGAGATCGAATCTCGTCAAAGAATTTTTGTGTTTTAATTTTTAATTTTAACAATTTTTTTTTACATTATTTGTTAAATTAAATTATTACTTTAAGAGAAAATATTTATTATATTAAAAAGTTTATTTCAGCGTGGACAGTTTATTAATTATTTATCGACGTCACTAATAGCAAGTGTGGATCGTCTGCTCTTAATTGTTCATCCAATTTTTTCCCATGAAAAATCCTGAATGAACAACAGCTGTTGCAGCTTAACTATTCAACGTCGCATTTAATTTTTATTTCAAATATTTTATAAAAGAACTGTCAAATTTGGTAGTGTCGGAGGAACTGACATTAAAATTGAGCCCAACAATACAAACTTTCATAAAATGATTTTACTAGTTGTTTATAATTAGTTTGCATCTCAAAAATTTCAAAGTATGGGTAAAAAAGAATTTTACAAAACTAGTAATCTAGACAAAAAGCCAAATATTTAACAAAATGTTCGTGATGAACAGTATTTGACGGTGAACAAAATTGTAATGCAATTAATTGTGATCAATCTTCTTATATCTTTTGTTCTCATTGAAAAAAATACTTTATGCTTTCATCAGTTTTTCTACCTTTAACCATAGTCATTATAAATTAGAAACTATATTTGTAAGTTTAAACATCATTTTCTTTTCTATAAATAAATATATATTTTTAATTTCCGGTTAATACTTTAATAACTGGTATACTTAATAAAAAGGGGGAAAAAAAGCCTTCTTAATACAATAAATATATTTTTTTGAATTAATAATTTAGTTTAATTTAATTAAAAATGTTAAAAAAAAAGTTGAAATAAAAAATTAAAGTATACAAAACATCTTTCACGGGGCTCTATCTCGGGAACTCCTACGCATGAGTCAAACGCCCTACCACTGCGGTATCTTATCATGGTACGATTTGTGTTTTGTTGACATTTATGATACAAAATTTCATGTCTTTATTAATTCTATTAACGCAATTATGCAACAGAAAATAAGTTTTGTTATTTGAATATTTGTTTTTAAGCAGTTTGCATGAAACAGCCATGAATAAAAAAACTCCATGCAAATAAAAAAAGATAAGCTGTAACAAACGGCAAATAAAAATTGTGGGAAACTCTTACATTTTACAATAATTTAAGACTGTAATTTTTAATCGTTATTTTTCTGTACACTGCAAAGAATTCGTAAACAAATAAGTTTTTACACCAGTAAGAATGCGTTTTATTAAAAACGTTAATAAAATTAAAACTTCAGATTGGGAATTTTACGAAAGTGGGTAAATTTCATAAACATAAGAAATGGAAGTGACTAAATTTATATTCCTCTTTTACTTTTTCTCGGATAAAAAATATTTTCCTCATAGATTATCTTGATAATTCTCGATAAATCACTTTTTATGTGTTTTGGATCTTCATTGCTAGAATTTGAGAAACATTTTTTGGTTCAAATTTCGCAAGCTATTTCTTGAAGCTGCGAAGTTTATTGGCAAAATCTGGCTATAGATCAATAAATATATCATATTTATTGGTTTAAAATCCCATCTAAACTATTTTTATAACAATAACAATGCGTATGTGAGCGTGTCACTTCGATATTTTGTTACAATAATAAATTTCATTTAATTGAAAAGTGTATAATGAAGCACAGATATTTTCACACAATAATGTTTCGTAAAATGTTGTAATTTGTTTGGAGATGTCTTTATTAGAAATTCAGTAATTGTATAAAATAATAGATCATCTTCATAATAAAGTAAACATTAATTCTTCTCAATTGTGCGAGAGATTTAATGTATATTTCAAAAAAGAGCAAAAATTGAACAACTCAGACAACGCAAACATAGAATTCAACCCTGAATAAAAAAAAAAAAAAAAGTCTTATGTTATGCTCTATGCATATCATAAACAGTGATATAATTATGACTCTCATAGTTATATAACTATCATATGCAGTCATATGCATTATTATGCTGAAATGATATGCAGTCATATGCATTATTATGCTAAAATGATATGCAGTCATATGTATTCGGGAGATTACGAGAGAAAAATTCTTCCTTATAACGAACACAAAGTAAAAAAATTGTTTTATGCAAAGATAATTTTATTTCCCATGGGGAAGGGGAAGGCTTGATTCTTTCTAAGCTCCCTTGTTATATAACGTAACATATATGATTTTAATTCGAAACACATTAAATATTGAAATTGCATATTGTCATAAAATATTGTTTAAAAATCGATTTAGTGCGAGTATAATTTTTGTGTTTGAATAGATTCCCGTGGTTTTATAAAGTCATTATTTAAGTTACATCATCATTATTTTAAAGGAACATGTTATACACAATCTAAAGGGAATACATTATTCATATATCATTGCTATTTTGCTTGAAAAGGCAACATAAAAGCATGACAAAGTAACTTAAAAAGTGAAACATAAAAAATTAACTTATAACGTAATTACCAGCTACTAACAACTGAGTAACGTGCATATTATTATTATTTTTCTTTCTGTGCTATTTTAGAAGAACTGTAAAATCACATTTTTTTAAAGGATGTTCTTTAAGGAAAGAATTAATATTTATGCAAAAGTACTGAAGTTACAGCTGGAACAGGCGAATGATCATGAGTGAAAGAAATAGTTGATACTTTCGAATTTCATATGAAAGAGTTAAATATTTGTTACGAATGTTGCTTTTTTACAATCTGAGAGTCGACTGAGATATCCCTTAGAATTCACGATATTTATTTTAAGAATATTGCAACTGATAGAGGAATTTAAAAATAACAAAAAAATCACTACTAAGCGTAGCTCAAGAGAATACGCAGAAACAAATTTTGAAACACAAGCCGAAAAACGTTCAGATGGTTCAGCTCAAAAACTATGATTAGCAGTACTCGACAAAACTGTGATGAGTTTCGTAGAACATGGAGTCAATATTTTAGCAATTTAACTTTTGAAATAATAATAGAACAGCATCAAAATTGGAATTTTCTAAAAAAAGTATTTTTTTTTTTTTTTTTTTTTTTTTTGCGTAAGTCGCTAAAAAATGCTTCCAGAGACCGTCAAGCATTTTGCAGAGGTTTCCTTGGGTGTCGACCCATTACATGAAGTGTTTGATTTCAAAGTTGAAAACTTTTCTTGTAAAAATATTTTCACGGTAATGTAACCATTAATGCAAGAAAAAGCAATTATTATGATGAACCGTCTGCGTTCTTTTCGGAAGAATATGAATAATATTTGCAACTTGTAATAATATGCTTACAAAGCACGCATATTTTTATCTGATTTCAGATTTAATAATTTATTACACTAGACTAGTAAGTGATGGGCATTACAAAACTTTTTTCTATATTATTTTATATAACAGCGCCATCTACCTTTTAACATGCACAAAAATTTAATCATGCGGCTAAAAATAAATATTTTACAATGCGCTTGGGTGCAATTTAAACCAATAACTGCTGAAATGAAGCCATATATAAAATCGCATAAGAATATAATAACAGCGTTACACCTGTCAGTTGTTAAACACCCAAATTAAATCGACATCCTTTTTTTACAATGACTATCTCATATATCAAGTTTTGTGCATTTATAAGCTGTAGAAACTGAGATACAGTCTTCTGGTACACAGAAAAAATTGCAGTGTATTAGCTCCACATGTCAGGTGATATGCATACAACATGAATCAACATAATTTTTTACAATGGCCTTTTCACATATCAAGTTTTGTGCAATTACTTACAATGGAAGTTGAGATACAGCTCTCCATAATTGAGGAAAATTCAACTTAATAATCTGTTAGGCAAGATGGTCATAAACAATTTTATGTCAAGCTGTAACTAAATGCACATTTTTATGAAAATCTGTGCGATAGTTGTTGAGTTAGAGTTGCTATAAATATTTTGTCATACACAGAAAGACAGCAGACTGACAGACGGATATTAAAATAAAAAATCTGGTGTGAAACAACCACACGACTTCCATTACCCACTATCACACGTATTATGTGCATTTTTGAGAGATAATGTGATCAGAAAACATAAAAGTGACCCAAAGAAGTGGAAACCTAAAATTTTTCCGTTAAGAGAAACTTATAAAGACACGTAAAACGAAGCTTGCATATAGCGAGGTAGAAAATAAGATAAAAAAATGGTAGAGTTATATTTTTAAACACAAATATTCGAGACTTGAAGATGCCTAAGCATGAAGACTATTAATTTTCCTATATTATTTCTAATAAGCAAATAATCCACGAGAAAGAAGTGGATTTATATAACAATTTTCAAGAAAATCGTTAGAGCCGTTTTTGAGATACCAACTTTTACAAAAAATCAATTATTGACCGGAAAACAATAATTATATACAAAATGATATTTAAAAGTGAGTTAATATGGCGAGTTTGAAAAAAAATCCGTACAGCCGTTTTTAAAGGAACGCGCTTGCAAGACCTGAAATTGAGCTATTTATACATGATGCCTATCAATTTTCCTGAACTAACCAACTATATCATTCGAAAGGAAATCTAACAGAGTGTTTATACACCAAATTTGAATAAATCGTTAGAGCCGTTTTTGAGATACGGACTTACGGTCTCACTTGCGGTCTCCGATGTCCCACATCCGGTTTTTCAATTTCCCCCAAAATTTGGAAAATTCATCTATACACCAGACCTGTCTTAATTCTGAACTTTTGTAGTTCTGTCTTTATTAGTTTTGGAGATATGATAGCCAGAAGATTCCACACACACACACACTGACCAATTACCAAAAACTATTTTTTTGGATTCAGGGGACCTTAAAACGTGTCAATCAGGTGAAATCTCGATATCGAATTTTTGGATCAAATACAATACTTCCATTACCTACAGTAGTAGGGTAATGGAAGTAAAAAAAGTATTTAAATCGTGTTCAAGATACCCTAAAACTTATAAAGTCATAGAAAGTCACAAGTTGAAAATGCTTATGATTCCAATACTTCTTTCTATGAATATAGAAGAAAATAACAGTGTGAATGTTTTTGAATTTCTTAAGATGAATCAATTGATAATATAGTGACTGAAAATCTAAATAAAATGTATTTTAAATATTCCAAGGACTTTTCTTTCAGAATATAAAATCCCAAAAACGTTTATGCGTTTTGAATGCTATAAGAACGAAGGGATTTAGATTCAATGTAGAACATAAAGAAAGAATATTTTCAGAAAATATTGGAAATGTAAAAGGTGCGATGCATTTTATTATTCAGAAATTTATACAAACTGTTTACCTCTGTTTTCTATTAAAATTCAGAGAACTAAGTACATTGAGGGTAACTTACAATCGATTAACGTGCTGCATAATTGAAAGATTGTACTTCTTATTATTCCCAAATTTCATTAGTAAATGGATACTTAAAATTTAATTTGAAATAAGCACGTTAAAATACCGTAATACCACAATATTTTGCTGTAAATAAGTTTAATTTTGCGTAAAAGAAATTCCAGAAACAATGTAAAGAAAAATAAATACACACAATTCTAAGGAATAAAGAAAATTTGGTATGTCACAAACAATACGTGAAAGAAATATATTAAGAGAACTGGTCTTTGTGTTCTGTGCTTTTAGGAATTCCTCCCACGTTATTTTCGATAAAGTAAGATAAAACACAATACAGTATTTTTTGCGACTTTATTGTAAACACTGTTAATTAAATTACACAATATCAATAATTTTAATTATCAATTAGTTGCAGAATTGCGTACAGTTGTTGATTACTAAAGTATTTTTTTAAAAATAAAATATGTTTGAATTATTTATACACACATACACAAAAAGTACCATTTAATTAAAAGTAAATAAAAAAATATGATTTTTTTATGGATATTTAAGAGTTTTTTTTTTTTAAATTTAATATAAGAAATATATTTTATTAAACACATGTATATGAAATAATGAATAACAAATAATGATGTGTGCTTGTATACTGTAGTACGTGTACTTGTGTTAATTAAATACGTAAAAATAATTAAAACACGGCCAAATTTTATATGCTTAAACAATTTTAAAAATACCCCGGAAATTAGTTTATAATATTGGGTGTGTGAACATGATCCTGTTTTTTTTTTTTTTTTTTTTTTTGTAAAATAAAATACATTTGCCAATTCAGAAAATGAAAGAATTATTTACTAAAATTATGTTCCATCTGCAGCTACAACTTTCGCCTATCTTACAGGCAATTGGGGGATTCCTTCTCCAAAAAAAACCCTGGGCTTTGGACGCGATCAATAATAAAACTAATTTTCGATCTCTGCGCGAAAACTAAATAGCTGTTTAGAAAGAGACGACTACATCGACCGGAATAAGTAGTAATCGGAAGATGCTATGCCTGCTGAAAACGGCGGGTGAGATAAACTCCTGAATCTTAGACTTATAAGTAATTATTCACAAAGTTTGCAACATGTAGTTTTGCGTTATCTTTCTGAAAAATTAGTTCATCATGTCTATTCGCCCATTATGGCCATTTTTCTCATATAAATTGGTTCAAAGGTATTGGATGGCGTCGGTAGACATCGCCATTGATAGTTTCTTCTAAATTCAGCAGTTCATAATATACCACATCTTTTTAATCTCACGAGTTATAGAGCATAACCCTTATTGCAATGAAGATCAAGCTTTAGTTTCGATGGACCAGCTTCCCAAAGCTTCACCCAAGCCTTTTTACGTTTGGGACTCTGATAATAAAACTATTTTTCATCTGCAATAATTCCATGAAAAAAAAAAAAAAAAAAAAAAAAAAAGCTTTTTCTTTGTTGCTTTTGAAGCAGCATTTACAATTGTTTTTTCGAAGTTCCACATCTGTTTATTTTAATGCATGTGGAATACAGATTTTTTTTTTTTTTTTGAACCATTCCCCCCCCCCCCCCCCTTTTTTTTTTTTTTGTAAAAATTTTGCAACAGTTGATCGAACATCATTTAATGCTACCGCCAATTGTGATTGTGTTGGACAAGAATCTTCGGCCAATAATATTTCCAATTCAACATCTTTAATCTATCTTGGATGGATTTTCAAGCTCTTTATCCACAATGCCAAAATCATCGTCTTTAAATCGTTGAAACCATTTTTTACAAGTTGTATTTGATGGAGCATGCTCACCGTAAATTTGCAAGCAAACGATAAATTTCCGCTGCACTTTTCATTGCAATAAAATAATGTAATAAAAATTCCCTCAAATCGTATTTAGAATAAATTTTGACATTTTAAAGTTGTCATTTAACAGCTGATATCAAGTACTATCGAATACAAGTATTGTCATTTTATAGTACACATACTACTCCTCTATATACTGTATATTTAGTGGCATTAGTCTGTGAGTATACGTATGCAGTACTACTAACGACACCTACTGGGAAAGGAAGAAATCATATTCACAAATCAACAAACAGCTTTTAACTCTTATAAAATTTAACATACAGGCATTGTCAGATGTTAAATTTATAGACATTCATACGTGTTAAAATTACGGTATAAGTATTAGCATCAATGTGCAATAAGTTTAAGAAATACTTTCGTTACTTTCTTAATAAAAAAATAAAAGTGAACTTAAATATATATACATATTATCCATTACTTCACACAAAAAATACCAATTACTTTGTTTGCGTCATCCGATAACAGCATTTAAATGCAAGTTACTTTTAAGATCTTTTATAATTTAGATTCAGAATTATAGTTTGAAGCAAACAAATTCTCTACATCTTGAAGGCTTTGTTTTATTCCTTTTCATGAATCAATAGTGAATCTTGTTTGAATGAATATCAGGTTGAATTAGTGACATGAATTTTCAAATTTATTCTTTTAAAAAGAAGACATTCCTGACTTCCTTCTCTCATCTACATTTAACATGGCCGGAAAAAAAAAGGGAACATAAACAAGCTACTAATTTGCCCTAATTGGTTGATTCTATCCGCTTTTTGAAAAGTCACGATGTTCATTGAAAAACTTAAAAGCAGGTTTTTTAACATTATTTGCGCATCTATAAACAATAAAGCATTTATCTATAAACAATAACGCATTTTAGATTATTGTTAATCTTTTTAAAATCCGCCTGTACATTAAGCAGTTTTTTTTTTTTTTTTAACCAAAAGTTTCGATATAAATTTTTTTAAAGAAAAGTTTAGAAATGATATAAATGATAGTTTAAATTTTCTGTTGTTTTTTACTGTAAGTGAGTATCTTGCAATTAAGATATAAAACAGAAACCTTTTATAAGATAAAAGTTAAAATATTTTAAAAATATATTAAGAACTTCAGAAATGTTTAAATTTCTCTCTAGTTACATTCTTTACTGTGATATGAAATTCTATGTCATATGCATATATACAGTAGAGATGTACCGAGTACTCGGAATATACTCCGTGAAATTAACTAATTTGCAACATAAGCGCATACAAGCCCGGAATTTTCATGTTCGTTATTATGAAAGCGCAGGTATATAGTTCTAATTTTTTATAGACAGGCACGAAACTAGACATATAGCCACTAGAATGCACGCGTGCACGCGAGGACAAATTTCTGCTGCACTCGTGTTTACTTTATATTTTTTTTTACGCAAAAGATTTGGTAGAAGGTTTTTATTAATGCTGGAAAATATTTCATAATTAATGCATAATACTCATTTTTTTCCCTCTGTTTCTCTCTCTCTCTCTCTCTCTCTTTTTAAAAATCTACAATGAAAAATTATCAAATAAATAAAGCAGGATGACATAAGATTTATATAATCTAAAATCAACATTTATATTTTCACCATATTTCAAGGGAAAAAAAATATATATATATATATATGTGACAAAAATACTTTTTTATAGTTGATATACTAAAATTTAGATTTATATCTCCTTCCTTCTATAATAAAAATTACCTAAAAAAACTTAGTAAATAATAACGGTAATTTTGAACCACTTTTCTTTAAGAAAAATGAACGATGTAAACAATAATTTTAAATGACATAAAAAACGAAATTAATGAGTTTTTCTAAAAGTATCGAATTGTACTGGCAAAAGTAATGTTATTTGAGATTGATTATTAAACGACAAGCAATATCAGGAACTGTATGTAAATTGAGTAGAGAATCTCAAAAATATTGACATTTATAGCTTTGTATAAGCAAGTCATGTATTTAACAAAAACAAATATCAAGATTTAACCGCGATATAAATAAAATTGAAGAAATTATACGAGAAGTAGATTTTTTTTTTATCTTCTGAAAGGTAAATATTTTAATACTTTTATTCATTTATTTTTGTTTTATCAAAAACGTAAAAAAAAAAAAAAATAAATAAATAAATAAATAACACGACAACAAACAAAGACGACTTCATGTATAAGGAATAATTTATGTTAAGACATAGTTTAAAATAGTTAGATGTTAAATTAATTAACTAATTAGTATTAATTAAAATCACTACTAATTTTAATTATTATAGTGTGTTATTTAGTGTAACTAATACTAATTTCATTAATTAAAAATTGCAAAGTTAATTTTTTATTATTAATTCTATTTGTAGAAGTTCTAGTTTTAGTTATTTAATTTTCGTGCTTAGTAGTATGATTTAGATGTTTTTTGAAGAATGAAAAAAAAAAAAAAAAAAAAAAAAAAATATATATATATATATATATTCATATATTGCATGTGCAAAAGATAAAACTATCAAATTGTTGTTGTTATTTGAACTTGTACTACTAAATTAGCAGGTCTACGGGATGCTTTTCGTTTTGATGTAATGCGTTATTATTATTATTTTTCTAATTAAAGAAAGAACAAAGCAAAGGAAATGTGAGACAGAATAAAAATTATATCAAATAAAAATAAAACATCTTCCAGCTTTATATTGGGACTCAAATTTTGAATAAATGGATTCCAAGCTGAACCCAGAAGATCGATAAAACATGTTCACGGATATGTAGAACTTCTGTGTCAGCAATAATTTTAGCTTTTCCTGAAAAAAACATAAACACAAAAATATTAGAATGACAGCATCCAACATATTCCAGATAAATATGTATCTTCATCACCCCTAGCATCAGTTTGAATTCGAAAATGATATTTCTATTCCATTCATTCTTGACTTCTGAGATCTGCAACCTTTGAGCATCCGCACATTATACAGTTGGTCTCCGTTCCTCAGTTCCTTCTGCTCTTCAAGCAACCTCCCCTTTATTAAGTATTATGTCATGACTCCAGCTTGTGCGGGCCGCCTGATCTTAACTTTCTTCTTGTCTTCTAGCCACTGACCGTTTAGTCTATATATATATATATATAAGAGCAGAGTTTGTCTGTGTGTGTGTGTGTCTGTGTGTCTGTCCGCTATAGAAACCTAGGTCGCTTCACCGACCGGGACAAAATTCGGCACGGTTAATGTTTACGACCCGAGAAACACAACGCCGCAAGCGATTTTACAAAATTCGCCCCCAAGGGGGGAAGGGGGGGGGGCAAAACGTAATTTCACAAAATCCTTCATATCTAAAACAAAAAAACAGATGTCCGTAAAATTTTTACTTTAAAATATAGCTAATACAAATGTCTAAAAATCGGTTTCTGGAATTTTTGAAATTCGGTCCCCAAGGGGGGCGGGGGGGGGCAAAACGTGATTTCGCATAATCCTATATATCTCAAACAAAAAAAAAAAAATAGATATACGTGAAATTTTTGCTCTAAAATATAGCTAATGCAACTATCTAAAAACAAATTTCTGGAATTTTAGAAATTCAGCCCCCAGGTGGGGCAGCAAGGGGGGGGGGCTATGGAGCAAAAGCAAATAGAAATACAGTTAGGCCGTTCAAAATTGGTACAGATATGTTTTAAAGACCTGCAAGTCGAATGGGGATATTTTCGATCGTGTAAAGTTATTAGGAAGGGCAAGAAGGGGGGAGGGGAGGGGGGGGCAAAAAAATAAAAATAGTGTCAGATCGTTCAAAATTGGTACATAGAGGTTTTCGATATTTGCAAATCGATTGCGGATATTTTTGAATTTGTAAAATTATTAGGAGGGGCGGGTAGGGGGTGGGGCGGTAAGGGGGTGGGGCGGTAAGGGGGGCTATGGGGCAAAAACAAATCGAAATACAGTTAGGCCGTTCAAAATTGGTATAGATAGGTTTAAGAAGCCTGCAAGTCGAATGGGGATATTTTTGAAAGTGTAAAGTTATTAGGAGGGGAGAGAAGGGGGGAGGGGAGGGGAGAGGGGGGCAAAAAAATAAAAATGGAGTTAGATCGTTCAAAGTTGGTTTATAGAGGTTTTCGATACTTACAAATCAATTGCGGATATTTTCGTATTTGTAAAAATTATTGGGAGGGGCGGTAAGGGGGGTGGCTATGGGCAAAAACAAATAGAAATACAGTTAGGCCGTTTAAAATTGGTACAGACAGGTTTTAGAGGCCTGCAAGTCGAATGGGGATATTTTCGAAAGTGTAAAGTTATTAGGAGGGACGAGAAGGGGGAGGGGAGAGGGGGGGGGCAAAAAAATAAAAATAAAATTAGATCGTTCAAAATTGGTATAGAGGTTTTCGATACTTACAAATCGAATGGGGATATTTTCGAATTTGTAAAATTATTAGGAGGGGCAGGAAGGGGGTGGGGCGGTAAAGGGGGGCTATGGGCAAAAACAAAAAAAAAAAAATAAAAATAAAATTAGATCGTTCAAAATTGGTATAGAGGTTTTCGATACTTACAAATCGATTGGGGATATTTTCGAATTTGTAAAATTATTAGGAGGGGCGGGTAGGGGGTGGGGCGGTAAGGGGGGCTATGGGGCAAAAACAAATCGAAATACAGTTAGGCCGTTCAAAATTGGTATAGATAGGTTTAAGAAGCCTGCAAGTCGAATGGGGATATTTTTGAAAGTGTAAAGTTATTAGGAGGGGAGAGAAGGGGGGAGGGGAGGGGAGAGGGGGGCAAAAAAATAAAAACAGAGTTAGATCGTTCAAAATTGGTATACAGAGGTTTTCGATACTTACAAATCAATTGCGGATATTTTCGAATTTGTAAAAATTATTAGGAAGGGCGGTAAGGGGGGGCTATGGGCAAAAACAAAAAAAAAAAATAAAATAAAATTAGATCGTTCAAAATTGGTATAGAGGTTTTCGATACTTACAAATCGATTGGGGATATTTTCGAATTTGTAAAATTATTAGGAGCGGCAGGAAGGGGGTGGGGCGGTAAAGGGGGGCTATGGGCAAAAACAAATAGAAATACAGTTAGGCCGTTCAAAATTGGTACAGATAGGTTTTAGAGGCCTGCAAGTCGAATGGGGATATTTTCGAAAGTGTACAGTTATTAGGAGGGGACAGAAGGGGGAGGGGAGGCAAAAAAATAAAAACAGAGTTAGATCGTTCAAAATTGGTATACAGAGGTTTTCGATACTTACAAATCGATTAGGGATATTTTCGAATTTGTAAAATTATTAGGAGGGGCGGTAAGGGGGGCTATGGGCAAAAACAAATAGAAATACATTTAGGCCATTCAAAATTCGTACAGATAGGTTTTAGAGGCCTGCAAGTCGAATGGGGATATTTTCGAAAGTGTAAAGTTATTAGAAGAGCCGGGAAGGGGGGAGGGCGGAGGGGCAAAAAAAAGTAAAATATAGATCATTCAAAATTGGTACATAGAGGTTTTCGATACCTACAAATCGATTGAGGATATTTTTGAATTTTTAAAATTATTGGGAGGGGCGGGAAGGGGAGAGGGAGCGGAGGGGCAAAAAAATAAAAATAGAGATAGATCGTTCAAAACTGGTGCACAGAGGTTTATGATACTTACAAATCGATTGCAGATATTTTCGAATTTGTAAACTTATTATCGTAGACGGGTGGGGGTGTGGCGAAGGGGGAAAAAATAGAAATAAGAGTTAGAACATTTTGGGAATTTTTTCCGAAGGCAGTGAGAATGCGGTGCGACATTTTTCCTAATCAGATTTTGTTTCTCTTTTTTATCCACGTGATAAAAATTAATGCAATTCTGAGAATTCAGTAATTATAGTGATTTATTTAAAAATAGGGACAAGCGAAGCGGGCGTCGCCTGCATCGTTTATGACCGGGTAAGCCATTGGGGGACGGGTTAGCCATTGTCGCAGGCAGTAGGGCCAGGCACAGGAGGCTGCGAAGACGAACAAGTCGCTGCCGAAGGCAGCGGGAAGACAAAGCGAGCTTTTAATCGATTTCAGTTTTTTCCCTCATAAAGCAATATAAAAAAGAGTTTCCTTTAAATATAGTGACCAGCGAAGCGGGAAAAGCCTGCTAGTAACCTATAACTTGTCGTTGATCGACAGTTCTTCATCGTTTTCTAGCAGCTTTCATTTAACATTTAACAAAGCGTCTCTCTTTTAGTTGTTTCTGAATTTCGATTTGAATTAATATAACATGTGGCTCTTGACCAGTTTCTTGCTGTTGTTCTCCTTTTAATTTTCTTTGTGCTACAGTTCTTATTGCAGCAGAAGTCTTTACATGAAATATACCCCCCCCCCCTTTTCTTTTTAAAGTTTTTAAAGTTTTTTTTTTTTTTGGTATGGATACTAAACGTAGGTTTTGGTTATTCAAGAAACTGTTGCGTTTTAGAATCAAAATTATTTAAAAGTTTAAATTGAGAAGGACAAATTTTGTGAAAGAAAAATAAAAAAGCAGTAAAATGATTTACTACACGTATTACCTCAATAAAATCCAAATTCTAACAATTTGAACTCAATGTGAAGACAAAAGCGAATAAACTACACATATATAATCCACTAAAAAATTATTTACATGTTTGCTTTCTTTTCGACATAAAAATAAATATGTTTATTTACATGTGAATAATAAAATTAAAACATTATCAATATATTTGTTATAAGTAATAAGTACAAAACTTTGAATAAAATGCTAGAACTTGTAAGAATTTATGTATATACAAATATATATATATATATATATATGTACTTCCAATTATACAGCATAAACCTTTATATAAAAAGACGCTTAAAAAAATTTAAGAATTATGATTATTATGTGTATAATGCCGACAGTTTAGCTATAAGGACGAGCAAATTTGATATTTGATAAAGCTTATTTCAATTTTATTATCCACATTTAAATAAATATACTTCTTTTGTGTAAAACAAATAAATAAATAAGTAAAAAATATATAAATAAATAAAAATAATAATATAAATAAATAAATAAAAAGTTTTTGTTCTTCTTTCTTTCTTTCTTTTTCTTTTCTTTTTTTTTTTAATGATTGAGTCATCAATTTGTTTTTCTTTTCTTTTTTAATAAATTTAAAGTTAAATGGCCTTTTATATAATATCTTTTGAACCAACTATCAGATTGAACTAATGAACTAAAAATCACGGCCTTAGCTAGATAATGTCCCGATTTATAAGTGTACCAATTTTCGGAGCAAACAGTCAAACGATATACAGGTGTGTTGGACAAAATAATGGAAAACTTTTGCTTTTTTACGCTTTGTCGAATATCTTGAAAAATACTTAATGTGTTGCTCTTGAACTTTGGGAATAAGGAAAACATGTCTTCCTGCATATTTTTCAGCAAAGAGCTTGTCACGAAGGTCCTTACGGGACGATCAACAAATCAAATCAAATAAAAAGTATTTGTGATTACCCTGTATATAGAAAAGCGTCGACTGATCTACAAATTTTAGATATAGCTATAAATGTTATATTTTATACGAGTGTAGAGTTTTGTGAAGATATCTCGAATATTTAAAGAGTTATTAATATTTTATTAAAAAATGTAATTTTTTTTCGCAATTTTTTTCTTTATAATTCCAAGGGGTTTTCTTCAAATTTCATGAAATCTTCGGAAAACATGACAACATATGCCTAAATCATTATACTGTAGTTTATAATAAATATATATAATATTCAAAGAGATATGGACAGTTGTAGTAAATAATTTATTACTGCGTATACGCGGACTGTAGCCCCCCCCCCCAAAAAAAAAAAAAAAAAAAAAAAAACTTTGACATGGTTTAATACTCAACTGTATAGAGCACCTTATAAAAAAATCCAGTTGAATATCACAAAAATTCACTAAGATATCGGTGATTAAATGAGCTGTTTTTCAGCTGTTTCCTAAAAAAGTCTTTAAGTTCACAAATGAAAATTTGTACCAGAAAAAAAATACAATATTTGCGATTAATTCTTTTTTTTTTTTAATAGATATGGGCTACATACCTCTAAAAATAATCTGGTGTGTCACTCACACGACTTTCTCTTACCCTGAAATTTAGTACTATAAATACATTTTGGATATTAAGAGGTAACATAATGAGTACTGTTATGTAAACCTATGTTAAAACAATTCAAATTAGGCTTCGGAAGAGTTTTATATGATAATTGGTTATGTGTGAGGGGGCTACCACCCTCCCTCGACTCCCCGTTTTATTACTACACCTATATTTATATAGAATTTAAATCTGTTGTTAAAATTAAAAGTTCACTCAAAATTATTTAGACAACTTTCACAAGTAACCTTCCTTGAAACTTATCGATCTTGATCAAACTTTTCCATCAACAAACTTATATTAATGTGAAAATACAATTTTGGATCTCTTGAAATTATTCTTTTTTAAGTTACTCTAAGAGACACAGACAAAGATCAAACTTTAAAAAAATTGACTTCGGTAATCAGGAATCCTCGAAAAGTGTAAATATATAAAGAACAAGCGATGAATATTTAGCTTAAAAACATACATTATTTATCATATGTCTATGAGGAATTCATTTCCATTCCTGAGTAGCTTTCCTGGACAAGGTAAAATATTATTGTAAAGCACTTCCACTAACAATGAAAAAGAATGTAGTCGCTTAAATATTTTCAGCTCTGTATATCTTTTGAAGAGTATGTACAAACCACATAGTGCACCTAAATATAATCCCATAGTAACAATATACGGCCCAACCTGAAATGCACTTCCATCAATTTTCAGCTATTGTCGCACTATAATCTAGTTTTTTTGTGTGGCTCTGTAAATGAACAGTGAATGATTTCCCTGCCATATTCTACACGAGACATGTTTTTACGCATATAAAAATGCATATATTCGTTTAATTTGGTTTTGTGTAGTCTATAGATGTTAAATTCTACTTACCTGTAATTTCCCCCATAGACGTAATGTATTTGAATACTCCTGAGTGTCCCTGTACACGAACCATTTGTTTCATCTCAACGAAAAGCTTAGTGTAGCATCCTATATGATACACGTTTAGAATACCAAGTTTGGGCTTTCTGGTGCTATTTGTTCTTGAGATATGCTGATAACAGAAACACACACACACATACACAGACCAACCGCTAAAAACATGATTTTCGCATTCAGGGGACATAAAAACGTGTAAATATAACAAAAACTTACTTTAGAAAATTTGACCCAAAAACAGTACTTTCTCTACCTTATGGGTAAGAGAAAGTAAAAAGAAAAATGAATTGTTTGAAAAGAAAAATTAAATTTTTTTCTGATTCAAATTTTCATTTGTGAATTCATTTGTTATTCCCTTATCGTAAAGGCCTTTTTAGAAAACAGGCCCACCAGCGGCCGAGCGGTTCTGCGCTTAAAGCTGGTAGACGTGAGGTGCCGAGTTCGATCCCAGGTCGCGCGCGATGGCCTAGCCGTTCGGAGTTTTCAGTGGTTTTCTCCGAAACTTGCGTAAATACGGGCTAGGAACGCTTGAAAGACCACCACGGAGGGAACTCCCCTCAGACCTAGGACCTACAGCAGTCAATCGGCCTTATTCCCAAAATCCAATCCAATCCTTTTTATATAAAGCAGCTGAAAAACAGCTCATTTAATCACCGATATCTCTATGAATTTTTGTGATATTCAACTGCATTTTTTTATAAGGTGCTCTATATAATTAAGCATTAAACTATGTCAAAGTTTTTTTTTTTGCCACAAACTGTGCCTGTGCAGTAATAAATTACATACTAAAACTGGAAACTTACTAAAACTTTCGAAAACCGGAAGTCGAAAATTTTTACGAATCCAATACTTTCTTCTATTGAATATAAAAGAAAGTAATAAAGGAAATGCGAAAAAAAAAAAAAAAAAAAAAAAAAAAAAAAGCAAAATCGTAATCAATGCTTTCGACATTTTAATTAATTTCAAATACAAAAAAAAAAAAAAAAAAAAAAAAACTCCTGAATATCAATTTTTTATAAACATATTTCACTTTTTAACATAATTTTAGTATTTTGGTCATGTAATCAAATATTTCTAAAAATGTGTAAATTAAAAACAGGCGAAGAGGAAATTAAATTCTTTTATTAGAAAACTTCATTTTTATGAAATGAAAGTAGTATTGAGAAATATAATTAAAATATTTTACTAGAGTTTGTTGACTGGAAATTGTTGCTGAAGAAAATTTTCTCAAACAAAAATGATCAATTTTTAAAAAGAAAATTACAGTCAATCAGCGTTTTATATTTAAATTGAAAATGCATTTATTTGAAATTTTGTTTTATATTTAAGTTGAAAATGCATTTATTTGAAATTTTGTTTAATATTTAATTCGAAAATATATTTGAATGACATTTAATTTGAAATTATATCAGAAATATGCATCGGTTAGAATCATGTTTGTACTTGATAAATCATCAAATACAAATAAATGAATAATAAAATAAAATAAAATAAAATATATAAATAAAATAATGTCTGAAATTTGCTTATTTTTCTTAAAAAAAAAAAAAAAAAAAAAAAAAAAAAAAAAAAGTATAAATTCTCTGTCAACGATTATAAAGATGTTACATCATCTATAGCTATGCAAATTAACGTATCATATTTAAATTGTAATCTTATTAATGTTAATATAAATGTACACGAATTTCTTGGATCACTGGAACAAGATATAATATTCAAGGTGAAACAAGATGTAGTCAATAATTATTAATGATATGAGGAGAAACAAATTAATCAATTTAATTAAGATCCTCGGCAGCTTGTTATGAAACATATTTTCCCCACGTCCAAGCAATTACGTTATTAAACATCTCAAAACTGGAAAGAAATTCCGTGATAATGCTAAAATCGTCCATGTATTTCAGATTTTTAAAAAATATTTGAAGCGTCTCAGTTAATTAAAGCTCAGTTACTTATTCTGAGCGATTATTCTGCGAGATTTTCTTTTGAATCATTAATAGTGAGAAAAGGGAAATATTCTATTACAGATATTGTGTGCTTGTATGGATCGTTTGCTGTCTCTAGACTAACAGTAATGAATGGTAGCACTGGCAACCATATGAATACATAATGGTGGCCATTTTTGTTATTTCGGTGGCCATTTTTACATATAAGTATACTACTAATCAATAAAATTTCCACAATTTTCTTTTTAAAGGTGATTCTCGAAATATGAGGTATTTTCTGAACAACTGCCGAAACACACGATTATTTCGTTTCTATTCGATAAAATTCACGCTTTTCTTAAAACTTTTAAAAATTAAATACGAAGTAATATTGCGTCCCATCATTGAGATATAAAACCATTTCGCAGTTGTTATCAAAATTTACGATCGATGACGCAAACAATTGTAGAAATACTCGGTTATTTCATCGCAAATCGATAAAATTCAAACCTTTTTCAAAGTTGTTCACCGAAATACGCCATAGCTTCTAGGCCAATTAGTGAAATGCATAATTTTGTGGCTAATTGTCAAAGTTTAAGTAGTATAAAGCAAATAATTGCCGAAATAGATAATTATTTTATCACTAATTGATAAAATTTACGATTCTTCAAAGTCATTTTTTGAAATATACTACAATTTTGCAGCGTATTATTATCAGTAAAATTGATGCTTTTGTTTTGTTTTCATCCTTTCTTTTTTTCTTTTCTTTTCTTTTTTTTTTTTTTTTTTACTTCCTTATACAAAGTATAAGGAAGTATAGTAATCCCGATTTGCGAAATGGATTTTGCATTTCATATTACTCGAAAACGAATGATCGCTGAATGTTGCCAATTTATACGTGTGACTGTCATGATGTCTAGTTGTACACCTGCAAATGTCGTCTTAACACGAGCTCTCGTTTTAGAGATATAAGGGACTTTACACGATTTTTCGTGACGTCTATATGTATGTGTGTATGTGTGTGTGTGTGTGTGTATGAGAGAGAGAGAGTATGTCGCATAACTCAAAAACGGTTGGACGTAGAAAGTTGCGAATTGGTACATAGGTTTGTTATAACATCTAGTTGTGCACCTCCCTTTTTGGACTTTGTATGATTTTCCGTTTTGGAGATATTTAGGAAAATTCGGTTCATAATGGCCAAAATGTACACTGAGAAAAAAAAATATACCGCCTTCATCTATTTATTTAATACACGTAGCTAAACTCACCCATCTATATATTCATCACTCACTCATATATAGGGTGTTTCAAAAACCTTAACATTCGCTTAAATACTTTAAAGATTGATCTCAGACGTAATCACAAATGACTATATGAGAGATATTCTAATGATATTAATATTATTAATAATTTGATTATTTACGAATATTTTTATTATCTTAAGATGCTTCTTTAAATCACATACGCATTCACTCACCACCAACCGAATTTTATAAAATCGATTAAAAATTTCAAAGGATCCAATTTCAAGATTTGCAGAAACGCACACACATTCACCCACCACTAACCGAATTTTATAGAATCGATTAAAAATTTCAAAGGAATCAATTTCAAGAATTACAAAACTTCAATTTTTATATAGTCCCCACATAAAAAATAAAATAAAAATAATCCAATGAGTAAAATGTAAATGATATTCAAAATTTCACCGGTATATCATAATAAATCCTAGAGATATATTTTAAAAAAAGTTGCTGATAAATCAGTCGCAAATTCAAACGTAAACGTATTTATTTACATACGTTAACATTAATATCTTTCGTGATTTGTACATGATTTCCAGAATGTGCTTTCTCTAAATATGTTTCTTTCTTTTCTTTTCTTTTCTTTTTTTCTTCTTTTTATTTTTCGCCTCATTTAGATAATATGTAAAAAGATTGGAAAATAGTGTAAGTCAGTTTATTTATTTATTTTTTATTGTGATATCTCCAAGATATTTTATTTTACATTTTCCAAATTTTGTACATAATTTTTTTTTTTTTTTTTTTTGTATATGGGGAGCATTTCACTCATTGAAATTTTTTTATATCGAGGCTGCATAAAAATTTAAAGTTTATAATTCTTGTAATTAAAAACCATGAAATTTTTGATTGATTATTTATAACTTTCTGTTCCCTTTTTAAAGCAGTTCTGAAATCTATAATACATATTTAAAATAAATATTTAAAGAATTAAAGCCGAGCACAAGATTTCTTCATACAAACAATTCATTATACGTGTGATTTGGCTTTAAATTGTGAATTAAAAATTCGAACTAAAATTTGAACTAAATACATTTGCTTACGCTGTAGTAATTCTATTATACAAGGTGGTTAAAATTTAACTGATGCTACTCATCGGCTAATAGATTCGGTTCTATTAATCAGATTCAAATAAATATTTAAATGTGTGCTCAATAGATCATGGAATCGAGGATTACATGGAAAAAGTTAGTTTTGTATTTCGCCATCAGGTAGCATGCTTTATAAACAAAAGGAGATACAGATAAGTTTTGATGTAAAAAATATTCTTGTTGTTAGAACAAATAATGATCATTTTTTAATGAACAAATAATGATGATTTTTTAATGAAACTCATTTAGTGGCAAAGCACTCTGACAGCATAGCAGAATCAAGCGCAGCAAATTTTAGCCCTCTAACTTTCACTAAATATTTCCTTGTGGATGTTACTAATCTAATTTTACAAATGGTTTTTAGACACATAGCTGATCATAAATATGTTAAAAAAAATCTTGATATATTTTTGGTTTAAAACATCTATATGTTACCCTAATTAAATTCATATAATAATTAATTTATAAAATAAATAACTTTGTAAATAAACATTGTAAATTGAAAAACACTAGTAATAGTTGTTTAAGGTTAAAAATAAACAAGAATGTAAAATCATTCGCTATGCATTGATTATTAACACTTTCCAACTGGACGTACTCATTGTATCATATAACCATCAATGTTCTTTGCAAACGTGTTACTCAGCAGATAAACAGAAGGACATATAGGTAAGCATACAGAATAACTGAATTAATAGTCACTCTTAAACATTGTTGGAAAGTGTTAAGAAAGCTTGTACGGAACGGACGGAATACAAACGGAAAAGTAGCCCTTAATGTATCTGAATATTTTAATGTAGCCCTGTAAGCTTAAAAGCTAAACATATCATATTCTGTACAAACTATTATTTTCGCGTATTAATAATAAATAACAATTTCTTTATGATTTTTGCAGTAGAAAATTATTTAAATATGATTTATAAAAATGTTTCTCGAAAAATGCAATGCATTGGCATTTTTTAGGCGTAACTGTACACTAACAGGTTATACAGGACCTATTAATGTCATTTTAAATAGAGAATATTTCATAGTTAACTTCAATAACATATATCATTTTTTAAAAATTTTGAAAATATTTACGGACGCTGGGACGGACAGACGGACATATAGACTAATGGACAGTCGGACAGACAGATACACAAATTGAAATCATATTCACGCTTAAAAATTGTTAGAAAGTGTTAAAAACGCTTAATGTAAACGAAAATGTAATTCCAGCTTTCCAATAATAACCGTTAATGTAACTGATAGATTTTTGTAGGGCCCTGTAAATATTATTGCTAATCATAACTAAATTCGAGATAAAATATTCTTTTGGGCATATGGATAACATATTTCAATTTCATTAAGATATATGCAAAGTAAAGTTATTAAAATTTGGTTTGTAGAAATACCTCTCGTAGAAGGCACTGCTTTGGAATACTTTCGGTTGTCCCCATACACAAATCATTAGTGGTATTTACTCCATTTTGAATAGAAAACATCCGATTGTACACTGAAATAATATATTTCAATTTTATTAAGATTTGTGTAAAATAAAAGTATGTATTAAAATATGGTTTATAGAAAATTCGTCTCATTGTGAAGGTAACGCTTTGGAAAATTTCGAGTGTATCGGTACACAAACCAGTAGTGGTATTTACTCAGTTTTTAATCCAAAACATCCGATAGTGAACTGGAATAACATATATCAGTTTCAATAAATTTTAATAATATTTATGGAAGTTAGAGCCGAACAGACGACAAACCCAAGCCATTAACACTTTTCAACTTTGTTGGAAACCGTTAAAAAATAACACAGCCCTTTATTAGACAAAAAAAAAAAAAAAAAAAAAAAAAAAAGGACAAGAGAGCATTATCAAAACAGCAACGAGAACTCGCGCTTATTAAAATAAGAACGCAAAATCATGCTATATGCAT
Organism: Salticus scenicus; assembly: GCA_963930645.1. Classification (NCBI taxonomy): domain Eukaryota; kingdom Metazoa; phylum Arthropoda; class Arachnida; order Araneae; family Salticidae; genus Salticus; species Salticus scenicus. The sequence continues at coordinate 224,400,060 of OZ005650.1, read as the reverse complement.
TGATTGTCAACACTTTCCAACTGTAAGTACTCCTTGTATAGCAGCACTTTAAATGTTCTTTGCCTAAGTTGTCACACAACGGACAGACAAAAGGATTTAAAAACATGCGAATAGACTAATTGTATTAATAATCGCTCTTAAACATTGTTGGAAAGTATTAAAAAGCTTAACGCAAAAGAAAATTCACACCAGAGATTCTAATTGCAGTCTTTAATGCAACATTTCTGACTATTTTCGTGTAGCCCTATAAATCTGAAGGTTAAAAATATCGTATTATATGCAAGACATTATTTTAGCATATTAACAATAAATGTCAATTTCTTTATTATTTTTACAGTAGAAAATTACTTAAATGGGATTTATAAAAATGTCTGTCCTAAAACGCAATGCATTAGCATTTTTTTGGGTGGCCCTGTACATAAATCAGTTGTATTGATCCTATTAACGCCATTTTCAATAGGAAACATTCCATAGTGAACATGAATAACATATATTAACTTATTAAAGTTCTGAAAATATTTAAAGACGCTGGGACGAGCAGACGGACAGATAGAAAGATGGACAGTCGGACAGATAAATACACAAATTGAAATCATATTCACAGTTAAAAATTGTTATAAAGTGTTAAAAGCGTTTAATATAAACGAAAATGCAATTCCAGCAAATTTTCAATAATAGTAGTTAATGTAACTGAATATTTTTGTGTGGTCCTGTAAATCTAATGGTAATCATATAATATTATACAGAAAGCAGTCTTTAGTGCATATGAATAACATATTTCAATTTCATTAAGATTTGTTCAAAGTAAAGTCATTAAAATTTCATTTATAGAAATACCTCTTATAGACCGCAATGCTTTGGAATAACTTCGAGTGTCCTTGTACACAACCACAAGCCATTAGCGATAGTTACTCCATTTTCAATAGGGAAAATCCGATAGTGAACTTTATATCAGGTACAAGATATTCCATATATATTTAAGGGAGTTACAGCATGGACAGACAGACACACAAACCGAAATCATTCCAACCTTGTTGGAAAGTGGTTGGAAATTTCCAACATTGTTGGAGTGTCAAAAATCAAAGTCACACTATTTGTTAAATTTGGGAATAGTGAATATACAGAATATACAGTTAAAAAGAATATAAAAGAGATAAAAGTTTAAAAATTGGTTGTAACAAGGAAAACATGTTGAAAAATTGTTGCATTAAAGGTGCTAAACGTTTGTTTTCAGAGCGAAACCAATGAACGTTAAAGGGTTACCAGTGCAAACCTGTGGCGAAATTTAAAATATTTTTTCAAAGGTAAAACTCGGCCCTATAATCTACATAAACAGGGACAGGGATGAGGAGCCACTCACGACTCTAGGAGCAGTGCCGATATACATTCAAGGTTACTTTTGTTTCCGATTGGTATTCGCATACTGTTAAAAGTAATAATCCAACGTTTCGCTAAGAGGATAGTACCAAATAGGCATTCTTAGCTGCAACCAATATTTTTGTACTAAGTTTCACCATTTCAGTGGTACTTTCTACTGAAATGACACCACTAAAATAATGAAACATTGCACCGTAATATTGGTTGTAGTTAAATTATCCCTTTTCTGGTGAAATGTAGGATTTTATTTCTAACAATGTGCCATCAGTTTTAATTTTAACCCTTCTGTATTTGGATATTTTTTTTTCTCTTAGTTAAGAGGATGGTGGACGATGAAAATTGTTCTTTGAAATTACTGTCTTACAAAGGAAGTATGAATCAATAAAATTAAAGCTTAAATTAAAGAGCACGCTCGAAAACTTTAGGTAGAGGACAAAATTCATTCAGCAACTTATGACCCAAATAGTTTTCACTATTTTTATAAAAATCAATAAATCGCAAATCGGAGCCAAATCAAGTGGCGCAGTGCTCGCGTGTTTGGTTCATGAGCAGGAGTTCTTGAGATCGAATCTCGTCAAAGAATTTTTGTGTTTTAATTTTTAATTTTAACAATTTTTTTTTACATTATTTGTTAAATTAAATTATTACTTTAAGAGAAAATATTTATTATATTAAAAAGTTTATTTCAGCGTGGACAGTTTATTAATTATTTATCGACGTCACTAATAGCAAGTGTGGATCGTCTGCTCTTAATTGTTCATCCAATTTTTTCCCATTAAAAATCCTGAATGAACAACAGCTGTTGCAGCTTAACTATTCAACGTCGCATTTAATTTTTATTTCAAATATTTTATAAAAGAACTGTCAAATTTGGTAGTGTCGGAGGAACTGACATTAAAATTGAGCCCAAACTTTCATAAAATGATTTTACTAGTTGTTTATAATTAGTTTGCATCTCAAAAATTTCAAAGTATGGGTAAAAAAGAATTTTACAAAACTAGTAATCTAGACAAAAAGCCAAATATTTAACAAAATGTTCGTGATGAACAGTATTTGACGGTGAACAAAATTGTAATGCAATTAATTGTGATCAATCTTCTTATATCTTTTGTTCTCATTGAAAAAAATACTTTATGCTTTCATCAGTTTTTCTACCTTTAACCATAGTCATTATAAATTAGAAACTATATTTGTAAGTTTAAACATCATTTTCTTTTCTATAAATAAATATATATTTTTAATTTCCGGTTAATACTTTAATAACTGGTATACTTAATAAAAAGGGGGAAAAAAAGCCTTCTTAATACAATAAATATATTTTTTTGAATTAATAATTTAGTTTAATTTAATTAAAAATGTTAAAAAAAAAGTTGAAATAAAAAATTAAAGTATACAAAACATCTTTCACGGGGCTCTATCTCGGGAACTCCTACGCATGAGTCAAACGCCCTACCACTGCGGTATCTTATCATGGTACAATTTGTGTTTTGTTGACATTTATGATACAAAATTTCATGTCTTTATTAATTCTATTAACGCAATTATGCAACAGAAAATAAGTTTTGTTATTTGAATATTTGTTTTTAAGCAGTTTGCATGAAACAGCCATGAATAAAAAAACTCCATGCAAATAAAAAAAGATAAGCTGTAACAAACGGCAAATAAAAATTGTGGGAAACTCTTACATTTTACAATAATTCAAGACTGTAATTTTTAATCGTTATTTTTCTGTACACTGCAAAGAATTCGTAAACAAATAAGTTTTTACACCAGTAAGAATGCGTTTTATTAAAAACGTTAATAAAATTAAAACTTCAGATTGGGAATTTTACGAAAGTGGGTAAATTTCATAAACATAAGAAATGGAAGTGACTAAATTTATATTCCTCTTTTACTTTTTCTCGGATAAAAAATATTTTCCTCATAGATTATCTTGATAATTCTCGATAAATCACTTTTTATGTGTTTTGGATCTTCATTGCTAGAATTTGAGAAACATTTTCTGGTTCAAATTTCGCAAGCTATTTCTTGAAGCTGCGAAGTTTATTGGCAAAATCTGGCTATAGATCAATAAATATATCATATTTATTGGTTTAAAATCCCATCTAAACTATTTTTATAACAATAACAATGCGTATGTGAGCGTGTCACTTCGATATTTTGTTACAATAATAAATTTCATTTAATTGAAAAGTGTATAATGAAGCACAGATATTTTCACACAATAATGTTTCGTAAAATGTTGTAATTTGTTTGGAGATGTCTTTATTAGAAATGCAGTAATTGTATAGAATAATAGATCATCTTCATAATAAAGTAAACATTAATTCTTCTCAATTGTGCGAGAGATTTAATGTATATTTCAAAAAAGAGCAAAAATTGAACAACTCAGACAAAACAAACATAGAATTCAACCCTGAATAAAAAAAAAAAAAGTCTTATGTTATGCTCTATGCATATCATAAACAGTGATATAATTATGACTCTCATAGTTATATAACTATCATATGCAGTCATATGCATTATTATGCTGAAATGATATGCAGTCATATGCATTATTATGCTAAAATGATATGCAGTCATATGTATTCGGGAGATTACGAGAGAAAAATTCTTCCTTATAACGAACACAAAGTAAAAAAATTGTTTTATGCAAAGATAATTTTATTTCCCATGGGGAAGGGGAAGGCTTGATTCTTTCTAAGCTCCCTTGTTATATAACGTAACATATATGATTTTAATTCGAAACACATTAAATATTGAAATTGCATAATGTCATAAAATATTGTTTAAAAATCGATTTAGTGCGAGTATAATTTTTGTGTTTGAATAGATTCCCGTGGTTTTATAAAGTCATTATTTAAGTTACATCATCATTATTTTAAAGGAACATGTTATACACAATATAAAGGGAATACATTATTCATATATCATTGCTATTTTGCTTGAAAAGGCAACATAAAAGCATGACAAAGTAACTTAAAAAGTGAAACATAAAAAAGTAACTTATAACGTAATTACCAGCTACTAACAACTGAGTAACGTGCATATTATTATTATTTTTCTTTCTGTGCTATTTTAGAAGAACTGTAAAATCACATTTTTTTAAAGGATGTTCTTTAAGGAAAGAATTAATATTTATGCAAAAGTTTTGAAGTTACAGCTGGAACAGGCGAATGATCATCAGAGTGAAAGAAATAGTTGATACTTTCGAATTTCATATGAAAGAGTTAAATATTTGTTACGAATGTTGCTTTTTTATAATCTGAGAGTCGACTGAGATATCCCTTAGAATTCACGATATTTATTTTAAGAATATTGCAACTGATAGAGGAATTTAAAAATAACAAAAAAATCACTACTAAGCGTAGCTCAAGAGAATACGCAGAAACAAATTTTGAAACACAAGCCGAAAAACGTTCAGATGGTTCAGCTCAAAAACTATGATTAGCAGTACTCGACAAAACTGTGATGAGTTTCGTAGAACATGGAGTCAATATTTTAGCAATTTAACTTTTGAAATAATAATAGAACAGCATCAAAATTGGAATTTTCTAAAAAAAGTATTTTTTTTTTTTTTGCGTAAGTCGCTAAAAAATGCTTCCAGAGACCGTCAAGCATTTTGCAGAGGTTTCCTTGGGTGTCGACCCATTACATGAAGTGTTTGATTTCAAAGTTGAAAACTTTTCTTGTAAAAATATTTTCACGGTAATGTAACCATTAATGCAAGAAAAAGCAATTATTATGATGAACCGTCTGCGTTCTTTTCGGAAGAATATGAATAATATTTGCAACTTGTAATAATATGCTTACAAAGCACGCATATTTTTATCTGATTTCAGATTTAATAATTTATTACACTAGACAAGTAAGTAATGGGCATTACAAAACTTTTTTCTATATTATTTTATATAACAGCGCCATCTACCTTTTAACATGCACAAAAATTTAATCATGCGGCTAAAAATAAATATTTTACAATGCGCTTGGGTGCAATTTAAACGAATAAATGCTGAAATGAAGCCATATATAAAATCGCATAAGAATATAATAACAGCGTTACACCTGTCAGTTGTTAAACACCCAAATTAAATCGACATCCTTTTTTTACAATGACTATCTCATATATCAAGTTTTGTGCATTTATAAGCTGTAGAAACTGAGATACAGTCTTCTGGTACACAGAAAAAATTGCAGTGTATTAGCTCCACATGTCAGGTGATATGCATACAACATGAATCAACATAATTTTTTACAATGGCCTTTTCACATATCAAGTTTTGTGCAATTACTTACAATGGAAGTTGAGATACAGCTCTCCGTAATTGAGGAAAATTCAACTTAATAATCTGTTAGGCAAGATGGTCATAAACAATTTTATGTCAAGCTGTAACTAAATGCACATTTTTATGAAATTCTGTGCGATAGTTGTTGAGTTAGAGTTGCTATAAATATTTTGTCATACACAGAAAGACAGCAGACTGACAGACGGATATTAAAATAAAAAATCTGGTGTGAAACAACCACACGACTTCCATTTACCCACTATCACACGTATTATGTGCATTTTTGAGAGATAATGTGATCAGAAAACATAAAAGTGACCCAAAGAAGTGGAAACCTAAAATTTTTCCGTTAAGAGAAACTTATAAAGACATGTAAAACGAAGCTTGCATATAGCGAGGTAGAAAATAAGATAAAAAAATGGTAGAGTTATATTTTTAAACACAAATATTCGAGACTTGAAGATGCCTAAGCATGAAGACTATTAATTTTCCTATATTTTCCTATATTATTTCTAATAAGCAAATAATCCACGAGAAAGAAGTGTATTTATATAACAATTTTCAAGAAAATCGTTAGAGCCGTTTTTGAGATACCAACTTTTACAAAAAATCAATTATTGACCGGAAAACAATAATTATATACAAAATGATATTTAAAAGTGAGTTAATATGGCGAGTTTGAAAAAAAATCCGTACAGCCGTTTTTAAAGGAACGCGCTTGCAAGACCTGAAATTGAGCTATTTATACGTGATGCCTATCAATTTTCCTGAACTAACCAACTATATCATTCGAAAGGAAATCTAACAGAGTGTTTATACACCAAATTTGAATAAATCGTTAGAGCCGTTTTTGAGATACGGACTTACGGTCTCACTTGCGGTCTCCGATGTCCCACATCCGGTTTTTCAATTTCCCCCAAAATTTGGAAAATTCATCTATACACCAGACCTGTCTTAATTCTGAACTTTTGTAGTTCTGTCTTTATTAGTTTTGGAGATATGATAGCCAGAAGATTCCACACACACACACACTGACCAATTACCAAAAACTATTTTTTTGGATTCAGGGGACCTTAAAACGTGTCAATCAGGTGAAATCTCGATATCGAATTTTTGGATCAAATACAATACTTCCATTACCTACAGTAGTAGGGTAATGGAAGTAAAAAAAGTATTTAAATCGTGTTCAAGATACCCTAAAACTTATAAAGTCATAGAAAGTCACAAGTTGAAAATGCTTATGATTCCAATACTTCTTTCTATGAATATAGAAGAAAATAACAGTGTGAATGTTTTTGAATTTCTTAAGATGAATCAATTGATAATATAGTGACTGAAAATCTAAATAAAATGTATTTTAAATATTCCAAGGACTTTTCTTTCAGAATATAAAATCCCAAAAACGTTTATGCGTTTTGAATGCTATAAGAACGAAGGGATTTAGATTCAATATAGAACATAAAGAAAGAATATTTTCAGAAAATATTGGAAATGTAATAGGTGCGATGCATTTTATTATTCAGAAATTTATACAAACTGTTTACCTCTGTTTTCTATTAAAATCCAGAGAATTAAGTACATTCAAGGTAACTTACAATCGATTAACGTGTTGCATAATTGAAAGATTTTAAATTTTATTATTCCCAAATTTCATTAGTAAATGGATACTTAAAATTAATTAGAAATAAGCACGTTAAAATACCGTAATACCACAATATTTTGCTGTAAATAAATTCAATTTTGCGTAAAATAAATTCTAGAAACAATGTAAAGAAAAATAAATACACGCAATTCTAAGGAATAAAGAAAATTTGGTAAGTCACAAACAATACGTGAAAGAAATATATTAAGAAAACTGGTCTTTGTGCTTTTAGGAATTCCTCCCACGTTATTTTCGATAAAGTAAGAGAAAATACAATACAGTATTTTTTGCGATTTTATTGTAAACATTGTTAATTACATTGCACTATCTCAATACTTTTAATTATTAATTAGCTGCAGAATTGCGTAACAGTTTTCGATTACTAAAGTATTTTTTTTTTTTAATAAAATGGGTTTGAATTATTTACACACACATACACAAAAAGTACCATTTAATTAAAAGTAAATAAAAAATTACGATTTTTTTACGGATATTTAAGAGGGTTTTTTTAAATTTAATATAAGAGATATTTTATTAAACACTTGTACATGAAATAATGAATAATAAATAATGATGTGTACTTGTATACTGTAGTACGTGCACTTGTGTTAATTAAATACGTAAAAATAATTTACAAACGGCTAAATTTTATGCGCTTAAACAATTTTAAAAATAGCCCGGAAATTCGTTTATAATATTGGGTTTGTAAACATGATTCTGTTTTTTTTTTTTTTTGGTAAAATAAAATACATTTGCTAATTCAAAAAATGAAAGAATTATTTACTAAAAGTATGTTCCATCTGCAGCTACAACTTTCGTCTATCTTACATGCAACTGATGAATTCCTTCTCCAAAAAAAACCCTGGGCTTTGGACGCGATCGATAATAAATCTAATTTTCGATCTCTGCGTGAAAACTAAATAGCTGTTCAGAAAGAGACGACTACATCGACTTCAATAAGTAGTAATCGGAAGATGCTATGTCTGGTGAAAACGGCGGGTGAGATAAACTCCTCAATCCTAGCTTTATAAGGCCCACCAGCGGCCGAGCGGTTCTGCGCTCAAAGCTGGTAGATGGGAGGTGCCGGGTTCGATCCCAGGTCGCGCTCATCGACCTAGCCGTTCGGAGTTTTCCATGGTTTCCTCCGAAACTCGCGTAAATACGGGCTAGGACCCCTTAGAAAGACCCCCATGGAGGGCATTCCCCCTATAGGCCTAGGACACGTACGGAGTCAATCGGCCTTAAACCCAACAACCAACCAACCAACCTAGCTTTATAAGTAACTATTCACAAAGTTTGCAACATGTAGTTTTGCGTTATCTTTCTGAAAAATTAGTTCATCGTGTCTATTCGCCCATTATGGCCATTTTTCTCATATAACTTGGTTCAAAGGTATTGGTTGGCGTCGGTAGACATCGCCATTGATAGTTTCTTTTAAATTCAGTTGTTCATAATATATCAAATCTTTTTAATCTCACGAGTTATAGAGCATAGCCTTATTGCAATGAAGATCACGCTTTAGTTTCGATGGACCAGCTTCCTAAAGCTTCACCCAAGCCTTTTTACGTTTGGGACTCTGATAATAAAACTATTTTTCATCTGCAATAACTATTCCATGCAAAAAAAAAAAAAAAAAAAGCTTTTTCTTTGTTGCTTTTGAAGCAGCATTTACAATTGTTTTTTCGAAGTAACACATCCGTTTATTTTAATGCATGTGGAATCCAGTTACTATTTTTTTTAACCATTCCATTTTTTTGTAAAAAATTTGCAAAAGTTGATCGAACATCATTTAATGCTATCGCCAATTGTGATTGTGTTGGACAAAAATCTTCGGCCAATAATATTTCCAGTTCAACATCTTTAATCTTTCTTGGATGGATTTTCAAGCTATTTATCCACAATGCCAAAATCATCATTTTAAATAGTTGAAACCATTTTTAGGTTGATTTCTTTAGAAATCGACCTATTGCAATCACTTCGTTTATCTATCTATCTATCTATCTATCTATCTATCTATCTATCTATAATGAAAATTTTGTCATCACGATAACTCCCGAAATAATACTCCAAATCGAACGAAATTTGGACAGTAAACTGATCTTATAAATATCTTGGATGAGTTGCTCCAACTTTTTGTTTTCTAAGTAGCAGCCACTTGAAAATTTCAAACCGACATTGTAAAAAGCATATTTAATGCAAGATTTGCTTGAATTTTGATGTAAATACAGGCCATATAAGGGTCTCAATGAAGTTTATTAATGAAGTTTATCCGCCATTTTTAATAAAGTGGCGGATATCTTAAGTTAAGTGAGGCCACTTGAAAATTTAAAATCACGATAATTTCCGAAATAATACTCCAAATCGAACCAAATTTGGACAGCGTCTTAACTTGTGTTATGAATATCTTGGATGAGTTTCTTAACCAAGTTGCTCCACCATTTTGTTTTCAAGTGGAGATCACGTGAAATTTTCAAATTCAAATTGTAAAAAGCGTATTCCGAATTTGTTTACATTTTGATGTATACATAGACTATATAAGTGTCTCAATGAAGTTTATTAATGAACGTATCCGCCATTTTTAATAAAGTGGCGGATATCTTAAGTTAAGCGGGGCCACTTGAAATAAATCACGATAACTTCCGAAATAATACTCCAAAGCAAACTAAATTTGGACAGTGTCTTAACTTGTGTTATGAATATCTTGGATGAGTTAACCAAGTTACTCCACACTTTTGTTTTCAAGTGGAGGCACTTGAAATTTTCAAATTCAAATTGTAAAAAGCGTATTCCGAATTTGTTTGAATTTTGATGTATACGTAGACTATATAAGTGTCTCAATGAAGTTTATTAATGAACGTATCTGCCATTTTTAATAAAGTGGCGGATATCTTAAGTTAAGTGGGGCCACTTGAAATCAGGCTACCACTTGAAAATTTAAAATCACGATAACTTCCGAAATAATACTCCAAATCGAACCAAATTTGGACAGCGTCTTAACTTGTGTTATGAATATCTTGGATGAGTTTCTTAACCAAGTTGATCCACCATTTTGTTTTCAAGTGGAGACCACTTGAAAATTTCAAATTCAAATTGTAAAAAGCGTATTCCGAATTTGTTTGAATTTTGATGTATACATAGATTATATAAGTGTCTCAATGAAGTTTATTAATGAACTATGGATTTTCTCGCCAAAAGTCGCCAAAAATGTCGCCAAGTGGAAAACTCGCCAAATTCATTACCTGCCATATTGGAGCTTTTTAATGCGTTTTTAAGGGAAAATTAGGCTATTTTAACGTTAAAACAAACTTGAAATGCAGAAAATTAACATTTAATCAACTTACTAAGCTTTTTTAAAAGAATTTCTAACAAAAAAAAAAAAAAAAAAAAAAAAAAAAAAACTGAATTATTTTCAAATTTGCAACAATATCTTAGATCAATTAGTTCACTGAGCAACTTTCTCTGCCATTTTGATGCAAGTGGCCGCCACTTTTTGAACATGATGACTTTTGAGATTCCGAATTAATTCCAAATATATTTGTACAGTAGTCTTATCTCTCAAATGCATTTGATATATTTGTCAACTTGGCCCACCATCTTGCTTCCAAGCGCCGGCCACTTGGAAATTTTAAAGTCACATGAAAAGGTATTTGTGAACCGATTTGCTTAAAACTCCATATGTAGATAGCCTACATCAATATTTCTACTAATTTGTTAATAATTTGTAGCCGCCATTTTGAAACAAAATGACGGCTATTTCATAAGGAAAAAGAAATTAACCTACCCTTCCGAAAAAGCGAGAAGGACTTGTTTGAAAGTTGTATTCGATGGAGCATGCTCACCGTAAATTTCCGCTGCACTTTTCATTGCAATAAAATAATGTAACAAAACTTTCCTCAAATCGTGTTTATTTAGAATAAATTTTTACATTTTAAAGTTGTCATTTAACAGCTGACATCAAGTACTATCGAATACAAGTATTGTCATTTTATAGTACACATACTGCTCCTCTATATACTGTATATTTAGTGGCATTAGTCTGTGAGTATACGTATGCAGTACTACTAACGACACCTACTGGGAAAGGAAGAAATCATATCCACAAATCAATAAACAGCATTTAACTCTTATAAAATTTAACAAACAGGCATTGTCAGCTGTTAAATTTATAGACATTCATACGTGTTAAAATTATCGTCCAAGTATTAGCATCAATGTGCAATAAGTTTAAGAAATACTTTCGTTACTTTCTTAATAAAAAAATAAAAGTGAACTTAAAAAAAAAAAAAAAAAATATATATATATATATATATATATATATATATATATATTATCCATTACTTCACACAAAAATACCAATTACTTTGTTTGCATCATCCGATAACAGTATTTAAATGCAAGTTACTTTTAAGATATTTTATAATTTAGATTCAGAAGTATAGTTTGAAACAAATAAATTCTCTACATCTTGAAGGATTTGTTTTATTCCTCTTCTTGAATCAATAGTGAATCTTGTCTGAATGAATATCAGGTTGAATTAGTGACATGAATTTTCAAATTTATTCTTTTAAAAAGAAAACATTCCTGACTTCATTCTCTCATCTACATTTAACATGGCCGGAAAAAAAAAAAAGGGAGAACATAAACAAGCTACTAATTTGCCCTAATTGGTTGATTCTATCCGATTTTTGAAAAGTTACGATGTTCATTGAAAAACTTAAAAGCAGGTTTTTTAACATTATTTGCACATCTATAAAAAATAAAGCGTTTATCTATAAACAATAAAGCATTTATTTATAAACAATAAAGCATTTTAGATCATTGTCAATCATTTTTAAATCCGCCTGTACATTAAACAGTATTACTTTCTTCTATATGTAATATAGAGAAAGTATTGGATTCGTAAAAATTTTCGACCTCGGGTTTTTGATGAATTTACACGTTTTGAGAGCTGTAGAACACGTTTTGACCATTTTTAGAAAATGTCTGTCTGTCTGTCTGTGTGTGTGTGTGTGTGTGTGTGTGTGTGACAAAATTTTGTGGCAACTGTATCTCAAGAACTACTGCACAGAATTTCATACAAATTGGTATGTAGTTGCACCTTGACATAAATTAGTGCCTATCAACTTTTGGTAAAAATTGTCATACAGGTTGCGTTGCCATCCCGCTTTTTCTAAATTTTTAACATGGTGATATAGGACAAAATTTTGTATAAATGTGCATAAAGAGAATTATTTTTTAGTAATCATTATGAAATTTACAAGAATTATTTATAATAGAGATAGTCAACTGGGAAAAAATTTTTGTATGCGTAGGAGCCTCGCCACCCTCCCTGGGGCGGGGGGAGGTCCCCCCTCGAGGGGAGTAAATTTTCAAGATGGGTATCTTTCGAAAGGTCTCGTCAATACCTTTGAAACGAATGGTTGAACTATAAATCTGTGATAATTTAAAACAAAGTTATCGATTTTTTTTACTTTTAACGAAAAAAAAAAAAAAAAAAAAAAAAAAATTTTTTTTTTTTTTTTTTTTAAACGAAATTTAACCATACTTGGTATTTAGTTGGCCCCTGACATAAACTGAGGCTGATTAGATTTGGGGATCAATTTCTCAACAGGTGGCGCTGTGATCGCATTTTTTCTAAATTTTTAACATGGCAGTATAGGAAAAAATTTCGTATAAATGTACATAATGAGAGTTATTCTTAACCTGTGACTGTGAAGTTAATATGAATTATTGATAGTAGTAGTAGTTAATTAGGAAAAAAAATTGGGGCATCGCTTTCACCCGTAGCTGGAAGTACCCCCCCTCCCCCCCCGGGGGTGTAAATTTTCAAGATCGGTATCTTTCGAAAGGTCTCGTCAATACCTTTAAAACGAATGGTTGAACTATAAATATGTCGTTATTTAAAACAAAGTTATCGATTTTTTTACCTTTAACGAAAAAAAAACTTAGAAAAAAAATCTTTTTTTTTTTTTTTTTTTTTTTTTTTTTTTTAAAAACGAAATTTAACTAAACTTGGTATTTAATTGCCCCCTGACATAAACTGGTGCTGATTAGATTTGGCGATCAATCGCTCAACAGGTGGCGCTGTGATCGTATTTTTTCTAAATTTTTACATGGCAGTATAGGACAAAATTTCGTATAAATGTACATTAATGAGAGTTATTCTTAACCTGTGATTGTAAAATTAATATGAATTATTGATAATAGTAGTAGTTAATTAGGAAAAAAAATTTGTGTATGTGGGGGCATCGCTTCCCCCGCCCCCTGGGGGTAAATTTTCAAGATGGGTATCTTTCGAAAGGTCTCGTCAATACCTTTAAAACGAATGGTTGAACTATAAATATGTGATAATTTAAAACGAAGTTATCGATTTTTTTACTTTTAACGAAAAAAAAAAAAAAAAAAAAAAAAAAACTTGGATTTTTATTATTATTATTATTATTATTATTATTATTATTTTTTTTTTAAATATTGGTACTGAGTGAATTTGTATAGGAAAATATAGAAGAAATTCTTGTGGCGGCCACAACATACTAGTTTTTTTTTAGTGATCCGTTTTGGTGTTGAAATTGTTGTTCCGCTGGAAATCACCTAACTTTTTTTGCATTTTGTATTGGCGTAACATATCCATTTTTCATCTATGATTATGATTCCTTATAAGAAAGTTTTTGGTATGTTTCCTTGTCACAAAGTCTTACGCCTCAAGACACGATCATCGTTGTTCTTTTGTTTTAATTAATGTGGCCCCCATCTTCCTGATTTCTGAAACTTTCTTACTGCATGTAAACTGAAATTTTTTTTTTTTTTTTTTAATATTGTTACTGCGTGAATTTGTATAGGAAAATATAGAAGAAAGTCTTGTGGTGGCCACAACATACTAGTTTCTCATTTATTTTTATTTTTCACCAAAAGTTTCGATGTAAATTTTTTCAAAAAAAGAAAAAAAAAAAAAAAATTAGAAATGATATAAATGATAGTTTGAATTTTCTGTTATTTTTCAGTGTAAGTGAATATCTTGCAATTAAATTATGAAATAAGAACCTTTTATAAGATAAAAGTTAAAATATTTTAAAAATATATTAAGAACTACAGAAATGTTTAAATTCCTATCTAGTTACATTCTTTACTGTGATATGAAATTTTATGCCATATACATGTATACAGTAGAGATGTACCGAATACTCGGAATATACTCCGTGAAATTAACCAATTTGCAACATAAGCGTACGGAATTTTCCTGGCCATTATTATTAAAGCGCAGGTGTGCAGCTCTAATTTTTTATAGATAGGCACGAAACACAAGCACATATAGGCCACTAGAATGCACGCGTGCACACGAAGACATATTTCTGCTGCACTTGTGTTTACTTTTTATTTTTTTCGCACAAAAGATTTAGTAGAAAGTTTTTATAAATGCTGAAAAATGTTTCATAATTAATGCATAATACTCTTTTTTTTTTTTTTTTTTTTTTTTTTTTAATCTATAATGAAAAATTATCAAATAAATAAAGCAGGATGACATAAAATTTATAGAAACTAAAATCAACATTTATATTTTCACCATATTTCAAGAAAAAAAAATTTGCATGACTAAAATATTTTTTTATAGTTGATATACTAAAATTTAAATTTATATCTTCTTCCTACTATAATGAAAATTACCTAAAAAAACTTTGTAAATAATAACGGTAATTTTGAACCACTTTTAAGAAAAATGAACGATGTAAACAATTTTAAATGGCATAAAAAACGAAATTAATGTGTTTTTCTAAAAGTATCAAATTGTACTGGCAAAACAATGTTATTTGAGATTAACTATTAAACGACAGGCAATATCAGGAACTGTAAACTGAGTAGAGATTCTCAAAAATATTGAAATTTATAGTCTTGTATAAACAAGCCATGTATTTAATAAAAACAAATATCAAGACTTAACCGCGATAGAAATAAAATTGAAGAAATGGTACGAGAAGTAGATTTTTTTATCTTCTGAAAGTTAAATATTTTAATACTTTTATTTATTTATTTTTGGTTTATCAAAAATGAAAAAAAGAAAAAATTAACTAACTAATCATCAAACAAAGACGGCTTTTCATTTCATGTATAGGAATAATATATGTTAAGACATAATTGAAAATAGTTAGATGTTAAATTAATTAACTAATTAGTATGAATTAAAATCACTACTAATTTTAATTACTATAGTATGTTAATTAGTGTAACTAAAACTAATTTCATTAATTAAAAATTACAAAGTTAATTTTTTAATATAAATTCTATTTGTAGAAGTTCTAGTTTCAGTTATTTAATTTTCGTGCTTAGTAATATGATTTCGATTTTTTTGAAGAATGTATAAATAAATAAATAATAATAAAAATAAAAACATTCATATATTGCATGTGCAAAAGATAAAACTATCACGTTGTTGTTATTTGAACTTGTACTGGTCTACGGGATGCTTTTCGTTTTGATGTAATGCGTTATTCTTATTATTTTTTATTTAAAGAAAGAACAAAGCAAAGAAAATGTAAGAGAGAAAGAAAACTACATCGAATAAAAATAGAACATCTTCCAGCTTTATATTGAATATTTGGATTCAAATTTTGAATAAATGGATTCTAAGCTCAACCCAGAAGATCGTAAAACATGTTCACGGATCTATAGAACTTCTGTGTCAGCAATAATTTTAGCTTTTCCTGAAAAAACACTTGGCATAGCTGGACTCTGCTCAGTTCCCCATCATATATATGTTCTCATAAATTTCTAGTGCGAGACATATTATAATCATGTCAAAAGAAATTAATTTGACCAAAGCTTGATACAGTGACAGAATGAAATCCCCGCCTAATAGGCTATCCACCGTTCACTTCGATATATTTATCTTATTCTAATCTATTAATTTATTTTATCAGGGTCGATTCCATCGTTTAGTTTTCATGCTACTGTTTCCAATGCAGTAATCCTCAAAAATCACATTTATATCAAAAATTTAAAATTTCGCTATGTTGATAAAATCGTAAATTACGAATAATTTACGAAATTTTCCTATTAGAATATTTGTATTCAATCATGTTCAAACAAATAGCATAAATGTAATTTGGAAGTTGTCTAATGTATTTATGATCCTCAAAATGGAAGTTTATGCTCAGTTTTGCTTTATTCTGACATGTTAAGTAAATCGTAAATTCCAAATAACTTACGAATTGTTTTAATTGGAAAAATCGTAGTCTATGATATTCATTCCAGTATCGTAAATAATATTTCGAAAGTGGTTTGACATCTTTACGATGAAAATATTGCTCAAAATTGATGTTTATGTGAAATTTTGCCCTATACTGCCATGTTAAGAAATTCGTAAATTTCCAATAACTTGCGAAATTTTCAAAGTAGCATATTTATAGTTACTGATGTTCATTTCGGCATCAAAACTGATATTTTAAAACTAGTCTGACCGTTTTACAGTAAAAAGTTTCCATTTAATGCACGTTTAAGTGAATTTTTGTCCTATTCTCCCGTGTTAAGAAAATCGTAAATTTCTAATAACTTACGAAGTTTTTTAATTCGAATGTTCCAAATGAATAAGGTTCTTGCCAGTATCGAAAGTAATATTTTAAAACTGGTCTGATCTCTCTGCAATCATTTGTTCGTGAGATATCGTGTAAACAGACTAACGGACTAACGGACTAATATACTAACGGCCTGACACACTAACAGACACCCTACAGACAGACACCATACAAATTTTGTGATTTTTGGATTCCTCACACCTGAATACGTATAAAAAACTCAAAAAACCGAGGTCGAAATTTTTCACGATTACCTAAGTTCCCCATACCTATAGTATGATGGGGAACTAATAAACACAAAAATATTAGAATGACAGCATCCAACATATTCCAGATAAAAATATATATGCATCACTCCTAGCATCAGTTTGAATTCGAAAATGCTATTTCTGTCCCATTCGTTCTTGTCTTCTGGGATCTGCAACCTTTGGACATCCGCACATTATACACTGTTAAAAATATCTGTAAATTTAATGTAAATATTTATCCAGAGTCTTTGTAAATTTACAGTAATTCTTAGTTAAAAGTGAACAATCGTGATTCTCAATCTTTATTCTGTATTTTTACCTAATTTTGTTATTTAATTTTTTAATTAAAATTAAAAATGACTCTTTCTACTTTAGAAAAAGCATTCTAAGCCCGAGATGTATTCTCACCAATAATTAATTAAATTAATATTAGTTATTAAAGTGAATGTATAAAATAAGTTTTTTTAACATCTCCGTTTATTTTTCTCTGTAATTTTACGTAAGACTTAAGATAATACATTACACAGAGTTTTCTGTTGAAATTTTTAAAAGTGTACAGTTGGTCTCCGTTCGTCAGTTTCTTCTGCTCTTCAAGCAACTTCCCCTTTAGTATTCTGATACCTGGCTTGTGCCTGATCTTAACTTTCTTCTTGTCCTCCAGCCACTGACTGTTTAGTAACCAATATCTTGTCGTTGATCGACAGTTCTTCATCGTTTTCTAGCAGTTCTCCTTTAACATTTAACAAAGCGTCTCGCTTTTAGTTGTTTCTAATTTTCGATCTGAATTAATAAAACATGTGGCTCTTGATCAGTTTCTTGCTGTTGTTCTCCTTTTAATATTCTTTGTGCTACAATCTTATTGCAGCAGAAGTCTTTACATTAAAAATACCCCCCCCCCCCTTTTTTTTAAAAAAAAAAAAGTTTTTTTTTTTTTTTTTTTTTTTTTTTAAATTGATACTAAACGTAGGTTTTAGTTATTCATAAAACTGTTGCGTTTTAGAATCAAAATTATTTAAACGTTGAAATTGAGACAAATTTTATGAAAGGAAAAAAAAAAAAAAAAAAGCAGTAAAATGATTTACTAAATGTAATATTTCAATGAAATATAAATTCTAACAATTTGAACTCAATGTGAGGACAAAAGCGAATAAACTACACATAAATAATCCATTAAAAAAATTGTTTAGATGTTCGCTTTCTTTTCGACATAAAAATAAATATATTTATTTACATGTGAATAATAAAATTAAAACATTATCAATATGTTTGTTATAAGTAATAAGTACAAAACTTTGAATAAAATGCTAGAACTCATAAGAATATATATATATATATAATTTGAATAATTTAATTCCTTATATATTTGTAATTCCATATTACAGCAGAAACCTTTACATAAAAAAGACGTTTGAAAAAAAAAAAAAAAAAAAAAAGATTATTATGTGTATAATGATACCAGTTTAGCTATAAGGACGAGTAAATTTAATATTTGATAAAGCTTATTTCAATTTTATTACGCACGTTTAAATAAAAATATTTCTTTTGGGTAAAAAAAAAAAAAAAAAAAAAAAAAAAAAAAAAAAATAAATAAATAAATAAATAAATAAATAAATAGAGTAAATAAATAAATAAAAAATAAAATAAATAATTTATTTCTTTTTCTTTTTTTTTATGATTAAGTCATCGATTTGTTTTTATTTTTAATAATTTTGAAGTTAAATGGCCTTTTATATAGTATCTTTTGAACCAACTATCCGATTGAACTAATGAACTAAAAATCACGGGCTTAGCTAGATTATGTTCCGATTAATAAGGGTACCAATTTTCGGAGCTAACAGTCAAACGGTATACAGGTGTGTTGGACAAAATAATGGAAACAATTTCGCTTTTTTACGTTTTGTCGAATATCTTGAGAAATACTTAATATGTAGCTCTTGAATTTTGGGAATAAGGAAGACTTGTCTTTCTGAATATTTTTCAACAAAGAGCTTGTCACGAAGGTTCTTAGGGTAGGAACAACAAACCAAATCAAATAAAAAGTATTTGTGATTACCCTGTATTTGGAAAAGCGTCGATTGATCTGCAAATTTTAGATATGGCTATAATGTTTATACGTTTGTAGAGTTTTGTGAAAATATCTCGAATATTTAAAGAGTTATTAATATTTCATTAAAAACTGCAAAAATTTTTCGCAAGTTTTCATTTTATAATTCAAAAGGGTTTTCTTCAAATTTCATGAAACTTTCGGAAAACATGACAACATATCCCTAAATCATTATACGTACTATAGGTTAAAATAAATGTGTTTAATATCGAAAGAGATATGGACAGTTGTGGCAAATAATTTATTACTGCACATGCGCGGACTGTAGCAAAAAACCTTTGACATAGTTTAATACTCACCTTATAAAAAAAATCCAGTTGAACATCATAAAAATTCATAAAGATATCGGTGATTAAATGAGCTGTTTTCTAAAAAGGTCTTTACGATAAGGGAATAACAAATGAATTCACAAATGAAAATTTGTATCAGAAAAACTATGTTACACAATGAAATTTAATACAATAATTGCAATTTTTTTTAAAATAGATATGTACTACATACCTATAAAAGAAAAGAAAAATGAGTTGTTTGAAAAGATTTTTTTTTTTTTCCCTTATATAAATTTTTATTTGTGAATTCATTTGTTATTCCTTTATCGCAAAGACCTTTTTAGAAAACAGCTGAAAAGCAGCTCATTTAATCACCTATATCTCTATGAATTTTTGTGATATTCAACTGGATTTTTTTTATAAGGTGCTTGCTCTAAACGGTTAAGTATTAAACTATGTCAAAGTGTTTTTGCTACAGTCCGCGCATGCACAGTAATACATTATTTACTAAAACTGTCCATATCTCTTTGAATATTAAATATATTTGTTTTAAACTATAGTATAATGATTTAGGCATACGTTGTCATGTTTTCCGAAAGTTTCATGAAATTTGAAGATAAACCTTTGCAGTTATAAAGTAAAAACTTGTGAAGAAATTTTGCATTTTTTTAATAAAATATTAATAACTCCTTATATAATCGAGATACCCTCATAGAACTCTATACAAGTATAAGATAAAACATTTATAACCATATCTAAAATTTGCAAATCAATCGACGCTTTTATAAATACAGGGTAAGGAAAAATACTTTTTATTTTATTGGATTTGTTGCCCGTCCTCTAAGAGCCTTCGTGACAAAATCTTTGCCGAAAAATATTAAGAAAAACATGTTTTTCTTACTCCCAAAATTCAAGAACAACACGTTAAGTTCTTTTCAAGATATTCTACACAACGTAAGAAAGCGAACTTCCGTTATTTTGTCCAATACCTGTAGCAAATTCAGTGAGTAACTCATAGTTTTATGTACATTGATTATTATAATTAATTAAAAACTTTAACATTAGTTAAATAATAGCTATGAAAAATAAATTATTATAGACAAACAAACGGATAGACAACAAAAGTGACTGAAACAAATTTGAAATTATTTGCATTGAAATGTGTCTAAATAATTAATTTTTTGATTCGAAATTTTTTCTATGCATTATTTTAGTTTTATGCGCATTAACAAAATTAACAAAATTATTAATTTTCATGCATTTTTTAAAATATTTATTTCCAAAATTCGATAAATTTTATACAATTTACTTAAAAATGCAAGTTAGTATTGTATGAAATTCCGTTAACTGAAAAATAATTTATAATCAATCACGTCAACTATTACCTAAATCGACGCATATTTATTTATTTATTCCCCCCCCCCCCCCCCACAGAGTTGTTAAATAATTTACTGGCACATTAAAATAAAATAAAAAATAAAGCAAATGCGAAGAAAAAGCAAAATCGTAATCAATGCTTTCGAGATTTTAATTAATTTCAATTACCATAAATAAAAAAAAAAATAAAAAAAACTTTTGAATATCAATTTTTTAAAAACATATTTCACTTTTTAACAGAATTTTAATATTTTGGTCATGTAATCACATATTTCTAAAAAATCTGTAAAAGAAAAACAGGTGAAGAGGAAAATAAATTATTTTATTAGAAAACTTCATTTTTATGAAATGAAAGTATTGAGAAATACAATTAAAATATTTTAATAAAGTTTGTTGACTGGAAATTTTTGTTGAAGAAAATTTTTTCAAACAAAAATGATCAATTTTTAAAAAGAAAATTACAGCCAATCAGTGTTTTATATTTAAGTTAAAAAAATATTTATTTGAAATTTTGTTTTATATTTAATTTGAAAACATATTTGAATGACATTTATTTTGAAATTATATCAGAAATATGCATCGGTTAGAAGCATGTTTGTACTTGATAAAATCATCAAATACAAATAAAGGAATAATAAAATAAAATAAAATAAAATAAATAAATAAATTAAATTATGGCTGAAACTCGCTTACTTAAAAAAAAAAAAAAAAAGAAAGAAAGAAAGAAAAAGAAAATGTAAATTCTCTTTCAACGATTATAAAGATGTTACATCATCTATATCTATGTAAATTAACTTATCATATTTAATTTGTAATCTTATTAATGTTAATATAAATGCACACGAATTTCTTGAATCACTGGAACAAGATATAATAATCAAGATGTAGTCAATAATTATTAATGATATAAGGAGAAACAAATTAATCAATTTAATTAAAATCCTCAGCAGCTTGTTATGAGACAGATTTTCCCCACGTCCAAGCAATTATGTTATTATATATCTTAAAACTGGAAAGAAATTTTGTGATAATGTTAAAATCGTCTTTGTGATGTACCTGTATTTCAGATTTAAAAAAAAAAAAATATTTGCTGCGTCTCAGTTAATTAAAGCTCAATTAATTATTCTGAGCTATTATTATGCGAGATTTTCTTTTGAATCATTAATAGTGAGAAAAGGGAAATATTCTATTACAGATATTGTGTGCTTGTATGGATCGTTTGCTGTCTCTAGACTAACAGTAATGAATGGTAGCACTGGCAACCATATGAATACATAATGGTGGCCATTTTTACATATAAGTATACTAATCAATAAAATTTCCACAATTTTCTTTTTAAAGCTGATTCTCGAAATATGTAATATTTTCTCTGCAACTGTCGAAATACACAATTATTTCGAGACTGCACTAAGCCAAACGAAATGAATATATATATTTTTTCATATGCGACAAAACATGTCTTTTGTAGAATATGATAGGGAAATCATTCACTGCTCATTTACAGGGCTACACAAAAGAACTAGATTATAGTAAGAGAATAGGATGGAAGTGTATTTTAAGGAAGTGTTTAAATTAATGGAAGTGTATTTTAAGTTATGCTGTGTATTATTACTATAGGATTACATTTAGGTGCACCATATGGTCTGAACATAATCTTCAAATGACGTACAGGGCTGCAAATGTTTAAGCGATAACCTTCTTTTTTATTGTTAGTGGAAGAGCTTTACTATAATATTCTACCATTTCCAGGAAAGCTGCTCAGGAATTCAAATGAATTCCTCACAGACATATTGTAAATAATGTATGTTTTTAAGCAAAATATTCATCGCCTGTTTTTTTTTTTTTTTTTTTTTTTTTTTGTTTAAGTTTTGAGGCTTCCTGATTACCGAAGTCAAGTTTTTTAACGTTCGATGTTTTTCTGTGTCTCTGACAGTAACTTAAAAACGAATAATTTCAGGTAGATCCAAAAGTGTATTTTGAAGTTAATATAGGTTTGTTGCTGGAAAAGTTTGATCAAGATTGATAAGTTTCAAGGAATGTTGCATGTGAAAGTTGTCAGTATAATTTTAAGTGAACTTTTAATTTTAATAACATATTTAAATTCTATATAAATGTAGGTGCAGTAATGAAACGGCGGGTTTAGGGGACGGTAGCCCCCTCACACAGAATTAACTGTTCTGAAACCTAATTTGAATTGTTTTAACATAGGTTTACATAACAATACTCGTTATATTACCTCTTAATCTCCAACCTGTATTTATAGTATTAAGTTTCAAGGTACGAGAAAGTCGTGAGAGTGACACACCAGATTATTCTGTTTAAATTTGCAGAAATTCTTTTGAAGAACTTCTTTTAGTTCAGCATATTTATAGTAAATTATAAAATGAACACATATTAATTTTCAAAATATGCAATATTTTAGAAATGAGATAAGCTTGTTTTTTTTTTTTTTTTTTTGAAATAAAATTACTCATTTTAAAATAAGTAAACCCATTTACTCTTTTTTGAGCACTTCATTTTTAACAGTATAGATGCCAAATACGCTTCTTCACTGAAAACTTTTGAAATCGTGATTGTATTCAAAGTTTAAAATATAAGCAAATAGAAAGAGATTTCTTAATTGTCTGTGAGATAATCAGGAATCCATATTTGTTTACATCAATAGTTCCGTAGTTTTTTATTGTTTCCTGAGAAACTACACTGATTCTGTAGTTGTCGGTAGATATGGCATTTTATTCCATGTTTTTGATTATTATTATTATTATTATTATTTTTTAATAAACTATAAAATTGTCGCCACATTTAACTACTAGGGTTTGAATTCTTGGTAGCCATTTTCAATGTAATGGTCGCCAGTTGGTGACTGGCGACCGCTAATTACTACATGAAGTTTATTACAAAAATATAACACCACGACATATTTTGCTATTTAGGTAATAAAAGAAATATTTCAAGGAAAATCAAAAGCATTCTACGCTCGTATATCAAGTTTTTAGTAAAATAAAGCAAATAACATAAATGGAATTAATTTAGAAAAAGTAAAACACCAATAAAATAAAAAAGTAAAAAAATCTGAAGAACTCTGAATAATTTGAAACACCATGATTCGGCATCGAGTTAGTTAATTTTTAAAGAAAAGATTCGGGAATATTGTCTTATTTCTGTATAATGGCCTCTTTCAATTCATATTTGAATGATATTGTTTGTTGTTTTAATATAATTGGCGAGATAAATAACTTCACATGTTTTCTATGGCGTTTAGGTCTGGGCTTCGACTTGTTTAAAGTAAATTATCAATCTTTTCTCTTTTAAGCCACTCTTTGGTTGACTTAAATGTATGACTGGGAGCATTATCTCGTTCAAACTTCCATTTTGCACCTCCTTAAAATAATCCGAAGTGTATCAGACTTTGAAATAACATCGATTAGTAACTGCTTGAGTTCATTTTTCTCTCAACCGTAGTAGCATGCGTAGTAAATCATTCTAGTAGTAGTAATTGCCGTCTGGACCATCTAAATAATTTTTTTTCTTGTCCTGAAATAATATATTTCTCCGTGTAGAGTTGGATTCTATAGTAGGCAAATGGGAGGCGGTGTCGTTGTGGTGTGGAGCGCTATCTCAAATGCAGGAAAAGGCGATCTAAAAAAAATTGAAGTGAAAATGATCTCGGACAATTATCAACAGATGCTATTTCGAGGTCTCGATACCCTTCGGGCCCCTTTTAGGATGTGAAAAATGAAAATTTCAAGAAGATGAGCCTCCCAGTCATACATCTAAATCACAAAAGAGTAGCTTAAAAGAGAAAAGATTGATACTACACCTTGGACAAGTCAAAGCCCTGAACTAAACGTCATAAGAAACCTGGACTATTTATCTCGGTAAGTATATGAAAATAATAAATAGTATCATTCAACATATGAATTAGAATTGGCCACTATGAAGAGATGGGACAATATTTCCGAATCTTTCCTTAAAAAAAATAACTAACTCAATACATAATCGTGTGTTTCAAGCCATTCTGAGAAATGACGGGGCAACATCTTACTAAATTTGCGAAAACTGTATTTCTTTTTACATGTGGTATTATAATTTTGTAAAGTTATTTTTAGCTTTTTTGTTTTTGTTTTATTGATGTTTTATTTTTCTGAATAATTCCATTTATGTTAATTGATTCATTTTACTAAAAACTTGATGTACTACTACGGAATATTTTTCATTTTCATTGAAATATTTCTGTTATTATTTAAACAGCAAAATTTGTTGAAGTCTTATATTTTTGTAACATACTGTATATATTGCGCCAACTTACTAGTTTTACGTTTATTGCCAAAATACGATAAGTTTAATATAATATACTCATAAATGCAAATTAATTATTGTATGAATTTTCAATAACTTATAATCATTTTTCCATCAAGTATCCATTAAATAGGTATATATTTTTTACAGAACCATTAAATGATTTACTGACATGTTAAAATGACATGAAAACAAAATGTCTTTATCCAAACCAAAGAAAAAGCAAACTCGTAATCAGCGCTTTCAACATTTTAATTAATTTCAAATGCTTATGCGAAAATGATTTTGTAAATTTCATTCGTTCATGAAAATATTTCATTTTGGAACCGAAATTTAATTGGTCATTCAATCAGATACTTCTAAAAATATATGAAAGAGAAAAAAGTATAAAGAAGAAGATAAAGTTTTGTATGAGAGACCTTTGTTATTATTAAATAAATGTCATGTAAAATATAATTAAAATATTAAAAGAAAAATTTTATTAACAGAAAATTGCTGCTGAAAAAATTTTCTCAGAGAAAAAGGATTTTTTTTTAATATTTTTTTTTTAAAGAAAATGATTGTCAATCAACATTGGAATGGCCGATTTAGAAAATATATAAAAGTGAAAAAAGTAAAGAAGAAGATAAAATTTTGTATCAGAGATCTTTGTTATTATTAAATAAATGTAATGTAAAATACAATTAAAATATTTTAATAAAATTTTTATTAACAGAAATACTGTTGAAATAAATTTTCTCAAGGTAAAACGATTTTTTATTTTATTTTTTTATGAAAATTATTGTCGATCAACGTTGGAATGGACGATTTAAAAGTGTTTGTATTTATTGAAATTAACAAAAATATTTTAAGTTTGGAAAATTGCAAAAAATAAAAACTATATATGAGATTCACTCTTTTCTCTGGAAGAAAGCGTAATTTATCTCTCAAAGAGTATAAAAATGTTATGCTTATGTATATCTATGCAAATTAACTATCATATTTTATTTTCAATCTTATTAATAAATGTATACAATTTTCTTGGTTCATTCAAACAAGATACAATTATCCAGATCGAAGAAGATGTAGCCATAATTACTAATATTATAACACAAACAAATTAATCAAATTAACTAGTTCTACAGCGTGTTATGAGACATATTTTCCCAAGTTCAAGCAATTATATGAATATATAACCCAGAATAGGAAAGAAATTTTGAGAAAATATGTAAATCGTTGGTGTATTTATAATTTTTAAAAGCATTTGATGCTTCTCAGTTATTTAACATTGTAATATTAAGCAAGATTTTCGACTAAATCATTAAGAAGAGTGAAATATACTATTGAAGATTGTGTGCTTGTATGAATATCTGAGGACTGCTAATGAAAAATATATTAACGAATATGTTTCGAATTCTTAAAAAGTAGAATTTTTAAAAATTCCAGCTAGGTTTTAAGCAGAACATTATAGATCGTAGTACACAATGTAGTTATCATCTTTTGGTGAACATGCATATATTTATTTTAAAATTGGATATTTTTTTTTTTGGTAAGAATGTGTTATAATATGTGTATTTAAAAACAAATTTTTAGTATATAGTTTGAAGCATAAAGTATAAAGCCTTTAAATTTTTCATAACTTACACACTCATATTTTTTTAATGCTTCAACAATGTGGTTCTTTAAATAAATTTCTTCTTGTGTAATATTTGTGAGTGCCATATTTTCCCCATGTATTGTTTATGCAGCGCTCAAACAACATTGTATGTGTTAATTTCCAAAAACATTGTCTTAAGGGGACGGTGGACATTATAAATAAATATTTTTAATTTTACAGCAAAAGTTATTTTTTGTATATATATGCACTGAAGTATTACACTATTAATAACATAAAAATAAAAATAATTTAATTTTTTTATTATTTAAAAAATTAAAAAAAAAAAATTAAAAAGTTTAAAATGTCTCTCGCGTTTATATTTTTCATATATTTTTATTATTTTGCTTGATTATTATTCATTTATATATTTTAAATAAATTTGGGTATCGTATTTTCTATTCGTTCACAAGTTTAGTTTAAAGAATAATTTTTGTGAAATATACTGATTTTTATGACAATTTCAATCTCGCGCATAATAAAACAGAGTTTTAAAAATCTAAAAATCTAAATATGAGCGAAACGTAAAACGGATACCCAGATTTCACTGAAATGTAACATAAAACATCTTAAAGCAATTTTTATTAATTTTAAGCCAAAATCGTGACACGAGAGACATTTGAAAGAAGGGAAAATCGTTAAAAAACACATTAAGAGAAAACAGCATTTAAATTGAATTTCACCAGTTATCATTATTTATACGTCAAACATTTTAGAAGGCTATATATTTTAAACTGTATGTTTTTTACTATTGTTTTAACAAAATTAAGTATTTTAAAAGTTAAGAATATATATGATCAATCTCCGCCGACTATACTGCTTGTTTTTTTACATTATAAAGGGCATTTAATCAGATCATTATTTTTTTGAAACCCTTGTAATTTTTGAAAATATTACCTTAGAAGCATGCGGTTTGTTGCATATTGTTCAGAATTAGTTATAGAAAATAAATATAACCGAACGAAAAATTGATGTTTTCCGTTGATTTTTACGATTTTCAAAGCCCACCATTCCCTTAATTTTTTTTTTTTTTTTTTAATTTAATTTTTCAAATTGTAAATTTCGTTCTAAACAGTAACTTAAAAAAAAAAAATTGTAAATTGCAAAATACAGGAGATTTTTCAATAACCGATTAAAAAAGTAAAGATATGAATAACTTAAACGCCTATTTGACTGCTATTTAAATATTTGCAGCACGCAAGATTAAAAGAAAAAAAAAAAAAAAAAAAAAAAAAAAGAAAAGAAAAGAAAGAAGGATTTTTCAAAGCTAAAATGAAATACTCTTAATAAAAGCTCACATGCATATACTAAATAAGCTTGTATAAGAAACAGCCAACTCTTTCATCTATTAATTTCAAACTATATTTACTATAACGCTTGTCAGAAAGATTTATTTTACAAAGAGTTGTTACACGCATTAAAATTAATTGCATTTGACGGAAAAGGATGTTGCTTGCTAAATCGCGTGCGCTTTTTGTCTTTTTACGCCAAATATTCGAATGTATTTTATTTTTTTGTAGATTTTTTAGTGGGATTCTGCTGATAAATTCGACTGATCTTGTATTACGTATGTAAGTAGTATCTCTGTAATTTTTTTCACAATGTTCTGAGTATGCGCTTTAAGGAAACCTTCCTTGTAAGATCAAAATGTGAGAAAGTGAATTATTACTTCAGCATTATTTATCATTAAGAAGTTTTAAAATAAGGAAACTTCAGCCAAAATACGAGAAAGCGAAATGTTAGTTTTTTTTATTTTTTTTTTAAACATTTCAGTGCTAGTTGTTATTTAAAAGTTTGAAAATACCGAAACTAAAACCAAATTCTGAGAAAGCGAAATATTAGCTTTAGTTGGACATTTTAGTATTAGTTATTATTTAAAATTATGAAAATACTGAAACATGAATAAAAAATATAATAATTTTTGTTGTTACCAACTGAGACTGAAAAGAAATCGATATTTACTTCTGTTCTTATACCGTTAAATTAAACGTTTCAAAAAGAAAAATTCTATCAAATGAAACAATTCATTTCTTCCCACGCATAAAGGTAGTCAATTAATTCGATTAACTGGTTTTACTAAGTATTAACAAAATAAATAATGACAGAAAATAGTCTATGTTAGGAGTCCCATGAAATTAGACTACTTTATTCAGTTAAATGTTTAAGTTATATAGACATTTTCTTTGAAAAAAGAATTGAACAGTAGAAAATCGTTTTAGAGCAGAATACGTTATCAATCACATTAATGATAGAGTCAGAAAAACAGTGAATTATCTGGTATTGAAGCAAAATGCTGATAATTGTAGAAAAAATATTTTTATTAAAAGTTGTTTACATTCTAACATAAAAAATATTTCTAAATCGCATTTGTCTAATTAAAATTTTTGCTTAATA
The DNA here is from genome assembly GCA_963930645.1 of Salticus scenicus. Lineage (NCBI taxonomy): Eukaryota > Metazoa > Arthropoda > Arachnida > Araneae > Salticidae > Salticus > Salticus scenicus. The sequence continues at coordinate 224,370,865 of OZ005650.1, read as the reverse complement.
CGTATTGAAACTAAGATGACTTTTACTACAAAGAATTAAAAAATGCATAGTTAGCAATATCTATCAGTATTATTACTTTCCGAACACTATAGTGAGGAAAGTATTGTAATCATGTCAAAAATCCGAATTCGAGATTTTGATGTTTCTATACGTTTTGAGGTCCCCTGAGTCCGTTTTCACTATTTTTACGATGATGTATGTATGTGTGTATGTATGTGTGTATGTGTGTATGTCTGTGAGTGAACACGATAGCGTCTAAACGCTTTGTTCGATTAACCTGAAAGTTGGTACGCATATTGTAAGTCACCATAGTACGAACCCTATGGATTTTGGTGAATCTAGCACTTATAGTTTTTTTACAGGGACACAAAGAAAAATTCTTTATCATTATGGCCTATGGGAGCAAAATCTTAAAAGTGCGATAGCATCTAAACGTCTTATTCAATTGAGCAAAAACTTTATACACATATTAAAGATCACAAATACTCAATCTGTATAGATTTTGGAGAATCTAGCACTTATAGTTTTTTTACAGGGACACAAAGAAAAATTCTTTATCATTATGCCTATGGGGCCAAATTTTTAAAAATGTGATAGCGTCTAAACGCCTTATTAATCCGAGCAAAAAATTTGTACACATGTTATAGATCACAGTTGAACTAACTGTATAGATTTTGGTGAATCTAGCACTTACAGTTTTTTACAGGGACACAAAGAAAAATTCTTTATCATTATGGCCTATGGGGCTAATTTTTTAAAAGTACGATAGCATCTAAACGCCTTATTGAATTCAGCTGAAAATTTATATGAGTATTATAAATCACTGTTGCACTAACTATAAGCATTTTGGGGAATCTAGCATTTATAGGTTTTTACAGGGACACAACGAAAATTTCTTTATCATTATGATCTATGGGCTCAAAGTTCAGTAGCGTTAAATAAAACAACGTGTAATAGATGGAGAAAAATACTCAAACACTCTATTATGGTTTTCTCTCTTTTGTTTGTTTAACAACTACTCTTTCTTTACTTTATCTACAAAACTGTTAATTACTCAATGTTCGGAAAGTCGAGTGGAGTCACTCCAGATTTTTTTTTATAGATTAAATGTAATTTGTTAAACTATGAATGAAATATTTTAATTCTTCTAAAATATGAGATCAGATGCTTTGATTTGCGAATTCCATCATAAAAAAATTACAATCCGTTAAGAAATTATACGACCACCTTGATTTTAAAAATTATGAAGTAAATAAAGGTTCTATTTGTAATTTGAACACTTGAGCTGTCAGATAACAACATACTTATTAAAATTAGTTTAAAGTAATTTTGAATAATGCAATAAATAATTAAGTTAAAAACAATATAAGCAATAATTGAAAATTCCACTGTTAACAAATTATAAGACCACTTGTCTAAAAAGAAATACCCCCCCCCCCCCCCCACACACACGCACATAATATAAGAAATAATTGAAAATTATATTGTTATCAAATTGTAAGACCACTTACTTAAAAAGAAATGCGCATATATGTAAATTAATATAATATTAGTTCTCTCCATTTTTCCTTATAACCTCAAACACTTTATTTTTCATTGAAATGACTTGATGATTAAATTTAGATTAAAAAATATTGTGTCATTCTTTTACAATGGCTACTTCTAGTTCATTGACAGATAAAAACTGTTTATTATTAGTATAAATTTTTCGAAATAATATACCCCAAATCTTTTCCATAGGGTTTAAATCTGAACTTTGACTTGGCCATGGTAAAATAATATTATTAGTATTATTTTAAAACATTCCTGTGTAGATTTAGACTGTGGCAAGAAGCATTGCCCTGCTGAAACACCCAGTTAGCACCACCTAAAAAAAGGCCCAAACGGTATCAAATGATCATACAGCATAACTTGATTTTATGCAGAGTCTATACGTCACAAAATTCGCTGTAAATCACACAATCCTTCATGACTAAGAGCTCCCTAATTCATTACTGATTCTCGTCCCATTAGTCGATTAAAGTATTGTTTCGGTTATTTCCTCAAATCGAGCCATTAGTATATCGTTTTAATGTTTATAGCCATCCAGACCGACAAGATTACATTTTTTTCATCAGAAAATATAACTTGTTTCCATTCATTGTCCTATAAAATGACACTTTTAGCCCAATTCAGTCTTCCTTCTTAATGATATTTTAATAACCTCAGTGTTTTCGAATTTCTTAAATTTAGCATTACTATTTGATTCAAAACACTTACAAACTGTTACGTGCGGGATTCTTTTGCTAAAAAGTTTCGAAATTTCAGGAATCGAAAAGTCCATTTTAGTTCATAATCGAAATATTTGTTGATCTTCCTGTGGTGTTAAAATCCTTTTTCTTCCTGCTCGTTTAATTTCATTTGAATTATTTTTTCTTATAATTATATTGTGAATAGAAGTTTTACAACTCTTCATTAATCTAGCTATTTCTCTTTCAGACATACCAGCATTCTTATAAAATAAAATTTTTTTTGCTTGATCCTCAGACGTCACTTAACCCACGACATCTTCAAATATATCCTGAATAAAGCAATCTAAACCCTTGCTTCTCGGGAATACTTTCACAAAATACAAACACTTACTTTTATAATTATTCTGATGTGACGTATGATATGCTGATTTCCTCAGGTGGTCTCATAATTACTTAAAATGTAATTAAAGAGAAGATTTTTTTTCTTGTCATCGTAATGAAAGATTGAATAAAGTCATAACTAAAATAAAATAAAATAAAATAATTATAAGATAAAAAAAATTTTATATACCATGTTTTTAAATAGCTTAAAATTCTCTTTAAAACGCATTAAAAAGCTCCAATAGGCAGGTAATGGATTTGGCGCCAAATTTGACAACTTTTTGCCCTTGGCGACTTTTTTGGTGACTTTTGGCGAGAAAATTCTTATTATCGATATTCCAAAGATGGACGTTCTAATGTGATTGGTTAAAGAGTTACCGGAAATTTGAATTTAAAAAAAAAAAGTTGGTTTTAAAAATAAAATATTAATCCTTTCCGAACAACGTATATTTGCATCATGAACTACATTAGCACTTTATCATTGTGTAGAAAATCTTTAAAATGATAACGACGTCAATTTTTGCCAAATGCATAATTTAACTTTTAACAATTTTTTAATGCTCACGTTTAATTAAATGTATTTATTTTTAGGTCGAAAGAAAATGAACTCGTAAATTTTTTTTGGCAACAATTAAATTATAGTTAATATTTTAATGGCTATTTTTATTGCTATCAGGAGCTTATCATTTTCACATTTTAATTAATCAAAAGAAAACTATTCGAAAATTCGAAAATCTGACTTCGAAGTATTGTGTTGTCACCGGGTTCTGAGCTACTGTGAAAGTTTCAAATGTCTAGGTAGTCGGGAAGTTAGTTAAAAATCGATTGCAAGATTTGTCCCTGACAAACACACAAGAATCGAAGTTAATAAAAACATGGTAAAAATAGACGATGAAACACCTTATTGAAGGCGCACGCATATTTAACATAACAATAATAACATATACTATCTACGAAGATTTTAGTTAGGTGAAATATTGTACATAGCATCACACGCTTAGCTCATTCCATCATCCTTCTTCACTTTTTATTGTCATCCCCCACAACGCAAAAAGAAATGTTCATTTTTAGTTTTAATAAAATAAAAGCTAAACTAAAAACTTTATAAGATAAAAGCTAAATAAAAGCTAAACTACAACAGGTTTTACTCACATTTTTATTTTGATTCAATCAATGACAAATGGTAATACAGTGTTTGTTCACTGATAGTAAATAAATATTGATAAAACTTCCTACCATCTTCCTTTTTTTTGACAGGAACTGAAATTCTGAACTCATAATTTTTCTGAACTCATTCTGAACTCATTATTTTGAATTGACACGATATTTGTTTCGGTTTTTCTTATGAGTACCTTAATACTTTTGGCTATTAAATTATGCAAATAAAATTTTCAAAAGTTAGCGCATGCGTAGTTAAAAATTATTTAGTAAAAATGCTCATATTTATTAAGATATTTAACATTTTTGCATTCAGACTGCAGTATGGTGTGTCTAATGTAGTATGCCAAGTTTAGTAAAAATGGCTTTGTACTGGGTTTAATACCCTTCGTGTTATAATTAAAAATGTGGAATTATTATTATTATTATTATTATTATTTTAAGAAACCGTTATATTTCCATGAATATATGGGATAGCCTCATAGAAATTCATACAAATATTTAGAATAATTCTCACAATCACATGCTACAGCCGAAACGCATTTCAAACATGACTTTTTATAGAGTGATACAAAACATTTTGAAATTTGTTTAATTTTTTACTGGTCCTCTTTTCCTTTTCAAGGCAAACTTTTTGCTGAAATATATGAAGTATAACATGTTCTTTATACTCGAAAAGTTTCAAGGTAATTCCTGCAGAATTTTTCTAGATATTTAACAAACCGTCTAAATTCGAAAGTGTCCAAATACTTATTCGAAGATTGGGAGAGAAAAGAATGTTGAAAAGTGTTAAAAAATGGATATATCGATATTTTTACAAAGAAAAATAGATAATAATTAAAACAAACTAATTTGAAATAAAATAAATAAATAATAAAAATATATATTAGTTGTAAAAGAATTTTTATGGTTACTATACGGCGAAATAAAAAAATAAAAATAAATAAATAAATAAATAATTAAATAAAAAATAAATATTTGAACATTATTATTAGAATATCGTGTTACCATAGATATAGTAATATATATAGATCTATCATCCCCATGTTATCGAGAAAAAAGTTTGATGCCGAAAAAAAGTTCTAAAATCAGCCATTAGAGAGTATTGAAATAAAGAATAAAATGAAAAATGAATTTGAAACTGTATCTGGAGTTTTTCATTCACCTTTAGTAAATAAATTATTCATAAATTTTATTTACTAAATTATCCGTGTGTATTCCTGTGTGTGATTTACTTGGGGAACGGCAGCCATTAGAGTGACTTTTCCCGAAAAAAAAAAGGTATCACTTTTTTCCTCTCGCTCGTCAATCTATGTCTTATTACTATATCTATGCGTGTTACTATCAAATCTGTATATAATAGCGCCATTACTGAGAAGAATTAAACTAATTAACTTAACATAGCTAAAATAGATATTAATTTTTAAACTTATTTACAAAACTATTCATGATTTAAAAACTATATTTAATAAATCTTATTATAGATAATTCATATTAATATTAATTATTAGAAAGTTTTAATACCTATTGAGGGCAGATGATTAATAATAAAAAATATATATAAGGAAAATTGAAATAAAATAAATTAATGGGTTCAGATGCTAAAGCATCTAGTATGCATCGAGTGCATTGAAATTACATCAGGAAAAATAAGATGAAACTAGGTATTCCCTGACAGGGATTAGTCTGAGTGACTTTACTGAGTATATAGGATTACTATCAACTTTTGACAAATGAGGAAGATGAAATGCTACTTTTAATTCATTAATGAATTAAGGATAGAAATTAAATTCATCAATTTATACCCTTAATTATTATTTTTTTTTAATATCGTAGCTGTCAACTTTTATTTATTTATTTTTTTACATACGATTATTTCTTCAAAAATTTCTCGGGAAATTTCTCTTGTCGAATTTTGAAATCGAAGTAGACCAGATGTTTCTCTTCAAGTTATTAACTTACACAATTGCCATAATCATTCCATTTCATAGACAAAATGGCAAAAAATTTTAAAGGCGCCAATGGGGACCCATACTAACGCTGTACCGTTTTATTGCATCACATATTTTCAATGGCGACCACCCAATATCGCAGTACTAAATTTGTTTTCATCTTGCTGTCATTTTAAGATAGTTTGAATTATACATAGATAGATGAAATATTTCCATAATAAGTTACAGTTGTAAATATATAAAATTCACCATTAAAAATTCTTTATATTACAAGCTATATTTGTAAACGTTAGAGCAAAATTATATGTGATCAAGAATAAAATTAGCTTAATCACAAATTAAACGATCTTTTAACTATAACCTATAATAAAATATTTTATGTTATTTAAATATATAAGTACTTACCCATAACTTATTTATATGCTTATTGTATTTCTTTACTGTTCTAATTAGTAGGCTACGCTCGCTTCGCTAGTCACTATATTTAAATGAATTTTCAAAAGAACTTAATGACTTTTTTTTATATATATGTATAACTATATAATTAAAACTTAAAAAAAAAAAAAAAAAAACACATTGAAATCACTTTAAACTTGGCTTTGGGTACCCGTTGCCTACGGCATCTTTTTTCCCGCCCTCAATGCATTGAGTCCAGGTTCCAAACTGCACACTTTAATTTGGGTATTTATCGACGACAGGTGGAGCTGCTATTATTCAAGAACTACGATTTTAACATAACCGTATCCCAGCATCTTTTAAATGTTTGATTTTTGAATCATGCATTTTATATACCTCGCTGTTTACATTATATTACCATACGTTCCCGACCAATATAATAAATAAAAGAAAAAGTAAATTTTCCTTTTTTTTTGTGTTTATATATAAACACAAGTGTAATAGATAGTTATTTTAATTTAAAATTCAACGTATTTAATTTTTTCTATTGTTTTACTATTTGATTTTAATAAATATGATAAATTAAAAAATAAATAAATAAAGATTTTGTCTTCAAATGAAATAAATAAATAAATAAAAAGTTCAAAAGCCTGTGGTAAGATACACAGACGATTGAAATGAAAAATTAAATTTTAGAAACTGAAACATCAATGGATATATAAATTTTTTTATTTTATTTTTGTCTAATTCCTCAATGGTTTGAAAGTTTTTCTCTAAAATGGAGATTTTTGTTATGGTAGCAAAATTTTGTTATGGTACTGTGAAAGTTTGAACGAAATTTAACAAATATTTTTTGAGTTATCCTGAACGAAAATGTTTAACATTCATTGAAGCTCTAGAGGATCAGGCATCATAGACGAGGTGAAAACGCTGTGTATTTAATTAGTCTTCGCTGTCACCCAGACTTTTAAAAAAAATTTCGACATACATCTATGAATATAACCTAAACAGGACTATTTGTACCATGCAATTTTACTTTTTAATCCGATCAAAAATATTCTTTAGTGTTTTATTTTTTTTTTTTTTAAATGACATCCTTCGTTGGGTAAAAATAATGAACAATTATTCGAATTCTATAATTTTTTTAAAAGTTATTTCTTATTAGTAATAAAACAATATAGACTCATTTTTAGTATGATTCTGATTCTTTTTAAAAGAGAATTAATATTAACTCCGATTTAAAGTGTTATACCTTTAAAATGAAAGAAAGCTTGGCCTTTCATAAAAAATCAGCCATAAAAACATGCGTAATAATTATTTGCGAAACAACTTCCGTAAAATTTCATTTAGTTAAAAATATTCATGATAAAATTTCATTTTAAAATGCTTTTGCACGTGTTTAAGTATTTTAAGCAAAAGAAAAAAAAAATGTAAGACAAGGTAATTTTTTCAGTAATAACCATTTTACAATGAATGAAGCTGCTTTGCAGTTTCTTACATGTTTCTTAATTTCAGTATTTTAGTTGAAAAACTGCCTTGAAAGAATTTATCTGACGATGTTACAGAATGTTGAACAATAACATTATTAAAGAAAATGTGCCATTTAACAACTTTTCAAAAGTAAGACTTTAATTTCGCAGCTTTTTATCCTACGACCGGAAAATTTTTAGAAAAAATAATAATTCCACATTCCACAGAGTTATATTACTTGTGATATTTCATTAAAAGGAAAGATATAATAAGAATAGCTATTGTTAATATAAATAATAGATATCGTAGTAAAATTTAACCTTAAAATTTAGCAATTAATACAACTAAAACAATAACAGCACGCTAAAATATAGAACTGAATTTAACATAGAGGAAAGAATTACACAAAAAGTTGCGATATAGATTAAGAACCAATGAGGTACGATATTAACATGAAAAACTTACATCGACCTGAATGATAATAAAAAAGGACCATTATACTTATGAGAGAGAAAAAAATATAAAAAATCACATAATTAATTGGATGTAAATGCTTAAAGTTAGAAGCATACTTTCAAGGGGCGCATACTTCATAAAGCTGTGAAAACTGCAACGATTTCGTAAAACGATATTGCTATTCATAGCAATTTATATCTTTTCACGCCCCGATCGATGCAGTAAGAACAATAAAGAATGAGAAATATTAAATAAAAACAAAGATTAATTAAAGATTAATTAAAAACTTAATTGAAACCAAAGTGATATCATGAAAAAAGCTGAGTAACCACATGTATAACATTTAACACCAACTGGAGAAAGATCGATGCAGTAAGAACAATAAAGAATGAGAAATATGTGAAATATTAAATTAAAACAAAGATTAAATAAAGATTAATTAAAAACTTAATTGAAACCAAAGTGATATCATGAAAAAAGCTGAGTAACCACATGTATAACATTTAACACCAACTGGAGAAAAAAATGATGCCAAAACCTAAATTGAAGTAAAATAAAAGCTCGACAGTTATCGATTAATCGAATATACTTCAGAGCATTTTCATTAAAGATAAAATACACAGAGTAAATATTAAATGATAGTGTTAAAATAGATTTTAAAGTTAATTAAAATTAAAACTAGGAGAGTTAAATTAAATCGTACCAAAAACATTAATAATTAAATCGTTTAAGTGAAGGACTGAAGAAGGAAGGCATAAGACATCAGAGTGCCAGCGCCATCTTTCGGTTAGCTATAAAAACATTAAGTCAGTTAAATATTTTCAGGAGAATAAGCCAATGCAATAAGGAGTGTAATTAAGATGTATTTACTGAAAGATTAAGATAATTTAGAAGTATTGACTGCAAGATTAAGATAATTTTTAGCACCAATGAAGTAATAAGAAGAATTTTTAGCACCAATTAAGTATTAAGAAGAATTGAACTTATGATTAACCCAACATTAAGTGATCTTGAAGTCAAAGTATTAAATGTTAAGTTTTAAGAAGACTCAATTACAAACAATAATGCCAAAGAGCACACATAAAAGGATAAGCATAATAAGGCAGTCATCAATAATTAAAATTATAACTTAAAAGATTTTTTTTTCCCTTCCTTTTTCTTTACTTAATAATATAAGATCTTATTTATTTTTGTTATGCAAATAGATGGATTGTTCAAACTTAACACGGGAAGCCTCATCAGCCAGATGCACAGAATTAAATTTAAGGATAAAAGATATCATAATTCATAGTAATCAACCAGAAAAATAAGAATGTAACTTGCAGTAATCCCCCCCACTTTTTTTTTTTTTTTTTTAAATTTTATTCAGCATCATACCCTCCCAACCAACCAGCCAAACAACACCACCCTTCCTCCTTAATCAAACATCTGCCCACCCATCCACCATTTTTTTTTTTAAACTTTAGTAGTTTTTTTTTTTGTGTGTGTGTGTTAGACAGAGACCCTTGATGATAAACAATTGAATAAATAAATTTTTTAGGATAACCCATTTTTGTAGCAACATTAATTATGGGAGAGATATTTTTGTTTTTAAGCCTAACTGAACAAAGATTATGTATACGAAAGAGGTGATTGAGAATGATATTTCTGTAAACAGAGATATGAAGACAAGAAGTAAAGTGTGTAAATAAATTTACTTTGAAACTGAAATCTTGTCTTTTGTCATACAGATCAGTATAAATTTTACTACCATCAAGTTTAAGTTTTAAATCTAAGAAATTTATACAGTTATTGTTGAGAAGATTATGAGTTAAGGTAAGGTGAGGAGGATATTCAAATTTAAATAGATTAGGAGAAAAATTATTGACATAAAAAATTATAATGTCATCAATGTATCGGTAAAAATAAACATTTTCAATACATAATCCCTGTTCATAATGGTAAAGGTATAAGTCAGCTAACATACTCGAGCTACATCCTCCTTGTGGAATACCGACCTTTTGAATATAGATCTTATTACAGTGTAGAATGTAATTGTTATGAATAATAAAATTTAAAAGTGTCTTAAATGATGTTGCCGAATAGCATTTTGGTAAAGAGATTTGACTTTTAAATTTTTCAAAAAGGTTAAAGATGATATGATTAAGATCTGTTAAATTAATATTATTAAACAGGTCAGCAAAATCATAAGTCATGATATCAGTCACATTATTCATATATAATAATTTGGCTTTAAGTTGATAACTATTTTTAAGGCAAAAGAAATTTTTTGATTTACTGATTAAGTCATAGATTTGTTTGAGAATATCAAGGAGAATTTTGTTAGCGTTATTGTTGTAAGTATTACACCCTACAGTGACGGTTCTAAATTTAATGGGATTTTTGTGAAATTTAGGGATAAGTACAATATAAGGATAATTAAAATTATTAAATGGAAGCTTTAGCAATTTGTAAAAGCAGTGAATTTTGCGGTTATTGATTTTAAGATCATTTTTGGTAGGATGAAAGTTAGTACTATTAGATATAGATGAACTGAGTAAAGAAAGATAATAATTTTTACAGATTATAGCATAATTATTAGGAGATTTATCTACATAAGTTATAACAAAGTTTCGTTGCAATTCTTTGATAGATTTAAAGAGATTTGATTTATTGTAATGTGTGAGATTTGATCTATGTTGAATTAATTCAGCTTTAAGTTTTGAAATCACTAAAAATTTCCATTGATTGAAATATTCAATAGGTTTATTATAAGAGATGGAGAGTTTATAAATAAACAAATCAATATCATATGAAAACTGTTGTATGATCTGTGAAATATTAGTTTTTGAAGGGAGCCGATATTTAGTACCATATTCCATAAATTTCTTTAAATTAGAGACATTAATAATATTAAGATCACCAGTGATAATATGTGCATGATCTCTGTCAACATATTTTACATAAGAGGGATGAGCATAACTACAAGTCACATGAGAAGATAAATTAGATTTAGAGACTTATATATAATATACTATTACGTTTCAAAAAAAAAAAAAAAAAAAAAAAAGAGAGAATTTGCTTAATACAGTAGATTTAAAGGAAGGATTTTATAAAGTGGATCTTATTGTAATTTCATTTACATTATTGTTGTTGGTATAAATGGGTCCACAGAGTGAAAAGCAGAGTCTTTTGAACAATCACAACATTTAATAATATATAGAAAAGTAGAATAACATAATGCTGGCATTTCTTGCCGCTCGCTTAGCAAAGCTTTCTCGTACAGACTCTTATAAACATCTCTCTCTCAGGGAGCGAAGATGCGCCGTTGATTACGTAATACAGTTACGTCACATCTGACGTCATGACAGGTGTTCGCTGGTTAACAGCTGATATGAGAAACATGCATTGAAATCCTTCATTTCCCCCTTTTTCAATAAATGTTTCGAAAATAAAACATATTTATGCATTATAATAGCATATTAAAAATTACAGAAAATTATTTTTATGCAAGAGTTACTTAAAATAAGAAAAGTGTTAGTAAAGAAATAGAATTATAAGTAAATAATTATGGTTAATATTATAAAATAAAATACGTAAAATATAATCAGTTAATTTCTTAATGAAAACACAGTTTAAATATATATATATTTTTAAGTTCATCAGTCCTGAGTATTAAGTCCTATAATATCACAACATTTTTCATGTTTATATGCATTTAAACTTTTTGTTAAAATATCTGCAGGTTGTTCATCTGATGAAATATATTTAATGTCTATTAGTTTATTATTGTAAACTTCTCGCACAAAATGATGACGAATGTCAATGTGCTTAGATCGATTGTGATGAACAGGATTTTTTACTAATCTCAGTGCAGATTGATTGTCGCACATGATTGCAGTTGGACTTGATACAATTTCAGGATCCAATTCTTTTAAGAAATTTCTAACATGAATTGTCTCTTTTGCGGATTCAGACAGAGACATATATTCAGATTCTGTTGTGGATAGAGCAACGGTTCGCTGCTTTCTAGATTCCCAAGAAATAGGTCCACCGGCATATTTAAAGACGTATCCTGTATATGATTTTCTATCATTTATATCCGATGCCCAATCGGCATCAACAAATGCTGTCAATGGTTTATCGTCTCTGTAATACACAATTCCTAAATTTCTAGTGCCATTGAGATACCTTAGTATTCTTTTAGCAGCTATCCAGTGAGGTTTTCCTGGATTGTTATTAAACTGACTTAAATAATTTACAGCATGGGTGATATCTGGTCTAGTAGCAACCGACAGATACATAAGAGAACCAATTAATTGTCTATAAGGAATTTTTGACATATATGATTTCTCTTCTTCTGTATTTGGACACATTTGTTTAGTTAATTTTACACTGTTATCTAAAGGTGTATTTACCACTCTAGAATCTTCCATATTAAATTTATTTAGTAAATCTTCAATGTATTTCTTTTGTGTTATAGTGATGTTGTCCCTATCTTGATTAAATTCAATGCCTAAGCAATAATGCAGAAGGCCCATATCTTTCATTTTGAAAGATTCTGCTAATTTATTTCTTATATCAAAATAGTGCTCTTCACTTTTAGTGAGACAAATTAAATCGTCGACATAGACGATTATAATAGCATCAAAAGGATATTTTGAGTAATAGACACATTTGTCGGAATTCAAAGGGTTAAATTTCATTTTTCTCAGTTTCTCATCTAATTTTTTAAACCACTGTCTTCCTGACTGCTTAAGCCCATACAAAGACTTCTTTAATAAACACACTTTATTTTCATGTATATCATTTTCAAAAAATTCAGGAAGTTCCATAAAAATTTCTTCATTCAAATTGCCGTGAACATATGCCATAATGAAATCTAACTGGTATGCTGTGAAACCATTCTGGATAGCATACGCGATTGCAGTTCTTATAGAACTTAATCTGGCTACTGGTGAAAAATTTTCCTCAAAATCTATACCTTGTTTCTGTGAACACCCTTTGGCAACCAATCTGGCCTTAAATTTTTCAATTTGACCATTTGGTTTAAATTTTGTTTTTAAAACCATCTTTATATTTCGTATCTGTAATACATTCCTTATGAGAGTTTTGAAAGTTCCAACTTTTACTTTTTTTAGGTCGGCCTGGACCGCGTTTAAAAATAGGATTGTTTTTATCAATCCCTTTCTCTTGTTTACATTTATCGTGAGCACTCTCCTCCCCTCCACTCACATCTTCTACGTTCCCCCCTTCAGAAAGAGAGCCTTCCCCCCCTTTCCAAAAAGAGAAACTCTCTCCGTTGCATTCAGGGGGATAGGAAATCGATCCGCTGTTTTCCCCCCTGTCTGCGGTTTGAGTAGGAATAGGAGTTTCATTTTTAATATTAGAATCATTGCATTTATTCTCAGACGGAAAAATTAATTCTAATTGATCAGTAGTAGCTGAATCATTTGTTTGAAACTCGTCTATAAATCGAACATCACGACTTATGACAATTTTTCTGGTATCCTTATTCCATAATCTGTAAGCGCGTGATTCATTTGAATAGCCAACGAATATATGTTCGTGTGACCTAGCTTCAAACTTCCCTTTTGATTTTTTATTTAGAACAAAACATTTCTGTCCGAAAATTTTAAAATAGTTAACAGTTGGTTTATAACCGAAAAACAATTCGAAAGGTGTTTTATTTTCTTTAATTCCTTTAGTGGGACACCTGTTTCTAATATATGCAGCGCAATTTACTGCTTCGGCCCAGAATGTATTTGGAAGGTTTGATTGCATTAATAAACACCTCGCCATTTCGCATAATGTACGATTTTGTCTTTCAATTCTAGAATTTTGCTGAGGGGTCATTGGCGATGAAAATTCGCGTTTAATACCGCATTCTTCAATATATTTATTGAATTCTTCGCCACAATATTCCAATCCATTATCAGTATGCAGTATTTTAATTTTTTTTCCTAATCGATTTTCGACTGCTGCTTTATATCTCCGGAACGCGTTCTTAGCTTGATCTTTTGTTTTTAGAAAATTTACTTCAATGTAACGAGATTTATCATCCAAAAAAGTAATAAAATAACGTGATCCGCCATGGGATTTAACATTTATAGGGCCACATAAATCAGAATAAACTACTTCTAATAATTCATCACTATGAAATTTGTTTTCTTTACAAAATGGTTTCACAGTTTGTTTAGACCTAATACATATTTTACAATCTTTTAAGGAATCTTTTTCATTAAAATTTAAATCTCTTAACATATTTTCAGATTTTAATAATTTTAAATCTTTTTCATTTAAATGTCCTAATTTTAAATGCCATTTATGAAAGTTGCTTACCTGAGTTGATGCAGCGATATCCACATGCGGCTGAAAAAAATATAAATCACCTTTTCTCGTAGCACTTATAATCAGAGAGCCGTCCTGCTCCGTGATTTTTGCACATTTTTCGGTAAATACAACTCGGCAGTTGTTTGATGTAGCTTTTGATATAGACATTAAATTGCATTTTAATTTTGGAACGCACAAAACATTTGTTAACTTTAAATTGGTTACACCGTGATTACCGGGAACTTTTAATTTGACTGTTCCAACACCTGTGATCTCCGCTGTTTCATCTACAGCTAATTTTATAAATGATCCAATTCTAGGTTCGAAATCTATAAACAAATTCTTGTCATGAGCCATATGGGATGTCGTACCGCTATCGAGACACCACTCGGAATGTTCTTGGAAAGAGTTACTGGCTGCCATCGTGAACTCTGTACTATCTTCAACCATGAAAGATCTATCTTTATATTTATTCGATGAAGTGAATTTTCTGTCTGAGATCTTCTTTCTGCATTCAGAGGCTTTATGCCCTACTTTTGAACAGTAATTGCATTTGAAGATTGCATAATTTCTTTCGCCATACGTGTTCTTGTTCTGCACAGGCTTTAAGATTTCTCTTTTGTTCTTTTCAGGAAGATTTTTCTTGTGAGTCGTAAAATACGCATTTGATGATTCTTGATTCTTTTTATTTTTTCTTGACTCGTATTCTTCCATCATTTTAATTTTCAGAGCTTCAGGCTGCGGCAATTCATCTCTTGCTTCTATGGCGCACCTGAAATTTTCATAGCTGTCAGGAATACTGTATAAGAGCAAAATTGATAATAGGTCTTCGGCTACTTCAATGTCCATTTCTTTTAGCTTGTCCACTATATCGAAGAAAATATTTAGGTGATCGGACATATTTTCACTATCAGACATTTTCTTAAAGAGTAGCTGCTTCAACAGGGTGGCTTTCTTTGCCGGTCCTCTCGATTCGTAAACTTCTTTTAATTTATTCCATACTTCATTTGAGGTGGTACAATGTTTAATATGACACAACTCACTTGGGGTAATTGCTAGGATTAAATCGGCTCTAGCTTTCCGGTCAATTTCGAGCCATTTTTCTTCACCTTCGGCGCCTTCATCGGGCTTAATTTTCGTTCCGTTAGCATAACTCCAGTGATCATTTTTGATTAAAACAGCTTCTATCTGCAGCTTCCAGGTGTCAAAATTGTTTTTCGATAACTTTTCTATATTTAATATTTGCGACATATTTAATAAGCTATAATAGCTTCGTTATAAAAATAGAATCAAAAATACTTTCGATTTCAGCCCTTAGGCTTAACAGTAAGTCGCACTTTCGTTTTAACGAATGTTAATTTAAATTTTTAAAAAGTCCGCAGTAAGATGCGTGTCTCTGGGCCCATAACCATTGTTGGTATAAATGGGTCCACAGAGTGAAAAGCAGAGTCTTTTGAACAATCACAACATTTAATAATATATAGAAAAGTAGAATAACATAATGCTGGCATTTCTTGCCGCTCGCTTAGCAAAGCTTTCTCGTACAGACTCTTATAAACATCTCTCTCTCAGGGAGCGAAGATGCGCCGTTGATTACGTAATACAGTTACGTCACATCTGACGTCATGACAGGTGTTCGCTGGTTAACAGCTGATATGAGAAACATGCATTGAAATCCTTCAATTGTTTTAGTCTAAAAATGAAATAAACTAAAATATTTTATTAAATTAAACATTTATAATTTTAGAAATCTGATTTAAAAAAAAATCTCTAAGAAAATTTTTTATAAGTAATCTAAACCATTGTTTTTAAATATATTAGTGCTGTACAGAAATGATTGACAGAACGGCTCTCATAATGAAACTATACCCGATTCAACATGGAAAAAATCAGTGAAATAGGTACAAGGGAGTCTTAAGGATGCAAATATACTTTTTTTCTTCTCATTTTCTTGTTGGATGTAAAATAGAAACTTTCTAATTGATCAAGTTTGTTTAGAGGGGGTTGAATAAATTTTTAAAAAGTGTAACTTTTTGAAAATTAATATGCTTTATACTTTTCTTAACACATTTCTTTTTCCTTCTTCATTATTTTCCCCAGTCAGATTTGTCCACTTATCTCTAATAGATAACCAATTTAAAAGCGCTTCACTCTTTTCTGGGATACCCAATATAAATACATGCACAAATACACAAATAACTTATTAACATTTTTAATACAAATATATCTGTACCGTAAGTCCGTTTAAGAGCACAGAGTAACTACAAGCTGATAGTCAAGGCAAATGTTGTTCTATGGAAAAATGTACTTTTTCGCAATTACTCATTACCTAATGCATTTTTTTAAATTCCGTTTTTACATTCAGAAGTTTCCTACCCATTAAATTACTAATCATTTTCAAAAAGAAAAAAAAAATGATTTTTCACATTTTAAATACACTCTATAACAACAACAACAGCAACAAAAAAAAAAAAAAAAAAAAAAAAAAAAAAAAACACTACGTACCAAGAAGAAGTGGGGATAAAATTGGTAGATGGGGTGGAATGGGTGGTTCGAATGGGACAAAAATTGGTAGATGTGATGTACATGTGGAGAAAAACAATTGATTACAGTTTCAGAAAATTTGAATGATTTAATCAAGAGAAAGGGCCTCACAAAGTAAACAAGTCAATAACGCGTTGGTCCACTTCTGGCCCTTATGTACACAGTTATTCGGCTTGGTATTAATTGATAGAGTTGGCAGATGTGCTCTTGTGAAGTATCGTGCCAAATTCTGTCCAATTGTTGCGTTTGATTGGTAAAATCCCGAGCTAGTTGTAGGACCCTTTTTATGATGCTCCAAACATCCTCAGTGGAAGAGAGATCCGGGGACTCAGCTCAACCCCACTGAGTCGCCTATTAAG
Source organism: Salticus scenicus (assembly GCA_963930645.1). Taxonomy (NCBI): domain Eukaryota; kingdom Metazoa; phylum Arthropoda; class Arachnida; order Araneae; family Salticidae; genus Salticus; species Salticus scenicus. Next base: position 224,353,606 of record OZ005650.1, on the reverse strand, counting down.
GGTATTTGAAGTCACTGAAGTACCAGTTGCACGTAGGATCGACGATAATGATGAATTGGTGCTTGATTCCATCAAAACCTGTATGTATGTCAATTTGTGTCCAGTTTGCATCACTACTTCTTGGTGTGTCACTTTTTTTTTTGTTATAGAGTATATTTTATTTTCTACCTAAAAAATGAGAAAAATGTATTTAGTAATATTTTTAGTTTAAAAAAATCAAAATAAAAAAAAAATAGGGTACAAATTTAACGATTGTGAGTTTTCTAAATATGTAAACGAAATTTAAATAAAAAAATATATTAGTCAATGAGTAATTGTGGAAACAAATTACACCATAGGGGCTTGGTTGTCTGCAAAATTATTTATTATACGCTCTTAAGAACACTTGATTTGGTAACGATATCTTACTACCAGCATCGAATTAACAATCCCTGCTCTTCTGGGTGTTTTACTGACAGCATGGTTTACGTCAATCATCTTCTTCATTTATGAAAGTTAGCGCTACCTTTCAGTCATTTTTACTTTCTCTTACGCATATACACATATGGTAGAGAAAGTATTGTTTTTTGGTCAAATTTTCGTAATAAGTTTTTATTATATTTACAGGTTCTGGGGCCCCCTAACCCGAAAATCAGTTTTTAGCGGTTGGCATGTGTGTGTGTGGCTGTTACCAGCATGTCTCGAGAAAAAGTTGTTTGAATAATTTGGAATAAACTTTTAAATTTAATAATAGCTTTGAATTCTACGTAAATGTAGGTACTATACTCAAATGGAGGAGGTCGGTTCACCCCCTCACAATAATAATAATAATTCTCAAATAAAATTGTTCCTAAACCCAGTTTGAATTCTTTTTATCCTTAGGTTTATGCACATTTCTTATTATATTACCCCCTAGTCTGCAATCTTTCTTTATAGTATTAAAATGCAGTGTAAGAGAAAGTCACGTGAGTGCCATACCAGACTTTTTAAACACCACATTTCCATTCTTAAAAAATAAATAAATAAATAAATAAATAAATAAAATAAATAAATAAAAATAAATAAATAGTATGTGTTTTTTTTTTTAATCCATTTATGCAAATCGCAATCATCTCTATCCCCATTTGTACTTTTTTAATGCACTTTAAAATTGCAACGGATTATTGGCGCACCGGTACTCAATGTAGCAGTGTCCACTTTCCCCCCTTCTCCTTGGTGGAAATTGGTGGCATCCATGCAAGCAATATTTCATTTTTGTATTATTTATATGTCAAACGCATATAATATGCACAAAAGGATTCATCAAAATATGTTTAAAATTATAATTTCAAATTCTTTGGCTAAAAAAAAAAAAAAAAAAAAAAACTGATTTTACCAGCAGTTTTCCTTATATTTTTTTTTTTAAATCAGGAAAAGTAAAGGTTCAGTTTAAAAAGTTCAAACAATTCACTAACTGCCAATGACACATTTTAATATCCTAGGCTGAAATAATAAATAATATATTCTGAAATAATTTGTAATAATATTTTTAATAAATTTCCAAAATCTAGATTAAAAAAAAAAAAAAAATAATTTCGATATATATTAATTTGGAAATATATATATATATATATATATATATATTTAAGACGTAAGTATGTCTTTAAACATCGAAGCATAATTAAAACAACGCGAACAGCCTTTCATTAGTCAAGTAAAAATTATATATAATATATAGGAGCTAAAGTTAAGACAGATTGCGCACATAGCGGATCGACGGGAAGGAGTAGACTGGGCGCGCTGAAACTCCAGGTAGTTGTACAACACCAGTAGTGAAGTGCCAATTATATGTGCACGTTGATTGCGTCAAGTGTCTAAGGTAAAACATGGTTATTTTGTCTCGTTTTCAAAAATGATTGCTTGAATATTCATGACTCTTCCTAGGAATTTCTACAGAATGGTAGTATTGCAAAATATTTTTTAATTAAACGATTTCCCATGAACTAGTTTATATATGTTACTTGTGGTAGGTGGTTGCACTAAAACTGCAACATTTACAACAATGAGTGCAACGACTATGGACAATGACAGATTAGTCAGCAAACATGAAACATTCAAACTGAAAAGAAGCTGTGCTAATTTTAAGTTAAATGTGTTATCTAGTAGCTAAATGTTATTTTTTTATTGCATGATTTTTTTTTTTCCTTTTTTGGTTGATTCTTTAAAAATTGTTTCTTCAAATAAAATTTTTTAATTCTTCTTAAATTTATTTTATTTTTCTATTTTTTGAATTTTTAAATTAAAATATCCATTTCTAATATAAAAATATTTGTTTACAAAAACATCACAACAATGTCATTTAAATGTAATTATCATTGTTAATTTAATTGTAGTTATAATTAATCCTCGCTTTCCCAAGATGGGGTCATTTTGACCCCATTTTGAAGTTGGAATTTAGTTAAGTCCGCCTCATCCAAAAAAAAAAAAAAAGCGCTAATTCGCCAGAGATAGCAAACGTATCCAGTGGAATGTTGCAACTTCTAAACGATATAAAATTGTGCGGTGCTGCTGATTTCCACCAAACGTGCCAAGCGGCACCTGAAAGAAATTTTTCTGGAGTAACGCCTTGATCTTGGGAAAGCGAGGGTCCCTTCTAGCCATGCACAATCTCTCTTACCCTATAAGGAGAGATTGCGCAAAATAACCCTCTTTGTTTTACTGCTACTGTTTCTTTAAGTTATTGCACACCAACAAAATAGTAAAGAAAATGCATAGAATACGAATGAATTCAAAATTATTCAGCCGTAGTTTAGCAAAAAATTATTATTTGGATTTTTTTATATCATTCTTTTGAATTGTGCGCAAACTTTCCTAGCTTTACCTGATATAATTAAAAAGATAGAAAGAATAAACGATATATCTTAGTATCTATTTGCGTTTCAGACTTATTAAATAAATAAAAGAAACAACGGCAATCAGAATTTACAATTACAGACATAACATTAATTAATTAATTTTTTTTCATAATTTAAACTGCTATCTATGCATGCGTATAGGATTCTGATATGTTGTACATATTACATTTCAGAATATATCATTATTATAATATCTCTGCAAATAAATAGATATTTCTCGCCAGCCCATTATTCTCTTTAAATGGATATTTACTAACGCCAATGGGATTTCATTTGAATGTACTAAATTTCAGACAAAGCAATATTATCAAACATGACAATCTCATTCTCAATCTAGAATTTATAGAATCCATTTGAATATCATAATCACGTACTACTTTGAATCCTAGGAGAATTTATAAGAACTGATTTAGAAATAAATGAGCATTTTCAAATCATTAATAATTTATTGAATAAGCAAATTATTAAATGAGAGGTAACTGGATTTGTTATAAAGTGAAGGAAATTATTATCATATGTAGAAATAACAAAATATTAAATCTAACAATAACAATAATAATAAGTTTATTCTGAAAAATTACAAGTTTATGCATTGCAAAATATTTACTTTAATCTATTTAAAAGTTTTTTTTTTTTTTTTTTTTTACATTTTTACTTTCTTCTATATTCAATTGAAGAAAGGATTGGATTCGTAAAAATTTTCGACCTCGGGTTTTTGATGGATAGAACACGATTTGACCATTTTTAGAAAATGTCTGTCGGTCTGTCTGTGTGTGTGTGACAAAATTTTGTGGCAACTGTATCTCAGGAACTACTGCACAGAATTTCATATAAATTGGTGTGTAGTTACACCTTGACATAAATTAGTGCCTATCAACTTTTGATAAAAATTGTCTTACAGGTTGCGTTGCCATCCCGCTTTTTCTAAATTTTTAACATGGTGGTATAGGACAAAATTTTGTATGAATGTGCATAAAGAGAATTATTTTTTAATAGTCATTATGAAATTTACTAGAATTATTTATAACAGGAATAGTCACTGTAAAAAAATTTTTGTATATGTAAGAGCATCGCCTCCACCTCTGGGGGTGGGGAAACCCCCCTCGAGGGGAATAAATTTTCATGATAGGTATCGCGATAATTGAAAATAAAGTAATCGATTTTTTTTTTTTCGGTTTCCAATTTTAACATCCCCCCCCCCCTTTTTTTTTTCTTTTTCTTCTTAAAATGTATTATCGAGAATAAAATGAACTTTTTTTTGGATATTTAGTGTTATGTTACTTCTCTAATATGGAAATCGTACTGCATTATAATGGGGGATAATTTTATTAAATAGGGATTTTAATAAATTATTTTTACTGAGTGAATTTGCATAGGAAAATATAGAAGAAAGTCGTGTGGTGGCCACAACATTCTATTTTATTATTATTATTATTATTATTATTATTATTATTATTATTGACGCTGAGTAATTTTTAAATATGAATAATATAGAATATGAACTTGAGTAAAGAATATTCACACCAAATATCAGATTTCTAGTCGAAGCGTTCTCCAAGATGCACTACTCACCCTTCCCCCTTGTATGGACTTTTTAACAGTATAATGAGTCTTTTTAGATGGTAAGAAACCTTTGTGCCAATTTTCTTTTCAATTTGTCAAAGGACATAGCCAATAAACAAATATATGCTTTCTGATTCATATATCGATAAACAGACATTGTAGTCTTTTTTTTTTTTTTTTTTTTGGTATTAATGGTGCAAATATTTTACTCTTTACCTCTTTCAAGGTTTTCTTCTTCCACTAATATTAGATGTTTTTTTAAGTGGTGTGTGTGTGTGGGGGGGGGGGGGGGGTGGAATAAATAAAGCAAATATCATTTAAACTTTAATAAACGGATGAATTTATTATTATTATTGTTAAATTATTATTGAAATAAATAAATATGATCAGACAAAAACTCCCCAAAGCTCTTTCTTTCTATTTGAAAGTGTGAAAAGAAGCAATTTAGAAATATTTTTATATGTACTGCGCACTTGCCATACTATCATATGAACCTTTATCTTAAATGTACTGAAAAAATGTATGAGATTTCCTTTTCGCCTTTTTCACAAAAAAGATTATCTAAAGGTGAACATAACAAATTTCTCATAATAAAAATTCGCAGTTAAAACTTGTCACATAATTTAATCTAGTCACATAATTTAATAGTGACAATTCACAGTGCAGTATGTCTACTATCATAAATTTAAAATAGAACTTTGATTGAAAATGACCTCAGCAAATCTTTCGATTATATTAATTTGGTACTTAAAAGAATGATACTAATATCAACCTAGTAGAAGTTCGCAGCTAAAAACTTTCACAATCTCTATAACTTCCAAGAAAATCAATGCTTCTTCCAGCGATCGGAGCAATCTCGATTTTGAATTTTTAAAATTAATATTTAATAGTTGTTTGTAATATTTTTCATCAAATTGAATATTACGAAGATTGTTTTACATAAGGGGTAAAATGCGGCAAAAATGAAAGAAAAAAAGTGTGCACTCAACACACAACATAACTTGAAGCTTGGATTATATCTTAATTATTATCTTTGTATTAATATCTTAAAATTTTATTACTTTTGTCTTAAAAGGCAAATTTTGCCCATTCAAAATGTTAACTGATTTAAAGTGGAGTTCCACTAAGATAAGTGTTATAACTTGCTTCTAGATGTTTTTGACTGAAAATAACGAGTGAATATTAGAAAAGAACGATCTTTTAACAACTTTCTAAGACGAAAGTCGTACTTGTTTAATGCTCTTTGAAGATAAAAGAAATTGAAGGAAATATTTTCTGTTTTGTTATGTCCAAAACTAAAAATCAAAACAATGCTTTTATTTCAACACAAAATATATTAAGTAAATAATTTAACCCTACAAGGCACCCAGTTCCATTTGTGGAACACCGACTTTAATCGTTCCTATAGCTATAAAACTATTAGTAGCGACATCTCTTGACATCTTGATAGAAGCTACTGACATTTAGCAATGTAGTAAAGCGAATCTTTACCTAAAGATGTCGTTCGTGTTTTTGTTATAGTGCACTCAGTGTGAAATTTGAATGAAAGTGATACGTTAGTCGTTTGTCTCAATTCAAAAATAAAAAAAGAATAGTTATTGAACAGTTTTGACTCGGAAAATATATATATATATATATATATATATATATACTGTGTTAACGAAGCGTATATTTTGCAGAGGTAAGTTCTTCTTTTTTTTTTTTTTTTAAATATTACAATAGTAAACGTGTTAGTAAATCCTATTTTTATGTATGTTCCACTTACGGTACGTTGAGCTAAAAAGTTTATTCTTCCGTAAAGTACGGTTTTATTTTTATAAGTTTTCCCTATCTTCTGATCACTAATTACAACCTATATATTTTTGTCGCGCACTAAAAAAAAAAAAAAAAAAAAAAATTAGCCTTGTAGGGTTAAATATTGTTAGTTATCTTTAAATCCCTTTTTAAATGGTTATAAAGATTAATATGTAGTTTGTAAAAAAAATTGTTTATAAATGCATTTTTTTAAAATAAGAAACTGCAATGTCCAGCTCACATAACGACTGAAACGCAGATATTTTTTTACGGAAAAATATTTTTAAAGGTGACTATGTTCTAAATGCATAAAAAAAAGACATTTTCTATATATATATATATATTAATATTTAGATGGTTTGTATAAATATAGCTCAAAATACAAAAACATTTCTAGAAAGAAACGTTTTAACTTTAGTTATTTTCAAAAATAATAACAAAACAATTCTATTATTTGAACATAAAATACATTAAATAAGTAATTTAAACATTTTTTCTATCTTTAAAATCACTTTTTATACAAATATTTATACGCAAGTATATTTTTATACAAGTATTTCAAAGTATTTATATTATTTTCAATAGCTGCATGTTTCTTAAGTAAAAAGCAATGATGTCCGAATCACGCATGATCGAAAATGAGGAACTGGTATCTGATATATATATGATGATCTGATGTCTTAAAACATGTAAAAATATGTTTACTATGTTTGTTTATAGACAATGTTCATAGGTTTTTTGTGATTTTTTTTCAGTGCCTGCATGTATCTTAAATAGAAAACAATGACGTTCGAATCACACATGATCAAAATGCCGATATATATATATATTTAGATTAAATTTTATTACGTTATCTATTATATATATATATATATATATATATATATATATATATACACTAATTAATGATTATCTACTGTCTGATATATGATGATCTGATGCCTTAAAATGCATAAAAAGACATTTATTATGTTTGATTACAGTTTATAGACAAAGTTTCCTTTTAGATAAGTAAGTTTTTTGTACAGGGGGGATTATAATTAAGCTTCCCCCATAAACAGCATCCTACAGCGCAAACGGGTGAACGGAATGCAGCGAAATTTGGTATATAGACTATACACGAGATGCGCTCATAGGATTTAAAAAAAAAAAAAAAAAGCTCCAAAATGTCTATCAAAGCTTTTCCGGAAAAGCATTAAATTTAACACAATAAACGACCAAAACGGTATACAGAAACAATATTAACATTTATTGACTAATTTCTGATCACCTTGTCATCGAACCACATTCAGTAAAGGTAAAGAAAAAAATAACAGTACGTTTTTTTTTTTTTTGTTCAGTTTGCAGAAACAGGAACATATTAAGACGAAATTGCACAAGAGGAGCAGTTGTTAATCGTGTTCAGGACGATGTAGGGAAAGGTGCTCCATGTGACCCCCCTCATTCACCTGCAAAATTTCAAGTCGATGGACAGTGTGTTCAACAGCAGATCGTAACTGATCAGTTGTGATGTTTCGCACATCGCACATGAAGATTTATAGAGTTCTTTAAGTCATTCAACGTCGCAACACCTCCACGATACACCAAACTTTTTCAAGGTGATCAGAAACTAGTCAATAAATGTTAATATTGTCTCTGTATTCCGTTTTGGTCGTTTATTGTGTTAAATTTAATGTTTTTCCGGGAAAGGCGCCCTCTGGTGGACATTTTGAAACTTTTTTTTTTTTTTTTTAATTCCGTGAGTGCACCTCGTGCATAGTCCAGATTCCAAATATCGTTGCATTCCGTTCACCCGTTTGCGCTGTAGGATGCTGTTTATAGGGGAAGCTTAATTATAACCACCCCGTATAAATAAAGCATATTTAATCTATATAACAGAAATTTTATTTTGAACTTTTTTATCCGAAATATGTAAATTATAGGTAGACTTATTAAATACTTTAATTATTAATATCTTTTAAATAATTAAGTGTACTGTATAAACAAAGCATATTAAATACATGTAATAGAAATTTTATTTAAAAGTTTGTTGTCCGAAATTTGTTATCTGTAGATTAACTAATCGAATGCGTTAATTATTAATTTTCCATAATAATTACTGCCTTTTAATGATTGTGCATTATTTTCTAGACTTATACTGTAAAAAAAAAAGAAGGCTTTAAGTTTGAAAATTTAAAAAATTGCTCATAATTAACGTTTAATGACACCACATTTTGTGAATAGCTCATAATTAATGGTATTTAAAATAGAAACTGCTCCAATCCTTGTCCTTGGCATTAATGAACGAGGGCTAATGTAATTTGACTATGACTTTTTATATTTTGCGTTCATTATGTAAAATTTAACAGACATTTTCATTCTACGGTTTTTCTGTTGTAACTCATCAGCCAAAAACTTTTGCATGAAGAAAATACAATGTAAACCAATTTCTGTACTTTTTACAAGCAAATCAGAAATTTAAAAGAATTTCCCACTTAGTTTTTCTATAAAAAACAATGATTCATTAAAAATTGTAGCAAATAAAAATCAATATATATCTTTTAAACTGGGGGCTCTGCCCCCTGTTCGCTCCACTCACCATCCCCCGAGGAAAGCTTCACCTCCAGCCAACTCGCTTCACTTATTAACCCCTGCGGCACTTTGCACGCCTATTCGCTTCTTTGCCTTTCACTGAATAGGAAAATCAATAGTGCATAACACAAGACAAAAGCAAAAATTTTTTTATAGAAATATCCGTATTCATTGTCAAATTGAAATACATAATATTTAATGCTATTTTTAAAAAATGAAATACTATGCTAAAAATCAGTAATCTATAATATTAAAGCACAAAGCCTTTTCTGTAAGACCAAAATCGTACGATCTGGGCAGCGCGAGAAAATTTTGAGCCAATTCCGAAAGGGAATATTCCTTTTCCTTTATGCAGTGCAATACGAATACCGATAATAAAGCTTGAGCAGACGACATTAATACGTATTTCATATGTCTATGGCAGACGCTAATTAAAACTCAACCATAAAAATAATTCACACTATTAATTCATTGATTCATACTTCCCAGGGAAGTATAGTAAAAACAAAGCAATTCGCGAATACTTATCGGTTACATTTATCTATGATCGGTTATCATCGTATGCTTTTTCGACGAAAATTTCTTTACACAGGATGTGGCGCCATCTGCATTTTTTTCCATTTCTTAAAATAAGAAGAAAAAAAACTCTTTTAAAATTAACAAATTGTCAGAGTTTATTGTTCTTTAAAGGTTAACTTTTATCAGTTGAAAACTTTGTTTGCAAAAGATGGAGATAGATATTTAAAATTAAAGGAGGTTTTATTTTATTTTATTTATGTACATTTTTTTTTACCCTAATTATTATAATCTCTGATACTTCATTTTGATACCATATTGCTGTAAAAATAATTTAAAAAGAATAACATTAAAATAATGATAATTTATACGAGTAAAAATTTACATTGTGTAGTTTATTGTTAAAAATTTAATGAGCAAATTAATTTGCTAAAGTATTAAATTCATTCTTATTTATTTATTTATTTATTTTTAACAGTATACTTTTGTTGAAATATACTATTTTGACAGAATAAAGTGTTATAATACTATTCCAGTAAAAACAAATTTTAACTGTATTCCGATTTGCAGTTTATTTTTAGAATACAATGAATTAATATTTTGGATTATATCCAAGTGGTTTTACAAATATAGGAAGGAAAAATCAGAATCAAAAGTATTATTTTACACTTAAAATGCACTTATTGTCTTGTCAAATTAGAATTAAAGATATATTTTACAAGTGAATGAAATCTTTGTCTTTCATCTATGTCTTTTATTAAAAAGCTGTGACCTGTTATCGTTGATAGTAAGTTAATATAATTATAATCTGGTAGTAAGTCTTTGTATTCATTCATTTTGCGTGAAAAACAACGAACAAATTTCACAGTAAACATAAAACGAGTGCAGTTCTATAGATTATTAGTCGATTTGGTGTGACAGGGAGGAATTCTATTGAGAGATTAATTTACATGCTTGATGTTTTGATAAGTATTATCACGATTATTGATACTATGTCATTAAGAAATATTTATTCTTTCGATAATTTATATAAATTCTGCTTTTCTTTTAATTACTCCTAACATTCTTTTGGTCATATTTAGAGTAAAAATAGGAAAACCTTGGGATTTTATTTTTAATATATTGAGTATGCTTAAATTTTGTATATTGAAATTTCATGAAATTTATCCCTCCTCCCACCAACCAAAAGATAATTGATTAAAGCAGGGGGTTTTAAACCAGTTAAGAGCAATGCGAAATATTAAAGCAAATATAGAGTACCTTTATAAACCCAACATTTTTAATTAATAACTTCGTTAATTAAGATGATAGAAATTTCTAACTGACTGAAATGCCTTCCTTTAAGTATTCCGCACACATTGATACCTCTCATGACGTGGAGACCTCTCATGCGGTCGTATACAAAAAAAAAAAAAAATTTGACGCCAGCTTCAGTAATTTTTTTTTAATATACAGAGAAAAGAGAGAGAGAGAGAGAGAGAGAGAGATATTTTTGTATATTTCAAAACTAAAACTAGAAAACAAATTTAAAATAAATAAATAAATAAATAAAAAACTAGTAAGTTGTAACCATCACGAAATTTCCTTCTATATTTTCCTGTACAAATTCACTCAGTAGAAATTATTTGTTATTTTTTTTATCCATTATGAATGTAGCCGACTGCCATCTTAGATAAATATTACACTAAATGTCCAATAGAAGTAATTTTTTTCTGTGCAGATGATATCCTTCCCGTTCTCGGAGAAAATCGCAGTATAGCAGCGCCACCTATCAGCGGATATGAGCCCAATTTAATCAGCATAATGGCCTTTTCATGTATCAAGATTTGTTCGATTACAAGTAATAGATCCTAAGATATAGCCTTCCCTTAAATTGCGAAAATATCTGTATATCAGCGTCACCTGTTGAGCAATTATCACCAAAAGTTTATAGTCACTAATTTATGTCAAGGCGCATCTGCATATAAATTTATATGCAGACGGACGGACTGACAGACATTTTCTAAAAATGGTCAAATCGTCTTCGGATCCCTCAAAACATGTAAATTCATCGAAAACCGGAAGTGGAAAATTGTAACGAATCTAATACTTTGTTCTTTTAAATATAGAAGGAAGTAAGAAAATCTTAAAAATAAATAAATAAATAAATAATATTCTTAAAAAGAGTATACTTCATGTGAACTTAACAAAGCGTTTACGTAAATTGCCGTTTTAAAATTATCAAACTTTACATACATGTACAGTCGGTCAAACAAAAAACGAAACACCCCCACCTATCTCATTACCTAATTTTCGCAGAAACATGCAGTAGGCACCAATCGTCAGGAAATTATGTCTACTTTTTTTGTATGTAGGAAAAAATGACATTGGGGGTCGTCTACATATTAAAAATGGGTCCAAATTTGAAAATTTGAATGTTAACCCACTAATTTGACGACAGAAAACGATTCTAGAGCATCAAAATAGCCTAGATATAAATTTGCACGAAGATATCAACATTGGTTCCTGAGATATTTAAGGTTTTTCTTTAGGGGGTTATCTCCAAATTTATTTTTTTATCATTTAGGTCAGATTCAACGAATTTATTAGAGCTCTCTTCTATTATTCAATGCGTTTCATTCATCTACAAATTTCTAAATACATCAAAAGGAATATAATTTCAATGAGCATATTAATATGGAAATTTCGAACCATAAGAAATATTCTGTCCAAAAAGGTTAACACAGGAGGGTCTATTAACACCTGTGTGTGTGAAGGGGAGGAGGAGGGGCACCGGCATTCAAAATTGATGTTTTATTATCGCATTTTCAAAAGATTTTAATTGAAATTAGATTTCTGTTATGCTTTTTCGAAAATGATTATAGGGATTTTGATGAAAGTTTGGGGTTAAGTGCTTTCGGGATACTAGACTTACCACCATCTTCAGAAAAATTTGCGTTGGCTGTTAACCCCTTATCGGCCAATGGCAACAAATGAAATAAATTGGGTTTATTCGGAAACTGATATAAGGATTTTGATGAAAGTTTTGCGTTAAGTGCTTTTGAGTATGCTTAAACGAATGGAATTATCCCCATCGTCATAAAAGTTCGTTGTCGCTGTTAACCCTTTAAAGGACAATTGCAACGTATGTTAGAAATCGGCTTTACACGGATGTGGACTAAGCAATTTTTATGAAAGTTTGAAGTTAGGGCTTTTTCATGAGAAAAAACAATTGTATTTCATTTTCAGATAAATTAGCGTTTACATTTAACCCTTTACCGGCCAACTGCAATACATAGCAAAAGTTGGGTTTATTCAAAAATGATTCTAGGGATTTTGATGAAAGTTTGGGGTTAAGTGTTTTCGGAATATTAGACTTACCATCATCTTCAGAATTATTTGCGTTGGCTGTTAACCCCTTAACGGCCAATTGCAACAAATGAAATAAATTGGGGTTATTCGGAAACTGATATAAGGATTTTGATGAAAATTTTGCGTTAAGTGCTTTTGAGTATGTTTAAACGAATGGAATTAATTATCCCCATCGTCATAAAAATTCGTTGTCGCTGTTAACCCTTTAAAGGACAATTGCAACGTATGTCAGAAATCGGCTTTACACGGATATGGACTAAGCAATTTTTATGAAAGTTTGAAGTTAGGGCTTTCTCATGAGAAAAAACAATTGTATTTCATTTTCAGATAAATTAGCGTTTACATTTAACCCTTTACCGACCAACTGCAATACATAGTAAAAGTTGGGTTTATTCAAAAATGATTCTAGGGATTTTGATGAAAGTTTGGGGTTAAGTGTTTTCGGAATATTAGACTTACCATCATCTTCAGAATTATTTGCGTTGGCTGTTAACCCCTTAACGGCCAATTGCAACAAATGAAATAAATTGGGGTTATTCGGAAACTGATATAAGGATTTTGATGAAAATTTTGCGTTAAGTGCTTTTGAGTATGCTTAAACGAATGGAATTATCCCCATCGTCATAAAAATTCGTTGTCGCTGTTAACCCTTTAAAGGACAATTGCAACGTTTGTCAGAAATCGACTTTACACGGAAATGGACGAAGCAAATTTTACGAAAGTTCGATGTTAGGGCTTTTTCGTGAGAAAAAAAAAAAAAACAATTGGATTTCATCTTCAGATAAATTAGCGTTTACAGTTAACCCTTTACCGGCCAATTCAATACATAGCAGAAGTTCGGTTTACTCGAAAATGATTCTAGGGATTTTGATGAAAGTTTGGGGTTAAGTGTTTTCGGAATATTAGACTTACCACCATCTTTAGAAAAATTTGCGTTGGATGTTAACCCATTATCGGCCAACGGCAACAAATGAAATTGGGTTTATTCGGAAACTGATGAAAGGATATCATGAAAGTTTTGCGTTAAGTGATTTTGAGGATGCTTAAACGAAGGGAATTATCCCCATCGTCAAAAAAATTTGCTGTCTATGTTAACCCTTTAAAGGCCATTGCAACGTATATCAAAAATCGGCTTTACACGGATATGGACTAAACAATTTTTATGAAAATTTATGTCAGGGCTTTTTCATGAGAAAAAACAATTGGATTTCATCTTCATATAAATTAGCGTTTATAGTTAACATTTACCGGCCAATTGCAATACATAGCAGAAGTTGGGTTTACTCGAAAATGATTCTAGGGATTTTGATGAAAGTTTGGGGTTAAGTGTTTACGGAATATTACACTTACCATCATCTTCAGAAAAATTTGCGTTGGCTGTTAACCCCTTATCGGCCAATGGCACTAAATGAAATAAATTGGGTTTATTCGGAAACTGATATAAGGATTTTGGTGGAAGTTTTGCATTAAGTGCTTTCGGGGATGCTTAAATGAATGGAATTATCCCCATCATCACAAAAATTCGTTGTCTCTGTTAACCCTTTAAAGGACAATTGCAACGTATGTCAGAAATTGGCTTTACACAGAAATGGACAAAGCGATTTTTATGAAAATTCGATGTTAATGCTTTTTCATGAGAAAAAACAATTGGATTTCTTCTTCATATAAATTAGCGTTTACAGTTAACCCTTTACCGGCCAATTGCAATACATAGCAGAAGTTGGGTTTACTCGAAAATGATTCTAGGGATTTTCATGAAAGTTTTGGGTTAAGTTTTTTCGGAATATTAGACTTACCACCATCTTCAGAAAAATATGCGTTGGCTGTTAACCCCTTATCGGCCAATGGCTACAAATGAAATAAATTGGGTTTATTTGGAAACTGATAGAAGGATTTTGATGAAAGTTTTGCATTAAGTGCTTTCGGGGATTCTTAGATGAAGAAATTATCCTCACTGTCATAAAAATTCCTTGTCGTTGTTAATCCTTTAAAGGCCAAATGCAACGTATGTTAGAAATTATCTTTATACGGAAATTGAGAAAACGTTTTTTTTGAAAGATTGCAGTTAGAGCTTTTTGATGAGAAAAGACGATTGGATCTCTGCTTCAGACAAATTAGCATTCACAGTTAACCCATTACTGACCAACTGCAACACATAGCAGAAATTGAGTTTACCTGGAAATGGATATAGCGATTTTGATGAATATTTCGGACTAAGTTTTTTCGGGGACTGCTAAAACGAATGTTATTCCCTCATCTTCAGAAAAAAAAAAAAAATAACGTTCTCAATTAACCCTTTATCGGCCAATTGCAACATATGACAAAAATTGGGTCTACTTGTAAATAGGTATAAGGATTATGATGAAAATTTGAGGTTGCATAATTCATTAGAATTACTTTATTCTTCAGAAAATTTCTTGTTCTCTGTTAAACCTTTAAAAGCCCATTGCGACGTTTGCCAGAAATACAGTTTACACAAAAATAGACATAGCGAATTTCATAAAAGCTTGGAGTTAGGACTTTTTGATGAGAAAAAGCTTTTGGAAATATCCTCATCTTTAGAAACAATCGCATTCGTTGTTAACTCTTTATCGACACATTACAACATGCGGTCGAAATTGAGTATATTCGGAAATGGACAAAGCGATTTTTATGAAAGTTTGGAGTTACGGCTTTTAGATGAGAAAAAATGATTGAACTTATCCTTATCTTCAGAAAAAATCGCGTTCTCAATTAACATTTTATCGGCCAGTTGCAAATTATAGCAGAAGTTGGGTTTATTTAGATATTTATATAGGGATTTTGATGATAGTTTGGGGTTAAAAACTTTCTGGGTGCTTAAAGAACTGGACATATCCTTATCTTCAGAAAAAAATTGTTCGCAGTTTACCATATATCGACCAGTTGCATCAAGGTTTAGAAATAGGCTTAATCGGAAATGGATATAGTGATTTCAAATAAAGTTTGTGGTTAGTGTTTTTAGGGATGCAAAAATGTTTGGACTTATTCTCATCTTTTGAAAAAAATGGCGTGATCAGTTAAACCTTTATCGACAAATTGCAAAATATCGCCAAAATTCGGGTTACTCGGAAACGGATGTATCGATTTTGATGAAAGTTTGGGATTAAGTGTTTTCGGAGGTGCAGAAAGTTTGGATTTATACAGAAAAATTAGCGTTCGCTGTCATAGTATATGGTAAAAAAGGATTCGGGTTCCAGTTCATGACTTCATTTGTTATTTTGTTTAAATTTAGTACGAGAGAATGTAATCGATTCAAGCAATATTTGTGTGTATCGAAATATTTGGTAAATAATGAGGCAGGTTCAAGTCTATAACTGTATATACTTATTGTGTATCTTGTTTTCTTTCTTTCCTTTCTATTTATATATATATATATTAATACAATTTAATTTAATCAAATGTAGCTGATATTTGTGCGTGTTGAAGTATTTGGTAAAAAAGGAAGCAGGATCCAGTCCATGATTGAAAATAGAGATATTTTTTTTAATGAAAATGCCTAAATTCAAATAAAAGTAGGTGATATTTTCAAATGCCTAGCTAGTCGTTAATTTAGTTAAATAGCGATTGCAAGTTTTGTACTGGTAACGCTGCCGAAGGCAGCAGGAACCAGGAAGAGTTGGCTAAAAGAATTAAAAAATGCATTTTCACCGTGTTTTGATCCATTCTGAAACTTTCAAATGTCTAGCTTTTCGGGAAGTTAGTTAAATAAATTTTCTGTCGAATCATATAAACGCTTCCGAAGGCAGTAGGGACCTGAAACAGTTGATTAAAAGTGATAAAAAAATGTATTGTCACCGTGTTCTGAGCTATCCTGAAAGTTTCAAATGTCTAGCTAGTCGGGAAGTTAGTTAAAAATCGATTGCAAGATTTGTACTGGACAAACAAACAAACAAGAAGCGAAGTTATTAAAAATAATTACAAGATATAAAGAACTTTTATATACCATGTTTTTAAATTTTCTGTTGAATCATATAAACGCTACTGAGCGCAGTGGGAATCCGGAGCAATTGGAAAAAAGTATTAAAAAAATCCCTTGCTATCGTGTTTTGAGCTATTATAAAAGTTTCAAATGGCTATCTAGCCGGGAAGTTAGTTAAAAGTAGATTGCAAGCTTTGTACTGGTAACGCTAACGAAGAGAGCAGGGTCCCGAAGCAATTGGTTAAAAATATTTTAAAAATGCATTTTCACCGTATTCTGAACTATTCTGAAAGTTTCAAATGTCTAGCTAGTCGGAAAGTTAGATAAATAAATTTTCTGTTGAATCATATAAACGCTGCCGAATGCAATAGGGACCTGAAACAGTTGATTAAAAGTATTAAAAAAGTATTGTCACCGTGTTTGAGATATCATAAAAGTTTCAAATGTCTAGCTAGTCGGGAAGTTGGTGAAAAATTAATTGCAAGCTTCGTACTGGTAACGCTGTCGAAGGCAGCAGGAACCCGAAGCAGTTGGTTAAAAATATTTTTAAAATGCCTTTTCGCTGTGTTCTGAACTATTCTGAAAGTTTAAAATGTCTAGCTAGTCGGGAAGTTAAATAAATTTTCTGTTGAATCATATAAACAGGTAGTGACCTAAAATAGTTGACTAAAATTATTAAAAAAATGTATTGTCACCGTGTTTTGAGCTAGCCTGAAAGTTTCAAATGTCTAGCTAGTCGGAAAGTTAGTGAAAAATCGATTGGAAGCTTCGTACTGATAACGATGCCGAAGGCAGCAGATACCCTTAACAATTGGCTAAAGGTATTTAAAAAAAATGCATTTTTACCGTGTTCTGAACTATTCTGAAAGTTTCAAATGTCTAGCTAGTCGGGAAGTTTGTTAAATAAATTTTCTGTCGAATCATATAAGCGCTGCCGAAGGCAGTGGGACCTGAAATAGTGGACTAAAATTATTAGAAAAATGTATTGTCACCGTGTTGTGAGCTGTCCTGAAAATTGCAAATATCTAGCTAGTCGGGAAGTTAGCTAAAAATCGATTGCAAGATTTGTACTGGACAAAAAAAAAAAAAAAAAAAAAGCATACAAATAAACAAACAAACAAACAAGAATCAAAGTTAATAAAAACATGGTAATATGGTAAAATATTACAGGGAGTTCAAGTATTTTCTACCCTTGCTTAATTTTACGCTGTTGCACTTCATATAATTTTAAACCATAAATCGTAATGATATATAATTTTTTGTCGTGTTCCTGTAAAATCTATAAAGGCTATCTTTACCAAAATCTATACAATTTGCGCGACGGTAATGTATAACATGTGCATAAATTTTCAGTTTAATACAATAAGGTGTTTAGATACTATCGCATTTTAAAACGATTGGGCCCATAGACCATAATGGCAATTTTTCTTTCTGTCCTTGTAAAAAGGAAAAAAAAAAAAAAAAAAAAAAAAAAAAAAACTATACATGCTAGCTTTATCAAAATCTATACACTTTGTGCGAGAGTGATTATTAACATTTATAAAATTTTTTTAACTCAAACGAATAAGGCTTTTAAATGCTATCGCATTTTATTTTATTTGGATCTATAGACAATAATGATAAAGAATGTTTTGTTGTGTCCCTGTGAAAAACTATTAGTGTTAAATACATCAAAATCTATACATTTTGTGCGACGGACATTTATAACACGCGTATTAGCTCAAAAGAAAATGGTATCTAGACGCTATCGCAGTTTGAAAAACTTGGCCCTATAGGCTATAACGATAAAGAATATTTCTTTTTTGTGCCTGTCAGTGTAATTCAAAAGTATAGAAAACCCATAATCTCAAAGGTCGGGTTTTTTGTCACGATTACAATACTTCCTTTACATACGTAAGTTCGGAAAGTAAAAATCTGATCTCTCAGCTATGAAGTTCTGTCCAACTCAAAGAAATAATTTATTCTGTAATAATATTATATTATTTTAATTGGTTAATTTATATTTCCAACACTATTAATAATAGCGACTATATAAATTAGAAATCACAATTATTCTAAAGAAAATTACGAAAACATTATATAATATAGTAAGGAAAGAGATAAATTAAAAAAAAAATAAATAAATGTTAAACTACATTTTTAAATTGCATGTCTAATATTATAATACAATTTATTTCAGAATTAAATTCCAATTTATTTCAGCTGAAAAAAAAAAAAAAAAAAAAAAAAAACCATTGTTGAAATAATTAAAAATATATGAAAGTGAATTAAAACTTTTTTTTTCTTAATATCGTCTGCAATAAAATTCAAAACTGATTGTTGTGAATGCTACTTGTAAATACAGTTTGTAATCGTTATATGACCCCCAAACTTGATCTTCAATCGTTTTTCTGGAATATCTCGAGAACTATTTGGCCCAATGAGCTGCAAATTTGCATACGCGTATTTTTATGTGCTAGAAATCGATATCTGTTAGAAAAATTATAGGTCACAATACATAATTTTTTAAAATATTAATTTAATATTTTTTATTTTATAGATAAAAAACATTAAAATCTTAATGAAACTCATAAATATGTTTGGAAAACCTGTTATTAACATCATAAAAAAAACCAGGTAAAAAAAAATAAAAATGTAGGAGATATGAATAAAAATGTGTAATCAGACTTTAACATTAGAAGCTCGAAAGTTTAGACGTGTATAACTCCTAAACTTATACACCATATGACTTCCAAATTTATATCTGGGGATGAAATTGACTGTAGAATCGATATCCGAAATCAAAATTATATGTTACCATTGAAAAAATTAAAGTTTGACACGATTTCAATATGGAGACGACCCCTTAAGCTATTTTTTTCCAATTAGCTTAAAAGAGAACAAAATTCCCTGACGAATGGTACCTTCGGTGTCTTTCTGCAACAATTTACTGATGAGTTAGGTGGGGGTGTTTCGTTTTTTTTTTGACCGACTGTACATTGAAATTTTAACAATATTAAGTATATTAAAATTTCTTTAAAATATTTACATTAAATTATTAGATTTAAGAAAAAATATTTTTGCTAATTTTTAATTCTTTTCCTCATTTTTCCATAATTATTGTTCGAATATATATTCCGAAAACATTTGTGTATTACTTTGAATCAATAAAATAGTTAATGTATGAGAATTTTTTTTATTTTTGATTGATAAAATTTCATGAGAATTTCAGATTATACAAAACTTAAAATTACATTTTATAGTTTTATTTCTTTTCTTTTTCGTTTTGAAAAGACGAAAGAATATTTCAGCTGTGTAACAAAAATATATTTCAGAAATCGTCCGCTAAAATTGTTTTAGGGTTCCACATCAAAACATCAAAGGAAAAAACATCACCCATCAAAAAACATTGTGAAACGAAAATTTTTATACTTTCCTTAAATTAAATAAGTTAATCACGTGACGTGTACAATATATATATGTCTAACGATATTTATAAAATTTAGGGGTTATGGGGCTTTTGCAGTGATTTGACATCTTTAAGAAAATTCACGTTCGTCATTAATCCTACATCGTCGTTTATAAAATAGTATCGCCCAGTGTCGCCCACTGGTCGCCTAGTATCGCCCAGTGGTCGAAACTCGACCATTTTTTTTTTTTTTTTGCAAAGCGAGACAAAGCAAAGTTATTGCCTTGTCCTAAACGGAATGCAATGGCAACACAGCTGCGGCAATTGTTTGCCGATATTCACTCTAACTGAATCAGCAGAGTTTTACTTAATATAACTATTTCTCTCTGTAGATGTTAGCCTTTCCTGAAATGAGAGAAAATCGCAACGTGAAAAGGCCCCTTGTTGTGTGATACAGCCCAGAAGCTAATAGGTACCATGTCAAACCAAGGCCCAACCAAGTATCAAATTCTGTTAAATTAATTCGATTGATTCATAAAGTACAGTGTTTGAACGAAAAAAAAAAAAAAAAAGATATTTTTCAAAAATGGTCGAATTGAGTTTGGGAAATTTCAAAACGTGTAACTTTATCGAAAACCGAAAATCTAAAACTTTTCTGAATCTTATATTTTCTACTTACATATGCAGAGGAAAGAATAATAAATCCACTTTTTAAAAAATAAAAATAAGTAGTCAATTTCACTTAATTAAAATGCAAGGAAATCTCAAAACGTGTAAATTCATCGAAAACCGGAAATCAAAAGTTTTTATGTATCTTCTACTTGCTTCTTCTACCCACAAAAGCTAGCAATAAAGACACTTTTTTAAAAAATAAGTAGCCAATTTCAGTTAATTGAAACGTAAAGAAAGCTCAAAACATGTAAATTCAGCAAAAAACGAAAATCGGATTTTTTTCCGTATCGTCGACTTATACATGCAGCAGTTAGTAACAAATCCATTTTCCTTTTATTTAGTATATTAGTTGAATATTTATTGTTTAAATATCACCCTTTGAAAAGAAATGTTTATGTTTACATTCGAAACTGGAAGTTTGCCATTTTTTTCTGGAGTTTTGTGATTTTAAATTAAAATTTTATCAATTTTACAGAAAAAGTAACTCAATCAAACACATGTAGACAGTAACTTATATATAACTATCCGCGTTTGTAATGATCGATAGATGGCACTTTCTCAACTGCAGTTGTTAGTAAATTATAATTGCCACGTGTATTTATTATTGTTCTTTCTTGTTGTTCTATCATTGTTTCAGCGTGAAAGCTATCAGTGGTGTGATAATTTCACCTTAGCCCACCAGAGGGCGAGCATTTCATTACAATCGCGGATACTCAAATATCGGAATTAAAATCGGCAGATAATTTCCGTTATTTTTTAATAATTTTTTACAAAAAATCCAATTGACGATTAACATAGAAAATCTTTTTCATGGCTCCATGGACAGACAGTGACGTCATCACTTCGCTTGCGTATAGTGATGCTACATTATACAAATTACTGTGTCTATGGTTTTATTTGAGCTTTATGAAATTGCCAGATTTAACAACTTTCTACTTTTAGGTATTTTTTAATGTAAAGGAATACGTGTATAAAAGGGAAAAATGGGGGAAAATGCATAAAAAATATATGTATTTTTAAATACCTTCTTGACATCGTAAGAAAATAATATTTGTATTCGCACCTTCCGGCTAACCATACCTTTCAAATGATACCATTTTCAACCCTCTACTCCCATAATTAATATGTTAAAAAGGGACTACAAATTTTATGCTTGCCTATTAATATATAGATGATAGAAATTTGATTTTTATGGAAATAGTAGCGCTTACGATTTTAAAGAAAATTTATGATTAAATGTTTTTTTAAGGAAACAAATTCATCTGATTTATCATTATCTTCTAGAAAACTAACGCTCTCTGTTAGCCCTCACCTCACTCATTGCAAAATGTGACAAAAACTTGGTTATCTTAGAAATTGAGCAAACGATTTTGATAAAAACAGGAAATGAAAAACTCACCTGATTTATCTTTATTTTCATCAAAATTAGTGTTTAGGAATTTTATAAAAGATTAGGATTAAAGTGTTTTTGAAATGAATTTTATAAAATATTAGGATAGTGCTGACTGTAGGCTAATTTGGCAGGGTGCTCTAACCTGCTTCCCTTTCAAACACATTTTAGCACCCTGTTGCCCTTTTTCAACTCAATTTAGCACCCTGCTGCACTTTTAAAAACATTTTGGCACCAAGTAGCCTTTTTTAACATTTTAAATGTTCAGAGTCTTTTAGATACTTTCTTTCTGACTTTTCAACCTTCTAGCAATAGTTCTACAGCATTTCTGGAAAAACAAATGCATATAACCTGTATATATACACGTAAAATTAGTAATTTACTTTTCTCATGCACAAGAATCGCAACATAGAAGACCGCAAATTATGCTAATAATGCCCTTTTGGAAAATAGGTTGTCCTTTTTATTGAATCCCCCCCCGCCCCCCCGGCGGCTCTTTTATTCTAGAGTCAGCACTACAGGATTAATGTTTTTTTGAAATCTATCTTCATATACCTGGAAATTAATATTTATTGTTAACCCTCACTCCGTCTGCTGCAAACTACGAAAGAAATTTGGTTTTTTGGGGAAATGAATGTAACGATTTTGATAAAAACGTAAGGTTAAGGGTTTTCTGAGGAGAGAAACCCATCAGACTGATCCTTATTTTCAGAGTATGTTAACCCTTACTCGGCCCGTATCAAAATATTGCAAAAGGATTTTCTTAGAAATCATTTTAATCATTTTAATTAAAATTTTGAGTTAGGACTGTTTCATTTTAAAATTAAATATGAACTATCCCCATCTTCAGAAAAATTACCGGTAACCTGTGCATCGCCCAAGGAAATATAAAAACAATTAGTTTTCTTTTAAAGTGCTCGAATTACTTTAATAAAAATTAGTTTTTTTAGATAATAATTCAATCTGAACTAATCTGCAGGATAATTAGTATTCATTGTAACTTGCACTGCGCCCGGAGAAAAATACAGTGGAAACTTTGTTTTCTTGAATTTGCTGGAACAACTTAAAAAAAAAAAAAAAAAAAAAAAAAAAAAAGTTAGGTGTTTTTGAGACGAAAAACCAATCTGGTTTATATTCATTTTCATGTAAATTAGCAGACACTGGTAACCCATGCTTCGCCTGGAGCAAGGTATATCAGAAACCTGGTTTTATAAGATACTACTTAAACTATTTTTTATAAACATTTAGAGTTTGAGGTTTTTTAAATTACAATTTAATTTTCTTCATCTCTAAGAAAATTAACATTCACTGGTAACCCGCGCTCCACATGGGGCAAACAAATTCGAAATTGAAAACACAAATCATACTACAAATGGTTCATACTACAAATGGTTCTTACAATGAGTCCGAGTGAAACTTAGCTATCCAGGTATTGATACTTGAATTGACTAGATGTTTTAGAATGGAATTTTTAAAGTTCTTTTCTTTCAATTGGGATCGGAAGTTTATGTCAATATTAAATGAATATGTGCTGGTTTGATGTCAAAATAATATGGTTTTTTAATGGATTTATTTCATTTTATTTTTGGCAGATGAATGTAAGTAGATACATTTAAAATACAGATACAATAATATTGACAGATAGATTTGAATTACATCAAATGTGCCTGTTAACAAACAAAAAACATCTCTTCTTGAAAAAGAAATTGAAATGAAATGGGGAATTAACACGAAGGAAATTCAAAACCGTTCTTTTCTTAACCATTCCATTTAATTTTCTTCTGTGTTGCGTTAAAGAAACCAAAAAAAATATTTAAAAAAAAAAAATCCCTTCTTTAAAATAAAATAGAGAAAGACATAATATTAATGTTTTTGAAAATCCTTATGATAAATTTCCTCTAAAAATCTTTATATAAAATGCACTTTGTTATTTTTGTTATTTGAATGTTAACTTTCTTTTCAAATTCGACATAAAGATACTCAATATTTTTCATCTAAAGATATTCATCTAAAACTAGACCAGTTTATGAAAGAAATATAATTATTTCATCATGGAAAATAAAGAAATAATTTGATTATAAAGGAAAATAACTCATGCATAATGTTCATATAATAATGTTTAAAATGAACTCATTATTATTATGCACGTGTTTCCAAAATTCTAAATGATGACTATGCAC
Organism: Salticus scenicus; assembly: GCA_963930645.1. NCBI lineage: Eukaryota > Metazoa > Arthropoda > Arachnida > Araneae > Salticidae > Salticus > Salticus scenicus. Next base: position 224,329,368 of record OZ005650.1, on the reverse strand, counting down.
CAGATTTTGGTTCGAAGAGTCTTATAAAAATAATTGCCTTTTTTTTCTTCCCTTTTTTCTTCTTCTGTGTCTAAATAAGAAGGAAGTATAAGTGATTACATTTTCTATAAGTGTTCACTAAAATTTCCAACTACAAATTTAATTGTATAGTTTCAAATGATTTGTGCATTCACATGCATAAAATCCTGTAAATAAATTTAATGCATGCACCCTTTTGGATTTGGGATGTCGCTTTAGGGTCTTTTTTCTACATTAAGCCTCATTAGGCTGCGATCTAAGGCTTAATGTAGATTCCGAACCATTACAATCATCCATCGGGATTCGAATCCGACAACTATTTAATTCGGTTATTAAAAAATAATTTATTAAAATTATTATTTAAAAAATTTATCTTTTATGATAATGTAGACGATTTTCATATTAGAGAAGTAGTATTACACCAAATATCCAAAAAATGTCCATTTTATTCTCAATATTAAAAAAAAAAAAAAACGATTTTTTTTTTAAGTTATTTTTTCGTTAAAAGTAAAAAAAAAACTATAACTTTGTCTTAAATTATCTCAGATCGATTGTTCAACCATTCGTTTTAAAGGTAATGGCGAGATCTTTTGAAAGATACCCATCATGAAAATTTACTCCCCTCGAGGGGGGGAGGCGAGGCTCCTACATACACAATTTTTTTTCCCAGTTAACTATCTCTATTACAAAAAATATATATTAGTTTCATTTGGTTTAGTGCAGTCTATAGACGTTAAACTCTACATACCTGCAATTTCCCCCATAGACGTAATGTATTAGAATTCTCTTGATTGTCCCTGTAAACGAACCATTTGCTTGATCTTAACGAAAAGCTTACTGTATCATCCCTATATGATACACATTTAGAATACCAAGTTTGAACTTTCTGCAATAATTTGTTTTTGAGATAGGCTGATAACAGACAGACACGTACACAGAGACACAGACATACACACAGACCATTTGTTAAAACATGATTTTCGTATTCAGGGAACCTCAAAACGTATAAATATAACAAAATCTCGCTTTCGAAAATTTGACCCAAAAACAATACTTTTTCTACTTTATGGGTAAGAGAAAGTAAGAACGAAAGAATACTTCAGCTGTGTAACAAAAATATATTTCAGAAATCATCTCTTAAATTTGTTACAGGGGTCCACATCAAAACATCAAAGGAAGAAACATCACCCTTCAAAAACATTGTGAAACGAAAATTTTTATACTTTCCTTATATTAAACAAATTAATCACGTGACTTGTAGAATATATATATATATATATATATATGTCTAACGGTATTTATAAAGTTTGGGAGTTATGGGGCTTTTGCAGTGATTTGACTTATCCACATCTTCATGAAAATTTACGTTCATTATTAATCCTATATCGTCGTTTATAAAATATGGTAGAAATTTGATTTTTATGGAAATGGCTCTAACGATTTTAAAGAAAACTTATGATTAAATGTTTTTAAGGAAACAAATCCATCTGATTTATCGTTTTCTTCCAGAAAATTAACGCTCTCCTTTAACCCTTACCCCACTTATTGAAAAATGGGACAAAAACTGGGTTATCTTAGAAATTGAGCTGACGATTTTGATAAAAACAGGAAATGACAAACCTACCTGATTTATCTTTATTTTCATCAAAATTAGTGTTTAGGAATTTTATAAAAGAAAAAAGATTAACGTGTTTTTGAAGTCTATCTTCATATTCCTGGAAATTAATATTTATTGTTAACCCTCACTCCGTCTGTTGCAAACTACGAAAGATTTTTTTTTTTCTTTTTGGGAGATGGATGTAACGATTTTGGTAAAAATGTAAGGTTAAGGGTTTTCTGAGGTGAGAAACCCATCAAAACTGATCCCTATTTTCAGAAAAATTAGCATTCGGAGTATGTTAACCTTTACTCGGCCCGTATCAAAATAGGGCAAAAGGGTTTTCTTAGAAATCATTTTAATCATTTTAATTAAAATTTTGAGTTAGGACTGTTTCATTTTAAAATTAAATATGAACTATCCCTATCTTCAGAAAAATTACCGGTAACCAGTGCAACGCCCAAGGAAATATAAAAACAATTAGTTTTCTTTTAAAGTGCTCGAATAACTTTAATAAAAATTAGTTTTTTTTAGATAATAATTCAATCTGAACTAATCTGCAGGATAATTAGTATTCATTGTAACTTGCACTGCACCCGGAGAAAAATACAGTGGAAACTTGGTTTTCTTGACTTTGCTGGAACAACTTAAAAAAAAAAAAAAAAAGTTAGGTGTTTTTGAGACGAAAAACCAATCTGGTTTATATTCATTTTCATGTAAATTAGCAGACACTGGTAACCCATGCTTCGCCTGGAGCAAAGTATATCAGAAACCTGGTTTTATAAGATATTACTTAAACAATTTTTATAAACATTTAGAGTTTTGGGTTTTTTAAATTACAATTTAATTTTCTTCATCTCTAAAAAAATTAACATTCACTGGTAACCCGCGCTACACATGGGGCAAACAAATTCGAAATTGAAAACACAAATCATACTACAAATGGTTCACACTACAAATGGTTCTTACAATGAGTCCGAGTGAAACTTAGCTATCCAGGTATTGATACTTGAATTGACTAAGATGTTTTAGAATGGAATTTTTAAAGTTCTTTTCTTTCAATTGGGATCGGAAGTTTATGTCAATATTAAATGAGCATGTGCTGGTTTGGTGTCATGTTAATATGGTTTTTTAGGACTGAGGGCCTATTAGTCTCACACAGCGATTTTTGCGTTGTCGTTTTCGATAGTTGGACATTTGTCGAAATCATTTTTCGATAATTGGACATTTATCGAAATCTAAAATTTATCAAAAATATAATTGAATAAAAATTATAGCATAAAATTGCTGCTTGTGCCTGGGGGGACTCATGTCAAAGTTGTGCCTTGGGGGGGACTCCTGTCAACTGTGCCTTGGGGGGTGGAGACTCATGTCAAAGTTGTGCCTTGGGGGGGAGACTCATGTCAAAGTTGTGCCTTGGGGGGATTCATGTCAAAGTTGTGCCTTTTGGGGGACTCATGTGCCTTGGGGGGACTCATGTCTAAGTTGTGCCTTGGGGGGGGACTCATGTCTAAGTTGTGCCTTGGGGGGACTCATGTCAAAGTTGTGCCTTGGGGGGACTCATGTCAAAGTTGTGCCTTGGGGAGGGGACTCATGTCAAAGTTGTACCTTGGGCGGGACTCATGTCAAAGTTGTGCCTTGGGGGGACTCATGTCAAAATTGTGCCTGGGGGGGAAATCTCAAAGTTGTGCCTTGGGGGGACTCATGTCAAAGTTGTGCCTTGGGGGGGACTTATGTCATAGTTGTGCCTTGGGGGGCTCATGTCAATGTCATTTTGAAAAGATTTTGATGAAATTCTGGCAAAAGCAGAATTTAGTTTAGGACGGAGGACTATTAGTTTTTTTTTTCTTCCCAATTATAACATCGCTTTCAAATTATTCAATTATATTTTCGATAAATTTTAGATTTCGATAAATGTCCAACTATCGAAAAATGATTTCGACAAATGTCCAACTATCGAAAACTACAACGCAAAAATCGCTGTCTGAGACTAATAGGTCCTCAGTCCTAATAATTTGAAGGCGATGTTATAATTCGGAAGGAAAAAAAAACTAATAGTCCTCCGTCCTAAACTAAATTCTGCTTTTGCCAGAATTTCATCAAAATCATTTCAAAATGACATTGACATGAGTCCCCCCCAAGGCACAACTATGACATGAGTTCCCCCCCAAGGCACAACTTTGACATGAGTCCCCCCCCAAGGCACAACTCCCCCCCCCAAGGTACAACTTTGACATGAGTCCCCCCAAGGCACAATTTTGACATGAGACTAATAGGCCTGTCTGAGACTAATAGGCCCTCAGTCCTAATAATTTGAAGGCGATGTTATAATTCGGAAGGAAAAAAAAACTAATAGTCCTCCGTCCTAAACTAAATTCTGCTTTTGCCAGAATTTCATCAAAATCATTTCAAAATGACATTGACATGAGTCCCCCCCAAGGCACAACTATGACATGAGTTCCCCCCCAAGGCACAACTTTGACATGAGTCCCCCCCAAGGCACAACTCCCCCCCCCAAGGTACAACTTTGACATGAGTCCCCCCAAGGCACAATTTTGACATGAGTCCCCCCCCCCCCAAAAAAAAAAAAAAAAAAAAAAAAAAGGCACAACTTTTTTTTTTTTTTCAGTTTTTTTCCTTATTTTCAGTTTCAAATTTTGTTGACATATCGAATAATCATTGAAATGTAATAGATATGCGGTGAGAAAAAATTACAAAATTTTAAACTTTAATTATATGTTATTATAATCATTATAATGATTTATAATTTTATTTCAAGTTTTATGTTGTTGATTTCTGTCAAACACATTACTCCAAATTACTTTTGCAGATATTCATTATTATTTGCTTCTTAAATTGTTAATAAATTAAGTTACGAAAAATTAATTTATTTTATTTATTTATTAATGGATTTATTTTATTTTATTTTTGGCAGATGAATGTAAGTAGATACATTTAAATTACAGATACAATAATATTGACAGATAGATTTGAATTACATCAAATGTGCCTGTTAACGAACAAAACACATCTCTTCTTGAAAAAGAAATTGAAATGAAATGGGGAATTAACACGAAGGAAAATCAAAACCGTTCTTTTCTTAACCATTCCATTTAATTTCCTTTTGTGTTGCGTTAACCCCCCCCCCCCCCCCAAAAAAAAAAAAAAAAAAAAAAAAATCCCTTCTTTAAAGTAAAATAGAGAAAGAAATAATATTAATGTTTTTGAAAATCCTTATGATAAATTTCCTCTAAAAATCTTTATATAAAATGCACTTTGTTATTTTTGTTATTTTAATGTTAACTTTCTTTTCAAATTCGATATAAAGATACTCAGTATTTTTCATCTAAAGATATTCATCTAAAACTAGACCAGTTTATAAAAGAAATATAATTATTTCATCATGGAAAATAAAGAAATAATTTGATTAAAAAGGAAAATAACTCATGCATAATGTTCATATAATAATGTTTAAAATGAACTCATTATTATTATGCACTTTTTCACAAAATTCTAAATGATGACTATGCACCAGATTCCAGTTTCTTATTAAAATAATTGCTTTTTTTTCTTCCCTTTTTTCTTCTTCTGTGTCTAAATAAGAAGGAAGAAATATAAGTGATTACATTTTCTATAAGTGTTCACTAAAATTTCCAACTGCAAATTTAATTGTACAGTTTCAAATGATTTGTGCATTCACATGCATAAAATCTTGTATATAAATTTAATACGTGCACCCTTTTGGATTTGGGATGTCGCTTTAGGGTCTTTTTTCTACATTAAGCCTTATTAGGCTGCGATCTAAGGCTTAATGTAGATTCCGAACCACTACAATCATCCACCGGGATTCGAATCCGACAACTGAAGGCCAGAGTGTAGTAAGCCAGAGTGTGGCTGGTCATTCGACTACCAAACGAGCGTACACTTTTTTAAAGGTAACATTTCGACTATCTCTACCGCAATTTGTCTTGTAAAAATAACAAATAATACCAACAAAGAATTTATTATTATTATTATTATTATTATTATTATTATTATTATTATTATACATGAAACTTATTATTTGGCGACTGTTTTGTCAGTGTTGTTTTTGGCACGCAATGTTTTCAACGCGATGTTATGACACGGTAACTAGATACAGTAGCGTGGGAGAGAAACTTTATATAAAAGAAGTTGTTTTTTTTTAAAAGGAATATTTTAATTAATGATTAAAACAAGATAAACTATATAAGATAAACTATATAAGATTTCATAAATTTTCTTAAGAATGATATACAACATATTTAAAAAGGAAACCTGTTTTTGGTAATTTTAATTTAATTCATTCTTTAAGGTGTCTCTGTAAAATAAAAAATTGACTTTCTTTGTACATTTAGTGTTATATTTCTCTGAGAGGAAATCTATGATTTGCATGCATTCAACAAGGCAAACAATTTTATTAAAAAATAATTTTTAATAAATAATTTGCACTCTGTGAATTTATGTAGGACAGTATAGTTGAAAGTTTTGGGACGGCCAAAACATACTAGTTTTTATTCGTTATCTTCAAGACTTTTATACATGAGGCACACTGTAAAAAATAGGTTCTTAAAAATAAGTATATATTGTCTCAAAATAGCCCCGAAACAATTTATACTTAAATTTGAAAACCCATGTACTCATTTTTGAGTATATTGACATGCTCAAAAATGGGGTTGACCAATAAGAATCTCAATATCCCCTTGTTTGGCATGTCAATGTACTCAAAAATAAGTACTCGAGTTTTCAAAAAGTATATTTTGTTTCGGGGCTATTTTGAGACAATATATACTTATTTTTAAGAACCTATTTTTTACAGTGCACCATCCTCTTATCTTTTCTCGACCTTTCAAAGGCAGATATTTTAGAACCGAATGGATTGGTTTGAAAATGGGTTTATACTTCCATTAAAAACTACCTAGAACTAATTTAATCAAGATTAATAACTGTAATTTGCAACATCTATAATAATAAATGGAAAGGTTTGTCTGTCTGTCTGTCTGTCAGTCAGTCTGTTCTTTTATACGTTCAGCCCCTATTGAACGCAGAAGTACAAGAATTGACATACGGATGCTCTGGAGCCTTTCCGAGGTCCTCCTCAAAACAGAATTTTAATTAGTTGTGGTGATATTAATTAAAACTAGTATCGCCCAGTGGTCGAAACTCGACCATTTTTTTTTTTTTTTTTTTTGCAAAGCGAGGCAAAGCAAAGTTATTGCCTTGTCCTAAACGGAATGCAAATGCAACACAGCTGCGGCAATTGTTTTCCGATATTCACTCTAACTGAATCAGCAGAGTTTTACTTAATATAACTATTTATCTCTGTACATGTTAGCCTTTCCTGAAAGGAGAGAAAATCGCAATGTGAAAACGCCCCTCGTTGGGTGATACAGGCCAAAAGCTAATCGGTACCATGTCAAACCAAGGTCCAACCAAGTGCCAAATTCTGTTAAATAAATTCGATTGGTTCATAAAGTACAGTGTTTAAACAAAAAAAAAAAAAAAAAAAAAGATATTTTTCAAAAATGGTCGAATTGAGTTCGGGAAATTTCAAAACGTGTAACTTTATCGAAAACCGAAAATCTAAAACATTTCTGAATCTTATATTTTCTACTTATACATGCAGAGGAAAGAATAATAACTCCACTTCTTAAAAAATTAAAATAAGTAGTCAATTTCACTTAATTAAAATTTAAAATGCAAGGAAATCTCAAAACGTGGAAATTCCTCGAAAACCGGAAATCAAAAGTTTTTACGTATCTTCTACTTGCTTCTTATACCCACAAAAGCTAGCAATAAAGACACTTTTTTTAAAAATAAGTAGCCAATTTCAGTTAATTGAAACACAAAGAAAGCTCAAAGCATGTAAATTCAGCAAAAAACCTCTTCCGTTGCAACATATTAGTATCTTATATCAGATGCTTTATTTAGACATTTAAAAACAAATTATGATAGAATATTTACCATTTTCCTTTTATTTAGTATATTAGTTGAATATTTATTGTTTAAATATCACCCATTCAAATGAAATGTTTATGTTTACATTCGAAACTGGAAGTTTGCCATTTTTTTTCTGGAGTTATTTTTCAATAATTTTTTACAAAAAATCCAATGGACGATTAACGTAGAAAATCTTTTTCATGGCTCCATGGACAAACAGTGACGTCATCACTTCGCTTGTGTATAGTGATGCTACAAATTACTGTGTCTATGGTTTTATTTGAGCTTTATGAAATTGCCAGATTTAACAACTTTCTACTTTTAGATATTTTTTAATGTAAAGGAATATGTGTATAAAAGGGAAAAATGGGGGAAAATGTATAAAAAATAAATGTATTTTTAAATACCTTCTTGACATCGTAAGAAAATAATATTTGTATTCGCACCTTCCGGCTAACCATACCTTTCGAATGATACTATTTTCAACCCTCTACTCCCATAATTAATATGTTAAAAAGGGACAACAAATTTTATGCTTGCCTATTAATATATAGATGTAGAATCATGCCTAATCAGAAAGCGATCTCAATGACTGAGAATTCACCGCGATTCCATAAAAATAGATATTTTAACGGAGTTAAAAGCAAAAAAAGTGGAAAATAAATTAGAAATATTAGTCCGATCGTTACGAATATGGTACCAAATGAAAGAGGCAAATTTTCTGAATCTAAGAGTGCAAGCGGCTTATCGGTACAACAATTAGATTTTTTAAAATTAACTAAAGTATGAACTTTTTGTGGCAACATCATTTCAAACGCCAGACTACTGTCTGAGATGAAAAGGGAAATGATTGTAACCGATCAAGATGTCACATGTTTTACAGTGGGGAGAAAAATTGCAATTTTCAATTTTTTTCAAATTTTCATTCACGTTACATTTTAATTAATATTCGGCCTAGACAGCATATTATAAAGCTACTGTTCAATTTTCATGAAAATATCTGGATAAACAAAAAATGTACATTTTTATTGGGAATTATATTTATCACGACTCATGTGACCAAAACACAATGTAAGATTAAGTTTTGTATTATATTTTGCACTATTTTAAATTGAGATATGCCGTTGAAATTTCGTAATATTTGGTTTTAACGTCCGATAATTCGATTGTGAATATTTTTGAAAGTGTAGAATTATTAGGAAGGGCTTGAGGAAGGGGGGAGGGGGAGGAAAAAAAAGAGTTACAGAGTTTGGAATTGGTATTATTAGATTTTAAGGCAAGATAAATCGATGGAGGATATTTTCAAGTGTAAAATTATTAGAAGGGACGGAAAGGGGGGGGGGGCAAAAATGTATAAAAGGAACGGTTGTTTCGGAGAAAACAACGGAAAACCCAGAACGCCTTTATTCTTTTATATTTTGCAGAGTTTCGAATTCTGATACTCCTTTCACATTTCATACTATGGATTTTTAACAGTATTTAGCCCGGAATTATGCAAATTTCGGAGAAAACCACGAAAAAGTCAGAAATAAATCGTTTTATAATAGTGTTTATATCATTTTTGTATCTTAGCTTCTAATTAGCATAATTCCAAAAGTAATATGTCATTTTAAAACTTATTTGAATTGAATTTCAAGAGCAGACGCCACAAATTTCTATCACATTCCAGTAGCCGACTACCGTAAGTAATGGAATTCGAGATTTCACGTGATTTACACGTTTTAAGGTGTCTTAATTAGGTTTTCTTTTGTATCTCAGCTACTAATTAAAATAAATTTATAAGTAATACATTATTTAAAAGCTTTGTTGATTTGGAATCTAACAGTAGATTACAGAATTTTCTACCGCCAGATGGCACTGTAAAATTTTAAAATTTCAATATTTCAAATTCTAATTATGATTAAATTATTTTTAATGCATCATTCGAAAGATATTTTAAAGTACTTTTATATTATCGAAAATGGAATTCGAGTTTTCACCTGATTTACACGTTTTGAGGTGTCCTGTTTAGGTTTTCTCTTGTATCTCAGCTACTAATTAAAATAATTTCATAAGTAATACATCATTTGAAAGCTTTGTTGATTTGGAATCAAACAGTAGATTACAGAAATTTCTACCGCCAGATGGCGCTATAATATTTTAAAATTTCAATATTTCAAATTCTAATTATGATTAAATTGTTTTTAATACATCATTCGAAAGATATTTTAAAGTTCCTTTATAATATCGAAAGTGAAATTCGAGATTTCACCTGATTTACACGTTTTAGGGTGTCCTGATTAGGTTTTCTTTTGCATCTCAGCTAATTGAGTTAGACCGTTCAAAATTGGTATAAGTAGGTTAATTAGGAGGGGCTGGAAGGGCGGGGAAGGAATAGGCGCGCACAGCGCGCACGGGACTGCGTTGCCGAAGGCAGTGGGGACCCGGTCCGACTTTTTATCCGATGAGAAATTATTTTTTAAATTTTCTTTTCTTAAGAATAAATGCTTGATTTTAGAAGGAATATGTGCGAGCTGCGCACGTATATTTTTACACGTGCGCGCGCATGGGTCTGCACTGGCGAAGGCAGTGGGAACCCAATGCCAGTTTTTACCCGATGATTAATGACTTTTTCTAAAATTCCTTTTCTTAAGAATGAAAGTTTATGAGTAATAACATGGAATTTTGAGAAATCATAAGGATGGTGAAGGAATACGCGCGCGCAGCGCTGCCGAAGGCAGTTGGGTTCCGGTGTGAGGTTTTACCCGATCACAAATGATATTTTTCCTTTTTTCTTTTTTCAAGAGTAATGTTAATGAGTGATAATATGCAATTTTCAGAATTCATTCATTATAGTGATTCATTTAAAAATACCGACCCGCTAGCGGGCGAATGCAGAGGGGACCCGGTGTGAGTTTTTACCCGATCAGAAATGATTTTTTTTTTTTTTAATTTCTTTTCTTAAGAATAAAAGTTTATCAGTAATCATATGGAATTTTGAAAATCATAAGGAACGTGAAGGAATACACGCGCGCAGCGTTCATATATATGCATTCGTTCGCGCGCATCGCGCACGGGTCTACGCTGCCGAAGGCAGTGGGGACCCGGTGCGACATTTTTCCCGATCAGAATTTTTTTTCTCTTTTTTTATCATATGGTAAAATTTAATGCAATTTTGAGAATTCATTAATTACAGTGATTCATTTAAAAATAGTGACCAGCAAAGTGGGCGTAGCCTGCTAGTTATATACATAAAGATAAATTAATATCCCGAATAAATTTTATGCAGATAGCTCGGTATTTAGGTTTAAATTTTACGGCATCTCTCGTCAAAGTCTTAAAATTGCAGCAAAATTACGAACTATTCCATAGAAGCATAATTCAAAACTAATTTTTTATAACCGTTGTTTTGCACGTTCTATTTAAAATTTAACGCTTTTATATGTACTTTACATAGTTATATACATGAAGTAATTATATCATTTTTTTTTTAAATCTTTAATATTGTAAAATTTATTTTTAAATGATATTTGAATGAAATCTGTTATTTTTTCATTGACAGAGAGATGGGAAAGGAGTTGGCAGTTGAATGGCAGTTAAGCATTGATTGAAAATGAAAGTAAAAAAAAAAAAAAATGTCCAGTCAATATTTTAATTTCCTGATTAATTTTGCTCTACAAACTACATCCATGGTAGCTTGATATCGATTTTTGATACAGAACTGCGAGGAAAACATTTACTTGCAGAATCGATTATTTTAGCTTACTATTTATAAATAGTCTATAATATTCTTTTTTTTTTTTTTTTACTCATTTCTTTTTTCTTTTTAGTTATTTACTGTTTTACAACTCATAATAAAGCAAAAATTTTTCCCTTTAAATATAGATTAAAAACAATACAAAACTGACTTTTTTTTTTGAAAAATTTTTATTAAGAGGTTATATAAACAATCGCTAAGATTAACCATTCTTTAATTTTTTAATCTAGCAGTTCATTAATAACATCATTCATGAATCAAACGGTAGACAATTTTAATGATTCAATTATCAATCAATTTATAAATAAATGTATTAAGTACTAACATAAATTTTATGATATATACGACAATATGCGTATATACTTATAACTGTTTAACAAAGCATAACAATATATATAACAGTGCATTTCTCTCATATGAGAAAAATGGCTTTTTATCTTATGGAGAAAAACTTCTTCATGCAAACTACGAAAAAGGAGGAATTATAATGTGAGTTTGTAATAAAATTATGCTTTTAAAAAATTAAAGAACACGCTTTTATTGAAATGTGAGCTAAAAAGTTTAAATTTTCTATCTTTGTAGTATTAAAATGCTGCGTAAGTAGGTAAAAAAGGAGAGTTCTAGCCCAGGCGGGTGAGGCACGGAGGCACCGGCAAGTCGTGCGGGTGCCACACCACCCCCTGAGGGCCTAGATGACTTGACGTTGACCTTGAGACATCCTCTAACTTGATCGTGAAAGATGACGAGGGTATTAATGAAGAAAATTAATTAAAAAATTTAATGAGTGATTTATTGTAAAAGGTGACGATGGTTTTAAAGTGATGTTTGCGGTATAAGGTAAAAAGCATGCTATTGTTTGTGAGTCATTAGGAAATTAATTAGGAGGTTAATTAAGAGGTTAATTAAGAAATTAATTAATAAATTAATTTAAAAAAATTGAGAAAATAAGAAATCGATTGAATTTAAGAATGTGGATGTGCATAGAGTATGTAAGAAATAGAGAGGTATGACTGAGGTTCGAACCCGACACCTTGCAGTAAAAATATTTCCATAAGACAGTAGTTTTCGAGCGCGAAACCACTGACCTATGGAAAATATACCCTGATGACTCTATTTTAGGTATAAATATGTATTTTTCGATTGAATATCATTTAGTGTTCATGATGTTACCGTCCCGAGAGGAAGGGATTTTCGTGTTCTGCATTTATTTTGTGATGTGTGTTGTCTTTTCGATTCTTTATATTTTTTCTGAAGGTGGGAAGTTTAACGTTGATTTTATTTTAAATTTAAACGATACGGGAAATTTATCCTTTTCAATGTGATGTCTTCACATACGTGTTGCCATGGAGGAAACTTATCGGGACCCGAAAGCGGTTGCAAGTTTTGGAGGTGTAGATGCCTTACACCGTGCTGCCCGCGGCAAGTTATCAAAGAAAAAAATTCGAGAATGGTTACAAGGAATAGATGCATATTCACTTCACAAACCGATTCGAAAAAAATTCCCCACGAACCGTGTCATGGTATCCAGAATTGATCAACAGTGGCAAGCGGATTTAGCCGATCTGACGTCTCTTCAAAAGTTTAACGATGGTTTTCGCTACATTTTAACTTGTATAGATATCCTCTCAAAACGAGCGTGGGCGGTTCCTCTGAAATCTAAAAAAGGTGAAGAGATTGTGAAAGCTTTTAAAAAAATTTTCTCTGAACGAAAACCCAACTGTTTGAATACGGATGCAGGAAGGGAATTTTTGAATAACAAGTTTCAAAATTTTCTGAAAGAGGAAGGTGTGAAATTTTTCAGAACTTTTAACAACACGAAAGCGTCCGTAGTAGAACGATTTAACCGCACTTTAAAAACTAAAATGTGGAAATATTTTACCAGTCGTCGTACTTACCGCTACCTAGACGTGTTAGATCAATTACTTTATAGTTATAACCATACTTATCATTCGAGTATTAAAAGGGCGCCCGCCGAAGTAACTCCGGAAAATGAAAGCGACGTGTGGTTTACTCTGTACGGAGATATGGGGAATGAAAAGAGAAAGTCTTGCGTGTTTAAACCGGGAGATACGGTTCGAGTATCCAAACAAAAATTAACCTTTGAAAAAGGATACGAAACTAATTGGACGGAAGAACTCTTCGTCGTGACCGAGTGCGTGCGACGGGAACCGCCCGTCTACCGGATCAAGGATTTGATGAACGAACCTATCTTAGGGACATTTTACGCAGAAGAACTTCAAAAAGTTCAACCTAAAGAGAACTTTGCTATCGAAAAAATCTTAAAAAAGCGAATGAGAAAAGGGCGATTAGAGTATAAAGTGAAATATAAAGGATATCCTTCTAAATTCGACCAATGGATACTGGCTTCTAATTTATTCCATTTATAAATTGAATCGACATTTCTTTTGAGAATCATTCGTCAACATGTCTTTCTACGTGACGCTACCTTCCGACAGTTCTTTGAAATTTTACCCAGAAAATAAAATTTCACATTTTATTACGAGATTACCTTCCCCTCTTGATCTGAAAGGTGAATGGGAGGTCGGACTTGTGGAATTGATTTATCCGCATATGTGGAGTAATATATTTGACGGAGGAAATGAATACGAATACGATGCAGGTATTGGAACGATGAAAAGAACTAAAATCCCCTTTGGATTTTTTGAAAGCCCTTCAGACATTATTAAATGGATGAACTATCAAGACTTCAACGGTTTAATTCAGATAAGCTATAACAAACATACTAGAAAAGTGAAAATTGGATTAAAACCAACAGCTAGAATAAAGTTGTTACCGGGACTTGCCGAAACTTTAGGCTTTTATCCGATCGAATTGGCTAACAATGAGGATCCTATACGCGATAGCCCTTTTAAATACTTTGAAGGGATTAAAGAAGCTGACCCGAATTTCGATTTAAAATTACTTTACATATATTCGGATATAGCAGAACCTCAGATAGTTGGTCATATAGTTTCCCCTTTACTTAGAGTAATTACTGTGAAAGGTAAAGATGGTGATATGATTCACGAAATGTTCGACAGACCACACTATGTCCCTCTTTCAAGGAAAAACTTTCAAACAATTGAAACTGTTATAAGGACACACACAGGACGATTGGTGTCATTCGAGCGTGGACAGTTGATCGTGAAACTTCATTTTAGACAAAAGTACCTCTCATAATGTTCGTTCCTTACAAGTGTTGTGCGAAATCTTTTGAAGATTATTACATTCACCAGTCAGGTAGTGGTTTGAACTACTACCAAGGATCTACATTACAAAAAGGATATGGATTAGGTGGACTGTTTCGATCTCTTTTTCGAGCTGCAGTACCCCTTTTTAAATCGGGTGCGAAAGCTGTCGGTAAACAATTGTTTCATACGGGTGTAGATGTGTTGAATGACTTGTCACGAGGTGAAGATATAAAAAATGTTGCTAAACGTCGGTTGAAAGAAGCTGGGAAAAATTTAACCGACAAAGCTGCTACAAAAATGAAAACAATGATTGGTTCAGGACAACGCTATAAAAAGAGAAAGCGATCTAATAAAACGATCATTCGTCCCAAAGTGAAGAGAGTGAAGACACACGATATTTTTGCTTAATCATGTCGGGTCTCATTCATAAAGATTCACCTGCCTGTGTCAAATCTGAACTGGACTTGTTTTTGATACCACCCACACAGACAGCTATTGAAAAAGGACATTTCGTCGAATTTCACCCTCTCGCGAATATTCGCGATGGGGGACCTGTGGAATTTAACATTACGGGTAATGGTGAAGAATACATAGATTTATCCTCCTCACACATGTACCTAAAAGTGAAAATTGTGAATGCTGACGGAACCGCTCTGGCTGATAAAGAACCTGTTGCACCTGTTAATTTATTTTTTCACGCATTGTTTTCTCAAATCGATGTGAGTCTGAACGAAAGATTAATATCTTCTTCGAGTAACACCTATCCATACCGCGCCTACATTGAAACTTTGTTGAATTTCGGTGAAGATGCTAAAAAAAGTTTACTAACCTGTGAATGTTTTTACAAAGATGAAAATTTAACTGTATCCGACCCCACACAAGCTACTCCCCAAAACCCTGGATTGGTAAAAAGACATGAACTCACCAAGACAAGTAAAATTTTAGATATGATCGGTCCTTTACACTGTGACATTTTTCAACAGAATCGACTTTTACTGAATATGGTGGATTTGAAAATTAAAATGATTCGAAGCACTCCCCAGTTTTGTTTAATGGCAAAGCAAGTGGCTGGTCAGGAAAAGAAATATAACGTCGTGTTAGAACATGCCTCGCTGTTTATTCGAAAAGTGAAAGTGAACCCCGGAGTTTTATTAGGGCATGCTAAAGCTTTGGAAAAAAATTCTGCAAAATACCCCATTGATCGAGTTTTATGCAAGACTTATACAATACCTGCTGGAAGTATGTCTTTTATGCAAGATAATGTTCTTTTGGGTGCTATGCCAAAACGTGTCATAATTGGATTGTTAGATAATGCCGCCATGAGTGGTAAATATGACTTAAACCCTTTTTACTTTCATCACTACAATGTTAACTTTTTAAGTGTGTATATGGACGGTCAACCTGTTCCTAGTAAACCTTTGGAATTGAATTTCGAGGATAAAAACTATATAAGAGCTTATCATCGATTATTCTCTGGTTTCAATCGTGATGCTGGAAATTATATTTCACGAGAAGATTTCGTGAATGGTCATACTTTGTATGCTTTCGATCTAAGTCCTGATTTGTGTGACGGCCCTCACCTCAACTTACAACAACAAGGAAATTTTAGAATTGAGATAAAATTCTCCACAGCTTTACAATCCACCATTTCTGTGTTTGTGTATGCAGAATTTGAAAACATTATTGAAATTACCAAGTCTCGTACTAAAGTTAAAGGAAGTTGGTTATAGTCAATTTCTTGTTTGATATGTTCAGGATTCACACTCTCTTGTGTTGGTGTGGGTTCTTGTTTCACAGAATCTTGTTTCACAGAATCTTGTTCGGGTTTTGCAGGTTGTTGCTCAACTTCTTCATCAGAACGTTGAATCCACGGTAGATTGTTTTCTTGTAAATTCATTTTTCTTTGCAATAATTCATAATAACGTTGCACTTTTTCGTAATCTGGTAAGGAACTGTTTAATATTTTTAGCAAAGCTTTATCCAATTCACTTAGCTGCTTTTGAGAAGGTGTGTGTTTGTTCAACACCTCTTCAGGTACCAAAGCAAATTTTTTAGCGAATTCCATGGAAGAGTGTGCTGATGGCTGATATGGCAGCGGGGATTAAAATGTTTAAAAATCCACCTTGTTGAACAATCAGTTTCTTTTTAGTGAATAAGGATCCTTTTTTCGTTCCAATCTTTCTAAGAGTCGATTTATATTTCGCCAACGATCGCTTCTGAGTAGTAGAAAGAGGCACGTTTCCTTTTAAAACATTCAACGTACACTCGCAGATAGCTTTAACAGTACGATTAGGTAATTTTTTAAGAAAATGTTTACGTAATTTATTGGGACATGAGTGAATCAATTCCAGGTCTCTAAGTTGTTCTCTTGACAAAGTCATGTTAGCAACTAACTCTTCCCACACACTATTACTTTATTTATACTTGTATAAAAACTGGATTTGATTGGGTAGAATTTGTGTTCGCAATCTCATATCTTCATCCGTTTCATTTTTTAAATCGATAAACAAGTATGAGAAGGGTTTCTTTGTAGCATCTTCATACACTTCTTGAAAAAATTTAGATTTTTTAGGGTACAACTGCCTACCCAAATGCATAATCTGGCTCATGTCGCGACGATTTTTAAACAGAAAAATGTACTGAGCATTTAAAGACACTGTTCTAATTTCACTCCCTTTTTGAAAAAAATTTTGGGTTAAAAAAACAACACTTAGATTTAAATGGTGACTACCTTTCGTGAATAACGAAGTCAAACGTTTATCGTTACTGCATTCGGTCATTAAATCATCTATCACAAACAAAGTATTACCATTCAAATAATCTTTATAATTCGATGGGAAACCTTCTACAAAAGTTACATTAGGTATTTCATCATATAAAGTTTGATAAATACCATAAAACCAAACCACTTTGTCGATGGTAGGATGAAACATTTGTTCATTAAAATGTAACAAATCTCTCATAAAAAAAGACTTGCCACATCCCGTTGGACCGGCAAGAATCATAGTAAAAGGATGTTGTAGACGTGGAAACTCCATGATAAATGAACACAGACACAAAATGTATACAGTTTAAATAAGTGTTTATTGATAAAAATTAGCATACACACGAAATCTTTTGGCAACAAAATTATAGACTCGATGGTCGTTACAGATATTCTTGGTTACAAACATAGATAAAAATTCTTTCAGGGTTTTTCCCCTACACCTACAATATAGATAATAAACACAAAATTGGCCACAAACGGCGGTTATAGCACTCTGAAGCATCAGAGGATTATAGTTCACATGCGAAAATCGAGATGCAAAGTTCGAGATAGGCCCTTTAAAATAACTGGGGTCGTTTCCATACGAATCAAAGAATTCCACTTCATCATCAGATTGTATGAAAAAGGCTAACCAGTGAGTTCCAGGTTCAGACGAGTCATCTGTGTTACATACGAGGCAAGCTGGATAACGCACGACCACCTCGGGTAGATGATCACTTGGGAAAACATCTAAAAAATATTTTTTCGTAATTGTATCACTGGATAAAATATTCTTGATTTGCAGAGAATCCATTTTCATTAATTGGCAAAGTCACATAAAACGTGTCGAGACTTGGTAATTTCAATAATGTTTTCAAATTCTGCATACACAAACACAGAAATGGTGGATTGTAAAGCTGTGGAGAATTTTATCTCAATTCTAAAATTTCCTTGTTGTTGTAAGTTGAGGTGAGGGCCGTCACACAAATCAGGACTTAGATCGAAAGCATACAAAGTATGACCATTCACGAAATCTTCTCGTGAAATATAATTTCCAGCATCACGATTGAAACCAGAGAATAATCGATGATAAGCTCTTATATAGTTTTTATCCTCGAAATTCAATTCCAAAGGTTTACTAGGAACAGGTTGACCGTCCATATACACACTTAAAAAGTTAACATTGTAGTGATGAAAGTAAAAAGGGTTTAAGTCATATTTACCACTCATGGCGGCATTATCTAACAATCCAATTATGACACGTTTTGGCATAGCACCCAAAAGAACATTATCTTGCATAAAAGACATACTTCCAGCAGGTATTGTATAAGTCTTGCATAAAACTCGATCAATGGGGTATTTTGCAGAATTTTTTTCCAAAGCTTTAGCATGCCCTAATAAAACTCCGGGGTTCACTTTCACTTTTCGAATAAACAGCGAGGCATGTTCTAACACGACGTTATATTTCTTTTCCTGACCAGCCACTTGCTTTGCCATTAAACAAAACTGGGGAGTGCTTCGAATCATTTTAATTTTCAAATCCACCATATTCAGTAAAAGTCGATTCTGTTGAAAAATGTCACAGTGTAAAGGACCGATCATATCTAAAATTTTACTTGTCTTGGTGAGTTCATGTCTTTTTACCAATCCAGGGTTTTGGGGAGTAGCTTGTGTGGGGTCGGATACAGTTAAATTTTCATCTTTGTAAAAACATTCACAGGTTAGTAAACTTTTTTTAGCATCTTCACCGAAATTCAACAAAGTTTCAATGTAGGCGCGGTATGGATAGGTGTTACTCGAAGAAGATATTAATCTTTCGTTCAGACTCACATCGATTTGAGAAAACAATGCGTGAAAAAATAAATTAACAGGTGCAACAGGTTCTTTATCAGCCAGAGCGGTTCCGTCAGCATTCACAATTTTCACTTTTAGGTACATGTGTGAGGAGGATAAATCTATGTATTCTTCACCATTACCCGTAATGTTAAATTCCACAGGTCCCCCATCGCGAATATTCGCGAGAGGGTGAAATTCGACGAAATGTCCTTTTTCAATAGCTGTCTGTGTGGGTGGTATCAAAAACAAGTCCAGTTCAGATTTGACACAGGCAGGTGAATCTTTATGAATGAGACCCGACATGATTAAGCAAAAATATCGTGTGTCTTCACTCTCTTCACTTTGGGACGAATGATCGTTTTATTAGATCGCTTTCTCTTTTTATAGCGTTGTCCTGAACCAATCATTGTTTTCATTTTTGTAGCAGCTTTGTCGGTTAAATTTTTCCCAGCTTCTTTCAACCGACGTTTAGCAACATTTTTTATATCTTCACCTCGTGACAAGTCATTCAACACATCTACACCCGTATGAAACAATTGTTTACCGACAGCTTTCGCACCCGATTTAAAAAGGGGTACTGCAGCTCGAAAAAGAGATCGAAACAGTCCACCTAATCCATATCCTTTTTGTAATGTAGATCCTTGGTAGTAGTTCAAACCACTACCTGACTGGTGAATGTAATAATCTTCAAAAGATTTCGCACAACACTTGTAAGGAACGAACATTATGAGAGGTACTTTTGTCTAAAATGAAGTTTCACGATCAACTGTCCACGCTCGAATGACACCAATCGTCCTGTGTGTGTCCTTATAACAGTTTCAATTGTTTGAAAGTTTTTCCTTGAAAGAGGGACATAGTGTGGTCTGTCGAACATTTCGTGAATCATATCACCATCTTTACCTTTCACAGTAATTACTCTAAGTAAAGGGGAAACTATATGACCAACTATCTGAGGTTCTGCTATATCCGAATATATGTAAAGTAATTTTAAATCGAAATTCGGGTCAGCTTCTTTAATCCCTTCAAAGTATTTAAAAGGGCTATCGCGTATAGGATCCTCATTGTTAGCCAATTCGATCGGATAAAAGCCTAAAGTTTCGGCAAGTCCCGGTAACAACTTTATTCTAGCTGTTGGTTTTAATCCAATTTTCACTTTTCTAGTATGTTTGTTATAGCTTATCTGAATTAAACCGTTGAAGTCTTGATAGTTCATCCATTTAATAATGTCTGAAGGGCTTTCAAAAAATCCAAAGGGGATTTTAGTTCTTTTCATCGTTCCAATACCTGCATCGTATTCGTATTCATTTCCTCCGTCAAATATATTACTCCACATATGCGGATAAATCAATTCCACAAGTCCGACCTCCCATTCACCTTTCAGATCAAGAGGGGAAGGTAATCTCGTAATAAAATGTGAAATTTTATTTTCTGGGTAAAATTTCAAAGAACTGTCGGAAGGTAGCGTCACGTAGAAAGACATGTTGACGAATGATTCTCAAAAGAAATGTCGATTCAATTTATAAATGGAATAAATTAGAAGCCAGTATCCATTGGTCGAATTTAGAAGGATATCCTTTATATTTCACTTTATACTCTAATCGCCCTTTTCTCATTCGCTTTTTTAAGATTTTTTCGATAGCAAAGTTCTCTTTAGGTTGAACTTTTTGAAGTTCTTCTGCGTAAAATGTCCCTAAGATAGGTTCGTTCATCAAATCCTTGATCCGGTAGACGGGCGGTTCCCGTCGCACGCACTCGGTCACGACGAAGAGTTCTTCCGTCCAATTAGTTTCGTATCCTTTTTCAAAGGTTAATTTTTGTTTGGATACTCGAACCGTATCTCCCGGTTTAAACACGCAAGACTTTCTCTTTTCATTCCCCATATCTCCGTACAGAGTAAACCACACGTCGCTTTCATTTTCCGGAGTTACTTCGGCGGGCGCCCTTTTAATACTCGAATGATAAGTATGGTTATAACTATAAAGTAATTGATCTAACACGTCTAGGTAGCGGTAAGTACGACGACTGGTAAAATATTTCCACATTTTAGTTTTTAAAGTGCGGTTAAATCGTTCTACTACGGACGCTTTCGTGTTGTTAAAAGTTCTGAAAAATTTCACACCTTCCTCTTTCAGAAAATTTTGAAACTTGTTATTCAAAAATTCCCTTCCTGCATCCGTATTCAAACAGTTGGGTTTTCGTTCAGAGAAAATTTTTTTAAAAGCTTTCACAATCTCTTCACCTTTTTTAGATTTCAGAGGAACCGCCCACGCTCGTTTTGAGAGGATATCTATACAAGTTAAAATGTAGCGAAAACCATCGTTAAACTTTTGAAGAGACGTCAGATCGGCTAAATCCGCTTGCCACTGTTGATCAATTCTGGATACCATGACACGGTTCGTGGGGAATTTTTTTCGAATCGGTTTGTGAAGTGAATATGCATCTATTCCTTGTAACCATTCTCGAATTTTTTTCTTTGATAACTTGCCGCGGGCAGCACGGTGTAAGGCATCTACACCTCCAAAACTTGCAACCGCTTTCGGGTCCCGATAAGTTTCCTCCATGGCAACACGTATGTGAAGACATCACATTGAAAAGGATAAATTTCCCGTATCGTTTAAATTTAAAATAAAATCAACGTTAAACTTCCCACCTTCAGAAAAAATATAAAGAATCGAAAAGACAACACACATCACAAAATAAATGCAGAACACGAAAATCCCTTCCTCTCGGGACGGTAACATCATGAACACTAAATGATATTCAATCGAAAAATACATATTTATACCTAAAATAGAGTCATCAGGGTATATTTTCCATAGGTCAGTGGTTTCGCGCTCGAAAACTACTGTCTTATGGAAATATTTTTACTGCAAGGTGTCGGGTTCGAACCTCAGTCATACCTCTCTATTTCTTACATACTCTATGCACATCCACATTCTTAAATTCAATCGATTTCTTATTTTCTCAATTTTTTTAAATTAATTTATTAATTAATTTCTTAATTAACCTCTTAATTAACCTCCTAATTAATTTCCTAATGACTCACAAACAATAGCATGCTTTTTACCTTATACCGCAAACATCACTTTAAAACCATCGTCACCTTTTACAATAAATCACTCATTAAATTTTTTAATTAATTTTCTTCATTAATACCCTCGTCATCTTTCACGATCAAGTTAGAGGATGTCTCAAGGTCAACGTCAAGTCATCTAGGCCCTCAGGGGGTGGTGTGGCACCCGCACGACTTGCCGGTGCCTCCGTGCCTCACCCGCCTGGGCTAGAACTCTCCTTTTTTACCTACTTGCGTAAGAGAAAATCGTGTGAGTGACACACCATAATATTTACATAATTTTAAATATTCAATAAAAAGGAAATTTAATTGATTAATTGTTGCCATTCCACATTTAACAAATACGGCCAAATCTTTTACTACATATGATAGAGTTTTACATAGATAGATTTTTTTTTGTGTTCCCTTAGAACGTGCTCCTGATGGGATAGGAGCCTGGAAACACTTGTATACGTAGTATTGTCATTGACTATGAAGTCGCGGGCAAAATTTCAGGTCAATCGAACCGAACGACCAGAAACTGCCGAAAATTGATTTACAAGATTCCGTTACATACATTAATAGTTACATCATATCAAGTTAATAAAAGCATGTTAAATAACATAATGAAGGAATGAGAAATAAATAATTTAGAATTAAACAAAAAACATTTTTAAAAAATCTCTCTGACTGGGCTCGAACGTTAGACCTTTAGGTTCGTAGCCCGGAGCTTTACCCCACAGCCACATCGTTCACGTAGGGAAAATCTTTTTTTTACAATGTAGATTTTTTGTTTGCTCCCAGAGCGGTTACAAACATACATGCACAAACATACATACAGGTGAAGCTAATAAAAGCGTGTTAAAAAGAGTTTAATGGTATATAAACTTTATATATAAAGTTTTTTTCGATGAAATTGTGTAATCGTGATTTATATTAATAACTAAAATACAGGTATTTTATTTAGCGTCTTTTTGCGTCTATCAGGCATTGACGTCAGAGAGAAAGGAATAAGAAAACAATTATTTGAGCATACGCAAGCCTTGTCCTCTCAAATACGAGAACGAAAGCGTAGTACTGAAGATCTTTAGCCGAGTTCTTTCATTAGTCAAAGTAGGGTAAGGTGGGGTAAGTGGGACCCCTTTTCGGCATAATTCGACTTTAGCTCAACATAGCACCGGATGTAATAGACCTAACAACTTAATTTTTTTTGTGGTTCGTTCTCTCATATGTTGTTACTGTGCTCATGGCAACCTCTAACCAAATTGGCAAATGAGGAATTAAAAAAGAAAATTATTTTGGGTGGTCATCGGGGTGGACCACTTGCCCCGCAAGGTGGGGTAAGTGGGCCACCCCCTGAATATATTCTTACTCATAACTGGTAGAGATTTGGTGGGGCAAGTGGGACAATCTACATGCTTTTCTGAATCTTTGAAAAAAAAAAAATCACTGAAGTATCTCCATTAGTTCACCCATAGCAACTTTTTCTGGCACACAAGGCAACAAATGTCAATTTTTCAACTTTTTACTTTTGCATGTAGAGTAGCCTAAAAGTTAGGCCTACAAAGTTTAAACTAGCCTATGGCAGTGTTGCATGCTAGTGAACATTATATCTTGATAAATCGTTGGTAAACATGTATTTTGAAAGTCTTCTGGAAAGTGTTGGTTCATTTAGTTTCAGCACAATATCTTGTAGCCCTTGTCATCATGAATACCATTAGCTTCAGGGGGATAAAAGTTATTACGTATAGTTGTGTCTTTGTGCATGTATTACATGACAATTGTATCTTCATCGTTTGGACTGTCATTTAATATCAAGCCAACATAATATTTCTTTTTTGTTTTGCCTTCAAACTGGACAAGGCCATAATCCCCATTTTTTAATTCTGTGATAGTGGGTGATAACTGATAGTTCATCTTCGGAACTTGAATCACTACTGGTGGAGTCATTCAGAGGTAAACCATATAAATCAGTGCATATGACTATTTTTTTTTAACTATATTAAAGAGTTGGGGTGTGTGGCCCACTTACCCCGCCATTGTGGTGGCCCACTTACCCCAAACGCGGGGCAAGTGGGTCCCCCAGTTTTTTTTTCAACCTTATTAACGTCATGAGTACACGATACTACAAAAAGATTCTGTGTTTTATACACTTTCAAAATATATAAAGTTTTGGTTTGTATCATGAATGGTTTGGAAGAAAAAAAAATAATTAGTACGATGGCGCGAATTACGATAGGACTGCAAATTTAAAAATCGTCACAAAAAGGCTTGTAACTTATCACACACATAAATGAAAACGATGCCATAATGTTTTCTACATCTATTGGGGTAGGTGCATAAAAATATTATAACAGATTTTTTTTGAGTCAATAACTGTTGAAATGCCAGGGGGTGTGGCCCACTTACCCCAATGGCCCACTTACCCCACCTTACCCTATTCTATAATTTTGTTAAAAATGCTTATTCATAAATGAGAGTTACAGCTATTCTGTCTCAAAAAGTATTTAGAACTTTACTCATTTGCTGAATTTTTATTTAGTCTCAGATGAATTTTATGTATTGGAGTATAGAAAGAAAGTCTTTGAATAAATAACAGCTAAATGAATCGGAAAAGAAAGAAAGAAAAAAAAATTAAATTAAATTTTTCTGAAACATTTTCCAGAATTTTTTTTTTTTATGAAATATTCAAACAGTGTAAAGAAATGAGAAATTCCTTTGGGTACGTTAGTTAAAATTGCGTCTAAAAATTAAAATTAATATTACTAGCATTTAAAAAGCACTTTTAGCACTTTCTTTTAAAATTTTCTTTAAATATGAAAAGTGCTTTGAGACCAGAGTTGCTCAATTTATCTACATAATTAATACTAATTATACAGCTACAATTCTTTTTCCGATTTATTATTTTATAAAATAATATACAATATTTTAAAGCTTAATTAATACTTAGAAATTTAAAATAAATGTTTAAAAAAATACTTTGTAAAAGATGAGAAGTTTGTAATTTTTTTGAACATCTAAAAACAGCTGAGTTTAATGACATTTAAAATGAATATGTTTGTTTAAAATCTTTCTGTTTTGTTTACATGTCACTTCATTTCACTGCATCCGAGACTCCTTTCAGAAAGCGGCGCTGAGATGCAGTGCAGTTTTAGAAAAATAAATAAACAAAACTTAGGATTTCTTGACAGAAAAGTTGTCAGTGGCAACATGAAATTCTGCGACAGTACACAAAAATGGCAGCAATATTGAGAAGTATGTGCGTTATTTATTTATTCTACAGTCAGAAAGATTTTTCAGGACATTGGTATTTTAATAACTGTTTTCTAACATGAAGGATAAATTAACCGAAGAGAGAAGAAATTAAAAAAAAAAAAAAAAAAGAGATAAACATAATCAGTTTTTAAAAATATGTAGAATGGTCCAGTTATACAGGGTACACCAGAAAATATTCTCAAAATATTAGATGCGATATATTTATAGTAATTGTACAAGTTAATAGTTATACACTTACTCAGTGAGAAATCTAGACTGTCTCAATCAAAATCTATTTATTTAGATTGATATACTTTATCTAAAAAGATATTTTTTTTTATTAAAAACACTAGATACTTTATTAATCAAGATATATTAACGATGTGTCATGACTAAACTTAGAGTGATTACAAAGAAAATGCTGAGAGTAGACAGTCATTTGGTTTGTAATACCGTATGTATAGAAGAACAAAAGATAATTTTTTATATAAAAGAATTTTATTTTGATTTATCTTTAACCTTTTGAGATAAATGTTTTAAATGTTTAGTTATTTTCTCGCCAGCTACTGCTTTATGCTTTCTAAATATACATAACATGTAAAGAAAGTATTTTAATCATATGAAAAAATTCGACAATGAGGTTTTCGATATCTGGTCATCAAACTTACACTTACCCCATGGTTTAGGAGCAAGTGGGACTTCGGCCTACTATACCTACTATACTTCTCAACCGTATATCACTCACAGCTGTATTCACCAATAACTTTAACTCCTGGTTGAAAACGAAAACTTGAAAAGCTAATAAAGGCAGGGTTCAACATTTTAGCAAAGTCTGGCGCGTTGCATCTGCCATCTAGCGGCATTGTTATTTTAAGATTTTTTAGCTGAAAATAACCAATCAAAAATTATGCGAAAACATTGGTACTAGATGGCAGAAGCAGTATGCAAAATTTTCTTTGAAAGCTACACTCTGCCTTTAGACGCTTTTCAAATTTTTGCGTTGAACCGGGAGTCGAAGTTAATGGTGAATAAGGCCGTTAATGTACCTATATACGGCACATTAAGTGATAAATAAATAGAGTTTCCGTATAGTGAAAACCTTCATGTGTATAGGCTTTTCAACTTTTAAATATCTCAATTGGTTCCAAACTGCAAACTTTTCCGTACACCTTCAACTAGCATTTAATATTTTAAACATTTTAAACCGCCAATAAAATTTAAAATAATATCAGGATATCAGGCTTAGTTGAAAATTAAAAAGCAAAACTGAAAAAGCATAGTAGAAATATATAAGCGATACAATTGAGGTGCTTGGAAAAAGTGTAAACACTCTAGTAACACTTGCCTTATATACAAAATTCTTAGGATAAGTGTAATGCCGGCGATAAACCAAAAAGCTTAAGAAATAGAACAAACCTGAAGTTATATTCAAGATCTGAATACAATATTTAGTTTTCTTGCTAAAAACTGTGGAATTTAATTCACAAGTACAGTAACGGCAAAACTTCGAATTTTGAGTGGGGTATGTTAGAGAGTGAAAATGTAAGCAGTTTTTCAGTTATCTAAAACTATCACTG
This sequence comes from Salticus scenicus, assembly GCA_963930645.1. Taxonomy (NCBI): domain Eukaryota; kingdom Metazoa; phylum Arthropoda; class Arachnida; order Araneae; family Salticidae; genus Salticus; species Salticus scenicus. Next base: position 224,302,402 of record OZ005650.1, on the reverse strand, counting down.
TGTCATATTTGATCTGGTTTCCTAAGGCTAAACATAACGAATAAAAATTTAAAGGATGGCTATTTGGTCACCGAAATCTAGCTTATCAGTTGAGTTATAAGGCCGAGGTTCACTTACTCCTTGATTAAACTTACTCTACTTCAAACTATATATTTTCTTCAACATTCTCTGATGACAATAACGACAATATATTAAAACTAGTATGTTGTAGCCACCACAAGACTTTTTTCTATATTTTCCTATATTAATTTACTAAGTCCAAATAATTTATTTAAACTAATGTTTATTAAAATTATCAAACAAGATGAATGCAAACGATTTTCATCTTAGAGAAAACTAATACTAAATATTCGAAGAAAGACAGTTTTATTGTCTATAAGTAGCACCTTAAAAATGTGTTTTTATAATCGTTATCTCACATATCAGGTTCCGTACAGTTATATGCCATAGAAGTTGAGATATAGCCTTCCCATTATGGAGGAAAACGCAGTATAGCAGCGCCACCTATTAGCCGATAAGCATGAAAATTGAATCAATATAATGTCTCATAATGGCCTTCTCACATACCAAGTTTTGTTTGATGATGCACAATACGACATGAGTTATAGCCTTCCCTTAAATTGCGGAAATCACTGTGTAGCAGCGCCACCTGTTGAGCGGTTGACACCAAAAATTGATAGGCATTAATTTGTGTCGTGGTGCATCTTCGTATAACTTTATATGCAATTCTGTGCAGTAGTTCCTGAGATATAGCTTTCCCTTAAACTACGGAAATCATTGTATAGTAGTGCCACCTGTTGGCCAATAAGCATTCAAATTGAATCAGCATAATGTCTCATAATGGCCTTCTCACACATCAAGTTTTGTTTGATTATATGCAATAGAACCCGAGATATAGCCTCCCCTTAAATTACGGAAATCGCTGTACAGTAGCGCCACCTGTTGAGTGGTTGACAATAAAAAATGATAGGCACTAATTTAGGTCAAGGAGCATCTTCATATAAATTTATATACAATTCTGAACAGTAGTTCCGGAGATGCAGTCGTCACAAAATTTTTGTCACACACACACAGGCAGACGGCCAGACAGACATTTTATAAAAATGGTCAAATCGTGTTCTAGACCTCTAAAAACGTGTAAATCCGTCGAAAACCAGAAGTAGAATTTTTTTTTACAAATCCAATACTTTCTTTTATTGAATATAGAAGAAAGTAAAAAGAAGCCATCAGAGCTAAAATGTGATGAATATTATTCATCAAAATGAAAAATCGAAGACTATTTCATATATGCATTTTAACTTTAGCTTCCAGCTATTCCTATGCAACGGTAGTAAATCGGTGTTATTAATGTAAATAAGAATTTTGGAATATAATATTAAGCATTATTAAAAAAGTATTTATGGGGGATTCCTAAAAAATCTTAAATAGGTCGAAAAGTCGATTTTTAAAAAATTACTATTACTTATTAAGCATTTCTGAACGTTATGAAAAATATCACATTAGAAAATTCACATTATTTCTTTGTGACTGTTTAAGTAAGCTAACTACATACTCTCATTTTTTAACATTTTAATCTTCATGAAATTAGGTAACAATATTGAATTTACTGTGTGCAACAACTTTCAATTTTATTCAAAATAAAATTGTTTTAAAGTTTCAAGATAGCATGATATCATTTATCAGGATTATTGTTATTATTATTATTATTACTATTATTTTAAGAACTAATTGTGTAAAACTCAAAATAAATTCATACCTATGTTTTAAGATTTACCTTTGTGTGGATTACATCCGTAAATATGTCCTAGGATCAAAATATAATTTTTTATTTATTGCGTAACATTAGAGGGATTTACAATAAGAACAGTTTTTTTTATTAAAATCACACAATCAACTGTGGAAGAAAATCATATTAACTGAAATTTTATTTTTCCGACTGAGTGAAAATAATGCCTGGACCGGGACTCGAACCCCGGATCTTTGACTTACAAGGTCAAGGCTCTATCAATTGAGCTATCCAGGCCGACATCCCGGTCAGCATTACTCACTCAGACAACCTTTTAGGCAGAAACATCTCTGGTCTAATTAGGCATTATTTTCACTCAGTCGGAAAAATAAAATTTCAGTTAATATGATTTTCTTCCACAGTTGATTGTGTGATTTTAATAAAAAAATTGTATTTCTTTCTCCCATTATCTAATGGTGTTTTCCATTTCCTGCGGCTTATTTTCTGTTGAGCTATCTATATGATAGACCAGAGATGTTTCTGCCTAAAAGGTTGTCTGAGTGAGTAATGCTGACCGGGATGTCGGCCTGGATAGCTCAAATGGTAGAGCCTTGACCTTGTAAGTCAAAGATCCGGGGTTCGAGTACCGGTCCAGGCATTATTTTCACTCAGTCGGAAAAATAAAATTTCAGTAAATAAGAACAGTGTAAAAAAAAAAAAAAAAAAAAAAGAAAGAAAGAAAGAAAATTCATGTAAATTTACAGATCTACTGTAAATTAAATTTGCAGTATTTATATAAACCGTTTTTTCTCAAAAGATGAATACTCATACAACGATACAGTCTCATTCTGTCTTGGACATACAAGAGACGAACTCTGGACTCTCTGGTCGGTAGACGAACACTCTACCTCTATGCCACTTGTTTCTCATCAAAGTTGGTTAATTAACTGATCCCAATCATTTTCAAACAAGATAAATTATATTATTTTTCAATTTTTAATTAAGTTACTATTTACAAAAATAAAATTATAGGAGTACAAAAACTATACTTAAAATATTATTAGTATATAATATTTTAAATACTAATATAATAGATATAATTTTTTACTCAAAAAATCGAAGTAAAAGAAGACGTATTAATAGAAATTTAAGTAAATTTGTCATATGAAATATTAAATATGCCATCAATTTTTTTTAATGATCCGTATGAAATATTCAGTGTTTCAAATATAAAATCGTATTATACAAATTAATTACTTAAAATATTAATAAAGGATAAAACTAGAATTCTTATTTTCAGTTTTAAAAACTAGGAGCTACGTATGTTCAAAACTTTTTTTTTTTTTTTTTAATTAAAAGACTATTGTTCAATAAATTTATTTATTAATGCAGTTTAAAAAAAAAAAAAAAAAAAAAAAAAGCTAAAAAGAAAATACATATACAAAGTGTATGCATTTTCCTTTAATTCTAGACTAAATTAGACTAAATTTCAGACTTCTTTTAATTCTAGACTAAAAACTAAGACATGGAACGAAACAGGATTTTTCCATTTATATTTAGTCTGATATTTGTCCAAAATCAAAAGAATAACTTACAGACATGAACATTTGTTGCATGTTTGTGGAAAACAGTTTCGTGATAGTCAGAAAGAATATTCTAAATTGCCAAATCGATGATATTTCTTTGTTATATTTCTCCATTTCTGGTTCTTTTTATCAAGGAAATTTGCCTTTGAATGTTAGCATTTTATCTTACATCTTAAGTTAAAATTAATTTTTTAAAGTTTGATCAGTAACTGAATTTTTAATGAATTTTTAATATGATTTAAGAAATATTTTTTTAGGCTGTCTTTTAAAATTTAAATAATGAATAACATTGTAACAAAACTTTTTAGTTTTCAGAAAGACGTTCAGAGAAGCAACGCAACGAATAAATAAATAAATAAATAAAATAAAATAAATAAATGTAAATAGCAATTTACCTAAAGAGTTTTTTATATGGAGGCTTCATAAAATGTCGATTTATCAGAGCGAAAGAAGTGAACATGTGACAAGAAAAAGTTATTTTTTCCTCCGATCAACAATGCATGTCTTTCTAGTGCAGTCACGAAATTGTGAATAAGGTGTGGATTTTTAATGCATGCAATAAGTCTAAAAAATAATTTTACTTTTTGATGTAATTTACCTTCAACGTTATATGATTAGTTTGCACGACATTTTTTTTTATATAAATAAATAAATAAATAAAATAAATAAATAAATAAATAAATAAATAAATAAATTAAAAAAATATATAAAAGTAATTTTTATTAAAATCACACAATCAACTGTGGAAAAAAATCATATTTATTGAAATTTTATTTTTCCGACTGAGTGAAAACAATGCCTGGACCTGGAGTCGAACCCCGGATCTTTGACTTACAAGGTCAAGGCTCTACCAATTGAGCTATCCAGGCCGACACCCCGGTCAGCATTACTCACTCAGACAACCTTTAGGCAGAAACATCTCTGGTGTATCATGTAGATAGCTCGACAGAAATAAGCCGCAGGAAATGGAAAACACCATTATCTAATGGGAGAAAGAAATGCAATTTTTATAAAAATCACACAATCAACTGTGGAAGAAAATCATATTTATTTAAATCAAAGATCTGGGGTTCGATTCCCGGTCCAGGCATTATTTTCCCTCAGTCGGAAAAATACAATTTCAATAAATATATAAAAGTGTTTATGATTTCTAGTTTGTTTGCCTATCTGTCTGCATTTTTTTCTATATAAATATTTTTAGAAATCCATAAAACACTTTTTAATTATATTTACAAGTTACATTACAAATACTGAGGTATAAACACTCTTCAACATAATAATAATAATAACAATAATAATAAATGCATAATAGATCTGAAAATGCACCTCGAAAAATTTCCTGTAATTAATTTAAGTATTTTTGTGCGGTCCGGTAAATGAATCACTAATTTTAATCACATCATTTTTCGTAGGAAAAGTCCTTTATTGAATCTAAAAAATGCATGTTGATATTGTATCTTTAGTGTAGTATAAAGATGTTGGAATGTGTTTATAAGAAATACATCTCTCAGACCGTAATGTGTTTGAAATATTTTTTGAATCCTTGTACACAAACCAGTGTCTCAATATGTAAGATTTTTAATAGAGAGAATTCTATAGTACGTATCAAAAACCTAAACGGTATGTATCAGTTTTATGTAATTCTAAAAATATTTATTTAAATGAAAATGCAGATAAACAGATGAACTAAGGTAATGAAATTCATTAGTGTTTGATGGAAATTGTCAAACAATCCTTCAAAACATTAAAAAAAGGAAAAAGGGGGAAGATAAATTACATAAAAATATATTTCTTAATTTATTACATTTATTATTATTATTTTTTTAAGGAAGCAAAATATTTGAAAATTTATAATTATTCTATAAATTTTCACTCGTCTTCATTCTCTTTATTGAGAAAATTTCAGTTATTTTAATTCAAGTGACAATTTGCTATCATCATTTATTTTTTCAATGAATTTTATACATGTTTATCTATTGTCGATTATTAACCGGTGTTCATTTATTTGGGATTGTAAAACTGGAAGGAAAAAAAAAAAAAAAAAAAAAGATTTTTCAAAAGAGGCCTTAATTTGTTCAACGAAATAGAAAAAGGAGATTAACTCGTCAAAAGAAAAAAAAAAAAAAAAGAAAAAAAAAGAAAGAAAGAAAGAAAGAAGGAAAACCTCCGCGCCCTCCGATTAATTCCTTCGCAAATGATCAGATAAATATGAGGTTGGTGTCTATTGAATAGCAATAAAGCCTAGTTTATAATGATATACTTATATTTTACCTAGAAAGTTGCCTAATGTTATAACTTGCCCCAACTTTATATTTTTAAATGGCAACACCTATTTTGGACATTTTTTTTTTTTTTTTTTTTTTTTTGTAATTAGGATTAAATCAGCCTAGAAAATGGCATAGTTTATATATTTCTCTCACATTTTCATAAAGTTATAAGCTGCCAAAATACGGGGATGCTAATGTTAAATGAATATGAAGAATATTAATTCATACCTTCCGAAAAATTTATTATATTCAAAAAATTTTTATGCATTAAAAGGAAGCCATACAACATATTCCACGCATAATTTTGATTACAAAACGTTTTTTGAATTATGAAAATTATGAATAAATCCACGTTTCAAATAATTATGCATTATGACCTATTTTAATTTTTGCACGAATAGAACAGGCATCATCAAAAATATGGGTTTTCATATTTACAGCTCATTCCTATAATTCTTTTGCGAGGTACAGTGATATTTCATGTCTTATTCATGTTACATGTCACTTGTTGACATTTGTGCCATCTATAATCTTGTATACACATAAATTAAAATAGTTATTCAAGTGAGTTTAGTTGCAGACATAATTTCTTAATTAATATTACTTTAGTTTATTTTATAGTTAAAATTGTCATACTTCTTTTCCAATTATTATGTGAATGAATTATATATATTTTCTGTCTAAGATCTTCGTTTAATTTTTTTTTAAATATAAGGATGAACCCTTAATACTTTTTATTTGGAACTCTATCAATAATTTATTAAAAGTATATAAACTGTGCCTTCTAACAAACCACCCTGATCCCAGGATGTTACCATTTGAAAAAACGAAGTTGATACAAACTTTAATATGTAGACGACCCTCTAAGTAAAATTCAACTGTTGTATTAATAATTAGACATTATTACCATTTAATCGACACCAGCCGAATGTTTTACGATAATTTGCGGCAAAATTAATTGGGGGTGGTGTTTTTCTTAAAAAAATACATTTAAAGGTTAAACTATTAACAGGTAAGTGCAGTTGGAAAGTTTTTATAATCTATGTGCGCCGTATAGATTTTCTTCCCTTAAAAAAAAAAAAAAAACTGAAATAGAAGGAATTTATAATAAAAAAAGTAATAATCGTTTTGTAATAAGTGACGCCCATAAACAAATTCTTATGAATTTATGCGACACAATAGAAAATGAAAAGAAAAAGTAGCAGAACAGTATTTTTAATTTAAAATAATAACTTCATAACATGTAGGAGATTTTTGCGCTCAATTTTTATTAAGTTTTGTCATTTTCTTTAGAGGTAAATTATATAATAAAGAAGAGGGAACAATGCTGCATATTTTAATAGTATAACTAGTTGGTTTTCATTTATTTTTTAATTAAAACAAACACAAAAGGATATTAATAATTTCCTTTTAAATTTATCAGTTTCCCTTTTCTTTAAACTTATCCTCAAATTCCTACATTCTTTAGACATTATATAGACATTTCTTTTTAAACCTTAAAAACAATCATTTGTTTTTTGTCATATTTCTTTTATAAAAATTAATTTGACAGAATAAGTAATTAAAACTATACGCTAAATGAGTAAATAAATAAATAAATAAATAATGGGAATTTTAGAATAAAAGCATTTTTATTTTTGAAACATTCTTAAACATTTTTACACATAATAAAAGAAGATGTGTGTGTGTGTGCATCTCTGTGTATGTCTGTCACTTTGTAGACAAACGGCTGATCGCAGAGCCACACAGATTTTCATGGAGGTCTGTATTGACCTCTCCTGATGCATCTCGAAGCCCGATTTCCGAAATTTTGATTAGTTCTTTTAAAATTACCTAAAATTTATAAATTTTTGAAATGATTGTCTCTAGAGATAGAGGACTTCAATGATAAAAGGACTTCAGTGACCCATTAGCTACGGTGGTTGGAGCATCAGGCTTAATAACCATAAGGTCGTGGGTTCAGTCCTCCAAGAACCAATGTGTTACATTTTGTCGATAATTAATAGAAAAGTGACCCCCTCCCCCCTTAAAAAAAAGTTAAACTTGGAGGTGTAGTTGTAGCCATTTAGCCAAACAGCTGATCGCAGAATTACAAAATTTTGCGTGCAGGTCCATTTTTTACCTTTCCTAAAGCACTTCGAAGCCCGATTTTGAAAATTTTGATTAGTTTTTTTAATTAATTAAAAATTTTCAGCTGGGAAGATTGGTACTGCCACCTGTTGTATTAGAATGAAAATTACTATTTCTTCGGCAAATATTTGTTCAAAAAATATAGTAATTCTTGAATAATAGCAACACCACTTATCGTTCAGTTATCATCTAAATTCAAATGACCGGTTAAGGCGCAAATGTAAGCCGTGGGGACTAATAAGTAACGTCTCCTTAAAGCGCATACTCATAATATTCTAAAAATATTTCTGTTAACATTAGTTATTTTCGTAATATCAGGTCAGTCAAACTTACTGGCGGAATCGCTGTAAAAAATAAAATACTTTCAAGAATTTGACGCGAAAAGCAAAAGACACAATGCTATTTGGCGAACAACATACCTTTTTCGCTAAATACAAGTAATTTTATTATTTTTGAAAATTGCTTGCTAAACAAATGTTTTAGCAAAGTGAATAGTGTATTATTGAATAACTTTAAATTTATCAGATAAAATAGTTAACTACTTTTCATGTAAACTTCTATAATATACCAAAGTAACTTGCTGAATGTATTTAATTTTGTCTTTAAAAAATGTTTTTTATCGTATTTTTAACAAATGTTTAATGTAAAAAAAAAAAAAAAAAAAAAGTTATTCGTATATTTAGTATTTTCATTTATGAAAATTCTTTTGCATTTTGCAATTATTAATTTATAATATTTGTTAATTTTTATAATCTTATATTAAAATTTGATGAAAATAATTTTGTTTTTATTTTTAGCTGTAAAAAAGGGCTTTGAAAATTAACATGTTCAATCGTTCAATGTTGTTCTTTTAAAATGTAATTCGAAAATCCCGTTCAGTTTGTATTTAGAAGTCAAATTGTTGACAGATTTTTTTTTTTTTTGTGTGTGTAAATTATCTTACGGTTTTCAGCATTTTTTAACCGGTTCTCGTTTATAAAATTAATACACTTTGTAAAAATTATGAACAATTTCATAAAACGTACCTGAAATGAATGAAGACGACTGCAGAAGCAAAAGCATTTTATGTATTTTAGCAAAAAGTTATGTCTTCCTACACACTCTCTGAATAAAAAAATAACACACACACACATACATATATATATATATATATTCTTTCTTTTGATAGAGGGACTATGGAAAAGAATCACATCTTCTAATTAAGCAAATTCAATACCAATCAGCATTTTTAAACAAATAAATTTGTTTTTGTGGATTTTGGATTAGTCAAAGGTTTTCGGTACTCTCCTTCACACAAAAATTAAACAGTTAAATCCAATGTCTGCTTGAAATTTTTAACTCTTCATAATTTTCCACTAAAAATTTAATTAGAAACTGAATAAATCAACATTGTGTGTATATATATATATTTCATAAAATTAGAGCTATAAAAATATATTTATTTACGTTAAATTTATTTAAACTACTTTAGGACGTAGAATTGAAAAAGTGTTAGTGTTTTAGTAAATTTTATCCAACCCGTGCATTAAAATGTTTGTGATTGGAAGACTGTATATTTTCAATATGTATATGCTGTGCAAAAAATTGTGCCTTAATATTGAGTTTAAAATCATTAAAATCAACTTAAATTTTGTTTTAAACCAGTGGATCTTAATCGGTTTTCCCGTCAACATAGTACAAAAAGTATTCCGATACTATTCCTTCATACGTAAAGTTGTACCCTGTTTAATTTATTATGCAATAAAAAAGGTAGAGGAGAGGAGGGTATTCTGGAATAGTCGGGAAATATGGGATACCGAGGTTTCGGCTCTGATTAGTGCTGCTATCTCTTCAAAATACTATGAATTACTCAAGAAGGATTCCCATGAAGCAATACAGTAAGAAGCGACCGCTTGTTGCTGTCGTACCATTCTCTGTAGAGCAAAGTATGTTTTGTGATTTTCAAGAGTTTTTGCAGGTACGTTTTCAAACATTTAAACTTACTAGTACACATGAGGTTTAAACATTGATGTTAAGCATAATGTATGCTCAAAGAATTGTATTTTGTTATACGTTGGTCGTTTTTTAGCTGCAAATATTTTATCCATCACTTTAAAAGTTTATTTTCAAAGATGGCGTGTCGGGTATTATGGAATACTAGGTATTTCATGGTATCATCTGAAACTGACTTCATGTATACAACTAAAGAATCAGAAAATAAAGACGCTGAATGTATCTTCTGTCACAGAAATTTCTCTGAAGATGATTTTATGAAGTCTAATTAGTTTTTCTATGGTTTAAACAGTTTAAACCACCTATCCCATATTACCCGACTATTTCATATTAACCTCCATTTGTAACTTTTTTTTTTAAGCAAACTTTTTATAACAACAGAAAAATTTTTTTGGATTTTTTTCATTGACAATTCATTACAAATAATTACACTATGTACTCATCATGATTTTGGGGATTTTTATTAAAAACAAGTAAAGTTATTTTAAGAAATGTAAATGGTATGGAAGAAATGGTTAAGAAATAAAAATGGTATATAATTTTTTTTTAAAATTCTTTTACCATACAGTGACTAGCGAAGCAGACAAAGCCCATTAGTGTATAAATAAATTAAATACCTTTTTCAGTTTTTTTTTTTTTTTTTTTTTTTTTTTTTTAATGTTTTACTTAAGCTATAACACGCAAAGCGCAAATAGATTTTAAGTTAATTTATGAATTCTGCAATGAACAGTGGTTGTTAATATATGATCGTTACAATTTTTAGATTACAATTTACATACTTATAAATAAATATATATGACAAAATTGTAGTTATAGATAAATGTGTTTATTTGAAACATCTTACTTAAATTGTTTTAGTGTGTAGAGCATAGAAAAAGGTTTTATCTTGAAGATTATTTATCGAAAACCCATGTTATTTCAATTTTCATTGTGTCGTCAGTGAGCGATAAACAGCCAAAAAACGGTCATTTTCCTTAATTTTTTACAGACGTTATATACAGATTCCGCCGAAATATACATAACTTCATGAGACGAGTCTTCTGTAATTTTTTCAAAACTTTCTGGGTATGTGCGTATGGAGGCTTTTCTTGTAAGAAACAATATAGCAAGGACGGGGAGACGTGGCCGAAGGCTGAAGAGAACCTAAGTGAGGTCTTAAGCGATTTCAATGAAATTGGGTTTAGTATTTATTTATAAAGTGATTTAAAATACAGCGATCATTTTTTTTTTAAATTCTTTTACCATACAGTGACTAGCGAAGCAGGCAAAGCCCATTAGTGTATAAATAAATTAAATACCTTTTTAGTTTTTTTCTTTTTTGTAATTATCAAACAACAAGAAATAATATATAAAATAGGGACGAATATTTTGATTAATATAACGACGAGATTATAAAAAAAGAAAAAAAAAAAAAAAAAAAAAAAAAAACGCTGATAATGAATTGTGTAAAGAATTTCAATATAATATTTTTTTTTGCAAACATTGCCTAATTTTTTTTTTTAATTATCCACAAGCGGTAAAATGTTTATAGAAATAAAAAATGTGCGTTTTGATTTGAATCATCTCAGCAAAATTTTTGTTGCGTAAAAAATAAAATTTGGCTCAGTCATAATTTCCATTTTATTTAATTAAAGATACAGAAAGTTTCTTTAATTAAAGTAATAAGAAAACAAAAAGGGACGCAAAAGAAGTACTCTATAAGATATTTTTCTTTAAGTTAAAAAAATTACATTAAACTTGGTAATAATTATTTCTGCATTTTCTAAAGAATTGTTTAAGACTTCCGAAATACACTTTATTTATTAAGACGCTTTCAATAATTAAATTATAATTTCAATAAAAACCATAGCTTAATTACTCTTCTGTTTTCTTTTTTTAAACTTTTTTTTTAAACTTTTGTATCGTTTAATGGATATTATCGTATAATGGAAATCTGGCCATTAAAATTAAGTTTAGAATTTCACTGATTCTGAAATCATGAAAGCAACATTTATTTTAAAGAGATAATTAAGTCAATGGTTTGATATTTTTCAGAAAAGCCCTGCTTTGATAACCATAAAGGGTAAAACAATAAAATAATGTCAAGGATTGAGATACGTTATTGCATCTTCTAAATGTATCAGGTCGAATGATCGACATTCGATCATCCAATTCATTCGCTCGACGCCATTTGCCCGAAAGGTACGTTTGTCAAACAACTATTTTTTTCCTTTTAGCTTCTAGAAAATACAACCCTTCGTCAAGTGAACAAAGTAGGCACGAGTGCTGCAAACAAAGCGGCAACGCACAAAACCGAATTAGGTGAAGGACAAAAAGAAATAATGAAGTCGAATGTAAATATAAATACTGGTGTGACCAGAATTATAAAACTGAAAGAAGAAAATAAGTAACTCTGGTCACACCAGTGTTTATATTTACATTCGACTTGTTTTTGCTCTTCCCCCCATTTTTTTTTTTTTTTTTTTTTTTTTTTTTTTTTCTTTTGTGCGTTGCTGCTTTGTTTGCAGCACTCGTGCCTGCTTTGTTCTCCAGACGAAACGGCTCGCTTTGACGCCCACGACTCGGGTCGTGTTTTTCAAACCTTTCCAGAGTAAGCTAGTTCACGCGATGTTAAAAAATGTCGCAAAGTAAACTCGACGTCAGTGCTTCCCGTCGTTCAGTGGCTGCGTTACCCAAATAAAAGCTCTGAAAAGCCCGCCCCTATTGTGCTTTATGTAAAAATTTTATCTCTTATGAATAATGAAAATAATATGAAAATAAGAATTAATTAAAAGGAAATTCGATGAAAATAAGACTTAATTCTGGCCCTAAATGAACATTATAGATGGGATTATTTACTTGAAATTATTAACGTACATTTGACTTTAAATACAAAATATTTAGATGCTCACAAACAATTTCAAGTAAATAATCACATCTACAGTGTTTAATTAGAGCCATAATTAATATGTGTAAATTATAATTTTTTAAATTTATCTTCTAATGTTGTAAATTGTATTGTAAATACGAAAAAATTCATGTATTAGTAATTTAAGAAGAAAATGTTAATGTATGCAATTTTCGAAATTAAAATTTTGGTTAAAAAAAATTAAAAATTAAATTAAAATTTTGAAAAAGGAATCGCTTACAAAAGATGATTTTATCATTATTTCCTTTATTAAAAAATGCATTATGTCATGTTCCACAAAATCAATCAGACATAGACGAAATCATTCGAAATTTTTTTATCATCTATACAAAATATATTTGTAATCGCTTTTAAACGAAATCTATGATTAAAATAACATTTAGGAATGATAAAATAACATTTAAGAATAAACAAGTATAATACACATTAACCTGTTCTAACCTCATAACAAACCAAGGCAGCCGAACTCAAAATTCTATAGATTTTCTCTTGATCCGTAATGAATGAAAAACTGAAGAAATTAAGATTACAGTAATTATATAAATTGTAAGAAGTATTCAAAAAGTACTTTTTAAAAATTAATTGTAAAATATATTACTTATCTTAAAGTACGGGAAAATATGCGAAATAGGAATATTTTAAAAATACATGAATTTTTCCGTTCGGATGTCAATTCATTCAAACGCAATTCTATTTTAATTTTAAATGTGGAGTATCGCACGAGTAAACAAATTCTATTCGAGCATGCGCAGTTTCAACCTGAGTAGTTTAGGTACCGCCAGCACCAGATGGCTTTGTCATCGACCAGTGACTTTGTCATCGACCAGTGAAGAGAATAAAATTCGACAGATTGAGCACAAAGATGGAAATTTTACGATTTTTTATGATTGATTCTATGCATCGACAAGCATGAAAGTTCTGTATGAAATATAAATTAAAATACGTAAATAAAAATTTGGGATACAATGTATAATACCCTTCTAGAAAAGGAAATCTTTTCTATAAGCGATAGATAGACACAAACATACCTAACATACAGACAGGTACACATACAAATGCGTCATATTATTATTGGAGATTAGTTTATATTAATAATAAAATATAAAGCATACATCAAGCGACAGATGAATTTTAATTTAATTTATTTATCATTCAGTAAATCTCAAAAACAGAATGTCTCAAAATAATTTTTTAAATAAGTTTCTAATAATTGAAGATAATTATGAAAACATATTTTTAAATTCTGTTGTTCAAAAGAGTCTCGAATCTGTACAAATGATAACAAATAAAATTTTAATATAAGATACTTCAACATATTCTAAGCTATAAACGTCTACCTTTGTAACTTATTCCTTTTCTCTCTCTCTAATTCTCTGTCTCTCTCTTTTTAAAAGTCTATATAATATTTCTCTAACGTGGACCAGTTACAATTATTTTTTGTCGAAACGATACGATAGTGGTGTAATTAATAAAATACACGAGGATAAAAAATAATATTTAAAAACTGAACAATGTTTAAGCATGCGGACTCAGCTCAATGAACTAATAAGAAAAAAATGACGGCATTTGTCTGACGACATTATTTTATAGAAAAATGTATTTTTAAAATTTACTTCTTCAGAATCTTTGTAAGTGTCCTTTTAAACCTAGCAACATTTTAAAGATATATACAGAATATGAACTATTATGATAAATTGACTAAAAAACACAATCATGAAAAATATAATCAAAATAAGAATTAGTTTTTTTTTTTTTTTTTTTTTTTTAAACAAAAAATTATACCAAAATTAATAAAAATCCATCGCCAACATAGCGACAAAAATTTAAAAGGCGTCGTGGGATTCCTATACTAAAACTGTACTGCCTGTGGGAGTATGAAAACTGGGACCATGGATTTTATTTTGAAACCTTTCTTTCAATGATGATTTTGGTTTCACTATAGCACACTATTAATTTGGTTCTAATAATAATTCGGCTTCTAGTAAATTAAAATTTTAATTAGGTTGTGAAATTGGTATAATATTTATGAGATTCAAATTTTAAAGGTAAATAAGAAAAGAAATAAAGTGCGAATATTTCGCACGGGTTTGCTAGTTAAGAATAAATACATAATACAAATATATTTGTTTCCAATGTTAATTTGTTAAATATGTAATTAAAGGCTAACATCAACCAACAAATGAATTTTAATTTAATTTGTTACAATTCAGTTAATTTTAGTTACCTTCAGTATATTTCCAAATAATTATAAAAATTATATTCTAAAAGTGATATTTTTCGATTATCTATAGAGATTAATAAATTTAGAATCTGTGCAAAGTGTAAAAAATTAAATTCTGATCTAAGGTCGTGCAACATATTCTAATCTATTAGCACCTACCCATGTAACCCACTCTATTTTTCTTTCTTTTTAACATTTTAACTAAGAATAAATACAGAAAAAAAAATATACAGGGTAGGTCAAAAGTCCCTGACGTATTTTAATATTTAATATAAAATGTAGAAATTGACGTACGAGTGCGCAGCTTGCACTGCAGGGTTTCTTACGATAGAAAGTTTTGTTTTTATAAATAAAATATGTTAGCTGCAAAATTTTCTCATAGATGACGCTGTACTTTAAGAACAGCTCGAGAAAAAAATCATGATAAGTAGCTAAAAAGCATTTATTTTCTGAAATCTACTACAATATTTTAATATGTGAGCTCTTCATAGCTTGAACCACATTCAAATGGTAATCCAATTCAATTCCTGCGTTCATTAGCAGTGGTTGTAGAAGAAACTAGATTACCATTACAACATTTATTCGCATCTTTAGTACTTCAGTGTCAACAATGCTTTGTCCTCTACATAATCCCGCTAGATGAAAGCTAGATGGGTTAAGTCTGAGCATCTAGATGGCCATAGCTAAACTACAAGAAATGCTAGATATACCAAACATAGTGACAAGTAGTGCCATCTGAGGGTAAAATTTGGAACTAATATTTTTATTTTTCGAACCAAACTCTTCACCGTAAAAAAATTTGTACTGGAAATCGTTCTTCCTTGATTTTATGTTATTGTGCCAGAGACTTTTAACCACCCAGTGTACGTTTCTATGTAATTATATGTTAATGACTATTTTGCAGTTAGGATTAAAATAGGATGAAACTAAGATCGTATGATTTTAATACATGATAAGAAAGAGCTTGGAAGTATACTGCAAAAAATAGCATATGCTTTACTAAAATATTTATCGCGAAAAACATGTAATTATTTTATTCCTTTTCAAAATCCAGTAGCGAAATATTTTATGGAAATTATTATGTATCTTATACAGCTGAAATAACAATACTATCTCTATTCAATTTTATTCCACGAGGCTACTATTTAGAAAACATCGCTTCAGAAACAATTACCCATTTAGATATTTGCATTTCTAGACTTGTTTCATTAAATTAATGGTCTCTAAAGCTGTTTTGTAGAAAAGATAGCGCAATAGAAACCATAGCCTATAAAAATGTTCCCATTATTAGAGCTTTACAGGGGTCTCTAAAATAGTATCTATAAAATGTCTTTCCCACTTACTTTGAGGAATTGTAAATGACTGTATGGTAGGAAGATACTATATTGAAATAAAATAAATTATTTTTTGTTTATTTATGTTTCTTGATTATTTAAGAACCTTCCTTACCATTTTTACTGGATGTTTTTTGTATAAAATTGCAATTTAAATGATATTTTATTGAATTATCTTTGTAACAATTAGTTTTGAAATCTTATATCAAAGTTTTTCTTTTCCACATTAAATAGTGCTTTAATTGGATTATTAGGATTTATAAATACAGCTTGTTTCATAACTCTATCCGTACACAAATTTCACCACTAACAAAATTTATCCTTTTGCACAATACAGTATTAATTAAAGAATTTAAATTTGCGTGTTTTACTTCATAGCCAATAATGGTTCAAAAAAACGTTGAAATCTCTGAACTGTACTGAAAAAAAAATCACATATTGAATTTGGAAATAGTAAAAAAAATATCAGTAATAATTAATAATTTCCAACACATTT
Organism: Salticus scenicus; assembly: GCA_963930645.1. Classification (NCBI taxonomy): domain Eukaryota; kingdom Metazoa; phylum Arthropoda; class Arachnida; order Araneae; family Salticidae; genus Salticus; species Salticus scenicus. The sequence goes on along the minus strand of OZ005650.1, from coordinate 224,285,742 downwards.
TGACAATATTTGATTAATGCATGATATTTTAATAAGCATTATTAAATTATTTGATACGTGATTCTTCTAAATTTGAAATGTCCTACTCAAAGACCCAGACCTAATTCAGTGTTGCCAGATTTTGTTACTTTTTTATTCAATAGTCACCAATAATTTTCAGAAGTAATATTTGATGTACATAATAGACGATTTATCTCTGAAGTGATTAGGGGACCGTTACACTTAAGATTTATCAGCGGATATTGAATAAAAATGTCGTGAAATTTGGCAACAGTGACCCATGTATTAATTTAAATGCTTTCTTTCACAGCTATTATCGTTATGTGCGCCTTTACATTTTATTTATATGAATTTCTTGTTAATTTTTCCGGCATGACATGATTTTTCGTTTCTATATTTATAATCATGCGAGATTTTTCCCCCTTCTATTGGGATAGCGGATTTATTTTAGATTTACAAGAAATGTCATTGAATTTCAAGAATAGAATAACATTCAATCATTTAAACTCATGGCAATACTATTTAAAAAAAATCTTTTATAAACAATAAATAAAAATAATAAAGTTATATTTAAAAAAAATTTTTTTATCCAGTTAAGGTAAAGGGAAATTTAGCACATTATAGAAATGATTAATTATCATTCTTTATAAGTTTTTAAATAGTTCTAGCAATGCCATACACTACAATGTTAAAAAATATTCACCAAAAATGAGAAAAAGTATCTGCTTATTTTTTTCTTATATCTACGTAAGATGAAAGTATTAAGTTCCTGAAAATTTTCGACCTCTGGTTTTCTATGGATGTATACGTTTTAAGATATACTGAACATGATTTGATCATTCTTAAAAAAATATCTGCCTGTGTGCCTATGTTATCAAAATCGTGTGGACGCTATATCTCACAAACCAATAAACGAAATTTAATATGTTAATATTTGGTTGAAGTTTGATGTAAGTTGATACTCAGTTAGCTTTTGGTGTGTAACACTCAACAGCTAGTGCCGTCGGTCTGTTATTATTATTATTATTTATATTATTATTATGCATATTTTAATTTTTAATATGCCAGCATGAAACAAAGTTTCACATAAATGCACAAAAAGAGGTTTATTTTTAACCAATCACTGTGAAATAAATAAAATTAGAATATATATATATATATAATAGCAATTGTTTAACAGCATAAAATTTTTGTGCATGTAAGAGCATTTCTGTCCCCCCCAACCCCTCCTGGAGGCGGAGAATTTTCAGTATGAGTGTTTTTCGAAAGAAATCATAAATACCTTTAAAACAAAGGGTTGAACTGTAGATCTTTGATATCGATTTTTCTTTTTCTATTAAAAAAAAAAAAAAAAAAGTGAAAAATGCATTTTTTAAGATAGTGCCTTTAGGATACAAAGTTGGCTTTCTCTCGATTTTTAGTGTTATATTTCTCTGAAATGAATATCGTCTGAATTCATCATGCAAAATTAATTATAACAAATAACAGTGTTATAAATAATTTGTGTTGCAGGAATTTTTACAGGAAAATATAGAAGAAAGTTTTGTGATAGCCACAAAATACTAGTTTTTACAAGTAGTTTTGACTTGAAAATTAACTTGCGCGATTCTCAGTTTTGAATACCAATACATTCTTAAACATTACTTTATTAGAGAAATCGCAAATATTATTTTTAAGCGCGGTAAATTAAGGATTTCTAGATTAATGTTAATTTTATTATTAATGTAGGTTTTCGTCTTAGGGGTAAAGCACTCAACTACAATTTTCTTAGTTTTTTGTTCGATTTCGGCTATTTTTGTAGACACATACATACATTTTGTAGACACATAGTAAAAACCTCCAAATGAGAACATCTCCAATCACTTTCTAGAAGAGGAGTGTTTCACATATACGTACATGCTGTTTCAGTTTATGAGATCAGAATGTACACTATTGGTATTTAAAATTACTACACCTGGAAGAAATCCAAAATACAGAATGATATTTATTGAATAGATACATTATAGGGGAAAAAACAATGAACTTTATCCGTATTACGTCATAAAACCCCATCACTTGTGACCACTGCCGGGAAAACTTCAACATTATGGTGTTTTTATTTGTAATGAATGGGGAAAATTTGCATTCTATAGGGAAATGTTTGTATCCAATAGGAGGGGAACTTAAAGGGAAACGGAAATCAGAAATCACATGATGAGTATGATTTATCCTCGAACCCTTCCCCCCACAAACAATATATACTCGAATATAGGGTAGAATCACAGGCCTTAACTAATCAGAAATGTAATGTCCGTTATTTAGAATGCTGGAATGCGAACAAGAGGTGATCGAGCCGTGTTCGAATGGCATCACATATCATCACTCCGGGTTGTGAGCCAGTATGCGGCGACCATGACTTCGCCTACTCTAGAAGATGCATCACAGACCGGAGCGCCTTGAATGTGTGATCAAGGACGAACCTAGACGTAGGAATAGCGTGACGTCGTCTTTTCAGATGAATCACAATTCTGTTTACAACATCAATATGGCCACATCATAGAGAACGCACATTGCCAGATGGCATTCGAGGTCGTCATACTGACTCATCATATTACCTGGAGTGATGGTATAGAGATCCATAGAATAGACGTCTCGATCACCTCTCGTTTGCATTTCTGGCACCCTGAATAGCGGCTATTACATTTACGATGAGTTAAAGCCTGTGACTCTGCCTTATATTGGAGGCCACCGTAACACAACATTTAAGCAGGATAATGCATGTGGGGTGTGTTGGATGGACTTTCCTTGATACAGAATGTATTCGAATGTTGCTCTGACCAGCGTGTTCTCCTGACCTTACACCAACTGAAAGCGTCTGTCAATCGTTACTAAGCAACTGGAATGCCACCATTCTCTAGTAATTATAGTTAATGAATTGTGGTATCACGTTGAAACTGCATGGAGTTTTGTATTCGTACATGTCATCCAATCGCTGTTAGATTCAACGGCTAGGCGAATAAGTGCTGTCATTGCTGGTAGAGGTCACAGCTTTATGAATTGATTTCTCAGGATATATGCAGTCAGTAACAAAAGTATCCAAACAGTAGCAAAAATTCCTATATAAAAAAAGAAGAGTTAATACTGTTTTGTTAAATAAATCCTTGTCGAATCATGTTCTTAGTCAGTGTAAGTACATAATTCGACAAGGATTTATTTAACAAAACAGTATTAACTCTACCTTTTTTAAATGGGAATTTTTGCTAGTGTTCGGATACTTTTGTTACCGACTGTACCTTCAAATTTAATGAATTTTTTCCCAATATAACGTATGTGTCCAATAAATGTAATTCTGCTATTTTCAATCCTTCTTTTTAAAGGCCAGTAGTGTATTTCAAAAGTAAGAACATAAGTTTTTCAAATCTAAATCATTTTGATTTGAAGCTATTTCAAACACATAATATGCTTAAAAAAAAAAAAAAAAAAAAAGCGATATTGTCTCAATAATAAAAATTCAGATTTAACGGTGCATGTTTTCATTTGATGGTTTTTGTTTATTATTTTTTCGATGGTATCTAAGCAAAAATGAATTTCTTAGTAAATCGATGAATTTTGTTTACTAACCCCACAAAAAACATTTCGACTAGAAAAAAAAAATGTATAATTCCTCTTCTGTGTTTATATATTAAATTTTCCAGACATAATCGAAATTCTGAATGAAAAACAAGAAGTGCTAGTTACTTTGAAAAAAAAAAAAAAAAAAAAAAAAAAAAATGTTTCGTTAGAAAAAACCAAACTTATTTTGTTGCTTGATATTTAGATTTATTTTGCCATTTTACCAATAATTTTATTTAGTTAGTCAAGCTAGCTTGTTTCGATTAATGAAAAGAATATGGTTGAAAGTATAATAATTGCTACTGGATAGTTCAATAAATTACGACATAGATTTCTCTGTAAACAGCCAATGAGTGAGTGATGTTCTTAATCAACAAAACTGTTTGTTTAAATCAAGAAAATTATTTTGTTCATTTAAAAATATAATGATTGAATCAACAAAACTGTTTGATTAAAACAATAAATTAATTTGAATTCTAGTAAGAAAAATTTGGTTGATTTAAAGATTTTTTTTTTTTTTTTTTTTTTTTTTCAACGCTTTTTCTTGTACTCGTATACATTGCGACTTAACAGTAAGATTGATTATAATTAACGAAACAATGAAAAACGAGATTTCCTATTAAATGAGAAAAGAGTTTTTCTTTTATCTAGTGAACAGAAGTTAAAACTAAACATAGGTGACGTTTGTAAAAGTATAATAAATTAAAAAAATCAATAAAATATAAAATAGTAAGATAAGCATAAATCCAGATCGAACCATTCAATGTTAGATACAAATCTAGGAAATATTTTCTACATTCAATATCTTAAACGTATTTTTTGACTTTTTAAAATCAGTTCTGTTTTGTCGTTTATAGTTTTATCATGTGAAGCAAATAAATAAAATAATGAACTATTTTTTTATATATCCGGACAAACTTTATTTTATTTGGAGATTAAAGGAGAAACGTAACAGTAATAATATTAAGTATCCAAGTTTCTATTATTAGTTTCTTCTATACACATAAGAAGAAAGTACTGGATTCGTGAAAAATTTTAACGGTTTTTGATGGGTTTACACATTTTGAGACGTCAGGAACCTAATTCGACCCTTTTTAGAAAATGTATGTCTGTGTGTTGTTAAAATTTTGTAAAGTTGTATTTCACGAACCAATGAATGGAATTCAGCGTACCTTTATATTTAATTGGACTTTGGCATAAATTGGTATTGATTACATTTTGAGTCATATCGCCCACAAATGGTGCTGTTATAACGTAGCCCCACCCCATTTAAGGGAGAACTATATCTTAACTTCTTTAGTAAATAATAACACAAAATTTGATATGTATGAAGATCAGGATGGAAAACTATGCTGATTCAATTTGGGTACATACCGGCCGAGAGCTGGCGCTTGTACGCTATAATTTCACACAGTTTACGGTAAAGCAATATCCAGTGGCGAACTGGGTCAAAAAATTTTTGTTGCTAAGAGATAAAGGGAATCGAAGGGATAAAACTCCCCAAAATTGGGAGGGCCCATTCACATCTACAATGGTGTCGAAATTACCCACTTCTATAATATAAAGCTGTTACTTAATTTTTACGTTAAATAACACTAGTTTTCAACTAACTAAAATAAAATGAAATACACACATTAATCAGAGTACCTATCTGAACTTGAATTATCTGAACTAATGGAACTGTAGTTATAGATATCTCTCTGTGTTTGTGCGTATATATGCATTAGGAATACATACTTTTATTACAAATTCTTAGTAAATTATTGTATTGTGGCACCTAGAAAATGTTTTCCTGAAAATAAAACAGATTAAAAAATTACATACTTCCATGCAACTACAAAAATGTATTATTTGAAGGAATCCTGCCAATTGATAAAGGCCGAAACAATTGCAATAAAATAAAATAAATAAATAACTATTCTATTTTTGAGGTTATTTAAGAATTAATTATAACACACGTGAAGATTGTGAAAAATGCGAAGTAAAAACAGCAGTAGCACTCTCTGGAAAATCCTTACTTGAACAAAGACGACTGCAGATAGTAGTGTATTGTATTGGGGTTAAAGGGAGGCATATATACATTCTATCTATATATTAATAGGCAAGCATAAAATTTGTAGTCCCTTTTTAACATATTAATTATGGGAGTAGAGGGTTGAAAATGGTATCATTCGAAAGGTATGGTTAGCCGGAAGGTGCGAATACAAATATTATTTTCTTACAATGTCAAGAAGGTATTTAAAAATACATTTATTTTTTATGCATTTTACCCCATTTTTCCCTTTTATACACGTATTCCTTTACATTAAAAAATACCTAAAAGTAGAAAGTTGTTGAATCTGGCAATTTCATAAAGCTCAAATAAAACCATAGACACAGTAATTTGTATAATGTAGCATCACTATACGCAAGCGAATTGATGACGTCACTGTCTGTCCATGGAGCCATGAAAAAGATTTTCTATGTTAATCGTCCCCTATTCCCGTTCTATGTTAATCGTCATTGGATTTTTTGTAAAAAATTATTAAAAAATAACGGAAATTATCTGCCGATTTTAATTCCGATATTTGGGTATAGTTATATATAAGTTATTGTCTACATGTGTTTGATTGAGTTATTTTTTCTGTAAAATTAAGAAAATTTTAATTTAAAATCACAAAAATCCAGAAAAAAAATGGCAAACTTCCAGTTTCGAATGTAAACATAAACATTTCATTTGAAAGGGTGATATTTAAACAATAAATATTCAACTAATATACTAAATAAAAGGAAAATGGATTTGTTACTAACTGCTGCATGTATAAGTAGACGATACGGAAAAAAATCAGATTTCCGTTTTTTGCTGAATTTACATGTTTTGAGCTTTCTTTACGTTTCAATTAACTGAAATTGGCTACTTATTTTTTTAAAAAGTGTCTTTATTGCTAGCTTTTGTGGGTAGAAGAAGCAATTAGAAGATACATAAAAACTTTTGATTTCCGGTTTTGGATGAATTTACACGTTTTGAGATTTCCTTGCATTTTAATTAAGTGAAATTGACTACTTATTTTTATTTTTTTAAAAGTGGATTTATTATTCTTTCCTCTGCATATATAAGTAGAAAATATAAGATTCAGAAAAGTTTTAGATTTTCGGTTTTCGATAAAGTTACACGTTTTGAAATTTCCCTATCTCAATTTGACCATTTTTGAAAAAATATCTTTTTTTTTTTTTTTTTTTTTGTTCAAACACTGTACTTCATGAACCAATCGAATTAATTTAACAGAATTTGATATTTGGTTGGGCCTTGGTTTGACATGGTACCTATTAGCTTCTGGGCTGTATCACACAACAAGGGGCGTTTTCACGTTGCGATTTTCTCTCATTTCAGGAAAGGAACATCTAAGTAAAACTCTGCTGATTCAGTTAGAGTGAATATCGGCAAACAATTGCCGCAGCTGTGTTGCAATTGCATTTTGTTTAGGACAAGGCAATAACTTTGTTTTGCCTCGCTTTGCAGAAAAAATGGTTGAGTTTCGACCACTGGGCGATACCAGTTCTTATAAATAGCTTTGACATTTCTTCCATAAATTTGATTTTATATGCTTTTTAAACTAATGGTACTTTAAAGTACTGTCTGTCGATAAAGGGTTAAAAACCAAAAATTGGAGAGTTTTTTTTTTTTTTTTTTTTTTTTTTTTTTTTAAATCTGTAAAGTTTTTTCATATAAACCTTCTTAAATCTATCTCTTTTACGCATTTTCTAAGTAATATTTTATTCAAAAAAGCAAGAAAATGGTCCGTAGTTTTATTTATATACAAGAAAACAAAATCGATTCCTTCTTTTTTCCATAAGGATCCTAGATATATTTAGAAAAGTTTGACAAAATGTATGTTTTCGATCGGTTAAGCTGTTTAAAATTAAAATTTACTCTTTTCTGCACTACTTTTATTCGTGAATACGAGAAATTAGGATTTTAATCAAAGGGCAAGAACAATAAATTACTGCTCTGACTCTGCGTCGAGAACAACACAGAGGCCAATTATCTAGAGATCTGTAATAAAGCAGACTTGGGTAAAAAGTAAAAGTAAGACAATCTAAACATAAAAAAAAGGTCTTCCTTTACTTTTATTTGCCAGGGGCCCACAATTTCTGTCACCGAAATGTGAAACATCCCACTGGTCTTAAACAAAGGCAACCGGGCTAAACAGAGTAAGGGAGAAAAAACATTAAGTGAAACTAAATTTTAAGAAAGAGTGGTATCCATACATCGATTTCATTAGGGACCGTAATTTCTGTCATTGAGATTGATTTCAGCATTTATTGAAAAAAAAAAAAAATCTTTTTTATTATTATACTACCTAAAGTGTACTATTATAAGTATTAAAATTAAGAAGATTGGAAGAAAAAATGAACGCTAACTCACATTTAGAAAAAAGAATTTCAATATTATATTGTTTTACGAAAGTAATTTGACATTTTTGTCACCTGAAAATATTTGAAATGACATTACTGCTGTGGAGCTCACGTTATCTGACAGCTGAGGGCCCACTCGCTATTGGGCAAGTTGACGACCTTGTCAGTCCGCAACTGGTAATATCTCAGCTTCTGTGATATATAAATGCATTAAATTAGATACGTGAGGCGAATACTCACATGTATATGCTGCTACGCTGTAATATTTCCAGTTTACGGGAAGGCTAGCTCTCAACTTCTCTTATGTGATATATACATACTTTAAACTTGGTAAGATAGGTTTTATGAAAATTCAATTTGGGTACATATTGGACGATAGCTGGTGCTGCTGTTATTCATTTTCTGTGATTTTTCGGAAGGCTATATCTAAGCATCTAATAGTTAAAACTGAAATAAACCACATATATAAATTACTTATTGTAAGAAGCTATATCGATTATTATTATTATTATTATTTTTATTATTATTATTATTATTATTATTTTTGCATTCTAACCTGGAGCTGGCGCTGATGTATATAGAATTATCTAGACGTTTTTTGATGGCCACAGAATAATAACTTTTTCTATATTGTTGATCTTCTTTTATTGATGATTTATTTTTAAACGCGAAACAGAACTAGTCAAAGGAAATACAAGCATTTTTTCTTTCCCTTATGTTTTTGTACTTTGAAGTTAATTGGGAGAAAAAAAATGCCATACAAAGTAATTGTGACGCTTATGCTTCATCATTTTCGTCATCATCATTATTTATGATTTATATAAGGAAAAATATAAAAACAGCTTTTAATAAGATTTTTCTTTCTTGATTTAAGCTTGAATACAAAGTAAAAAAAAAAAAAAAAGTCTGATGTATATTTAAATTTAATGATTCGCTACTTCATAAATATTTAAAGATAATTATATATATTTTTAAAATGTACTCCTTAATTCAATCTTCAATATTTTTTACATTTATTTTTAAAATAACCTAGTGTGGTATTTACACTACTTTTTCTTACACTAATTATTTTAGACATCGTATTACAGTTTAAGGTGTAAGATATAAAGTATTGTATTTGAATATTTCCAAAACGTTTTAAGCAACATTTCAAAACAGTTTCAGAAAAAGTTTTATTTAGCATAACTTTTTGTGTGAGGGTGAGGCTACCTCCGTCTGAGTTCCCGTTTGAATATTGCAAACATTAAAAGCTGTTATTATAGTTGAAATTTTAATACAAATTGATTAGAGAATTTCCGTCCAAAAATCTTTTTGAAACTTATTCAACCAATTTTGAATAGCCCTGTATATTATCTAAAAATTAAATACGCTCCAAACATCATACTTAAGTTAAGCAAAAAAAAAAAAAAAAAAAGCATGACACAACTTAGATGTATATTTCGAGCCACTTCCAAACACAGCGCTAATGTATCAGAATTCGTTTGCGTGTCCCATATATATATATATATATATATATATATATAAGCTTTATTTTGTTTAATACAGTCTAACGATAGCTTTACCGATGAGATACTTTGCACGTAGATACAATATATTTGAAATCAATCGTTAAAAACCTGATTTTCAGATTCAGAGCAGCTCAAAACATTTAAAAATAGCAAAAACTCAATTTAGAAAATTTGACTCCAAAATAATAACTTTTTCTACGATACATAGGTAAGAGAAAGCAAAAAGATATAATAGATAATGTATACCTCATTTAAAGATAATTAGAATTACTTGGATTATTCTAATAATTCATTTAAAATTTCAAAATCGTCAACATACGATAAAATGAATTACCTTATTAATAAATAATAACACCAGCTTATCTTAAATAGTAATTTAGAGATTCTAAAAAACTTTCCTTTTTTCCAGACTGTTTTATGAAAATCGTGATCGAAATCCATAAGTGGGACATTTTCTCTCAATTTGGCGCCGGAGTTCGAATCTTTGCAACTTTCCTGTAACCCTTGAATTGGCCCGGCGAGATCTTTTCCCGACACACAGCTCCGGTAGCATCAAAGAAAGATCATCTTCGCAAACATTTCGCTGCATTTAATGTTTGCGCAGCGCTTCAAAATGTTTCCGATTACATTCTAATTTTAAATTGACACTTGTTAATAAGAAAAGGGATAGGTGGTTGATTTAATTTCCGTGTGTACAAAATAAAAATATTCTTATTCGAATGAAATCCGAGATTAAAATATCGTAGGATGTTACTGGTAGATTGTTGGATTATTATGTCAACAAATAAAACGTGGATTAAATTGTGAAAAAGTGATGTAAGTAAATGTTACGAATGTGGTGTAATGAATTTTCAGTTATATAGAAATGGATAAAAATAGAAAACTGAAAAATGTTTAAAATAACAATATAAACACGTATTTTAAACGCGAAATTTTACTAACATTATTGTTAAAATAGATGTTGACATATAAAATACTCTTTTGTTCAATGTGTAGTGAGAAATAGCAACTTTTAATTTTTCTGTTAATCGTTATTGAATTTCAATGTTAAATAATAATTAGCAAGCTAGTCATACATACCGTCGATATATAGCATTTAAAAGAGAGAACTATAAATAATATTTATCAACGGTTACATTTACTTAAAAAGTCGATTAGAACAATACTGTTTCACTGAAAAGTAATAAACTGGAAATATTAAATCATTTTGATAACACAGAACTTTAGACGTTATTAAACTAAACTAAAAGCTGTTTTAAAATTAAAGCACTAAGAATATAAATATTACATGGACTTGTCAGTATATATTGTACTTTTAAACTTATATGCATACATAATACATTATATCGTGCTTAAAAATTTATTTAAGCATACATTTCAATGACATCAAGTTATAAAAATGACGTTTAGTAATTTATATTGTGATTAAATATTTACCTGATTATGGTGCAAAAAGCTGAAGTTCTATTTAATTTGAAAACCTTTGATTAATGAAATATATCTCTGTATAAAAGTTCTCTACAATACCTTATTGGATTCTACATGCATCAAAACAATCGTCTTATTAATGAATTTGTGGCAAATGTTATAAAGAAAAGTTATTTATGCAGATGTCAAATTAATATGTTGAATTTTCCTAATTATTTAAAACCTGGAATATTTTGAAATAACTTTATAAATTAATGACACCAAAATATATATTTATAATATAAAAACATTTAAACTGCAATTTAAAAATAAATAACACACGCAATATATAAATAGTTAGTTATTAGCGATGCAAATTTATTTAATTCTCATAGTAATTAAACAGTATTTTTTTTTAGATTATATTAAACGTAAGTAGTGATTGTCATTGTAAGAAAAAAATTTATTCGAAATTGTATTCGATTTTTCCCCCAATAAATTTAATGATGGAAAATGTACTCGATTACAACTTAATGTAATACAAATGGAAATAAAAAACATATTACATAATGACACTACAGAAAAGTACATTATCCTTAAAATGTAGATATTTTTTTAAATAATAAAAAAATAAAATGTGAACATTAATAAATTTGAGCTTAAGATTAAATCTTAAATGTAGAAAAAAAATTAAATATTAATATCAAATGTTCAAATTTGAGATGATATTTAAACTTCATTGAGCTGCAAGAAAATAGAAAAAAAAAAAAAAATAATTTGACTTTTTAATTGTAGATTTTAAACAGACGTATTTAAAATTAGTTGTTAACATAGAAATCAACGAAATGCCATTAAATACTTTAAATGTTACAGTTTATATATTGTTTCCGAAAATTTTTTACGGTAATATACAGCATAAGAGTACATAAAAATTTTGGTGTCTCAAACTAGGAATTAATTTTTGTCTGCAATTAATAACTAAAACTAGATTCAAATGTAACGTCAATATCCGCAAATATGATATTTAAACATATATTACTTTCCATTCTTATGATTAATATAACGGAAAGTTTAATATATCCCTTTGGCAGCAGACCTAGCGATAGTGTTCTTACACCAAATTTTCATAAAAAACAACCGATAACCGTTTCCGTTCTCATCAAGACAAGTCAAATGACAAATACCACTGTCGACGAAAACTTCACCTTGTGTTTTAATTTTTCCAATAAAATGGAAGCGAAAATGTTTCATGAACTGAAAAATGAAGAAAAAACAATTTCCGTAGAGATGAAAAAGATGTTATTAATAAATATCAAACACATTTATTGGATTGAGAATGAAAATATCACCTGCATGGTGATAGAAAATGCGACTTTTACCAAAATGGAACACGCTCCCACTTTGACCACGAACGACATAATACGCGTTATGACTTTATCAATTATCAGTTCGGCATCACTTGTGGGAAACATAGCTGTTTTAACAACGATTGCTATTAATAAACGACGAAGGCAGTCAACGATTTATCTTCTTATAAGCATGTTGGCAATTGCGGATTTATTAGTGACTACTTTCTGTGTTATTGCGGATGCCATATGGGCTTACACTGTGGAATGGAAAGCTGACAATTTTACTTGTAAACTCGTCAAGTTCTTACAGATGTTCTCTCTGTATTTTTCTACGTTTTTATTAGTGGTGATTGGATACGACAGATTTTATGCCGTCAGGTTTCCCATGAGAAGAACTAATTGCAAGAGAATGATTCGGAGATTGCTATGTATAATAATTTTGCTCAGCGCAATATTCAGCTTGCCTCAGGTAAGTTCATTTTCTTTATATTCGTTTCTTTTATGTGTGTTTAATTTTTGTAATGAAAATATTTTCAGACTGAGTTAAAGAAGCTAGCTAACAAGTAATTGTCAGGTTAAAATTTGTAAGTTGTTATAATGTAAAAATTGGATTTGCCTTTCTCTAATATCTTAATGGAATTTTACCTTCATCAATAGAAATCTTTCTTAATAATTGAAAGTTTGGAATGACATTTCAAATTTAAAGTGTATAATATACCTTTATATTAATTACACTGCTCAGCGTGAAAAATTGCCTCTGACACTATTTCAGCATATTCTTATGTAAAATGACTTCCTGAATCCGAATATGAAGCCCATTTTGCCCTATCACCCACCGTTTTTTAGGAATGGCCCCCTATTTTTATCATTTTACGGATATTTTATGGCTATAAGTTTGATTTTTAGGTGGTGGGGGAGGATTATTTTAACCTTTAAATATCTTCTGAGGGGCTACAGAGTTGGAAAATTCTAAAACATAGATATCTGCGGCAAGGGAATTTTTTTTTTTTTTTTTTTTTTTTTTTTGGGGGGGGGGGGGGGGATTTGCCACTGAAATTATGCATTACACATCTCATATATATTTTTAATCTGTTATTAATGTTATTTTTTAAACTTTATATATTTTTGTTTTTAGGTGTTAAATTAATTATTTTTCATTCTTCAAATCAAATTCATGGTCATAAAATTATCTAAAAGGGAAAGAAATCGAGGGAGGGGCTGGTGTATCTAGAAAACGGTGAGTGACTGGGCAAAATGGGAGTCATATTCGGATTCAGGAGGTCATTTTACATAAGAATCAGCAAGAATGGTATCAGATCTCGAAAAAAAAAATCTTTTGCATCGCAGTGTTATTTTGCGGTACTTATATTCCAATTCTAAGAACACCATTAAAATAATTTTGTAAATTATTATGTATTAATTGTTGTTGGTTCCAATACACACTTAAATGCTTTAAATGCTTATGTAGCATTTGAATATATGTGTATTTTTAGCTTTGAATAATATGAATAGTAAAATATGTAAATTGTAATATACTTGAAAGCAAAACATCCCGTTTCTGATGCGTGGAAATAGTAACGAAAAGAAGATATATTTTATCTTAATACTTTTTATAATTTTATTTTGCTTACTTTTTCATTGCAAGATGTATTTGTATATAACTACTTGTGTAAACTTCACATACCTTTTAGAATTTTAATTGTAACATTTCGAATTTTATACATATACACACAAGTAAAAAAGAAAAGAAATAGGAAAGCAGGCAAATCAGAAAGAATGCAACATTTTATCATTATTGACTGAAATGTGTCCAAGGAAATATAACAAATATTGTTCATTCTCTTTTCATTCTTTTTTAAATTAAAGATGAACTAAATTTTTTTATAAATATTAGGAATATGTATTTTTGAAAAATTTAATATAAGTAAATGAAAAATAAAAAATGTAAAGAGAAAGTATAAGCTGTTTGTCTTTGTCTAGTGAACGAAAGACTGGAAGACTCATTTCATGTAATTTTTTACTTCCACATGTTCATAACTTCTTGTGAGCTATTACGATTCGTTACCATAATTTCAACTATAAATGTTAAAATACTAATAGTAACAATAATAAGAGGAACCATATTTATGAAATTTCATATTAAAATTATAGTAAGTGTTAAAAAATTTTCGTGTGACGCTAGGGCTGAACTATTAATTTTATAGCAAAACATGATTCTTTTAATGAAACAATATGTCTCATTTGATAAATGGAGAGGTTTTTGATAAACATTGATAAAAAAATTTCTCTAATTACAACAGAAGAGATATTTTAACTTTTGAAGAGAAAATAATCTGAGTTTTTAATTTTACTCAATTAAAATTATCACAAACTTTCACAGTACCTCTCTCAGATCATGACTGGTATCGAAACAGCGGACATCGACTCAATCCCCTTTCTTTTCCGTTACGAAATGAGATGCGTGTGAGACTCCATATCAAATGAATCAATTGTTACTGTAATTTTCTAATAGTAATCTATTATTGATTATTTTTAAATTGAAATTATTAACTTCAGCATTATATTAAAAGTAGCTACGATGAATTACCAATATAGCAGAAATGTTGTATTTATTCAGAAAATTTTCGAATATTATAAAAACTAGTATGTTGTGGCCACCACAAGACTTTCTTCTATATTTTCCTATACATATTCAATCAGTAACAATATTAAAAAAAAAAAAAAAAAAAAAAAAAATACGAATTTTTTTTTTTTTTTTTGTTAAAAGTAAAAAAAAAATCGATAACTTTGTTTTAAATTATCACAGATTTATAGTTCAACCATTTGTTTTAAAGGTATTGACGAGATCTTTCGAATGATACCCATCTTCAAAGTTTACCCCCCCAGGGGGGGAAGCGATGCCCCCCCCCCATGTACAAAATTTTTTTCCTAGTTACGTACTACTATTATCAATAATTCATATTAATTTTACAATCACAAGTGTAAAATAACTCTTATTATGCACATTTATACGAATTTTTGTCCTATACTGCCATGTTAAAAATTTAGATAAAATGTTATCACAGCGCCACCTGTTGAGCTATTGATCCCCAAATATAATCAGGACCAGTTTATGTCGGGGACCAACTAAATACCAAGTTTGGTAAAATTTCGTTAAAAAAAAATACGATTTTTTTTCTGTTTTTTTTCGTTAAAAGTAAAAAAACGATAACTTTGTTTTAAATTATCACAGATTTATGGTTCAGCCATTCGTTTTAAAGGTATTGACGAGACCTTTCGAAAGATACCCATCTTGAAACTTTGCCCCCCCCCGGGGGGTACTTCCCCCCCGGAGGGGGGGAACCGATGCCCCCACATGCACAAAAATTTTTTACTAGTTAACTACTACTATTATCAACGAGATCTTTCGAAAGATACCCATTGTGAAAATTTACACCCCCTGGGGGGGTATTTCAACCCTAGGGGGGGAAGCGATGCCCCCCCGATGCACAAAATTTTTTTCTTAGTTACATACTACTATTATCAATAATTCATATTAATTTTACAATCACAAGTTTAAAACAACTCTTATTATGCACATTTATACGAATTTTTGTCCTATGCTGCCATGTTAAAAATTTAGATAAAATGCTATCACAGCGCCACCTTTTGAGCTATTGATCCCCAAACATAATCAGCCCCAGTTTATGTCGGGGACCAACTAAATACCAAGTTTAGTAAAATTTCGTTTAAAAAAAAAAAAAAAAAAAAAAAAAAAAAAAATACGATTTTTTTTTTTTTTTTTTTTTTTTTTTTTGTTAAAAGTAAAAAAAATCGATAACTTTGTTTTAAATTATCACAGATTTATGGTTCAACCATTCGTTTTAAAGGTATTGACGAGACCTTTCGAAAGATACCCATCTTGAAACTTTGCCCCCCCGGGTGGGTACTTCCCCCCCGGTGGGGGGGGAACCGATGCCCCCACATGCACAAAAATTTTTTCCCAGTTAACTATTACTATTATCAACGAGACCTTTCGAAAGATACCCATCTTGAAAATTTACTTCCCCGGGGGGGGGGGAACCGATGCCCCCACATGCACAAAAATTTTTTCCCAGTTAACTATTACTATTATCAACGAGACCTTTCGAAAGATACCCATCTTGAAAATTTACTTCCCCGGGGGGGGGGAACTGATGCCCCCACATGCACAAAATTTTTTTCCTAGTTAACTACTACTACTATCAATAATTCATATTAATTTTACAATCACAAGTTTAAAATAACTCTCATTATGTCAATTTATACGGAATTTTGTCCTATGCTGCCATGTTAAAAATTTGCATAAAATGCGATCACAGCGCCATCTGCTGGGCGATTGATCCCAAAATCTAATCAGACCCTTTCCATGTCAGGGTCCAACTATACACCAAGTTTGGTTAAATTTCATTCATCTGTTCGTGAGATACGGTGAAAAATACGAAATTTTGCGATCACAGCGTCACCTGCTGGACGATTGATCCCCAAATCTAATCAGCACTATGCCCCGTCAGGTTCCAACTATATACCAAGTTTGGTTGAATTTTATTCATTGGTTCGTGAGATACGGTGAAAATACGAAAATTTGTCCTATACTGTCATGTTAAAAATTTACATAAAATGCGATCACAGCGCCACCTGTTCAGCTATTGATCCCCAAATCTAATCAGCACAATGCCCCGCCTGGGTCCAACTATATACGAAGTTTGGTTGAATTTCATTCATTGGTTCGTAAGATATGGTGAAAACACTAAACCACAGACACACACACAGACAGACAGACATTTTCTAAAAACTATCAACTCGTGTTCAGGACATCCCAAAACGTGTAGATCCGTCAAAAAACGGAGGTCGAAAATTTTCGCGAATCCAATACTTTCTCTATATTACATAAAGAAGAAAGTAAAAATTATCTAATATTATAAAAAATTTTCTTATGTTATATATATATATATATATATATATATTATATATATATATATAACCCTGCTATTTTATTTTTTGTTGTTTTCAACTACAAAAAATAAAATAACAATAATTTTTTCGTTAAATTCAAAACTATTTGAACGGTAAGGGAAATGAATAATAACAGATAAACAGTATTGTGTTCATATATATGTTCTTGTGTGCATATTTTCAAAAGACAATAGTTAATATTAGTATTGACAATAAGTAATTGTGCCAAAGATTTATTACAATAAATAATTCAAAATTCCGCTGAAATTTGCTTTCTGCTATGGTTAATAATGATATACAATGAACAGAGTAAATTAGATAATTTTTTAGTTAATAGTTATTTTCATAATCAACTAAAAATATTTATGATTCTTTAATTTTCTCTGATAATTTTTAACTCTTTAAACTTTATTTTTAAATAAAGAATCTACAAACTTTGAACATTTTTCACATCTGTTACTAAACTTGTAATAAAGGAATAGTTTTATTTTCAGTTAAAAAGAAATGTATCATGAATATTTCTTCCTCAAATTATTTGGAAATTTTGTATTAAAATTTCAAAATTCGATTGAAAATAATCGACACATTTTAGAAGTTTGCAACGTAAATGAAGAAACTCGTAGATTGAAAATGTTATACAGTTTTAAAAGTTTTATCTATTAGAAAAATAAATATCTCCAGCTCTGACATTTAAAAATCTTTATTATTTGAACATACATACAAATTGTTTAATGAATAACAAGAAGTGTTAAATTTATAAATGTGACATTTATAGGCTAATGTTACTTGCTGTTCTTCGAAAATTCCATTTAACTTGAATAAAAATACTTATTTTTCTTTGAAAAAGCATGAATCAAATATTAACCGCAACAATGTATAAATATTTCTTAAAATGTGAGTTATGAGATTGATTGATTGGTTTTAAAATTTTAATTATTTTAAACTATTTAAGTCAGTATTTATTCCGCAAATTTTATACAAACTCGGTAAACTTCGCATAACTATGAAGGTGTATCAAATGATACCAAAAAAGTGTTCAACAAATTTTACCAACTATGTTTATTTAAACATAATACTGAATAATTTAATGATTATTTAAACTAAAGAGCACTATTGGCACTTTTTTTATAATAAAACTCAATTTCATAGGATACACAATATATAGTTTGATGTTCACATCTCCAATTTTTCTTTTGATCCACCCTTGTCATTTTTTGGGACAATAGTACAAGATTAAGTTAAATTGTGAGATACCATAATCACCTCAGAATTTTTCTAAACTAACTTCTAAAGCATCTCTTCCTTAAATTATTTTTAATTTTCATTTCTCTATGCAGTTAAAATTAAATTAATCTCCCGAATCAAGGTAAATGTTCTTATAAATTCTTTTAACAGTAAAATTGTTTCTTAATATTAATATTTATATTAAAACACTTTAAAAACACGTAAAATTAATTTTTATTTAAAAAAATTAAAAATTATTATCCTAAGCTTTTCGCTTTGAAATTCCAAAGCATCATCAGGGATTTTTATTACTGAATTAAATGAGCAGTTTTTTCAATACTTCGATTAATACTTGAATCTCAATAATAATTGCCGAAACGTCAGTGGAGGCCCTCTGTTGAGACTCAAAACGGTTTTGGGCTGTGTCTGTCTGTCTGTCGCGCGATAGCGGCCGCAAAATTAGCGCTATTGACTTGAAATTTGGTACACATGTTCATGAGCCCCACGAAATTAGCTGTATAGTTTTTGGTATGTATTCCATTTGTAGTTCGTATACAGGGACACGCCAAAGTTTTTCTTATCATTACGGCCTATGGGAGAAATTTGTACGTATACCGATAGCGGCCGCAAAAATAGCGCTATTGACTTGAAATTTGGTACACATGTTCATGAGCCCAACGGAATTAGCTGTATAGTTTTTGGTATGTATTCCATTTGTAGTTCGTATGCAGGGACACGCCAAAGTTTTTCTTATCATTACGGCTTATGAGAGGAATTTGTATGTATCGCGGTAGTGGCCGCAAAAATAGCGCTATTGACTTGAAATTTGGTACACATGTTCATGAGCTCCACGAAATCAGCTGTATAGTTTTTGGTATATATTCCATTTGTACTTCGTATACAGGGACACGCCAAAGTTTTTCTTATCATTACGGCCTAAGGGAGGAATTTGTATGTATTGCGATAGCGGCCACAAAAATCACGCTATTGACTTGCAATTTGGTACACATATTCATGAGCCCAACGGAATTAGCTGTATAGTTTTAGGTGTGTATTCCATTTGTAGTTCGTGTACAGGGACATGCCAAAGTCATTCTATCATTACGGCCTATGGGAAGAATCTGTATGTACCGCGAAGAAACCGCAAAAATCAAGCTATTGACTTCCAATTTTTGCCGAAACGTCAGTGGAAGGCCTCTGTTGAGACTCAACAGGATTTTGTGTTCCGTCTGTCCGTCTGTCTGTCTGTCTGTCGTGTGATAGCGGCCGCAAATATCACGCTATTGACTTGAAATTTGGTACACATGTTCATGATCCCCAGAAAATTAGCTGCATAGTTTTTGGTATGTATTCCATTTATAGTTCGTATACAGGGACACGCCAAAGTTTTTCTTATCATTACGGCCTAAGGGAGGAATTTGTATGTATCGCGATAGCGGCCACAAAAATCACGCTATTGACTTGCAATTTGGTACACATATTCATGAGCCCAACGGAATTAGTTGTATAGTTTTAAGTGTATATTCCATTTGTAGTTCGTGTACAGGGACACGCCAAAGTTTTTCTTATCATTACGGCTTATGGGAGGAATTTGTATGTATCGCGATAGCGACCACAAAAATCACGCTATTGACTTGCAATTTGGTACACATATTCATGAGCCCAACGGAATTAGCTGTATAGTTTTAGGTGTGTATTCCATTTGTAGTTCGTGTACAGGGACACGCCAAAGTCATTCTATTATTACGGCCTATGGGAAGAATCTGTATGTACCGCGATAGCCACCGCAAAAATCAAGCTATTGACTTCGAATTTTTACCGAAACGTCAGTGGAGGGCCTCTGTTGAGACTCAAAAGGATTTTGTGTTCCGTCTGTCCGTCTGTCTGTCTGTCGCGCAATAGCGGTCGCAAATATCACGCTATTGACTTGAAATTTGGTACACATGTTCATGATCCCCACGAAATTAGCTGTATAGTTTTGGGTGTGCATTCCATTTGTAGTTCGTGTACAGGGACACGCCAAATTTTTTTATCATTACGGCCTATAGGAAGAATTTGTATGTACCGCAATAGCGGTCGCAAAAATTCTCCGATTGATTTGCAAATTGACACATATATTCAGGCTCGGTATAGAAATAGCTATTTATTTTTTTAGGCCTATACTTTTTATGGATTGTATACAGGGACACGCCAAAATACTTCACATTACGGCGTATGAGGTGAATTGCGTTTAAACGCATTTTAACATCTTTACTTTGCAATCAAGAAAATGAAACTAGCGTACATGAGTAAGATGTTTAACTTATGTTGTTTGAAGAAAATATGTGCTCTTAAGCTTTCTAATTAATGTACAGGACCTTACAAAATTGTTCTGACAATGTCACGTAGTCATCCAAACGATGTTAAATTTGGAACAATTATTAATTTTAAACGCAAAGTAAGCTGAATAGTTTTTACAGGTGTATAGAATGTTTATGGTTTGTTTACAGCGACACGCAAAAGAATTTCGTAGCATTAGAGCCTATGGACAAACTTTTATTTAAGAGCGCACTTTAATGCGTTTATGCTGCATTGAACTTAATAAAATTAACATACATTATAAAGATGCTTAAAATTATGTTTACTCTTAAAAAAGGTTATGTATAGACTAAATAATTTATGGGACCACACAAAATAATTCCGAGTATGTACTGTAATCATCCAAATGATGTCAAATTAGTTTGAAAAATTAATGAGTTATAATTAATTAAGTTTATTTTTATTATTGGCGTTTATAATGACTGTGGCTACTTTTCCGGGATATATAAAATAATTTCGTACTATTACGGTCTATAGTCGATATTTCTTAAAAGTTTATTTTAACATGGTTACACCCCATCAAATATAATGAATTTATGTTAGAATTTTAAAAGCATGTTTTCTTGTTGATAATTGTGGGCATGGAATTGGAAATTAGTTTAAAGGTTAAGCAAAATATTTCCGATATGCTATGTAATTTTTTTTGTATGAAATTTGGTAGTTATGAAATTTGGTATTTATGAATTTCAGGGAAATAATACAAGACCGTTGTTTATTAGGAATACATATTGTTGCGTATTTGGGGGTCCGTAAGTTGTCCGAGAATGAAAGGCAAAACTTGCAAAAATTCAGTGATGTATTCACAGGAAGTTCCAGAAAAAAACAGGTCTATAAACCAAGTATCATCTTCAATTCAACCAGTAACAAAGCTTAAACAACAGCCGTTAACAGCAAAACAACGGTACAAACTATTTAGCAATAACATATAAAGAAAGTCTCATCTAAAGAGGCTCAAAGCAAAGCAAGCATTTCACGAAACTGACACAGATCTGACACTGACTGCCTTGGCGAAAAAATGCTCCTTTTATACTTTTCTATCGAACACAGACTGTTCTGGAAAATTCTCGTATCTCATAATGAGATTAGAGCTTCCATATTTGGTATATCCCTAATAAGGATTTTCTCGCAAAGGTCGCCAAAAAAATCGCCAAGGAGGGAAACAATCGCCAAATTTGGCGCCAAATCTATTTCTTAACTTATTGGAGCTTTTTTAAATGTTTTTAATGGAAAATTAGGCTTCTTTAACGCTAAAACGACTAAAAATGCACAAAGTTGGAATTTATTATCTTTACTAAACTTCTTTGAAAGAATTGATACAAAAATAAATGCAATTATTTACAATTCCGTAACACTTTATAAGATATGCAAATAGAGTCATAGCGGGGGGTTGAGGGGGGCGGCAGCCCCCCTCAGGAATGTATCTGATTATGGTAACAAGTCGATCGAATCAATATATACGATTATATAATAAGGAATAAATAAAAATGACCTATTGAATAATGTCTGATGTAAATAGGACGTTGAGGCTCCTGATCTGCAGATCCACTAGTAATAATAATAATAATAATAATATATTTTTTATGCGGGATGTATCTATTTGTGATTAAATTTTTAACACATTACATATATCTCCCAATATTTGACTCAATCTTACGCTTTCTCCCGATATTGCTTTTTCATCTTTATCTTTATGTTTTTCTTTCTTTTCTTTTTTCTTTTTCTATGGCAGAATTTACGATATTTATTATATAGTAAGTATAATATCGCTAAGTATTTAAAACTCTAACTATAACTCAGTCTTGAAAATGCATGTATTTATTTCTTTTCTCTCTCTTTCCTAAAATGAAATGCATTTCACTTTTGATATATATTCTGCCTCAACTACTTATTATCAAGGAATTAAATTATAAACACAATTTTAAAATGGGTTTGGGTAGATAGAAGATTATATTTTACCTTGCAAAGAAATGGAAAGTATTAGATATTAGTTAAGAAAACTGCTATTTTTTCTTTTCAGTCTTACTTATAAGTAAAAAGATAAGCTTATTTTTGAGAACAAGTAAAATAAGTACATTTTTTAAACTATTTGAACGCATGATCATCGTATATTTTTTAGGTTAGGTTGTCCTGTAAAAAATAAGAACATTACTTTTCGTTATCAGTTATGAGTATAGCTTTTTACATTGAGTATATCTATGCTAAATATTCATTTTGTATATATTTTTTTCTTTGTAACAACTTTAGTTTTTATTTTACCAATTATTGTTAATGGTATTTCAGCTTTTCTTTTGAGTTAAATGCGTCAAAGATTTTTTTTTCCTGATATGCATATGTTATGATTTTATTTAACTTTTTTTATACATAATCTACATGATTCAATAAAATGAATTATTTGAATGCAATAAATAGTATAAGTAACCTTAAATAACATAAAATTTGAATACCTGGAAAAAAAAATTATGAAACATAATACTTCATAAACATAATCTTTTTTAATTTGGAAAAAAAAAAATAAATAAATAAATAAATAAATAAATAAATAATAAAAAAGATTATGTTTATGAAGATCATCTATGAGAAAAGTAATGAAATAATGGAGTTTCATAAAAATGAATAATTTATTTATTAATCTAATACTAAATTTATCAAACTTTTCATTACAAAGTTTTTAAACTGTGTAGGCTTTTCATTATTTGTTTTCTTCGTACTTAAAAAAAAAATAAAATTGTTGCTTTCCTCTCTTCTCCAGAATCTTATAATTAGTTAATATTTTATTGCCAGTTAGTTTCCATCGTTCTCATTCGTGTGTGACAAATCAGTCATCAGTTCAAAGCATTCTAAAGAATTTCGATATTAAGAGAAACCTCCCTAAGAAAGCTGTTCACTATGCCCTATAAAACAGGTCTCTCAGAAAAGTGGTGTTTTAAAGATGATGTAATAAAAAAAAAATAATAATAATAATAATAATAAAAAAAAAAAAAAAAAAAAAAAAAAAAAAAACTTTCTGACGGTCAGTGACCATTAAAAATTTTCTAGTCACTGACTGTAAAAATGAAGTTATGCTCGTAAATTTCTCACGACTTTTTCCTCGAAAGAAGGAAGTGACTTTTAATAAACGTTCAACACTCTGAATTTTACAGCACTTTGTTTGAAATATGAGTACTGGGGTACTGGATTTTTTTTTTTTTTTTTTTTTTTTTTTTTAAGGGAGTGACCGCATAATTTTACAGTCAGCACTCTGAGTTTTAAAGCACTTTGACAAATACGAGTATTTTTTTAATTTTATTTTTTTTTTTAAGAAAGGAGTGATCATGCGATTTTACGGTCATCTCTACGAATTTTACTAAGATTTCTTAGCGTGAGATTCATAATTCGGTCAACAAAATCTATGAATTAAGATATTTTAAATATACATTATTTGTCTTTATAGCTTTTGTAATAACCATTGATACTGACTCTGTTTTAATTTTGAAAGCTTTATCACAATAATTTTGTCTTTCAAAATTTGTCTTTCTTTTTTTCTTTCTTTTTTATTTTAAATATTGGATAAAAAATTTTCATCTTAATGTCAGCGAAAAAAAGTCTGAATTAATCTATTAATTTCTCTTAAAACTTCCTGGGAGGAAATAATAATTTTAGCTTTTAATTTTAATATTAGCTAGGTTTAAGATTTTTAGTTTACCCACTAAAGTCAACAGGACTCACTTAGACATTTAAATTTATATTCTGAATAACAGTGTGACATAAAATTCACTGTTTCAAACATAAACTTCACCTACCTATTATGATGCACATTCAGAAATATAAGATACAAGCAAACCCGTGCGAAATATTCGCATTTTATTTCTTTTCTCATTTATCTTTAAAATTTGAAACTCATAAATGTTATACCAATTTCACCACCTAATTAAAATTTTAATTTACCAGAAGCCAAATTATTAATAAAACAATATTAATATTGCACAATAGTGAAACCAAAATCATTCAAAGAAAGGTTTCCGAATAAAATTCATGGTTCACGTCCCAATTTTCATACTTCCACAGGCAGTACGATTTTAGTATAGGACTCCCACGACGCCTTTTAAATTTTTGTCGACATGTTGGCGATGACTTATTATTATTATTATTATTTTAATAAATAAATGAATAAATAAAATAAAATAAATAATTCCTATTTTGATTATATTTTTTAGTCAATTTATGACACAAAAGTTCATATTCTGTATATATCTTTAAAATATTGTTAGGTTTAAAATGACGCTTGCAAAGATTCTGAAGAAACAACTGTTAAAAATACATTTTCTTCGTAAAATAATCTCATCAGACAACTGTCGTCATTTTTTCTTATTTGTTCATTGAGCTAAGTCCGCGTGCTTAAATATTGTTCATGCATATATATTATTTTTTTATCCTCGTGTATTGTATCGCTTCGACAAAAAATAATTGAAACTGGTCCACGTTAGAGAAATATTATATAGATTATCACTAATTTTTATATTATTACTATTATTATTATTACACATATGGAGATTAGCCTCAGTTGTAAGAAGGACAGTGGTTAATTCAAGTCATGGGGAAAATAAAATCAATTGCTCTCACAAAATGTAACCCCATAAGAGGGATGCACAATTTATATGGGCCTTTAATTGAGGTAAACTAATATCAAATCCTACGGTGAAAATTTGAGACCGGGAAAACTGACCCTAAAGAAAGGTGACTTTCAATGGAGATAGAATTTTAGAAAGGCTTCTCTGTAATTAATTAAATCTAAAGATGGGCTCATTTAATAATGTTTATTATTGTTATTGTATTTTTCTATAGCTATTATCATCAGATCGAACACACCATCGAACAAATACTGCTGTGTGATGTGGATTAATTATCCTGATATGTTACGTAAGCAAGTGTAGCAGTTTACAAGGAACAGAATATTTACATTTTGAAAATTTGTATTTTCCTTCGAAAGTTAACCCGTATAAAAACAAAATTTAAAAACAACTTTACTACATTTTGTAATAAAATCACACAAGTGTTAAATTTAAAATGATCAATTTAAAAAGGAGAAATATTCTGTAATAAGTGAAAGATTAAAACTGCTACGAACTTTCAAGATAAGATATAATAACAGAATTGTCTTAAGTTAAAATTTTGTTGATTTTCGAATGTATTTTTAATGTCCAAAAACTCATCTTAATAATAATAATAATAATAATAAGATCTTTAAAGTACAGCCAGTACTTTTTGACAATAAAACTGTGTTCGTTTGCTACAATCAAGAAATACTTCGAGTGATATTTAAATACATAAAAAAAAAAAAAAAAAAGGATTTTCATATATCTTTATTTTTTTACCATTAAAATATAATGGGAGGGAAAAAAAGCCGTATGTATTTTCAAAAGATTGTTTTAAATGCAGTAGAGGAAGCGCAATAATAAATGTATTAAAAATCGCTTTCGTTTTTATTTATCATCTTTATGGTTCTCCTTGAAGATAAGAATATTTTATTTATGTAGCATAATAAAAAGAAAATGTTAAAATATATGTCCTATTTTTCAAAGTAATTATTCTTCCTTATAAAATTGTATGACAGCATTAAAGATGATCAGTTATATTTTCTTCATGTATAATGTTTTTATTGATTGTATAGACCTAAATCAATATCATATCTTTCCTCTGTTATTACAGTCAATTTTTCTGTTTGATAAAGCTTTATTGTCATTGTCTGCATATATAGTTTTTATTAACTTTAAACTTTTTGACAGATAATTATGTATATTGAAAAAACATTACTTCTGCTGCGGTTCAATATTTTTTTTTTTTTTTTTTCTGCAACCGCATCCCCTTACGAACCTTAGGATCCTCAGCGTCGCGAAAGGTACTGATATTTACCGAATAACCAAAGGAACATGTTTATCTTCCTTAGAAATTTCTATCGCTTTAATTAACGAAGTTATCGATTAAAGCTTCACATTAATAAATGTACTATATTTGACAATTTGGAAACAGTTTCTCTTTTGCCTTATTACGTTGTTTTTTCTGTCTCTGATGTCATAATCTCTAAAATAAATAAATAAATAAAATATCCTGTATGCTTAAAAAAAAAAAAAAAAAAAAAAGTCCATGTTGCAGTTGGTAAATTGTCGATGCTGCTATTGGTAACAAAGAAATTTTTTGTCTGCATTTAAATAAAAAGCCTTATTTTCGATTAAAAAAAAAAAAAAAAAAAAAAAAAAAAAATACGATTGTAATTTATTGTCTGCCGCTATATTTTCTTTACTTCTAGAAAATTAAATGCAAATAATAATAATAATAATAATAAAAAGAAAAAGGAAGAAAAAGAATTTGGAAAATTAGCGTCCTTAAGATACTCGACAGAAGAAAAAAAAATTATTAGAATAGGAAAAACATTTAAAAATAACAGAGATTTTAAAAATATTAAGCAAAAATTTAATCCAGGTGAAATGGAAATTAGTTCATATCTTATTTTATTTTAACGTTACGCGAAAGAGATTTAGTAATGAACATCATAATTATGTTAAACACACAATTAATATAGAGTTTGAAATTAAGCCCAGAACCTTTTAAAATGAAATTTAAGGCAAAACTTAGATCGTTTTTATAAAGATTTAGTTTTTTTCTCTCTCAAAACATTCTTAAACAACTGGATAAAGAGAAACGTTTTTAGAATGACCAATTTACCAAAAAACCGAGGTCATAAATTTTCACGATTCCCTAAATTTTCCATACCTATAGTATGATGGGGAACTAAAATAATTTTCGTTTATTAATTTAATTATATACAATATGCAAGATTTTTTTTTTTTTTTTTTTTTTTTTTTTTTACAACTCGCAGTAGAATGTTCCAAAACATGCTGTTAAAAAATTAACAAAGTAAGGAAACACTATACAGTACCAAAATACACTACAATTCTTCAGTTCGAAATATTAAATCAGGACGCTTCATGAGACAAAAAAGTAGTTTGAAAGTAATAACGCAATATTGCAGACTAAAATTAACACTGTTACCGTGCCTTGAGGAAAAAAAAAAATTTTTAAAATTTGTAACAATTGAACAAAGTTGATTTACCGTTGTTCAAATGTTACAAATTTTAATAATATTTTAAAAATCGAAATTAGAAGCTTGTTTTAAAATCGGGGACATCAATTTTTAAAAGAATTCTTTTATAGTATTTTATAAATATCAAAATGTATTTATTTTAATTTTTGTGAAAAAAAAAGGGGGGGGGGGTTGGGATTATACAGGCTTGTCCAACCCAAAACATTTGGTGGGCCGCATTGGAAATCTATTTTATTCAGGCAGATGTTATATATGTGTATGTATATATATGTTTGTGAGTGTATGAATCATCAATTTATATACATTTTTCGGGGGAAGGTAGTGTGTAGATTTGGAGCAGAATACATTTTATTTTCATTCATAAATAAGCAACAGAATGGAATAATAAAAAATTTATGACTATACATTAATAACTACAATAAAAGAATGAATCATGGATATAATAATATTTCATTACTTAAATTATTATGGAGTAATGAAATATTATTAGATTAGATTAATATTATTAACTATTACTTAAATTATTTACTTCATTACAACAGTGTTGATCTATAGCTACCATATGATCATTGAAAGGTATTCGCTTCGAAAAGTCAGAACGGATTTATTAATTTTTAAACTTAACAAAAGTTGTCAAACTTTAAATATCGTTAGTCTCCTCGTGGGCTGCAGAAAACTGCTCGGCGGGCTGCGGATTGACCACCACTGAATTATAAAAGCAATTTAGACAACATATTTGTTGTCAATGTGGAGGATTTTGGCGAGATTTGTAAATGGCGACAATCATCACTTTGTGGCCATGCTGGCCTAAACCCGAAAAAAAAAAAAAAAAAAAAAAAAAAATTCTAAAACATAATGATTACGTTATCAGAATATTTTGGTACAAAATTAACAGCCCCCTCCAGTTGATTGCTTTTAGTATTATGAAGTTAAAGACATCGATGAATAGAAAAGTATTGTCTTAACTTTAGATATCTTGAATAATTTAAACAACCTTTTAATGAGACAAATATAAACATAACCGAATCCTCCTGTTCTATTTTAAGACATGTATATTAAGATATGATTTTTTTTTTCTTTTTTACAATTTATAATTTTTTTATTCGTCGTATTCTACATTTTCTATTCTTAATGATTAAAAAATGATAACAGTATGATAACTGAATGATTCAAAGATTTTTATTTTCTTTTACATACAGTGACAGTGATACCAAAACCATGGCCGAAGCTTACTCTTGTCGATGGCTGTCCACCATTTGCTTTAACATAAATTACAATTTAAGTTGTATTTTTCGTACATAGATTTGCTTAAAACAGTTCAAAGGTGGTTCGATACCGAGTGTACTACTAACTAACTAAACTCAATTTTAATTTAAACAGTTAAAACTTTTACATTCACACTCTTGATTACATTTGATTTAGGAATGTCCAACTTCTAAATAGTAATGCACTTAATCAGTCTTTTTATAGCATTTTCCATTTAGGTTTGATTTTGAGTTTATAATGTTGTTTTAACTTGTTGAATTCTTTTTACAATGTTCACTTGATTGCATTGATCTAGTAATGTTCAGCACCTAAATTGCAATATTTCCTATTGTAATATACACTGTTTCGTCCAACTGCCTTATACAACTTCTTTACTTTTATAAATATAATATAGATTATATAAATAAAGAACAGAAAGCTTAAAGAAAAGAAAAAGAAAAAAGACTTCTATTTATATAGAAGTCAGTAAACTGAGAGAGTGACCATGAAGATAGAGGCCTGTCATTGTGTATTAAATACTGGTAGGGCTGTTGATTAAAAGTGAAATTCGTTACGTTCGATGTAAATCAAACATTGAATAATTTTGTTCCTGAGACTAGTATGCTATATCACATGTTTGAACCAATTTAAAAAAAAATTTTGACTTCCGGTTTTCGATGAATTTATACGTTTTGAGATGTTTTGAACACGGCTTGGTCAATTTTAGAAAATGTTTGCCTGCGTGTCTGTGCGTTTATAAGTACTATGAGTAGAGGGAGAGGTAGCCCTGCTACGCAGTAATTCAATTTTTTTACGGGAACGAAATATCTCATTTTCTATGATACATAAATACACCAAATTGGCTTATGAGTTGTACAGGAAAATTACGCTGATTCAATTTAGGTGTATATCGAACGGCAGGTAATGCTTGAGTTACCCACGTTCTGCCTTTTCTTCAAATGGCTATATCTCAGCAACTATTGGTTAAATCTGCACTAAACTGCTTACGAAAGTTTTTTATTTTGAGAAGCTATATTGATTAAATATCTGTGCATGTTAGCCGATATGTAATGCTCATAAATAGAACGGTGTTGATTGAAACCGATTTTCTACACTAGGTACCTAGACTTTGATGTAATCCCTGTCCTGATAAATGTCCCTGTCTCTATTCATGCGAGTTCCAGATTAAACCATGGAAAACTCTAAATAGCTAAGCCGACAAGCTCAACTTGGGTATATAAAATGATATATATATATATATATAAGAAAGTTTTGTGATGGTTATATCATACTAGTTTAGAATGGTTTTAATTAAAAACTAACAATCATTCATGTATGCAAGTTCCCATGTTTTCTTCATTAATTCTGCAAAGTATTTTTATGGCAGTTTTACGAAACAAAAGAGACTAGTAATTTCACGGTGAATCTTTTTAAAAAGATTTTATTACTAAAAGATCTCAATTTAGAAGCTGCTTTATTACATTTGTAAATTTACTAAAATAGGAGGGAAAAAATAGAGTGATAAAATTGCTTTTGTTGTGAAAAGAATTTTTTCCTTGACTGATTTTATATTATTTACATTCAACATGCATACAATTTGTGTATTATTTTCTTTATCTTTTTTTTCCCCTATTTTTTTCTCCACACTATATAGTTTCAGTTTATTTTCTTCTACTCTATTTAAATTCGATTTGGTTCATGCTCTATTAAAAAAAAAAAGTATAGAGTATAAAATGAATAAATTCAAAGTTACAGTAAAATAATGCCTTTTTAAAAAGTAATATATGTATATATATTTTGATGAATTTAGTTTATACTGGATGATTACAAATGATTACTTACTGGTATCGTGGTATCTTATATTTAATGTAAAAATGGATTTGTTTATAATTTGAATATTCTGCAATTGAGGAAAAGAAAGAGAGAGAACTATATCTGTTTTGTTAATTGTTAGAGTTTTTAATCATTTTAGAATAGAAATCTCGGATTGAAACGTGTTGGTTTTTTTTAACCAAAAATAACCTGGTGTATCACTCACGTGACTTTCTCTTACCCTGCATTTCAATACTATAAAGACAGATTGCATATTAAGTCTTAATATCCATAGCGAAAGATGAAGTTCAATGTACTTTTAAAATAATCTTAAATAGGTTTAGGAACAGTTTTATCTGACATGTAATTCTGTGGGAGGGGGGCGCTCCCATTCGATTATAGCGCATACAATAAAAAAAAAAAAAAAAAAAAAAAAATTCAAAGCTGTTATTAATTTACCTTCAAACTTACCAATCTTGATCAAATTTTTAACATTTAGAATACCGAGTTTGGACTTTCTGCCGTTTGTTCTTGACGTATGCTGGTAACAGATAGACACGCAGATAGATACACTCACACACACACACACAGACACACAGACCAGATACCCATTTGAAAGATACCCATCATGAAAATTTACTCCCCTCGAGAAGGGACGTCCCCCCAGGGAGAGAGGCGAGGCTCCTACATACACAATTTTTTTTTCCCAGTTCACTATCTCTATTACAAAAAATGTATATTCGTTTCATTTAGTTTAGTGCAGTCTACAGATGTTAAACTCTACTTACCTGCAATTTCCCCTATAGACGTAATGTATTAGAATACTTTTGAGTGTCCCTGTACACGAACCATTTGCTTCATCTCAACGAAAAGCTTAGTGTAGCATCCCGATATGATACACATTTAGAATACGAAGTTCGGAATTTCTGCTACTATTTGTTCTTGAGATATGCTGATAACAGACACACAGACCATTCACAAAAAACATGATTTCGTATTCAGGGGACCTCAGAACATGTAAATGTAACAAAAACTCACGTTCGAAAATTTGACCCTAAAACAATACCATGGGTAAGAGAAAGTAAAAATGGCATAGGTTAAAATTTTTATGAAAACGATTGGATTACATTACCAGCAATTGTTCATGTAGAAAACGCCTGAAAGAAATATTACACCTTATTTATTTATGTAACTTTCTATACGCATAATATAACGTAAGAAGTAATATATTAAAGCATTTTAATTTTTCACCTTTTTATTAACATATCTGTTATGCAATATTTCCTACTTTTTTTATGCAAAAAGAAATGATATAAAACAATGCAAGCGACTATTTTGACTTTTAGAAAGAATATTTTGAAAAAAGAATAAATATTCTGCATTGATTTATTCTATTTTATAAATATTTATGCTGCGTTATAGCTTTTAGAGACAATAAGTTTTTACCAACTGTTGCATATCCAGTAAAAGAATAAAAATCTCAAAAAAGAAAGGAAAGGGAAGAAATGTATATATATTATAAACGTATCTTACGTTATATATATAAATATATTTTGACAAAAGATTTTATTCATTCCTTTTTTTTATTTTTTATTTATTTTTTAACATGTATTCAAATAAATACCAGGAGATAGACCTTATGCACTATTTATACAAAAGGAATAAATCATATATTCTGTTGAAATGCAAGATAGATACACTTTTAAAAGAAAACCCCATATTCTTTCCCATATTCTTTATTTCGAAAAATATTTCTCAGTCTTTGTTCCTTTTTTTTTTTTTTTATACGGCAACAACCGATTCTGTTGCTTGAAAGAGAACTTTTCTAGGCAACTAAAAATAAAACCAATCGTAATCTAGTTTTTAAAGAAGTTTCATTATAGAAGTTACACCTAGAGTTACATTTAAAACTAAATAAAAGAATTAAAGACTAAAGGTTAAAAGAATTGTTTTTAATCTGAGTGCGTCTGCCTCATCGGACATACAGTTTGCGACAGAAGGTTTGTTGTTGAATTACTCTTTAAATTTCTAAGTTATTCTATAAGCCCTTCTATACAAGACTTGCATGGTTTCATCTTTTTAATTTCCAAGCATATACCACTCAAGGAAAGTGTTGTAGTTAAAAAAAAAAAAAAAATCGATTATGGGATTTTGGTGAATTTGTATATTTTGAGGTCTCCCGAATTCACTTGTGCTATTATATATGTATTAGAATATTTTTTTTAAACGTAGTTAAATAAAGAATAATGAATATTTAACGCAAGGATAATGTCACGTGATCAAAAGAATTAATTTTTAACTGAATTAAATAACTTATGTAGACTTTAGTACAGAAATGAATATACATATATATATATATATATGTGTGTGTGTGTGTAAGAGTGAACACGATATAGCGTCTAAATGCTTTATCTAATTTATATAAAAGCTGTTAGGTATGTTAAAGGACACCGTCGCATATCCCTTACAGATTTTTATGAATGTATGAATTATAGTTCCGTTACAGGTATACAATTTTTTTTTTTTTTTTTTTTTTTTTTTTTTATCATTACAGCCTATGAACAGAAATTATTTGAAATGCTGCTTAAAAAGTAAGTAAAAAAAAAAAAAAAAAAAAAACCTCGTTTTTTGTGTTTGTTTTAAGAAGACCTTTTCAATGAGTAAATAGTTATGTGCTGGGTTTGACCCCAAATCCTGCTTGTCGACCTAGCCGTTCGAAGTTTTCCGTGATTTTTTTCGAAACATGTGTAAATATGGACCCCTAAGAATGACAGATGGCACACCAGCCATGCTTAGGATCTTCGTGCTGTCAATTGACCTTAACCCCAACACCCTAACAAACAACAACGATCTAATAATACCGCTGAAATACGTTAAAAACTGATATTTTGTGACCATCATGAAGTTTTCTTCCATGTCATTCTAAACAGCACCATTCTATTTAGTTGCCTTTATGGCAGACCTATGCCAAGAAAAAAAAAAAAAAAAAAAAACATTTCCTTTTAGTAAAATAAATACTATTTTACAGAATGAAAACTTCTAACGTTGTCCGGAGATACAAAGAAAAGGGTAAAACTTTTGTTGGACCTTGTGTATATATTTTTTCTAGGGTTTCTATGATAGAATTGAGCAATTTGCAATAAGTTTTAAAATTAAATCGATTAATCTACTATTATAAGTTCTAATTGATATTATATGGTTTGTTTACAGGGCTGCCACCACAAGTGACTTTTATTATTATAATTATTTTCGTACCACTATTTCCATAACATGAAATTTACAATAAATGAACGCAGGCAAACTGTGCAAATATGTTATAAATTTTATTTTTTGGAAATCGTGGTGCGAAAAGAATTAAAAAAAAAAAAAAAAAAAAAAAAAAAAATGTCGCCTGTGACAGCCCTGTATTTATTAAATACCAGAGGGTCTTAGGCAAGTGTCATTATTGCTACATTATTTAGGATCGTCAGGTTTTCTAGTTTCCTTCCTCACATAGAAATGTATTTCCAACAAACCTTTTTTTTTTTTTTTTTTTTTTTTTTTAAATTAGACTAATTTAAAATACCTTGTAAATGTACATATAAAGATTTCTTACTTTCGACATTAATCTGCGATAGTATGCCTATAGTTATGCAGGGTAATAAAAATTAGTATGAGAGTCACAGAGAATATTTTGTCTGAAATAAAAATATGTCACTTTAATAAAAGAATAGTGTTATTTTTAATACAAACATAGCGATAAAGAAATTCCGAAGTTTATCATTAAAACAATATGGTTACGGCATCGTGTACATAAATTAAATTATCGATTGTAAATTTAAAAACTAGCATGCTGTGGCCCCCCCACAAAACTTTTTTTTGTATGATTCTTTTATATCAGATAACAATGCCATTTACTGTTTAACCTGCACAAAAGTTTAATCCTATCCGCTAATAATAAATATTTTAGGAATAGAGTTAAATAGAGGTGCAATTTCAGGAATAGAGGTGCAATCTCAAATGTTGCTCAAAGGTAGCAATATGGAAAATCACAAGAGGGAAATAGTTGCAGCTCCACTTATCGGACGATAGATACCAAATTAAATCAGCATTCGTTTTCATAATAGTTACCTCACATGTCAAATTTAATGCATTCGTATGCTGTAGAGGTTGAGATTTAGCCTTCCTATTCCGGAGTAAACTACAGCACGGCAACGGCACCTATCGATCGATATGCATCCAAATTAAATCAGGATGATGTTTCATAATGGCTTATTCCTGTACCGAGTTGTGCAATCGTACACAATATAGAATATATAGCCTTCCCGTTCACGAGGAAATTTGCAGCATATTAGCGCCATCTATCGGATTATATTTACCTAAAGAGATTCATAGTAATGTTTCATAATGGCCCTCTAACATATTAAGATTTCTTTAATTATACGCAATAAAGTTGAGATGTACCCTGTCCTTAAGTGGAAGAAATAGCAGTATAGCAGTGTCACCTGTTGAATGATTTAGATGAGAAGTTGATAGGCATTAATTTATGTCAAGGTGCTACGACAAATAAATTTATATGAAATTCTGTGAATTAGTTATCAAGCTAAAGCTGCCACAAAACTTTTGTCACACACACTCACAGACACACAGACAGGAATTCTCCAAAAAGGGTCAAATCGTATTCTGGACCTCTCAAAACGAGTAAATACATCGAAAAATTTTACTAATCCAATACATTCTTCGACTAAATATAGAAGAAAGTAATAAAACTGCGATTAAAAGTATGTAAATTGTAGACAAGTTTAAGAAATGTCAGTAAAATTTTCTCGTACGTTGCATTTTTCTAAAGGTAAAATCAGCTGGTTTTTAAATGTGGTGATTTTATTATTATTATTATTATGCAGAGCATTATAGTCAATATGAAAATCCTTCAACATTCTTGAACATTTTAAATAAATGTTAAACATAGAAAATATCACATTTTGGAATAAACATTTAAAAGTTTATCTTTTTTGTAAAATAAAGAACGTTTAAAAACTTATTGTTGCAAGGTTAAATTTAAGATAACAATAGAGAAAATGAAAAAAAAAAAAAATTAAAATATGCATATGCGTTTATGATACTTAATGTTGTCGTTAGTGACGTTATTTAAATATGTCTATTAATAAACGACTTTACCAAAAATTAATTCTTTATAGCATAAATTACACATTCAAATTTTTTCGATTAAAATACAGTATTTAAGTTTATTATTATAATTACTATTATTGTTATTACTAGCAGGCTACGCCCGCTTCGCTGGTCACTATATTTAAATGAATTTTCAAAAGAATTGGATCAGTATTTATTTTTTAAATCACATTACAAATAAAAACTTAAAAAATAAATAAATAAATAAATAAAAAAAAAAAAAAAAAAAAAAAAAAAAACATTGAAATCGCTTTAGATCTCGCTTCTTCGGGTACCCGTTGCCTAAGGCAGCTCTTTTTTCTACCCGTGCTGCATCGGGTTCAGTTTCCCACTGTCTACAGTAAGGTCTTTCCCGGGCAGTTCAATCTGGGTATTTATCAACGATTTCTGGATTTTCTGTTATTTAAGAGCTGCGATTTTAAAAGGAACTAAATACATGAAAAACGAATTTTAATCAGTTTATCCTTTCTACTATAAACTACCATTTTTTTCACCCAATAAATCTTATAAATAATAATAATAATAATAATATAAAAAAAAAAAAAGATTTTTCTTTTAAAGGAATTAATTAAAAAAATGAAAAATAAAAAATTGCTATAGTATAAAATTTATACATAAACGTAACAATTTATTTCTATTTGATTTTCAATAAATGTATTAATAATAATAAAAAGAAAAAAAAAAAGAAAGAAAATCTCCTTCAAATGAATGTATTAAATAAAAAATGAATTGCATAATAGTCGTTGCTAAGATACGCAGACGATTACATTCGAAGAATAAATTCATGAAAAATGAAACATTGAAGCCAACATTTAAAATCGAAAAAACATTAATTTAAAAAATTCAAATTCAAAATTCGAAAAAATCTCGATGAGGTGCACACCTGCAGGGTCCCAGGTACCTATATACTAAATTTGGAAGCTCTGTGATCAGTAGTGTGAGCAGCAGAGCGCAGACAGACACACACACACACACACACACACACACACAGACACTTCTCTTTATTTATATAGATTATTTGTATGAATGAATATTTGAGTCTTTTCGTACAAAAATTTCGCCAAGATTTGGTCTCAGATACGAAGCATTTACAAATTTAAAAAGTTTAACTTGTAAGTTTACACTTTCAATAGCAGAATGAAATTGTAATATACAAGCTTTTCGATTTCCTTTTAAAGAAGTTAAGTGTTCACGAACGTTTTTCTGTGAATTTAAGAAATCTGAAAAGCATTCTGAAAGCCTTTTATAAGAATATATTAACAATACAGAGGGGAAAAAAAGGAGTAAAAGAGAGCATGTATGTTAACATTCCTAACTGTGTCCGAACTACGTTTTCTATAATAATACAAAGCTCGTCTGCTATTTTCCAGAGAAATGGCAATTTTGATATCCAATTTTTATCACTAGTTTTTATAATTCAAAGAAAGGAAAAATTTATTTACTTTGTATTACCTTGCAATGTTAATTTAATGTTTTGCTATTATGTGTATTATTATTTGCTATTATATATATAATTATTACTAGGGGGCTTTGAATTTTGTTCGCTCCGCTCACCAACCGCTCAGGGAGG
The DNA here is from genome assembly GCA_963930645.1 of Salticus scenicus. Lineage (NCBI taxonomy): Eukaryota > Metazoa > Arthropoda > Arachnida > Araneae > Salticidae > Salticus > Salticus scenicus. The sequence continues at coordinate 224,248,062 of OZ005650.1, read as the reverse complement.
CTTCGCCTTCCCCGACTCGCTTCACTTATTAACTCTTGGGACGCTCTGTCCGCCTATTCACTGCTTTGCCTTTCACTGAATAGGAATATTAAAAGTACATAATACAAGACAAAAGTAGAAAAATGTAATAGAAATCCCCATACTCAATATGAAATTGAAATAAATAATATTTAATACCATTTTTTAAAATGAAATGTTATACTAAAAATCAGTAAATTTTCAGCATAGAAAGAACTTTGTAATATCTAGACCATTTTGCGTTACAGCTTTAGTATATGACTCGCTTGGCGATTTTTAAATTTTTGTCATTATTTGCCGAGGAATTTTTTGGGTATAATTGCTTGTAAAAAAAAAAAAAAAAAAAAAAAAAAAAGGTACTTATTTTTTCTAATGCCTATACCTTTGACTTTTGACTATTGCATTTTTTAAATTACAGTTGGGAAGTGTATAGTATTCACTATATATTTTTAAAATACGGTTTTATTGTATAATATTTCATTTTATGATATTTCGTTTTACAGATAAAAAATGAGAAAAATGCATTTAGTGGAAATCCGCATTTTTAAACTCAAAATTTAAGTAAAAAACTTTTTTTAAATATTTTTTTGGAAAACGCGTACTAATTTAACTTTTACGTATTTTCAGAATATGAAAACGGAATTTGAATAGAACAATTAGGTAATGTATAATTTAGAATACAGAAAGATTATATTTGTATGTTTTACACGTATCAGATTGTATCTTTAAAATGTAAAATTAACGACTTTTTTCTTCGAGATTTGTTATTTGTTTAAAAGTGAAAAAAAAAAAATAAAAATAAAAATAAAATAAAATAAAATAAAATAAACTAATGTAACTCTTTAAAATTATTTAATATTGTTTGTTAAAGAGAAAAGAAATTACAAAAATGTACCAATAAAAAATTAAAAGTCAGTTTATACATAATTGATATATTTTATATATTACTAAATAATTTTCGGTTATTAACTCATTGTAAATGAAAAAAATGGCAATAATTGATTAAGAATTAAAATAAAATATTATGAGTTACAACTGAATCACAGAGTTATCATTTTTGGATCAGCCGACCTGTATCAAGTATAAAAATTGTACCAAAACTAGGCATAAATTCGTTCTCAGTTGAATTGGAAGTTATAATATCACTCTATTTATATTATGTATAGAATATATATAATTATGTTCATATCTATATATTATATTGAATAAAATTATCATTACAATTAGAGATATTATTAAAGAAATTTCTTTTTTTAACCGATTTCCTTTAGTCTGATTTAAGACAAGATATGCAACATAAAAACGCTTTTAATTACTAACTAAATACACTGCGCTGCAAAAAATAAAATAAAAAATAAAAAATAAAATAAAATAATAATTCGAGCCCTGATACCATTCTTGCTGATTCTTAAATGAAATGACCCCCTGGATCCGAATATGACTCCCATTTTGTCCACTCACTCACCGTTTTCTCGGGACACCACCCCCTCCCCCAATATTTATCACTGTTCGGTATTTTTATGGCCATGAATTTGATTTGCAGAATGAAAAAGAATTTATTTAACACTTAAAAGAAAAATATATAATGTTGAATAAATAACATTAATAATAGATTAAAAAAATATAAGAAATGTAATACATAATTTCAGTGGCAAATTCTCCCCTCCCGCTAAATTTTCCCCTTGCCGCAAATGTTCATGTTTCAGAATTTTTCAACTCTGTAGCCCCTCAGAAGGTATTTAATAGTTAAAATAATCCTTTCCCCCCTGAAAACCAAATGGTCAGATTCGCTGATCAGATTCGCTATCGGCGTAAGCCTTAATCAAAGTTAGAACAGTGAGTTGATTTATTGCAGTGCTTCTCGGCCTTTTTCAAGGCCAACCGTGATCAACGAGAGCGGCACTGCGGTGGTCTCCCACTTGTAGGCCTTGGATTCTTTTTATTTCTTGTGCTTTTTTCTGACCAAATAGTATTGTCTAGTATTTAAAACTAAAATGGCTGAAAGTAGCCAAGAGTCTGCTATGGACACTCCGATCACCTGCCCTTATTTTAGGGACCTGGATATGAGGAGCTTGTCATCCGATGGAGCTGAGGCCGAGATGGTCAAGCTCAGAGCAGTCATAGCTTGCAATGACGCAGCTATATACAAGTTAAGAAGAAGGGAGCTTGACGATGCTGCATCAGCCAAGCTTTCCTCCCATGTACAAGAGAGATCACTGGCATGGCAGGCTGCTACCCTGCAGGGTACCCTACAGGTTAGTGGTCTGAGCTTATATTTCACACCACCACCACCACCACCTCCTAAAACTAATTGCATGGGCGATACCAATGTTAGTAAATGTAATGATGAGGAAAATTCGGTAAGCGCAGGTCCGAAACTCGTGGCGCCATCTTCCGACATGGAAGTAGTCGAGAAACCAGTTTCGGTCAAGCGCTTACACTCTGAAAAGGTTGGCAGCAACCTTGATTCCGATGGGGAAGGGAATTGGGAGAAAGTTACTTATAAAAAGAAAAAACCCAAATCTGTTGTTCAAAAAACTAATGCTAGCACCTCTAATGGGGAAAGTAACGCTAATCAGGCTAAAACTAAATCGAGCAGAATTCCTGCTTTCTACATTATTCCGCCGCCCCATTGGCAAATACTGCTGTCCGGCATGCGGAACATTGTTCCGACACTGGCCAGCAAAGCCCAGGGGCGCTTTCTTAAACTTAAGGTAGACGATGAGGATGACTACCGGAGAATTCAGTCATACCTTATACAGGAAAACATTGCATTCAAATCATTTTTGCTTGAATGAATCTGACAAAAGTCTGAAGGCGGTGATTCGGGGCCTCCCCATCAACACACGTCCTTCAGACATCGTTCAAAATTTGGAAGTCGAAGGTTTCATGGGGGTCACTGTGACTCAAATGTTCAGAGGACCTGTGTCCAAAAAAATTCTTCTGCCACTGTTTCATGTGGCAATACCAAAAACTCAAGTTGAGGTTGAGATAGACGCCATATTTTCGGTCACTCAACTGGTGGGAACGGAGGCCACGGTCGAAGCTTACCGGTGACACAAGGGACCCTCACAGTGCTTCAACTGTCAGGGCTATTTCCACTCTGCAAGATCTTGCAATTTGCCGCCCCGGTGCGTTAAATGCGCTGGGGATCACATGAGCAAGAATTGCAGAAAGGACTTTGGTGACCCTTGCAGGTGTGTGCACTGTGGAGGCGCCCACCCGGCAAATTATCGGCTGTGTCCGAAATTTCCAGTCCAAAATTCGAAAAAAGCGCTAAACCCAAGCGTAAGCCCCAGGAACAGGTCACAGGGGCTCCCATAGCCAAAATTTTCACGAGTAAGAAGGTTCAACCTTCCCAATCTTTTTCGGGAATTGCTATTGGTCATAGCGAGCCCGAAGCTCCTCCCCCTTCTAAAATCTCCCATATAAATTCCTCGGTCCCAGACGACGCCAGTTCAGCCACCGAGTTTCTAAATTACGTCATGGTCCTGGAAAGGAATCATGACAAGAAAAATATAGTTAAAGCCTGGAAAATGGCACTTCCACAAATTCGTGCGGCGTCCACGAACTTAGATCGCACTTTCACCTTGTACGAGAGTTTAATATCTCTCGAGTAATTTTGTTAGGGAATTTCCACCCTTTATTTAGGCTTAACTTTAACATTCGACCCTAGTAGAATGTTGAATTCTTTCTCTGTTGGTATATGGAACGCCAATGGTCTCCATTGTAAGGCGGCTGAGTTCCGCCATTGGGTTTATAGTAATAATTTTGATATTATTTTTGTCTGTGAGACCAAATTCTCCCAGGGTTCTACTGTTAAGGTGGCCAATTATATGTTATTCAATGTTGACAGGCCATATAATGGCACCTCTTCTGGCGGCACTGCTATTTATTTAAAGTACGGCTTCAATGCTACTCTCATTAAAGTCCAACATCTAAATTCCATTGAAGTCACGCCAATTGTTTTGGAATTCCCCACTATTCAAAAATTACTTGTTGCAGCAGTTTATATCCCTCCTCATCGCGAAAGGAATAACCTGCTCATGCGAGATTTATCCCGGCTCACTAATATTTATTCAAATTTTATTATTGCGGGTGATTTTAATGCTAAACACTTGTCTTGGAACTGCCCCTCTAATGATACTAGAGGGAATATCATCAGGAGATGGGTGGATCAAAATCATGCACAAATTCTTGCTCCCCCCCCAACCCACCTTCACTAGAAGTAATAATATTTTAGATTTTGCTATCACCCGCAATTTTCCATATAGTTACAGCATTCAAACGCTGAATGATCTCAACTCTGGTCACCTGCCTGTGAAAATCTGTTTTCGGACGAATAACTACAATTTAGATTTACCGGCGGCCTTCACCATCAGGTGGAGCCACTTTACGGAGACTTAGCCGATTCTGAGCTTCCTTCACCTCTTCCATCTAACAAACTCGAAGCCGAGAGATCAATTAGCATGCTTGAAAATTCCATTCAAGATGCCTTTCAGCAAAGCCCGGCTCCGAGAAAGAGGACTGGTCTATTCTTCCGATTACCAGATGAAATCAGACAGTTGATCAGAGAAAGAAATCATGCTCGCAGGAATTGGTAGGTTCATAGGCTCCCCCATTTCAAACGCTTGTACAATGTACTTGCACGGAGGGCTAAAGCTGCAATTCATGAGTACTCAAAAACTCATTTCAACAACTTTGTCGAGAGTTTATCGACGACTGACAACACCATTTGGAAGACTACTTCACGTATTCGTAGGCCAAAAACAAACATTCCGGTTCTAAATAGCCCAACTGGAATGGCAGTGACTAACTCTGAAAAGGCTGAAGCTCTCGCTCACAGTCTTAGAAGTCAGTTCACACCTCACAATGATGTTTCTAATCCAAGAATCACTTCAATTGTTAATAACAGTGTTCAAAATTTACTAAGAAAAAATTCCATTAATATTCTTAACTTGGCTACTCCCTCTGAGGTAGTGGAGTATATTTCTAAACTGAAAAAAAAAAAAATCCCCTGGCGAGGACCGAATAACAACTAATATGCTTATTAACCTTCCTACCAACTTTATTTTTTATATCACTTTAATTATTAATCGCATGCTCATCTTAAATGTTTTTCCAGACTGCTGGAAAAAGAGTTTAATAGTTTCTCTGCCGAAAGGTGGCGACGCTGATCCGCACCTTCCTCAAAGCTATAGACCTATTTCTCTTCTCTCTTGCATGTCTAAAATCTATGAATATATTCTTGTTAATCGTCTGAATGATTTTACAAACTCTCATGATGTGGTAAGGCCTGAATAATTCGGGTTTCGTCCACGTCATTCAACACAACAACACTTGTGGAGAGTTTGTGAATTTATTCACGATGGCTTCCAATCTGGAGGTGTAACGGGAGTTATATTTCTAGATGTTCAAAAAGCTTTCGATAAGGTCTGGCATGCTGGCCTTATTCATAAACTAATATCTATTGGTCTTCCCGACCAACTAACTAAAATAATTTACGATTATCTTAACAACAGGTCATTTTCCGTTAAAGTCGGAAACTCTATCTCTAACCCTGAACCTATTTTAAGTTCTGTTCCTCAAGGTTCTCTGATGGGGTCTTTTCTCTTCAACATCTACGCCAATGATCTTCCGCGTGATGTTGACGTCACTTTAGTGACTTTCGCTGACGACACTGCCATTTGCTGTAAACGAAACACTCCAAACGCTGCGTTTGAAGTACTTCAAAACTATCTCAATAAATATTCGATCTGGTTACGGAAATGGAGAATTAAAGTAAACAATTCCAAAAGTGCCGCCATATTTTTCACCAATACAAACTATGAAACCTCCACTAACTTTCTCTTAAATAATGAATCCATACCCTGGGAGACATGTTATAAATACATAGGAGTTTATATTGATTCCAAATTAACGTGGTCTCGTCACATCTCAGAATCTCTGGGTAAAGCCAAACGAGCCACGCATTCCCTTCATTCTCTCTTAGCTTTTAATAGCCGCCTGTCCATCAAAAATAAATTATTACTATATAAATCCATGATCCGTCCTATTATCACCTACGGGTGTATGATATACGGATCTGCTTCTAAAACCAACTTGGATAAAATTCAAAAGTTTCAAAACAAGCTATTGCGCAGGTTTTTGAAAGCTACTCGCTAAGTCCGCAATGATACTATTCATCAAGATCTCCGAATTAAGCCTATGTATGCTCAATTTCGGAAACTTGCACTGAAGTTTCACAGATCCATTCCTAGTGTTGGAAATCCTCTGTTAGACTCTATTCACAGATACGACGCTAGAGTCGGTCGTGGTAAAAAACGGCCTCTGGCTATTTTAGTCAGAGGGGATGATTTTTCTCCCCGTCTCTAAAAAGCGTAGGAGTATAACTTCCGGAGTCACCTAACTTAGTATTTCCATCCAAAATTCTATTTCTCCTAGATTGAACGAAATGTTCATCTAGCTTTGGCTAACCCTAGTATCAGGCTTATCTACTGAACTTTGTCATTCGCGAGCTTTGAACCTTCTTACTAGTGAAAATGTTACTTCTTTTTTTTATTATTTGTAATCAAAATTTCCTAATTGCTGTATTTTTTTTATTATTATTTGGCTTATTTTTAAATTTTTTTATTAATTTTAGTGTATTGTAGTGTAGAGTTCTGAGGTCGCCTCTCATTGGCCGATTTCCTGGCCTCTGATTGGCTCTCAGTTTGAGGACAAAATCCTCTCGTTTTTAGCTTTTTACTTTCAGTGAGGATCGTGGGTTTTTTTGTAGGCTTGTGATTGGTCAACGGACTTAGCTCGGAACTTAGCTTCTGGCTAGGCACCGAGATTCTTGAAGTTGCTCTATAATTAACTTCACCTTTAATTCTCCTGAATTTCAATTACATTTGTTAGGAAAAAAAATTGTATCGCCCCCCCTTTTTTTAATTTAGTTGCGGGAATCCGAGTGATTTCCTGTGCCCCTTTGGGCGCCCTGCTCACCTCTTAATTCCTTTTCGTCGTCCAGACTGTCTTCGTCAACGCACGTAACAGTTTCACTGTTACACTTAGGTTTTTCAAGGAGTTATTTATTTATTTTTATTTTTTATTTATTTATTTATATTTTATTATTATTATTATTATTATTATTATTATTATTTTTAACTCCTGGTGCTTCACCCTGATTGGTCTCTGCTCACGCGGAGATTTATTCAGAGATCAAAATTCTAAATTCATCCTTTTGGCTTTTAATTATTTTATGGAAAATTATTTTTATGTTTTTCTCATTTTTCGTTGGAGGTAAGCATTGGTTGCGACCAAATGCAGGTACTTCGAAGCACTCACGTTGACGTTGACGTTGAAAACCAAATTTACAGCCATAAAATTAGTGAAAAGTGATAAAAATAAATGTTCCAAAAAAATGGTGGGTGATAGGTCAAAATGGGCGCCATATTCGGATCCAGGAGGTCATTTTACATAAGAATTTGCAAAAATGGTGTTGGGATCAATTTTCATTCAGAGCAGTGATATTTGAGGGCATCCAACATGTTTCAAGTGGAAAATGGATGTTTTTTTTTTCTTTTTTTTTTTAACTATATGAAATGTCAGCGTAAGTCATTAATTATTCCATTTGAAATACCTGAACGTACGTGTATACACCCTCATATAAGTTCATAATGCTTACAAAACTTTACGCGATGATCTTTTATTCTTCTTTAGCACTTTCCAATAAGGTTGAAAAGTGTTAATGACTTCGGTTTGTCTGTCTGCCCGTGCTCTAACTCCCGTAAATATCCATAGAATTTCTTGAAACTGATATATGCTGTTCAAGTTCACTTTCTACTGAAAATAGAGTGAATACTTCTACTCGCTTGTATACAGAGACACCCAAAAGTATTCCAAAGCATTCTGTTCTATGAGAGGTATTTTTATGAACTATATTTTAATTCCTTTATTTTACACAAATTTCAATGAAATTGAAATATGTTATTCAAGTTCCATATCGGAATGGAGTAACTATCACCACTGGTTTGTGTGCAGGGACACTCGAAAGTATTCTAAAGCATTCGTTCTATGAGAGGTATTTCTATAAACCAAATTTTAATAACTTTACTTTGAACAAATCTTAATAAAATTGAAATATGTTATTCATATGCACAAAAGAATACTTTCTACAGAGTGTAGTACGATTAGCATTAGATTTACAGGACCGCACAAAAATATTCAGTTACTGAGGGCTTTTATTGGAAATTTGCTGGAATTGCATTTTCGTTTATATTAAGCGATTTAAAACTTTTTAACCATTTTTAAGTGTGAATATGATTCCAATTTGTGTATCTATCTGTCCGACTGTCCATCTGTCTATCTGTCCGTTTGCCCGCCCCCAGCGTCCGTAAATATTTTCGGAATTTTTAAAAAGTTATATACACTAAGCGACAAAAAAAAAAAAAAAAAAAAAAAAAAAATAGCCGCACTGCAGAAAAAATGACTTATACCTTTTTTATTTGTAATAACTTTAAAATTAATGTTTGAAACAAATAAAACTGTCTTGTTTGCATAATACCAAAGGGATAAAATGATACCTATGTACATTTTTAATTTAATAATTCGCTTTATTGCACTCTACGAAGTACTTTTTAAAAATCTGCATAAAAGTTTCTTTTTGAACATAATGCAATAATCATGCACTTTGTATTCAATTATGATTTATTAGATGGAATAAAGAAGTTATATTTTAATACATTAAATAAAACTATTTATTTAAGCAATTTTTTATTAAAAATGTGTATTCTGCATTGGGTTAATTCCACCTTTGTATGGAATTATTGTTTTATGCGTAATGGTATAGTTTTATACAGTGTTTTAATATAAATCTCAGAAATTTCAATGTGCCAAATATAACAAATAATTTTTTCTAGTTCTGACAGAGTTGTAGGCTGCAAATTTCGAATCCTCTCCCCTCTCCCCTGCCTTTTTATAGACGAAACACTTTCGATCGGATCGCGATTAAGACAGTTTCCATGTCTGGTAAAGATGAAATTCTATTATATCCTTTGTGGGATTTAACTTAAAGTGAAAAAAGTTATGATTATTTACAGAATTATAGGTTCTCATGGGAATGAATAAGAAATTTTGACAATTTGAAGTAAATAAACTTACCACAGATGCCGTGTAGTAAGGTGCATTATCATCTTGAAATGGTGTTTGCAGAAATGTCCAAGATACCTCCAAAATAGTCGGTCAGGTACCACTTTTATGAAGATTGTGCTTTATTTTGAGTTAATTGATCCCTTGAGCATAAAAAATTTTCCGACTGTTTGAAAAGTTATGCACCTATGTATCATAATGTACATAGAATGTGTCACTGTTTTAAATGTGCGATTTTCATTAAGTCAGTTATATTTTCGTTGTCAGATCTGCTTGTTTTCTTTAGCTCGAAATAAGTTTAATTTGACTCATCAAAGAGAACCAGTTCAGCCCAATGATTAACTAATCATTTTAAAAATTTTTTAGCCATCTGAGATCTTGCTTTCGTAATTCTCTTCACTAAGAATGGAATTTTTTAAAATTTTCTGTCATTTAAACCTGCTTTGTTTAATAGTTGCTGTACTGTATTTAAAGAAATTATGCTGCTAAACACTTTTTCTGAATATCTTTTATGTTTTAAATGTAATACAAATCGATTTTATAAGCAATGGCTTTTTAACTTACGGTCATCTCGCTTGGATGAGCAACATGGCCGCCAAAACCCAAATTTTCAGTTTAAACGGCCAAAAAGTTTTATATCTTGCTGAAAACCCTTTTACCAAAATTTCGTTAACATTTAATTATTTTGCCATCTCACGTATTAAAATATTTTTTGATTTTCATTCAAAAATTAATACTTCTTGTGTCACATTAACTGCCTTATTATTACCATTTTTTAAATAAATTCTAAAATTATAATTTTCCTTACAATTGCACTTTGTTTTTAACACTGAGCTCAAAGCTAAAGTGTATGAGGAGGACAACATAATAAAATCTGTTCGAAAATTTGCTTTTTAAACGACAAAATTTGCGGTTGTAAAAGGCAAAAAGGAAAATATCAAAGTGCGGCTTTTTTTTTTTTTTGTCGCTTAGTGTATGTTATTCAAATTGACGATGGAATGTTCCTTTTTTTAAATGGCTTTAATATGTCCTGTGCAACTGGTTTGTGTACAGGGACACCCCAAAAAATTCTAATGCACTGCATTTTAGGACAGACATTTTTATTACTTACATTTAAAGATCTTTCTATTGTAAAAATCATAAAGAAATGGAAATTTATTATTAATATGCTAAAATCATATTTTGTACAGAATATGATTTTGTTAACCTTCAGATTTACAGGGCTGCACTAAAATTTGCAGATACATTAAGGTTTGCAATTAGTATATAAGGGCTACGTTTTCTTTTGTGTTAAGCCTTTTTAGCACTTTCTAACAATGTTTAAGAAAGATTAGGAATCCAATTAGTCTGTCTGTAAGCCTTTCAGGACTACTGTCTGTCCGTTGTGTGATTATGCAAGCAAAGAGTATTGAAAGTTATGTACGATACAACAATTATGTAAAGTGGAACATGTTAATAGTTAATGTGTACCGCATGATTCTTCGTTTTTGTTTCTTCCCCCCCCCCCACTTAATAGAGTGTACGTAGTGACGAACCCTTAAATGGATAGCGATATAGATGTACAACGTATTTTTTAAACCTCATATTTCTTTATGCAGCAACCTTTGCATAGTGCTTTTTTTTTTTTTTTTACCAAAGCTATTTTATAGTTTCGAATTCAACTAGAATCTTTGACGGTTTATTTTTTTATGTGTGACAATTTTCATTTGTCAGCGTATTATCTGAATAGAACTCCATTTCGGCGTGGGTGTACGAATTACAATTATTTATATAAAAAGTTATAAAAACATACAGGAAAAATTGCTTTTGGATGGAAACAAGGTAAGAGTAGCGAATAATATTTATATTTTTGCATGTACTGATAAATTTATGCAAGAAAAATGTGACTTTTCTTTTTGATGATGTAGAAATAAATCAATATGTTTTTTTGAAAAAATTCTCATGTGGATTTTTTTATTTTTTTATTTTTTTTTTTTTTAACTACACCCATTTCCCGGTTGATTTCAAATGCCATTTATTAAAAATAACATTCATGCATTTAAATGTTAATGTGTGAACTTTTTTATGCACATTACATACATTTTACTTCCTTATACAAAGTATAAGGAAGTATAGTAATCCCGATCTGCGAAATGGATTTTGTATCTCGCATAGCTCAAAAACGAATCATCGTAGAATGTTGCAATTTTATATATACATTTTTCTTTTCTTGGAGAGCGAATTCCATTTAATACTTTGATAAATATATTTTATGTTTAGTGTCACGTTTCTTTATGCAACAAATCCATGATCGGGCATTTTTCTATGACACAAAAAGGAATATATTTATCTACACGTGAATAATTAATAAAGTTGAAACAAGTCATTATGAGAAATGGAACTTGCAAATTAAACCTTTGTAAAAAACTGACGTCATTTATTTACATATTTAAGTATAATTTTTACTTTCTCTTTCCCCCTTTCCCCTATAATGGTAGAGAAAGTATTGTTTTGGGTCAAGTTTTTGAAATTGAGTTTTTATTATAGCTACATATTTTGAGATCCTGTGAATTCTAAAATCGGGTTATTAGCGGTTGTTGTGTGTATCTGTGTGACTGTTATCAGCATATCTTAGGTACAAATAGTAGCAAGAAGTCTAAACTCGGTATTCTGAACCTGTATCATATAGGGATGCTTCACTAAACTTTTCATTAAGACCAAGCAAACGGTTCGTGTACAAGATAATTCAAATACATTACGTGTACGGATGAAGTTTCTGACAGGTACAGTTTAACATTTTTAGACTGCACTAAACAAAATGAGATGAAAAAAATAGTTTTTATTTACATAAAAGCATATTTAGTATAAGGTGTGATATGAAAATCTTATATCATTCGATTACAGTGCCACGCAAAAGAATTCAGATATATTAGATCTATGCATTGAAATTGCTGATATTTCATTCAACAATGACTTTTTGCCATAATTAAGCGTTTAGAGATTACCCTCAATAGAAAAATCCAACTTGTAGCGATTTATGTGTATATATGCCTGTTATCAGCATAATGTAAGAAATTCAAATTCGATATTTTAAAGATCATGCGTGGGACCATCAGAAGTATTTGTTCAAGATTTGTAAGTTTCTAGGAGTGGTGCGGATACAATTTGTTTTAATAATATGGAATAGATTTTTTAATTTAACAGCAGCTTTAAATTTTTATAAATGCACATACTATGACCAACTAACGTGTTGAGGTATGTAGCAGCTTCTTTTTCACCCCCACACTCAAATATGTATTTACTAAGACTATTCCTAAAACAATTTTCTACTTTTTCAAAAGTAGGTTTATAAACATCACTTATTATCTTACTTCTTAATTTATAATCTATCTTTACAATATTCAAGTGCAGGGTAAAAGAGAAAGCCATGTGAGTGGCACATATTTTATCCATTATTCTGTGCTTTATTGTAATATAAGAAGAGTTCGAAAATTACAAACTCTAGTCATGTATTGTTTGCTTATTTCGAACTTTTTTTCCAATAATTAAATGAAAAATAAATTATTTTTTCATCTGCTAATATGTATGCAACTTTTATGTAATAAAAAATAATTGCATGAACTACTTTTGATGATATTTAATATATCTTCTAAAGAGCATGCTCTCATAGAATTACATATTAATTATGGCAGAGTTTAACTTTTTGCGGTCACTGGTTTCACATTAAAACTAAGCATTTAACATTTTTCTTGCAATATATTTTCAATATTTTCCTTTGTTTTATTATTATATATTTTTTTTTTGTATAGCATGAAAAAATTATCATTATTTTTTGACACCATTTGATTTAATCAACAATTCCGGTAATAATTCTTTCGAAATGAGCTTCACGTCTCGGAATTTTGGATATCTAATCTACACTTCGCTTAATATCGATAGGATGATATGGTTTGGATGTAATCAGATGAAATTCTGTGATATAAAGCATTAGTATAGGAGGTGTTTATCAAATTAAGCGGTTACTGAAAGCCACCTCTCGAGTGCAAACTGTTAAAAAAATTAATAAATTAGTATTATTTTGAAGAATATGCAATTTTGAACAGAGTTAAATTTGCAGTAGCTATTACTAGCCTATCTATTTTTTATTACCTGAGATGCAAACAAGGGCTTTTGAAAATATCACTTATTTGTCTATAAGTGCGTATTAATTACACTGATGCATATGTACTACTGAATATACATTGTATGAACTAGACACTTTAGATTTTACAAGTTTAATTCAGAATTAATTGAGAAATAGAATTATTTGTAGTAATAACTATACAATAATGATATTACTATTAGTGATATCACTAGACAATAGTGGATCTCTTACAATCTCTAATAATTTGTAAGAGAATAATCTCTTACAAATCACTTCAACAATTTTTTTCTGCCAAATGTACTATGGTTCACAAATTTAAAAATAAAACTGAGGTAAAAAATAAATTTTGTATTCAAAAATGTATGTGTAAGTAAAGGCAATAGAAACTGATGTTTCGTATATATATATATATTAAACGACATTAATATTAAACTTACAATTCTAGAAAGTGGTTTACAGGACACATTCTTTCCAATGTCACCATCGTTTCAGCATCGTTCAACATTTAAATCGTATTTTTTTTTGCGACATCTAATTTAAAACAACCCAAACTTCTTATTTAGATATAATTTAAAGTCACCGTAATATAATAATATAATTTATTGTTACATTTTTTTTTATTTAGTTGTAATTTAATGTATTTTGCTTTATTTACCACAATAAATACATTTAAACTTTCCTTGAGTAAACAAAACGCCATACTAATATATTATTTGTCTAAATTAGGTTTGATATGTTTTTAAATATTTGAATTCTCTGAATCCTCTAGACAACATTAGTCATCAGGGGATTTGGTTTTACTCTATCCAAAAGATTAAGCAATGTTTAAATATCTGACATGAATGCTAATGGTTTTTAGAATTCTTTTACTAATATACATTCATCAAGATCAGCAGTTTATTCAATTGAGTAATGAAAATAGTTGTTTTTGGAAGAGTTTAATTTGTCTCTTTCTGTTCTCTTTTCTCTTTATCAAAAAGTTGATTTATTCCTAACGAGATTTAATTCGTGTAGTATTGAAAGATTTCATTTTCATTCAAAAATATTTAAAGTAAACGTAAAGACAATTTGTCTGTTCGTTTTTTAAATTAAAAGTATTATTAGTATTAAAAAGCGATTAGAATTGATTTTTTGAAAAAGTGAAAGATAAAAAGTAAAATTTAAAAAATGTGTATTTTATTTAAAGGATATGAAATTTTGCACAAAGTAATATTTGTGATATTGAGATTGTTTATCCTTCTATTCGTCATTACCTAAATATGCAATTGTGGACTTTTAAAATCATATTTTTATCCATACAGGTTTATTAATAATATTAGTGAATATACCGAATATGCATTGTAAGGACAAAAATGTTCGAACACTTTTGAGTTTGGACTTTTGTCGAATAATTAGAGAAATAATTGATAATTCTCTTGGAATTTAAAGTGTGTAAAGAACAAGCTGTATTTCCTATATTCCAGTGAAAGTTTTGTCTCGAACATAAATAATTTAGTGTGACACTCGCGCTGCTCTCTCTTACCTTGAAATTTAATACTATAGATAAAGATTGGTGATTAAGGGGTAAGATAACGAGTATTAATATATAAAGGTACGTTAAAAACAATTCAAATTAGGCATCGTATCAGCCTCGTTTGACAAATAATTCTGTATAAGGGGGGCTACTGCCCCTCTCAACCTCCCGTATGTTTATTGTACCTACATTTTTATAGAATTCAAATCTGCTATTAAATTTAAAAGTTCATTTAAGTTTATCCAAACAACTTTCACACGTACCCCTCCGTTCCCTTAAACTTACCAATCTTAATCAAACTTTTCAAGTAAAAAACTTATATCAACTTCAAAATACAACACTTGAATTGCCTGAAATTATTTATTTTTAAGTTACTCTGATAAGAGAGAGAGACAAAGATCAAACATTAAAACTTGACTTCGGTATTCAGGAAACCGCAAAACGTGTAAATATGCTAAAAACAATCGATGAATATTAAACTTAAAAAAATATTTTGTTTACCGGATGCGTATGAGGAATTATTTTCGATTCCTGAGCAGTTTTCCTGGACATGGTAAAATATTACAGCAAAGCATTTCCACTAATTACATTCTATAAAAAAGAACATTTTCGCTTAATTATGGGAAGACCTGTATATATTCTAAAAATTATATATACACCAGATTGTACACAAAAATATAATACAGCACAACCTGAAACACACTTCTATCAATTTTCAAGTATTGTCTCAGTATCTATTCTATTTCTTTTGTGTAACCCTGTAAACGAATGGTGAATGATTTTCAGTCAATATTTTATACGAAACCTTCTTTTATACATACAAAAAATATATATATTCATTTCATTTGGTTTTGTGGAGTCTATAGATGTTAAACTACTTATCTGCAATTTCCCCCATAGACGTAATGCATTTGAATTCTCTTGGATGCCCTTGTACATGAACTATTTGCTTAATCTCAACGAAAAGCTTAATGTGGCATCTTTATATGATATAGAATTATGATACCAAGTTTGAACTTCCTGCTGTTATTTGGCCTTAAGATATATTGATAAAAAACACACAGAAACACACACACAGGTACCAACCGCTAAAAACAAGTTTTTTGGATTCAAGTAACCTTAAAACATGTAAATATAACAAAAACTCAATTTCAAAAATTTGACCCAAAAACAATACTTTTTCTGCAATATATATGGGTAACAGAAAGTAAAAAGGAACCAGTAGTAAATTTAAGAAAATAAATAATGTTTTGAATTACCCTATAAAACCTAATGCATGAAATGCGTTGTAGATTTAGTATATGATATTACGATTCTTCTTTAAATGATCTATTGATTTCTGTTATCTATTCATTTTATTTGAATTATATATTCATTCATAAGAAAATAACTCATATATTCAAAGGGAATATAAATGTTTCGTTAACAACATTGAACACATTTCACAATTTTTTTTTTGATTTGTTTGTTTATAACAAGCAGGATTTTCAAACTAATTTAATGCCATTTTTACAAAACTTGATGTACTACAAAAAACACAACATATAGCAAATCAAATATAAAAATATTATATATCTGAAGAAATATGAGTATTTTTTACTAAAAACGTTTAACTATGTATGGGAAAGTGTTAAAGAAATTTCTTTTGAATAATTTATTATTCAAATCATGTTACTCTTGTAAAAAAAAAAAAAAAAAAAAAAAAAAAAAAGTAACCATATGTTATAATGTTTGTTGAACTTGTTTTGATGAAAGAATTAGACATAGATGTAACTTTTGACGATGCTAAAATTTTTGATATTTTGATGAAGCGATGTATTAATAAAATGGAGAAGAACGTTCAAGCTAATTTAAAGTGATGGCCGTAGATATTGCACTATGAAGACAATTCACACAGGAAACAGGTGCTAACTCTAAATCTTTTATTTACCTTAAATTCGTGACAAAAATATTCTTTATGAAGTCTTCCAATACTATAGAGTTACAGCAGAAAGTCTTTTTTAAAACACCAATATGAAAAATATTCATTTACGAATAAATGGATGAATAGACAGATGGATGAATGGACACGGGGAGTTTTCGAGAGAACGCACAACTTGTTAGTTGTCCAAGAGCAGCGGCAAATGTGATAAAAGTTTGGCTCATTAACTTTACATCAAAACCACAAGATATATCGACAACTTCATTCTGACAGACAAAAAGAACAACAACCACTTTTTTTCAGCTGCGGAAAATTCAGTATAACTTTAAAAAATATATTGGCGATTCTTTGCTTAGCCAAAAAAACGTTATCAATTCGAGAGAAGATTGGAAAAGTACGTTAAAACTCAACAACAAAAATTTATGATTAAAATCTTATTCTCAGTTTTTAGCCGATAGAAAGTACATAATTTCTATTTAAAGAGCTGATGCATCTGTTCTGTTCTATGTTCAGAAGTGACACATCAGGAAATATTTTATTCTATTTTATTTTACTGAGATGAAAATATTTGCCCTTCACAGCATTATGTGAGCGAAGCCACATCTCTTACTTTTATTTTTATTTATTGGAAGAAACCAAGAGAGAATGACTCTGATCCTTTGCAATAAGAGAAACCGCAGATATCAGCTCGCTTTTTATAAAGATAGAAAATGAATTGGAAAAGAATAAAATTTTTAAATCTAATATATGTATACTTTAGAATATGTGATTTTCGATATCACAACATAGATGTAGTAAATATTTAGAAAGATATTGGTATAAAATGAGTTGAAGTTCCAGTAATCTGAAAAAGAAGAAAATCGAGAACGAGTTTTATGCATTTTTTTTTTTTTTTTTTTTTTTTTTTTTTTAATAGATTAATAGTAATAACTGATGGGGATTCAAAATAAATATTTCGATAAAAACCTTAATGGATTTGCTTCTATTTAAGAAATGTTTGAAATTCAACTAATATTTCAAATGTTCTTGTTTTCTAAATCAATGAAATGCTACACAATAATTCCATTTCTTTTAAAGTAAAACTAGCAGCATATTATAGATAGCATGCAGAAATAGCTGATATTACAGAAACAGAAAGATGTCATCAGAGGTTTTTAACAAACTTGGCGATATTTTGTAAATACATAAAGAGATGCGTGTTTCATTTGTAATACGTAGTATTAAAGCATCTTATTGAATATCTTCACTAAATATTAAATTAAGAATATTGTTGTACATACAAATATAATACTGGCTTAATTGGCGAAAAAAAAAAATATTGAGAATGAGGTATATACACACACGTAAATAAATAAATAAAAAATAATTTTATTTGTGTTATATTGCTTGAATTTACGTATATATATTACACCGTGGTTCTTCATGCGCGTCTTATATCAAAATGTAATTATTATGGCTTTACAAAATATTTTGAAACTAAGAATTTTAAATATTTACCTCAAAACACTTTCTCGGGTAAAACGAAAGAAAAACACTTCTCTTGCATGAAGAAAGAAGTATGTATATCTCAAGCTAAGTAGTTTTAAAATAAACATAAAATAAGTTTTGCAATCGAATAGCATACATAATTTAATTTATGGAAAAAAAAAAAAAAAAGTAGCATCGCTTGTGCTCGCATAACAATTCCCTATAGTTTTAACATAAGAAATTATCCTACGGTAGCTATTACTTCTATAAAATTCAAAAATTCAAACTATATAACAAAATGCAACCAGCATCGTTGCTTTCTTTAATCTACTCTATTTCTTAAAACAATTTTTATATACGCAACAAGAAAAAAAAAGTTGATTTTGATGAAATTCTGGCTAAAGCAGAATTTTGGTTTAGGACGGAGGACTATTAGTTTTTTTTTTTTTCAAATTATAACATCGTTTTCAAATTATTCAATTATATTTTCGATAAATTTTAGATTTCGATAAATGTACAACTATCGAAAAATGACATCGCAAAAATCCCAGATTAAATCATTAAATTCACTTTTTTACTTATTTTGCACGCGCACTTTTTATTTCCTCATTCAAAATTATTTAAAAAAAAAAAAAAAAAAAAAAAAACTTTTTCGATAGTTAAGATTAAAAACTATTAAAAGTTTAAAATTATAAAACATTTCACGTGTATAAATAATATATATAAGGTAACAAATCACTTTAAAACACGTAGATACAATATTTTTATTAATAAACTGCACAAAGCTTTTCGCTATCATAATAATAGCATCATCAGGTGTAATTGCGTTACCTAGAACCAGCAATATATAAATAAAGAAATTCAAATGGTTTAAAGTTACGGTTACAATAAAAAATATTTTGAAAGTTACCATAAAAATTTTTCATTTCAATATCATTTTCAGTATTTATTTTTTTCTCTCTATTAGCACAACGCGTGCCATATTTTATGAAGTGATGCAGCATCCTTGGAGTTAATAACTTTATTGTATTTGATAATGTTTACTGCCTCTGTTATTAGCAGGTCTTGAAACTCTCGAGGGGCTGAAATAACTTCGGACTGGGTCCACATAGGAATAGCATCAGGGTGTTCGTAAAGAAAGTCTACTAGAATTGAACTTTTTTTCTCTTTAACATTACGAATGTGTTCAGTAATTCTTGCTTTAAGTGTGCGACGTGTTTGCCCAATGTAGTAAAACAGTTCATCATTATATTTGATAGGGATTTTATAAACCCCTCTAGAAGGTCTGTTGATATCTCTGTCATTAACAACTAAGTTTTTAATAGTACAGGGGGAGGAGAAAGGAATGCATAGATTAAATTTACGTAAAATAAAATGCTTAAATTTTTTAAATTCATTACAGAAAGGTAGACTATTAGTATATTTAATTTTGGGATTACGGTTAATACTAGTATTATTATAGTTTTTATTTTTGACCCCATTGATTATTTTTTTAAACAGTGTTTTTACTATACCCAGCGTTAATACCTAAGTGAATAATTTTATTAATTTCTTTATTTTCGTTAAACTGAAAGGAGGTATAATTGATGGCACGAAAAATATAAGAGCGAAAAAAAGCTATTTTAAATTCAATAGGATGAGCGGATGAAACAGGTATGGGGGAAGGGATAAAAGAGTCTTTGTAATAAACGTCAAACCAAATAGTAGAGTTATCTTCATTACGGTGAATAGTCAAGTCCAAAAAGGAAAGAGTCCGGTTAACTTCAGATTCAAATGTAAATTTAATAGAGGGGAATTGTTTGTTGAGAATATCAATAAAGTCAAGTAGAGAATTTTGAGAAAAAGGCCAAGAAATGAAAATGTCATCTACATAACGTAAAAATATTGTGGGTTTAAGGGTAATTGAAGCAAACGCACGTTCTTCTAAATCAATTAATAGAATATCTGCAATCAAGGGACTAAGAGGGGACCCCATAGGGGCACCAAAAGTTTGTTTATAAATGATACCATTAAATATGAAAACATTATTGGAATTAATTAAATTAAAGGCTTCTAAAATGAAATTAAGATATGACGCAAGGATAGGATTGTTTTTACATTTATTAGCAATAATATTGTATACCTCATCTAACGGGATATTGGGAAAGAGATAAATTATATCTAAACTAAAAAATTTATCAGTACGGTTTAGTTTTGTATTTAAAATTCTAGTTTTAACATCGATACCTGAATTCACAATATGTGGATTACCACTAATAATAGGTTTAAGTAGGTTAGATAAAATTTTTTCAAGAAAATACGTAGGGCTGTTCCGTTTCGAAACAATTGGGCGAAAAGGAAGGTTATTTTTATGTGTTTTAATTTTAAAGAACAATTTAGGAATATCAGGGAATCCTTTTCGCCCAATTGTTTCGAAACGGAACAGCCCTACGTATTTTCTTGAAATTTTTTTATCTAACCTACTTAAACCTATTATTAGTGGTAATCCACATATTGTGAATTCAGGTATCGATGTTAAAACTAGAATTTTAAATACAAAACTAAACCGTACTGATAAATTTTTTAGTTTAGATATAATTTCTTTCTTTCCCAATATCCCGTTAGATGAGGTATACAATATTATTGCTAATAAATGTAAAAACAATCCTATCCTTGCGTCATATCTTAATTTCATTTTAGAAGCCTTTAATTTAATTAATTCCAATAATGTTTTCATATTTAATGGTATCATTTATAAACAAACTTTTGGTGCCCCTATGGGGTCCCCCCTTAGTCCCTTGATTGCAGATATTCTATTAATTGATTTAGAAGAACGTGCGTTTGCTTCAATTACCCTTAAACCCACAATATTTTTACGTTATGTAGATGACATTTTCATTTCTTACCCTTTTTCTCAAAATTCTCTACTTTACTTTATTGATATTCTCAACAAACAATTCCCCTCTATTAAATTTACATTTGAATCTGAAGTTAACCGGACTCTTTCCTTTTTGGACTTGACTATTCACCGTAATGAAGATAACTCTACTATTTGGTTTGACGTTTATTACAAAGACTCTTTTATCCCTTCCCCCATACCTGTTTCATCCGCTCATCCTATTGAAGTTAAAATAGCCTTTTTTCGCTCTTATATTTTTCGTGCCATCAATTATACCTCCTTTCAGTTTAACGAAAATAAAGAAATTAATAAAATTATTCACTTAGGTATTAACGCTGGGTATAGTAAAAACACTGTTTTAAAAATAATCAATGGGGGTCAAAAATAAAATCTATAATAATACTAGTATTAACCGTAATCCTAAAATTAAATATACCAATAGTCTACCTTTCTGTAATGAATTTAAAAATTTTAAGCATTTTATTTTACGTAAATTTAATCTATGCATTCCTTTCTCCTCCCCCTGTACTATTAAAAACTTAGTTGTTAATGACAGAGATATCAACAGACCTTCTGGAGGGGTTTATAAAATCCCTATCAACTATAATGATGAACTGTTTTACTACATTGGGCAAACACGTCGCACACTTAAAGCAAGAATTACTGAACACATTCGTAATGTTAAAGAGAAAAAAAGTTCAATTCTAGTAGACTTTCTTTACGAACACCCTGATGCTATTCCTATGTGGACCCAGTCCGAAGTTATTTCAGCCCCCCGAGACTTTCAAGACCTGCTAATAACAGAGGCAGTAAATATTATCAAATACAATAAAGTTATTAACTCCAAGGATGCTGCATCACTTCATAAAATATGGCACGCGTTGTGCTAATAGAGAGAAAAAAATAAATACTGAAAATGATATTGAAATGAAAAATTTTTATGGTAACTTTCAAAATATTTTTTATTGTAACCGTAACTTTAAACTATTTGAATTTCTTTATTTATATATTGCTGGTTCTATGTAACGCAATTACACCTGATGATGCTATTATTATGATAGCGAAAAGCTTTGTGTAGTTTATTAATAAAAATATTGTATCTACGTGTTTTAAAGTGATTTGTTACCTTATATATTTTTTCCGATAGTGTTTGTTTCGATACTGATTATTATTAATTTTCTTTTCTTTTTTTTTTCTTTTCAAAAAAAGAAGAAAAAAAAAAAGATTTTGATGAAATTTTAGCAAAAACAGAATTTTAGATTTGAGACTAATAGTCCTCAGTCCTAATAAAATAAAATGAAATAAAATGTTTTCTTTTTAAATTTGGGTAGGATTTCTTCTTCAATGACAGATCTAGTTTTTAAGAGATGTTATATAGGTGAGATTATCCAGTTTTAATAAAAAATAAGTTTATTACCTACCAATTATCAAAGATGCACATACTTCTCATCTGGGAAAGGAAATACATTTAATACATAAATGAAAATTTATATTATTTCTTGAAAAATATGAAGAATGTACAGGTTGACAAGAAATAACTTAGACACACATGTTACATTATAACTTTAATGCTAATGAAAATATTACGACCAAACTTCAAAATAAATATGAATACATTATTTTGTCTAATATATTTACAAATTTTCAAAGTGGCTACCTTTAGCCTTAATACAGAGCTTTACATGTGTCACTACATTTTTGGCTATGGGCCGCACCTCACTTACTAATATTTTATCCCATTCCTTGCATAAAGGTTTCTTTAGGGATGCCAAAGTTTTATGAGGTTTAGCACACACCCTTGTCTCCAAGATGGACCAAACAGAATAATCCATTGGGTTCAAATCTGGGGAATACGGTGGCCATTCTTGAGCTTCAATGAAGCCAGGAAAATTTGTCTTGCACCAATCTTGAGTGCGTTTAGCTCTGTGTGCAGGTGCGGAATCCTGTTGGAAGGTCCATCTTTTGTTTCCAAAGAACTTTTGCGACCAAGGTAAAACATCATCTTCCAAAATGAGTTTGAGATATGTTTGTTGATTAATCTTTATCCCCTGATCAACAAAAACAAGTGGTGTTTTCCCACTAGCACATATCCCACCCCAAACCAGTACAGATTGGGATCGTTGACGCCGTTCAACAATGCAAGAAGGTCCAGGTGCTTCTGCTGACCAAACTCTATAATTATGATTATTGTGAGCTTGTTCAATCGAGAACAGTTTCTCATCTGTGAAGACAAATGTTTGCCATCGATCACCTGCGGCCCGCTTTAACAGTTCTTTACACCTTTGAAGTCTTGTGCGTTTGTTCTTTGCTGTTAGCTTTTGAGCCTCTTTCATTTTGTAATTGTGAAGACCAAGATCTACTCTCGCCATCAAACGTGCGGTTTCTCTATTGATCTTCATCTGTCTAGCAACCTTTTTCATTGGAATCCTAGGATTTCGTTGAACTCGGTTTTTGATAACTTTCCGGTTTCTTGATG
Organism: Salticus scenicus; assembly: GCA_963930645.1. NCBI lineage: Eukaryota > Metazoa > Arthropoda > Arachnida > Araneae > Salticidae > Salticus > Salticus scenicus. The sequence continues at coordinate 224,224,534 of OZ005650.1, read as the reverse complement.
TGTTAACAGTGCGCTTTCTTACTCTTCCTGGCCTGTCACCATGATGTACGAGTTCTATAAACCTTTTGATTGTGTATGAAACCGTCTGCTTAGGCACTTTCAATAGTTGAACAATTTCACATTGTTTCTTTCCTTGCTTATATAATTCAAGTATGGCAGATCGTTTGTTAACCATAATTGTAATCACAACTAACTTACTTACACCTGCTTAGTCGCTTTCTAGGATCAATACTTAATCAAATAAATTTATAACTTTAGTGGTAGTTACAGATATTTTGTTTGAAACTTCGTCCAAGTTATTTCTTGTCACCCTGTATTTAATAGAATGAATTATCTAAAACTTTGTAACATTCATCTCTCTTATCATTACAAAAAAAAAAAAAATCACAACATTCAAGATAATATATTTTTTGACAATTTCAAGCACTTTTAAGTTTATTCAAGCAAATATCTGGCATTCAGCATTCAGGAATAGTATATATTTAAAATTTTTACAAGCCTATTACATAAAAGTTGTTTAAAACGCTAACATTGATGGCTCTGTTTTCCTTTAGAGAAAAACTGAGTTTTTATATGCCGAATTTTGAAATTCAACAAATTTAAATCATCACTTATTATTTATACTTTAGGGTGTGAGTATTATCTCAATTTTATGCGCATTTTATGATGTTTGTCCACAAAATTTTTATTCTTAATGAAGCAACTTGATTTCTTATACAGGGATGCTACATTAAACTTTTCGTTGAGATCAAGAAAATGGTTCATGTACAGGGATATTCAAGATAATTCAAATACATTACGTCTACAGGCGAAAGTTTTGGTAGATACTGTTTATAATAACAAAATGAAATGAACACATATTTTTTATATGCTTAAAAGAACTTTTCGTGTTAAATATGAAAATTCTTTACCATTCATTTACAAAATTATACAAAAGAACAAGAATATAGTGGGGCTATACCAGGAAATTTCTGAAAGTGCATTTCAGGTTGTGCTGTGAGTTATTAATATAGGACTATATTTAAGTACACGATGTTGTGTGTACATAATTTATGAAAAAAAAAAAAACATACAGGGCTACTAATAATTAAACGAAAACCTTCTTTTTTATTGAATGCAATTGATAGAAACGCTCTTCTATTTTCTATCATGTGCAGGAAAACTGCTCAGAACTGAAAATTAAATCCTTGTTTCTATATGGTAAAAAGGTATTTTTTTTAATTTTTAGTACTTTTTTTGTATAATTACGTGCTTTGAGGTTCCTTAAATGCTAAAGTCAAACTTTTATCTTTAGAGTCTTTTGTATATCTTTTTGCAGCATAAATAATTATAGGCAATTCCTATATGGTATTTCGAAATTCATTGGAGGTTGCTACTGGAAAAGTTTCATCAGTTTCAAGGAATGGTTCGGGTGAAACTCATCTGAATAATTTGGAATAAAATTTAAATTTAATAAAAGCATTGAACTTTTTATAAATGTAGGCACTATAATTAAACAATGTATTGGGTTGGAGGGGGGGGGGGAGGGGCGTAGCGCACTCTCCTCAAAGGATTACATATCAAACATAAAACTGTTTTTAAACCTACTTTAGGTCCTTTTTAATGTAGATTCATTTAGAGCTCTTTCTATCTTACCCATAAATCTGTGATCTATCTTTATAACGTGGAAATTCAGGGTAAGAAATGCAGTCATGGGAGTGACACACCAGATTACTTTACACATTTTAAAATTTTTCCAATTTTTTAATTAATTAATTGATTAGATATTTTTATGTATCTGCAACTTCTCAGTTATTCATATAATCTTTGAGGAATTTTGATTTTTTCTTGATAGTAGTTTATTTTTTCTTATTATAAGTAATTTATTACTTTTTAACAACATAATATACGGGGGAATTAATCATTTATTTTAATCTCAGTAAAGCCATATATTTCAAATATTAGCTAAATGAATACCAGATATTTAGAAAAGCATTAAATATATACTTTAATGGCTGAAGCTTCAAAATCTATTTCGAGCAATATTCTTAATTTTTACGCTTAGCCAACTTCAATTAGAAGTACAACAGTTTTAGTCTGCAGAAAAATATCGATTTATACGCACAAACAGATAGAAATGAAAGAAATGGATGACTTAACTTTCTTTAATGATTTAATTTGAATCAGAAAATCCATTTGTTACAATAAGAAAGATATGAAAGATATGCATGAGTTAACTTCCACTTAACCAGATTATCCGATATTTACATGAAGCTTATAAGAAAACTTTTCGGATAAAAAATATATCTTGGAGAATATATTTTGATGCATTCTGCATTTATCTTCATTTGAATGCCTAATTTTGATTAATTTTTGTACTAAAAGGACGAAACTATTTTAAATTTCTGAATTTAAGAGCTGAGATATCCCGGTCGGTTGAGCTTCGAGGTCATATTAACGGCCCTCTTCACTTACCGTCGCCGGAAGCCCAAGCCAATGTTATTCTATGGGGAATTTTCTTTACAAATAACTTATTAACTAATACATATTTTTAAATTTTGTTTTTACATACAGAAAATTCCCAACTGTTAAATTGAAGGATCTTTTTTTTTTAAATGTATTTTTTTAATTCTGATTATTTTATTTTGCAATTGCAAAATGAAAAATTTCACATATTGAAAATTCGTATTTTGCAGCTTGAAAATAAAATATAAAAAATTAATAAAAATAATTTTTTTAAAAAGGCCCGTCATTTTAACAGTTGGGAATTTTCAGAATGTGAAAACAGAATTTAAAAATATGTAAAGTAATAAATTAAAAATATGTAATGTATTATTTGTAAAGAAAATTTCCCATAGAATAATATTAGCTTCGACCTCCGGCGACGGTGAGTGAAGCGGGTCCTTAAGAGGTTTACGCTTCGATAATCGACACGATCATAGATCCCTTTGTACAGTCGGTAACAAAAGTGTCCGAACACTAGCAAAAATTCCTATGTAAAAAAAATACACTTAAAACTGTTTTGTTAAATAAATCCTTATCGAATCCTTTTCTTACATTGACTAAGCACATAATTCGACAAGGATTTATTTAACAAAACCGTATGCAGTGTACTTTTTTTACATAGGAATTTTTGCTAGTGTTCGGACACTTTTGTTACCGACTGTACATTAATGGTGGTGTACGTAAAATCCGCCGTGGCTGCAATGTCCTCCATGTTCTATACAAATAATACTTCTAGGGTTTACTATTCGGGGAAGCTATCCTTTCTGTTGAGGATCAAAATTTTGAGGGTATGTCTTCAGACCACCTCTTGGGGTGAATTTCAGATCGTCGACTGTTGCTCGCTCAGTAGCACCGTGTGACATTAAACCCACTCCAAATCCAACTCAATCACTTCTGAATTCAGAAATATTTTAGTTTTTGTAGGCTAGTTACAAACTGGTTCATTAGTTTTTCAACGTATTTTTAACATTTTTTAGGAAAGTTGAATGTATTTATGAATTTGATTTGTGTCCACCCTATCTGTCTATTTAAAATCTATCTTTATTTTTTATACATTAGTTGCCCCGAATATGAAGTTTAATGATGGGTTTAAAATTAAAATGGGGTTAAAATGAGGAAAAAAATCATTGAGGTTTAGAAGAACGTTTGTACGTTATTGAAATGGTACGTGGAATGCTTATTATTACATCCAAAAGATACCTGAAATAATTCGGATGTATTATGGTCTATAAGTGGTAAATGTAGGAAAAAAAATTTCATGGTATTATACTGCTTCAATTACAATTAAAAAAAAAATATATGAAGTTGTCAAACATCTGACAAATGTTTTCTTTAGAAAGTAACGTGCATGTTAAATGTTTAATTATTACATGAAAACTTAAAATATTTCGATGCACTACTCTCTGATGATATACATTTTCAGTTCGAATTCAATTGTAATTAAAACATTTGCACTCAATCATTTACATGATTTTTTTTTTTTTTTTTTTTTTTTTTTTTTAATTGGGGAAAAAATAAAATAAAAATTTGAATAGAAAAAGAAAAATCAATTCCTCTCTTAAGCTTTGAAGGTATAAAAAGCTTATTTTATTTAATATTTTACCATAAAATTTTTGCATTATCTAAAATATAGAGAAGTTTTTAAAGAATCTAAAATTTGGGCTAATTTGTATAAATTGAATATTTTGGTGGTACATAAAAATTACAAAAAAAGAATTTGAATTCATTGGTCATTTATAGACGCTAGTGATCGTGTTTATGAAATGCATTGGAATAGTATTCAATAAATATAAATATTAAAAAGTTTTTGTAACTCATAATGTTCATGAATGTTATACTGTTTTCATGTAACTTGCGTATCGAACCCTCAATCTTCAATTACGAGCTCGTCCCTCTACCGACCAAGCTACTACGTTCAGTTCAGATACAGGAAAAAATATAAAATAATTTTAAACATTACACTAAATAACATCTACAATTAAATATATATATATTACGTATTTAAATGCACAATAAAACGAAATACCATTATGAACAGACAGTTTTTGGTAAAAAAAAAAAAATGGTTTTTAAATTTTAAAATGAACGAAAATTTACATTTCATCTTGAATGATCTTGTGTATTTACAACATGTTTAACATCCGAAGATAAAGGTTACTTTTTTTTTTTTTTTTTTTTTTTATCGGAGGTGGATCTGAGCTGTTACATATGCGTCAGGTTTACCGTGGTTTTTATAAAATAGGGTTAAAGGGAGAGAATATAACTTTATGTTGTATTGTTGTCGCTTGCGTAGCCTCAGCGATCATCCCTTTTCGAAAAAGAAACGTTCACGTTTTTTACGACTTGCATTGGAGAACGAATAGTTCTCATGGCTGTATATAAAATGCTATTAATGAATATTGATTATAATCACGCTTAACTAAATCACGATTGAATTTAAAAAGAATAATTATAAGATAATATATATATATATATACCATGTTTTTAAATTGTCTGATGAATCATTAATAAAATACGCGAGGATAAAAAATAATATATAAGCAATATAATATATAAGCACGCGGACTCAGTTCAGTGAACTAATAATAATAATGAAAAAAAAAAAAGTTTAATTTTTTAAGGTTCAGGTTTAATTAAATGTATTTATTTTTATGTCGAAAGAAAATGAACTCGTAATTTTCTTTTTTGGCAACAATTAAATTATAGCTAATATTTTAATGGCTGTTTTTATTTCTATTAGGAGCTTATTATTTTCATATTTTAATTAATTAAAAGAAAACTATTCGAAAATTTGAAAATCTGACTTTGAAGAATTGTGTCGTCACCGGGATCTGAGCTACAGTGAAAGTTTCAAATGTCTAGCTAGTAGGGAAGTTAGTTAAAAATAGATTGCAAGATTTGTACCGGACAAACAAACAAACAAGAATAGAAGTTAATAAAAACATGGTAAAAAATATAGCGCATCATATTTATTTAGATGATAGCTTTGTGTATACTGACTAAACATGCGCAATGATAAGTAACATTTTTTTTTTTTTTTTTTTTTTTTTTTTGTAATTTATGTATAAATCTAAATTTTATTTCAAAGTAAATACTTAAATACTTCTTTCTTTGAAAGCAAAAAGCGATAAATTAACTGTGTTGGCTACATCGTATTATGCTATAAATTTGTCGAAATTTCCTCCTATTTCATAAACTTTTAAAAGCGTGGCTCTAAATATTCAAATTCTTAAAAAAAAAAAAAAAAAAAAAAAAAAAAAAAAACATTACCACCTCCTTCCAGTGTTATAGAATATATTGCACTTTTCAAACAAAATTGTCATTATAAGGAGAAATTCTTTAGAAATTCCATACTATAATTCTAAACTTAGAAAATTAAGAGCTAATCTCACCTATTAACAAGTTATGTATTGTTGATCGTGTTGCATTAAATTTTTTGAGCATATCTTTAGAAAAGTTTGTTTCATATAATTAAGTCTTATCTTAATTCAGGAAAAGTAAAATAAGAAATTCGCTCACTTTAGTAGAACACCATATATGATCTTATCAGTCTTAAATTCCCTAGAGCTTTTTCTTTTTCTTTCTTCAATGCAACTTATGTCAGAAAAAATTTAAGTTTAGGTATGTTGAATATGTCTATGACATAGTTTTTGTTCCCTAATGTGTTACGTTTTTTATATGGCTTACATATTTTATTTCAGTACATAACTTTAAAGATAGCTTTTTACAACAGTTTGCATTTACTGTTAGATAAGTTAAAATATGGAAGAATCAATAGAATCAAAATGTTCGGAATATATTTCTAAGTTAATATTTAAAAATATCAAGAGCAAAAAATTTTGATTAGTTTAGAAATCAGTTGAGTAGGTTTTACATCGCACTAGCGCTACGCAATTGGTATTTGGCGATGATCTGTGACTCACCCCTAAGGTGGTTCGGAGACATGATATAACTCTCCATGGAGGGAATGGCTGCCCTACTTCGGTTACCCCTAGAAGTATTATTTTGGATAAGAACGTAGAGGGCATTGCGAACATGATGGATTTTACGTGCACCAGCATCAATGTATACGGCGATCTTCATCTGGCTCGGGTATCGAACCCACAATCTTCCAATTACGAGATCAGCACTCTAACCAGGTTACCACAGTCAGTCAGAACTTCAGAAATGGAAAACATTTATAAATTTTCAAATTTAATATGTAATGAATACGATTTATAATTAATATATATATATATATATATATTATAAATTACAAATTAAAATGAGATATGAATTTCTATAAACTCTCTAGAATGTTATGATTATAAAAACAGGTGTTCTGAGACAATTAAAAAATTTGGAATTGAAGGTTGAATAATTTTATCCTGCATAAAATATTTGATTCCTGGATGGTACGTACAAAACAATACGTTTTAGGGTTACCAAAGCGAGGAGACATCCCCTTCGCAGAGAATTAAAATTGTGATGATATGTTTCCAAACTACATCTAGGGGTGAATACAAGACCGTTGTCGAATGCCCACTGCATAGATCTAGTTTGACGTTAAACCTCTCAACCTCAACTTGGACGATACTCAACTTGGCTCAGTATAGAATTATTCAACCTTTAACTCCAAATGTCTTTATAAGGAATGTTGGAGAACAATTGATAGTTATGCAACAAACTTTTAAATAAAACTGATAATATTTCGAGGATCCATACTCATATTTCCTTACTCATATTTCCATCGTGCACAAATTGTTAGTTAGCTGCTGCCTTCAAACCAGTGAAATACAGCTCTTTATATAGAATAGCTGAACTTTGCACAATATTTTAATAACGCATTTTGGTTTATTATTCAGTCATTCTAGAAGATAGTTTTCCTTTTTACTTATTTAATAACGAAATGAATAATTGTTTGATAATTTTACTTGAACACTTTACTCGACACTTTCGCCTCGGCGAACGAATTATCTCGTCATTCAAGATTATTCTAACGACGAGATGAAACATTTTGTACGCAGTGTGTTACTATATGTTTTTAGCATATCCAATGACTTATTTATTGACTGAACTTATTAATTTAACTAATTAACTTATTTAATTGCTATACAAAAGCACGCCATTTCCGCTAAGAATGCGCTAAAATTTTTACTTTAAATTTTATAATTTGTAAATAGATTTAAATTTCAAATACCTTGATAACATTAATATTAATTTTTTGAAAACATTAAATAAATAAATAAATAATAAATAAATAAATAAATAAATAAAATAAAATAAGGATTACAAAACCCATTGTATTAAGTAAAGATACAAAAGAGCTTTCAAAGTTTTGAAACATGTAGCATAACACTTTTAACAAGTCCTCCATTAATGATATACTTTAGTTAGTTTAAAAGCACGCTGTTGTAAAATCCTTAATGCACGTACTACATTTGCTACAATTTGGCTTTTAAACGAAAAGTAGATAATCATTAACAATGAGAACTTTATAAGCTAAATTTCATTGACAAGAACTAAACTTTATGAGATAATTTAAAAGACTAAAAGGAAACAATCTCATTATCCCTTTTATAATTTGGTTTTTATGTCAGTCATAAAATTACAGATATTCAAAAACTGTAGCGATTTTTCAGATAGTAATTTTCTTAAACTGTGTAATGAAAGTAAACGTATTAATTTTAATAACCTAGACAAATATTTATTTTATGTATAATAAAACTTTAATGACAAAATAATAATTTACTGTCCTAATTGCTGTCTTAGAAACGGCGATCTAAAACAATTCCAGGCACGTAAAAAGTGTGAAGAAATGTTGTGTGACAAGAACATATTTGTACCATTTCGTCCTGAAAATAATTCTGTAATAAATCATGAATTGGCGTTTAAAATTTCTTTTATTAGAAGAATAAAGTCAATAGAGTCAAAATGAATTTCTAAAACTAAAATACTTTGTAATAGTGTTTGACATTTTCAGACTAAAATTCATTTTCAGCATTCTTCTGTTGTAATTAATTTTTCTATATATACATTATCTACCAATAAGTATTTGAACACTTTCGAATTTAGACGTTTTGTCCAATATCTAGAAAAGTTCTTCCGGAATCGTCTTGAAACTTTGGTAGTGTAACGGACATATTATACCTCATATATTTCAACAAAAGTTGTGTCCTGGAGAGGAAAAGGGAACCAGTAAAAAATTAAACAAAAACCAAAATATTTTGGATCCCCCCTGTAAAAAGTAATGCTTGAAATGCGTTTTGGCCGTAGTATATGATTATGAAAAAAATTCTCATTGTCTGTATAAATTTTTATGAAGCTACCACATACATTCATGGAGATATAACGGTTTCGTTAAAAATTTTTGAAAGAATAAAGTAGCATCGCTTGTGCTCGCATAACAATTACTTATAGTTTTAACATAAGAAATTATTCCTACGGTAAATATTACTTCTATAAAATTTAAAAATTCAAACTATATAACAAAATGCAACCAACATCGTTGCTGCTTTCTTTATTCTATTTCTTAAAACAATTTTTATAGATGCCACACGCACCACATAAACTTTAAATTTTACATCTACTTTTTAAGATAGCAGACGATTATGTTTTATATAAAAAATAAATCATTAAATTCGTTTTTTTTTTTTTTTTTTACTTTTTTTTATTTCATTTTGCACGCGCACTTTTTATTTCCTAATTCAAAATTATTAAAAAAACTTTTTCGATAGTGTTTGTTTCGATACTGATTATTATTAATTTTCTTTTCTTTTCTTTTTCTTTCCCAAAAAAGGAAAAAAAAAAAAAAAAAAAAATGATTTTGATGAAATTCTGACAAAAGCAGAATTTAGTTTAGGACGGAGGACTATTATTATTATTATTATTATTATTTTTTTTTCAAATTATAAGATACCTTTCAAATTATTCAATTATATTTTCGATAAATTTTAGATTTCGATAAATGCCCAACTATCGAGAAATGACACCGCAAAAATCCCAGATTGAGACTAATAGTCCTCAGTCCTAAAAAAAAGCACTCTTTTGATTATAACATGTAGGGTATTAGACCCTGTGCAAAGATATTTTTATAAATTTGGCATATTACATTAGACATAGCATACTGAAATCAGAATGCACAAATGTTAAATATCTTACGAAATACGAGCATTTTTACTAAATAATTTTTAATTACGCATGCGCATGCTTTATAAAGATTTCATTTGCATAATTTAATAGCCAAAGGTATTGAGCAACTTATATGAAAACTCCAAACAAATATCGTGTGAACTCAAAAAGTTACGAGAGATACAATGAACAAAGTTTTAGTTCTCAGTTCTCTCAAAATAAAAGCTAAACTATAAGAGGCTTTACTCACATTTTTATTTTGATTCAATAAATATCCAGTGGTAATACAGTGTTTTCGCTGATTGTAAATAAACATGGATAAAACCCCTTAACATCTTTCTTTTTCTTTTTAGAAGAACTGAAATTCTGTTCATTCTATCCCTCATAACTTTTTGAATTTACACGATAGTTGTTTGGAGTTTTCGTAAAAGTTGCTCAATACTTTTGGCTATTCAATAATATAAATGAAATTTTTTAATAGTTAGCGCATGCGTAGTTAAAAATTATTTAGTAAACATGCTCATATTTCGTAAGCTATTTAACATTTTTGCATTCTGATTGCTGTATGCTGTGACAAGTGTAGTATGCCACATATTCTAAAAATAGCTTTGCACTGGGTCTAATACCCTACGTGTTATAGTTAAAAAAATGGAATATTTTTTTTTGCAATTTTTTAAAGAAACCGTTATATCTCCATCAATACATGTGGTAGCCCCATAAAAATTGATACAGATAATGTGAAAAAAAATTCAAAATCATATGCTACAGCCAAAACTCATTTAAAGCATTACTTTTTACAGGGTGATCCAAAATGTTTTGATACTTGTTTAATTTTTTACTGGTCCCCTTTTACTCTTCAGGACACAACTTTTTCTGAAATATATGAAGTATAATACGTTCTATATAATATCAGGAGACTTGGCGTTGGAATATTAAAACTCGAATAAACGACTACGTCAGAAACGCCAAAGAAAAATATTGGAAATGCATACAGCTGTTTCGGCAGCTTTAAGCGTGCCGTCTTCAGTGCCAGAATCCTTTTCAGTGTCAGAATCCTTTTTGCACTGAAGACGGCACGCTTAAAGCTGCTGAAACAGCTGTATGCATTTCCAATATTTTTCTTTGGCGTTTCTGACGTAGTCGTTTATTCGAGTTTTAATATAATACGTCTTCAGTGTCAGAATCCTTTTTGCACTGAAGACGGCACGCTTAAAGCTGTCGAAACAGCTGTATGCATTTCCAATATTTTTCTTTGGCGTTTCTGACGTAGTCGTTTATTCGAGTTTTAATATAATACGTTCTCTTATAATAATCATTATTTTTTTAGAACGACAGGTCGTATTATTTCTTTCAGAGAGCGATCTTGCCGTCGTTAACAATTTTTATCTTTTGCCTTGAATGAACGTGCAAACGCTTTTGTTTTTTCTAAGCCCATAATGCTGAAAGTTTGTAATTGTAACAGTGTGTATTATTAGTTTTTATCAAAAATTGGAACACTTATTAATCAGGAAAATTGAACTAACGCCGTATTTTTTAGTTATATCGGATAATTGGTTCAAAACTTTTTAAATAAAACTCCATTTGAAAATTAAAGAAAAATCTATGATGAATAAAAAAAATAAATAAATAAGTAAATATGTTTCTTTTTATGTCAGGAAAAAAAAGAAGAAGAAGAAGAAGAAGAGAAGAACGTTCAAACATGTTTTTTAAAAAGTAAAATATAATTGAAAAAAATCGTGCTAAAGAAATGAAACAGTTTCATTATAAACCATATATTATTTATTATGTATTATTATTATTATTTATGTATGTTAAAAAAGATAAAAGTAAAGTTAATTTGCATTTATTTATTGTGACATTAGAAGGATATGACGTCATTTGTTAACTAAGGAATTTTCTTTAAAATATTTATAATTAATATTTTTCAAATAACTGAAAATACAGTTTCTAAAATATTGATGGCAATTTCGAATAAATTAAATGAAAAAGTGCTTAAATTTAATAAAAGAAAATTGAAATTTCTGAAAACAAATAAACTTTATGGCACAAATCTGACTATTAAAAATTTATTAAAACTATAAAAGCTAGATATCGGAAGATTCTATGATTCATGAGCTATAAACTCGCATAATTTCAAAACCAGTCAATAGAAACACAGGAAGTTGTTTTCTATCTGAAGGTAATATTATAACAAAAATAAATAAATAAACAAATATATAAATAAAAATAAATAAATATATAAATAAAAATGTACCATGCTTAGGAATGGTACTTATCCCATTACGTAACTAGCTGCTCATAATTAAAGTGTAAAACTGAAACAATACTCTCTAGAAATTGTTAAATAAACAAAAGGAAAAATCATATTACTGTTTTAAGTATTTCTCTCAAAATTGTATGTCGCTTAATGAATCGTAATTTATCCAAATTAATTTGTGCAGACTTATAACTAAAAAAAAAAAAAAAAAAAAAAAAAAAACTATAAATGGTAAACTCGCAATATCAACTATTTAGTTATTTACGTTTTGAACAAATTAACATTACTAAAGATAAAACTAAATAATTTGAGCCCATAAGACAGCAATTTATAAAATTTCTATTCTGTAACCCCCCCCCCCTCACACACACAAAAAAAGAGTTTTACATTCATATAAATTTGTACGGTTTTTCGACCGATAATCTACAATACCAATTTATATCTTAATCGAACTAGAAGCTGGTGCACTTCAAATAATTCGAATCTATATTCCGTAATGGAAAATAATTTTTTTTGTATCTCTGGAAAAGAACTATAAGTAATACATTCATAAAAATCTATACTAATCGCCTGTTTAACTTAATCGAATAATTCGTTTACACGCTGTAACACTTAAAATAATTTGAGTTTTTAAAGCATAATTATATCAAGAATTTATTTATGTTCCTGTTCCTGTAAAAGAAGTTTAAGTTCTACACTAATCAAAGTTTACTTCGTTCATGGTGATTTGAATAATTTAAGTACATGCGGGATAATGATAAAGACTTCTTTTTATACTTCACTTTAAAATAACTATAACCGCTGCACTTATAAAAAATCTATACAATTCGTGCGCTGGCGACCTGTAACATGCCTATCAAGTTTTGCTCAATCCAAGAAGTTACCGTGTTCATTCACGAGCTTACCACATAAATATATTACCGTAAAAGTATCAAAAATGAATTCAAAAGATTTCAAAATGTATAGCTATAACAAAATCTCATAGTCGAATATTTTCATTATTACAACATTTTCTTTACTTTGTATATATTCGGAAAGTAAAAAAGTAGATTTGGGAATTTAAACCACTTTTTTCAACAGTTAGAAACGTAAGTAGGGTGAGTAACTGATATTTACTCAGTAATCATACACAAAGAAACTTATTTATATATTTACATAAATATTAGGTGAAATATCTTTAATAAAATTAAATATTTTAAAGGTGTAACTAAATTGAAGAGAAAAAAAAAAATCTCAAAGAAGAAAATGTTCGTATTTTTTGTAAAATCTTAAAAAATACTTTATAATATTTTGCAATATTTTAAAAATTTGAGCAAACACAATGTTGTAGAGCTATAAAGACTTTATCGATAAGTTGTACTTTATTGTACGATAGGATCCGTAAAACAAATATAAAAATCAATGCTGGTATTACTTCCTTAAATTTTTTCTAATAAAACGGTGAAAGTCCACAAAAGTAAATGGTTCTGAGACAAAAAGTATTTTTCTTTTTTAAGGGAAAGAGATTGACAGAAAAAAAAAAAAAAAAAAAAAAAAAAAAAAAAAAAACTGAGTTAACTTCTATAATAGTAAGTTTGGATAAGAAATTTTTGTGAAGAAAAGCGAATAAATACATAAAGCAGAAAATTTTGAGAATGTAGTCTTAAGAATAATAAATTACATCACTTACGTATAAAGGGAAGCTGGTATGTATTGAACTGTTGAAAAATGAGGTTATGAAATTTAGTATGTTTTTTTAAGTAACATTTTAAAGATTATCTTGAACATATTTAGTGAAATAAATAATAATAATAATAATAAAGTAGTATTTGAAAGAAATTTAATAGGCAATAAGATTTTTGTTTGTATACTTAATTTTTATCATCATTTCTAACTAGAAAACTCTGAAATGCAGCTCAAAACTTTCTTTAAAAATTTTCTGGTATGAGATTTAACCAAGAATAATATTTTTCATTAATTTATGTGCTGAGTCCCAACAGAAAAAATATAAATAAATTATAAATAAGTACATGTTTGCAATATATTCAAATACACGGATGTTAAGATATTTAAATATGTGAAGATGTTCTTCTCTGTGGATTTGTTAAGTTCATTGAATCGTGCTTGAAGTCGAGCACTTAATTGCACTTACTATGCTCCAAAACTTGTTCGCTTTGTATTAATCGTATACTATTCTCAATTTAAATATTTCTATTTTGATTTATTTATTCAAATATTAGTTTAATTTAATCAAATATTATAATACTAGTAGTTTTCGCTGGTCGCTATAGTTATATGACTTTTCAAAAATAAATAAAATAAAATAAATAAATGACAAAAAAAATAATAATCACTATTATATATATATATATATATATATATAATAGTGATTCAAATTTTTGTGATAAAAAGTGATGCACTTTATAAATAAAAACTAAAAAACTTAAAAAAAAAAAAAAAAAAAAAAAAATCGATTCAAATCTTTCTTAACCTCACTTTGGGTATGTACAGTAAGATTGTGGTAGAAGAATCGTTAATTTCAAGAAATAACATAAGATTATTTAAACCAAATTTATAAAGGAAAGAAGATACATAAATCCGTTGAAACTCTAGCAAATTCCGTGTCAGGGTTACATTTCTAACCCCGAAAGTTAGAAAATATTAGGAGAAGCATACCAGGGGGAAAAATTAAAGCATTCAAGAACAATTTTTCTTTTCTTTTAGGAAAGCATAACTTGCGCTGATTCGGAAAAAAAAGTAGAGCATTCTAAAATATTTTTATTTTTATAATTATTATTATAATTTTTTTTTGTTCGTTTAAAAGCATATCTTGCATTGGTTCTATATTTGTATTGAGTCAAGTTTTAGAAAAAGAAAAAAAAAGAAAAAAGATTGAAAAAAGAAACACTATGTTATTTACAATTGTGTATTATTTAAAATCATATGACATTATTTAAAAGAAATACTTTTACAATCCTTCCGTTTTTCCCATCCTTCCATTACAATCCATCCTTACAATCCTTCCATTTTCCCATCCTTCCTTTTTTCCAAAGGTATATTTCCATAGCTCTTTATAGCTTCTATTAATGAAAAGTAGCACACTACATTTTATTGTTCCTATTATAACTAGTATGTTGCGACCATTGCAAAACTTCTTTTATATTTTCCAATACAAATTCCGACAATACAAAATATTTATCAGAATTTTTAATTATTAACGTTATTTCCCAAAAAGTAGGGAATTTTTAACTAAGAAAAGCATTATTCTAACTATCGAATGGTAGTTAGTTTTGTAACATCTATAGTCGACATCTTAGGAAACGAACCTTTTCTCCAAGATTTATTTATTTACTAATTTGGGATTAAAAATGAAATAAATCCATAACGTTATTTCAAATTATCATAGATCTATGACTCAATTATTTATTTTAGATGTATTGACAAGTACGTTTGTAAAGTACTCATATGGAACACCCCGTAGGGTGGGAAGTGATGATTCTTCATATACAAAATTAATTCTGTTTATAAATATTTTTTATATTTAATAATGATTGATTAAAAAGTAATCCATATGCGAAATTTTGTTTTATACAATCAAATTAAAAAATATGAAGAAACGGAACGACAGCACTTGTTGAACTAAACGTATCAAAGTTGATAAAAACCAATTTTCGCCAGGGTGCAACTAAATATAAACTTTCATTAAATGCTCTGCATTATTTCTTGACATCGAGCTGCCACAAAATTTTTGTCACGCACTAACACAAGAAGATAGACATTTTCGAAAAATGGTCAGATCCTTTTCTGGACCTCTCAAAATTTATATATCCACAGAGAACTGGAAGTCAAAAATTTTTACAAATCTAATACTTTGTTTTTCTAATGATTAAAGAAGAAAATAAAATGAATATTGACAACTTCTGTAGAATGGTAGTAGATAGCATATGAGATTATTACGTTTGTATTTAAAAAATATACATCTATGTCCATCTTATAGATGGGACAAGTATTTGTTGTTAAATGAGCTTAAAACTGTGAGAAATTAAATAGAGTTAATATTATCTTCAAATGACGCATTTGTCGTAGCCGAAAAATAAAAATAAATGAAATAAAGACTTATGCATAACTGAGTAGAAATTCAGGGATTCAAAACAGCACGAGTAAAATTGGCCATTTAAAAATTATAAATAAAGGAAATTGATAAACTAAAAAAAAAAGGAAAAGAAAAAGAAAGAAAGAAATTTAAATATTTAGCGTGTGTAGTTGGCTGATAGTATGCCAACCTTCAAGGGGATAAACTTACACATACACCTAAAGAGATTATTTTCCTTGAAAGTTGTCATACTGCCAGCCAACTACACACAACCAATCAGGCATGCGCTTCAGCACTCAATATTCCATTTTACTACAATAAATCTTATAGTGTGTGTGTAAGTTTATAAAAATACTGTTTTGAAACTGATGGAGATATTCGGATTTATTCCGAGACGTCTATTCGCCTTTTTAATTGTTTTTATATGTATATTTTAATTAAATTATTTGTCTCATAATTAAAAAGGTTTTTTATTTTTAATGTATATTAATGAGATGGTATGGCGTTTGTGTATATTGAGTTACAAGTTATAAATTGTTTTGATAAAAGCGAGAGAAAGAATACCATACTACTAACACATATTCAGTTAAAACATTTCATTTTCAATTATTTTTCTTTTGTTTGTATGAATTTTGTATTTATTTTTGTTAAACGCTACATTTATTTAGACAGCTGCTTTAGATATTTTTTCAAATTATATTACAGTTGTATAAAATGCAAAATATCGAATGCAGTAACTCAGAATATCACACATTAATTTATAATAATAATAAAAAAAAAAATAGATTTTAGATTTATCTTTATGAAAATCATTTTTAAAGAAACCGTGTAGGTTTTTATTTACGATTAACTCATTCTCATTTATGCCGCTTTATACTTCCTTACATTCGAGAATATTTTTAGATGTTCATATATGCGGTTTTAATTTATACATCTGAACATTAAACACTATATACCAGGATTCTTAGTATTCAATTTTTTGAATACTACTTTAATATAAAACAATCGCTGTATTGTTCTTTCAAAGACATGTATGTACTATAAACTATTAATGATGATCACACAAAAAAAAGTATTCAAAACAGTGACTGCTGGAGAAACCTGTATATGCATATATTTATATTAATGATTGTATTGATCATTCTACATTTTTGTATTTTGTAATAATTTCAGAAGTTTCTTCTTAAAAGTGTTCAACGTGGAGTTATTTAATAACAAATAATTTAATTGCTTATATAGGTGAAAAAGGCTTCAGCTTTATAAGAGATATATATTAAATAATTTTATGGAATATACATTATTTTACAACGCGATTTAATATGGACTATTTTACTAACGCAGAACATATAAAATTTAAAACAGATATGTTGGCTTCAAATTCTGTAGCATGTATTATACTTAAAACTTTTATTCTTGAAACATAAAAGGTTAGTTTATATTTGACACATAAAGCTTAAAAAATGACTGGCGTAACCTTTTACACGGCAGTGTTCCATAAATGGAACATGGAATTAAAAATTCATTTAAAAATTAAATTTCATGAATGCGGACTTGAAAAAATTACACTGCTCGGCAGGAAAATTGCCTCTGACAATCATTTCAGCATATTCTTATGTAAAATGGCCTCCTGAATCCGAATATGACGCCCATTTTGATACACCACCAGTGGCGGATTTAAGGGGGGGGCTAGGGGGCTGAAGCCCCCCCCCCAAAAAAACACTGACATTCACTATTGAATATTGCAATAGTAAATTTTTTTATTGGTCTAGAATAACACTTTGAAAAATCTTAGCCCCCCCCCAAAAGTCAAGTTCTGGATCCGCCACTGTACACCACCCACCGTTTTTTAAGAAAGGCACCTATTTTTATCATTTTCGGGGATTTTATGGCTATAAATTTGATTTTTAGGAGGGGGAGGATTATTTTAACCGTTAAATATCTTCTGAGAGGCTACAGAGTTGGAAAGTTCTAATACATGGACATTTGCGACAAGTTTTTTTTTTTTTTTTTTTTGGGGGGGGGGGGGGGGTGATTTGCCACTGAAATTATGATAACGTATCTTATATTTTTTAAAAATCTGTTATTAATGTTATTTTTGAAACTTTATATTTTTGTGTTTTTTGGTGTTAAATTAATTATTTTTCATTCTTCAAATCAAATTCATGGTCATAAAATTAGTGAACAGGGAAAGAAATTGAGGGAGGGGGTGGTGTATCTAGAAAACGGTGGGTGACTGGGCGAAATGAAAGTCATATTCGGAATCAGAAGGCCATTTTACATAAGAATCAGCAATAATGGCATCAGATCTCGAATTTTTTTTTTCTTTTTGTGGAGCAGTGTTATCAGGTATAAAATAAAGATGACTTGATTTTTTGAAATAGAAATTACAGTTCAATCATAAAAGGGGAAATGTACAGAAAATTATAAAAATGACCTATTTTCTATGTTACCTTTTACCCCACAGTTTAAAAAATCCCATAATTTAGAAAATTAAGCAAATGCTTCTAAAAATGGTCTGGCATGTTTAAAATAGCTTACATTATTAAAATAAAATAAAATATAATAATATCTATGTAATATTTCTCCAACGTGGTCCAGTTACGATTATATTTTGTGGAAACAATACGATAGTGACAATAAAATACGCAAGGATTTTTTTTAAAAAAAGCAATATTTAAGCACGCAGACTCAGTTCAGTGATCTAATTAAAAAAAAAAAAAAAAAAAAAAAAGAAAAAAAAGAAAAGAAAGACATTTGTCTGATGAGATAATTTTATAGAAAATATTGCATCTTTAAAATCTTTGCAAGCGTCGTTTTAAACCAAGCAATACTTTAAAGATATAAATAAAATATGAACTTTTGTGTCATGAATTGACAAAAAACCGCAAAAATAAGAAGTATAATCAAAATAAGTACTAAATTTTGTTTAAAAAAAAATATACCAAAATGAACAAATTCAAAAATAAATTAAAAGGCATTGCCAACACGGCGAAAAATTTTAAAAGTCGCCATAGGCGTCCCATACTAAAACTATCATACCTGGGGCTTGGGAAGTATGAAAACTGGATCGTTAAACATGAATTTTATTTTGAAATTTTTCTTTGAATGATTTTGAGTTAACTATCATTAGCGTTTCATCTCCCCCCCCCCCTTTAAAGAAAATAAAGGAAAAAAAGACTAATAATAATTTGTCTTCTGATGAATTAAAACTTATATTGGGTGGTTAAACTGGTATAAGACTTATAAAAATGTTTTAAATAGTAAAGGTAAAAAAAAAAAAAAAATGAAATGATCTGTGAAAATTTCGCAAGGGTTTGCTAGTTATAATATAATAATAATAACATTAAATTAATAACATTAAATATAATAAGATTAAATTAATAAGATTAAATATAATAATATGAAATTAATAATATTAAATATAATAATCTTAAAACATATTAAAAATTTTCTTTTACACATTTTAATGATAGAGTTCTTTAAACTAAAGCATTAGAAAGCAAAATATATAAAACAACTAATTTAAATTACTCCCGAATATGAATGCGGCGTGTAAAAGGTTAATTAAATAAATGTGACGATCTATCAATCTATGTAAGAGCGCACTGAAATTTTAAACTACTAGGATATAACTGATGAGAAATATTAATTCAATGGTCGTTATAAAATGGTCTAATAAAAATTGCATTTCTCTCTCAATGTTTATAGTTTATACTTTAATAATTTTATTTTTTTCAAAAAAGCCCAGTATAGATGCAAAAGGGAATGAATAATGAAAGAAAAAATCAGTTGTAATTTAACGTTTAGAGACAAGTGTTTGTAACCTCAGAATCATATATTTAATTTTATTTTCTAAGACCATTTATATCCACTTTTCCTAAACTGGACTTAAAGCGGGTCCAAAATATGTAGAACAACGTAATACTAAAAGCATGTTCGTCTACAGCAGCGTCATCTGCCTCAAGTGGTTGGGGGGCAAAAACCAACCTGCAGCAAAGGATTACAAATAGACAAAATAAACTATTTAGCTAAATACACTTTTTATATTGCAAGATAGGCTAGGGAAAGTTAAAGTCAAAATATAGACAAACTAGCAGGTTTTTCTCGCTTTTGGCACACTATTTAAATAAGTTGTCAAAATCCTATATCATTTTTAATAACCCAAGTTAAAGTTCCCGCTGTGTTCGGTAGAGGTTTTTCCCGCTCGCAACGTGAGGAGTCTGAGGTCTCCATTGCCTTCGGAGCAACTTACCTGCTTCTTACTTCCCCTTCCCCAGCGTGTAAGTTCGAAATTTTGCGAAATCCCACCAAAGTACATAATGCCTACACTTAAGCAACATCCACACACAAAAATTCACCATTCTAAGATAATTTAACCATAATTCAAACAGAAAAATGTGCTTTTACATTTGTTGATTGCCCCCCCACCCCCGACCGCAGGGGGTTGGGGGGGATTTTACAGTTCCCAGAAATTCCAAGAAATTCACAGTCCCAAGAAATTCTACGATATTTATGGGAATTAGAGCATGGACAGACAAACAAACAAACCAAAGTTTAAACACCTTTCAACTTCGGGTATTGTTTAACTTTTGCAAACCAGTATATAATATAAAATTGTTATACGTATTTTTTTTATATTTTCAAAGTATGACTTAAGTATAATAGTTTATTAATATGTATTATAATGCAACGTAGAACTGAGATTTTGAAACATCATTGTAGTAACTAATTGTCTGACACAACAAAATTAAAATTTATATTTTTGAAGTAATAGTTTAGAAATATTATTTTAGAATGACAACAATAAATGTCATATAAGATTGATAGCAGTTTTTATACTAATTTTATCAAAGAATATACGTGATTATATAACAAGGGAAAAAAAAAATGTAAAAAAAAAGAGGGTTTTAAACATGATTGAAAAACAAACAAACAAACAAAAGGCTAAGAAATATGTTTAACGCACAGCGGTAGTCCTCTCTTATCCTTAAATTTATTATTTCATAACTAAGAGTTGAGTGAAGATTTATAATTCCCTGGTGAAGAAGAAATTGCATCGTAAATATAATTTATAACTATAGACATTTCCTAAATTATACTAAACCTATCTAATAAATAGTATTAATTCTTTTAAAATGTTTGAAAATATTAGAAATATATGTTTAATGTATTAAATTGTACTGTATTTCATTCAGTTGGAGTATTAGTTTTTTTTTTTTTTTTTTTTTACAAAGTATTGAAGCTGTAATAACTTTAAACAGAAATTATATTTAACACAAGTTACAGCGATAAAACAATAGATTAATAGTGTTTTACCTAGTATAAATTAAAAGGATTTTTAATAATTATTTCTTTAATTTTTTCTATATTCAATATAAAAAGGTATTGTTTTCGTAAAAATCTTAAATTTCCGGTTTTCGATAGATTTACACGTTTTGAGAGATCTAAGACACGATTTGCATAGTTTTAGAGAATGTCTTTCTATCTGTGTGTGCGTGGGAGACAAAATATTTGTGGCATCTGTAGCTGAAGAACTAATCCTCAAAATTCCACATAAATTCAAATAGTTTATACCTTGACATCAATTAGTTTATATCAACTTTTGGTGTAAATCCTTCAACAGGTAGCACTGCTATATAGCGATTTCTTTCATTTAGGAGAAGGCTATATACCTGGCTTTATTGAATGTAATCGAACAAAACTTGATGTTTAACGTACACAAACATCAAACCGTCTCAATTATATATATTAAAAGCAAAAACTGTTTTATTTAAGAGACAAAAATTTAAGTTAAAATACATTAAATAAACAAAAAATACATATAAAAATTAAAATCTAGACGTTTCGAAACCCGTCCTGGTTTCCTCATCTGTAATTACAACACAATATGCAAACATTACATGAACACTCAAGGAATTTAAAGGAGTACCGAATATTGAGGAGCCAGTGCGCATGCTTCATTGATAGTGTGGAGATGCTTGGCAGTGTGCCAGCTCTCAAGGAGTTTCTGGTTTTCATAATTATAAATCGCGTATTTTCCTTGAGAGCTGGCACACTGCCAAGCATCTCCACACTATCAATGAAGCATGCGCATTGGCTCCTCAATATTCGGTACTCATTTAAATTCCTTGAGTGTTCATGTAATGTTTGCATATTGTGTTGTAATTACTGATGAGGAAACCCGGACGGGTTTCGAAACGTCTAGATTTTAATTGTTTTTATATGTATTTTTTTTTTTTTTTTTTTTTTTTTTTTAATGTATTTTAACTTAAATTTTTGTCTCTTAAATAAAACAGTTTTTGCTTTTAAAACTTGATGTATAAAAGAACAATAATAAAACGTTTTGCTGATTCAATTTGGGTGCAGACTGGCTGATAGTTGGCGCTGATCTGCTGTATTCATCCTTGTGAACAGGAAGGTTATATCTCACATTCTGTTGCGTCTAATTACACAAAATTTTTTATGTAAAAGAAACATTATGAAACACTATGCTGATTCAGTTTGGGTTAATATTCGCCGAGAGGTGACGCTGCTATGCTGCATTTTACCCCGTGTAGGGGAAAGCTAAATCTCAACTTTTATGACATATAAGTGCACCCAACTTGATATGCTAGATAAGCATTAGGAATACGAAAGATGATTTAATTTCGGTGTATATCGGCGACAGGTGGCGCTGTTATTACTCATTTTACGTGATTTTCCATATGGATACATCTAGCATGTGTTGACTGAATGCGCACCAAACTCCATATGTAAAATCTTCATCGTGAGAGTCAATTATTAAACTTTTGTAAATTTTAAACAGTGAGTGGCACTATTATATAGAATAATGAAGAAAAAAAAAATATTGTGGCCACAACATACTAATTTTATTTAGTATGTACCTCTTTATAGCACTAGAATCCTAAGTTGAAAATAAGTTATTTAGACTCGCGGAAATCTTAATCAAATTAAATAACAACAATAATGAATATTATTCAAATTGTTTTACATTTTTCTTTGTATGCTTCCTGTTATGTTTAATCTAACTTAACAAAACGAAAATATTTTATAGTCATTGAAATTACACACAGATAAAATTTTAAATCAAACAATTGATATATTCATGAATCCACTAATCAAGAAATATGTGCGTGCACATGCATATAGTTATATTCGCTTGCCTACTTACATCGATGATTACACAACATCACATGCACCGCTTACTTTCAACACATAACGCATTACGATCTCATGCATGGGATTTGTTTAACAAAACTTATTGAATATGTATATTTGAGAATATAAAAGGAAAATAACTATGTTAAAAGATATTTTGGTGAATACAAATTGTTTTATACGATTGATAAAATCGAATTGTTATTATAGATAAGAATCGAAAATCATAAGAAAGATATTGAAATTCGTAATACAAAGCAAGTAGTTTTATTCGGAAATGAACAAAGTATAAAAGAAAATATCAATGCAAATATTTAATGCATAACGCCTCTAAAATTTATAGGAATTTATATTTTTATTATATGCATTGATACTTAACACACGTGAAATATTCAAAAAGTTGGCTGAAATATTTTACTAATAATTAAAATCATCAGCAAGATTTATATTCCTGAACAAATGAGTTTTTCAAGAAACTCTGTAGATTTGTGTGCTAATATTTAACTATTTTTTTAAACATGTACACTCAAGTATATTTTGTTTTCCCTAAGCTACTTTAAAAATAACTATTTGCCTTAAGGAATTTCAGGTATACATTTTGATTTTTAAATAATTCCAATTTTAGTAATATAAAATAGTTCTAATTGTAATTTTAAAATGTTCGTTAGAATTTTGTAATTTTGTATTCTTGATAAATGAAGTAAAAATTTATAAATACAATTAATCTCTTATGTGAATGATTTATCACAGTAAATTAAGCGACTTCTGTACGTGCCCAATGGTTCAGTGGTACGACACTCGACTACCACGAAGACGGCTTCGGTTCGATTCCCCACAAATCCGAACTGCATTCTTTCCACCGTAATGCGAAAAAAATAAGATATTGTCTAGTGTGTCCGATTTTTTATTATTTTATCGCCGAAACGTCAGTGGAGGCCCTCTGTTGAGACTCAAAACGGTTTTGGGCTGTTTCTGTCTGTCTGTCTGTCGCGCGATAGCGGCCGCAAAAATAGCGCTATTGACTTGAAATTTGGTACACATGTTCATGAGCCCCACAAAATCAGCTGTATAGTTTTTGGTATGTATTCCATTTGTAGTTCGTATACAGGGACACGCCAAAGTTTTTTTTTTATCATTACGGCCTATGGGAGAAATTTGTATGTATCGCGATAGCGGCCATAAAAATCACGCTATTGACTTGCAATTTGGTACACATGTTCATGTGCCCCATGAAATCAGCTGTATAGTTTTGGGTGTGTATTCCATTTGTAATTCGTGTACAGGGACACGCCAAAGTTTTTCTTATCATTACGGCCTATGGGAGGAATTTGTATGTTCCACGATAGCGGCCACAAAAATCACACTATTGACTTGCAATTTGGTACACATGTTTATGAGCCCAATGGAATCAGCTGTATAGTTTTAGGTGTTTATTCCATTTGTAGTTCGTATACAGGGACACGCCAAAGATTTTCTGTCATTACGGCCTATGGGAAGAATCTGTATGTACCGCGATAGCCACCGCAAAAATCAAGCTATTGACTTCCAATTTTTGCCAAAACGTGAATGGAGGCCCTCTGTTGAGACTCAAAAGGATTTTGGGTTCCGTCTGTCCGTCTGTCTGTCTGTCTGTCGTGCGATAGCGGCCAAAAAAATCACGCTATTGACTTGAAATTTTGCATACATGTTCATAATCCGCACGACATTATCTGTATAGTTTTGGGTGTGCATTCCATTTGTAGTTCGTGTACAGGGACACGCCAAAGTGTTTTTTTTTAATCATTACGGCCTATGGGAAGATATTGTATGTACCGCGATAGCAGCCCCCAAAATAACGCTATTGGCTTGCAATTTGGTACACATATTCATGAGTCCAACGGAATTAGCTGTATAGTGTTAGGTGTGTATTCCATTTGTCGTTCGTGTACAGGGACACGCCAAAGTTTTTCTTATCTTTACGGCCTATGGGAAGAATTTGTATGTAACGAAATAGCGGCCGCAAAAATCCTTCGATTGACTTGCAAACTGGCGCACACGTTCCAGCTTTGCATATGGCTGAATATCACATAAGTGTGCATTTTGGATTTTTTTAAACTTTTTTTTCAAACTTTGTATTTTAATTTGAATTTTTGAAAATAAGTCCGTAAGTGCATCTTAAATAAATTCTGAGTTTGACAGAGATCGAACATAATTTTTTAAAATTTTATTGAAATTTTTCAATAAAAATTTATAATTTTAATTATCTTATAAAATCAAAATTACCATTTAAATTTTTTTTTTGTGGTTCAGATTCATTAAAAAATACAAGACTTAGGCTTTTCTAAAAAGTTCTTCCCATTTTAAAAAATAAAATAAAATAAAAAACCCAAAAATTTAAAATTTAAAAAAATAAATAAATAAATAAATAAATTTAAATTTATTTTTTTATAAACATAAATTATATCAATGGGAAATATCATAGACTGCATACCTCTTGACTATAAACTGGAAATAATTAGTTTACTTGCATTAAATTTTTAATTATAGCATTTAAAGATGTCAAAAAATGATGTCACTGAAATGACTGGTTTGTCACTGAAATGACAATGTTTGTCACTGAAACGACTGTTTGTCACTGAAATGACAATATTTGTCAAAATGACTATTTTTCACTGAAATAACATTGTTTGTCAATGCAATAGGACCATATAATATTAAAAATGGAACATATTAGAACAATAGAGAAAAGATTGTGAAGGGAAAAGAAAGAGCAATAATGAGAATATCAAGCAATTTTATTGTATTAAAATCCTTATAGTTACAAGTTTAATGATTAACTGAATTAAATTCAGAAAAAGCATTTTGAACATTATTAAAATCTTCATCCTGAAGTTTAAAATATCTATTTGAAGCAGGTTCAGGAGAATTCCTAATTTTGCACAGAATATGTGGCACTTGAATTTCATGGACATCCTCTTTGTCAAGCCATGCAAATTATTTTTTCTGCATCTTGCCATAAATAACACAAGTAAAATATTTTGAGTAACATTCTCAATGACACCTTAAAGGGGGCAAAAAAAAAAAAATAAATAAATAAAATAAAATTAAATAAATAAATAAAAGTTTGCTTTTTTAATTGTATCTTAATATTAATGTCGTATGTATTTTTTTTATATTTACCTGGATACCGGAAAGTACTTTAAATATTTAAATATAAAGCTTATCCTACACCAACAAATCTTTTAATTCAAAATAAAAAATTATTTAAATCCAGGGCTTACAAAATAGTAAATCTCCAACAAATGTCATTTTCGTGACGTCACAAAAATGACCGTCACGAAAATGACAAATCGTCAATAATTCGTTCTGTACTGAAAAGCATGCTTTCACTAAGCTGATATCGTCACATTTTCTTCTTCTGGTCGTCATTCTATATTAAAATAAAACTTTGTTCTAAATTTTATAATAATATTTTTTTATTTTTTATGCATCTCGAAAATGACAAGCAATAAATGTACGCACAGCATGTAAACAATAAAAATAATGTTAACTCTTACCTGTTTTCAATTTTCTTGAGATTTTTTTTCCCCACATATCGTCAATGTTGATTTCTGATCTTAAACTTTAAAAAAAGTGAATGGTGGCACCATCCCTTGATGATATATGAAGTTATTTTCATGTGTCACGAAAATGACGTGAAGACTTGCATACAAGCATTTTAATTACACATGCATGAAAATTAACGTAATTAAAAAGAAAAAAAAATTTCCTTTGAAAACAAATAGTTTTTTTTACAAGAATTAACAATTATTATAATTATCATTTTATTTTTTTTAGTAAAAAACATACTTTGTATGTAAACATTTGGCCTTGGAGACAGTCACGAAAATGACGGTTATAAGGTTTAAAATTTTCTAAAAAATACTGAAATTGCTATAAACTCACATTTTATGATTTGATGCTTTTTTAAAAAGGTACTTCTAAATAATAATAATAAAATTTTACAATTTATTTGCTTAAAATTAATAATAAAGACCTGAAACATTAAAATGCACATTTATGTGATATTCAGCCATATAAGCTGCTGTATAATTTTTATTGCAATATTTTTTATAAACTGTGTACAGGGATACGCCAAAATTCTTAACATTACGGCGTATGGGGTGAATTTCGTTTAAACGCATTTTAACATCTTTACTTTGCAATGAAGAAAATGAAACTAGCGTACATGAGTAAGATGCTTAAACTTATGTTGTTTGAAGAAATATCTGCTCTTAAGCTTTCTAATTAATGTACAGGACCTTACAAAAGTGTTCTGACAATGTCACGTAGTCATCCAAACGATGTTACATTTGGAACAATTATTAATTTTAAACGCAAAATAAGCTGAATAGTTTTTACTGGTGTATACAATGTTTATGGTTCGTTTACAAAGACACACGAAAGAATTTCGTAACGTTAGAGCCTATGGACAAATTTTTAATTTAAGCGCGCACTTTAATGCGTTTATGCTGAATTGAACTTAATAAAGTTAACATACATTCTAAAGATGCTTAAAATCATGTTTACTCTTAAAAAAGGTTATGTATAGACTAAATAATTTATAGGACCACACAAAAAAATTCCGAGTATGTACTGTAATCATCCAAATCATGTCAAATTAGTTTGAAAAATTAATGAGTTATGATTAATTAGGTTTATTCTTATTATTGGCGTTTATAATGACTGTGGCTACTTTTCCGGAATACATAAAGTAATTTCGTACTATTACGGTCTATAGTCGGTATTTCTAAAAAGTGTATTTTAACATGGTTACATTCCCATCAAATATAATGAAATTTTACAGTGAAACTTGAATAATTCGAACTTGTTTAATTCGAATTTTTTAGCCGGTCGCTTGAATTTTGTATTAAAATAATGTTAAAATATCATGGATAATTCGAATTCGATTTTGGATAATTCGAAATTTTCATACGATTTCCTTTAAAATATTACAGTAAAATTCGTTCCTGAGATTTTTCTCAGCTAAAGTTCATTATTTTTTTTAACAGTCTTTCAAAAGAAGGATAAGGAAATACCGCGTATTTCCTACCTACACTGTAAAAAGTATGTCCTATTTACTGCCAGAAATTCTCTGTAATTTTAGAAAATACGCATAATTTACGAAAAAGTTACGTTGTCAGAACGTATTTTCTCAAATTACAGAGAATTTCTGGGGGCAAATAGGACATGATTTTTACAGTGTAGGGCATCATAAAATATGGTCCATATACATGTATTTTAGTGAGATAACATGGTTAGTTTTTCTCACCATTATTTTTAAATTTGCCAGTTATTATGTTATGATATTTTTACCTTTTGCACTGTACTTTTTACTTTTCACCACATTGTTTTTTTTGAATTTAATCTTTTTATCTTTTACACATATAAATTTTCCTAATCCTACTCAGTTACTTTAATTGATATACTGGCCCTTTCACTTTACTTTTCTTAAAGTTGATGCTTTCTTTAAACAAAACTATTTACACTTTATGAATGATATAAACTATCAATCTGCTTCTAAATTAGTAAATTCAATTCTGCCTGGAATTTTAACTCTATTAATAAGAAATCTAACTTCAAATAAAATATATTAAATTACTAAATATTAAGATTCTATAATCTACAGATTTTTTTTTTTTGTATAAAAGATTATAAAATAAAATAAAGAATTAAACAAAAAAAAAAACTCATGTCTAAATTTAATTTGAACCTATTATCTTTACCAGTCACCTCTTATATATATCTAACAAGTTTCTAAAATAAGGCCAAAAGATAAAAAAAAACAAATCCAGAGTTTTTCTCTGGTTTTCTTATAAAATGCTAAATGCAACTTTTATAACAATCAAACTTTTGATATCCTGTCAGAATTGTTTACTAAAAATTTACAAGAAAGCACCAGACTTTTTTCTTTAATAAAAAAAAAACGTATAGTGTCAAAGAAGATTTAAAATCGTTACTTCACCTTTCGATTTAGCTCTCACAAATGAAATATAATTTACTTTAAATAAAAAAATAAAAAAACCTGCGTTGTGTACCCATAAGAAACCCAAGTAAAATGAAGGACAATGATGACAGCGATGTTACTTTTATGTTACTATATTATTAAATCATATACCTCAATGTAGACAAATTTTATACCTAAATCTTCCAATACAACTGGACCTTTCAGTACACAGACACCACAAATACATGAACAAGAAAAAAAACATTTTATTTATTTCTTCTATCAGGATCCACCTGGAAAGGAAACTTACCACCTCAACCCTCTTTGGGAATCGTTTATTGACCAGATTTTAAATCCTAATATCTAAGTCACAAGATTTGATTATACAACTTATTTAACTTCAATTTATTTTATTTTATTTTTATTTATTTATTTTTTTTTTTTTTTTTTTTTCACAATTCCCAATCAGAAGGTTAAAGTAGCTAACTGAAGGTGTCCAGTTACGATTTTATTTAATGATTTCATTTGAAAAAATGTTCCTACAACTTTTAATATATTAATATAGTCCTTGTCATTAGACTTTCCTAAAATTAAAATTCAATCTATTTTTTGAAGACACATCGATTCAAACTACATTTATTCTATATTAAAGCATGGTTATTAAAAGGTATAACAGAGTTAACCAGCTCTAACTCAATATGTGTATCTATAAATTCTCATTAATAAATTCATCCTACTCCAGAATAATAAAGGTATACTGTCATCACTGTACATCATTGGAGACTTTAAATTTTTGCCCAAATATTATCATCTTACATACTTTCTAAACAATAAGATTTTTCTTTTATTAGTAATCTCTAGTTTCGGCTGAATAACATAATTTTTCTACCCTAGAATTCTCTAATGAATTAGAGAACCTCCTCCAATAATAAAAAATTTAGGTATTTAAAGGATGGCTTCCTCCTGGAAACTCCAACTTAAACATACTATTATATAAATTAAAAAATAGTAAAAAAAAAATAACAACAGAATCTATAAAAAAAACTAAGTTCTCTTAAAATACAAACAATAATATTTATTTGATCTCATTATCCTACACTAAACAAACAAAACATAAGAAATATATAAATAATCAGGAAAAATATTACGTTCTTTTAACACAATATAACATACGACAACTTCGTATGAAAAAAATAAACGTAAGAAACCAAGAGTTTCATACACTTTCGAACACTTTATCATTTAAAACCCTTTTTTTTTTGTTAAAATGCAAACACTAAATAAATCAAAAAAAAAGCTTTAACAACTTACAATTAAGGCCTTCTCGAGTTGTGGCTGTTATTCTTTTAGACTAAACAGGAGTCTGGCTATCAGGAATCATGGCTTTCAAAATTGAACACTGGGACTTGGATGAGTATGCTGCCGGGCGAAGTCCTTCCTCACGCCGTTGAAGGTCGGCTGGGGCGTAGTACCAGGGCATTAGTTGTCTCATTCAAACTTATCTTTTCAAGGACGGATTTAATTTCGTAGAATATAGCTACAATGACCTCATTTTTCCACTCGTGGGTCATTTCTGCTCCTCTTGAACGAATGAAAAAAAAAGACGGATGCTACTAAAAACAAAAACGGACGATGGCCTTAATGCCGCCCCAATCTCCCACCTATAAAAAGGTCTTCACTGATTGGGGTGGTCGGCAAAGCCTTTTGTTTTGTCAACATAATCAATTAAGGTCCAACCTTTGACTGAATATAGCCGCTGGCCTCAAATGTCATTACCGATGTCGAGATTCACCGTCATAACTTGCAAGTCGCCGCCACTGGAGTGAGTCAGGGCCCGCTACCGTTCAGTCCTGCCTTCGGTGATGCTGCGAGAGCGCCAAGAAAACGAACCTTTACGTATGAAGTTCTCCAGCTCAATACCTCATCTCCGGGAGCCCGGAGGCCCCCTTCTCCTTATAAGGAAAATTTTTTTACATCTCCGTCCTGGATGGAGTCTTCACATCGAAAGTAAAAGGAACTCAATTCTCACTTGTTGCCAAAATGTATTCCTACAATTATTCATTGTCCAATGGAAATCCAATTTTTTTTCAAAAACCTACACCTCTTCGTGATTACCCCCACGCGATGATAGGCCCACTAGGCTGCCTCAAGGAGGAGCCTTTCTCACCCCTATACAATAAAAAAAAAATAAAAGAATTCCGCCAGATGCCCCTGACAAAAAAAAAAAAAAACATCTGGGATTTCTCCGTCAACCCACAAAATTCCAGACCTAGACTTTTTGAACTTGACAGATTTTCAGACATACCCGTGTCATAAACTCTTTGAATTCGACAGATTTTCTGACCTCCCCGTATCATAAATACGGCTTTATGCAGTCCTCAGAAACATAAAAAGTTTAAAGTTTCTCGTCTCCCTATCTGAACTCTGGCATTTCACAGGCTAGATAGCATTTTTCGAGTCATCAACCGCTCAGTTTCCCGGGAAAAGAGATCACACAAAGTGTTTCTCCAGAAAGTTAGGGGAAGCCCAGTAAACATCATTCAACAACATCTGGAAAAGTCAGTCTACCCCAAAACATCTTGCTTTCCGAGAAGAGAAAAAAAAATTAGAAAATTCTTAAGTGCCGCTACCTACAGCTAAGGCAGGAAAAACTTGAGTTTTTATAAACTTTCGAGAAGAGAAAAAAAAATTAGAAAATTCTTAAGTGCCGCTACCTACAGCTAAGGCAGGAAAAACTTGAGTTTTTATAAACTTTTAAAAGAGTATATCTAAGTTTTTAAGTAAAAATTTAAACCGTTCGTGTAACATTTAACTTTTTCTTTTATAATTGATAAATTTTAAATAATATAGTTTTCTGAGAAAAGGGTCTGAAAAATATAGTTTTTGTAAAAATAAACAAGTTTCTGAATAAAGTAAAAAAAGAAACAGTTCCAGTGAAATTTAAATTCTTGTAATAATATAAAAGTTTTGAATAAAGATGAAAATAAAATATTACAGAAGATGAAAATAAAATATTAAAATTTAAAATAATAGCAAAAATTTAAAATATTAACCTTTAAGAAATACAGTTTTTGTAGGAAACCGAAATTCATCTTAACAATCACCCTCCCTTTTATGTTAAAAAAAAATAAATTTTTTTTTTTTTTTTTTTTGTAAGTGTGCAAAAATCCATAAATTTTTCTGAAGGAAAAGAAGAGAATGTTAAAGTGTCCCAGACGAAAGTATAAATCAAACGCCGATCCCTACGCCGCCTGGAGCAAACGAACACTCATCTTACTAGAAAACTCAAATCCGGCCGGGTACCTGAGCTTCTAGTCCTTCTCTACAAAAGGCTAAGTTCCCGAAATTATAATTGCATTCAAAATACTACAAGTAGCCTCTTTTAATAAGTATATTCCTCACATAATGTCTAAATTAGTTTTTTTTTTTTTTTTTTTTTTGAGTGATATATAAAGTAATCCGGAACGAAAAACAAGAAGCGAAAGCCACGATATCTACCCCGTAGCGATGTAAACAAAACACAGCTGTTTTATCCCTTCCTCTATGGGAGATCTATCTCAGACGAGTTTTTTTTTCTCTCCTCATCCTTCCACGGTACCAATCAATCAAACCGCGAAGAACCCTACGCAGTTTCTCCTCTCCTGAGCCAACGGCTGTCAATCACTCCGTCTGATGAACCGATGAGAACGTTTTTCCCTCCAGTTGATGAGTCCTCTCACTCCAACTCTTGCTGAAGCGGTGATGTAAACATTTCCGAAAAAACTAAATTACCCGCTTTACGAACAACGGACTAGACATTTTTGGGATTGAACTTTTCCTAGACAAATAAGGGTTAGTAATCTAATTCGTAGGACAGAGCCACAACCGGAAAAAGCCTTTTACAGATTATGCGATAATAACAATAATAAGAATAAGAAAATAAATGGACATCACAAGATACATGTATAATGATGCTACATAGATTTGTTTTGGCCCACCGGTGGGCATAAGATTACATAAAATTAAATATAAACATAACATTAATATACAAATAATAAATGATAAAACATAAGGAATAATAGATGATATAAGTTGGTAGGTATATAAATACACAGAAATAAGTAACACATATTAGTAGTTAAATATAAACAAATACCTAGTGACATCCAAAAAAAAAATTTTGAATAAACCATGGCGGTTGCTTAGCCTCTCCTTGCAATGGGATTACACCCGAAAAACCAATATACCAAGCAAAAGTTCATTATATATAGGATAAACAATCCAAGGCAAGAAAATCTTTTCTCTTTTCTCGCTCTCTCTCTAAAAAACACCTGTATAAGCTTTAAAACAAAAAAAATTTCTTCTAGATAGAGATTGTTTACATTTTATGAAAAGTTATACACCTCTAATAGATGTATATATAGACAAGAGATACTCTTCCCTTTTTCCTTTCTCAGAAACTAACTGAATTTTGAAAAACACACTATCCACTTCTGACCTTATAGTACTAAAAAAATCAATAATCATGCAGTGCCTGTGATAAACTCCAGCCCACATAAAAAAATTGTAATGAGATCCCAGTATTTTAGAAATTTACATATAAGGTAATTTTAGTATATACATACAACATAGCCTAACCTAGGACAGGGCAGCGTAAACAAATGATACAGAAAGAAAACGCAGCTTTAGTAATGAGAAACCCACAAAATTCTTTCCTGTGGTGAATTCGCACACAAGAATGCACGAAACCGTGTGATTATTTGAACTAACCTAAAAAATTTTTTGGTCACTTGAACAAAACACCAAACCACAGAAAGAGAAAAAATGCAACTCGCATTTTTCAAACATAGAAGTGCGTAAAAAGAAATTGACATTAACAAAATGTTTCACGCTTGAAAAATGCAGATTTCAAACTTACGAGTTTACATAAGCTAATATATTTATAGGAATGCAAAAAAATCAAACAAAATGTGTATTTACAACAATTTATATATACAAAATTTACTTTCTGCTTCTCAGTGAATATTGGTGAGTGGGGATTTTTGACGCAGTTTTTGAATTATCTCTCGACCTTTTCACTTTTGACTGGCCTACCAAATGCGAAAAATCCTGCTCCGATTCACTGACCGTAGGAGAGACTGATTTTTGCTTAATCACTTGAGAGGGTAAAGAGTATATGGGATTTGAACCCGGTACTTCCTCGTTCTCTGCTTCGCTAACAGTAGGCGAGCAGTCTTGAGGGTTAAACACCTGGGAAGGTAGAGTATGGCTGGGAATCGAACCTGTCACCTGCCCATCCAGTGTCCTATGAGGGGAATTTAACTCGCAAACTGTGTTAAAACCTGGCTGACCCTGAGAACTGTGAATACTTTGAGAGTCACTTTCTGGTGGACCAACAAAATCTAAGAGAAATCGTTTTCTTCTCTTTTCTTTTCTTGCTAACCTATACTTTTCCCACATATCCACCACTACTGGATGTAGGTCTCCATTAACTTGTACCTGTGGTGTTGTAATGTTTTCTGTTAGTTCATTCTCTATACTATCTAAGACAGGGAACACGGGTTTGCTTATTATTTTAGATAATCTGTCAACATGCACAATTTGAATATTGTTTGGATTTTTGACTTCCTGTATCTCATAATTTACAAAACCTATTTTTCTAATCACGCGAAAAGGACCTGAGTTCTTCTTGTTAAATTTTTTACAAAGGCCTGGTTTAATAGCTGGAGTATATAGCATCACCAGATCTCCTATTTTCAAATGTTTATCAATAGCAGTCTTTTTTCTATACATTTCTTGCCTTTCCGCTGATTTTTCTAATAATGTTCTAATTTGTGAGAATGTAAGTTTTAGGGAGGGAATTAGTCGTTCACAGTATGAAGGGCAGTCATTATAATTAATTGGTTCCTTTTGACAGAAAATATTATAAGGAAGTTGAATATCTCTACCGTATGTTACAAAAAAAGGTGTTTCATTAATTGTAGAATGTATACCTGACCTCATAGCTAAAAGTACAAATTTTAATTTATCATCCCAGTCATTGTGATTGTTATTTACTAAATGAGCGAGTGCATTATTCATTGTTGCATGCTGTCTCTCAACTTGTGCGTTACTTTGTGGGTGGTAACTGGAAGTGTGTCGGTGAGTAATTTGCAGTTTACTGTATACCTGTGTTATTGCTTCACTCATGTAATTTTTACCTTTATCAGTAATTATTTTTGTGGGCGCCCCATGTCTTGAAATAAAGTCGGCCAAGGTTTCTGCCAAAGTATCAGAGGTGATGTTTTGTACTGCATAGGCTTCTGGCCATTTACTAAAACTGTCAACATAACATACAATATATTTATTTCCCTTTTCAGTAATGGGATAAGGACCACAGATATCAGAGTGTATGGTATCAAACGGTTTATTTGGAATTTCTAATCTCTGGAGCTCAGCTAATTTTTTAGGTTTGTGTGCTCTAAACTCTAAGCAAGATTGACAGGAAGCCACTAATCTTTTAACGTCTGAATACATCCCTTTCCAGAAATAATTATTTTTTATCCTAAAAAATGTTTTGTAAAAACCAGCATGACATGCTACTGGAGATTCGTGTGTCATATGAAAAACCTTTGGCACAAGCGCTTTAGGCAAAACAATTCTCTCACCTTTTTCCTTTTTGTGAATTGGGTTAATTTTTTCGCATACAATAACTTCATTATTTACTGAAAATTTATAATTTTTAGGCGCAATCGGTAAGCCTTTACACAATCTAGCACTAACATATTTACAAAAATTATCTTGACTTTGAGCGCGCCTGATTTCCTCTAAAAACTCTACATTACTTAAGGTGTGAATTTCTCGATTGACATTTTCCAGTACATTACAGTCTATGGTAGGATTATTCTCAATTTGTAGATCATGGTCAATAAACCTCGACAAAAAATCTGCTACGGAATTACACTTTCCTTTTATATGTTTGGCGACAAATTCAAATTCGCTTAAAGCACATAACCATCTAGCAATTCGAGATGTGGGGTCTCTAAGTTTTAAAGCATACGTGAGGGCCGCGTGGTCAGTGTAAATAATGAATTTTCGATGGAAAATGTAACATTTGAAATACTGAGTTGCCCAAACTAGGGCCAACAGTTCTCTCTCCGTGGCCGAATACTTTTTCTCAACCTCTTTTAATTTTCTACTAGCAAATGCTACAGGGTGTGGAAAACCTGAGTTGTCATACTGACATAAAACTGCCCCCATGGCTTCTGCTGAACTGTCTGTATACAAAATAAAATCTTTTTTCATGTCGGGAAGTAACAAAGAAGGAATTTTAGCAATTTCATTTTTCATATCTAAAAATTCTCGTTCAGCTTTGTCTGTCCATTGAAATTTAGTCTTTTCTTTTGTCAAATTAGTTAAGTTTATTGTTCTTTTCGAATAATCACTTATATGCCTTCTGTAAAATCCCACAGATCCCAGAAAAGATCTAACTTGTTTTCTGTTTACAGGTCGCTTAATTTTACTTATTATCTCAACATTTTTGTTAGCAGGAAAAATTTCACCATTTTTAATGTTAAACCCAAGAAATGTTATTTGAGATTTAAAAAAATGGCACTTGGAGGGCTTTAAACGTAAATTATGGGTTCTTAACCTATCAAAAACTAAATTTAATTTTTCAAAATGGGATTTTATGTCTTTAGAAGCGACGCAGATGTCATCTATATAAATTAGAATGTTTAAATGCTGTAAGTCACTTAGAATAAAATTCATTAATCTTTGGAAAGCTGCGGGGGAAGATTTTAAACCGAATGGACTTCTGGTCCATTGCAATAGCTTATCGTGCGTCACAATTGCTGTAATATGCTGCTGATTTTCAGGTATCTTTTGCTGAAAAAATCCACTAGTAAGATCTAAAGTGGAGAAATATTTGGAGCCTGCCAAAGAATCTATAGTTTCAGAGATGTTAGGGATGGGGTAACTGTCGCTAACTATTTTCTTATTTAATTTCCTGAAATCACATGCTAGCCTAAATGAACCGTCCGCCTTCTTAACTAAAATAATGGGGGATGCATATGGAGAATTAGATGGCACAAGAATTTTTGCTTCGATGAGTGTATTTATTTGTTTATTCATCTCCTCTCTTAAGTTGTA
Organism: Salticus scenicus; assembly: GCA_963930645.1. Classification (NCBI taxonomy): domain Eukaryota; kingdom Metazoa; phylum Arthropoda; class Arachnida; order Araneae; family Salticidae; genus Salticus; species Salticus scenicus. The sequence goes on along the minus strand of OZ005650.1, from coordinate 224,187,379 downwards.
GGGAACTCTATAGGGAGAACTCCTAACAGGGGTGTCATCACTTAAATTTATGTTGTGCATAACAGTGTCACACCCTGGTAAATCAAGTACTGAGGCAGCAAAAACATCCGAGTTCTTTTGTAAAAATTTTTGTACCTGCTCTTTTAAATTTTCATCTAAGTGATCTAATTTAAACTCGGTGTCCCATTGCAAATTTATATTTTCCAACTCTCCAATTTCTGTCACTTCCCCAAAGTTTACTTGGGGCTTTGGCTCTTCCTCCCCAATTTCCTCTAAGAACCCAAGTTGACAATTTTTATTTAAATGAAAAGGTTGTTCTGTTAAATTTAAAACCTTTACATACAACTTATCCGGGTTATTTAATTAAACTGTATGACTAATAACAATGGAATCCGAGATAAATTTATGAGGGTAAATAAACACATTTTTGGAACTAGAATTGTTCATGTTTCTTACTTTTACAGGAATTACTGATTCTGAGAGAGAAGGAATAATTTTTTTTGTTTTTGCATATATAGGGATGGGGTTGAGCATTGCAGTGCCAAAATTAACAGACTGGTCTTGCTGAGACCCAAACAAAATTTCAAAATTATCTCCAGTAAGTGTTTTGTTTTTGAAATCTACTTTAATATTGTATTTATTAAGCCAAGGTATCCCTAAAATAACTTGAAAACTTGGAGATAGAGAGCCATCACATATAGCAAAAATGTCAGAAAATTCCGTTTTTCCCAATTTAAACTCTAGCTCTGCCTTATTTCTTAAGGTAACTTCACCGCCTAAAAGTGTTCTGAGATTTGTTGAACAAATCTGTTTACTTATTCCCCTAATATTTTTTACAATATTACTAGCTATCAAATTGCAGGAACACCCAGAATCAATTAACACATTATGATGTTCACCTTTATGAAAAAAGGATAATATAGGCAGTTTATTTACAAAAGATTTGTTCCAACCTGAATAGAAATATTCAGTATTTTGAGGTATTTGTGTTGAAGGTGCCAGATCCCAAGCCTCTACCTCCCTAGGTGAGATCCCCTCTAGTTTAAAGGTTTATTTTCATGGTGGGTGTTATTTTGTAATCTCTCAGTGCCTACTTGGGCACCTCCCCTACCCTGGGAACGATAACCGCTTCTGAAAGTATAATTTTGAGAATTTTGGGCTGAGTTCCTACTCTGTTGAACATCTTTTTGTCTCTTTAAACATTCTCTCTTATAATGGCCGGCCCTACCACAATAATAACACACAATATCTTTTTTAGATTTTGGAGGTGGTCGTTCATCTCTCCCACTCTCAAGGCTTTGGACTTTTGAGGATAGCTGTGACACTTGTACTGATAAATCAGCAATAAGATTCGCTAGAGTCTGGTGAGGAGCTGCTGACCCATCCTGGGTCGCTACTTGGGCCGCACAGGCCATCTCAGCCCCATAGCCGCTTGAGCTAGAGACTTGCTGGGGGCTAACCGAGAGAAAAGCTTCCTCTTCTGCGAGCGCAATGCGTTCGACTTCTTCAACCGTAGTAGGGGACCTAGCAATCACTCCTTTTCTAATTTCTGGCCTCAGGTTCTTTAGTAAAAGAGCAAGAAGCCACTCTCTTTCAGTTTGCGCTAAATTTTCGAGGGGGATTTTCTGCGCCTCTAGAGCCCTTCTAGCCCTAACTTTTGCCTTAGCCATAAAATCGGCCACCGACATGTCGGGTAACTGTACAAAGGACCAAAAATCGTGTATCACTTTGTGCAAATCCTCCTTTGCCCCGAACCTATCTCTCAATAATTTTTCTAAATCGCCGAAATCTTTAACATGCATCTTGTGGTCCCTGTACAGCTGCTGGGCTGCCCCTGCCAAGCGCTGAGTAGCAGCGAAGAAAAGCTCTTCCTGTTTCCATCCTAGGAAACGAGCAAACTCGTGAAATTTTGCAAAGAATTCGCCGACAGAAAAAGAGGGGTCTCTCCCTGTAAAAACTGGGATGAAAGAGAGATTATCCAAGAGGAGTGCTCTTCTCTGGCACTGCGCGTTTTCCACCCCCACTGCCAGTGCCGCACTCGAATTTTGACCTTGTGAGAAGAGGGACTCATTTTGGAGTACACTACCTCCCAGCTCTGAATCCACTTGCGTTTCTTTACTACTGGACATTTTAGTAATTTATCAGTACAATCTATTTATTCTAATTTTATTTTAGCCAGATGTTATCAAAAAAAAATTTATCCACCCCCTTTAATTCTCTCTTTTTTTTTTTTTTTTTTTGAAATAAAAGTTTAGAAAATTTCTAAATTACGCATATAATTAAAGATAGTTTAGTAAAAGCTTAGCATTTAAAAAGTTTACTGAGTATAAATTATCAAATCGTGTTTACCCCCTTTATTTTTGTAAAATTTTAAAATAAAAACAGACTGAAAAAAATTTTGTTATCATTAATTTTGGATTATATATATATGGGGGCTAAGTAAATAAAAATAAAAAAAAATATATAACGAGAGAGAGAGAAAGAAAAAAAAATATATCCTTCCCTTGAGGGGAAACTTCACATGCAAGGAGAGGGCAATACCACAATTAATTATATTGTTAGAAAGAATTAATACCTTGGGTATAAATATACTTCTATAAAAAAATCAATAAAAGCACAAAACACAATAATAAAAGAAAAATAATTTCAAAGAATAAAACAATGAAAAAAAAATTATTTTCCCCAAAGAGGATTTTCATACATAATTTTGATACATACTATACTGCAAATTAAAAATATTAAGCATCACAATTAAAAGACTCTTTTCTATTCCGCAATAACAATTATGTGAGATCCTGTACTCACGGCGCCAGTTATTTTAATGAGATAACATGGTTAGTTTTTCTCACCATTATTTTTAAATTTGCCAGTTATTATGTTATGATATTTTTACCTTTTGCACTGTACTTTTTACTTTTCACCACATTGTTTTTTTTGAATTTAATCTTTTTATCTTTTACACATATAAATTTTCCTAATCCTACTCAGTTACTTTAATTGATATACTGGCCCTTTCACTTTACTTTTCTTAAAGTTGATGCTTTCTTTAAACAAAACTATTTACACTTTATGAATGATATAAACTATCAATCTGCTTCTAAATTAGTAAATTCAATTCTGCCTGGAATTTTAACTCTATTAATAAGAAATCTAACTTCAAATAAAATATATTAAATTACTAAATATTAAGATTCTATAATCTACAGATTTTTTTTTTTGTATAAAAGATTATAAAATAAAATAAAGAATTAAACAAAAAAAAAACTCATGTCTAAATTTAATTTGAACCTATTATCTTTACCAGTCACCTCTTATATATATCTAACAAGTTTCTAAAATAAGGCCAAAAGATAAAAAAAAACAAATCCAGAGTTTTTCTCTGGTTTTCTTATAAAATGCTAAATGCAACTTTTATAACAATCAAACTTTTGATATCCTGTCAGAATTGTTTACTAAAAATTTACAAGAAAGCACCAGACTTTTTTCTTTAATAAAAAAAAAACGTATAGTGTCAAAGAAGATTTAAAATCGTTACTTCACCTTTCGATTTAGCTCTCACAAATGAAATATAATTTACTTTAAATAAAAAAATAAAAAAACCTGCGTTGTGTACCCATAAGAAACCCAAGTAAAATGAAGGACAATGATGACAGCGATGTTACTTTTATGTTACTATATTATTAAATCATATACCTCAATGTAGACAAATTTTATACCTAAATCTTCCAATACAACTGGACCTTTCAGTACACAGACACCACAAATACATGAACAAGAAAAAAAACATTTTATTTATTTCTTCTATCAGGATCCACCTGGAAGGGAAACTTACCACCTCAACCCTCTTTGGGAATCGTTTATTGACCAGATTTTAAATCCTAATATCTAAGTCACAAGATTTGATTATACAACTTATTTAACTTCAATTTATTTTATTTTATTTTTATTTTTTTTTTATTTTTATTTTTTTTTTTTTCACAATTCCCAATCAGAAGGTTAAAGTAGCTAACTGAAGGTGTCCAGTTACGATTTTATTTAATGATTTCATTTGAAAAAATGTTCCTACAACTTTTAATATATTAATATAGTCCTTGTCATTAGACTTTCCTAAAATTAAAATTCAATCTATTTTTTGAAGACACATCGATTCAAACTACATTTATTCTATATTAAAGCATGGTTATTAAAAGGTATAACAGAGTTAACCAGCTCTAACTCAATATGTGTATCTATAAATTCTCATTAATAAATTCATCCTACTCCAGAATAATAAAGGTATACTGTCATCACTGTACATCATTGGAGACTTTAAATTTTTGCCCAAATATTATCATCTTACATACTTTCTAAACAATAAGATTTTTCTTTTATTAGTAATCTCTAGTTTCGGCTGAATAACATAATTTTTCTACCCTAGAATTCTCTAATGAATTAGAGAACCTCCTCCAATAATAAAAAATTTAGGTATTTAAAGGATGGCTTCCTCCTGGAAACTCCAACTTAAACATACTATTATATAAATTAAAAAATAGTAAAAAAAAAATAACAACAGAATCTATAAAAAAAACTAAGTTCTCTTAAAATACAAACAATAATATTTATTTGATCTCATTATCCTACACTAAACAAACAAAACATAAGAAATATATAAATAATCAGGAAAAATATTACGTTCTTTTAACACAATATAACATACGACAACTTCGTATGAAAAAAATAAACGTAAGAAACCAAGAGTTTCATACACTTTCGAACACTTTATCATTTAAAACCCTTTTTTTTTTGTTAAAATGCAAACACTAAATAAATCAAAAAAAAAAAGCTTTAACAACTTACAATTAAGGCCTTCTCGAGTTGTGGCTGTTATTCTTTTAGACTAAACAGGAGTCTGGCTATCAGGAATCATGGCTTTCAAAATTGAACACTGGGACTTGGATGAGTATGCTGCCGGGCGAAGTCCTTCCTCACGCCGTTGAAGGTCGGCTGGGGCGTAGTACCAGGGCATTTGTTGTCTCATTCAAACTTATCTTTTCAAGGACGGATTTAATTTCGTAGAATATAGCTACAATGACCTCATTTTTCCACTCGTGGGTCATTTCTGCTCCTCTTGAACGAATGAAAAAAAAAGACGGATGCTACTAAAAACAAAAACGGACGATGGCCTTAATGCCGCCCCAATCTCCCACCTATAAAAAGGTCTTCACTGATTGGGGTGGTCGGCAAAGCCTTTTGTTTTGTCAACATAATCAATTAAGGTCCAACCTTTGACTGAATATAGCCGCTGGCCTCAAATGTCATTACCGATGTCGAGATTCACCGTCATAACTTGCAAGTCGCCGCCACTGGAGTGAGTCAGGGCCCGCTACCGTTCAGTCCTGCCTTCGGTGATGCTGCGAGAGCGCCAAGAAAACGAACCTTTACGTATGAAGTTCTCCAGCTCAATACCTCATCTCCGGGAGCCCGGAGGCCCCCTTCTCCTTATAAGGAAAATTTTTTTACATCTCCGTCCTGGATGGAGTCTTCACATCGAAAGTAAAAGGAACTCAATTCTCACTTGTTGCCAAAATGTATTCCTACAATTATTCATTGTCCAATGGAAATCCAATTTTTTTTCAAAAACCTACACTTCTTCGTGATTACCCCCACGCGATGATAGGCCCACTAGGCTGCCTCAAGGAGGAGCCTTTCTCACCCCTATACAATAAAAAAAAAATAAAAGAATTCCGCCAGATGCCCCTGACAAAAAAAAAAAAAAACATCTGGGATTTCTCCGTCAACCCACAAAATTCCAGACCTAGACTTTTTGAACTTGACAGATTTTCAGACATACCCGTGTCATAAACTCTTTGAATTCGACAGATTTTCTGACCTCCCCGTATCATAAATACGGCTTTATGCAGTCCTCAGAAACATAAAAAGTTTAAAGTTTCTCGTCTCCCTATCTGAACTCTGGCATTTCACAGGCTAGATAGCATTTTTCGAGTCATCAACCGCTCAGTTTCCCGGGAAAAGAGATCACACAAAGTGTTTCTCCAGAAAGTTAGGGGAAGCCCAGTAAACATCATTCAACAACATCTGGAAAAGTCAGTCTACCCCAAAACATCTTGCTTTCCGAGAAGAGAAAAAAAAATTAGAAAATTCTTAAGTGCCGCTACCTACAGCTAAGGCAGGAAAAACTTGAGTTTTTATAAACTTTCGAGAAGAGAAAAAAAAATTAGAAAATTCTTAAGTGCCGCTACCTACAGCTAAGGCAGGAAAAACTTGAGTTTTTATAAACTTTTAAAAGAGTATATCTAAGTTTTTAAGTAAAAATTTAAACCGTTCGTGTAACATTTAACTTTTTCTTTTATAATTGATAAATTTTAAATAATATAGTTTTCTGAGAAAAGGGTCTGAAAAATATAGTTTTTGTAAAAATAAACAAGTTTCTGAATAAAGTAAAAAAAGAAACAGTTCCAGTGAAATTTAAATTCTTGTAATAATATAAAAGTTTTGAATAAAGATGAAAATAAAATATTACAGAAGATGAAAATAAAATATTAAAATTTAAAATAATAGCAAAAATTTAAAATATTAACCTTTAAGAAATACAGTTTTTGTAGGAAACCGAAATTCATCTTAACAATCGAACTTCGAGGGTTTTTTTTAAATTGAAAGTCATGTCTATTGTAGGAGATTCTGTTTTTGTATCAATTGATGGGTTGGAGTCATATGCTATGACACAAAGATTGTACTTAAAGAAGCAATCAAAAATATCTGACTATTTTAAAAATGTGTTGAATAATTAAGCTCGTAAAAAAAATATTGATTTAATGGGAGGGGCTTAATGATGCAGTATTCTTACATATAAAGTTTATATGGTAAATCTTTGATCATAGAGTTTTATATTTTTAATTTATCTCTTCTTTTTGACAAAATAGTATATGAAATTCGAATTTTTGGATATTTCGAATTTTTCTTTGGTCCCTTCAACTTCGAATTATCCAAGTTCTACTGTATTTGAATTTTAAAAACATGTTTTTTCTGTTAAAAATTGTGGGCAGAGAATTGATAATTAGTTTAAAGGTTACTCAAAATATTTCCGATATGCTATGTAATTTTTTTTGTATGAAATTTGATAGTTATGAAATTTGGTATTTATGAATTTCAAGGAAATAATACAAGGCCGTCGTTTATTAAGAATACATATTGTTGCGTACTTGGAAGTTCGTAAGTTGTCCGAGAATGAATGGCGAAACTTCCAAAAATTCAGTGATTTATTCACAGAAAGTTCCAGAAAAATACAGGTCTATAAACCAAGTATCAGCTTCAATTCAACCAGTAAACATAGCTTAAACAACAGCCGTTAACAACAAAACAACATTACAAACTGTTTATCAATAACACATAAAGCAAGTATCATTAAAAGAGGCCCAAAGCAAAGCAAGAATTTGACGCAACTGACACAGATCTGAGATTGGCCACCTTGGCTAAAAAAATGCTCCTTTTATACTATTCTATCGAACACAGATTGTTCTGAAAAATTCTCGTATCTCATCAGCCAGTGAGATTAGAACTTCCATATTTGGTATATCCCTAATAAGGATTTTCTCGCCAAGGTCGCCAAAAACATCGCCAAGGAGGGAAACAGCCGACAAATTTGGCGCCAAATCCATTTCTTCCCTTATTGGAGCGTTTTAATGCGTTTTTAAAGGAAAATTAGGCTATTTTAACGCTAAAACGACTGGAAATGCACAAAATTAGCATTTATCGACCTTCTAAGCCTCTTTGAAAGAATTTATACAAAAATAAATGCAATGATTTACAATTCCATAACACTTTATATGATATACAAATTGGTATAGAAAGAGAGATACAGCAGGGGGTTGAGAGGGCGGCAGCCCCCTCAGGAATGTATCTGATTATGGTAATAAGTCGATCGAATCAATATATACTATTATATAATAAGGAATAAATAAAAATGACCTATTGAATAATGTCTGATGCAAATAGAACGTTGAGGCTCCTGATCTGCAGATCCACTAGTTTTATTTTATTTATTTATTTTTTTTAAGAAAAAAAAATAAATAGTCAAACTATTTGAATAACTCTGGATAACTCTGAACTCTCACTCTTAATGGAGAGTAAAAAATCTCACTCTTTTAAAAAGAGACTTTTTACTCTTTAGAGGTTGGCTCCATTTTGCCATGTTCTAAGAGTGATGTCTCACTCTTTTAGAGTCAAATCTCACTTTTCCTATTTGAGAGAGTACGCTTCACACATAAACGCACATGAAATAAAATTGTATTTATTTATTGAACCGTAGAAAGTTTTAAATGCAGTACGTAGCGTCTTAAACTATAGTAATTGGTCAACAGTGGTGTATGGTAAGAAAAGGAATGTGAGCTTTACACCAGATATTTTTTTTCTTAAAAATAAAAAATAAAAAGGAATGTTAAGAGACTGAAATGAAAATTTCTATGTGATTATCGAATACATCTGTAAAATATATGTAGGAGTCGTAGTCTCCGCCTTTTTTTCAGGACACTTTGACAAATGTGAAATTTATGCCTTTTTTGTTACCATTTTTTTTTTTTCAATAATTTCTATACTGTTTAAATAGGACATATTACTTTAAAAATACGATAAAGCTTTCTTTACGAAAAGTCTGGTGGCGACAACAGAGACGAAAATTTTTCATGCTTGAAAGTGTTCTGAAAAAAAAAAAAAAAGCTGAGACTACGACCCCTGTATATATATATACAGTCGAATCTCGTTAATGTGAATCTGATGGGGAAAAGTTGTTCATGCTATCAATAACTAATTTTCACATAACAAAATCAATCTTCATTTTGACGTGGACTGTGGATACAGTTCATGTTAAAAGTAATTCACATTAAACCTTTGAGGCGCGGTGTCAGCGTTGAGATGACACCAATTACTAAAAATCAACTGCAGAAACGCATCCATGAATTTTTATTTAGCAAAATTTTACTTTTATAACACAAACATTTATTTCTTTATTTTAATTTTGTTCGTAAATACCGGTGGTAGTGTAATTAAAATAAGTCCATTTGCCTTACGTCGCAAAGAGTTAAGCGTGTTCACGTTAACGAGCTTCGACTGTATATATATATATATATATATATATATATATATATATATATATATATATATATATATATATATGTATATCATTTATTTATTTAAATAATTATAAGATAAAAAAAAAAAAAAAAAAAAAAAAAAAACTTTTAAACCTTTTATATACCATGTTTTTAAATTTTCTGTTGAATAATTGCTATGGAACTATATTAGCACCTTATCAATATGCATAAAATTTTTAAAGTGATAATGACGTCAATTTTTGTGAGATGCATAATTTAACTTTTTTAACTTTTTAATGTTCACTTTTAATTAAATGTATTCATTTTTATGTGGAAAGAAAATGAACTCGTAACTTATTTTTCGGCAACAATTAAATTACAGCTAATATTTAAATGGCTAATTTTAAAACTATTAGGAGATTCTTATTTTCATATTTTAATTAATTAAAAGAAAGCTAATCAAAAATTTGAAAATCGGTTTTCGAGGTATTGCTTTGTCATGGGGTTCTGAGCTATTCTAAAAGTTTTAAATGTTTAACTAGTCGGGAAGTTAGTTAAAAGTCGATTGCAAGATTTGTACTGGGCAAACAAAGAAACGAGAAATGGAGTTAATAAAAACATGCTAAAATATAGAATTTACATTAAAAAATTCATGTCACGAGTTTTCTAGAGCTTTAAAAAAATTCGAAAATTACGAAATATACCTAAGCATCGTGAAAAAGGGATAATTTTGAATGGTAAATAAAGTTGAAAAATTTTATGTATAAAAAGAAAATATCTTTTTAGAAAAAAATACGATTTTTATAACACACAGAATTCCATACGATCTTTGATTAAAAAAAATGTTCAATTAAAGTGTTCTCTTAGATTGGAAAAATAATAGATTCATAAATAACACCTTTATACATATATATCCACAAAATGCGATGGGCATGCCTTCTTTACAGAAAAGGAGTTATTCTAAAAATTTATTTTCACGAGGCTATCTGGAATTATGAAGACTGTATAAGTTTTTGAAACGAAAAATGAACTTTTTTTTTAAATTAATGTTTCACCCATCACTTTAATATCAATATTTTATATTTAAAAAAACGAAAAATTAAATTTTATTAAATTCTTTCAATCATCACTTCAACATTGACATTTTATATTTTGAAACGCGAGAAATTATTTCAATCAACACTTTAAAGTTGAAACTTTATTCTCTGGCATTGAACAATAGCGCAAAATTAGCAACACAATTACAAAACCATTTTGTAACATAGTTGTTACGCCCGTTTATTATCTAAAAATAACATGACAGTTTTTCAATGTCAACTACCAAATATAACTACTCTCTCGTCTTGTTTTAAAGTTGGATCTCAATTGATCTGAAATATTTAGAATTTAAACGGTGAACTCACATTGAAAATTTTGTAAATTTACCGTAAGTTCTGACCTTAAATAAATAAGTAATAGATAAACTGCAGGAAATTAAAACAAGAAAACATGAAGGAGACTAATGGGCTTTTATCATCCATAAATGTTATTTCCTATAAAAATTATATCAAGGTAAACCTTTTTCGTCTAGAAATGTATTACAGTAAAACGCCTTTATGATAGAAATAGTATGTTTTCAATATTTTCCTAGACAAATTTACGGAGTGGAGATTATTAATTAAAATTGTTATATTTTAAAAATTAGTTTCCATGATGAATGTAAACGGTTTTTATCTCAAAAAAGTACAACAATAAATGTCAAGAGATAGCCAATTTTTGCCTTATGGATTACATCTTGAAAATTGCGTATTCTTTAGATTTCTTTCTTTTTTATTTTATTTTATTATTATTATTATTATTATTTTTTTTTTTTTGGGGGGGGGGGGTTGAAATTAAAAGTATCAGTAATTTGTTTCAGAATATCACAGACACAAAGGCACAAGCATCGAGAGGTGTCCCTCGAGATGAGGAAGGTGGACGTTTAAAACCCTTTTTTCCTGGTTAACTATTACTATTATATGTATATATATTTTCAATTTCATCATTTGATAAAGAATAATTGTTATTGTATACATTTATACATAATTTTGTCCTATAATTGTAATATTAAAAATTATGGGGGAAAAAAAATGTTATGACTCCTCCACCTTGTAAGGGATTTCTATCGAAATTGATAGCCACTAATTTGTGTCAAAGTGGAGATAAATTTAAATGCATACAAAATTCAGTGCATGAGTTCTTGACCTAGATCTGCCACAAAATTTTTGTCACACGGACAAAAACAGACATTTTCTAAAAATAATGAAATGATTTTCTGGAGCTCTCAAAACGTGCAAATCTATCGAAAATTGGTATCAAAAATTTTTACGAATCCAAAACTTTCTCTTAGTGATTATAGAAGTAATAATCAATTATTTCATCCGTATTTTAAACCAATTCAACGTAATGTATTTCTTCATTTTCTTTTGACTCCTTTATAGGTTCTTGATATTTCAAGTTTTAATATACTTTCCTTACTGCAGAGATTTTAATTAAGTACATTCCTCCACAAATATTATAGGAATAATTAAAGATAAATATTCGAGCTATTTAAAATAATTCTCATCATTAGATGTTAAATGTTTATGGAATGAATGCCAGATTAAATTAAACTTTATTACTAATAAACATAAATATATTAAACTTTTATTATATGTTATTTATAATCTCTTTCAGGGCTATTGTATTTATAATGAAATTGAAACAAATAAAACTTGAAAATCCAATTGCATGCATAGGTTTTGTATTTATTCTTAGAATTTTTTTTTTTTTTTATCTAACAATATTTCGTCTTTTCTTAAACAAATACAGTGGGCAATTTCGACGATACACAAAATATAAAAATAAAGAAAACAATAGAGAAGCTATAGCAAAATACAGAAATAGAATACAATGAATAAATGTGAAAAGAGTTATTTCATTGCGTGGATGCAATGTTCAATTTATTTGACCCATTCTGTGCAGTGACTATTCATTTATAATAATAAAAAAGGGATTCAGCTGAGTAAATATCTGTTGCTGAGAAATGAATTTGTAAATAAAGTCCTTGATTACTTTTATTCGAATGATTGGAAGTGTAAATATTTCATTATGTAGAACGTATTTTTTACTTACAATTCAACTGGATAATAATACGTGTAGAACTTTTAATTATTACTGTTTTCAAATAAAATATTAACAAGAATTGTAATAGCCTAAATGAAGATATAAATTTTAAGTTTTTATCGATAAAATATCTGAAGTACTTTTCTACCATTTATCACATTGCACTTTTTAAACATGTATTTTTTATATGCTTGAAAAAAAAACGAAGTATTCCATAAATCTACTTTGTAAATTATGAGAATCCATCAGATTTTTTTTTTTTTTTTTTTTTTTTTTTTTTTTTGAGGAATTTCTAGCTCCTATTTTATTATACAAATAGTCAGAGAATTATAAATAAGAAATGATGTGAATTAATTCGAAAAGTTCAATATAGCTGCTACGAAATATGGCCTAACAATTTCAGTGCAGAGACTCCTCACATGAGGGAGGTCATGTTTTGGACATACTTGTAGAAACTCGTTTCTGTGGACAACACTGAAGAAACTGCTGGAGCGAATTGTGTGCTATTATCAAACGAACGTTACGTTTGTAACCAAAACCATATAAATATGTTTACACCAGAAAAATGAAAGTAAGATAGATGGGGAAAAGTAAATAGTAATAATAACGATAATAATAATAAAATTAAAGCAAAGAAAAAGAAAAAGAAGAAAAAAAAAAAGACAAATGAAACTGCCAAAAACAGAATGATCACCCATATACGGCTATTTAAATATTAATAAAATTTAATGTTTTTAACACGCTTTTATTAGCTTCACCTGTATGTATGTTTGTTTGTATGTATGTTTGTATGTTTGTAACCGCTCTGGAAGCAAAAAAAAAATCTATATTGTAAAAGAAAGACTTTCTCTACGTGAGCGCCGTGGCTGTGAGGTAAGGCGCCGCGCTACGAACCTAAAGGTCTAGCGTGCGATCCCAATCAGGGGAGATTTTTTAAAAATGTTTTTTTTTTTTTATTCTAAATTATTTTAATTAAAGATTTAAATGTATGTAATTATTATGGTGTGTCACTCACACGATTTTCTCTTACCCTGCATTTTAATATTAAGATAGATATTTTGTGCTTTATTGTTCACATTTCTATAAAAGCGTGTTCTTTAATTTTTTAAAACTATAATATTTTTATTAAAAATACTTTTAACTTCAGTAAAATTACATAAAATAAATAAAAGAGAAAAAGTATTTTTTTTTTTTTAAGGAAAAATATTAAAGTAAGAAATGATACAGATGATAGAAAATAACAAATGCACATAGAGAGTTCGTTCTTCTGAAGAGAATGTTTTATGAAATTGATTAATCGAGGACAAAAAACTTTCATTGGTATCATAAACTTCTTTCCCGAAGCTATTTGGCAATCTCGAATATTAATATTTTCCTAGTTTAGAAGGAAAATACACGACGGAATATAGCTTAAATGAGAAAATATCCTTGTATTAATCGTACTAGATAAATTATGATTTTATATCCAAACTAGAAAATTAGAAATAGATATTTATTATTTTCTTTTATATTATATAGAAGAAAATATTAAATTTGTATAAATTTTTGACTTCTAATTTTTGGTGAGTTTACATATTTTGAGAAGTAAGGAATACAATTTAATCATTTTTAGAAAATGTCTGTCTGCGTGTGAGGTTGAGACGTCAGAACGTCACCACAGTTGTTTTAATTAAGCTGGATCCAGCAAAGTAGGAAGTGGGGACGGTTAAAATCACTCCGTCGCCAGTGACTCGGTGACGGTTGAGGTCGGAGTAGTTTTGTGTCTGCAGGGTGCTGCATTAAAAGACTTAGATTTTGAATATTAGTTAAATTAGAAGTGATTTTTAAAAGTACGGATTGACATGTAGTGAAAGGAGGGTGTAGGAAGAAGTATAAAAATAGAGATGGTTTTAGTAGATGGTGTGGATGTTGGAGGATCGTATAGTGGATGTTGGAGGATCGTATAGTGGATGTTGGAGGATATTATAGTGGTTGTGATGAATCTTAGTTTAACGGATATTGAAAAGTAGAGTAGTGGAGATTTAGTGGCGTGAAGTTAAGTAGTGTTGAGTGTTGGTGAGTGTCTACTAGTTTCGGAAAGTTCAAGCTTGTGAGGAGGGAATCCTCTGTCCCATAGTGAAGCCGTAGTATTGGAGTACGAGTGCGACCGTCTCTACACCGTCGACTATCTGCTGTGGTGAGATATTTAAGATAACTAAATTGTTGATTTACATATTTTTGATTTAGTTATACGCTGGCTGAGCTAAGATCTATTTTCCAGGCCGCCCTCCCATTAATCTGTTTCAAATAAACTTTTATTTGTTGTTCAATTAAAGTCTCAGGTTTTCTTAGTAATCTAAGTATTTAAGTTAAGATGGAGTTTGCAGAAACGCAAACGCCACAGTGGCGCCCAACTCAGTTCGACATCCCCCCCCCCCACTCGTGTTTATTTTACTGGCTCAAACAATGTACTTAAATTTTTCGAAGATCTTGAACAGTATTTTGATATATGTAAAATTGACGAGGATGATAAATTTAATTTATTAAAATACTCCTTAAAAGGAGATGCTAAAATCTGGTATGACACCATTGCCTCTAGAGCTCTAGGCCAAAATCCCACGTATGAGGATTTGAAGCTCAAAATTAAAAATTCATTCTCTTCTATTGTGGATAAAACCAAACTCCGTCAAGAACTTTATACGACAAAGATGTCGTTTTATGACAAACCTACCACCTTTTTATTACGTAAATTCGACATTATAAAGCAGCTGGATTTAGTTTTATCTTTTGCCGCTGCAATGGAAATCATAACCCCGCTTTTGACTATTCCTATTCAAGATTACCTTGATCTGAAACCTGTCACCTCTTACGACAGTCTGTTTCAAACCTTAGCTAAATATCAAGAACGACACCCTCCAAGGGCGGAAAACACCTTTAATCGCCAACGGGGTAATGGAAATATGCAAAATTCTAGGCGTGAAAATTTCACCCCCTCTCAAAATTTCAATCGCTATCAGCAAGAACGTCAATCGCCGCAGACAAGGCGTAATAACTTTCAAAATTCTCGGAACGATCGTTCTAATCAAAATCAGTCTCAAAACTTTTCTCGAGCTGATAGAAATAACAGAAATTTTCGTAACTCTCGTAATAACCAGAGTCGTCAGTTAAACGAGTAAGTGGCTCTTGTGAGGAGGGTCAACAGCCACTGAATAACTCAACCACCTCCATATGTTTAGACACAATTTGTATCAGTCCGGTGGACCTTCCTAATTTGAACGCAATAATTCATGATATTTTCATACCTACTTATTGGGACACTGGTGCTGAACGCTCCTTTCTAGCATATGAAACTTATAAAAAGTATTTTGACTTTAAACCTTTAAAGCGGACAAATTTAAATATTACAACGGCTCAAGGCAAGTCCTGTGTTAATAGAGGCGAAGTCAGCCTGAATGTTAAAATTCATAATTTAAGTGTTAATTGGCCTTTTTACGTCATCGACAATCTTCAGCATCCCTGCATTATAGGGTTAGACTTTATGAAAGCAAATAATGTAGAAATAAATTTTGCCAATAAATCTTTACATATTGATGATTCTAAGTCAAATTCTAAACCTGTCGAGCCGACAGAGTTAATTGTTAATTCAGAGGAAAGTGTCCTCACTCATATTGAAAAAATTGATTTTGTTAATTTTCTTAATCAGTTTAAACAGTTATTCTCTGAGACGCCTGGCTTAACCCATGTTGTTTGCCATGAAATTGACACTGGAACTAATAAACCAGTCTTTAGTAAGCCTTATCGTTATGATCAAGCCAAACAAGATATTATGAATTGGCATATTGATAAAATGTTGCAAAATGATATTATTATGCCTGTAACTTCTCCTTACGCACTGTTGTTTTATGTCGTAAGAAAAATGGTAATACTGTTACTGACCCTGAGGCATGGAGATTTGCAATCGATTATCGCAGGCTAAATTCTATTACACAATATCCTCAGTATCCCTTGCCTATAATTGATGATTTGTTAGCACATATAACAACGACAAATTTTATGTCTACTCTCGATTTGACATCGGGTTATTTTCAAATTGCAATGAAACCCGCTGATATATCAAAAACAGCGTTTATAACTGAAAATGGCACGTTTGGTTTTAAACGAATGCCTTTCGGATGTTCAGGGGCTGTGGCAAAATTCCAAAAAGCTATGGAAACTATTCTTAAACCTGTTTTGAATAAATTTGTACATGTTTATCTCGATGATATAATAATCACGTCCTCATCTTACGATGAACATTTAGATCATTTAAAAACTGTTTTTACTCTACTGCAAAATGCAGGATTAACTTTAAATTCCTCTAAATGCCATTTTGCACGACAGGAAATTAAGTACCTAGGCGTCAAAATAACGCCTGCTGGTATTTCTGTAGATAATGAAAAAGTTCAGCCAGTTTTAAACATGCCCCCTCCTACAACCTCCAAACAAGTTTCGAGATTTCTAGGCATGTGTGCTTGGTATGGGAAATTTATACCTAATTTTGCTTACATATGGGAGCCCCTCTTTAAACTCAAAAGGAAAAGAGTTAAATTTCACTGGTCAAATGAAGCACAAGAAGCATTTGATAAGTTAAAAACTATACTTAGCGCTCCTCCTGTACTAACTCATCCTAATTATAATATTAAATTTCAAGTAGCTACTGATCTTCTTCGTACGGAATTGGTGCCGTTTTAAGCCAAGAAGGCCGCCCAATAGCATATGCGTCCCGTTCGCTTAACGCTGCAGAAAGAAATTATCCAGTAACTGAACGTGAATGTTTAGCAGTGCTTTGGGGACTGCAAAAATTTCGTTTATATTTTACGCAACTTAGAGTAACAGTTGTTACGGATCATGCGGCATTAACTCGGTTAACAACTGGAAAGAACCTCTCCCCTCGCATGATTCGATGGACTCTTAAGTTATCTAACCTTAATATAAACATCGAACACCGACCTGGTTCTGACAATATCGTAGCTGACGTTCTTTCACGAACTATTCAAACTCAAGAAAATAAGATTGAATCTAATTTAACAAATCAATCCCTTGCTTTAAATGAAAAGAATGATCAGTTAAATTCTACTGCTAAAGCCTCATATATTCATCATTCGCATTTAAAGGCTGAACCGGTTCAATCCGAAATATTAGCAGACGGGACTGAAACTCGTGTAAAGGAAATTGAAAGTGAACAAGTAAACCAATGTGCTTCTACAAATCTAGTACCTACCTTAAACAATAAATTCGTATCTGATCAGGAAAAAGTAGCTTTAGCGCTTATGCCAGCATCTGTGTTAAATTCAAGAGATCAATTAATCCGAGAACAAAAAAATGATCCCGAATTTGGATTAATCTATAAGTATTTAGAAGATCCTGAGTCAGTTTCATTAATTGAATCAGCCACTGCCTTCTTTAATAATTATATTTCTCGTTACGGCGCCCCCCTTCAAATTGTAACGGACCATGGTCCTCAATTTATAAGTAATGTTTTTAAGGCACTTTGCGATACACTCGAAATTAAACATGTCTTCACGGTTCCATATCGGCCGCAAGCTAATCAGGCCGAACGTGTCAATAGAACTTTAATTAATATGATTGCGACGTTCATTGGTCAAAATCATGAAAATTGGGATCAGTTTCTCTATCATTTTGGCTATGCGATTCGTACAGCGGTAAGTGATGCCACAGGAAAAACTCCCGCTGAATTGTTTTTGGGCAGAAAGATTCTGACCCCCTTTCAAAAACTGGTATTAGTACAGCAAAACGCATCTCAATTTATTACGCGAAATATTGAAGAATTGCTACCAGAAGTTCAGAGAAATTTGAGAAAAGCTCAAGAGCAATAAGCTGTATATTATAACCTTAAACGTAGAATTTTAGAAGTAAAAGTGGGAAATAAAATACTCCTAGAATCACATTTTCTTAGCTCTAAAAAAGATTCTAAAGTAGCTAAGTTTGGGCCAAAATTCATTGGGCCTTTCTCTGTTTTAAAGATAGAAAATAATAATTTGACAATTGATTTTAACGGCACCCCAACGACCATTAATGTTGATCAGATACGCATTTTTAAAGAGCGCACTCAATCATATGCTGAAACTCTTGATAGTGATAGCGTGCAGGGTTCAAACCCACCTGACGAACAGTCCGTCTTTACGCCTAACCTCACTTCCCAGCCTAGTGCTCCTGATTCTTGTACAGCTGATAAACTACCTACTCCTACAACACCCGAACAATCTGTTCAGGGCACTTCCACTGATCGATCTAGTGTTAGCAGACCCGTCGCACAAAAGCGAGCTCGTAGTGGGTCATCAAACCATTCTAATGTGAAATTTCCTAGGCAAACTGGTCGCAAACGCGACTATTCTTTTACTAATAGCTCTTTTATACCACAGATTAAAAAGAAAAAAGCTTGGAATAAATATTTAAAAAGGCCACAAGCCCCCTCCTCAAAGTCCTCTGGAACACATCGCCCACAGAAGGTACTAGCAGTTCCAGATTCAGTGCACACCGACTCCTTCCGACCTAAGAGAAAGGCAAGGGTTCGAAAAAGACCTCCACCCTCTTCATCAGCTAGCGGACGGCACATGGAGAAATTCCTAGCAGCTCCTGACTCGATCGGCAAAGACGAGTTCTCTTTCCACCACCGATTCAATACCCGGCGTCAAGCCAGACTCCGACAACAGGCTCAGCCATATGAATCACCTGCCGAGCAAGCCTTTGTACAAGCCTTTTGGGATAGCCCTAGACCCCGGTCTGAAAGCCTGCAACCCTGTGGCCTAGCTGACGAGTACATCGAGAACATTCACCAAGACCTCTAATCTTGCTGAAGTTACAGCTGCAAATTCACATCAGGTGATACCGTTCTCTATTTTTTTTTCTATTACAAGTGCATTTCTGTCAGAGCTGTACAAAATGTTCGACATACTTTGAAGCCTTTTTGGGACTTTATATTTTAAGAACTCTTACGAAAGTTATGGACTTTCCCAAACTAAAAATACAAAATTTAACTTAGCCATGAACTTTTAAATCAAAATTAATGTTCTGCTTCAATGTCAACATTTTTATTCTCTCTTAAATATCTATTTTATGTATGTATTTTACCTTGTAGCCATCTCCTGCAGAAAGCTGGTAATAAAAACTGTTTTTTTTGGCCCCTTTGTAAATTTCCCCGCCTTTTTCTTTTGTCTTTCTATAAATGATGTATTTATAAACTGCATATTTGTATTTGTAAAACTTTTGAATATTTGTCTAAAAGTTTATCTGTATGTACTTTTAGAGGGGAAAAAAAACTGGTTTTTTTTTAGCTATAAGCATAAAAAGCGTGTTTAACCATATAACATTAAAAAGACTAACTGCTCAGTTTTTTCCGCTTATGCTTTAGGTAAGGAGGGAGAAATATTTCTGTATGTAACCTATCTATTATGCTAATAGAGACGAACATGTCTCAGTTTCTTCCAGAGATGAATTCTAACTATTTTTTTTACTATGCATACTGTAAAAGTTTTTCCCATTTCAGACACACTCTGATGGACTATTCTCTTAATCTGATGTTAAAACTATTTTTATCTAAAGTGAAAGATCTCTTAATTTGATGTCAAAAAGTTCTTTTTCCTGGATGTGGACAGCCTGCACATTCCGACGTCTGCTCTAGTATGAAGAAAGTTCATCCTATTCTTCGTTTAGTCATCTCCCTTGCAGACGTAAAGCTCCAGATACCAGTCCAGCCAGTACACTCCTAGTAATAAAGATTTTCTCATGTTTTTCTTTAAAAAGAACAATTATTCTTGTGATTACAACAAACTTTAAATGTCGCATTTGTCCCAAGCGACTTACTATGTAAAGACATGCATGATCAAGTTTGAATTTAATATTTTGCCTCCCTGGCCTAACAGGGAGACGTGTGTAAATCCTACTGTAAGCCTGGTTTTAGCTCAGTCAGAGTCCCGGAGTTCTCGGGGTAAATGTACGCCTTTTATTTAAAATTTTAAATTAATTTTTTTTGCGTCCCCGAGTTTTCGCTCAGGGACTTAGCAAAATTTTTTTTTAAGTTTTTCTCACCCGGTTAAAATTTAAGTGACGGCTGCACTCACACTTCAGAGATTTGAGATAGTTAGAGATGGAATGAAGCTCTTTAAATTTACTCGTTCAAATCCGTTGGGGATTTTCCCGACTAAATTTTTTTTCTTGGAGGGGGACTGTGAGGTTGAGACGTCAGAACGTCACCACAGTTGTTTTAATTAAGCTGGATCCAGCAAGGTAGGAAGTGGGGACGGTTAAAATCACTCCGTCGCCAGTGACTCGGTGACGGTTGAGGTCGGAGTAGTTTTGTGTCTGCAGGGTGCTGCATTAAAAGACTTAGATTTTGAATATTAGTTAAATTAGAAGTGATTTTTAAAAGTACGGATTGAAATGTAGTGAAAGGAGGTTATAGGAAGAAGTATAAAAATAGAGATGGTTTTAGTAGATGGTGTAGATGTTGGAGGATCGTATAGTGGATGTTGGAGGATCGTATAGTGGATGTTGGAGGATATTATAGTGGTTGTGATGAATCTTAGTTTTACGGATATTGAAAAGTAGAGTAGTGGAGATTTTGTGGCGTGAAGTTAAGTAGTGTTGAGTGTTGGTGAGTGTCTACTAGTTTCGGAAAGTTCAAGCTTGTGAGGAGGGAATCCTCTGTCCCATAGTGAAGCCGTAGTATTGGAGTACGAGTGCGACCGTCTCTACACCGTCGACTATCTGCTGTGGTGAGATATTTAAGATAACTAAATTGTTGATTTACATATTTTTGATTTAGTAATACGCTGGCTGAGCTAAGATCTATTTTCCAGGCCGCCCTCCCATTAATCTGTTTCAAATAAACTTTTATTTGTTGTTCAATTAAAGTCTCTGGTTTTCTTAGTAATCTAAGTATTTAAGTTAAGATGGAGTTTGCAGAAACGCAAACTCCACATGCGTTTCTCTGTGTGTGCGACAAAAAAATTGTGGCCGCTCTATCTGAAGAAATGATGTACAAAATTTCATAAATGTTTATATTTCTTTATATTTTGACATAAATTGGTGCCAGTCACCCAACATGTGGTGCTTCTATACTGTGAATTCTCTCATTTATGAGAATGCTATATCGCAGCTTTTATTGTGTATAATTACAAAAAACTCGATGTGTGAGAGCTGTTGTGAGAGACTATTCTGATTTAATTCTGGTCTATATCGGCCGACAGGTGGCTTTGCTATTTTGAAATTTTCCCCGTTTACGAGAAGACTTCATCTCAGTTTCTATACCGTATAAATATCCCAAACTTTAAAATTTCGCGTAAATTAAGATACATTTGCAAAACTTCAAGAGAAATCAGGATAGATATACAGTCATAAATAAATACAGATAGATGTACCAAAGTCCCAAACTATCTTCAGTTTTGATAAAAAGCGGTAATCCCCATTTTATTATCATACTTGTAAAAACAAATAGTTATTTTACAAAGAATATTTACAAAATATCCAATTATTTATTTATTTATTACGTATTTCACTAGTCTGTATGCTTCTTTCGGAAACATGAAGGTTTTTTTTTTTTTTTAAATTAGCAACTGATTTTATATTATTAGGAGCATGTAAAGGTTAAAAAACGCTGATGAATTTTCTAAGACAAATTTTTTAAATACCTGTTTAAAAGCGTTAATAATTTAATGTTGAATAATATTTTGGTCAAATCATACTGAGTTATAAATAAAAATATTTATCCATGCTTATAACCTATTCCATATGATAATAAATATTTTCGTTTTTTAAACAAGGATCATGGAAAGCTTATAATGGTAAGTTAACTTCTGAATAATGTGACGGTAGGATGGTCTGCAATTTATAGTCACTCTTTATGCATTTTATATATCGATTTAATTTTTTTTTTATTTATTCTCCGCTTACTACTTTATTTATATATTCTATAAAAAATATAGGTTTATTGAGGAATATTGTATATATTTTTAAATCTATCGAATTTTATTAGTGTTTTGCATTTCTTAAAATATAAATTTTAATTCGATTAAAAATATTCCTTGAATAAAGGATAATAATTATGGAATAAAGGTAATCTAGTGTGGCACACACACGACTTTTTCTTACCTTGCATTCCAATTCTAAAAAGACAAACTGTATATTAAGAAGTAAGATAACAAGTACTGCATACAAACCTACACTAAAAAGAATTCAAAGTAGGTTTAGGAGCAGTTTTATTTGACAAATAGTTCTCTGTGAGGGGGGCTACCAAACACTCAAACCCTTGTTTAAATATACAATCTATATTTATATAGAACTCAATGCTGTTATTAAATTTAAAAGTTTTTTCCAAATTATTGACAACTTTCACTGACGCCACTCGTTAAAACTTACAAATATTAATCAAACTATTCAAATGTCAACGCCATATAAACTTGAAAATACAACATTTGAGTTGCTTGCAATTATTTGTTTTTAAGTTACGCCGATAACACACATACACAAAGGACAACCGTTATAAAAACTTGACTAGACCTGGTAAAACATAGTAAAGCACTTCCACCAATTACGTAACAAAAAAGCATGTTTTCGCTTATTATGTATAGCTCTGTATGTCTTATATAAATTATGTACATACCACATTGTGTACATAAATATAGGCCTATATTAATAACGCATAGGACAATGTGAAATACATTTCTAGCAATTTCCAAATATATTCCAGTTATATCCTAGGCCTTTTGGTTAGCCCTGTAAACGAATGGTGAATGATTTACATAGCATAATCTATACGAAACAGGCTTTTATGCATTTAAAAAATATGTGTTAATTTAATTTTGTTTAGTGCAGCCTACAGATGTTAAACTGTACCTACCGTAATTTTCGTCCACAGACGTAATGTATTTGAATTTTCTCGGATAGACCTATCTACGAACGATTTGCTTAATCTCAACGAAAAGTTCAGTGCTGCATTTCTGTATGATACAGATTAAGAATACAGAGTTGTATTTCATGCTGCTATTTGTTCTTGAGATATGCTGATAACAGACACACACACACACACATACACACAGGACAACCACTAAAAACCTGTTTTCGGATTCAGGTGCCTTCAAAACGTGTAAATATAGCGAAAACTTAATTTTGAAAATTTGATCCGAAAACAATACGTTCTGTACCATATATATGTGTAAGAGGAAGTAAAAATACACTAGTATTAAACCCCATCTTTATGGATAAAAGTTAGCAGTGTTTAACATATTTATTACAGGAAAAAAGACGTTACATTCTTATCAAATTTCCTAGAATAATTAGAATGAAATAAAACGAAAGAAAAAAGAATTGTTTTTATCTAAAAAACATTTTTACTGGTTCTTATATTACTTTTTCTATCTTTTTAGAAACAGATTTAATTTTTAGAAATGTCGAGTAATGTTAATAGTTTTTTATTAACAAAATTACGATTAGTTTTAGCGTCAGACTATATTATTATTATTTTTTTTTTTAACTAAAACGTTAAAATTTTTTGTTTATATACTGCTTTAAGTACCTTAAAAAATAATTATTGTTTATTGAAATATTTTTGTTACACTGGCAAATCTGTAAAAAATGTAACAAATTTTGACTAGACAGATATGCAAAATTTTAATATTAACTGAAAGCATATCATTTTTCATCCTTCATCAAGCGGCTCAGAAGACAGCCTATATTATATATACAGGGTGTCTCATAAGTCTGTAGACACTTCAAAAAAATAAAAATTGAAGGAATTGATAGAATTGAACGTGTTTTGTGAAAAAGTTATTCTCGTAAAAAAGGACTTTTTTTTTTGTTTAAAAAAAAAAAAAATAAAATAAATCATCGATAGAAGGCGCATATGTAGGTATTAGGGTGCCTCGATAAGATAAGAGTGGCGACAGATCTGTGACAGATTCTCATTGGACAAGACTCACCGTCAGCCGCCCGGGGCAATTGTTGGATGATGCTCCGTAGGTTTTACATTGAGAGTTTCACATATGTCGAAAAAAGCATTTTTATCTCTTGATATTAAGTAAATTTGATTTTTTTTTCTTTCAGAAATACATTAAGAAAGATTATTTGTAAAATATCAAAACATATTTTACTGAATAATGTTAATTATTAATCTGTTTTATTAACTTAATTGGTGGACGAGATAGGCAGATTCTTTTACTGGCCTGTTTCACAGCTTATAAATTAATATAAAAAGAAAAAATACTGTATGATTATTGTCATAACTGATCTGTAATCATCTTATTTATTAAATATGTTACTTTTGTCCTATTTTTGTGCTATTTTAAATACAAAAAATAATGATTTCGTTGATAAAGCAAAGTAGAAACATTTGGCGATATTTAACATGGTACTGGCGAGAGATTCCCCGTCAGTGTTTTAAGATCTTTCTCAGAGAAAGCTTTAAAAGCTTTATAAGTGTGTATCTCTGTGTGTATTATGTGTAAGAGTATGTACTAAGGAATATATATGTAAATTGTTTCTTATTTATTACGTCTGACTAATTACGAATAATGTTTAATTTTCTTCAATAAAATTGATAGTTATTTACTATTTTGAAAATAAAGATAAAAATAAAATAACTAAAAATAAATTCATTAGTTTCTTTTTTTCTTTTTTTCTTTTTTTTTTTTTTTTTTAAATAATGAGTTTTGAAAACATTAAAATTTATAAATATATTTAAATATTTTACAAACGTTGTTTCTTTTTAATTGTTTGTTAAAACATTTATTTTGTGGGAGGCATAGTATTTCTCCCCTAGAAATGTTTACATAGGGTGTGAATTAAATCTGGCGATACCTTTAATTAGAAAAAGAATGATGATACGATTTTAGATTAAATTATATGGTGTGTCACTCACACGACTTTCTCTTACACTGCATTTCAATGTTATAAAGACAGATCGCATATTAAGTTCAGTAAGGTAAAATATTATAGTTCAATGTACTTTAAAATTAATCTAAAAAAGATGTAGGCCATTGTGTCATTTGGCATAAAATTCTATGCGAGGGGAGCTGCCGCCCTCCTAACCCTCCCCACCCCGTTTAATTAAAGTGCTTACAATTTTTAAAAGAATAAAGTCTAATTTTAAAAACTTCTCTTTCTTTGTATGAGTGTATGTTACAAAAATTTTGTGGTAGCTCGAGATCAAGATCTAATGTACAATATTTTACGAAAGTTTTTATTTTGTCGCATTTTAGCATAAACTGGAGTCTTTCAATTTTTGGTGCATATTAGTTGACAAATGGTGCTACTATGCTGAAATTCCTGATTTTTTAGGAAAGCTAGATCTCAACTTCTGTAGTGTATAAACGTATCAAACATGATAGTTAAGATGGTTAGTATGTAAAGTAAGTGAATGATTGCTTAAATATATTTAAATCTAAAAAAAAAAGACAAAAAAAAAGAAAGAAAGCAAAATAAAATGCTGCCGTTTTAAACTTTATTGATTAATGTGCTTATCAATATCTCCTGGCCTTCCTCGCAGATCCATTAAGCACATTTATACAAAATATGCACATAAAAAAATTGACAGTTAGTATCAATTTAAATTATTTATTTTATACATTTAAAAATTCTTTTTTAATACACTTGAACTTGGCCAAAACTTATTATTAGTTTATTAGATTTATTGGTATACCTATTACTGTACTGATCCCCAAAAAGAAAAAGAAAAAAAAAATTATATCTGATTCCCTAAAACTAATTGCTAATTTTCTTATATACATCCCTTCTACCGTTCATTTACCTTTATTATTGTTGTAATCAAAATTTCAGTTTTCTTTTTTTGCTAAAAAATCACGGGCTGTTCTGCTTTTAACTGCTCAAACAGATTTGAGCAATGCTATAAGTTAAAAGTGTTTCCTAAAAATCCCGAAAGTAGGAAACTTTGGGCCTCCAAAGTTAAACGCCTTAATTGGGAACCAACTAATGCAAGCTATTTGTGTGAAGTAAAAATTTTTACATTTTCGATTGTTTATTTATTATTTTCTTTATGTACTTGAAAGCTCTTTCTGCGATTAATTTTCAATTACATTTAAGAGATTTTGTGACTTTCATAGTTAAATCGTCTAACAATTTACTATACATTGTTCGCACCAATCTTGGTAATTTAATGGTCGGAAAGGATCACCTAGAATACTATTTAGTGGTTAAAATATAAAATAATAGTCAAAGTTTTAAGTGCACACATTTTACATATATTTACATAATGTTACTACATATGTCAATATTTTCACAACGAAACTATACACGTACTTTACTTTTAAAACATTCTAAATGCAAAAATGTATATATATTTATTTTTTAGTAACACTAATTCCCACAAATGTAAGGAAAAAAAAATAAATAAAATAAAACATAATTAGTTAATTTAAAATTAATTTATTAATTAATTTAAACAAATAATGCAAAAACCATAAATTCTGAAAGCCTGCAATATTTTTTTCGGGTAGAAAAAATTAGAGCTCATATATTTATCAACAAGGCACAAGTGTTGTGTGAAAGCAACGATGCACTGTAGCTTCCTAAAAGTACCACTTTTTCAGAAACTTGAAGATAGGACAATATTTTCTCCCCCCTCCCTCCCCACGTTAAATCTTGAACATAATATCAAAATGCAAAAAAAAATCTGTAAAGAATTAGAAATGACCAATTTATTATTATATCCTTATTATTTCAGAAATTAAACTTATTAAGGAAAAAATATTACAGTTTATTTTTAAAAAAATTTGTGCTACAAAATGAAAAAATAATGAAATTAAATCGGGATGCATTATAAATTCTTAAATGAAAAATTTCCCTTAATTCACTACAAACAAAAAAATTCTTTAGTTCAGTATAATGTGTTTGGTTTTTAAAAATCTAAGTTAAAAATAATGGTTTAATAATAATAACAATAAATTGAAAATTAACACATAGAAAAAATTAAAATAATTATTAAATAAAATTGATAGAAGTCGTAAATTTGTGGTTCTAAGAGCAATTCTTTTTTTTTTTTTTTTTTTCCTTTTTATAAATTTGGCAACTTAAGTCTATCGATAACTTGTTATTTGACAAAACTAAAAATAATTTAGTGAAAAGAAAATGCTTAATTTCAATACAATTTGAACCAGTGGCGGATTTAAGGGGGGGGGATGAAGCCCCCCCCCCCCCCCCCAAAAAAAAAAAAAAAAAAAAAAAAAACACTGACATTCACAATTGAATATTGCAATTGTAAATTTTTTATTGGTCTATAATAACACTTTGAAAATTTTTAGCCCCCCCCCCCCCAAAAAAAAAAAGGTCAAGTTCTGGATCCGCCACTGATTTGAACGAATTATGAATAAATTAAGTCTTTTTTACTTCTAAGAAAATTAAATATCCCGCCAGAAAAGTAAATGTTCACCAGAAGCATTTTCTCGCCAACGTAAGATAAAGGTCATATCTAGAAAGAACCAACCCCACTCGTAGCTCACGCAAGCAACCCAAGATTTCATCCACAGCGGTTGCGCACTGAGAACTGTCGCCACTCTTAGTAATATAGGCACCCTAGTAGGTATGTAAATCAGAGTCTTATAAATTAACTTATAAAAGCACTGATTGTTTCTTATTTTACCTCTTACTTCCCTAACAGCACAAAATGTTCCATAAACGTAGCAATCATATAATATTGAAATAGGATAAACACTTCAGAAACGTAAAAAATCGTTCAGATTACTTTCCGATTTGTTTCAAAAACGTAGAAATGTCCGAGATCGTAACAAATTATCAGATAAGTAACAGAAACGTTGCAATCACTTAACAGGTTAAAAATCAAACAGGGCGAATGTTTCAGAAAGGTATCGGAGAGCATACTTAAATGTGTTACGTTTTTGAAAGATTGTAAGCTGTTTGCAACATAACTGAAACATTCTGTGCCGTATGGGTTGTGCATACATGAAGTTTTAATTGCAGTTTGACTGGGTAGATAAAGCGTTATCGGTGAAGACGTTTTCGCTTAGCCAAAAGCCGGCAACTGAACTGCAGTTAGCGGTGTTGTAACTCGTTTGCAATCAGTAATTTGTGGTGCTGGGAAACATATAGAATAGGATCTACGTGCCTTTAAACATTTGCCTGCAAATAAACATAGTTTTTCATGGAAATGTGTAATTTGCTCACGTACCGCTTCCGCTGTCGACGAAAATTTTAACTATTATTCTTTTTTATTTTTTTTTTTTACACATCCCCCCCCCCCCCGAAAAAAAAAACTATTTTTTCATGAGATAAATTTTTATGATCACCGCGTTCAATTCAACGAATTCCTCCATTTTTTTTAGGAATTTTCAAAATGTCTACAGACACCCGGTATATATATGGTATCTATATATAGCTTTTCAACCCCCCAAATCTTAAAATATATGCAATGTTGAAAATTATAATTATGAATCAACATGAATTTAAAATACCGTTGTAATGTATGTAAGGCTATTAATAAATAGCCTTACATACATAATAGCCTTAATAATTTTAAGTATCTAGGGAGGAGTCACAAATCTTTAAAAAATCAATGGAATAAGCCTTCGTTGTATTCTTTCCATATATCTTTATATTGCCATGCTAGGCGACACACTTTAACACTTTAACACGTTAACTACAACATTAGTTTTCTAGATTCCCAATTATAAATTTCATTCAAATAATTTATCACGTAAAACATGTTTAATTAATGCATATTTCTTATATTTTAATCATTTAAAATGTTAATTCTCAAAGTTTATGATCTAGGTGCACATCACCTGAAATACGCTCGAAGACAGCTAATATGGTGCAGATATATAAATTCACTACGTTGATTCTCTTTTCAAAAACAAAACAAAAACAAAATAGAGATATCTTATGTTATTTCTTTGTCTGCTATGTGGTTACTGCTATATAGTTACAAAACCAACCTATGGTAAAAAAAAAAAAAAAAATCTGGAGTGACTCCACTCGACTTTCCGAACATTGAGTAATTAACAGTTTTGTAGATAAAGTAAAGAAAGAGTAGTTGTTAAACAAACAAAAGAGAGAAAACCATAATAGAGTGTTTGAGTATTTTTCTCCATAGTACACGATGTTTTATTTAACGCTACTGAACATTGAACCCATAGATCATAATGATAAACAATTTTTCGTTGTGTCCCTGTAAAAACCTATAAATGCTAGATTCACCAAAATGCTTATATTTAGTGCAACAGTGGTTTATAATATTCATATAAATTTTCAGCTCAATTGAATAAGGCGTTTAGATGCTATCGCACTTTTAAAAAATTGGTCCCATAGGCCATAATGATAAAGAAATTTTCTTTGTGTCCCTGGAAAAAAACTGTAAGTGCTAGATTCCCCAAAATCTATACAGTTAGTGCAACTGTGACCTTTAACATGTGTAAAAATTTTTTGCTCAGATTAATAAAGCGTTTAGACGCTATCGTACTTTTAAAAATTTGGCCCCATAGGCATTAATGATAAAGAATTTTTCCTGGTGTCCCTGTAAAAAAACTATAAGTGCTAGATTCACCAAAATCTATAGGGTTCGTACTATGGTGATTTACAATATACGTACCAACTTTCAGCTTATTCGAACAAAGCGTTTAGACGCTAGCGTGTTCACTCTCTCACACACACACACACACATACACACATCATCGCAAAAATAGTGGAAACGGACTCATGGGACCTCGAAACGTATAGAAACCTCAAAATCTCCAATTCGGATTTTTGACATGATTACAATACTTTCCTCACTATAGTGTTCGGAAAGTAAAAATGTTATGAATCTTGATGTTTTTCTTCTTTTTTTGTAACAGTATTCTATTGTTACGAGAGGTCCATATTAAAATGAGAATTTGGACTCTCTTCGGGACAATATTATGTTTCTCACGAATAAAACAGAGTTCCATTTTTGAATTTCTGAACTTCATATTATTTAAGGAAAGGAGGCATTCAACCTGTGATTTATCACTAAAACACATTAAATAAGTTGATGATATAACATACTAAATTAATCATATAAGTCTAAATAAATGAAATAACTATAAATAAACTTTTCTAATAAGTGTAAATAAACTTGTCAAATAAATCAAAATAAATTTGTTAAGTAAGTCTTTCTTTCAATATCAAAAGCACAGATTATATCTGCCTTAAATTATCGCATGAATTTATCTGAAAATGAAATTATCCGAGAATTTCTTTTTAAAAGGCAAAATTTAAAAACTAATGTGTTGTGGCCTTCAGAAAAAACTCCTATACAAATTCACACAGCACATTTTACATACAGTTTTACACGCACAGTACACAGTTTCACACAGTACATTTCCAATCAAATTCATACAGTACAGTTTATTAAAAATGTCATTATTTATTGAAATTATTTTTTATGATGATGAATTAAGACGATTTTCACTTCAGAGATTTATAACATTAAATGTCCAAAGAAAATCAATATTGTGCTCCAAAAACGGCATCTTGGAAAAAGCACTTTCTTTCTTTCTTTTTTGAAAAAAAAAAAAAAAAAAAAAAAAAAACTATAGTGTTGTTTTAAACTATCGCATATCTATAGTTCAACCATTCGTTTTAAAAGACATTCATGAATTCCTTTAAAATATACCTATGTTGAAAATTCACAATTTTGTGGGAAGAAAGTACTTTCGCCGCAGAGGCAAAGCGACGTTCTTATATATACAGAAAAAAAAAAAAAAAAAAAAAAAAAAACTATAATATTGTTTTAAACTATCCCATATGTATAGTTCAACCATTCGTTTTAAAAGACATTTATGAATTCCTTTAAAAGATACCTATGTTGAAAATTCACAATTTTGTGGGAAGGAAATTTTTCCCCCGCAGAAGCAAAGCGACGTTCTTATATTAAAAAAATAAAAAGAAACTATTACAATTATAAATAATTATTTTTTAATTTCATAATTTTATAACGATTAGCTGAAAAATTTCTCATTGAACACATTTATATGAAATTTTGTCTTATATTATATACAATATTAAAATTTAAGATGAAACAAGATGACAATGCCACCTGTTGAGTGATTTTCAACAAAATTTAATAGACATTAATTTATGTACAGGTGCAACTACATAAAAATTTTCATTAAATTTTGAGCATTAAGTATTGAGCTAGAGTTCTCTCAAAAATTGTTACACATGCACACAGACAGACTTTATTAAAAAAAAAAAAAATCAAATTGTGTTCTGGGCCACTCAGAAAGGTGTAAATCTATTGAAAACAGAAAATGTAACATTTTTACGAAAACAATAATTTCTTCTATGGAATACAGAAGGAAAAAGGAAGTAATAAACTTATAAATAAAGTTTCTGGTCGATTTGTTTTATGTATATATATATATATATATATATATATATACATATATATATATGCAACAAAATTTATAGAATTATCTTCTATTTATTCAGACTTATTTTTTCCATAAGTAGCAGTATATAACTAATAGAAACTATCTTCTAAAAATAGGTACATTTGTTAGCTAAACCATGTAAAATTTCATGGATACATTTTAAAACTTATTTCTCGAATAGCTAATAATTCGTCTCGAAATTACTCATAAAGAATTCGCTGTTGAAATATCTTAACAGAAAACATTTTCCCTTAAGGATTTAACTTTTGTAATTTAAAAACTTTATTCAAGCAGAAACTTTTGATTTCAAACAGAATTCAGAAAATAAAATAAGATTAATTATATACGAATGTCTAATTACGTCAAAACTTTAGAGCATAATACGGCAGTTCTCAAAATATCTTGTTTCTACATTTGCAATGAAGTACGTTGTGTTGCATTAAAATAAGAAAGTATTTTATCAAATTTCCAATGCTAGTTTACGAATAGTCTGTTTAAGATTGTTGAAAAAAGAGAAAATATAAACTTGCTTAAAGCAAATTATAATCATTTTTAAATCTTTCCTAACGCAATAGAATACGATATGTTTTAGAATTATAAATCTAAATATTATGAAAATCTTTTTGTATTAAATGATAAAAGTAAATATTTTTTATGAACAGAATAATAAATCAAATACCAAAAGAAGCTATTTTAATTGTTTTTATAGTGTAAATTGACCAGTAATTAATCATTAATTGGAAAAAGTCTAAAGTCTTTATCTTATTTTCAAATATAATAACTGACAACATTTTTGGAATTTTTTTTATGTACTAATCAATATATCAGTATTCATGACTTAGAACCATTCTTTTATTCGCTTTTCTACAATTTACATTATTAACAACATGAGTTTCGAAATGAGATTTGGTTAGTAATTGACCATTTATATTTAGCAAATGATCATTGTCATAGTAGTAATTGACCATTTTAACTTTCCAGTTTAAAAATTGCTCAAATGGAAATACGTTGGTAAAAATAAAAATTTAAGTTATATTTCAATGTAAAAATATAAAACACATTAATAATGCACTATAATTCTTTACCAATAAGGAAAGGGCACGTGACGTCACTCGCAGTCAAATTATGGGTAAAGTGGCAAAACATTGGTATTTCCACCAATAGAGATTGGTCTTTTGCCACTCGAGAGAGGCAAAGATTGATTGGCGGAGCATTTGTTTGTAAACATGCCCTTTTCTTATAAACTTACTAATGAACACTAACTCTGTAACAAACTGACTTCTCCTTCGACGATTTTGTCCGAAAATGACTCCACATTTTTCTCAAACAACTTAAAATATCGGATCCAAACAAAATGTCTAAGTCAAAAGCTAGAAAATTTCGTAAGCTTAGAAGTCCACTACGGAAACATAAATGAGATGCTCACACATTTAGTAATTAACTACATTGGCCAACATTTTAATAGACCACTCTTTAATTCCCATAAATATATTTCATTCAAAAATATTTGTTTGTTCATTTAAAATAAATATAAACGACCTAAATACTTGAATAAATGAACTTTTGGAATCAATTTCAGCCTGATGTTTCAAGGAATGGTGAAGAAACTTAAAGGTTAAATTAAACATCTCATAGGACCTGGATAATATTAACTGCTACTTTAAGCTTTGGGCACAACTTTGTAATTGTTCCATGTTAACATGGAATGAAAGAATCAGTTGCTATTGAAAATTGCAAACAGGGCATTTTGTTAGATGTTAGTTATGTAGCCTAGCAACATATTATGTAGTCTACCAAAAATATTAAACGCAGACTGCAGTTCCGGTAGCGTACAGTGCACCGTCATCAGTGCAGAATCATCATCATCATCACGTTGCTTTAGGGAATTCTTACGGAGGTCTAAACCATCGCCTACCTCCACATGAGAAGGAGAAGAACAATGGAGCTGATAATGGAGCTGCATAATCAAATACATCGGAACATTGAACATGGGGAGTTCAAAGAACTCGGGTGTGATGATTAGATGACAGAACATGTCTGTGGACAAAACATATTCTGGCAAACCAACAAAAACAAAAATCCTAACACAATTTTTTTTTTACTGATGACGAGGTGGATTATTGCTCATATATATATAGGTAGGGAAGCGAATTCTGGAGAAGAAATAGCAGCCAATAGGAATTTAAGAAACTAGAGGTGTTAGCTAATAGGAATTTGGGATGCAAAAAGCTATGTAAAAATTAAGAATATGTGGATTTTACGTAATACTTCCATCAATCCGGGAGAGGGGGAATAGTAAAACCGCAATTAATTACTTTTATGTTTTTTTTTATAGATATGGAAAGCTTCTAGAAAATCGAGTTCATGTAAATGCCGACAGATCTTATTTTAGCTGAATTGAGGTTGAATGTATGGTTATTCTCCCAACAATGCTAAGCATGGCCGATTTATAAATTTCTTGTTTCTAAATGTAACCCGTGTGTTCATTAAGACGATACTTGAGTTTATGTTTTGTTTGACCAATGTATGATTGTTCACTTTGACAAGGAATACCATGTATATTTAATAAAAAAGCATCACAAAACTGGCGTTGTAAAAAATATTACTTATAAACTTTGAATAAACACCATAAAATGCAATAAACTCGCAACAATTGTTTCGGGTCGAATTCGGGTCGAATCTTATAATCTTGCTCGATTTCTTTCAAACTCTCTTTCTCATCTAACTACTACTAATCTTCACACTGTAAAAAACTCGTATGATTTTGTAGACAAACTAAAATGCATCTCTCCGTCTAACTATACTATGATTTCTTTAGATGTGAAATCACTTTTTACAAATGTTCCGGTTCAAGGTGCTCTGGTTTGTTTAGAGAGAAGACTACGTGAATTCCATTATTCTTCTATTGAAATTGAGGAGATTGTGAATTTAGTTCATTTGTGTATCAGGCAAACTGCCTTCATTTTTAATGGTACTTATTATTCCCAAAATGATGGTATGGCCATGGGTAGTCCTCTCTCTCCTTTACTTTGCGACATTTATATGCACTATTTTGAAGAAAAACTTTTCGGTGTATATAAATTTCCTCACTGGTTTAGGTATGTGGATGACACTTTCGTTCTTGTCTCCCCTGATGTCGATTTGTCCAATTTACTTTCTTTGGTCAATTCGATTAACCCATGCATTCAATTCACTTTTGAGGTTGAACAGTATTGCTCTTTGCCTTTCCTTGACGTTCTTGTGATTAAAGAAAAGGATTGTTTCTCAACTACTGTCTTTAGAAAACCATTCTCAGTCTCTTTGCCGCCGCATGCTCTCTCTAACCACGCCCCTCAACAAAAAATGTCTGCTTTTTACACTTATGTTTATCGTGCCTTATACATTTGTTCTGATCCGTCTAATCTTTCGAAAGAAATTAATTATTTAAAATCTCTTGCTCTCTCTCGTGGTTATAACCCATCTATTATCGATAAAGCTCTATATAAATTTAAGAATCCTAAACGTTCTGCTCCCAAATTAAACGATCACAGTCTCATCCCAGTTGTTTTACCTTTTTATTCTTCACTCTCTTTTAAAATCTCTAAAATTCTTTCACCGTTTGGTTTCAAAGTCATTTACAAACCCGTCAATAAAATAAAATTATCTTCTCTTAAGGATCCCATTCCCACCGAAAACCGTTCTGGAATTTATTTAATTCCGTGTTCGTCCTGCAACTTAGGTTATATTGGTCAAACTAGGAGGCGTTTGAAATACAGAATAAATGAGCACCGTCGGAATGTTCGTAATGAAGAGATTACCAAATCTTCTATTGCTTCCCACTGCTGGTCTCAAGGTCATCGTTTTGATTTTTCCAAAACTAACATAATTTCATCTCCTGTCTGTTCCTCCCATTTGGATATTCATGAAGCATTTTACATATTTAAAAATTCGAAAAATCTTGTTAATGATATTTCTTCCACTCCATTCTTCTCTGATGCTTGGAAATTACTCACGTAACTTAGATTTTCGTTTAATTTTGATATCCTTAGATTGTTATATGGTTAATCTTACTCATTTATTTATTTTCTTGTTTTCGTGTACAATTCTACTCACACCAGTTGTCATGTTTACTTTCTACTTTATAAAGTTTTTCTTTTCACTTTAAACGATTTTGTGCGTTGCCGCTTTGACTGCAGCACTCGTGCTTACTTTATTCGCCTGATGAAGAGTCGTGTGTTTTTTAGACCCGAAACAATTGTTGCGAGTTTATTGCATTTTATGGTGTTTATTCAAAGTTTGTAAGTAATACCATGTATACCCCAAGAGTCGTGTATATCAATAGGGTCTTTCTTCTGTCAATAGGTCCATTTCAAGGTTAAAAGACCCTACTGATATACACAACTCTTGGGGTATTTATAGTATTCCCTGTCAATGTGAACAATCATATATTGGTCAAACTAAACGTAAATTCAAGTTACGTCGTAAAGAATACATGGGTTATATTCAACATCAAGAAATTAACAAATCGGCTATTGCAAAGCATTGTTGGAGAATAATAATATTTTCAACTTCAATTCAGCTAAAAGCATTTACATGAACTCGATTTTCTAGAAGCTTTCTATATTAATAAATATCATAAAAAATATCATTAATTGCGATTTTGCTGTGCACCCTCTCTCGAATTGTTGGAAATATTACATAAAATTCACATATTCTTAATTTTTTACGCAGTTTTCTGGATCCCAAATTCCTATTGGCTAACACATGCAATTTCTTAAATTCCTATTGGCTGTTATTCTGACACTAAAATTCCCTTCCCTACCTATATCTATGAATAAAAATTCATCTCGTCATTCCGAAAACTTTATGGACATTTCGATCGTTACGTGATTCAGACGTCACAGTTTCTTACTTAAAAACGTGCCTCTATCGAAAAAAATTTTTAAGAAAATCAGATATGAATACTTACAGATGATTAAAAAACAAAATTAAAAAGTACATAAAATTGTGTGAATTACATATTTAATGCATTTTGCTACTAGAAAAAAGCGTTGTTTCGATCGTTACTTTTGAACATAACAAAATACTATAAAGCACTTAATTTTTTTTTTTTTTTTTTTTTTTTTTTTTTTTTGTATTTTGTTCTTTATGTATATAAACGTGCTTTTTTATGAGTTTTAGGATAACAGATCATCTTTAAAAATGTAGTATTTAACCAATAATAATAATAATAATAATAATAAAACCGTTGTGTTTTAATCGTTACGTGATTCGGATATCGTAAATTCCTGCTTAAAAATGTACATTTATTAAAAAGATATTTTATAATAAATAAGTAAGTAGATAAATAAAAATATTTAGATAAAAATGAAAAAGAATAAAACATAAATAGACTGATAAATGTTTAAAAAATGATTTTAACGGTACGTAAATCTGTTTAAATTATCTGCTGAATGTATATTTTGCGTTCAATTAATAGCGCTGTTTCGATAGTTTAGAAAATATAGGGTAGTTATAATTAAAGTGATCGTATTCAGACCCCTCTAGAAGCTGTTTTGATTATCAGATTTTGATGAAATTTGGTATATACGTTATATAGACCACGAGAAAACGATTTCTGCAATAATAATAATCATAATAATAAAATATAAACATTTCTACCTTCTCACACTTCCACCCCCCAAAAAAAAAAAAAAAAAAAAAACATATATATATATATATATATATATTTTTTTTTTTTTTCGATAAATTTTCGATTTTGATAAATGTCCAACTATCGTAAATCATCGTAAAAATCCGTAGATTGAGACCATTAGTCCTCTGTACTAAAAAGTTAAAATTTCGACCACCAGGAGAATTTTGATGCTTAAAGAAGGACAAGAAATGTGTCAGAATCATTAAAATTTATTTAATTACAGAAATGCTCAAGGTGTGCTTCATCGACATAAATTACGCTTTGCAAGCGCACTATGGCGTGTTCAATGGTAGCGCAAAGAAATTCTCGAAGGATATCAGAAACATGACGTTGTAATGTTGGCTATCAACTCAGGTAAAGTCCTAATTCCTCCTCTATCAACACGGTCTTTTAGGAATCCCCACAACAAGAAATCACAGGAATTCAAATATGGTCAACATGGAGGCTAGGCATCCAGAAAACCTCTAGATACTACACGATTCTCGCCAAAGTTAGCACTAAGCAGTTCTTTGACTTGACGCCTAATGTGGGGAGTTGCTCCATCTTATATGAAAATAGTGGTCTGCAAACATTGCCGTTCCTGCAATGTACGAATGACTTGCTGTCGAAGAAGTTTACTGTACCATGCACTCCTGACAGAGCACCTTTTAGGACCTTGAGGAGTGAGATTTTCAAAGAAAAACGGTCCGAGGATAAAATCCGCAGTAAATCCACACCATGCATTCACGTAATGAGGATGCAGTGGTTGTTGGTGCAGGACATTAAGAGGTGAAGCTTCCTTTAAGCAGCAATTTTGATTATTCACAGCTCCCTCTAAGGAAAAGTGCGCCACGTTAGATCATAAAATTTTCTAAGGCCACGCATTATCAACATCCATTTTCGCCAAAAATCGGCAAGAAAATTTTGAGTGTGTTTGGTGGTCTTGGGGTGGCAGCATTTGCACCATGTGGATCTTATATGGATAACATTTTAAAATGGATAGCAGAATTTTTTGTGTACTGTCGACCAAGGAACCGCCAACTCACGTGCAACCGATCGAGCATTTGCTGAAGAATAATAGACACTGGAGGTTCGTTCAACCACAGCAGAAGTGACTTCTTAGACAGTTTTATTCGCAACGGGTTTTTGCCCTCTTCCCGGCAGCACATCCAAGTCCATCCCCAGCCTCTTCAAATTTCCTAATCATGTTCTTCAAACCATTCTTCGGCATGGCTCTTTTTCGAAACTCCTTTAAACCCCGATATTCTCGCAGAGCAGCTAAGCTATTGCTGCCGTTCTCCTATAACAGTTTTACCGGCAACGCTTGATCTTTCTTCTGTAAGGGCATTATTAACGATGACAAAGTCACGCAGAATTATTTTCTGGTTTTGACTGCAACTCTCTTTATAGGTTTGACTAATTAACATAAGGAATCTTTCAAATGTGCCATCTGGTGGTCAAAATATGAACTATTTTTTTTTCATTGCAGAAATCATCCCCCCCCCCCACGGTTCATATAACGTATACACTAAATTTCATCAAAATCCGATAGGCAGAACGCGTTCTAGAGTGGTCTAAATAGGATCTCTTTAATTATAACCTTCCCGTACAAAATATTCCCTTTTATAAAAGAATTTCTGTTTTCAAAAAGCATTAAGCCAGTAATTCTTTCTTTTAGGAAATTTATTAAACAATTATCCTTTAATGAATACAAAACTTTGAATAAACACCATACAATGCAAGAACTAACAACAATTGTTTCGGGTCGAAAGAAAACACGACCCTTCGTCAGGCGAGCAAAGTAAAAACAAATGCTGCAACAAAGCAGCAAGGTGCGTTGCCGCTTTGTTTGCAGGAGACAGATAAGTATATAAATATTCAAGGTAAAAATAAGTCATATTTACCCACCTTTCATATTATTTAATAAGTTTAATTTCTAAATAGGGATACAAATTTGAAAATTTTTTGATAATCATTTTACATTCATTCGTAGGCATAAATTCTAAAAAAATAGCAGGACACACTGTCTTCCTATGTATTCAAACGTTGATTTTGACCCTTTCACGTTTAAAAAATAGAGATCATATTTTTATGCATTCGATCCTTTTTAATTTAAAAACTTTAAAGCACTCCATGTCCAATTTGTTTTTCATTTTCAGAAAAGCTGAATTCTCTTTAAATATTTCTTCGAATAATATTTATTCATCAGACATTTGTGGGCACGCTAAATCACCTTTATATTTGTAAGTGCACCTATCTCTAAAATTTCTAAAGACACTGTCCATTTTATGATCAGAATAATTTAGTTCAGCAGATGCATTTCCTAGAGAACAGGCAGTTAAGGATCGGCAATAAACGGTCCCGTTCACGCAGAAAACTATTTAATTGAATTTCCGATAAATGTAGTGATCAGTATCATGAATTTAAATACTATGTGATACTACGTTTTCCGAGAATAGAATACTAAATAACCGCAAAAGCAAAAAATAGAAGAATGATAAAATAATAAAATAAATAAAATGTTTTCTAGAAAGTTAAAATTACAATAACTGTAATTTTGTCAAAATGAGAAAACATATTTTATCATCTTTTATATAGTTTATTTTAACCATTATAATTGTTTAAAACTAAAAAGGGTTTATTAATTGACAAAATACATTTTTACAATTGTAAAAAGTGACCACACTATAACTGAGACTTGAGATCTTTGGTTTACTGCCCCAATGTACCAACTGAGATTTCTCGATCTATGTCGCCCCATCCCCTAAACACATACAAAATTCACTTTTATAAAAAATTTCTCTGTTGTTGTAACATATCTCAAAGAAATTCCGGAGACAAAAATAAATAAATAACTTACTAATATATAATTTTATTAATTTTAAACATACTCTATGCATTTATATTAGTGTTTGGTAGATTAATTTATACAGAAGTTAATAATAATTAGCTGAAAAAAAAAATAGTTGCAAAGCAAATTAGTTAATTTATACAAAATAATTATGTTAAAATTAACATTCAGAATTACACGTCATCCCTTCCTACACGAAAACTACTAATTGCTTCGTTAAAATAGCTAAAACGCTTCGTATCCGTCATTAAATATTTTTATTCAGTATGTAATCATAACCCTGTATTTGCTTTAATGATGAAATCTAATTACTGTTTCCTTTCTGAAAGTCTATTTCACACTCACTTACGTCTACGTTTTACATGCGTGTTCAATAAAGTGGCAACACCTTATTTTTTCTGTTTATGCTTTAATTTTTAATTCTACTGACGTTTTTAATTAAATGTCTGTATCTAAAGCTCATTCAGTTTCGAAATATGTAAGATATCCAGATAATAATACATTTTTGTTGATACATATCTTAAAATATTTTTTGTAAATCCTGGAGGTTTGCGTTTTTATTGAATTCGGACTATTAAGAGCAGAATAGTTATTATTTTCTTCTCTTGAAAAACCGTTGTTATTAAATATTGCAAAAATTCTGTTTGCAATATTCTTCAATAAATATATATATTCATTATTAACAGAGTAATTTTCATTAAAGCTTTATATAGATTCAAAGTTTTTTTAAAAATTACTTCTATGAATAGGTTTTCAATGTGTTGTTTTATCTATCTATAAGGTAAAAGAATGCATATTTGTTGTTATAATATGATATGTCTACATGTAGTAAAATATGTATAAGATCCACTTCTGATTAATATAACGATTTGAAAATGAATTTGATGTATTAATATAATCAACTAAAAAAAAAAAAAGTTTAAATTCGTTTTTAACTCCATTTTTTTCTTTTATAAAATTTTCATTTATTAAGCATTTCATACATGTAACTCAGTATGCCTCTTTATTTTGGTTATATAAAAAATATTACGAAACCGTAGCTTTTACAATAGTTTTGCTGTTTTTGATATATTAAACTATGTATGAACTTGATACATATTTTGTATTCTTCGAACCTTTCATTTGAATATTATAGCTATATTTATAAAATATTTAAGTCTGTTGTTAAAACAATTAAAAAAATATTTCATACAACTCATAGAATTTTCGCCTACATCACTCTTTCTCAATGAAATAACTTTGTGTATTATCTGTAATCTGTATACAGACCAAAATAGTTTACTTAATTTAGCGCAGAAAAAAATTCATAATATAACATTAAATGTACTTCAAACCGTTTCCAACCATAGTCCTAAACAAATTATTTTAAGTATCCATGTAAATAACAGATAAATGCTTTTCATACCAAATTCTACTTGAAAAATGCTTTCGTGCTTATGAAAATATGTCAGTTTCATTCTGTTTAGTGTAATCTAGCTGTGTTAAATTGCACAAAAATTTTACTTATAACCGCAATGTCTTTTAATATGCTGTACGTTCCCGTGCACGAACTATTTACATGATCGAGACAAGCAATCTGGTGTGAAACAACCACACGACTTCCATTATCCACTATTACACGTATTATATGCATTTTTTGGAGATAATGTGATCAGAAGACATAAAACTGACCTACAGAAGTAGTAGGAACCTAAAATGTTTCCAGTAAGAGCAGCTTTATACACATGCAAAGACATATAAAACAGAGCTTACATATAGCGAGGTAAAAAAATAAGAAAAGAAATGGTGCAGTTATTTTTTGAAACACCAGTTTCCGAGATCTGAAACTGACTTACCTAAGCAGGATGACTGTTAATTTTTTCCTCTGATAACCACGTATACATGAGAAAGGAAAGGGTTTATATAACAATTTTCAAGAAAATCGTTAAAGCCGTTTTTGAGATACGAACATGTACCAAAACTCAATTATTGACAGGAAAACAATAATTACATACAAAAGGATGTTTAAAAGGGAGTTAATTCGTCGACGTCGAAAAAAATACAGCCGTCTTTAAAGGAACGCGCTTCCGAGACCTGAAATTGAGCTATTTATACAGGACGCCAATCAATTTTCCTTAACTAACCAACTATATCATTCAAAAGAACATCTAATAGAGTGTTTGTATAGCAAATTTGAAGAACATCTTTAGGAGCCGTTTTTGAGATACGAACTTCTGGTTTTCGATGTCCTACTTCCGGTTTTCAATTTTCACCAAAATTTGGAAAATTCATCTGTACACCAGACCTGTTTCAATTCTGAAGTTTTGTAGTTCTATGTTTATTAGTTTCGGAGATATGATAGCCAGAAATTTCCACGCATACATACACACACACACACACTGACCAATTGCCAAAAACCACTTTTTTGGACTCAGGGGACCTTAAAACGTGTAAATCAGGTGAAATCTCGATATCGAATTCTTGGACCGAATAGAATACTTCCATTACCTACGGTAGTAGAGTAATGGAAGTAAAAATTAAAAGTAACATTTCTCCATGATATAAACTAAGACTACACAATTTGAAGTACTTGTTAGATCCGTTTTTCAGTTATGTTGATAATGTATACATAAATACAAAATCATAAAGAGACACTGACACAGTCATACACATCGACCGCTAACTTACTTTTTTTATACAGGGAACTTCAAAACGTGTAATTAAAACAAAAACTCAATTTTTAATTTTTTTTCTTATACATTTTCTCTACGATACATGAGTAAGCGAAACTTAAAATAATAATAATAATAATAAATTTAAAAAAAAATAATAAAGGTTGTATGTGCTCTTAGCTCTACCAGAAAATAAAACTTGTATTTTGTATATTTTTAATTAAGAGGCCAGCATTAATTTTTTCTTCTTTTGCATGTTTTTTTATTAATTGGTTATTTATACTGATAAGAAGAAGCTTGAATGTTTTCTAATCCTATACGTAGTTTTATACGATGGTAGATTGGTTATACCCCCGTTTCGCCGACACGAAAATTTCCTTCCCCCTTTCGTTGACAAATTCCCCAAAGAAGGGAAAATCGACAATATCGGTTTAACACCTGTTTCGCCGACAGTGAATGTTCACCCCCATTTTGTCGGCGAAATGGGGGTTTACATGTGTAGTTTGAAGGCGATAATCCTAAAAAACTTAGAAGCTAAGATGCAGAAAAACTTGGGCAATAAATACGCTACACCCAGAGTTAGAAATTAGAATGTGAAAAACAGGCGTCAATGGCACTTAATTATTTTTTCTTAGTTGCCAAAATGGTCTACTCAGGCATAATTGTAAAATTTTTTAATAGAATAAGACTTAGTTTATTATTTACTTAAATAATAAATACAAGCACAAAAGTTTAATATGAATATATTTATATTTAAAAAATAAAATAAAATAAAAACTCCCGTAAACAGAATAAACAGTAGAATTTCTTTTTTAACTACCTGCTGGCCAACTCATTTTTAAATTTAGTCTAATTCCAAATATTACATCTTCAAACAAAATGAAAACTACTAAAAAACATCCATTTAAACTTTTATTTTTCTTTTCGGTTGTTTATTTATTAACACATTCAGTTTTATAAGCCCAAAGTTTGTTAATTAATTCAGTATTTCAGAAATTATCGTGATAAACATTTTTTGGTGATGTATTAATAAACTGAGAAATAACAATTGGTAGTAGGATATAAATAAATATATATATATATATAAATTAAATAAATTGAAATATGTTTATTTTGTTTTTATTTTTCTTAACAGCATTTATGTGATTTTTTACTTGCTGGTTTTTATTGAGCTTACGTATCGATGTGTTTAAACTGAAAATATAAGATTTTTTTTTTTTTTTTTTAAGATAATAATAAACAAGGATTTTGAAAATTTCAGTAGACTTCAGAAATCTGCTGATCACGACCAATTTAAACATTGAAATTTATAATAAAGTCCAAAGAAGAAAATCATGATAGAACTTACTTCAATGGCGTTATTTTAGAAATGGAGTCTAATGAGATAAGAAAAGTTAATTTTAAGTAAGGTCTAGGTCTTGAAGATAAGTACCTAAATTCTTTTAATTCAAAAATATTTGTGCTTAAACACAGACATAGGGGAAAAAAAAGAATCCATAGAATGAAAATATAAATAAATAAATTACATGTCTTTACCTATATTTCTAAACTGTAATAAAAGTCGCAAATTTAGTATACAATTATTCTTATACTAGCAGGCTATGCCCACTTCCTTTTAAAAAGAATTCCTTTTAAAAAGAAATTATTAAAAAATAATGATAATAAAAAGTTGCTGTATTATAAATGTTGCTATACTATAAATTTTATATGTGCTTTTTATATTACATTATCTATACTTTTTATTTGCCTTCATCTATAACTTTCATATATCTTATGTAATGACAATCATTTTCAATACATTATAATATCAAAATTCTAATTTTAAAATGAAAAAAAAAAAAAAAAAAAAAAAAAAAAAAAATCTACAAAATTTTAAAATTCGCGCAGTCTCCGGTCTTTGGCTGTATGAATTTCTGGGAGTGCACTGTAAAAAGAGAAATAATTTTAAGACAGTAACATGGTCATAAATTAGGCATAAAAAATGACAAGTGAAAATTGTAATTCACCATGGGTTTGTGCACCTGAGACTGTGAGTGGTATCAACTGATAAAAAGGGGTGAACTGGACACTAATCTCCTTAAATAACTAATACCCGCCA
The DNA here is from genome assembly GCA_963930645.1 of Salticus scenicus. NCBI lineage: Eukaryota > Metazoa > Arthropoda > Arachnida > Araneae > Salticidae > Salticus > Salticus scenicus. The sequence continues at coordinate 224,142,520 of OZ005650.1, read as the reverse complement.
TTTCATTGAATTGAAATTTCCTTTCCACTTGTTTTCCCCATAATTATAGGACAAATCCCTAAATAGCTGGAATGGAAAGCTTGAATGGGAAAAACAGGGGGGTAGGAAATTTTTTGTCGGCGAAACGGGGGTTACACCGGTAGATTATTTAATATAAATCTATATATATATAAATGAACGTTTGTCTGTATGTACTTGATAAAATCGTAAACGGCTTGACCGATTTCGATCATTCTTTTTTTGTTTTTTTCCTTATAAATCAGGGATGGTTTAGGAAAAAAAAAAAAAAAAAATGAAAAAATTCGCCCCCGTAGGGGGGGAGGGGGGCAAAACGTGAATCCTTCATATCTTAAACAAAAAAACAGATATTCATAAAATTTTTGATTTAAAATATAGCTAATATAAATGTCTAAAAATTAATTTCTGGAATTTTCGAAATTCGGTCCCCAACGGGGGCGGGGGGAGGGGGGCAAAACGGGATTTCACATGCGTAAAAAGCGATTTCGCATAATCCTATATACCTCAAAAAAAAAAAAAAAAAAAAAAACAGATATACGTGAAATTTTTGCTATAAAATATAGCTAATACAAATATCTAAAAACCAATTTCTGGAATTTTAAAAATTCAGCCCGCAGGTTCGGCAGCAGGGGCAAAAACAATTAGAAAAACAGTTAGGCCTTTCAAAATTGGTACAGTTAGGTTTCAACAGCCTGCAAGTTGAATGGGGATATTTTCGAAAGTGTAAAGCTATTAGGAGGGGAGAGAAGGGGAGAGGGGAGGGGGGGGGGCAAAAAAAAAATAAAAATAGAGTTAGATCGTTCAAATTTGGTATATAGAGGTTTTCGATACTTACAAATCGATTGCGGATATTTTCAAATTTGTAAAATTATTAGGAGGTGTGGGAAGGGGGTGGAGCGGTAAGGGGGGGGCTATGGGCAAAAACAAATAGAAACACAGTTAGGGCATTCAAAATTGGTACAGATAGGTTTTAAAGGCCTGCAAGTCGAATGGGGATATTTTCGAAAGTGTAAAGTTATTAGGAGGGGCAAGAAGGGGGGAGGGGATGGGGGGGGGCAAAAAAATAAAAATAGAGTTAGATCGTTCAAAATTGGTACACAAATGGTTTTCGATACTTAAAATCGAATGCGGATATTTTTGAATTTGTAAAATTATTAGAAGGGGCGGTAAGGGGGGCTATGGGCAAAAAATTAAATAGAAATGCAGTTAGGCCGTTTAAAATTGGTACAGATTGGTTTTAGAGGCCTGAAAGTCGAATGGGGATATTTTCGAAAGTGTAACGTTATTAGGAGGGACAGGAGCGGGGGTGGAGGGGCAAAAAAAATAAAATAGAGTTAGATCATTCAAAATTGGTACGTAGAGGTTTTCGATACTTACAAATCGATTGCGGATATTTTCGAATTTTTAAAATTATTGGGAAGGGGGGGGAGAGTGGTGGGGCAAAAAAATAGAGATAGATCGTTCAAAACTGGTGCATAGAGGTTTTTGATATTTACAAATCGATTGCGGATATTTTCGAATTTGTAAAATTATTAGGATAGACGAGAAGGAGGCGAAGGGGGAAAATAACAGAAATAAGAGTTAGAGCATTTTGGGAATTTTTTACGATGGCAGTGAGAACCCGGTGCGACATTTTTCCTAATCAGATTTTGTTTCGCTTTTTTTTTTCACGTGATAAAAATGAATGCAATTTTGAGAATTCAGTAATTATAGTGATTCATTTAAAAATAGGGTCCAGCGAAGCGGGCGAAGCCTGCTAGTGGTTAATAAATAATACATTCTTAAAATAAAGAAAAGAATATGATTAAAGCACTTAAGAGTAATTTTGCATCAATACTTACAACCAAAGTATCATAACTTAATAGTTAACTTAATAGATTTAAATTGAGAACTGCAAACGTTGCCAGTGTATAAATTAAGATTTTGTTTCCGTCTCACTTTTTAGAAATTTTTACTGGAATGCTTATAATTATTCCATAAAATTAAATATTACAGTTTACTGTCAGCCACATTTGTTTTCATTATTTACCAATTAATTATACCCTGTGTCTGAGAATGTTAATACAGAATATGTTAAATGTAATCGCCAGTATTATCTCTATTCTCATTTAAAAATAGTTTTTCCTTTAAGCATGAAAATTGTTTTTAATTTTTTTTCCACACCTGCGTTTTGCTTTAATGCTTCTTATAATAAATCAAATTTAAAAGAGGATTGCTGTTTCAATGCACGAATCGTGAGTGTAATGCTTTAAAAAGAAGTAATGGGAATTTTTACTTATTTTCTATTGTTAAAATAAAATGCTACCGCAGCGTAAATTAAAGGCAAAAACAAAACCCAAAGCTAGGAAAATAAAGATATATTATTTTCCATGGAAATGTGCCAAAAAATCTTTTGTCTTTATTTTACATTCATCTTCACCATATTTATTTCTTCAATAGACTTATAAACCTCTTTCGGATCCTATAACAAACTTTAGCTTAACTAATTTATATGTGAAAGCACGTTGTAGTAACAGTAAAAATATATTTCACTTTTATAGATGTCTGAAAATTCTGGCAATAAGACAGATACACTACGTATTTTTTTCTATTCTTGTTTAAAATATAAATTCGCTATTTTAGTATCTTAATTATTAAATAAAATTAATTGTTAGTTTATTAGTAATTATAACGATCATTAATTTATACCCTTTCTAATATATACCCGTGTCTTAATTAAACGGAGATTTTACAAAATCCAGGCATGAAATTAGAAATTTAACGATGCATAGCTATCTCATGATCACCTTGTTTAATTGATTAATCCAATGCATGATAAATTTAAGAAGAAAAATACAATCTTAATTGTTAAAACCTTTTAATGTATTAGTATAACATTTAATATTAACTATCTTCAGATAACGCCATGCCTCTTTAGTAATCGAGCGATTTAATCTATTCTATTAATAATCAAATTTAAATAGTATCGATCGAAGAATAAAAATGTAAAAAGAGGGTAAAATAAATAATGATTGAGTAAGCCTTTCTTAAAATTATGGAGAACACAAAGTATTTTGTATAATTCTATAAAGAATAACAATTAGTTTTCTGCCATAAATGTAATTATTTCATTGTCTATAGCGTAAATAAGATGATTTTACTATAAAAGATCAATGGTTAGTAATTATTTAAATAATTATTACCATTGATAGGTAATATATATACTATTCCTTCATGCAACATTTTTAATTACTATTTTTTATATTTACACTGTTTTATGTCTTAAAAATAATAGAATGTTATTTAACATTTTATTGTTGTCGCATAAAAAAAAAAGGTTGAAAACATTTTTAATATGTTGAGCGCCATGTAAGTCATCGGTGGCTGACTGTGTCAAATATGATTTAAAGCCGCGTCAACCATCGGTGGTTGACAGTGTAAAATATGATATAAAACATGATATAAAACTAAAAATATTACACTGTTTTAAGTAATTTCTGAAAATTTATTCAAAATTTTCATTTATAACAGGATAATACCATTAAGGAATTTTAATGGATTTTATTAAGAATTCGCGTGGCGCTCAACGTGTTAAATGATGTTTCAACTTTATTACAATAATCTCTACATGTTTAGTTGATCTGTTAAAAATATGAAAATTAGAAAAGATATTTCATCCACACTATTTTATTTCTATTCATTTTACAATAAAATGTTTATTTTTTATATTTTTCATATATATACACTCACGTTTGTGAAAATTGCAACATCATGAAGGAATTGTAAGAAATTAATGAAATTTATTCCGCATGTTACTGATAGTGGTACAAATAAACGATTAAATGTACAAGACAAAAAAACAAAAAGAACGTCTGAAATCAGTACTTTGTGTGCCCGCTACGCTGAGCAATGAGAACCTGTACACGTCGTGACATTGAATCATACATGTTCTGAATGTAATCCTGGGGAATGGCATTTCAGATGGCTCGACTTGACGCCAAAGTTCAATCTTACTGTGCGCCCCACTAGTTATATGAGCGAGTCGCCGACCATTGAAGTTCCAGACGTGCTCGATGGGCGACATATCTGGGGAATAAGCAAGCCATGGAAGAAGCAAAACCTGTTGTGCACTGAAGAAGGCTTGTGCAGTCTTAGAAACATATGCACGGGCATTATCCTGCTGAAATACAGCACCCGGAAATCAGCGAAGAATGGGAAGGACCTCTGGCTCCAAAATTTCCCTTGTGTGACGATCACTGTTGAGGTTTCCCGCAATGTTCACTAGATGAGATCGACAATTATACCCAATAGCTCCCCACACTATGATGCTAGGCATTTGTGCAGTATGACGCTGGATAACACACTGTGGGAGCAGACGTTATCCCCTCTCCTGTAACGTCTGACGCTTACTCTTCCACCATTGTACTCCAGATTGTAGCGAGATTCATCGGAGAAAACAATTTGTTGCACTAGGCACACCCCGTGGTGTGTTGCTGAGTCTTCTGAAGTCAGAGGCGTCTGTGATTCAGCGAGAGGAAAATCCTGCGTAGATGAACCCTTGCACGCAGTTCATGCTGCAGTAAACGGCGACGAATTGTAGAGCTAGACAACAAAACACCTGTAGCTGTTCTACAACGTTGTGATAACACACACGAGAGGACACTGTACGGTCCGTCACAACCATGTGGAGGAAGTGTCTGTCGTCTTGTGCCGTTATTCTATTGGGTGCCCCACTGCCAGTTTTTCGGCATGTTTGATTCTCCTCTGTCCATTTCTTCCAAACACGCATCACTGTTGTGGCATTACACTGCGTGCGGGCTGCGATTTCTCGATACGAAAATCCTTCCTCTCGCATGCCAACGATGCGGCCTCGTACGAACTCCGTTAGTTATTTGTATGGCACCCTCCGCTTTTGACGAGGTATATTGACCTCCAATGAAACGTTTACCGCAGACAGAGGACGATAAATCGATTTGAACGCGCCTTTACAGTCCTTTATATACCTAGAACAAGCTATTGATAAGGAGTCGGTTCTCGTTCCACGTACGCGCAATCGCTTTGTAATTCCAATCATTTGCATGCCTTACCTCACTTTACATTTCTTGTAAGTTTGTTTCAATTTGCATAATCCTTTCATGGTGTTGCAATTTTCACAAACATGAGTGTAAATATTTAAGGTAAAGCTAAGGGACACCGCGCGTTAGGAGAGATTACGTACATAAAGGATCAGGAAGGGGGATGGTGGAGTACATTGTGACCACTGCTACTCAAGGTATAGTCGTCAGCAAAATTATTCGAGCGGTAGCAATAACTCCCATTTAAAAAAAGTACACTTAATACTGCTTTGTTAAATAAATCCTTGTCGAGTCATGTTCATAGTCAGTCAAGGAACACGATTCAACAAGGATTTATATATCAGCAAGAGTAGAGCGACTTAAATTTGCATGTTGATTGTTTATATCGTCTAAGATAAAACACGAATATTTTGTCTTGTTTTCAAAAATGAATGCTTGAATTTTCATATCACTTCTTAGGAATTTCTATAGAATGGCAGTACTACAAAATATTTTCATATTAAAGAATATCTCATAAGCTACTAACCCAAACTAATGGTATAAACACCATCTGCTTTCTATAAAAGCGAACAATTATTTAAAAAAAGTCTGCAATCTCTCCTACCGAAAAGGGAGAGTTTGCGCATTTGCTATTTAGGTGAAATCGCGCATTGATTCCATTCAATTTTATACTAGGAGAGATTACGCAGCTTATTTGTGATGATAAGACAATCAGAAAGAGTTTGTTAAAAGTTTCGAACTATACCAAAAGACAACTTCGACAAATGACTAGACTAGTTTAACTCATTCGAAATGGCGCATTGTTTTGGAAACCGTCTCTAGAATCCGAAATTGGAAATTATTTAGGAGTGACAACGATCAACAAATCCACACCTCTGGTAGTATTTACCTCTTGAGTGCCAATTTTAACCTACGGGAAATTTGTCGCAAATTATTATTGTATATGTGTTAAGTTTTGCAATATTTTCAAGTAGGATGTTCAAGTTTTGTACAGCTGTCGGCTATTTAAACAAAAACAATAAAACTGAATGCAAACAAAAATTATCAGTTTTCTCGCATTTCATTTTAAGGACTGTAATTGTCTAAATTTGAATTAAAAAAACTAAATTAAATTAATGCGCAGCATTTTAAATTTGAGACGAGAATATTTCAAACCAAGTGAACTTTAAGTTTTGTGTTTTGAACATTTCAGTGCGGAAGATTTGAGAAAATAACATTAATGTATAATAAACAGTGGGTGGATTCTGGACTTAAAAGTGAGCGGAACCAGCCACATATCATTGGATATACGGTGTGCTATCAGTCTTTTTGGCTCAGAAATACATTTCACACATGGTGTGCTATCTGTCTCCAATGGGTTAACTTGTGGCAGGCTATAGTGCAGGTTAATAGTGCAGTACGAAAGCTGCACTATTTACAAAAATAAATGCAACGAATGTGGGCAACGACATATTAGGTCAACAAACAAGAAACCATTAAAATTGAAAACAAAATGTACTAATTTTAAGTTAATGTACTAATTTTTAGTTATCTAGCAACTTAATGTTATTTTGTAATCTTTTCTGCTCTTTTTTCCCCTTTAAAAAACTTTTAAAAATAATTTTTAAATTCATTATTTAAAAAAGAATATTTTCCTTATTTTTTTTTTTTTTTTTTTTTTTTTTTTTATTATTCCTTAAAATCAGACTTTTTCTCATATTTTAATTATACAGCTGAAATACCCACTCCTGTTACAAAATTATTTGTTTACAAAAATCTTACAACAATGTCATTTAAGTAGAATTATTATAATTAACAATTTAATTATAATTATAATTAAGCACAATCTCGCTTACCCATGTACGCAATAACACTTACCTTGTAAGGAAAAATTGTGCAAAATAGTTCTTTTAGTTTTATTACAGCTGTTGCTTTAAATTATAGTATAACAGCAAAATAGTAATGGAAATACACAGAATACTAATTAATTCAAAATTATTCAGCAATAGTTTAGCAAAAAAATTACTATTTGCAGTTTTTCCATTATTCTGTTGAATTGTACGTAAACTTTCGTAGCTTTACCTTATATCTATTTCTTTCTCCTCGTTGAAATATATGTCTTTAAGTTTAAAGAAGTTTTTTAATATTGTTTCCATTAAATAAGAATTGTGTTTTCTTTTATCTTTAAAATAGCATCAGAAATAGAAGCGTATGAGGTATTTTATTCTGAAAATATTGAAATTCATCCATTGAGATCGAATATGGATATTTCTTCCCACGCGAACAATACAAAATGTTTCATAAAATGTAAAATTCTAACAATACTGAAATAAATAATATTAGATAAAGAATGCTTTTTTTTCAGATATGTATACAGATAAGTGCATTTATTGAAACCTTTTCAAAAATATTTTTATACAAAAAAGGGAAGCCTGTTTCATTCAAGGGTGATGTGAAACTTCTGTACGATGATAGTTGCGAAATCTTAGTTTAAGTCAAACTTTATGTACAACCATGCATTATAAAATAAATATTATTTAAAAATGATATACATACTGAATAAATTGAACAAATAATGAATAAATGTTGAATAAATATTATCCAAAACCATTTGTAACCAATAAGGTTGTAGAAGTGAGGAGTTTTTGAAAGTTTAAAATATATAATTTTATCAATTTTTAAACCTATAACTCGTTAAAAAGAATTTAAACAAATAATAAAGATGTATTTAATATGTTTTGACAGATTGTATCTACATAATGCATGTAATAGTTAATAAATTATAATTTAATTGCAAACTCATGACATTGAAAATTTACTATCTGATATGAGTTTAATTTTTATGTCTCAAGTATTTCTCGAACATTTTAAGTATTTTAAGTATTTAAATTATTTTTCCTTTGGGTGAAGAATAGACGAAATCTAACAAATCCTCAAACAAATATCGTTAAGTTAAATTTGTATACACGGTCATCAGGTATTTACACCAAACAACATCTTTGATAACACAATAATATCTTTAGGAACAAATGCACTTTAATGTTTATATTTTATCTAGTTGTAGTTTATCTTTTAAGACATTAATTTATTACAATTATATTAGGAAAGTTGTTACACTACTGGCCAAAAGTATTGCAAGATTGAAAGTTTAGTTTTTAATAAAAACAATTATGTTCATAAAATGATGCTCAAAAAATTGAATTTTGTACTATACTGCCATATTAAAAATTATGAAAAACAAACAAACAAACAAATAAATAAATATATATATATATGTATGTATGTATGAAAGCACAGATTGTTGAACGCCGTATCCCAAAATGTAAAACGCACCAATTAAATCAAACTCTAATTAAATGCCAAGTTTGGTTAAATTCCGTTCATTGGTTCATGAGATACAACGTCATAAAAGTTTAGTGGACAGATATTTTCTGTAAAGGGTCATATAATATTCAAGATATCTCTAAACGTGTAAATTCATCGAAAATCGACAGTAGAAAATGTTTACGAATCCAAGACAATCTCTCATGTATACAGAACAAAAACGTGGATTCTTGATGACTATTTAAATATTACATTAAGATACGTTCTATAAGCGAAACGTTTTTTTAAAAATCTCCTGTGGCATTCACGCGACTTTCTCTTATCCTGAATTTCAATGCTATAAAGTCAGAGTGCAAATTAAAGGGTAAGATATCAAGTACTGCCTATAAGCCAACTTTAAAAAGAAAATCAACTCAGTGTCAGGGACAGTTTTTTTTTTTTGACAAATAAGTGAATGTTGAATACCATTTATATTTGAATTCACCATAATAAACTGAAGTATTTGAATTACTGTGGATTCGATTATTGGAAACTTTCAAGTGTTGTAAATGTGTTCTAACGATTTTATGTTACAAAAAATAGAGTTTAAATGCATAATTTTTACATTAAAAAAAAAAAAAAAAAAAACGTTGTTTTCGGGTAATATGGACCAAGCAGGTAATATGGAATACCGATTTAATTGAGAGATAATATAAAATATGGGATTATTTTATAGAAAATCATGAATAATTGAAACGTAAAAAAATTATTTTGAAACTTTTATTGAAAATAAAGAGTATTGAAAAATTATCAACATTCATGTTTCACAAAAATCACAAATGCATTCGACCATTTCAGCTCCAGATTTGATTTCAAATTGTTTAATCAACGCTATCCAAAACTGCAAATAAAATTTGTGTAATTGTTTTCTTTACATCACACTACCTCTTTGAGCAAATTTTCACTTAGTTGGATACTATGATACTATATTTTGGATAGCGTGAAGCAAAAGATAAATCAATTTATTGAAATAAATAATTTTAATTTATAATGCAAACTCAGTGAAAGTATATTTATTTGACAGTATATTTGAAAATTAAAAGCACTGTTTCATTGTGTAACTAAACTTTATTAGACAAAACAAAAGTAATTTAATGGAATTAAAAAACAAACCTTTTAAAATAACACCGAGGCGCCACTGGAATTTTTATATCATTCCTTTTAAAACTGTTATTTTGAATTTGAAATGAGAATGAAAAGCATCAGTGAGTGTATTTTATATATCTGTCTGATCTTGAAAATAAAAATATTACGTTTGCATTATAAATATAAATAAAAGAAAAAAGTAAATGATCAAATAAGAAAATCTAATGCATATTTTAACTAATTGCAAAGCGTCACTTAAAATTTGATATCATTATTTTTAAGACTCATATTTCAAATTCTTATAGCCATAAAGTAGCGGCGTCTCAAACTTTTAACCCGTTAAGGGTTTTTTTGTACTGATATCGTATACATACACAAAAATTAACTGTTAAAAATTTGATTCTAGTATCCAGGAAACTGAAGTTAAGCGCGGAAATTTAAGTTAAATAATACTTTCGTTACCGTATACGTATGAGAAATTAGTCTTAATTCCTAAGCAACTTTCCTAAACATAGTCAAATTAATAAAGCATTTCCACCAATGCATTCAATTAAAAAGAATGTTTTCGTTTAATTACATAAGTCTACAAAGATAATGTTTGTAAAATTTGATTTGATAATTTTAGCTGATACATATGTTTATCGGTGTTCTGAAACCGAAAATGAAGCCAGTTTTTCTCTATCACGTATAAATTATTGCTAATACAGGGTATCTACCGACAAGATTTCTTCTTTTTCGGTAATTTTTAGTATATTTCTATGAATAGTTTTTATTAATCATGGAAACATACAGTCGATAACAAAAGTATACGAACACTAGCAAAAATTCTTATATAAAAAAAGTAGAGTTAATATTCTTTTGTTAAATAAATCCTTGTCGAATTCTGTTCTTAGTCAGTCTAAGAACACGATTCGACAAGGATTGTTTTTTTTATACAGGAATTTTTGCTAGTGTTCGGATACTTTTGTTACCGACTGTACAATAAAGGTTACCACGTATAATATTAGTGGAAGAGTCACGGAAGAAATTAAGCCGTCATAAATTCTATATTGACAAAAATCTATACGTGATAGAAATATACTGACTTCAGTTTCTTTTTCAGCGAACTAAAAAACATAAAGGTCAGACAAAATTATTAAATCAAAATTTTAGATATAGACCTGTGTTTTTGGTACTTATGCCTTCTATAAATTACACCACATACGAGATGCACACCACACTGTGTAATTAAATGCTGACCTATGTTAATAACATACAGCATAACCTGAAAATCATTTCCAGCAATTTCCAAATATAGTCTCACTATATTCTAGTTCTTTTGGGTAGCTCTGTACACAAATGGTGAAGTATTTTGTTATCATATTTTGTAAGAAACATGTTTTATACATCTAAAAAATATATGTTAATTTTATTTTGTTTAGTGCAACCTATAGATATTAAACTGCACATACGAAAAATTTCGCTCATAATTGTAACGTTTTTGAATTCTCATTCTTATATGATACAAATTTAAAATACCGAGCTTGAACTTCTGGCTACTTGTTGTTCTTGAGATATGCTGATAACAGGCAGACAAACAGACCGACCACTTAATAGCTGATTTTCCAATTCAGGGAACCTCAAAACGTGTAAATCTACAAAAGTCTAACTTCGAGAATTTTACCTTAAAATAATATTTTCTCTGTCATATATATGGGTTAAGAGATAGTAAAAAGTAGACATCGTAGGAAAAGATATTAAAAAAACAACTTTCTTTTTTTAAATTCTTAACGAAAGAAATGAAATATCAGAAAATAAACTTTTTATTTGAAAAGCCTTTTAAATAATTATAAAATTCTATATCATTTTTTTATATAAATCTAAATATTTAGAATTTAGAATGTATTCATGATTTTAGCTTATAAAATACATGATAAATAGTTTTTTTCTTACAATATAATGCCAAAGAATTATACATATATATCTTTGACATTTACATTGGCCGTGGGTAACATTATATGACGCTAGGAAACTATTTATCACCTTGGATTAAATCTGTAAAAGTGATGGGAGAATTAGTGTCTGAAGCAATACTAGATTACAAGATTTTTTTTTTTTTTTTCTGAAAAGTGATAAATCTGCATCAATGAGTGAGATTTAATAGATCTTCGATGAATTAAGATGTAACGGAAAGTCAACTTTATGCGATAAAATTTATGATCACGCGAAGAAAGAGAGCTTCAATTAATTAAGATAAAATGAAAAATAACATAAACAGATCTTTTCAGGCTTTACAGGCCGTCACGAAAGGGCGAATATTAACTATACTGATAAACAAATATATGAATAAGACAGTGAATTAGGACTACAAATCATATTTAGCGATTGGGAATAAATTCCTGTAAATTTTAATAGAATTATTATTTTTTAATTAAAAGGAAAAAAAAAAAAAACATAGAATATAGAAAACTTTTATGTATATGAGAAATAACATAAATGTACAGTCGGTAACAATAGTGTCCGAACACTAGCAAAAATTCCTATGTAAAAAAAGTACACTTCATACGGTTTTGTTAAATTAATCCTTATCGAATCCTGTTCTTAGACTGACTAAGAACAGGATTCGATGAGGATTTATTTAACAAAATTGTATGAAGTGTACTTTTTTTACATAGGAATTTTTACTAGTATTCGGACACTTTTGTTATCGACTGTATCAATGGAGAACGCTACATCAGTAGCAGACATTTTTAAATTTAAACTCCAAATTATAAGGTATTTGGCCGTTCATATGTTGGAATCACGTTCTAAATTGATGTAACAACTCTCTAGAATTAATGTCTTGAACTGCAAATATTTTGAGCCATCCATTTTAGAATGAGATCAATTCAACTGAAATAATGCGCGAATTTCTTTTTTTTAATCTTAATCGTTATTTCATGTAGCCTTGAATAGGGCAAGCTAAATTTTGCTTTGTATAAACTTATTTTAAATTAATTTCTTGCTCTCTCTGCTTTCATGTAACAAAAAAATATGCATATTATAGAATTCGATCACAGTGTTATCTAATAAGTGTTATCTTTTAAAAATTTTGACAGTGAATAACGTTTTCAAATGTATCCATGCCCAGAGCCCAGTCGTTTATCTGTGACATCTAACAGTTTTATAGTAGTGTCACAAGTTTATATAGTTTGAATTGTTTTGTTGGTTAAATCAAGGTATTAATTCAGATTGGAGTCTTATAAAGAAAGTTGTAGATGGAGTCGCGAATTTCAGTGGAGTTATGACTTTCGGGGAAGTTTTTGCCTAAAAGTCAGATTTCAAAGTATTTAGTAAAATTCCGTTAGGAAGATTTTGTAAACTGATTCTGAAGTATGATTTATTTAAGTAGTGAGATATTCGAAGAAAAAAGAGTTTAAGAGAATTATTGAGGATGTTTAGGAAAGAGTTTTAGAAAATGTTTTTCAGATAGAATACATCGCTGTCCTGAGAAATTTCGGCATAAGATATTTTAAATTCAATGTCGCCAGTTAGTGAAAGGGATTTACACATTTACTCATTTTGAATAACACTGTTTTACACTTTCATCACTACACTTTTAACAGGTAACAATATGCCCCTTTGCTAAAATATTTCATAAACTTTTTTAATTTTCGTCTTTTTACTTCCATTACCTGACTACCGTAGGTAATGGAAGTATTGTATTCGGTCGAAAAATTCGATATGGAGTTTTCACCTGATTTACATGTTTTAAGGTCTCCTGAGTAAAAAAAAAAAATAGTTTTTGGCAATTGATCAGTGTGTGTCTGTGTGTGTATGCATGTATGTATCAATATGGGGAATTTTGTGACTATCAGATCCCCGAAACTACACTCCTGCTCAAAAGTTTAGCAAGATTTGCAAACGATCAGTTTTTTTTTTTTTTTTTTTTTCAATTTAAAAACTTATCTGTCGATGAAATGTTTTCAGACTTTGGGTATTTACATAACTGGGTCTTACTTATGTTTTTCAATGAAGATCTGTTTAGGACAACATTTAGGGGGCCGGTAACAAATTGAGCAAAATCAATAATGTTTGTGATCGTTAAGTGAACGAAATGAACTGTAACTTTAGGATATTTTAATGCAGACCCAATTCAATTTGTGGATGAAATTGTGTGACGATAGCGTATTAAATAGCGGAGATGTAAGCATTTATTTTAAAACTCCAAAAACAACCAGCATGTTTTTTATTTATAATATAGAGATTTTAACGACAATTATTCCCACTTTAAGATAAGTTAGAAAAACACTTTTAAAACAATATACTGCAATAGGAATACAAATATCTTAAATATCTCATGAAATATGAGCGTTTCTATGAAAAACCTTTTCACCGCGCATGTGCAAAAGATAATATATATATATATATTGAATAAGTTGAAAGCTAGATATTGGACAACTTTTGTCAAAAGTGCATTTGAATAGAGTAAAAATTAAGCAAATTATCCGAAAAAGAAAGAGCTAGATTTTAGATATTTTCCAAGAGTTGAAATTTCTTAGGGGTTTTTCACAAGCCGCTTAATTAATTTAAAGTTAAAAAACAAAGTTAAAAACCTTTTCACCGCGCATGTGCAAAAGATAATATATATATATATTGAATAAGTTGAAAGCTAGATATTGGACAACTTTTGTCAAAAGTGCATTTGAATAGAGTAAAAATTAAGCAAATTATCCGAAAAAGAAAGAGCTAGATTTTAGATATTTTCCAAGAGTTGAAATTTCTTAGGGGTTTTTCACATGCCGCGTAATTAATTTAAAGTTCCAATTATTTTAACCACTTAGCAAAAATTCTTTTTTGTGAAAAACCTCTCATCATCTCACAAATCTTAGTAAATAAACAAAAGTATGTTAGAGTTACAAGCTTATAAGGGGTTTTACACAAAAAAAAAAGTATATTTAGAGTGTGGTTGAGATAATTGGATCTTCAAATTAATAACGCGACATGTGAAAAACCACTTAAGAAATTTCAACTCTTCGAAAATATCTAAAATTCAGCTCGTTCTTTTTCGGATAAATAGCTTAATTTTTATTCTATTCAAACGCACTTTTGACAAAAGTTGCCCAATACATCTAGCTTTTAACCAATTCAATAAATTTGTTTTTGTCTTTCGCATATGCACAGTGAAAACGTTTTTCATAAAAATTCTTATATTTCCTGAGGTATTTAAGATATTTGTATTCCGATTGCAGTATATTGTTTTAAAAATGTTTTTCCAATTTATCTGAAAGTGGGAATAATTTTCGTTAAAAACTTTGTATATTATAAATAAAAAACTTGGTGATTTTTTTAGTTTTAAAATAAATGCTTATATCTCCGTTATTTCCTATACTATTATCACACAAATTCATCCATAATTTGAACTTAATCTATATTAACATATCCTAAAGTTACAGTTCATTTCGTTCACTTAACGATACAGGGTGATCACAAACATTATTCATTTTGCTCAATTTGTTACCGGCTCCCCAAATGTTGTCTTAAACCGATCTTCCCTGAAAAACACGAGGAAGACCAAGTTTTTTAAATACCCAATATTTGAAAAAATTTCAACGAGAGATACGTTTTTAAATTGAAAAAAAAAAAAAAAAAAAAAAAAAAAAACAGATCGTTTTCAAATCTTGCTAAACTTTTGAGAAGGGGTGTAATAAAGATAGAACTACGAAACTTGAGACAGTTCTGGTGTACAGATAAATTTCTAAATTTTGGTGAAAATTGGAAAAACGGAAATGGGACATAGGAAATCGGAAGCGGGACCCTAAGCCAATATCTACGATTTTCTTCAGAGTTGCTATATAAATACTCTGTTAGATGTCCTTTCGAAGATATAGTTGGTTAGTTCAAGAAAATTTATAGGCGTCCAGTCTAAATAGCTCAATTTCAGGTCTCGCAAGTTCATTTTTTTAAATACGGCTGTATGATTTTTTCTTCAAACTCACCATATCAACTCCCTATTAAATATCCTTTTGTATGCAATTATTGTTTTCTGGTCAATAATTGAGTATGCCAAGTTTTGATAAAAGTTGATAGCTCAAAAACGGCTCTAACGATTTTCTTGAAAATTGTTACATAAGTATATTTTATATATATTTTCTGATGCATTACTTGGTTATTGCAAGAAAATTAACAGTCATCCTGATTAAGTTGGTCAGTTTTAGATATCGGAAATTGGTGCTTCAAAAAAATAACTCTACCATTTCTTCTTCTTATTTTTTAACTCGCTATGTAAAATCTGTTTTATATGTCTTTACACGTGTATCAAGTTTCTCTTACCGGAAAATTTCTAAGTGTCTCCTTCGTTAGGTCAGTTTTATGTCTTCTGATCCCATGATTTCCAAGAAAGGCGTCTAATATGTGTACTAGGGGTTAATAGATGTCCTGTGGTTGTTTCACACCAGATATTTGTTATACATTTCCCATTAACAGCAGCAAGAATATCAAGTCAAGAAATTTCCGAAAACAACGTAACCTCATAATTTAATACCAAAATAATGTTCTATTAATAGCTCCTTTTGAGAGTAAGCCAGGTATGGTTACTAGATTAGCAACATTCGCAGTATTCAGAATATTAAAGTAAATGTAATAAAAAAGCACCACAAAACTGGCGTTGTAAAAAATATTACTAACAAACTTTGAATAAACACCATAAAATGCAATAAACTCGCAACAATTGTTTCGGGTCGAAAAAACACACGACCCTTCATCAGGCGAATAAAGTAAGCACGAGTGCTGCAGTCAAAGCGGCAACGCACAAAATCGTTTAAAATGAAAAGAAAAACTTTATAAAGTAGAAAGTAAATATAGCTACTGGCGTGAGAAGAATTGTACAAGAAAACAAGAAAATAAATAAATGAGTGAGATTAAACATATAACAATCTAAGGATATCAAAAATTAAACGAAAATCTAAATTACGTGAGTAATTTCCAAGCATCAGAGAAGAATGGAGTGGAAGAAATATCATTAACAAGATTTTTCGAATTTTTAAATATGTAAAATGCTTCATGAATATCCAAATGGGAGGAACAGACAGGAGATGAAATTATGTTAGTTTTGGAAAAATCAAAACGATGACCTTGAGACCAGCAGTGGGAAGCAATAGAAGATTTGGTAATCTCTTCATTACGAACATTCCGACGGTGCTCATTTATTCTGTATTTCAAACGCCTCCTAGTTTGACCAATATAACCTAAGTTGCAGGACGAACACGGAATTAAATAAATTCCAGAACGTTTTTCGGTGGGAATGGGATCCTTAAGAGAAGATAATTTAATTTTATTGACGGGTTTGTAAATAACTTTGAAACCAAACGGTGAAAGAATTTTAGAGATTTTAAAAGAGAGTGAAGAATAAAAAGGTAAAACAACTGGGATGAGGCTGTGATCGTTTAATTTGGGAGCAGAACGTTTAGGATTCTTAAATTTATATAGAGCTTTATCGATGATGGATGGGTTATAGCCACGAGAGAGAGCAAGATATTTTAAATAATTAATTTCTTTCGAAAGATTAGACAGATCGAGATCAGAACAAATGTGTAAGGCACGATAAACATAAGTGTAAAAAGCAGACATTTTTTGTTGAGGGGTGTGGTTAGAGCCGCCGCATGCTCTCTCTAACCACGCCCCTCAACAAAAAATGTCTGCTTTTTACACTTGTGTTTATCGTGCCTTACACATTTGTTCTGATCCGTCTAATCTTTCGAAATAAATTAATTATTTAAAATCTCTTGCTCTCTCTCGTGGCTATAACCCATCTATCATCGATAAAGCTCTATATAAATTTAAGAATCCTAAACGTTCTGCTCCCAAATTAAACGATCACAGTCTCATCCCAGTTGTTTTATTCAAATGCGTTTAATATACTTCTAAGCTGGCCATGAACTCTTGAAAATAAGTAAAATCAAAAATCAAACGGTAATCTTCGAACTGTTATCACATCGGAATCGGAAGAGTTGCATAAAAAAAATCCAGACTGAATTTAAATAAAATAATTTGATTGAAACACTGCAATTGAAATGTGATAGTTGAAATCGTGGAACTTTCCAGAGACAATTTGATTTTAGTTTCTGATATAAGTTTATATTTCCATTTTTTTCATACTATTAACTCACTAATGGCACTGAATATACACTTTGTTAATTAAATACATATTTTCAGTTTATTGGTTTTTTATTTAAAAATTTTTCTACAAACTTTGAAAAGTTCCTACTAGTAGAACAGAATGGTGTCCACTACTGTGTTCTTGTGTGTTTTTTATTGGTGCATATTAAACTCTCCAGGAAAAAAAAAAATTAAATGTAAAAATTTCAATCAAAAACTATTGTAGTACAGGCAGGTAAAGAAAAAGGTTATTTAGACATTGAAAAAATATTTCTTGTCACAGTCTCTGAAGTTAAGAGCAGTACACAAAAATTAGCAGAAGAAGCAATCCTCAAAACTTTCACAACTGGTACATTTATCATAATATATGAGTTTTGATGTCAATATTAAAAAAATAATTTTAGCACTACAAGTAGATGATATGGCAGTATATATATATATATATATATATATATATATATGATATAATTATATTACATTTGGATAAACATCACACCAATCTAGACTTACCTGTTAATTATCCTGAAAATCTGTCTCTAAGTACTACTGAATTGGAATCTAGTGTTATTAGTTTCTTAGATTTAAAAATTATTCTTAATAGTAATAGCCAATTAGAATTTGACTTATATGATAAAAGTAAATTTTTTTACTAATTTTAAAACGTGTTTACATAAATCTGTTTTTGTTAATATTCTTATTAATTTTAATCTACGGATCAAATATTTAGTGTCTGATAAACATCAAAAAGTACAATTTCGAATCTTTAAAAATTTAGCATTAATCAATAGCTATCCCAAACACTTAATTAAATTTTTTTTAAATTATTATTATTTTTGTTTATTTATTTATTATTTATTTTTTTCCTTCTCAATTTTTATTCCAATTTAAATTTAGGTCTAAAAAATTAGGAATTATTTTATGGTTAGTATGTATTCACATTATCTTTCAATCTTCGTGGCAAATTACAATCGCAGATGGCAGCACTATTCAATCATCCACATTGATTATCTGAATCCTAAGAAAAAAAAGTTTTTGTCTTCTTTTACTTTGTTCATGCTTCTTGGCCATTTTGTACAGACATTATATGTATTTTATTTATTTTTCTTTTATTATCTATTCGTTTTATTATTTATTTGTTTTATTTTATTTAATTTTTCCATTATTTTCATAACATTACTGTAGATGGCAGCACTATTCCTGTTACAATAATTATGAATAATAATCTGAATCCTTATTTAAGTTAGGATTCTACCTGAATAGCTCTGTGAATCCTTTATTTTACTCCATGCTCACTGCTATTTTGAACTGACTAACTGTGCTTTTAACTGATATCTGATTGTTAAATTTTTACATGTGTCTCGTTTATTGTAACTTTGAGTTGCATCCGTTTCAATAATAAATTTTTAAGTAATTTTGAATTATTATTTGTAGTGGTGAGTTTATTTTGATCTACGATTTTAAATGGTTTTGGATTATCATTTTTAGTGAATTGTTTTATTTTGATCTTCGTTTTTTCTGGTTTTACAATGGGTGTTTCGAGCCTGTGAACAAAAAAAATTCTTAGCTTTTGATTTCTCTGTGACAGAAAAACATCCATTTTTTAGCATATTTGCATTCTACCAGGCCCTTAAAAACGTTAGAATGCAAATAATGCTTTTTTCTCATTCCTATTTCCAATAATTAATTTAGATTTTACTTTATTTCTTTTTTGGTTTGATTTGGGTAGTCTTCGCTTATGATCCGAATTATTGCTTTAATACTGAAATTAAATCATCTTTAAATTTCAAATTTTTGCACTGATAATATTGTATTACTATATATATTCATATGGAGAGAGAAACCAGGTATAGATAAATTAACAGTTCAGCGATTACAATAACTCCCATTTAATACATATATACTATACATTTAAATAAAACTGCTAATGGTGTGCATGAGAATCCACCAGCATGTATTTTGTAAATTTTGTGGATTCCTCCTATAGTAAATGCTATTTATGTATGTTAATTAATAAAAAATCTCTATAATTTAAAAGTATTTTTTCAACATTTGTTCTTAATTTTATTAAATATAATTTCAAAAATAAATATAAATATAATTTTTGGTATTAGATAATAATATTTTTCTTTTATTATTTTCTATATTGTATAAAAGAAATTAATATAATATTTTTTTAATTACACTTATTACATTATTATTGTGCTAAAGGGTTTTAAACAAACTGCTTTATAAATGCTTTATTATTCCACTTTTTTTTTTCTCCTTAATTTATAACTTTTTTTAGAAACTTAATTTATTAAATAATATCTTACTCTAAGTAGGATTTGAAATTGAAATTTTCATTATTTCACTCATTTTAACATTTAAAAGATATTTCCTGAGATTTATTTTTAAACAGTATATTTAAATTTTGAAGATCACTAATAATGTATCATTTTATAAGAAAATATATTTTCTAATGAAATAACTATACTATTTAATACCAATTCCAAAAACATTCTGTAGAAAAAATCCGATGCGTTCTTCCATTAAACTTTTACGAAAAAAGATGAGAACTAAATAAATTGCACATTTTATGCGGTAAAAATGAAATAAAATTTGTAATCAATCATGTTTGTACAGATTCCCAAAATGGTTTATTGAAATTGTTATCCAGACCGTTTAAGAAATTAATGCTATTGAATCAATTGGTGCTGAAATTTCCTATTAAAACCAATTTGAAAATGCAAATCATAAGAGGTATTCACCTACTACACGTTCTTGAACTTATTTAAATGGAGTAAAGATGTAAATATTTATCTTGTAATACGTATATTTTGTATATTACGGCAAATGGTTCCAGTACTTTGATTTTGCTTATTTGTTTATTTATTTTTGTGATAACATTTTTCATGGCAGATAAACACGCTGTTTAACCTGTCTTCGTCTCTACAGGATAGTTGTTTATTTGTCAATTTGCTTTAAATGCACTATAATGGTTAGACTATAAAGAGTCGAACGTCTAGTATGTGGAATTTTTATATTCTTAAGCTGTTGTTATCACACATTTTCTATATTGTCATTTGCTTTCTAATCCATAAATCAAACAGAAAACCAGAAAGCTTTGCGTTTAGCCACATTTTGGATCCTATAATATTTTTCAAAATACCTTATATTTCGTGCTTAACCAGTGCGTAAATTTACTTTAAGCAGTTTTCAATTAGCTTGTATGTTATGCGTTTATATTTGAGTTATATATATATATATATATATATATATATGTATGTATATATATATACATTATAATGTTTGTATTACGTTGAAATCCGTCTTCACTCCTATGAAATGGACATTTTTTTTTTCTGATGGTTTCTGCCATGTAACACTCGTTCATCTATCAATAATATCTAAAATCAGTAAAAATTAGATTACGGTTTTATATTCGAATTTTTATCTCGTTCTTGTACACCAAATATAGTATTAATAAATTTGATCTGCAAGAACGAGATGAAAATCCAAATATAAAACCTAAGACTTATTTTTCAGCGATTTTATAGATCATTGATAAATAAAATTTCCCTGCGTTTTTCAATTCTATTTTAAATCCCATATAGCTATTCAACTGTGGTATTTTGGAGTATTTTCTTTTTTTAAGATTATCTTATTTTTTTTAATTTTTGCAATGTTTTTACAAGTAAACGAAAAGTTTTTCGCAGGTCTGACTGCGCTTTACATGCTTATTCAGAGGCCGATTAATATTAAAGCAAATTTATTAACTTATTCAAATATACTTTTAGTAGATTTTTTTTTTTTTTTCATATTTTATGTCTATCACGAATTTCATTAATATATAAATAAATTGTTTTATTTGAATGTGACGTTTAATATTCGCTGAAATGAAGATATCATCACTAAACACAATAGCGAAAATCTAATTGTATTGACGATACTTTCGATGCAAAATGTGCCCGATTTGCCGTCATTGTTAATTGAAACATAAGCAATTTTACATATAGAATTCTTTTTTAATCACCTAATCATGTTAAAACAGTCGTATGATTTCAGTTCATTATGCATAAAGCTTAAAAACATATTTTCAATAATAACAATAATATTAAGCAATTTAAAATTTCTTCTGATATTAATTTCATTTTTTTTTCTTTATTCGGCTGTTTGCCGGTATCCTTTATTTTTTCGAAACTGTCTTGACTCATCCCCCACCTCTTTCCGCTGAACAAAGTTCTCTATGCTAAATATATAACATTTCAAACACATATGATTTTGCTGAACTATATTCCTTCTTTTATTTCTCCTAATGAGTTGAAAGTTTTAAATACATGAGCAGTCTAAATACACGGATGTCACAAAATAGTTAACAATTTTCCAGGAATGATGTCCCAAAAATCATTAAAAAATGCTTCTTTCTTATCTTGACTATACATTTAGACTATTTAATATTATATGAAATTAAAATATTAAAATCTTGCTCTACTCTTTTCCTTCGTTTCTTTTCCTTAATGTTTTGAAAGGTTTATATGTAAAACTAGTCGAAATACATGGAAGACATTAAATATTTAATACATTTCCAAAAATAATATCCGAAAACAATTAAAAAATGTTTGTTTATTTTCTTGATTTTACAATAAGAATATTTAATATTTAATATTATATGAAATTAAAAATTTACGATCTAGCTTTTCTGTTTTTTTTCCTTTCATTTTTCTTAATGTGTTGGACGCTTTAAATAAATGATAGGCCTAAATATATGGACGTGTGTATATATTTAATGTTCACCAGAAATGATATCCCAAAACCATTAAAAAATCTATTTACTTTACTTTCTTGATTTTACAATTAGAATATTTACAATTATATGAAATTCAAAAACTACGATCTTATCTAACTATTTTTATTCTTTTAATTTTCGTGATGTGTTGCAAGCTTTAAGTATAAGAGCGGTTTAAATACATGGATGCTAGTAAATATTTAAAAATTTTCGAGAAATGTTATCCTAAAACCATTAGAATTTTTTTACTTTTTTTTATTTTACAATTAGAATATTTAATATTATATGAAATTAAAAAAATTATAGATAAATGACATGAAAAATATGTTTTTGATTTTATAATAATAATAAAAAAAATTACATCAGGTACTGAAATTTTTTAAAACAACATAAGTGAAATTTGCAATGCATTTATTTCTTGGCAATAAATTCATTTAAGCTTCATTACCCTATCAAACCTTTTTATTTTTAAAATTACACGCGAAAAAAAAAAAAAAAAAAAAAAAGAAAGAAATAATAATAAAAAGTATGTCCTAAACATAATGTAGGACGATATACTTAAAATTTAAAGTCATTTTTCCCATATAAATGCCTGTAGTAACTACACCCCCCCGTGTAAACTTAAGTTTCAAAAACTTTAACCTTGCGTCTTTTGCTGTAACGACCTCTTGTACTGTAGGTATATTGGATTATTTCGTCTCTGAAGGTCTAGAATTGATACTATTTGAGGAATTACCACCGTTTTCTGAATTAAAATTTATATTAAAATCCTCCAATAACACCATTTTGCGTTCTTGGTCTTTGACCAAAGTTCTTTCAAACTAACTAGTATCATTTACACAATTTTGCAAATGAAAAGATTAAATCTCTCTATATATAAATGGCTAAGAAGGTTTTTTTCCTGTAAGTCTGTGGCTGGGCGCAAGTTGATTGGCTAAGACAGATTTTCTTCTGTTTGTCTGTGTGTTGTTGCCACCAACTTTTCATTCTTTAGTTAATAAAAAAAAAATCTAATTGTCCGATCGATAAGTTAATTAAACTTACGGATTCAAACAAAATGGCCCTTTCATTTGGTACCTTATTTGTAACGAAATTTTGATTAGACGTTTTAAAATTAATTAAAACGTGAAAATAATAACCTGGTAAAAGCTTTGTGGACATTTAAAATATTAATTATTGCTAAAAAGAAAAAAAAAAATATTATTATTATTTTTTTTTTCAAGCATAAAATGAAATTTGCTTTCACGCGAAAAATAAAAAAAATAAAAAATAGTTTACTCATGCACATGAAAAAATGAAAATTGAAAATGGTGTAAAAAAACAAATTAGATACAGTTACACGAGAGTTCCAAAAATTAATGGAAATATAAATGAACGTTTAATAAATAAAATAGTCGTCTACTCAATCACGTGATATTGAAAAACAAAGAATCGAATTCAGTAAATATGGAAAGGAAAGGAAAACGAAACGAAAAGAAACAAACAAACAAACAAACAACAACAACAACAAATAATAATAATAATAACATAAACCAACGGGAAATCAAAGCGGGCTTTAAAGCAGTTTCATGATTTCTTTAAATTTTACTTTCGCTTGTAAAGCGATATAGAAAAGAGTTTCCTTTAAATATAGTGACCAGCGAAGCGAGAAAAGCCTTCGTTGATTCACTACCTTCATTGATTTCATGAATTAAAAAATGGTTTCGTTAACAAACTTTGAAAAATTGGTACTCAGGCAGCATCAGGCCGAGTTTTGTACATTTCGAGTTTGATTTTGAAATTTTTCCCGCATTCGGAATTCGGTTCGTTCCCGAACCGGGGCTTTGCTAGTAAATAAATAAATAAATATGATAATTTCAAAAAATGATAAATTAAGGCGAATTGCATAATCTTTTCTTTTCGCAATCGATTGTAATTTTTTTTTTTTTTTTTAACTTCATGCAAGGGGGAAAAAAAAAATCCGAATTCGTTTGCTTTCTTACGTCTGAAATAAAAAGTGCTTCGTCCTAAAGAAAAAATAAGTATTGATAAAATCTCTATGCTTTAGAAATTCACTGTTACTTTGCTGTGAAATTTTTAAATCTAAATGTTTATTTGTTTAGTTCTTTCGATCCTTCTATAGTTTGAAGCAAATGGAATGTTTAGCTTGTCACGGCGACAAAAAATGTAATCCGATTTGTGTATAAGCACATTACATTAAAAAATTAATATGAATGTATTTTTTTCATTTCATGTTAGCTTTAATACGTTATTACAGTTTAGTCATAAGCACTTAAACATGCATATATCCATAGATATAGTAATGTATATAGATCTATCATCCACATGTTATCGAGCGAAAATTTTTGATACCAAAAAAAAGTTCTAAAATCAGCCATTAGAGAGTATTGAAAAAAAGAAAAAAAGTAAAATG
This sequence comes from Salticus scenicus, assembly GCA_963930645.1. NCBI lineage: Eukaryota > Metazoa > Arthropoda > Arachnida > Araneae > Salticidae > Salticus > Salticus scenicus. Next base: position 224,117,727 of record OZ005650.1, on the reverse strand, counting down.
AATTTGAAACTGTATCTGGAGTTTTTCATTCACCTTTAGTAAATAAATTATTCACAAATTTTATTTACTAAACTATCCATGTTTATTCCTGTGTGTGATTTACTCGGAGATAGGCAGCCATTAGAGTGACTTTTCCCGAGAAAAAAGGTATCACTTTTTCCCTCTCGCTGATCAATCTATGTCTTATTACTATATCTATGCATATATCTTTTTGTTTGCTTAAAAATAAATCCTTGATAATAATTCATTTATTTTAAGATCTAATTATTTGCTTAAAGTTACTTTTTATATGTAAAATGTAGCTATCATCGAAATATATATATAATAGACACCAATTTCCTTTCAGTAAATGAAAATATTACAAAAAATTCTTTGAACATACAAAAGTTTTTTTTTTTTTTTTTTTTTTTTTTGCCAAATTATGAAAGCATTGAGAAAGCATGTGCAATAAAATACATGTATATATATCTAAGAACATGTTCTTGGTAAAGGAATAAATAGGTAAGATTTGAAAAAACGGATTACTTTTTCTGAATCTATATATATAATAAAATAAGATGTTTGTGTGTGTGTGTGTGTCATTGTGTATGTATATCCAGAACTTTTTAGGAAAACGACTGATCGCAGAGTTACATACATTTGCATGGAGTTTCGTAATGACCTCTAATGATGCACCTCGAAGCCCGATTTGCAAATTTTTGATTAGTTTTTTTTTTTTTTAATTAATTAAAATGTGAAAATAATAACCTTCTAATTTCTGATAAATTAGCCATTTAAATTTTATCCATAATTTAACTGTTGCCAATCTTTTTTCGACAGAATAAAAAAAAAAGTACATTTACTTAAAATGAGGAAAATAAATTAGAAAAAATAGAAAATAAATTAGAAATATTAGTTGTATCGTTACAAATAAGGTACCAAATGAAAGGGGCGGTTTTTGTGAATACGACGGATTTAACAGCTTATCGATCGGACAATTAGATTTTTAAAAATTAACTAAAGTATGAATTTTAAGTGGTAACAGCAGAAGAATGTACCGAAGATTGTATCTCCAAAACATGCATAAATAAAGCTTAGAACCCCTTAGAAAGACCTCTCACGGAGGGCACTCTCCCTCAGGCCTAGGACCCTACAGAAGTCAATCGGTCTTAATCCCCCAAACCAACCAAGAATCTACCTTTTTTTAACCAATGTGTTTCAGCGAAGATTTTATTACCAAGGCAAAAAAGGGACTAGTAAGAAATATAAAAACTAATAATGTTTTGTAGCACCTTGTAAAAAATAGTGCTTAAAATGCTGTGCATCGAAAGATGATAACAAAATTTTCTTTGGATTTTGAATTTAAAATGCATTATAAAACAGATAAGAAATAAATTATAATATAAATCCGTACTTTTTAATCCTGCGATGTAGCACGTGGTGTAGATTGATAAAATCTAAGATACACTGTGAAAGTTTAAAAATAATTTAAATTGTTTATATCCTTTTAATTATTTCTTACAAAATAGAGTACTTAAAAAAAAAAAAAAAAAAAAAAAATATTTGTCATTTCTTTTAAACAAAAACTATAAAGAAGAAAAAACGATCAATGGTTAGTAGCTTAAGTAGAAAATATGTTTACCTTAAAAATCCAATCCGACATAGGAAATGTAATAAATAATAATCAAACTTGACTGTTTCATTTGGTGTCGAATTGTGAAAATAATTAGAATAAATAAATGCAAATGAGTCTTTAAAGAACACTGATTTTTGCTTTTTATATCCAAACATGCCCTGTAGCTGAAAATATGAATTTTTCTTTTTCTTTTTCTTTTTAATTTGTAGAATTTTTTAAGACACTTTATTTATTCAAGATATCTTCTGCCCATTTGCTGAATTTTTTAAGATGAAATATATTATTTTATTTTATTTTATTTATTTTTTGTTAAGAAATTAGTCTGCGGGTCAAATAAGGGATGTAATAGATATTTTTATTGTTCTTTTATTTATTATTCTTTTTTTATATATACAAAAAATTATGTTAAAATATTTTTTTTTAACATAAAATAAGAGTTTAGCTTTTAACATTTTTTTTTTTTTTTTTTTTTTATCCTTTTGATTATGTGATATTTGTTATTAAAATAAATAAATGTTATTTGCAATATTTTAGCTTGTTATACGTAATCGCATTATAGAGCGTTATAAGATAATTACTTTTTTTGAAAAAATAATTCATTGTATTCGCAGTTGAATCGTTTAAATTTTATTCTGAACAATCGATGCAGTGAATGCCACTGTCATATATATACGCCGACGGCTAAACACAAGTACTTTTTTAACGTAGGTTTTCATTCTTGGATTTTGTTACTCTTTCTTAATTAAATCTTACATTTCTTCATGTGATTTCCTTTTCCTTCCTCTGAAATGTTTGAAAAGGTTTCTCTCTCTCTCTCTCTCTCTCTCTCTCACACACACACACACACACACACACACGCACACACACACACACACACATAATATATGTAATATATATATAGAGAGAGAGTGTGTTCCTGAATTCGTAGACCAGACTTTTAGTTTTAGATAAAATACATATAAAGAATTGTTTCTTATATTATATGTATAGTAATATGGGGTCGAAAATGAAAAATCTTCGAGTCCGGATATCCCCTTCTGCCGCTTCAATTTCCTTTTCTTGTCTATTTCTTTATTTTCTGACTGGTGTTAGTAGTTTGTTTCCCAGACTTGTGATTGTGGGTATTTTCTTTTTTTATACTGTTTTATATAAATTTTTCATTTTTTTCCTACTCTAAAGGGCAGTGTATTTCTTGTTTTTCCACCTACACTTTTCACTTCCGACCCCTTATTGCTATTACTAAAATTATTCTTTATATGTGTTTTACCTACCCTAAAAGTTTTGCCCATGAAGTAAGGAACACCCTTCAGATGTGAAAAACCATGTGTATATGTATCTACTTTACACATATATATATATGAGCAACATTTCTCATTCCCTGCCGATATGTATGATTATTTACTATACTTCAATCAAACCAGTAAATATCATTTTCTAAAATAGAATTTGTTACGTTCTATAACACGTTATATTTAATAACCATTCATTAATTTTTTTTTTTCATTTTGAGTGAATTTACAGATTATATTGAGTGGAAATTTTTTTAAATATTTGCCTCATACTGTCTTGGAAACGGAATGTGAAATTGGATTGCATTGCTAATTTTAGAAAATTCAGTAACTGTACTAAAACTTGACACTACAAAGTTTTGAAAAACTGTATAGTGTAAATAAGAATACCCATTTTTTTTCAAAAGTTTTAAACTAATTTTCATTGGTTACGCGGAACAATTTTGGATCCAAGAATGCAACCATTATACCCATTTACCGCACCGGAAGAAAATAAATATGGGACAAGAAATGCAATAATATGTGGTTCAATTGGTTAACAAAACCGCGTTATAATTACAAATTTATAACGCGTTAGAAACTCAGTTTTAATACAGCAATGTTTACAAATTAATTTCCAGTTTTGTTGCTCGTCGAAAGGGGAAAAAAAAAAAAAAAAAAAAAAAACATTTCATCTTTTCTCCGATGCGTATAAGGGAAAGTGGTGTTTTAAAAAATTTTCTATGTAAGACTACATAGATGCATTGAACGGTTTTCTGTCATAATTAAAATAATAATAATAAATAAAACTTATACTAAAAATAAGATAAAATAAAATAAGCAAAAAATTAAGACTGCTGTACTTATCCCTTTCTATTATTATACTCTTTTTACTTCCATTACCCGACTACCGTAGGTAATGGAAATATAGTATACGGTCCAAAAATTCGATATCGAGTTTTCACTTGATTTACATGATTTAAGGTTTCCTGAGTTCAAAAATGCAGTTTTTGGCAATTGGTCAGTGTGTGTGTGTGTGTGTGGAATCTTGTGGTTATCATATCTCCGAAACTGTTAAAGATAGAACTACGAAACTTTAGAATTGAGACAGGTCTGGTGTACAGATGAATTTCCCAAATTTTGGTGAAAATTGGAAAACCGGAAGTGGGACATTGGAAATCGGAAGTGTGACCGTAAGTCCGTATCTCAAAAACGGCTGAAACGATTTTCTTCAAATTTGGTACATAAACACTGTATTAGATGTCCTTTCGAATGATATAGTTGGTTAGTTCAGGAAAATTGATAGGCGCCTGTAGGTCTCGCAAGTGCGTTTTTTTAAAAACGGCTGTACGGATTTTTTTCAAACTCGCCATATTAACTCTCTTTTAAATATACTTTTGTATGTAATTATTGTTTTCCCATCAATAATTGAGTATGCCAAGTTTTGGTAAAAGTTGGTATCTCAAAAACGAATCTAACGATTTTCTTGAAAATTGTTACATAAATTCCTTTTAGATATCCTTTCTCATATATTATGTGGTTATTAAAGGAAAATTAACAGTCGTCCTAATTGGGTAGGTCAGTTTTAGATCTCGGAAATTGTTGTTTCAAAAAATAACTCTACTCTGTAATAATCTATGTGAACTCTGTTTTATATGTATTTACACGTGTATCAAGTTTCTCTCGACGGAAAATTTTTAGGAATCTACCTCGTTAGGTCATTTTTATACCTTCTGATCACATTACCTCCAAAAAATGCCTGTAGTATGTACAGTGATGTAATAGTGGGTAATTGAAGTCGTGTGGTTCTTTCACGCCAGATTTTTTTTTTTTTTTTACTTTTTAATTCGGCTGCGAGTACATACCTATATATATTCATTTTGTGTAGTGTTGCGATATAATAGAAAACTGAAGTTAATTTTTTATCAAAATACAAATTGAATTTGTGTTCTGATCTCCAGCCGTAAAAATTTAGTGACCCAAGAAGAATCTCATGGATTCTTATAGTAGTTCATTGCATATAAAATAGTAAACAAACATTTCTAAAAGCATACTGTTTATACGCATATTGCATATACCAATGCTTTTATATGAAAAATGCACAAGATTTTAATTTTATAATATTTTAAACTCAAACTGAATGTTTCTGTATTATTATCCGCTAAGTTGGAAAAGTTTGATTTCAGTTATAAATTTAATCCCATAAAATATGCAAGACAAATTTTTAATATCCTGTACACACAGAAAAACTGGTTTTGATAGAAAGAAAAAAAATAGTAATTAAATAACATAAATTACAAAAACACGCAACAATCGTTTCAAAACAAAAAATTTTAGAACGATGTTTCAGCAGGCAAATAAAATTACATACGAGTGCAATGTGAAACAAACAATTCATATAGTTAGGGATCTCATCAGCAATGAACTTTTAGTGATAAAAAGAACCCACCTAGACTAGGATTTCGTGGTCCTGAAATATAAAATGATAGACAAATACTTACAACTCGACACGTTTTAGAAATGTTTTTACTGCATATATGTAAGTTTTTTATGCGAAAAAATAGTACCAATACTTTCATTTTCAAACTATAAACATAAGCTTTTATATGAATCTGTTTTATTAAAAGGAGGAAAATTTAATTTTAAAATCTAATTCAAACATGTAAATTATGCAAAACAGATTTTAAATAATTTGTAGTAAAATGCACAAAAAACTGATGGGGAAAGAAGAAGAATGTGAGCAAGCATCATGAATTAAGAAAACACTCAATATCTGTTTCGTATAAAAACAATTAAATATGACCTTTCATCATGGGAAAAAAAAAGTGATCACGAGGTGCAGTATGAAAGCACAAAAACTTAATATAGTAAACTCAAAATAGCACTGGTACCCTATAATCGACCATTGAGCTATTAATCATGCTTACGTAAACATGGTAAAATAGAAGTTTGTTTTAATTGTTTTAAATACGCGGATTTTAAATATAAAATGAATAAATTTTATAAAGAATAAATTTTTAATCGATATTTTATGAATATTAAAATATATATGTCAGAAATAGGCATAAAAAGTTATTTTAGGCAACCAATGTTTCGCCAATTTGTTGTTAACGTAGGCAACAATCGTTCTTTTGTCGCCATGCTTGCGTTAACTCTAAATATTCATTTAGAGTTAATTCTAAATGATAACTCCATATTCTGTGTTTAAAATTCAAAGAAACAGTGCTACAGAATCTTAAACATAGAAAAACTTTAAAGTCCATATTAGGCTTTTAATGATAAATACATAAATTTTAACTTAAAAAAAGATTTATTATTATTTTTTTTTTTGTTTTACAAATATCAATACTTATTTCTTTCTATTGCTGATATAAGTAAAAATATATATTTATATAAAGGGGGGTTTTAAAGGTATTTTTGGCTACAAATTTATCATCGATGTCTGAGATTTTAGCGACATTTGTCGATGATTTAGCCACAATTGTTATACTATATCACCATATAGGCATGATCCCCTGTAATTTGTTACAAGAAAACATTATATAAGCCATCATGCATATTAAAAAAGAATAAAAAGTATTTATACCTAGTGCTTTAATTACACTTAATTTTATTAATTGTATGCGATGAGACATGATTTATTTAAAAACTTGCGAAACATTTTGTGTCGAAACTAATTAAGTTTGCTTTACATTTCGCAATTTTGTGCAACACTGAAATTTCCTCTTTTAATATGATCGACGCTAATTAAATATTTCAAACTTTTACTCAGAGAATTTATTTACTTTCGAATAATAATGACAATAAAATAAATAAATAAATGAAATGAATGAAAATAAAATAATAAAAAATAGAAAGTATTTTATTATTATTATTATTATTATTATTTATAATACATTTTATATCGCAACTTAATTTCGAATTCTCCTATTAGGTTGACTTCTTTAGAAATCGACCTATTGCAATCACTTCGTTTATCGTTATATATCTATCTATCTATAATGAAAATATTGTCACCACGATAACTTCCGAAATAATACTCCAAATCGAACCAAATTTGTACAGTGAACTGATCTTATAAATATCTTGGATGAGTTCGTTAACCAAGTTGCTCCGACTTTTTGTTTTCAAGTGGCAGCCACTTGAATATTTCTAACCCACATTGTAAAAAGCATATTTAAAGCAATATTTGCTTGAATTTTTTTGTAAATCTAGACTACATAAGGGTCTCAATGAACTTTATTAATGAAATTTATCTGCCATTTTTAATAAAGTGGCGGATATCTTAAGTGGGGTCACTTGAAATCAGGCTACCACTTGAAAATTTTAAATCGCGATAACTTCCGAAATAACACTCCAAATGGAACGAAATTTGGACAGCGTCTTAACTTGTGCTATGGATACCTTAGATGAGTTTCTTAACCAAGTTGCTCCACCATTTTGTTTTCTAGTGGAGACCACTTGATATTTTCAAATTCAAATTGTAAAAAGCGTATTCTGAATTTGTTTAAATTTTGATGTATACATAGACTATATAAGGGTCTCAATGAAGTTTATTAATGAACGTATCCACCATTTTTAATAAAGTGGCGGATATGTTAAGTTAAGCGGGGCCACTTCAAATCAAGCTATCCACTTGAAAATTTAAAATCACGATAACTTCCGAAATAATACTCCAAATCAAATTAAATTTGGACAGTGTCTTAACTTGTGTTATGAATAACTTGGATGAGTTTCTTAACCAAGTTGCTCCACCATTTTGTTTTCAAGTGGAGACCACTTGGAAATTTCAGTTTCAAATTGTAAAAAGCGTATTCCGAATTTGTTTGAATTTTGATGTATACATAGACTATATAAGTGTCTCAATGAAATTTATTAATAAACTATGGATTTTCTCGCCAAAAATCGCCATAAAAGTCGCCAAGTGGAAAAGTCGCCAAATTTGGCGCCAAATCCCTTACCTGCCATATTGGAGCTTTTTAATGCGTTTTTAAGGGGAAATTAGGCTATTTTAACGTTAAAACAAACTAGAAATGCAAAAAATTAACATTTATTCAACTTACTAAGCCGCTTTGAAAGAATTTCTACCAAAAAAAAAAAAAAAAAATTGAATTAGTTTCAAATTTGCAACAATATCTTAGATTAATTAGTTCACTGAACACCTTTCTCTTTTGATCCAAGTGGCAGCTACTTAATTTTTCAACACGATGACTTCTGAGATTCTGAATTAATTCCAACTATATTTGTACAGTAGTCTTATCTCACAAATGCATTTGATATATTTGTCAACTTGGCCCACCATCTTGTTTCCAAGCGCCGGCCACTTGAAAAGTCTGAATTCACATAAAAAGGTATTTATGATCCAATTTGCTTAAAACTCCATATGTAGATAGCCTACATCAATATTTCTACTAATTCGTTTATAATTTGTAGCCGCCATTTTGAAACAAAATGACGGCTGCTTGATAAGAAAAAAGAAATCAACCTACCCTTCCGAATAAGCCGGAAGGACTTGTTTTTGATTTTGAATTAACTTGTATTTATTCTTATAAATCACTAGTTTTGAATAATTTGTTTTTGAAATTTAGCAAAAGCAAATTTAGCTTTTCCCCAGGTAAAGAATGGGCAGAAATGCTAATCATGTTGTAATTTGGAGTTAAGATTTCTAATTCTTACTACATATTCTCTCGCTAGTAAATAAAAACCCATATTATCACAAAAGAGGAGCGATAGTACTTCATTTGAGAGGTTTTCTGAAAGTGACAATATTCTAAAATATATGAAAATTATTTTGATTTTAATTATATTAAGGCACTACGTCGTTTTGACGTATTCTCAGTAAAGTATTTAAATCGCATGCATGAAATGTTGACAAAGCATGCATGAAATTTTGGCGTTCTATCAGAAGGTCTTTTTTAATCATTTCACCGTCATTTAATTTCGCATTCTTAAAAACATTCACATACGGGAAATGTAAACATTAGAAGTAGATTACATATCAAATTTGAAAGTTTTAGCTAGATTATTACTATAGAACTTATACAAAAATATAATTTTTGTGAGGGTTTTCACTTAACCCCACCATTACGCATACGATATAAATTTAAAACAACCACGGTACTTCATCCCTGGTAATAAGCAGAAACTGTGTCAATTTTGATTCAAATCGGTTCAGTAGTTTGGGAGGATATGCAAGACATGTATCCACACACACCCACACATACAATGTCTTTTATTTATATTAAAATTGTTAAATTACTTTAAGTTTCATTCCTTTTTAACACTTTCCAACAAGGTTGAAAAGTGTTTATGACTTCGGTTTGTCTGTCTGTCTGTCTGTCTGTCCGTCTGTCTGTCTGTCTGTCCGTCTGTCCGTCCGTCTGTCTGTCTGTCTGTCTGTCTGTCTGTCTGTCCGCGCTCTAACTCCCGTAAATATTTATGGAATTTCTTGAAACTGATATATGTTATTCAAGTTCACCATCGGACAGTCCCTATTGAAAATGGAGTTTATACCTCTACTGGTTTGTGTACAGGGACACCCGAAAGTATTTCAAAGCATTGTGTTCTATGAGAGGTATTTCTACAAACCATATTTTAATACCTTTACTGTAGACTTACCTTAATGAGATTGAAATATGTTATTCAAGTTCATTATCGGACGTTCCCTATTGAAAATGGAGTTTATACCTCTACTGGTTTGTGTACAGGGACACCCGAAAGTATTTCAAAGCATTGTGTTCTATGAGAGGTATTTCTACAAACCATATTTTCATACATTTACTGCAGACATATCTTCATGAAATTTAAATATGTTATTCCAGTTCACTATCGGACGTTCCTTATTGAAAAACGAGTTTGTACCTCTCCTAGTTTGTGTACAGGGACACCCGAAAGTATTTCAAAGCCTTGTGTTCTATGAGAGGTATTTCTATATATCATATTTTAATACCTTCACTGTAGACATATCTTAATGAAATTGAAATATGTTATTCAAGTTCACTGTTGGATGTTTCCTATATAAAATGGAGGGAATACCACCATCGGGTTATACACAGGGACACTCAAAAGTTTTCCAAAGCATTGCGTACTATGAGAGATATTTCTATAAATCAAATTTTAATAACTTTAGTTTTCACGAAATTTTAGGGAATTGAAATATGTTATTTATATGCACAAAAGAATGCTTTACATAGAATATAGCATGATAAGCATTATATTTACAGGGTGGCACAAAAATATCCAGATAAATTAAGAGCTATTAATAAAAAAATTGCTAAATGTGTACTTTCTATTACGTTAAGCGTTTTTAACACTATCTAACATTTTTAACACTTTCCAACAAGGTTGAAAAGTATTTATGACTTCGGTTTGTCTGTCTTTCTGTCCGTCAAACTGTCCGCGCTCTAACTCCCGTAAACATTTATGGAATTTCTTGAAACTGATATATGATATTCAAGTTCACTATCGGACGTTCCCTATTGAAAATTGAGTTTATACCTCTAATAGTTTGTGTACAGGGACACCCGAAAGTATTTCAAAGCATTGTGTTCTATGAGAGGTATTTCTATAAACCATATTTTCATACCTACACTGTAGACATATCTGAATGAAATTGAAATATGCCATTCAAGTTCGCTATTGGATCTTTCCTGTATAAAATAGAGGAATTACCACCATCGGTTTATGTACAGGGATACTCAAAAGTATTCCAAAGCATTGCGTTCTATGAGAGATATTTCTATAAATCAAATTTTAATAACTTTACTTTCCACGAAGTTTTTGGAAATTGAAATATGTTATTTATATGCACAAAAGAATGCTTTGCACAGAATATAGCATGATTAGCATTAGATTTACAAGGTAGCACAAAAATATCCAGTTACATTAAGAGCTATTAATAAACAATTGCTAGAATTGTACTTTCGTTTACGTTAAGAATTTTTAACACTTTCTAATATTTTTTAAGTTTGAATATGATTTCAGTTTTGTGTATCTGCCTGTCCGTCTGTCTGTCTGCCTGTCTGTCTTTCCGAGCTCTAACTCCCGTAAATATTTATGGAATTTCTTGAAACTGATATATGTTACTGAAGTTTATGATCGGATGTTCCCTATTGAAATTGGAGTTTGTACCTCTACTGGTTTGTGTACAGGTACACCCGAAAGTATTTCAAAACATTATGTTCTATGAAAGGTATTTCGATAAACCATATTTTCTTACTTTTACTGTAGACATATCTCAATTAAATTGAAATACGTTATTCAGATTCCCTATTGGATATTTTCTGTGTCAAATGGAGCAAATACCACTACTGATTTATGTACAGGGACACTTAAAAGTATTCCAAAGCATTGCGTTCTATGCGAGATATTTCTGTAAATCAAATTTTAATATCTTTACTTTCTACGAAGTTTTTGGAAATTAAAATATGTTATTTATATGCACAAAAGAATGCTTTGCATAGAATATAGCCTGGTTATCATTAGATTTACAGGGTGACACAAAAATATTCAGTTACATAAAGAGCTATTAATAAAAAATTGCTAGAATTGTACTTTCGTTTACTTTATGCGTTTTTGAAACTTTCTATCATTTTTTTAGTGTGAATATAATTTCAATCTCTGTATCTGTCTGACTGTTATTCTGTCCGTCTGTCTGTCTCTCTGTCTGTTTACTGAGCTCTAATTCCCGTAAATATTTACGGAATTTCTTTAAACCGATATATTTTATTCAAGTTGACTATCGGATGTTCCCTATTGAAAATGGAATGAATACATCTTCTGGTTTGTGTACAGGGACACCCAAAAGTATTCGAAAACAGTGTGTTCTATGAGAGGAGTTTCTATAAACCGTATTTTAATACCTTTAATGTATAAAAACTTCAATGAAATTTTAATATATTATTCAATTCCCTATCGGATGTTTCCTATGTAAAATAGAGCCCATTTCTTACTGGTTTGTGTACAGGGGCACTTGAAAGTATTCCAAAGCATTGTGTTGCATGAGAGTTATTTTTATAAACCAAATTTTAATAATTTTATTCTCCGCAATTGAAATATATTATTCGTATGCACAAAAGAGTGATTTCTCTGTAATATAGTATGGTTAGCATTAGATTCACAGGGCCACACAAAAATAATCAGTTATATTAAGAGCTATAAATAAAAATTTGCTGGAATTGCATTTTTGTTTACATGAGCGTTTTAAAACTTTCTTAAAATCTTAGTGGGAATATGATTTCAATTTGTGCATCTGTCTATCCGATTGTTTACCATTCTATCTGTTTGTCTCCGGCTCCTATCATCCGTGAATACTTTGAGAATTTTTAAAAAATTATACACTCAAGTTCCCTATGGAATGTTCCCTATTTAAAATGCCATTAATAGGTCCTGAACAACTAGTTTGTTTACAGGGACAACAAAAACAACAATAAAAAAACAAACAATTTATTACGTTTCAGGACAGAATTTTTTTAAAGTTATATTTAAAAATATTTCTACTATAAAAATCATAGAAACATTGTCATGCATTACTAATATTCTAAAATATTGTTTCTTATAAAACATGATATGATTAACTTTCAGATTTACAGGGCTACACTAAAATATTCAGAGAGATTAAAAGCTGTAATTATAATCTAACGGCTGCGTTTTCTTTTGCGTTAAGCCTTTTTAACACTTTCCAAAATGCCTAAGAGTAATTTTAAAATCAATTAGTCTATCTGCATGTTTTTCAGTCGTTCTGTCTGTTGTGTGATAAAGTAGGCAAAGAATATTAAAAGTTATACGATAGAATTGCGTACAGTTGGAAAGTGTTACTAATCAATGCGTACTGCATGATTTTTCTTTCTTGTTTTACTTCCATTACCCAACTACCGTAGGTTATGGAAGTATTGTATTCGGTCCAAAAATTCGATATTGAGATTTCACCTGATTTACATGTTATTTAAGGTCATTTGAGTCCAAAAAAGTGGTTTTTGGCAATTGGTCAGTGTGTAGGTATGTGTGTATGTGGGGAACATTCTCGCTATTATATCTCGGAATCTAATAAAGATTGAACTACGAAGCTTTATAACTGAAACAGGTCTGGTGTACTCATGAATTTTCCAAATTTTGGTGAAAGTTGGATGACCGGAAGTGGAGCCGTAAGTCTATATCTCAAAAACGGCTCTAACGAATTTCTTCAAAATTGCTGTATAAACACTCTATTAGATATCCTTTCGAGTGATATAGCTGGTTAGTGCAGAAAAAAGATGGGCGTCCTGTATAAATAGCTGAATTTCGGGTCCTGCAAGTGCGCTCCTTTCAAAACGGCTATATGATTTTTTTTCCAAACTTGCCATATTAACCCTCTTTTAAATATCCTTTTGCATGTAATTGTTGTTTTTTGGTCAACAATTAATTATGGCAAGCTTTGGTAAAAGTCGGTATCTCAAAAACTGCCCTAACGATTTTCTTGAAAATTGTTACATAAACCCATTTTACATATCCTTTCACATGCTTTACTTGATTATCGCAGGAAAATTAATAGTCATCCTGATCTGATAGATCCGTTTTAGATCTCGAAAATTGGATTGGTGTTTAAATAAATAAATAAAAAACTCTACAATTTTTCTTTTCATTTCTGTTTCTTAAAAAAAAAAAAAAAAAAAAAAAAAGAAAAAAAAAAAAGAAAAAAAAAGAAAGAAAATCATTGTGTAAACTCAGTTTTATGTTTTTACACGTGTATTAACTTTCTCTTACCGGAAAATTTTTAGGTGTCTATTTCATTAGGTCAATTCTATGTCTTCGGATAACATTATCTCCAAAAAGTGCATATAATACGTGTAACAGTGGGTAATGGAAGTCGTGTGGTTGTTTCACACCAGATTTTCTTTTATTCATTTTGTTCTCCATTGCACGGTTAAAAAAAAAAAAAAAAAGAGAAAGAAAAAGAAAAAAAAAATAAAGAAAATCATTGAGTAAACTCAGTTTTATGTTTTTACACGTGTATTAACTTTCTCTTACCGGAAAATTTTTAGGTGTCTATTTCATTAGGTCAATTCTATGTCTTCGGATAACATTATCTCCAAAAAGTGCATATAATACGTGTAACAGTGGGTAATGGAAGTCGTGTGGTTGTTTCACACCAGATTTTCTTTTATTCATTTTGTTCTCCATTGCACGGTTAAAAAAAAAAAAAAAAAAAATCACCTTATACGTAGGAAGTAGAAAGTGTGAATAGAAAGAAATAAAAGATTTCATTAAAGATTCAACAGCAGAGGGATTTCATTAAAATACCATAAAGGTACTCGTATTTAGCACAAGCTTTTATCAGATTGCATTGTTATCCATCTGAGGCTTAGGGAAGCTTTTTTGATACTGCAAAGGCAGAAAGCAACATGTGGAACAAAAAGAGGAAAGACAAAGCAATAGGGAGAAAGAAAAAGCATCCAACGAGTAGCAATCATTAGCGCAGTGTAAAAATTTACAGGACAGAGGAAATAAATTACGGTGAAATTAAAAAAAAAGAAAAAAAAAATTACAAATTTTACGGATTTTGTTTAATGTATTATTAACACTTTCCAACAAGATTGAAAAGTGTTAATGACTTCGGTTTGTCTGTCTGTTTGTCCGCGCTCTAACTCCCGTAAATATCCATGGAATTTCTTGAAACTAATATATATTATTCAAGTTCACTATCTGATGTTCCCTACTGAAAATGGAGTGAATACCTCTACTGGTTTGTGTACAGTGGAGGTACAGTTTGTGTCGTTCAAAGCATTGTGTTTGTTCTATGAGAAGCATTTCTATAAACCAAATTTTAATAACTATACTTTGCACAATCTTAATGAATAATACCCGAAAGTATTCCAAAGCATTGTGTTCTATGACAGGTATTTCTATAAACCATATTATAGTAACTTTACTTCATACAAAATTTAATGAAATTGAAATATGTTATTCATATTCACTATCGGATGTTCTCCATTGAAAATGGAGTAAATAAACATCTCTAGTTTGTATACAGGGACACACGAAAGCATTCCGTTTTATGAGAAAAGAATTTTCGTTCTATGATCGTCCAAAGCATTGTGTTTGTTCTATAAGAAGCATTTCTATAAACCAAATTTTAATAACTTTACTTTGCACAAATCTTAATGAAATTAAAATATGTTATTCATATGCACAAAAGAATGATTTCCATTGAATACAGTATGATCAGCATTAGATTTACAGAGCCACCAAAAAATATTCTATTACATTAAGGGTTATTATTAGAAATTTGATGGAGTTGAATTTTCGTTTATATTTAATGTTTTTATCACTTTCTAGATGTTTTTTAGTTGGGAATATGATTTCAATTTGTGTATCTGTACATCTTTCTATCTGCCTGTCTGTCCACTTTTCTACCTGTCCGTCCGCCCGTCCCCACCGTCCTTAAATATTTTCAGAATTTTTAAAAATTGATATATGTTATTTAATTTTACTGTGGAATGCTTTCTATTTAAAATGACTTTAATAGGTTCTGTACAACTGATTTGTAAACAGGGACACCAAAAAATTTCCAATGCATTGCGTTTTAGGCAGACATTTATATAAACTAGCTGGCTTCGCCCGCTAGCGGGTCAGCATTTTCAAATGAATCACTAAAAATAATGAATCACTAACAGAAACTTTTAGTGTTAAGAAAAGAAATTAAAAAAAAAAATCATTTCTGATTGGGTAAAAAGTCGGGCCGGATCCCCACGCGCTGCGCGCGCGTATTCCTTCCCTGACCCTACATGCCCCCTAAAAAAATATTTTCTGATCGGGTAAAAACTCGCACCGGGTCCCCACTGCCTTCGGCAGCGCAGTACCGTGCGCACGCGTGCGCACAACTTAAGGGATACACGCGCTGCGCGCGCGTATTCCTTCCCTGACCCTTCGTGCCCCCTAAAAAAAAAAGCATTTCTGATCTGGTAAAAACTCGCACCGGGTCCCCACTGTCTTCGGCAGCGCATTCCCGTGCGCGCTGCGCGCGCACAACTTCGGGGATACACGCGCTGCGCGCGCGTATTCCTTCCCTGACCCTTCGTGCCCCCTAAAAAAAAAATCATTTCTGATCGGGTAAAAACTCGCACCGGGTCCCCATTGCCTTCGGCAGCGCAGTACCGTGCGCGCTGCGCGCGCACAACTTCGGGGATACACGCGCTGCGCGCGCGTATTCCTTCCCTGAGTCTTCGTGCCCCCTAAAAAAAAATCATTTCTGATCGGGAAAAAATTCGCACCGGGTCCCCACTGCCTTCGGCAGCGCAGTCGCGTGCGCGCTGCGCGCGCACAAGTTAAGGGATGCGCGCGGTGCACGCCTATTTCTTCTCCACCCTTTCAGGCCCTCTTAATTAACCTACGTATACCAATTTTGAACGATCTAACTCATTTGGCTGAGATGCAAAAGAAAACGTAATCAGGACACCTCAAACGTGTAAATCTGGTGAAAACTTTCGATAATTTAAAAGAACTTTAAAATATCTTTCGAATGATGTATTAAAAATAATTGAATCATAATTAGAAATTCAAATATTGAAATTTGAAAATATTACAGCGCCATCTGGTGGTACAAATTTCTGTATTCCACTGTTCGATTCCAATTCAAAAAAGCTTTCTAATGATGTATTGCTTATGAAATTATTTTAATTAGTAGCTGAGATACAGAAGAAAATTAATTCAGGACACCTCAAAACGTGTAAATCTGTTGAAAACTTTAAGTAAAAAAAAGAACTTTAAAATATCTTTCCAATGATGTATTAAAAATAATTTAATCATAATTAGAAATTGAAATATTGAAATTTGAAAATATTACAGCGCCATAAAAGAAAATTGATTCAGGAGTCCTCAAAACGTATAAATCTGGTGAAAATTTTCGATAATTTAAAAGAACTTTAAAATATCTTTCGAATGATGCATTAAAAATAATTTTATCATAATTAGAAATTGAAATATTTAAATTTGAAAATATTACAGCGCCATCTGGCGGTACAAATTTCTGTATTCCACTGTTCGATTCCAATTCAAAAAAGCTTTCTAATGATGTATTACTTATGAAATTATTTTAATTAGTAGCTGAGATACAGAAGAAAATTATTTCAGGAAACCTCAAAACGTGTAAATCTGTTGAAAACTTTAAGTAAAGAAAAGAACTTTAAAATATCTTTCCAATGATGGAGAAAAAATAAATTAATCGTAATTAGAAATTGAAATACGCGCATTAAAATATTGCAATTTTTAATCGCAGAACCAATACATGTGACCTCGCTGTTTTTTTTTTTTTTTTTTCTTAGCTTCCGTGCAGAAATGAACCTCTTTGAACAGGTTGCCATGGTGATCTACATTATTTGATTACGGTTTTCATATTCGAATGAAGTAAAGCATTTGCAATGGTTTTTTCATCGAAGACTGCCGCGATACTGAAAATTAAAAAATTTATAACTCATTCAGTTTTTGAAATTTTCTCTCAATCTTTTGGGAGTTAAATTATGAAAGCGAGATGTATATACAAAAAAAAAAAAAAAAAAAAAAGAAATTATTTATCTCTAAACGCTTTGGAGTTATAAAATGTTTTGCGAAAAAATCGATGTTTCGTAAAATCTAAAAATATGGATCGGTAATCCGTATTTTGCGTACAGATTTTAATAATATAAGAGATAACATTAAAATAACTTTCTACTATAAAAAATAGAAAAAATTGACATTTGTTGTTAATATGCTGAAATAATGTTTTGTATAGAATACGATATAGTTAACCTTTAGATTTACAGGGCTACGATAAAATATTCAGATACATTAAAGGTTGTAATTAGAATATCAAGGCTGCATTTTCTTCTGCGTTAAGCAATCTTAACACTTTTCAACAATGTTTAAGAGTGAGTATTAATACAATTAGTCTATTTGTATGCCCTTCAGTATTTCTATCCTTCCGTTGTATGATAACGTAGGGAAAGAACATTGAAAGTTATACTACAAATACGTACATTTGGAAAGTGTTAATAATCAATGCGTGCCGCATGATCTCTTTTTTTTTTTTTTTAAATCTTAATAGACATTTTCCTTTATCTAGTATTTTTGGCACTTTGTAGTTGGTTGCCGTTTCTCTTTGCTTATTGATTATATTTCTTTTACTCCTTTTGGCTATGCGTTTCTTCTTTTCTCCTTACACCCTCTCCTCATTTTCTATTGAACACTAACAGGAAATTCTTCCCTATACAACTGATGAAAATAGATATGCAATTTTAAAAAGCATTTTGCTTAATATTTTTATAGTGTTCCCAAAAAGATCTTAATGTTCCTGTCTAGAAGTTTTTAATTATTATTAATTAATTATCTTCTTGATTTTCATAAGCATATTTTATATATTTCCAATAACGGAATTAACTGCGTACTTACGAAATTTTGTAATTTAATTCTAAACATTTTGGAAAATTCTAAGTAATTTAAATTTGTTTCATTTCGTAAAATAAATAAATATTCGGTTTATTTATTAACTGAAATTCAATCTGCTTTTTCTATGAAACGATGTTCATCACTACGTTAATTTTTATTTTAAAATCTTTATTTATTTATTAAAATTCATTTTAAAGAATGTGATTTTCACATTTAAAGATTATTTATATTTTTCTTGATTATTGAATAAATATTTATTTAGTGACAATAGTACTATAACAAAAAAAGAAATGTACTATATATCAAAACTAAATTTCAATGGTTTAACTTCTTCATTAGGTTTAATAAGATAAACTTATGCAAACTTGTAGTACGTCAATCTGTTGCACAACTTTGTTATTAAACTCTTTCCTCTCATAGACACGTGCGTTATTAAGGGTTCACTCAATAAGTACATTTGAAAGGCTTTTTACCGAATCTCTAGGCTTCAATCTCTAATATTGCGGAAGATCAAAGTCTGAGGCATAAATAATTGAGGCATTAATTAAATACGTATAGTTCGCATATATTACTTAAAGAAAAAAAAGAGGAAAGAAAGAAAGAAATTGATTAATATAATTAAAATATTTTTACAAATAATAATCACAGATTCAATATTTTATTATTTTGTTACAAAATACATTAGTATTTTAATGTTTTTTTTTTTTTTTTTAATAAAAATTTTGCACAAATCTAGTTTGTTAGCTTCATTTTACCATTAAAGGATTGAATAAGTAAAGATTTTATTTGCTTTAACAATTTCTTTCTTTCCGTAACTGTCGTTTATACACACACACACACACACACACACATATATATATATATAAATGAAATTAAATTTATACATAAAACAATGAATTTATGCTGGTAATAAGATTTTAAAAAGCTGAATTATTTTATAAAATTCTGATTCTACAAAATTTATTGGATGACGTAGTTAAAAAATCGGGAATGACTCTACTCAAGTTTCCGAACATTAGGTAATTAACCATTGTGTAAACAAATTAAAGCAAGAGAAGTCGTTAAATAAACAAAAGAGTAAATTATAATAGGGAGTATTTTTCCGTACAGTATATTGTTTATTTTAACGCTATTGCAATTTAAATCATTTGAACCCATGGAACACAATGATAAAGAATGTTTTGTTGCGTCTCTGTAAAAATCTAAAAACGCTAATTTTCCCAGAATCTATACAGCTCATGCAACGGTGACCTATAATATGCATATAAATGTTCAACTCAATAGGATACGGCATTTTAGATGCTATCACATTTTAAATAATTTGAGCCCAGAAGCCATAATGATAAATAAATTTTCGTTGTGTCAATGTAAAAAAAAAACTATAAGTGCCAGATTTTCTAAATTTTATATATTTCATGTGATGGAGATTTATAATATGTATATAAAATTTCAGTTTATTCGAATAAAGCGTTTTGAAGCTATCGCACTTTAAATAACTTGATCCCTATAGGCCATAATGATAAAGAATTTTTCTTAGTGTCCCTGAAAAGAAAAAGAAGAAAAAACTATAAATGCTTGATTTACCAAATTCTATACAGTTTGTGCGATGGTGAATTATTATATGCATATAATTTTCAGGTATTTAGATGCTATTGCACTTTAAATAATTTGAGCCCATAGGCCATAATGATTAAAAAAAAATTTCTCTGTGTCTTTATAAAGAAACTAAGTGCAAGATTCACCAAAATCAATAGGGTTTGTTTCACGGTGATCTTCAATGTACGTACCATTTTTTGGCTCATTCGAACCAAGCGTCCAGACGCTATTGTGTTCACTCCCACATATATACATCACCTTAAAAATAGCAAAAAATGAACTCAGGGGACCACAAAACGTATAGATACACCAAAATCTCAAATTCCAATTTTTGTCATGATTAAAACATTTTCCTTTCATAATATGTTCTTAAAGTAAAAATAGATAAAATTTAATAGTAATAGAATATTTTGATTGTAACAGTCCTAGGAAAACAATCAGCCAACACGAAATTATGAAGCCCCGCTGGAGGCCGAGAGTTTCTGTTCTCAAAGCTGATCGAAGAGAAAGGTCGAGTTCGAATTGAGTTCACGCTTATAAGCCTTGCCACTCGGAGTTTTTTGTTGTTTTTTATGAAATTTGTTTTATACAGGGTAAGAGTCTTCAGAAAGATTACTATGGAATGCACTCTACTCAGACCTATGACCCTCACGTAGTCAATCGGCCTTAGTACCAGCAACGCATAACGCGATATTACGGCATAAAATACAATATTTTAAAAGTAATTATAATTTTATTTAAAGTAGTCTTTAATAAAATGTGGGTGATGCATTATGTTTTGATGATACTATCTCAACTTGCTTTAAAATAAAAATAAAATATTTTATTAAAATGATAAAAAAAAGTTTTAGACGTAACGTTCTTCAGTCCGTTTTTATATTACATTTAAAGTTCATACTTAACAGTTATTCCTTTTATATGTTACAAATATTACCGTTTAATAGCTATTAAATCTTACTTTTGAGATAGAAAACTAGCCGACAGCTAAAGCAAACAAAATATATTGCCTTCTTCATCAACATGTTATTACTTTGTAATGTTACTTACATTTCTGTTTCAGAAATGTGTTATTTACTGCCCATCATAGTATTGATTAAACACTTAATGTATAACTTTGACTCAAAATTAATTAATAAGTGACAAATGTAAACACACAGATGAAGTTTTCGATATTTTACTGATTGTTAAAGATAATATAATACTGATTGTTTTTCTGATACTGATTATATATATATACAGTCGGTAACAAAAGTCTCCGAACACTAGCAAAAATTCCTATATAAAAAAGTACACTTAATACAGTTTTGTTAAATAAATCCTTGTCAAATCCTGTTCGTAGTCAGTGTAAGAACATAATTCGACAAGGATTTATTTAACAAAACTGTATTAAGTTTCCCTTTTTTACATACGAATTTTTGCTAGTGTTCGGAGACTTTTGTTACCGACTGTACGTATAATCAGTCCATCATATATACATATAAGAAATTTTATTTTACTATTCAACCTATATATTTTTATTACTTATCTACAAATAAGAAATCATCATCTTAAAAATTTTATTTTCATTGTATTTCTGTAAAACGATTATATATATATATATATAATTATTGTAACACAGTAAAATTAAGGATAACAGAAGATTAAATGCCACCGAAATCTGGTGTGTCACTCACACGACTTTCTCTTACCCTGAAATTTAATACTATAAATACAGGTTGGAGATTAAGAGGTAAGATAACGAGTACTGTTATGTAAACCTATGTTAAACAATTCAAATTAGGCTTCTAAAGAGTTTTATATGACAATTAGTTCTGTGTGAAGGGGCTGCCGCCTCCCTCAACCCCTCATTTCATTAATGCACCTACATTTATATAGAATTTAATTCTGTTATTAAAATTAAAAGTTTACTTAAAATTATACAGACAATTTTCACACGCAACATTCATTGAAACTTATCAATCTTGATAAAACTTTTCCAGCAACAAACTTATATTAACTTCAAAATACAACATTTGGATCTCCTAAATTATTCGTTTTTAAGTTACTCTAAGAGACACAGACACAGATCAAACGTTAAAAAACTTGACTACGGTAATCAAAAAGCCTCAAAACGTGTAAATATACAAAAAACAAGCGATGAATATTTAGCTTAAAACATACCATATCTCGATGAGGAATTTACTTCAATTCCCGAACAGCTTTCCTGGAAATGGTAAAATATTATTAGTAAAGCACATCCATTAACAACAAATAACTAGTGTGTTGTGGCCACCACATGACTTTCTTCTATATTTTCCTATACAAATTCACTCAGTAAAAATAATTTATTAAAATTATTATTTAAAAAAATATCTTCCATGATAATGCAGACGATTTCCATATCAGAGAAGTAGCATAACACTAAGTTGAATTTATTCTCAATATTACATTAAAAAAAAAAATGTTTTTTTGTGGTTAAAAATGAAAATAATCAATAACTTTATTTTAAATTATCGCACATCGATGGTTCAACCATTCGTTTTAAAGGTATTGGTTAGCTCTTTTGAAAGATACCCATCATGAAAATTTACTCCCCTCGATGGGGGACTTCCCTTCCCAAGGGGGGAGGCGAGTCTCCTACATACACAAAAGTTTTTCCCAGTTGACTATCTCTATTACAAAAAATATATAATCGTTTCATTTGGTTTAGTGCATTCTATAGATGTTAAACTCTACTTACCTGCAATTTCCCCCATAGACGTAATGTATTTCAGTACTTTTGAGTGTCCCTGTACACGAACTATTTGCTTCATCTCAACGAAAAGCTTTGTGTAGCATTCCTATATGATACACATTTAGCATACCGAGTTTGGAATTTCTACTATTATTTGTTCTTCAGGTATGCTGATAACACGCACACAGACAGCCATTTGTATAGAAACAGAACAGCCATTATTTTTTCAAATGTACTATTATAAATGCTAGGATAAAACTTTTTTTAATACCACAATTTTTACATAGGAAACTTCAGTAATCATTTGCATTACTCTTCTTCAATTGAATAATATGAAGAGTGCTTTACAAAAAAGAAAAGAAAAATCAATTAAGACACAGCTAAAAGTTTTTCACTCGTGCATTTTTTTCTAGCATTTTACATTTTTGGACCACTAAATCATAATTCACGTAGTCTTTATGGACCATTAAATCTTTGTTTCTGGCATGAACCCTAACCATATTATATACCTTTGATAAAAAAAAAAAAAATGAATCATTTAGGTTATTTTGCAATTATTTAATTAATGTTTCACAGTTCTTAGATGGATACCTCCAATCATATATTTGTATAGTAAACCTGACCTAAGATACAATTTCTTCGTCTAGACGAGAATCGAATTAGTTCTCCAACAAACAGTCATTTCTCTTAACTATCATTTCAGAGTTCTTATGTACCACAAGAAAGGATACCGGTTCAGATTATGTCATAAAACATTTAATACAATTGAAGCCATTTGAGACAGTTAATCAAATTTATCATTTGGGAAAGAGAATTTCCAATGACTGCCGTATTGAAATCAGAGAAAATGGAACCAAATGAGATGAGATAATTTATAGAAGATAGCGGTAAAGTAAATAGTTAATTAAGTTTATCATGTAACTAGATGCTAAAATGCGATAATTTTATAACTTAATTTTCGATTTTTCATAGTGAATAATCCAATTAGTTTGATAAAACAGATCATGATATTATTCTTTTGTAGGAAAACCAAACATAATTTTCTTAAATCTCTAGATTTTTGATTATGTAATAGAAAAATGGTATTATCAGATTTTAGGATATTGTTTTTAGTTGATAATGTTATTACAGCTTCATTGATGTTTGCGTTTTACTTTATTGTGTATTATTTTATCAGGCATAATTATTCTAAAGACTATATGATTTACATTTTACAAGATAACGTTTGCTCTTACGAAATATGATTATATGATGTAATAATGCATGAAAATATTTTCATTTTTCGAAGATTTACAAGCAAATCTTATGGAGATACAGCGCTAATTACATTCTGTAACAAAAAAAGCGACGCATCAAGAAAAAGTTATCCGAATGGGATAAAAATTGGTAGATGTGATGTACTTGTGGATAAAAACAACTGATAACAGTTTCAGAAAATTTGAATGATTTAATCAAGAGAAAGGGCCTCACAAAGTACACAAGTCAATAACGAGTTGGTCCACTTCTTGCCCTTAGGTACGCAGTTATTCGGCTTGGTATTAATTAATAGAGTTGGCAGATGTGCTCCTGTGAAGTATCGTGGCAAATTATTTCTAATTTGTGTGTTAGATTGGTAAAATCCCAAGCTGATGGTTGTAGGACCTTTTTTATGATGCTCCATACGCCCTCGGTGGAAGAGAGATCCGGGGATTGCGCTCAACCCATTTCACTGAGTCACCTATTAAGGGTCTTTGAAGTCACTGAAGTACCAGTTGCACGTAGGATCGATGATAATGATAAATTGGAGCTTTGAGTACCGCTTTGACGATTGACTGGTTCTCACTTTCCGTCCTCTCTTTTGGCCGACCGTTTCCTCCCTGACGCTGGGTTCGACCATGGTTCACCCATTCCTGTCAATATTATCTAATAGTGGTACCGCTCCTATCCAGTAGTAAAAAAAATAGCAGATTAGACCAACCGGCTTTTTTGAGCCCAACTACACACCATACCTTAACACTGACATCTGCGCATGTGTTTGCGCATCTGTATGCGAGGCATAGTTACTGTCTTTCTCAGGAGATAAAATTCTCGAAGAATCTATGACCTGCAATGAAAATTTCTCATTATTAATATTCTGCCAGTTGCGCAGTTGAGATGCGCTGCAGCGTCGCATGCTCATTCGATGGCAGCCAAACTTTAAAATTTTGCATTTTCCATCGAAACCTGTATGTATGTCAATTATTGTCCAGTTTGCATTACTCCTTCTTGGTGCGTCGCTTTTTTTGTTATAGAGTATATTTAAGAGTTAGAAAAAAGAAATTAAACCAGAGGTAGAAGTGTTAAGGTCATTGTGCCTAAATGCGATAACTCATAAATGCGACAAAGTTCTTCTACTGAAAATCTAAATGCATAAATCGCATACTTATGAATCATAATGGAACATACACATTTCAAGAACGGTTCGCGAAACTTTTCATTAAATTTTAAAGGTTTTTTCTAGTAGAATTTTCTTTTGCAGTAAACATTGTCCATTATGCCTTTCCGATGTCTTTTCCTAATTGCGATGAAAAATTTTGAAATAGTAACTGTAACTTTATCCTTTTATTTTTCAAGGTTAAACAACCACTGTTACGTCATGTGCTTGAATACCCTTTATACCTACCAGAAGAAAATAAAAAAAAATACTACATTTTTTTAAAAAGAGGGGTTTAAAATTTTTATCGCATTTAAGGGTCTGTTTACACCATTTTCCTAAATGCGACAAATTTTATCCCTTAAATGCGGCAATTTTTACAGTTGATATATTAAGGGAAGTTTAAGCATTTTTTTCCTTTTTAACACTTTCCAACAAGGTTTAAAAGTGACTTAGGCTTGTCTGTCCCTCTGTCCGTCTGTCTGTCTGTCTGTCCGCGCTCTAATTCCTGTAGGGACACCCGAAAGTATTCCAAAGCACTGTGTTCTATGAGAGGTATTGCTGTAAACCATATTTAATACATTAACTGTATACAAATCTTAGTGAAATTGAATCATGTTATTCAAGTTCACTATCGGATGTTTCATATATAAAATGGAATAAATACCACCACTAGTTTGTACACAGGGACACTCGAAAGTACTCCAAAGCATTGCGTTCTATGAGAGGTATTTCTATAAACCAAATTTTAATAACTTTACTTTCCACAAAGTTTAATGAAATTGAAATATGTTATTCATATGCACAAAAGAATGCTTTGCATAGAATATAGCATGATTAGCATTAGATTTACAGGGCCACACAAAAATATTCAGTTACATTAAGAGCTGTTCATAAAAATTTGCTATAATTTCAATTTCGTTTACATTAAGCGTTTTTAACATTGTCTAACAATTTTCATCTGTGAATATAATTTCAATTTAAGTATCTGTCTGTTCGTCTGTCCGCGGTCTAGCTCCAGTAAATATTTATGTAATTTCTTGAAACTGATATATGTTATTTAAGTTCACTATCGGATGTTCCCTATTGAAAAAGGAGTTAATATCTCTACTGGTTTGTGTACAGAGGCACCCAAACCTTTTACAAAGCATTGTGTTCTATGACAGATATTTCTATAAACCATATTTTAATACATTTACTGTACACAAACCTTAATGAAATTGAGAAATGTCATTCAAGTTCACTATCGGATGTTTTATATATATGATGGAGTAAATACCACCATTGGTTTGGGCACAGAGACACTTGAAAGCATACCAAAGCATTGCGTTATATGAGAAGTATTTCTATAAACCAAATTTTGATAACTTTACTTTCCACAAAGCTTAATGAAACTGAAATGTGTTATTCATATGCACAAAAGACTGCTTTCTATGGAATATAGTATGTTTGGTATTAGTTTTACAGAGCAACAAAAAAATATTCAGATACATAAAGAGCTATTAAGAAAAGTTTGCTGGAATTGCACTTTCGTTTACATTAAGCGTTTTTAACATTTTCTAACAATTTTTAAGTGTGAATATAATTTCAATTTGTGTATCTGTGTATCTGTTTGTCTGCCCATCTGTCTGTCTTTCGGCGCTCTAACTCCGGTAAATATTTATGGAATATCTTAAAACTAATATATGTTTTTCAAGTTCACTATCGGATGTCCCCTATTAAAAATGGAGTGAATACCTCTACTGGTTTGTGTACAGGGACACCCGAAAGTATTTCAAAGCATTGTGTTCTATGAGAGGTATTTCTATTGGTTTTACTGTAGACGCATATCTCAATTAAATTGAAATATGTTATTCAATTTTACTACTGGATGTTTCTTGTATAAAATGGCGGAAATACCACCACCGATTTATGTACAGGGACAGTTAAAAGTATTCCAAAGCATTGCAATTTTGGTTATGTTACTACAATATTTTTAATTTTAATTACTTTTTAACCACCAAATGTAACTAATCACTTCTTTTCAATTTATGTGCTTTATTATGCATTAGATCAAAATTTAAATGCATGTTGAATACTTTGTCTTAAACGGTTTTATATAGTATTTCTACATATTTTTATTCATTTTTAATCATATTTTCATTTTTAATCATATTTTTATTCATTTTTAATAAGAGATGCATCTGAAAATTTTCATCAGTTAGGCAGGATCTTTTGCAGCTAAGCACTTCAGATGCATGAGAGAAAAGTCTCTCAACGTGGTTCGCAAATAGCGGCTTGCTGGTAAACAAAAGTAACGTTAAAAGTAGCGTTGAAAATCGCTAGAAACTACGTTTTTTTTATAACGCGCTACTCGTTACACTACATTTTTTAGAAAGTAGCGCGTTACACTGCAAACTACTAAAAAAAGTAGCGACTACTGTAGTTTCGCTACTTGTAGCGCGCTACTTCCGACCACTGCTTTTGAGTGTCACTGTATATAAATCGGTGGTGGTATTTCCTTCATTTTATACAGGAAACATCCAATAGGGAATTTGAATAACATATTTCAATTTCATTAAGATATGTCTACAGTAAAGGTATGAAAATATGGTTTATAGAAATACCTCTCATAGAACACAATGCTTTCGAATGCTTTTGGGTGTTCTGTGCACAAACCAGTAGAGGTATAAGCTCCATTTTCAATAGGGTACGCCCGATAGTGATCTTGAATAACATATTTCAATTTCATTAAAATATGTCTACAGTAAAGGTATGAAAATATGGTTTATAGAAATACCTCTCATAGAACACAATGCTTTGAAATACTTGCGGGTGTCCCTGTACACAAACCAGTAGAGGTATCATATTCACCCTTAAAAAATGTTAGAATTTGTTAAAAACACTTAACGTAAACGAAAGTACAATTCTAGCCATTTTTTTTAATTGCTGTTAATGTAACTGGATATTTTAGTGCCACCCTGTAAATCTAATGCTAATCATGCTATATTCTGTGCAAAGCATTCTTTTATGCATATAAATACCATATTTAAATTTCCAAAAACTTCGTGGAAAGTAAAGTTATTAAAATTTGATTTATAGAAATATCTCTCATAGAACGCGATGCTTTGGAATACTTTTGAGTGTCCCTGTACATAAACCGATGGTGCTATTTCCTCCATTTTATACAGAAAACATCCTATAGTAAACTTTAATAACATATTTCAATTTAATTAAGATATGTCTACAGTAAAGGTAAGAAAATATGGTTTGTAGAAATACCTCTCATAGAACACAATGCTTTGAAATACTTTCGGGTGTCCCTGTACACAAACTAGTAGAGGTACAAACTCGTTTTTCAATAAGGAACGTCCGATAGTAATCCTGAATAACATATATCAGTTTCAAGAAATTCCATAAATATTTACGGGAGTTAGAGCGCGGGCAGACAGACGGACGGACAGACACACAGACGGACAGACAGACAGACAAACTGAAGTCATAAACACTTTTCAACCGTGTTGGAAAGTGTTAATAACAGTTTTCAACCTTCTTTGGAAAGTGTTAATAACATTAAAGTAGCTCCCATGCATTAAATGCTTTATCGCATTTAGGGAGTGGGAACATCGCATTTAGGATATAGTACCTTAAATGCGACAAAAATTTCCTAAATGCGACGCTGGTATATATTTTCATAAATCATTGATATTTTTTTAATTTCTTGAAAAAAAATGACACAAAACACTAGTTTAGAACTATGAGTATAATATTCAACCATTTTTTCTTTCTTTTCATAATTATTTGTTTACTAAAATGTC
The DNA here is from genome assembly GCA_963930645.1 of Salticus scenicus. NCBI lineage: Eukaryota > Metazoa > Arthropoda > Arachnida > Araneae > Salticidae > Salticus > Salticus scenicus. The sequence continues at coordinate 224,088,950 of OZ005650.1, read as the reverse complement.
ATAAGTTTCCTAAATGCGATAAACTTACCAAAAATCACGTCGCATTTAGGCACAATGACCTTATATTTTTAAAAAGAAGTGATTTGATGTTTTTTAGATATATTGTTTTTTGCAGTTTTCTTAGAAAATGTATAAAATTATAATAATATGTATTTATTTACTTTAATTTAGTTTGGGAAATATTTGAACGTATAAGTTCATTTTACATGGTTCTATACTGCATAACTCGCCACTAAAAAATATTTATTTTGAGTTCTTCACAAAACTGCACAATGCAAAGACAGCTATAACTAGAAATATATCAATGTTTAAACATATTGTAATGTTATCAAAGTTTCTGTCAATAAATCATACCGCACAACTTTTTTTGATGCTCCAATCTAGAAATTTATCAAGAGACACAAAACAAATAATATTTATGTAATATTCTAAGGGAAATATTACCAGAGTTTCAGGGTGGCCATAGAAAAAGAAAAACCTATTTGCTAGATTCTGAAATCTTTTCTTCTTTAATATGTAATAGATGTAAATAAGGTAGAATACAAACGATAATTTTCGTGAAAACGACATAAATTTCCTTGTCACATTCTTCTTCCTACCGCAATAAAAGACTATCGATTTCGAGAAGGCATTTTATATAAATGACGCTGTAAAAGACTGTTAATCAAATTTATCACTTGGAAAAAGAGGACTTCGATTAACTACCATATTGAATTCAAAGAACTATTGACAGGAGGGAAAAAGAATGAAATAGATATTTCAAAGAAAACAGCGGTAAAATATTAATTATGTTACATTATAATTGGATATTGAAGAATAATTATTTTGTTACACAGTGTTGTAATTTATCAATCGAAACAATGCAATTAATTTGTTAATGGATTTTATGGATTTTGTTTCTTGTAAAGAAAAATATAACTGATTTTCCCATAGATTTTATTTTTTCATTTTTTCTTTATAAGTATTTTTCAAAATTTTAAATTTCATCGCGAATTTGGAAGTGCACTGTAGTATTTGGCTTAATATAGCTACTATAAGCTTTCGAGATCTTGCGATAACTCTTGCTCTGTGAAAAATTGTACGGTCCCTAAGGAGATAATCCTGAGGAGATTTAAGCGCTTTTCAAATTTTAATAAAATTTATCGTTTTTTCATCTTTGATGTTAAATTATTTGGTATGAATAGGCTGCAAGATATTGCAAGATACTGGAAAATTCTCGATTTATAGGAGGCTATATAAAAGAATCGTGTATCGACCAGTCAGGCAGTTTTCGCTAAGACATTGCGAAAGACATTCTTATTTATTGCCAGATTCTTATTTTTAATCGATTCCATATTAGCGAATAAGGGTATTTATGGTTCATTATAACTTGTGTAACGGGTATTATTTCACATATTTCGTTATAGCATTCGTGGATAACTCTATTTTTTTTCTTTTAATTCTATCAACTTGTGTAATATTATATTATATTTATATAGCTTACTTTTTCAATTTTTATTGATGTAACTTAAGGATTTTATAAATAAAAACAAAAACATTTCTTCCCTAGCATCGGTTACTGTATTCATTTCTTAAAATTACTTTGGTTTAGCTTTAGCATAGAAGCCCCTTGGAGGTTTTCATATTTTTGTTGTCATTTTGTCGATGAATTAAAATAGGTATCGCAACTGCGTAAGTAAACATCCTGGCGAGAAACCACCAAGCTATTTCGGTGGTTAATTTCAAATTTCGAGAATTTGTTGACTGTATCCAGAGGATATAGCCAACAAATATTCAAAAGCCATCATCAATACACATGCAGAAGATATCGCCAACAAACTTTCAGAAGTTATCTTCAATACACATTCAGAAGATATCGCCAACTAACATTAAGAAGTTATTATAAATATATATCCGGAAGATATCGCCAATAATTATTCAGATGCAACATCAATACTTATAAAGTCCACAAATATTCAGAAGCCATCATCAATACTTATTCAGAAGATATTACCAACAAATATTCAGAAGTCATCCAATTCATGAATATTGATAATGTCGGATACTAAAATCGGCAATCGGTTTTTACATGCAATCAAGGTTTCAATTATCAGTACGTTTTGAAAAATGCAAAAGTTTTTACAGTTTTGGCATAATATTTTAAAATAGTTTAAGAAATTAAATGGATATAGGCGGATTAGTGGATATTGGCGGGTATCTTGGCAAATCCCGCCAATATCTATCGCTCTAATATTATAAAGAGCGACAACGTAAAACCGCTGCCTGAAAGAAATAATCCTGTCGTACTAATAAGCCATGGTGCAACTTTAATTTTTATAATATGATTTTTATGTTTTTAATCTTTTTATATGTTTATTTACATTTTCCGATTAATCTAATTTATATTTTCAACTACTTTGGCTGAGAAAAGTATCTCACAGTACTCTCTTGGCTAAGAATTTACCTCACAAAACAGTAAAAAATCACAAAACAGTAAAAAAAATACTTCAATCTGTTTATTCTGATAATTGTTAATCCCACTAGTTAAAAATCGCTTCTGGAACATGTAAAAGTTTTTACAAATTAAACATATTATAAAAAAAATCTATTTATTATTATTAAAATTTATTTATTTATTATTTCTTTGGTATTGGTTTAGCTTAGGAGCCCCCTTGCAGCTATTAAACTTTTACTGTCATTTCGGTTATGAACTAAAATGGGTATTGCAATTACGTAAGTAAACATGTTGGCGAGAAAGTCAGAGCTACTTCTGTGCTAAATTTCGAATTCCTCCAAGTGTACTGAAGCGAAGCTATTCTATTTCTTTAGAGCGAATTTTCTCAATTTTATTTCATTAAAAAAATAATGTTTGCACGTTAATTTTTTTTTCCAACGGAAAAATAAATGTATTTATTTATTTACTTTTTTTTTTTTTTTTTTTTTTTTTGGGGGGGGGGGGAACATTTATTTTTATCTTTTTAATAATTTTAGAGTCCAAATGCGATTTTTACTTAATATCTTTCGATTCAATTATCCGATCAAACTAAAAAATACGGCGTTAATTACATTTTGCCCTTATTAATAAATGTACCAAATGTAATAATTTGGACAGATAGAATGACAACTTTCAGCTTTATATATTTTAAATAAAAAGAAAAATGTTTGCACGTTCATTCAAAGAGGAAAGCTAAATCAGGTAACCACGGAAAATCGCTGTCTGAAAGAAATAGTTCGCCCTGTCGTACTAAAAACTTATTTTATAGACAAAATTAATCTAAATATTACTGTGCATTAAGGGATTATAAGATAACTTAATGGGCTGTGCTTATCTGAAAAGAAATCAGAATTAATATATATTTAGAGTTTGTATCTAATTATCGTTCCTGAAAAACATTACAGTCGGTAACAGAAGTGTCCGAACACTAGCAAAAATTCATATATAAAAAAAGTAGAATTAATACTGTTTTGTTAAACAAATCCTTGTCGAATCCTGTTCTTACACTGACTAAGACAAGGATTCGACAAGGATTTATTTAACAAAACCGTATGAAGTGTACTTTTTTTACATAGGAATTTTTGCTAGTGTTCGGACACTTTTGTTACCGACTGTACATTAATGGTGGTGCACGTAAAATCCGTCGTGGCTGCAATATCCTCCATGTTCTGTACAAATAATACTTCTGGGGGTTACCTACAAAGGTTACCTACAAAGGGGGGTTATTCTACAATGATTTATTTAACAAAACAGTATTAACTCTACCTTTTTACTTTCCGAACACTATAGTGAGGAAAGTATTGTAATCATGTCAAAAATCCGAATTCGAGATTTTGATGTTTCTATACGTTTTGAGGTCCCCTGAGTCCGTTTTCACTATTTTTATTACTTTCCGAACACTATAGTGAGGAAAGTATTGTAATCATGTCAAAAATCCGAATTCGAGATTTTGATGTTTCTATACGTTTTGAGGTCCCCTGAGTCCGTTTTCACTATTTTTACGATGATGTATGTATGTGTGTGTGTATGTGTGTATGTGTGTATGTGTGTATGTCTGTGAGTGAACACGCTAGCGTCTAAACGCTTTGTTCGATTAACCTGAAAGTTGGTACGCATATTTTAAGTCACCATAGTACGAACCCTATAGATTTTGGTGAATCTAGCACTTATAGTTTTTTTACAGGGACACAAAGAAAAATTCTTTATCATTATGGCCTATGGGAGCAAAATCTTAAAAGTGCGATAGCATCTAAACGCCTAATTCAATTGAGCAAAAAATTTATACACATATTATAGGTCACAAATACTCAATCTGTATAGATTTTGGAGAATCTAGCACTTATAGTTTTTTTACAGGGACACAAAGAAAAATTCTTTATCATTATGCCTATGGGGCCAAATTTTTAAAAGTGTGATAGCGTCTAAACACCTTATTAATCTGAGCAAAAAATTTGTACACATGTTATAGATCACAGTTGAACTGACTGTATAGATTTTGGTGAATCTAGCACTTACAGTTTTTTTACAGGGACACAAAGAAAAATTCTTTATCATTATGGCCTATGGGACTAAATTTTTAAAAGTACGATAGCATCTAAACGCCTTATTGAATTGAGCTGAAAATTTATATGAGTATTATAAATCACTGTTGCACTAACTATAAGCATTCTGGTGAATCTAGCATTTATAGGTTTTTACAGGGACACAACGAAAAATTCTTTATCATTATGATCTATGGGCTCAAAGTTCAGTAGCGTTAAATAAAACATCGTGTAATAGATGGAGAAAAATACTCAAACACTCTATTATGGGTTTCTCTCTTTTGTTTGTTTAACAACTCCTCTTTCTTTACTTTATCTACAAAACTGTTAATTACTCAATGTTCGGAAAGTCGAGTGGAGTCACTCCAGATTTTTTATATAGGAATTTTTGCTAGTGTTCGGACACTTTTGTTACCGACTGTACCTTGCCATAAATGACTATTTTCGATTTTAGACGTTTTACCAAATATCTAGGAAAATATGCGACGAACTATCTTGAAACTTTGGGCTTGTGTGAAACATGTTATATCTCATATATTTTAGCATAAGTTTTGTTCCAAAGACAAAATAGGACTAGTAAAAAATAAAGAAAAAACAAAATGTGTGGGTTTTGCTTGAAATTCCTTATTCTAACAGAAGAATTGATTTCTGTTACTAACGAGATAATTAGAATTTATCATATTGTTACCATGTGGAAAAGCTAGCATCAGAAAAATTGGAAAAAGTTGAAAGGAATACAGGCATAACAAAAAGCTATGTATTCGATCTACACTGTAAAAAAAAAAAAAAAAAAAAAAAGAAAAAAAAAAGAAACTCACGGTATTTGACCGTATAATTTTAGGGGAAATGACCGGTTTGCTACCTAAACGGTCGTAATCCATAAATTAATGTTTTGAAAGTATAATTTAGGAATTGACCGTATAACTTTACGGGAAATGACCGTTTTGCTAAAACGGTCGTAGCCCGTAAATTGATGTTTTGAAAGTGTAATTTTGGAATTTTTACGAAAAAAAAGCTGTTAATCTATGCAAATTGCTCTTATCTCTCACCAAACCATTTTCTTACGGGCAAATCCTTTCAACTGCTATCATTTCAGTGACTCACAAGAGAACGCTTCCATTTTCAAACTGAAACTATGATTGTTATTTATACTGACTGAATGTGTTTAATTATGCACGCATGACGCATAGAAACATCAATTGGTTTTAATAAGTTATTGTTTTCTTAATTTAATTCAAAGAATTTCCATCTGAATGAAACTGAATGATTGATATTAATGAAATTGATTTTCTTTGTGTATTGACACGAAAACATTAAAAAAGAAAGCTAAACTGGTTTCTTGATTTGAAACCAGATTTGTAAAACACGAACTGCAACCTGATGGTTCTTTTATCTATTAAACGCATTTTTTTTTTTTTTTTTTAAACATACAGCATTCTATATAACTGCTCTTAACCCTTTAGTTACGCCTTAGAAAATGGAAAATTTTAATGTTGTTTCCTCAATGCAATTTTTACAATATGCTAAAATAAAATTTATTTTAATATGAGATGAATATGGAATTAGCCATTTGAAGATAAGTCTTATGATTATTATGTATGATCGTTACTGTTGAAAAACAAAACTGTTTTGTCTGAATATGACCATTAAATATGTACATGTACATCATATATAATAGGTTCTGCTCTCGAAATACTGCAGTCCTTCCTCCATTCAATGGAATACAGAAAAAAAAAAATTCATTTGCTATTCTAAAAAGTGCAAATACGCCTAACACTTCCTAAACACAGTTTGAAATCGGTCCTATAATGAAAACCTGTTTGGATCAGTAAGAATTAGGCTCTAGTTATTTCTGCTTTGCACCCAATACAGAAACTATAAAGATCTAAAAACCTGAAAAAAATCGTATTAATTGTAGATACAAATTCTATGTGTCCATGTAAAAGATTTATTATTATTATTCAAAGTTTATTTAGGGTATCGATTAATTTTCAGAGATCTCACATAGTTTTCAAAAGTTTCATTTTGCTTTTGAAGAAGGGTGAGAAATTCTCACCCATTATTTTCTTCTAATGCGAACCTTGAAATAAGAATACCGATTTAGTTCTATTGTTTACGAATAAAAATGATTTCGAAAAATACATTAGGTTTTCTTTCTCAAAAACCAATATCATAGTCTTTATGGGGAAAAAAAATAAATAAAAGGCTTTCGTTTTTCCAATATGAGAATTGACTGACTTCTTAATTTTGTCTTTAGATTTTAAAATAGTCTTAAAAGAAAATAATTTTTATGCATAATTTAAATGTTAACAATATTCGATATTAAAAGCATTCGAGAAACTCAAACTTTAACTTTTAAGTTTACGGACAATACTACTATTTTACAGGTTGGTTGTATGTTTCGTCACAACGTAAAATTATTGGCGATACATCATTCATTGTCTAAATGTTTTTTCACGGGCTTTGTCTGGAATCTCTGCTGCCGGGCTTTGTCTGTAACTTTACTGCAGCATTTTTAACAGGGTAAAATGTTTAAAAAAATTTTAATTATATGTTCGTTTTTGTAATTTTGAAATCATTATAAAGGTTTATTGAGATGTGTAACATGAAATGAAAATTAACTGGGAAAGGTGTGGAAAAATATTAAGGCAAACACTGATTATATGAATACAGGTAATACGATTTATAAAGAATTAAATGAATGCTAAAAAAATTAGAAATTTATAACTTATACGATCATGGCCAAAAATTCAGCACAAGTTGTGAAAATTTATGAAAAAGAAATGTTTAAAAATTTTTTGGATATTATTTTATATTGAAGAATTTCTGCTCATATCTACAAAATAATAGATCTAGTGACAATTTTAGAAAGAGTAAAATGCATTTTATTGTAAAAAGTGTCAAGTGTGTGATTTTTAAGACTTTATGTCAATCTTATAACTTTTCTTCCTAACATAAAATTTCTTTTAAGTTTGAAAATCATTTGAAATGCATTAGTTTCTTTAAGTTTTTATCTGTTATACTTTTTGATCTGATATTAATACAAATCGTCTTTTTTAAAGTAAGACTTTATTCAGCAAAATTTATTTAAAAAACGTGTTTATTAACTCACCAATAAAATTATATTATTGTAAATGATACAAATGACACCAAAGATAATCTAAAATTATTTTTATATAATGTATTGAAATAAGTGAAAACAGTTTTATTTATTGTGGTAGAGCTTTCATTTTCCGATTTTTCAGGAAAAGGGGAAAAACGAAGGAAATTTCTTTAGATTAAAGAGTCCAGATGTATGTCAGCAAAAACATCAACAAAAACATTCTCATATTATATACATATATATATATATATATATATATATAAATGTGATCAATCGGTGAATTTCATTGTGGCTTCGTGGTTTCATTGTTGTTCATCTGCTTTGAAATTTTGCATTTTAAATCCATATGGTTCCTGTTCTGGTTGTGGCAGGCTGGGGGAGTGTTGCCGGCGTAAAACTAGTGTAACCCCACAGGCAAGTCACAAGTCTTGCCGCCTGCCTCCTTCTTCCTATCTTGTGTTTCTTGGGTTGTTTTTTCATTAATTTTGATAAGTTTATGGTTTTAAGTTAAGATTTGTTGTTTTACTTTATTGATTCGCTTGTTTTGCAGGCTGTTAATTAATAGATCTGGTTTCTTTACATTAGTGTATTTCATCCACTGATGATTTTTTTTTTTTTTTTTTTTTTTTTTTTTTTTAAATCTTATTGGTCATTGGTGTTTCAGTGATCTTGTATCTGTTGCTTGGCTTCTACTATGCTTAATAGATCATCTTTATTATATATATATATATATGTATATATCTGACATCCTTCAGGTGTCAAAAAAGGTAATGACAAGATGATTATCTCGTATGGGAGAATTAGGTACATTCAAGTCTCGTCCTGGAAATGGTCATCCAAGAAAGACAACTGTTGTAACTGATCGTCTAGAAAATGTTTATCGAATCCTACTTTGTCATTCAAAGCAATTTCATATTTTTTTTTTTTTTTTTTTTTTTTTTTTAACCTGATAAAATAATTCAAAGAATTGTTGGGAGGAGTTTATTAGTACAATTTGATTTTCCTTTAAGAAATCCTACAAAAAGGGTTAAAAATAATTTAAAAAAATTATCGAGGCCGTTTAAGATTCCATAAACAATATCGAGCTTGGTCACCAGAGCAGTGGAAATAAGAGATGTTTTTCGATTAATTTACCTTTTCACATATTTCCTCATACATACACTATGTGAGACATACTAAAAATCAGAGATACAAATTTCATTACGTGGTTCCCACAATAACACAGGCCCCCAACCGCAATGGTTTAGAAAGTTTCTGTGGATATGTCCGAGGTGGAATGTTGTTCATGATAAAGAATACTATAAACAATAGCATTGTATTATTCATCGTGATATAGACAAAATTCCACATGAACTTTCTGAAAATCACAAAACGTCAGCGTAAAGGGACTTCTTATTGTCACCGTTTAAACCTCGTAACGTGATGGATAATTTAAGAAGGAATTGATGCCATTGGACTGTGGCCTCGTTCAAGTCTAGACTTAAAACCAATTGAAAACATGTATGGACGTTGATAAAAAAAAGGTTGCTGAAAAAAAAAAAAAAAATCAAACTTCAGAAAAATCATTAAGAAGTATAATGCATGATAGGACAACAATTATAACACTATTTTTATGCAGTGTTTTACCCATTTCTAAGCTATAACGCATAAAGGCTGTTTTAGCTGCTAAAGAACGAAACATTAAATATCAGACCTGTTGTTTTGGTTTGTAATACTATAGTTTAATGCATAAATAAAAGTTTTCATAAAGTATTTCTGTTATTTCATTGAAGTACATTTCCTTGTTTAATAAAAAAGCACCACAAAACTGGCGTTGTAAAAAATATTACTTACAAACTTTGAATAAACACCATAAAATGCAATTAACTCGCAACAATTGTTTCAGGTCGAAAAAACACACGACCCTTCATCAGGCGAATAAAGTAAGCACGAGTGCTGCAGTCAAAGCGGCAACGCACCAATATATATGTTTGAAACGATTAATCTTTGAAAAACTCATGCTAAAGCATATACATGAAACAAGAGTCAAAACTTAAAGAAGGTGGAGTTTAAACAAAAAGAATGGGGGGAGGAGTTAAAAATACAAAAATGTAATTAATCAAATAGAAAAATCGATAAAATAAAAATATGAAATGACAGTCTCAAAAATGAGAAGAAATTAGCATAAATTAACAAAGAGAACAAGTCAAAACTTAAAGAAGGTAAAGTTTAAACGAAAAAAAAAGAATAAATAAATACAAAATACAAAAAAGTAACTAAACAATTAGAAAACCCTCGACAAAAAATATGAAATTAGCGGCTCAAAAATGAGAAGAAATTAGCAAAAATTAACAAATAACCAAGTCAAAAATTAAAGAAGGCGGAGTTTCAACGAAAAAAAGGGGGGAGTTTTAAAACAAAAATGGTGCGTTGCCGCTTAGACTGCAGCACTCGTGCTTACTTTATTCGCCTGATGAAAGGTCGTGTGTTTTTTCGACCCGAAACAGTTGTTGCGAGTTTATTGCATTTTATGGTGTTTATTCAAAGTTTGTAAGTAATACATTTCCTTGTACCTTTACAGCCAAAAAGTTATATATGTATATATATATATATTATAACGTGCAAAATTCCTCCATGGTTCAACAATTAGTTATTAAGGAAAGGCAGAAATAAGTAAAATGAAAGAGAACAGGAATTGTTTGTCAGAAAAACTAAATCTCGTTTGTTCTATGAATTTTAAGTTGGATTTTTTTTCTCTCATGTGTGCTGGTTGGGAGAATTGCTCTCCAACTTTTGGTTAATTGTAAACTATATGGTCTGTAAATTATAACGCTCAAATTGAGTGTCTGAAATACAAATAGTGTAAATACGGGTGAATTTAAACTGTATATTTATTTTTGTAAAAAGGTTGAGTTAGTTCGTGTGAAATACAATACAGAATTTTGAAAGTGGCCTATTTAGTACAACGAAATAAGCTACAATATATATATGAACAATAAAACTTTTAACTTACTTAAATTGCTGTAATCCATATTGACTGAACACGCTTCATAATTTTAGAAATGTTTGTGTATTTTTGGTTGATTATTTGATTTTTCGAACTCAATTGTTTCTTCCACATTTTCACTCATATTCATATATACTTATTTGAATGTAAGATCGGGAAACCTGCTGGAAATTTGCTATTACAGCCGCCAGCGAACGAAATCTTACATTGGTGCTCGACAGCAGAAAAGGTTTCCATTGATAAGTTTTTTTTTTAACCGTTCTGAGCTTGTTTTTATTGCATAAATAATTTGTCAAAAAAAAAAAAAAAAAAAAAAAAAAGTGTTTAAAAAGTCACCGTAAGTTTATTCTCTCTTTGCTTGTTTGCTTCCCTTTATTTGGTTTAATGCCGATTTATCATAAAGACAACATATTTTGAATGACAACTAACTATCTAGGAGCAAAGTTAAGGTAAGTTTGAAGTTAACTTAAATTAAATTAAAATCAAAAAGCTAAACATTTTTATATTTATTGTTTCAATAATTAAATGAAAGTCGTCACAGGAAAATCTAATTCTTATTGGTCTATGCGGTATTCAGTAGCCTTAAATCTTCTGTTACTGGGCTTTTACTACGTTTTAAAAAAATTATATATATATATAGATATGAAAGGGATAAAAAATAGTTAAATTTAAATAATTAAAACCCTATTTTAAAATCTAGAAATCGCTAATAATTCGTAAGTGCGCCTTTAAACTTTGTTTCACGGCAGAAGACTTCATAACGCGAAAATCAGAAAAATTGAACAACTTTCAGAATAAAAAGTGCTGAGTAAAAACAATCTCCCTTTTCTTGTGGTTAAGTAATGCATGTTAATTAATCTTGGGGATCCAGGCCGCCTGAGCTGGACTGTCAATCATAAAGTCAATAGCCAATGATTAAGCAGGGCATTACTAAATATTCCCGCCAAAATAGACGGCACTTAAGCTGGGACACACGAGAAATCGTGGCTTTTTCCGATATTGACTTGCCTAATAAATCTACGTTAAATATTAATCTTATCATGTAACATCGAAACCAGCGCGCCGCTACGAAGTGCCGACTTTCGGCGTAGTTACGGGACATATGACACTCAGGATGTCTAACTTTCAGGCCAAGACTGCATCTTGAACTTAATAAAGGATTATTAGTGAACCTAATGGACTCCTCATCCTTTCTAAGATGTTCACATTGCCGGAATACCAACCCACTCAATAGTACGGGATCTCCGTTTAACGTTACATATATACATATATATATGAATTTTTATTTTTAAAGAAAATTGAAAGATAGGATTTTGATACAGCATTCTTATCGGAAATAAAAAGATAAATGAATGAAAAATTCTTGGTATTATGTCGAATTTTGAAGCAAGAAAGAAAATTTTCATCCTTCAAGCGGTAAAAATTACGCCAAAGTTACATGCCTGCAAGTGTTGGAACACATACACACATTAAATACATCGAGTTATCATTATATAAAATCTTTAAAAATCAGTTTTAATAATGAAATGTGTATATTTTAATCCAATTTAATGTATAGTATTGTGTTAAAATTATTGTTAAAAAATTGTGTTAAAAATATAAAATATAAAAACTGTAAAATGATTATTTATAATTTTATTTAAAAAGTATTTATCGATTATCACTGACAAAATACATCCTAAAAGTTTATTGCTCTTTACAAATCATTTTTTATTATATTATATATTTCTTTTCTTTTTTCCCTTTTAATATTGAAATTTGTTTCCCCTGGTTTTGCTAAAATAAAAAATGAGAGCGAGAGACAGATACTTTGCATTTAAACAGAAAACGTCTCCCAGATTTACATTTTGAAAAATACTATAAATCTCTTATACATTTACGAAAAAAGAGGGATTTGTTTCTTTTTGAATGTACAAAAAATGAAAAACACATTAAAGATCTCTAGGACTTTCTTTCTTTATTCTTAGGAAAAACATTGCAGTTAAACTTAAATCTGACAAATATTTATTGTGTCAAACACTTATGTCAACGGTAATCTAGTGTTTGATTTCATAAAAAAAAAAAAAAATAAATAAATAAAATAAAAAAAAATAAATAAATAAAAAAGTTTTTTCAACTGAATAAAGATTATTTCTTTCAAAGATAGAAATTCACATTTTTAAATTTTTTATATACATATATGTAGAGTCAGGGCTAAAAGTTTAGCGTCACTTGCAAAAGTTTACAAAAAATTATTTTGTAACGGCATTTTTTGGATGACAGTTTTCATTGAATTGCTTTTCTTTATATAGCTATACACAAAGTTAAATATTGTACAACAATTTTGGTAAGGATAAAATGTATTATTATAAAATATGTCAAATGTGTAATCCTCTAGAATATTTTAGTTAACCTCATAATTTTTTTCCCCTTAGAATTTAGTTTCTTTTCTGTTTGAAAACTATTTTAAAAGCATTAGTTTTAAATAAGTGGTTATCTGTTATATTTGTTGGTATGATAATCAGGTGCACCATTTTTAAAATAAGAGCTATATTTTTATTAACGGAATAAGGATGTTTAATTAATTTACCAGTTATATTCCGTAATTGTAAGCTAAAAGCAAAAAAAAAAAATTCAAATGAAAACAATTAATTTATAAAAGTACTTTTTATATCCATTATTGAAATAACTTAAGACATCCCCCCCCCCACCTCCCCGTTTTTTGTAGAAAACAGAAAAAGCAAAAGATTTTTTTTTTTCTTTTGAGAAATGAAAACAAATGAAAGTTTTACATTAGCAGAAACGTTCTCACTAAAAAATTGTGGAAATAGGTAAGGTGGTATATAATGGAAAGATACATGATATTTATCTAATGCGAAAGAACTGGGGACATTAAGAGGGGACAATTCCTATTCTGGCGGATAGCCGTGGCCAATGTTATTCTGTTGGAAAATTTGTTTCACAAATACTCATTAACTAGTCTATTATTTTAAGTTTCGTTTTCACATTCAGAAAATTCATAGCAGTTAAATTAGTACTTGTTTTCGAATTTTTTTTTTTTTTTTTTCTTTTTTTAACTTTATCTTTGAGTTCAAAAATACGAATTTTCACTAAGTGCATTTTTTTCCTTTTTTTTTTTTTTTTATCTGGAAAAAGAAATAATAAAAATCAATCACTAAATACTAAAAGATCATTTTAAGCTTCTGCAAGAAATTTCGAGCTTGGAATCGAAAGCATTGGAAAGGTGTGACATTTTCCAATGAATCTGTCTTTTCATAGTTTTCATCCAATGAGAGCCTTGTCAGATGTCTCAAAATCAAAGATAAAAATCTTGTTACATGGTTCACATTGTAAATTAGGCCCTCAACAAATTCAAAAAAAGATTGTATTCATAGATCTGGCCCAGGCTCTAATCTAGGCTTACACCCAATTAAAAACAAAGGGACTTTGCTAAAAAAGAAATTTTTTAAAAAGATATGTGCAAAAAAGGAAAAGAAAACAAAGAAAGAAGTTGTCATTTAGACATTTGGAAATCGCTGGTGAAATATCAGTGTGCGAACAATCCTTCCTTTAGAAAATCACAGGAAATATTTCACGTTTTCTGATTTCATGATTTCACATTATCAAATATCTAACGTTTTGATAGAAATATCAAAACGTTAGATATTTCTATCGCCGACGTTTTGAATTTTCACGATAGCATTTTGCATAATTTTTATAAGTTGTCCTGAATATTTATCTATTAAATTATGCAAACGATTTTTTTTTTTTTTTTAAGCGTTACCGCATGCACATTTACAAACTATAATGAACAAATACTCATACTTCATGAATGGTTTAATATATTTATTTTCTAATTGCAGATTGTTGTTTCTTGCAGATTATTGTTTGGCAATAAAAGTACTTTTGAGAAAATAAGCGTTTAAGTTTAGGAATGCAATATGTTCGGTCCTGATATCAGTTGCAATGTTGCTCATATATTCTGAACCAAAAAATACGTAAAATCATTAATGAAGCATGAAACTATTCAGAATTCTTCACATTTTAACATATACAATATAAGGTAAATCTAGGAGAGTTTGACACAATTCAACAAAACGTTATAAAAAATCTAAATTTTAATTTTTTGCTAAACTGTTGGTGCATAGCTTTGAAGTCATCCTTCTGCTACGTATTTCCATTACTATTTTGTTGTTATACTATGATTTAAAGCAACAGGTGTAATAAAATCAAGAGAGCTATTTTGCGCAATCTCTCCTTATAGAGTAGGAGAGAAGCACAAATGGTAAGGAGAGATTGCGCTTAATTTTAACAACAATTAAATTATTAACAATGATAATTGCAATTAAAGGACATTGGTATAAGGTTTATGTAAACAAATATTTTTGCATTACATGTAGGTATTAAAATTTAATAGATAAAAAAAAAAATTAAAAAGGATTAAAAATTTTTATTTAAAGAAAATAAATTAAAGAATCTGATAAAAAAACAAGACTAGATAATAAAAAGTAACATATAGTTACTAATATATTTAACTTAAAATTAATAAAGTTCCTTTTCAGTTTGAACGGTTTCTTGTTTGTTGACCTAATCTGTTGTTGTCTATAATCGTTGCACTCGTTGTTATAAATGATGCAACTTTCATGCAACCAACTGCCAAAAGTGGAATTGATGAACAAGTCCATGGGAAATCGTTTAATTAAAAATCATTTTGTAATATTACTTATCCGATAAAAATTCCTAGAAACGGCTTTGAAATGTAAGTAAACATTTTTGAAAACGAGACAAAATAACCACATTTAGTCTTAGACTGTTCAAGCAATGAACATTCACATTTAATTGGGCATTCCGCTGTCGATATTGTAGAACTACCTAGAGTTTCAGAGCGTCTATTGTACTCCTTCCTGCCGATCTACTACGTGCGCAATCTCTCCTACCGTGCAATCTCTCCTAGCTTTACCTTACTTTTTTTTTTAAGTTTAAAATCTTCTTGACACCGTAAAGAATACTATTTACCACACATGATATATGTTTATTATCTAAAAATAAATAAAAATAATAATATGTTATTTTAAATTTAAAGTGGTATATTTCCATCTATACTTTTATTTTTGTCATAACTTTTAAAAAGTTTTTATTAAAACTGATTTATGGATTTATCAAACATTACAAGTTTTTTAAAGGAAAATTTTGGTTGAAACTACAACTTTTCACAAGAAATCTTTCTTTAAAAATATTTCATAGTAAATAAAACTACTTTTGTTTAAACTCGTTTTAAATCAAATGAGAATCTTTGAAAAAATTTTATTCGCAAAGAATAGGTTAAAATATGTCCTTCTTTTACAGTAAATCTTAAATTATTTTACTTAAGAAAAACATTTTCACGGAATTCTGTCTAGTATTTTGAAATATGATTGATAAATTTAAGTCCCTGTTTCCTTTGGAGAATTTACAGCTGTGAAAGTTTTGAATAATTATTTGAGAAAGTAATAGCAAGGAAAGTTTTAATCCTAAAATTTATAGAATCCCATTGTATGTTAAAATTGCAAACACCGTTAATATATATATATATATATATATATATATATATTGTAAACGGCGTACTAATTTATGAATAAAAATATAATATATTATCAACCTTAAACACGAAAAAAAAAAAAAAAAGTTATTATTATTATTTTTTTAATCTCTATTTTTATTAGTTTAAAAAGCAATAAAGAAGAAACATGATACATAAATTATTATTTATATTATATTATATTGATGAAACTACTTGATCTTGTAATACCTGGCTGCAGGAGAGTAGACGCGCTTTCAGAGCAGGTGCCCTCCACTCAAAATTAGTTATACATGTAAATGAGACCGATTGAGACCTCCCGTGATTTAGAAAACATAATATAATAGTAGGTACATTTTAGAATGCTGGTATACAAGAATGCATGAATTTACTCTTAATTCCGGTCGGCGTTATGTGACTTTATTGACTTTTCTATTTAAAGTCTTGTGCCTTGGTAACACGAACGAGAAGTTTTGTGTATGTTTGAAAGTCTATATTTTTTCTAAGCTCTGTATATACAGCTTTCGCCGCTTATTAAAATCACATTCGTTATGAGCCAAAGTGATTTTATTAAGCGGCTGATTTTTATATCCGGCGAACGTTCCTGCACTTAAGGAAAAGGTACCACTTCACTGAATTTGGAAAGAAATTTCAATAGGCAACGAATAATGGAATTAGTAAACAATAAGAATTAATTTTTCATAAATAATTAATTAATTGTTCCTTCGATATAATTAAAGGCTTTCCAAGTTCCTATGCGCTTTCCTTTGAGGAGAATAATCATTACCAAAAGTTCACGCTGTTCTTATAAATTTAAAACCTTTCCTTTTAAACCTCTTTATTTATAGTTATTTCAAAATAAAAAATAGAAATTGCATTTTAATAATTAAAAATTAAATATATATATATATCATTTGCAAATCAAATAAAATTTGCAACTTGTTACTGCGCTTTGAAG
The DNA here is from genome assembly GCA_963930645.1 of Salticus scenicus. Lineage (NCBI taxonomy): Eukaryota > Metazoa > Arthropoda > Arachnida > Araneae > Salticidae > Salticus > Salticus scenicus. The sequence goes on along the minus strand of OZ005650.1, from coordinate 224,071,852 downwards.
TATACGTTCCTGTAAATTGTTACAAAGATAAGTTATGGGGCATGTTAAATTTTTAACTATGCTGCAAGTGCAAAATTTTTGAAAAAAAAAATAATAATTACAAAACTTTATTCTGTATCATTCTATACAACAGAGCCACCTACCACATTTTTTTTTCCCCACGGACGCACGTAAAAACATATTTGTACAAACAAACAGACATCCTTCCATAAATGATTAAAACAAACATGCTTAGGAACTCTCTTAAAATGTATAAAGACGGTAAGAACCAGAAGTCGAAAATTTTTACGTATCCCATACTTTCTGCTATTGAAGATAGAAGAAAGTAAAATAGAAATAAAATAATAATAATAATAATAATATTGTAATATAATTACCCCTAACTGGTCGAAATTAAAATCCGTTTCAAATATGCACACTTTAAGTATCATTTTGTGTGTGTGTGTATAAAGTATAAAGTGTGTATAAAACATATAAAGTCTACATACACTTTAAATATCATTTTACAACAAACAACTCTTGGGGTACATATAGTATTCCTTGTAAACGTGGACAATCATATATTGGTCAAACAAAACGTATACTCAAGTTTCGCTTTAAACAAAACTTGAGTTATATTCAGAAACAAGGAACTAAAAAATCGGCCACTGCTAAGCATTGTTGAGAAAATAACCATAATTTCAACTTTAATTCAGCTAAAATATTTATTGAATAATATTTCAATAAATATGATTTCCTTCCACAGTTTATTGTGTGATTTTATTAAAAATTGTATCAGCTAAAATAATCTGTCAGCCTAAACACTTACATTAACTCAATTTTGTAGAAGCTTTACATATCTATAAAAAATCATAAAAGTAATTAATTGCGGTCTTGCTGTACTCCCTCTATCGGATTGTCGGAAAAATTACATAAAATCTACATATTCTTAATTTTTACATTGCTTTCTTCATCCCAATTTCCTATTGGCTTACAGCTCCAGTTTCCTAAATTACTATTGGTTGCTACTTTGTCTCTATAATTCGCTTCCCAACCTATATATATATATATATGAGCAATAATCCACTTTGTCATTCTGCACTGATGACGGTACGACTTACGCTACCGAAACTGAAGTCTGCACTTAACGACCCTCTTCACTTACCGTCGCCGGAAGCCCGAGCCAATGTTATTCTACGGGGACATTTTCTTTACAAATAACTTATTAACTAATACATATTTTTAAATTCTGTTTTCACATTCAGAAAATTTCCAACTGTTAAATTGACGGACCTTTTCAAAAAATGTATTTTTTTTTAATTTTTAATATTTTATTTTGAAATTGCAAAATGAAAAAAATTTACATATTGCAAATTCGTATTTTGAAGCTTCAAAATAAAATATAAAGAACTAAAAAAAATAATTAAAAAAAAAAAATCCGTCAATTTAACAGTTGGGAATTTTCAGAATGTGAAAACAGAATTTAAAAATACCTATTAGATAATAAGTTATTTGTAAAGAAAAAATTCCCATAGAATAACATTAGGTTCGGCTTTCGGCGCCAGTGAGTAAAGAGGGCCCTTAAGTTTTTTACATTAGCGTTTTTAACGGTGTGTAAATATTGATATTGATATAATTTTGTTTTGTACAATTTTTAAACAGTGTTTGTTCATGCTGATTTTAAAGTATTTTAAATTATTTTAAAGTGAGAACTCTCACAGTTTTTATAAAAGAAGAAAAATATTAGTACATGTTATATAAAGTGATTGAGTTTAACAACTCGTATTCAAATTCTGTGCACGGTTGCTAACTCTTCGATCTTGAATCATGCATCTTAAGAATACCGATTATTATTGAAAAAGCCTGATAGTTTAAGACAAACGCACGGACACTAAAATGACAATCCGAAAAAAAAAAAAAAAATACAAAATCATTAAATCAGTTATGAATGAATTTATTCTTATTGTGTTTTAAAGTATATTAAATTCGAATGTTTAATTTAATAACAATCAAAAGGAATTTTTACTTCATAAACCAAGTGATGAATAACAAGAAAGCAATTATTTTAAATTTACAGTATGTATGTTGTTCTAAAAAAATGCATTTACTTTAAATTTAAAGAAGAAAAATGGTGAAGCACGCATATTAAATAAAAATACGTATTGAAAATTCATCAATATTGTCTCTTCAGATTTTCAGTATTTATACATTTAATTTTAATGTTGGCTAATAAATTATATTCTTTTCAAATAAGCATTTATGGGATCGCATTTATAACAATAATACTAAAATTTGAGAAAAACCGTTTTTACATATTTTAACAATAATACAGATTAAAAAAAAAAAAAAAAAAAAAATCGAAAATGTTTAGTCTGCCATTTTTAATAACAAATACATGGTCTGTCCCGAAAGTAATGCACCCCATTTTCTTCTGCTGCGACAATCCGTCGCACAGGGTTGCCGCTTGCACGGAAGTGTGGGTGGAGTCTTGGGAACACAGCGCCAACAGCGCCAGTCGGCCACGAGCTCATGCAGAGTCACAGTGCCTGTTTCAGTAAACCCTTGTGTGAGTGCTCGGTCGAAATCAAGATGGAACAAACTCTCCAGCAGAATTGTTGCAGTGTTGTGAGGACGATCCGACTGTTTTGGACAATTTGGTAAGTGATGACGAATCTTTTACCTTCTTGTACGACCCAGAAACAGGGAAGACAGAGTGCAGAGTGGCACACGACGTCGTCCCCACGCCCAAAAAAAGGCAAGAATGAGCAAATCGCAGGGCAAAGCGATGCTCATTGTTTTTTTTTTTTTTTTTTTTTTTTTTTTTTCGAATCCAAGGGAGTGGTCCATTTTGAATTTGTTTCATCGGGCCAACCAGTCAACGCCAAATTTTACGTCGATGTACTGAAAAAGCTAAAGCAACGGGTCAACCGCGTCAGGCGCGAGATCAAGAATTCCTGGAAGCTGCACCATGACAATGCTCCCAGCGTCTCAACGCTCCTCCAGACGCCTTACAGTCCTGATTTATCCCCGTCTGACTTCGTTTCATTCCCGAAGATTAAAATATTCTTCATAAGACAGCATTTGGGGACCCTGGAGAACATCAAGGTGGCTACGACGAGGTTACTAAAGGACATCTCTGTGGTGGACAGCCAGGACGCATATAAAGCATGGAAATCGCGTCGGAACAAGTGTGTTGAAGCAGGAGGGATGTATTTCGAAGAATACTGAGTAAGTGTTCAAATCGGTTCAATAAATTTCTTAAAATAAAAATGGGCGCATTACTTTCGGGACAGACCATGTATGCTATCATGAACTTTGACAGATTAAGAAAGTTTCATAGATTATATAGTTGTTATCGTTAAACTATAAGGATAATTAGCAAACAGGGGAATATAAATAGGCATAATTAAAAGACCAATAGTTCCTTCGAATTTGGCCACATAAAGAGCATGTTTAAATTCACACTTTTCCATAAAAAATTCAGTTAAGAACGCATTTAATAAAGTAATCTAAGGTAAAAACACCAGTGTACGCCATCCTCACAAAAAACATTTTAAAATAACCGGTAATTAACATGTATGAATTTGTATCCGCTCGAGCTAGATTCTCCGGTTCTAGGAAATCTAGTGCGGGTGGATTCAAATTTATAGATGTTATTAAACGCTTAATTTAACATGTCTTTTGTAAGAGTGGCGAACACTGGTGTCTTTGCCTTATTCTAAACTGAAGTGTTACAACCATCACCGAAATCATAAGCATTTTTGAGCATAGTTGTTACTGTTAATTACGTATTATTACTGTCAATAATAATAATAATTAATAATAATTAATATTTTCATTTTAAAATATAGCGAGCCTTTATATATTTTTTATTTATTTATTAATATAATGCGACAATTTAACAAACAACGAAGTAAAAAATACAACAATAATAGTAAAAACAACAACAATAATAATAATTACTATTATTTAAAACTTCTAAATAAAAATGCGTTAAAATATTTTTTTCAATTAAACAATTTAATAATAGAGATAGGCAGCCAAGAAACTTCAGAAGGTTTGTTTTCGATTCTTATAGATTTTACTCACTTAAATAATAATAATAATAATAATAGTAATAATTCAATTATGACATTTTTCTTCTTCTTCTTTTTATTTATTTATTTATTTTTATTTTATTTTAAAATAATAATTTTAGTTAAATAAAAAATATGAAATCTGGTATCCTCTTGTTGATTAATGTACCATATTCAATAATTATTTTTAACTTTAAAACAGTATTTCAAAGAAGAAAAAAAAAATGTAAACTTGTATACTTTGTTGTTAGAAAATTGAAAGTTTTTTAGCACGGTTGGAGACTACATTCAAATCCAAACTTATTTTATGCTGTTTTCCTTGAATTTATTTCATTATTATTATTTTTTATTATCTCTCCTATTTTATCATTAATCGTGTTATGTTTTAAAATCTTAAAAATATCTTTCCCTTATTTTATATTTTCAAAAACATTTCATAAAGTTATATTCTCTGAATTTATAATACACTTAAGATAAATTCTTTCAAAGTTTTATATATATATATATATATTATATGAGCCATAAATATTTCTCAGTTTTTTCAAAATTTTTATACCGTTAAATTAAGCTTAAATCTGCTCTAATTTAAATTAATACGCATAAATATTTTTGTTGGATTTACACTTCTTTGAAATAAAAATGTGTTGAATTTGAAAGCTATTTATTACTCACAATCGCCGAATTTATCCCATTCTTTTATCAATCAATTTTTCCATTAATCTTCCATAAGTTTTTTATTAATATTTCTTCGGGGAACGTTTTTCAGGTTCTAACTAGTTCGTTATTTTTTCAAAATATTCGAAATATACTTTTCAAGGAGAAACCAGTAAAATAAATAGTATAAACGCAATTTTCCTTTTCGGTATCAAAAATATAATTTAACTGAATTTATCTGAAGAATCTATCACGATAATATAAATCGTACTGGATTATCTTTTCCCCCCGTAGAAAACAGAAATAAAATTGCTGAAGTTTTATTATTAAAGAAATTACATTTTTTCTTGTTAAGATTTTTTTTTTTTAAATGAAATATATGTTTATTCTATATCTTCCTTTTCTTTTCATTTTAAAGGAGCATTCAAACAAACTTTTATACAATATTTTAAAAATGCGACTCATGTATCCCATTTCTTGTTTGTAAAGAAATTTTCGTAAAATTTCATTTTCAAAACATATCGCAAGAAAAATTATTTTGGAAAAGCTCCAATTAATTAAATAAAGGAACCATCTTTAATGTTTATTTTGTATTTATTTTGTATTTAATTTTGTTTAACTTTGCGCAACATTTATCAGCACCTAAATCGTTGCTTAGGAGTATGTTTTATTTAATATTATTTAAAAGTCGATGAGCTTTGATAGAGATTTGTAAATCAAATTCTTTTTCTGTACACGAAGTAGAAACATATTATTGAACACTATTAAGGGGACTTGGCACCTTTAACTTAGCACAACTGAAGGTTTTACAAAAAAGCTTATATTTTCATTTAATATTTATAAATTGAACCATGTTAGATTTCTTCAATAAAATATATATTCTGGCTACAATTCTTATGGTTTTGGATAAGTCTATAAATTGCGTTTTCTGAGTTAGCATTTTTTTCATGAGCTAGGTCATGATCTTCAAAATGCTGAACCTTCCACAGATATTTAAGGAAAGGCTTTATATTTTTTGGATGTTTAATAGAATTTACTTAAGAGAATTAGGGATGGATTTAGAAATTTATTAAATTGTTTTTAAGAAAAAAGAGTAAAATAAAAAGTGCTTGTCTATGTAAAAATTTCCACAAAAAAAACCACGATTTTTGTTACATTTTTATTTTTTAATATTTTTTTCTTTTAAAGATATTGCGAAATCCATCCTTAATTCTTTTAAGTAGGTTTTACTAAACAACCAATAATAATAATCTGAAGTTTTTTTTATTAAATATCTTATAGAAGTTTTAGCATTTTGAAGATCATGGATTCATAAAAAAAAAAAAAAAAAAAAAAAAAAAAAAAACTGAGAAAACGCCATTTAAAGATTTCAAATCTGTAAAAAATATGTCAAAAACCATAAAAATTGTTGCCTGAATATATATTTTATTGAACAAACCCAATATAGTTCAATTTTTATACATTAAATTGCAATATATAAGATTTTATACGAAACCTTCAGTTTCGCTAATCAAGCTTCTGCTTGATTTTTTTTTTCATTTTATGCATTTAATAAGTAAACTGTAAAAATATATTAAAGTTATTTAAAAAAAAAAAATAAATACTCATGATTATGCGCTCTATAGCTTTTCGATATCGGACATTTTTAAAAGTTCTTTAAGCTATAACTAAATTCTGTTACATAAATCATTATTTCAACTTTGGCTAAAAATAAAACGTATAAAGAAGTTTTCTGAACTGATTTTTTTTCTAATAAAGCTCTCGGTGTGCTATAAGTGGAAAAAGAGAGCAAATTATTCTTAAAAAAAATAAATAAATAAATAAAATAAAATAAAATAAAAATTGTTACAGCCGCCGCCGTGTTTACCTTTATCATATCAATTTTCATTTTTTAGAGTACCTTATTCTATTTACCTAGCTTAAAAAGTATGCATTGCATAAAAAATGTAAACATATTTTTCTGAAGCAAACCGTTAGCATAATCAAGAAGTAACATTTTGTTGTATTTAATGTTTAAAACCTTCAAGATTATTCAGATACTGAATAATTAAATTGCTATGATTACGTTGGTATTCAAAAATTATCAATAGCAGCTTTATTAAGGACAAAAATTATCGATAATATTCATTTTTAGTAGGCATTGAACAGATTTTCAATATTTATTGTTTCGCCGTTCTTTGAGCCTTTAAACTATCTTTTACAGTATATTTGTGTATAAAATCAAATGTTGCTAGGAAAATTAAATTCAAATTTTATTTATTGTCATTTCTACTTGAGAATGTATAAACGAAACAATGTAGTGAGTATACCATAAGATATGAAAATTTGTACAAAATAACTACGTATAAATAATACATAGTACAATTTACAAACACTGTTTCGAAAAAAACTGCGATTTCATTTTAAATAGTATATCAATTTTATATTATCTAAGAATACGTGAGAATTGAACAGTTTCTATAAGTTACAATCACGACTCTTAAATATCTATTTAAACAGTGTAGAAGCATCGTGGTGTTTTACATTTCAAATCTGACACAGTGGAATGAGTTACATACTTTTATATGATTATACTCGTATGATCACATAAAGATGTGTTTGAAAGTGGAAGAAAGGGCTAATAATTAGTTTGGATGAACGGCTGAAATCATGCAAGATGATTGTAGAAAAAGCATGTTTTTCGAAATGTACAGAATAGTATTAAATTTTAAAAAGTTAAATTTAGAACTTTTTTCTAGCAAAATATTTTATGTATATCGTCAAAAACCGAATTCAAACATTTTTGACCCAAGATCAGTGAGACGATTAGCAAACGCTAATCATTATGTATTCACTCGAATACTCATAAACAGCTACAGTAAAGGAAACAAAGAAAAATTTACTCTTGTACAATGAGATGATAATTTAAAAGTAGAATTGAAGTATTTAATTATTTTAATAACCACCCCTCCTTCACAAAGAAAAAGTCAATTAGCTTAGAAATTGGACCATTCAAAGATTGCAACAGATCATGTTATTATAGGAAATTTATTATTTTCCAACACAATAGTTATATCAGAATTAAAAGAATCGCATGAAACATCACACTTAGTGTATTCTATACCCATTCTACAAGCCTCCGGAAAAAGTTGCAGAAAGTGTGTGCGGCGGTAGGTTGTATTCGAACCTGATATCCAAGCGATAGGAGTCCAAAGGCAAACCTCTGAACTAAAAGTTAATGCTGTGTTCTTCGGTAAACTTTGAGACGCTATCGTAGAAATGTCGTTTTGATGGCGTCGCTACAGTACTCTCCGTCCCAGAAAGTATGCCGTCGTACGAGCGATACTACTGCTGTAGACGGTACCGGTTAGCAAATCGGGCTGTTCGTTGGCCGTCTGTAAAGCTGCACAGTGTGAGGCGTGAGAGGCTTCGTGCTGTGAATGTTTCACAGGCTTTGTCAGTGGGAAGGTGTGGTGCTGCCATCTATTGCCATAGAGAGAAGTTGATAATTCGTTACGTGGAAATGCAGTGAGTGCATGCGGTAGGTTATATTCGAACCTGAGATCCGAGAGATAGGAGTTCAAAGACAAACCTCTGGACAAAAGGTTAACCCGGTGTTCATTGGTAAACTGTGAGGCTCTCTCATAGAAATGTCGTTTATGGCGCCGCTACAGTGTAACATTTCTACGTTCTACGATAGAATCTCAAAGTTTACCAATGAACACGGGATTTTGTCCAGAGGTTTATCCTTGAACTCCAATCTCTCGGATCTGTGATTCGAATATAACCTACGCAATTTTGCAAAGTCTTACGACACGAAGCATTTCTGTTTACATTGTCAGCAACATTGAACAGCAATAAAATGAAGCTTACTGAGTGAGTTCTTGAGTGACCATCTTATTTCTTAAATGAACTACATTTCTGCTGTAAAACTATAAAATTTCAGAAAACAAGAAATCTAGCCTTCATTGAGATTGCATTGCAGAGTATTTAATCGTATTTAGAGAATATTATATTTGCTTCTTGCAACTTGGTTTAGCTTCCGCTAGGTCTTGACCTTTTCCTCTGTGCGAATTTGCCGGATGTAACTTGATAGTTCATTTAGAGATAATACAAATTTTTATTCTGTAGTTGCATTCATCTGAATCAAAATTTGGAGGCCAAAAATATGTATTCAGATACTGCAAAATTTTAAAGAACCAATCCAAAGAGGAATACGAACTGTAATCTGTACCGTTGATAGTCCGTTGAAATATTATATTTATATATATATATATATATATATATATATATATATATATATATAATTTTATATATCTTAAATATATATATATATATATATATATATTAAATATTTTTTTTTTTCATAAATATATTACTGGAGTCATGTGGTCACTAAATTCTTCCAGAAAATGTTTTGTATCATATTATATTAAAAAGGAATTAACTTTACGATGGAAGTCTATGGAAGTTATATAAGAAATATAGTTACTTGTAGTTAGAGTTAACGCCAGTTATGAAATTTTAGTGGTCATAAAAGACCTAGATTATAGTGTAGATGTCTAAAATTACAAAATGTTATTTTAGTATGCTTGTTTTATTATGATAGCTTTCATATTTCTTTGATTTTGAAATTATATTTATCAAAAATAAATTTATTGTAAAATTAAAAATATTCATTCATTTTTATACTTACTTTTGATATAGATTTAGAAGAGGCAATTATTGCGAAACATTTTTTAGAAAACAAAAATAATCATTCTCATCATTGATTTTCTACAATCAATAAAAAAAAAGGTAAAATACATTTCTTGTTTTTCCCCAACTATATTTAAAGCACAGTTAGAATGACATATTTTTATTTTTATTTTATTTTGATGACTATTTCTTGCTATATTCTCCTTTACCCTTTTATTTGAAATATATATATATATGTATGTATGTATGAAAATAACTTATTATTAAGTATATAAATCAACTGCTGCCAGATTTTATTAGTTTTATCAGAAGAATTTTATTTCTGAAACTTTAGAATATTATAGAAATTCAATATTGGTTATCATCTGTATTATCTTCAGTATCATGATAATTCAATTTGTTATATTTGAAACCCTTTTTTTTTATTTAATAAAATTTTACCGTAAAATATTTAAGTAGTTTCTATATCTATATCTATATATATTTTATTGAGATAAATATGTATAGCAGGAAGAATTTTGCTTGAAACTGTACTAGAAAATCTGAATCAGTTCTTCTCTAAGAGTGACATTGCTCTTTTCAGTTTCAGTAGTAATGAAATTTGTTTGTCTGAATTCTGAATGTAAACATAAAAAATATCATTAATAAATTTAAGTGGTGAAAAAAAAACTATAAATGTAAATTAAAGATCTGAACATGGTTCAAATTTTTCATTTGGGTTTCATTTGATTTTTATTTAGTGAATATGGCAAATTTGAAAATACGTTTATTTAGAAATATCGACAGCTAGGCGGATGAAAACCGATTAGTATTTTCAATAATAATAATAATAACATGTTATAATAAACCACAGCGTGCGTGTAAAACGCTAATTATTTGTGCTGTAAACTTTTTTTTTTGTTATTAAAGCAATAGAACTTATACATATATTCACTATTATATGCAAACGAAAAACAACCAAACAATAAAAGAATAAAGATTGACATATAGAAATTTTGGAGTGAAAACTGTAAAAATTAGCTAGGCTCATGTCCATTCGTCCTCATTTCCCAGTACCTGCTATAAATGCAGTTAACAGAGAATGCGGAAGACAATAGTAAGTGTTGTTCATCCAAAGTTATTTCCTCTCTACAGATATTTCATTTCGGTCTTTTAAACACGTCTCTAAATTTCTATAACATATTTATTGCAGTTTTCTTTTTATAAATGGCGTAAGAAAAATCACTGTCAGCATACATTAAAAATGTGATTTATTTTTATTTTATTTATTTAATTTTAGAACTTTGATTCATAATATTCGTTTTATTTTATTTTATTTTATTTTATTTTATTTATTATTTTCTTTTATATTCAAAAGAAGAAAGTATAGGATTTGTAAAAGTTTTGAAATTTAGGTTTTTGACGGATTTACACGTTTTGAGAGCTCAAGAACATGATTTGACTATTTTTTGAAAATGTCTGCTTATCTCTTTGTGTGTGAAAAAACTTTTGAGGCAACAGTAGCTTAAGAACTAATGGTCAAAATTCCTTATAAATTTATATATAGTTAAAGGCTATGTGTCAGGTTCATTGCTTATAATCGACCAAAACTTAATATGTGAATAGACCATTTTGAAACGTTATGGTGATTCAGTTTAGGTGCATATCGGGCAATAGGTGGCGCTACTATACTGCAATTTTCCTCGAAAACGGGAAGGACGTCATTTGCATGGTAAAAAATCACTTCCGTTGAAAATTTAGCGTAATATCTCTCTAGAACAAAAATAAACTGCATTCACAAGAAAAAAAAAAATATATATATATATATATATATAATAAATAATTTGTACTGAGTGAATTTGTATAGTAAAATATAGAAGAAATTTTGTTGGTGGTCACAACATACAACAAATCTTTTATTTTGAGTTTCATTCTATTTTGTTTGAAACGCATTTACAGTTAGGGGAGACCGGGGCAAGATGAAGAGCGGGGCAAGATGACTAATGTCTTAATTTTTCCGTTTTCCACTAGGTGGCAGCTTCAATCGGGCACTACTGGCTCTTCTATCGGCCGATCGTTAAACAATAGTATAGAAACGCTGAAATCGCCATTTTTGTGTTAGTTGTGAAGCTTTGATTGTTTACCGCTGCCACGTTATAACTTTTATGCATATGTAAATAAGCTCTGCTACAGCAACTGGTAAGATATATAGTTTCTCTTTAATATTTATGAGTAACTTAGTTTAAATACTACCTATTACCATGAATAAATGTCAATTAATCGCCTTCCTTCATGGCAATGAAAACGAATATTTTTAAACAGGCAGTCCGGGGCAAGAGGACGAGTGAATAATAGTGCTAATTCTCAGACCTTGGTAGAAGAAAACCAACATATAAACCCTTCAGAAGAACCAGAACTTATGGCAAATGCTGATTCCGATGCACCAAAGAAGCCTGTTAACGTTTTTGATTTCAAACCATTGCCTAAAGCAACAGTGTGAGAAAAAAAAAATAAAATAAAAAAAGCAAAAAACTAAGCTCAAGCATTTTTACAAGCACACTCATCCAAGAAATGTTAGAACAAATGGAAAAGCAGAAGGAAGAACAGGAAGGTTTAAAAAACAGAAACAAGAAGCTCGTGAAGCTAAAAAGGGAGTAAAAAAAACTCAAACTAAGTTCCTGTAGGCCTAAGTCTATAAAATCCAGGCCAAACAGTCCAGTTGCATCAACTTTAAAGGATGTCCTGCTTGTGAAGAGGAATATTGTGACCCTCCAACAGAAGAATGGATCCAGTGCTGTAAATGCCAAGAACGGTGGCATAAGGAATGTTCCAAATATGAAAATGGCATTTTCATTTGTGACTATTGTTAGCTACACAACTAAACACTTCAACATTACGTTACAATGCATTACGCTTAGTTCGATACTTTGTAAGATGTAAAAACACAGTTATCATTTGTTAAACCGTGTAACATACTCAAAAGATAAAATATGTTCAACCTTTTTCAGTGTTGTCATCTTGCCCCAAGGCCAAAGTCATCTTGCCCCAGTACTGGGGCAAGATGACGATTTGTTAAGGTTATGAAAAAATAAAATTACCCTTTGTTTTTTTTATTTGAAAAATTAAATGGAAATATATTTAATACTACAAAGGACTACTCTAACAGTTCATGTAAAATTAATTTTACTATCCTTAAAAATAAATTAATAAACAACAAAAATTGTTAGCATAGTCATCTTGCCCCGGTCTCCCCTACATATTTAAATATGTTTGTTTATTTACAAAATCATGACATGTAGAAATTTTTAAATTGTAACTGATTTATTTTTCTAAAATTAAATGCTTGACATTTTATCTGATTGAGAAACAAAATAACATATTTTGTTTGATACAGAATTTTACATAAAAATGACATACTTATTAAAAATACTCAAAGACTGATTGGCGCCTGAGAAATAAAATATATCATTTCATTTGCAATTAGCTTAGAATATCTGTCAAAAACGTTTTAGCTCTTAAAATATTAATTAATTGTAAGTATTTTATACTTTTGCCTGTTAATTCCATACTTTATAAGAATAGATTGGAAAAATAAAAATAATATTCTGCACAAAATAATGTTTCTGTACAGTAACACACAAAAATCTGTGAGAAAATGTTTAAATTACTTGTCATTGAACATATTTATAAAACACTTCTATGTAAAAATTAATAAAAAATGTGCTATGTTTAAGGAAGCTTTTAATTTAGAAGCTGACATTTTGAAATATTGATATTATATTGAATGCAATTTTAATTAGTATCTCATTAAAAATAATCAGATGAAGATTTTAGTCAACGAATGCACTTTATTTGAAGAATATCGTCGAAACGATTAAAGAAAACTATTACGCATATCATAAAAGTTATGTAAAATAGCGTTATATGCACATTTGTACACTCATCGTTTATTCTGCAACAGTACTCAACTGCACACTGCGAAAAAAAAAAAAAAAAAAAGATTTCATTCTAGAACGAGTAAGTGGTCTTTTTCTAAATCCCTAAACAAGAAATATAGATTTCCGAGTTATGCGTATAAAGCACGCCAATAAGCTGAACAGACGAAATGACCGAGAATTTTTAGTCTATACATTTCTAGATGGTGAAACAATATTCTGAATATTCCGAATCCTTTGTATTGCGAGAAATTCTCGCTTCATTTTCTAGAATTGGGTCATAAACTAAGATTATAGCTGCTAAAACATGCCTCTTGTATTCACATTTATTTGCTGAGATTTTTAAATACGTTTACCTCTATAATGTAGACAAACGCTCTAGAATTCTAATGGGGGTTTCTAGAACTCGCTTTCAAAGGGGACTAGAATTTATGAGGATGGAATGGAACTATTTTTACTAGAGCCACAATCTAGATTCTAGATGTTAGTTACAGAATTTTTTCTCAGTGCACAGTCTCTCAAAGACAAACGCACAGACCAAAGTTCAAAGGAGTTTTCTCGAGTACAGATTGGCACTTTGAATATATTTTTTGTCCAAGATTTGTGTCGAGAAATCAGTAGATTACGATGTCTTTGAAGTTGAATCTTCTGAAAATGTTATTATTATTATTATTATTTTAATATATATATAAAAGCAGGACATGCACCTTACCTAAATTTTTACATGCGATTTATTATTCTGTCCCCACATTTTTCTTTCTTTCTCCGCCCCCCCCCCTTTTTTTAACATTGCTTTTTACAGGGTGACAAGAAATAACTTGGACACACACGATACATTATACTTTAATGCTAATGAAAATATTACGACCAAACTTCAATGAATATGAATACATTATTTTGTCTATTATATTTACAAATTTTCGAAGTGGTTACCATTAGCCTTAATACAGAGCTTTAAACGTGTCACAAAATTTTCGGCTATGGGCCGCAACTCACTTACTGATACTTTGTCTCATTCCTTGCATAAGAATTTCTTTAGGGATGCCAAAGTTTTATGAGGTTTAGCACACACCCTTGTCTCCAAGATGGACCAAACAGAATAATCCATTGGGTTCAAATCTGGGGAATACGGTGGCCATTCTTGAGCTCCAATGAAGTCAGGAAAATTTGTCTTGCACCAATCTTCAGTGCCTTTAGCTCTGTGTGCATAGGTGCGGAATCCTGTTGGAAGGTCCATCTTTTGTTTTCAAAGAACTTTTGAGATCAAGGTAAGACAACATCTTCCAAAATGAGTTTGCGATAATGGTAGTTACAGATATTTGGTTTGAAACTTCGTCCAAGTTATTTCTTGTCACCCTGTAAATATTGTATTTTAAATAATGCATTAAAACTTTCAAGGGAAAAAAAAGATTTTTGGAAATGCTGACAGCATTATAATAAAGTGCATGTGAAATTTTAGGAAAGCTGCGGGCCCTTATGAAGATAAGCATTAAGTCTACAGTTTTGCTGCAACGACTGACATAACCACATAAACACATTTTTCAGTCAACCTGCGCTGTGTAAAGGTTTTTCCATAATTATCATCTACGAATTTATTAAAGACATAAACCTTTCTTTTGTTTAAAAACGTAGTGTAAATTTTGTAAAAATAAATAAATAAATAGATAAAATATAGTAAAAATAAACACAGTGATTTATTTTATCTGTAGACAAAGAAAACCATATCTGTTTTTAAATCAATATATATATATATTAAAAAGAAAAAAAAAATTGTCTGTTTTTTTTCTCCCTTTCTATTTGCTGTCTTTTTTTTTTCCAGAACATTAATAGAAAATGGTATTTAGAAGGTATCAATACAAAATATTGGTAACTCAACATTTTTTGTCGATCAGACTTGCTGTTGACTCAGCATTTTATGATATCGGATAAAATGCTATAGAAAAGCGATTATTTTACCCTATATCTTTCATCTTCAAAAATATTCAACAAAAATGTAAACTTCTTAGTCTTTACTTGTTTTTAAAATTTTTAAGAAAGATATTTTTTATCCTTTTTTGATAAATTAATAGAGAAAGAGCGACATATCGTTGTGTGTTTCGAGCTGTTTATCTAAGTTAGTTTTAGAATTTAAAAATATTATATTGTTAAATATTTTATCATTAAAAAATTTCTTTCTCATTCTTTGTTGATATATGTGTTTATAAGTCAACAACTATCCTTATACACTAAGAATATAAATTTGAAAATCAAACGCATGTAATATACATTTATAAAATAAATGCACAGGCTTTTGACCATTATTTGTTTCTATTTTTAATATAGCAAATATCTCTTAAACTTATATATAAATACATTTTGAAATATTAAGAAAAATTGTAGTTCGATTATTCTTCAATGACGATAATACGTTATGATGAGCATATGTCCTAGAAGTTAGAGAACAGTACATTTTTTAAAATCGTTTTTCTGACTTTTGAAATAACATAGTAAGGAAATTATAATAAAATAACGTTAAAGTATGTGACCATTATCAAATTACATTTTTTTTTTTTTAATAAATTGGAGCTAAAAAATGATAACTATTACGGTAAATAATTATTATAATTTTGGCTCTCATTTACTTGAAAATAAATAAATAAATAAATAAAAATATAAATAAATAAATAAATAAATAAATAAAAATAAAAATAAATAAATAAATAATATAAATAAATAAATAAATACTTCCGTAACGCTAATTTACTATAAATATGCTCTAATATAGTCACTATTTAATGCGGCGAATGGTGTTTGCATATGTAACAAAAAAGTATCTGTTAAATTTTCGTCGGACATAAAAATGCGACATGTTAATATTTGGAGGTGAATTAAAGTGAAATGCATGAGAAAAACAATGATTGGAGTTATAAAACTGTATAAAAAGTCATCCTTAAAATGCTTTAGGGAAATATGCATCTATATTTAAATCAATATTGGTCGACTTTTATATGGGTTTGTTATGTCTTTTAATTCTTCTTAAATACCGGTAAAATTGACTTAGAAAATATAATCCCAAAATACTGGTTAATTTTTATTCTCAATAAATTTGTGGATTGGTAAATGAATAATTTACTGCACAAAATCCCTAAAATCATTTAAAAATACGAAGCGAAAAACTTTTTTAAGTAAGTGTTGCACAGAATTATCGTAGGGACGCTAATTCCAATAATTTTGTCTTAGGTTTCAATCTTAAATAGCGAATTGTTAATTTCTTAATTGGAAATACTGGTAAATTTTTTACACTGTAAAAATAAATAAATAAAATAAAATAAAAAATATCAGGTGTAAAGCAACCACACGACTTCCATTACCCACTATTTCGCGTATTATATGCAATTTTTAAAAATGTGATCAGAAGACATAAAATTGACCTAACGAAGTAGACACATAACAGATTTCCTATAAGAGAAAGCTGATATATAAACATGTAAAACAGTATTTACATAGTGATTTAAAAAAAAAAGAAGAAGAAGAAAAAAAAAAGGAAAAAGGTAGAGTTATTTTTTGAAACACCAATTTCCGAGATCTAAAAGTGATCTTCCTAAGCAGGATGACTGTTAATTTTCCTGTAATAACCACGTATTATATGAAAAAAGATATCTAGAATGTATTTTTGTAACAATTTTCAAGAAAATCGTTAGAGCCATTTTTGAGATACCAACTTTTACCAAAACTTGGCTTACTTAATTATTGACCTGAAAACAATAATTACATACAAAAGGATATTTAAAAGAGAGTTAATATGGCGAGTTTGAAAAAAATCCGTGCTGCTGTTTTTAAGAAAACGCACTTGCGAGACCTGAAATTGATCTATTTATACAGGGCGCCTATCAATTTTCCTGAACTAACCAACTATATCATTCGAAAAGACGTCTAATAGAGTGTTTATGTAGCAATTTTGAAGAAAATCGTTAGAGACGTTTTTGAAATACGGACTTACGGCCCCACTTCCGGTTTCCGATGTTCCACTTCCGTTTTTTCAATTTTCACCAAAATTTGGAAAATTCACCAGTTCTGTCTTAATTCTGAAGTTTCTTAGCTCTGTCTTTATTAGTTTCGGAGATATGATAGTCAGAAGATTTCCCGCACACGTACATACACACACACACACACATACACACTGACCAATTGCCAAAAGCCACTTATTTGGACTCAGGAGACCTTAAAACATGTAAATCAGGTGAAAACACTCGACATCGAATTTTTGGACCCAATACAATACTTCCATTACCTACGGTAGTCGGGTAATGGAAATAAAAATAACGTGTTTTGCCGAACAGTGACCGTTAATAAGTTTTCCAAGTCACTAACCGTAGAAATAAAGTTATGCCCGTAAAGCTGTCATGTTTTTTTTATCGAAGAAGGCAACTGACCTGAAATGGTCATCACTTTGTTTTATAGCACTTTGTTACAAAAACTTGTACATTGTAAAAGAATCTGCACACTAAATTACGGTAAACCACCGGCAAAATGTGTTCCAGTAACTTACCGTAAAAATAAAGTTATGTCCATAAAGCTTTAATTATTTTTTGAAGTGACCTTTTATAAATAGTCAACAGCGGATTTTGCTGCAGTTTGTTATAAATACGTGAACTGGACATTCTTCTTGAAGTAGGGAGCTGGCCATATAATTTAATGATCAGCTCTTCGAATTTTACTGATATATCGTAAGAGTCAGTGTTGTGCCAGTTCACGAAAAAAACGAACTAGTTCAAACTCAAGTTCATCGTGTAAAAAACGAGCTAGTTCGCGTTCAAACTCATGTCTGAAAGAAATGAACGCGCTCAGTTCAAGTTCATTTTTAAAAACGAGCAAAACTCATTAAACGTTCATTTTTACTTTTTTTTTTTTTTTTTTTTTAAATCCCTTTTCTAAATAGATCTTATTCTTTATGAGCATTTTCATAGGTAATTTACATTTTAAAAATTACCAAATACCATGAACATTCTTAATTTAATGCTTAATTAAACTTATAACTCTTAACTATAACTTATTAATTTAATTGTAAGTAAAAATTTATTTAACGGACACTTCTGAATAGTGGACCCACTGTTTTTGGGTGGTTTTTTATTCTCAAATTTCCAATACGTTTGCTTATGCACGTAGGAGACAAATTCCATCATTTAGAGGTTCCTTTGTTTTGAAATATATATATTTTTTAAATAGTGTAAATGGTTTTACTTAATTAGTCTTTATTTGATTGTACCACAGACAATGTCAGTTTTGAGTTCTTGGATAAATCATTAGAAAATTTCGCTTACTATTTAGCGTACTATAAAGGAATAAACATGTATTTTATATAAAGTGTTCAAAAATAAAATAAAAGTCCAAAATCAAGTAGATTTTCGCATTTTTTTTATTTGAGGACCGCTATTTGACGATTTATCATATTTCATCCACGGTCCCTAAGACAAACCACTAAATTGTGTTCAAAAATATTTAGCTAAATCAAAAGGAGACTCAAGACATAATTAAAATATTAATAATAAATTTAAATAATATATAATTTACTAATAAATAACTTATTAAATAGAAAATAACTGTTAAATAAACAAAGGGTGCATAAACTGCTCATGGGAAGAAAAATCTCAGTGTTTAGTCGTCTGTTTATACGAGTGTAAAATAAGAAAGTACAGCACTTTTTTTTTTTTTTCTCGTATACTTAAAATTAGAAGCTATAATCTTTAAAACATTTATTTCTTTAAAAGAAATTTCGTAAAAATAAATGCGTTTTCAGTGCTGTTTCCAAATAATGTGTACACATTTTTATTTTTGTACAAGCTTGTTTATCCTTTATATATGCTGATGATAGAAAACTGTAAATCTTTTTAAAATTCAACTATTAATAATATATATATATATATATATGTACATATCGTATTCAAATTAAATTATTAATTATTATTATTTAACTTATTTTATGTTATTTTCTTATTTAAGTTTTTTTTTCTTTAGTATTACATTTAGGGGGGGGGGACGTTTTGTTTATTTTCTCACCTCCAATGGTGTTATTTGTAGGAGGAGTTCATGAATGTTTTTTATCTATCATTTTTTTAGGCTCATGGCGCCTAGAAGATGCTGACCGTTTTTCTAATTTTAGTTGACAATTTCTCCTGATATATGCAATCGCTCATCAGGGTGTTTCTGTCATTGTATCTAACTGTCTAAAACTTAGACATACAGGCCATACTGTTATTGTAATCTTCTTTTTTGATCTATAGAATTTATTCCGATTTCGAAGCACCTTAATGTGTTGTGTTTAACAAACACTTTAGTTAATCCTCATCTTAACGATCAAGGAGCTCATAGTATAGTCCGGCCTGTTTTAGTTAAAGATATGAAAATTGAAAACTATTCCACCTTCCACCCATTCTTTTGTGTTGTGGGGTTTACGATAAAAACTTGTACTCCACAAATAATAACCCATAGTTACAGAAATTCAAAGTTAACAAAAAGAAAGATAGCTGGCTGGCGCCGATCGGAGATATTTTTCAGGGCATCAAATCACATATGTTATTGTTTACTTTTGTTATAAGTTGAACTTGAACAAACTGTAGCAGACTCATTTTTAAAAGCCTGTCGGTCTCGGTGTCGCCTGCTCTATTTTGCGGTGAGATCAAGCCTTGAATTTGAAAAAGGCTTAAATTCTCAACTCGTTGTGTCCGAGAAAAGATAAGCCCTTTACAAAATCCCAAGTTTAGCGTTGCTTTTCAAATTTCTAACAGTCACATTGCGCATTCCAAAAAGGTCAATGGATCATGGATGCACCCTTTGAGAAAAGGAATGCCCTACTTCCTCTTTTTCTTTTCTCAGTTTTTTAAGTTTAGATTTACATGCCGCACAGTTTGAAAATAAATAACTAAAAGTGCAGATAAGAAGAATATATAGAGTTATATGAATTTAAAATTAAATTTCATTGTAACTATTGAAAGAAAGAAAAGACGATATATATTATATATATTTAAAACAAACATGTTTATTTCTTTACAACAAAACAACAACAAAATAAAATAAAATACCTATGGGCTATTGTTATTTTAGGTGTCAGTTTTTAGCAAAATAATAATAATAATATATAATAAAACAAAATAATTCTCAGTAAATTCATTTTTAGTGCTTTTCAAGCATCACAGCTGTCATTTTGACTTGTACACACACACACACACACACACACATATATATATATATATATATATCACTATTGAAAGTTCTGCTTAAAAAATATCCTGAAACAAAAGAAAAAAAAAAAAAAAAGAGGGTAGAGTAAACGGAAAGCATGATATATATATATATATATATATATATATATATATATATAGAATCACTAAAAATTTTCTTGTTTCATGGCAGTATAAAAATTAAAATTTTGTAATCATGAAATTAAATCCCATTAAATTTTTGATCGACTTTATAAAATCCCGTACTGTAGGCATCTTTGTAATTTCTTTCTAAGTTGTAATTTTCTTTCTAAATTCATTACTTAATTTCTATAGATTTACTAATTAAATATATATATATACTTTATGAATGTGAGGCCTAATAAAATCTGTCATTAAAACAACTTTATTTCACTACTATTCTTGTGCTTTATCTGTAGTTAAAAAGAAAAAAAAAAGAACTATTAATATATTGCAGACAGCTCAAAATTTTCTTCTGTACTTTTCTATACCAATTCATGTAGTAAAGATTATTTATTAAATTTATTTTCCATGATGAATGCAGACGATTTTCATCTCAAAGGAGTATAACACAAAATATCGAAATAAATAAATTTTTTGCTAATATCTAAAGATTAAAAAAAAAAAAAAAAAATTGTTTTAAATTATCACCGATATACGATTAAACAATTATTGTTTTAAATGTATTGGTAAGTCCTTTTGAAAGATATCAATGTTAAAAATTTACGCCCCCGAGGGAAATCGGATACGATACCTCCACACAAAGAAACAATTTTTGTTGTTTAATTATTACTATCATATATAAAATTTTATATTGCAGGGATGGAACACCGGCGTAGAATTCATACCAGAATCTGTTTATGAAATTTCTTTACCTATAATAACGTTAATTTAAGAAGTTGAAAATTTTCTTATACTGATAGTGGTGTGAATTCTGCGCCCGTGTTCCATCCCTGATATTGAAAAGTTAAAAGAAATTTTATTAAGTAAATTTATTCGAAACTTTTTCCTATATTGCCATTAAACAAAAAAAAAAAAAAAAGCGGAAAAAGAAAAAAAAGAAAGGATAACCATTTATTAAGCGATTGATTCCCAAATTCGTTTTAAATTCAGTTTAATCTAATTCAGTTAAAAATACTAGTTTAAGTTAAAATCCAAATAAATATGAAATTTGGTTAAATTTCGTCCATTCGTTCGGGAGATACACTAACCAAATACAAAATTTTCGATATACACAAGAAAAGCACACAGACATTTTCGAAAAATGGCCAAATAGTGTTTGGAGTTTAGACTCAGAAAATCCCAAAACAAAACATCTAAATACTTCAAAAACTGAAGGGTGAAAATTCTCACAAATCGAATATATTCTTATGCCTATGTATAGAAAAAAAAGAGAGAGAGAGAGAGAAAGCAAAAATTACTTATATATTCCGTCTTCACTTTCAAAAGATAAAAATTTACTCTTAAATTAAATGTTATGTTATTATTACTCTTTCCTTTTAAAAGCTAAACCCTTTTAGTCTTTTTTCAAGATAGTTTTCAAAGGATTTTTTTAGAACATTTTTTAAAAACTTTTCCAGAAGTGAATTCTTTAAATTGTACTGCGTTCTCTCATTTCATTTACTGAATTTGTAATGAGATTTCTTATAAATGTTTCTTTAAAAACGGATGTTGTTGTTACTTACATCGAAAATATACAAAAACAGAGAAAATAAAATTGAAATTGTTCATATATATAATAATATGTGAACAACTTAATCTACATATTAAGAGTATTTAAATCAACTTAGATATTATAGATTTTTGTGACATATTCCAATATATTTATTAAATTCATGAATTGATTATCGAACACGTTTTGTAGAAATGTGCCTTATCTACTTGTCCGCTAACAAAAACATTAACTATGAGATCAGTTCCTCTAAGACAACGGTTTTTAATCTATTAATTATCATTTTTAACAATTATTCCTTATCCCTGGCCCCACCAGTGGCCAAGCGATTCTGCTCTCAAATGTGGTAAACGGGACGTGCTGGGTTTGATGTTGGATCCCAGGTCGCGCTCAACGACCAAGCCTTTCGGAGTTTTTCATGGTTTTCTACAAAAATCGTTTAAATACGGGCTGGGACCTCATAAAAAGAATTCCACGGAAGGCATTCCACCTATAAGCATAGAACTCTAGTGTAGTCAATCGACCTTAAATCTAACCACAAACCTTCCTCTTCTCACTTTCTCGTGCAAGATTGTTAATAATCAATAATAATAAATTCAAAGATTTTAAAAAAAGGAAGAAACATATATAAGAAATACCTATAAATTTAAATTAAATACAAAAATAAAAATCTGTATTTTTAACAGCATTATCAGTCTGCTTCCTTTTACTTATTAGTATTTTCTCGTGAATTAAAAAATTCATTGAGAATGAATTTTTGTGTTATGAATAGCAAATATTCAGAACAAAAGCTTTTCTACGAGTATTTAATGCTTGGCAGTATAAGCACTTTCTTCAGCACTGGGACTCTCGACTTCAAATGGCCATGACCAAAGAACATGAACAATAGTCTTTCTCTTTCTGCTTCAATTTATCTTAGACTACAGACGGACGAGGGACAGGGACTGACCTTGAAAAGGGGTTATCTCAAGCACATTCAGCTTCTCTCGCGCAAAAAGAGAATTGTATAAAATATCAATACAAAAAACCCTTAACGGGTTAAAAGTTTGTGACGCAGCACTGTACTTTATGGCTATAAGAATTAGAAATACGGGTCTTAAAAATAATGATATCAAATTTTCAGTGATGCTTTGATATTAATTAAATTATACATAGATTTTCTTATTTGAATTTGCTTTTTCCTTTTATTTATATTTACAGTGTAAACGTTATTTTCAACATAAAATAATATATAGCATTTACTCATTGATACCTTTCCATTCACATCTCTTATACTATGAAAGCATGTGTTTTAAAAGAAATTATATGAAATTCCAGTAAAGCAGTGGTGTTACATTAAGTGATTTGTTTTTAAATTTCTCTGCAATTATTTTGTTTTGCATATTAAAGTATATGTGCACATTGAAATATTGCTTTTAATTTTCAAATACGCTGTCAAATATATCACTTTCATTAAGCTTATATTATGTACTGAAATATATTTATTTCAATGAATTATTCTATCTTTTGCGTCACGCCATCCAAAACTGTAAGTAAAATATATGGAAATGTTTACTTTGTGTCATTTCATCCAAATAAATTGAAAATGCATGCAAATAGATATCGTGATGCAAAGAAAAAAACTGTGAAATTTTTTTCAGTTTTGGATGGCGTGACGCAAAAGATAGAATAATTCATTGAAATAAATATATTTCAGTACATAATATAAGCTTAATGAAAGTGATATATTTGACAGCGTATTTGAAAATTAAAAGCAATATTTCAATGTGCACATATACTTTAATATGCAAAACAAAATAATTGCAGAGAAATTTAAAAACAAATCACTTAATGTAACACCACTGCGTTACTGGAATTTCATATAATTTCTTTTAAAACACATGCTTTCATAGTATAAGAGATGTGAATGGAAAGGTATCAATGAGTAAATGCTATATATTATTTTATGTTGAAAATAACGTTTACACTGTAAATATAAATAAAAGGAAAAAGCAAATTCAAATAAGAAAATCTATGTATAATTTAATTAATATCAAAGCATCACTGAAAATTTGATATCATTATTTTTAAGACCCGTATTTCTAATTCTTATAGCCATAAAGTACAGTGCTGCGTCACAAACTTTTAACCCGTTAAGGGTTTTTTGTATTGATATCATTACTTTTTAGGGGTTAATGATCAAAACGTAAAATTAAAGGAGCATGGTAATGAGTTATAACACTGTATTAAAAGTGTTGTTTTATAGGTCATACTCGAACAAAATAACAAACTAAATAAAATTTTAAAATTTTATAAAAAGTGATAAAAAAGATGGACACATGCAACATTACAAAGGCCATAATATAGTACATTTTAAAAATGACAAAAATTTCTTATTTATATTTATTTCTTATTAAAATTTTTTAGGTATAGATTTGATTTAAAAGAGAAAAATAAATAATAATAGAAAAATCTTTAAAAGGTGAAAATTTTATACTGGTAAATATTTAAGTAGTATAGTTTGTTATGAATTTAATTTAAAAAAAATCTTAATCTATTCAAAATTTTATTATAGCTTAACATTTTGTAATTTATATATTATATATACTAGAAACTTAATGAGCAAATTAATTATTTTCAAATTCTGTTTTAAGAATTTTTTCAATCCGTAGTTTAAGTGATTTATCACCTAATTTTGAAAAAATTACAAATATTTGCATATGATTATCATATTATTTGTCATTTTTATGAAAATAAAGGAAAAATTTTTTGTTGTTGCAATCACCTTTTAAAATAGAACCAATTTTGAAAGTTAACAACGTATCAGCATGAAAACAATGTAAATACAAAGAATATTTTTGATAAACAAATGTCATATAAAATACAAGTACCTAAATAAATAACTCATTTAATATATATATTAAAAAAAGAAAAATATTTTTATTTTTATTTTTTGTGTTTATTTTTGACGCTTTCCGACAGATGGGGCCAAAACGATTATTTGATATTCAGTATTTCAGATGGAAGAGAAGAAATTCGTCCGCGAAACTGCCGCATCACGGTATTTTCGGAGTAAAAAATAGTTCGATTTTTAAACTGAGTTATAAAAAAAACAAGAGTTTTCCTAGGGAAAAGGGAGATGTCAGGCACATCAGATAAAAGCGATTAATATCATATATAAATTAAACTAAATTCGCTCGAGCCATATTCGAGAAAAAATTCTTACACATTAGTCCGTCCATTTATAACTTAAATGAGCCAATTCATATCTCGAAATATATTGCACGCAGAAATGTAGAGATTTCAGGGTAGGATCAGACAGAAGGTGAAAGTCTATTTTGAAAATATCAGAACATAACCTCCAATATTTCCTGAGATATTAAGTGTCGGCTTTCAGCGGTTTGTTTGATCTTAAAATTCCTGTATATATAAGTGTCGCAGTTTTCGTTCGTTTTTCCGTTTCCGCTGAGTGTCGTGGCGTTCGTTTGTTTTTGCGCTTGCGTCACTAGAAAAACTGCCGTTTTTCATGATACATCCTGTTTTCTACTAATCTGTCAGTGAATGAAGAAAGAAGGAGAGAAAAAAAACAAAAAAATTCAACAATGTGAAAATTTTCATTAAAATTCAAATTTATATTATTTTCGCGTTTGAAATTTCTACCCGCTGGAAGCACGGTGCCGAAAAGATACTTTCGCCCCCGCTGCTCCCGTTAAGTCGGCGCCTATGCTACACAGAATATCGTTAAAATCGGTAACAAGGTGATATATAAAAAATTACTTCCTTTTGCCCCCCTCCCCCACACTTCAGCCTCCGAAGTATATGTGACACTGTATTTTTGTCATAAACAGCAAGTGAAAGACAAAGTTTTATTAAAATCAGTAAAAAAGTGATTTAAAAACAATTATTTTCTTTCAATCCGCTCCTAGCCTCCCCTCCCCCCAGGTATATATGCTAAGTAAAAGTGGTATCAATTTAATTGATTGAAATTTCTAAAAGTGTATTATGAAAATCATTCTTTAAATTCATTTTTTGATGTTTGTTATTTTTGAGATTTGCAAATTGCAAAAATGTCCTTTTTCCCGGTGCCCTTTTTTCCGGGTGCCCTTTTTTCTGGGGCCCTTTTTTCTGGGGCCCTTTTTACCAGTGCCTTTTTTTTTCAAGTGCCCTTTTTTCCGAAATCCATTTTGCACAGTTATTCTCCTTTCTGTCCTTTTCTTCTTCTATTTTCCTTTTTATATTTCAGACAGAAATATTTAAAATGAGTTTGAGTTTGAATTGCTTTTTCACGCTCAAGTTCGTGTAAAAAACGAACTACGCTCAACTCAAGTTCATAATTTAAAAAACGAGCGAAGTTCAACTCAAAACTCAAAAATTTTGAGCTACGCTCACGAACGCGTTCAAATGAACGCGTTCGTGCACAACACTGGTAAGAGTGCACTACATTGTTCTTTCTGTGTAATTTTGAATAACTGAAGAACGTTAATATATTTATTAAAAGGTTATTCATGAATACGAATTATAATTCAAATATTTATTTTTCACTTGGTACTTTTTGCCACATCTTAACGTCCATTGCTGATTTTCATGCTGGGCCCTAACTAATTTTAACATCTGTCACTTTCCCAACGGCTGCTACGATATGAAATAATATAAAAATGATTTACGCAAGAAATCCTGTTAGACCATTTTGAATACTTCTTAATAAACGCTGTATGCTATTAATATACGATGTAGTATTAAATTTTAAAGCTAAAAACAAGTCTAAATTTTTACAGCATGATCAAACTTAAAAACAACTCAAGTATTTTCATGAAGTAGAATAAGTAAACTATATAAATATAAACATAAGTTAGCCAATAAACAGATTTTTTTAAATAAAATTTAAAATAAGTAATATTTTCATTTTGAATCTACAATGTATTTTTGGAATAATTGCGATATGGTTGTACAAACGTTACTCTAGACATGAAAATATGAGAGTCACATTGACTCACTGTCAATGGAATTGTATGTCAAATTTTAAAAAATGCAAACAAATCTATGTATATGAATATGGATAAGAGATTTCTTTGGACTCTATGCGTGGACGCACCGAGTATATGTAATATATCCGGAGCTTTTTAAGGAAATGGCTGATCGCAGAGCTTCACAAATTTGCATATTCTGATGCACCTGGAAGCCCGAATTTCGAATTTTAGATTAGATTTTTTTTTAAATTAATTAAACTATGAAAATAGTAACCTGGTAATAGCTTTAAAATTAGACATTTAAATTTTTAATTCTAAAAGAAAAAAAAAAAAAAAAAAAGTTTTTTTTTTTTTTTTTCAGCATAAAATGAAATATGTTTTCAAGCGTAAAATATTAAATTTGCTCAGGCATATGAAAAAATGACTTCTTTATGACTTTAAAATAAAATAATAATAATAAAAATCTAGCATGATTCTTCCGAATTTTGTTTCGTAACCTTTTTTAATGTACTTTAATTTTAGATTTATTTTTTTTTTTTGTCTAAATAGTATGTTTTTGGCATGAATCACGCTTGGCATGAAAGCCAATTCAGCATCATATTAAAGAGCTTTACTTATTGATAATCCTGGGTAATTTTTAAAATTTTGATGCTGAAATAGATCGGACATTTTTCGCCAAGGACTCTATTTTCGTGAAAGCCACTTTAAGCCAAGTAGCGCATCAAAAATATAAATAAATTATAAATTATTGAAAAAAAAAAAGAAAAGAAAGAAAGAAACTAAGAAACAAAAACAATAATCGCATAAATTATGTATTTTTTTTTTTCTATGGCTTCTTCATCTTTTATGACACTGTCCATTTCGAAACTGATTATTATTATTAAGTTTCTTTTCTTTTCTATTTTTCAATATTTTATAATTTATCAGAAAATAGAAAAGAAAGAAAAGGAAAGGAAAAAGGTAAAAGGAAAAAGAAAAGAAAAGAAAGAAACAGAAAAAATAATAGCATAAATTACGTATTTTTGTCTAAAATAACGATAAAAATTCCAAAGTCGCCAAGGGGAGTTATATTAAAGCTGTACCATGATCAGGCTTACGTATTTAATTATTTAATTATTTATTTTTCTATATACTAACTATTATTAACTAACTCAGCTACTACTATAATCACAAAAAAATAATTTTCTCATGCGACAGCAGTAGGGAAAGAGGCCGCTTTTAACACAGCCAGCGGGTGCGTTGGTGCGTCGCGGAGCGAACGGAGCCGTGCGGGTGCCACACCACCCCCTGAGGACCTAGACGAGTTAGGTGTTGACCTTGAGACATCCCTCTGACTT
This sequence comes from Salticus scenicus, assembly GCA_963930645.1. Taxonomy (NCBI): domain Eukaryota; kingdom Metazoa; phylum Arthropoda; class Arachnida; order Araneae; family Salticidae; genus Salticus; species Salticus scenicus. The sequence continues at coordinate 224,043,380 of OZ005650.1, read as the reverse complement.
AATTGTGAAACCTGATGAGGGTATTAATTAATTTTGTTAATTAATATTAATGAGTGGTTTTTGTAAAAGATGATGACGGTTTTAAAAAGTGGTTATTTTTGACTAGTTTTAAAAAGAATACAGAGGGATGTCTCAAGGTCAACAACAACTCGTCTAGGTCTTCAGGGGGTGGTGTGGCACCCGCACGACTCCGTTCGCTCCGCGACGCACCAACGCACCCGCCGACTGTGTTAAAAGCGGTCTTCTTTCCCTACTGATAAGCGTTAATTTATTTCTGTTCGGAAATATTTTTAGTGATAATATCTACACTACCTTCATTGATTTCATGAATTTAAAAATAGTTTCGTTAACAAACTTTGATCTACTGACACGCAAACAGCATCGAGCTGAGTTTTGAACATTTCGAGTTTGTTTTCGTAATTTTTCCCGCATTCGAAATTCGGTTCGTTCACGAACCGGGGCTTTTCTAATTTTTATGAAATTGCCTGAAACACGAGTAAGTATAAAGACATCACCTATTCTGTTTTAGATACATTGAAGATCGTAACTTAAAACAATTTCAAATTGTAAACTAAGATAGTATATATGTTACAGTAAATACCCGAAATCCGTTAGTACGCGTAGTTACTAGAAAGAACGCGAAGTATCTACGAGCATTTGTTACTTCGCGTTCTTACTAGTCAGAACGCGTTCTATACTGTTGTTAGTAAGGGAACCAATTAAAATTTTATTTCAGCTATTTACTAAAACTTTCAGTTAGAACGCGTTCTTACTACATATATAACAGTAACTTCTCGGAACGACTCGATAGATGAATGATTTATGCGCTGTCTGGTTCCTTCTGCTCACATTGTGCTTACACAGGTTTGGGAAAATTAATCTAAAAGACCTGGTAATGGCAAAGGTTTTCTTGAGATACCTCCGTATTGTTTAGCCGAAAGTTACTATAATTTAATGTAGCTATACCAGTTATATATATGTATATATATATATATATATAATTTTTTTTAGTATTGTGTTTGTTTATAGTTTATTGAAATAAAAATGAATACTAAGTTGAATGATTGGAAAAAGAAGTTTAACAATGAGTTACTAAAATACAATGATACGACATTATCTAAATACACTATTATGACGAAAGAAATAAGCTGCGCATATTTTTGTTTTCTTAATCTTTCTTATTTTTAACACTTTCAAAAATAAATAAATAAATAAATAAAAATAATAAAAAAATGTTTAAAATTATTTATAAGCTTTGTTTGTCTGTCCGAGCTCTAATTGTCGTAAATATTTGTAGAATGCTTTGAAACAGACATGTGTTTTTTGGTCTATTATAGCATGTTCCCCGTTGAAAAAAAGATGCAAATATTACTAATGATTTCACTAATGAATCACTAATATGTCTATAGACATATTATTGCAGTTTAAAGTGTAGCATATGTGATACTGTATGTAAACAATAGTGCATTTTAAAGAACAACACAAAACAGTTTTAGAAACAGCTTTATTTGACAAAAGATTATATGCGAATGTGAAGATTCAATGCTCCTCCCTCAAACTCTGTTTAAATATTATATCTACATTCATAAAACATTTAAAATTTTAACTAAGATATGAAATTTATTTCAAATTATTCAGAGAATTGCCGCTCAAACACTCTTTGAAAACCTCTTCGACTCATCTTGAGTAGCCTTGTATAAACCATAAATTATGTTCAATATACAAAAATTATAAACGAATCATATTCGATTCCTATTTGATTCACCCTACTACGCGAGTATTTAAATAGATACAGGTAAGCTGCAGTGAAGCACAGTAAGTATGAAAATTTATGCATATTATTAAAAAGTAATAACAATAAATGATTTTAATGTCTCAGCAAATAAGCAATTAAAAATATTTTTCATAATCGTTTTATGTTATACATATTCTTATTTATTAATTTATAAATAAACGAAAAATAAGTAATAGTTAAATTGAAATTATAACTCTATTATTTATATTAATAAAACTATTTTAAAGAAAAATATTAAAACGTAAAACTGAAGGTGCAAATTAATATCATCATTGAGCAAATCATTTCTTTTCGTTTTAAAAATAACTGAAACCTATTCTCTTTAAATAACTTGTAACAATTAATTTCAGTTTAAAATAACTATAGAAATTTTATTAATTTTTTTACCATTATCAAAATAATAGTAGCAAATTTAATGTATATTATAATGAAATTAGGATGAATTTTGAGACGTTAAATTATTTTTAGAATATATCAATAATGGAAGTATGGGTTAATTGAATAATATATATATATAGATGTGAGGTAGAAGTACTTCAACTTTTCGCACTTCCAGAGAAAACACTACCACTTCGCCCCTCATTTATTAGTTGATGCAGAATGGCAACAGCTGTTAAATGAAACGAAAGTTACGAGAAGAAGCGGGAGTTCTTCGCTAGATGTCAAATGGATCAGACGTGATCAGACGTATGCTGTTTGACCATAAGGGCTCAAAACTTTAAGTTGTTCTCACTAGTTATGAAAATTAGCACAGACGGTGCTCAGAAGTTAATGTTATTTTCTAAACCATTCTAACTGATGCAATGTATATATTAATTGTAAATTTGGGTTCGTCATTAAATAGATTAGTGTGTAATAGAATTTGAGCGTAATTCTTACAGTGATTCTTCGTTTTCATTTTACTCTTGGGAATTTAATGGCAAAAATAGTATTAGTAACATTTATTTCATACTCTGTATTTTGCGTGAATAGTACTTACATATATATATATATTATTTATGAATGCATGGATAGAAATTATTGCATATACATAAGTATTTGTTTCTAAAATAAAAAAATATTAAAACAATTTGAGATTTATTTTAAACACATTTTTGCGATAGTAAATATTATGTACATATTTCCACATATTATGTACATATTTTTAAAAAAGAATTTTTGTCCTCGTTAAAAGATCTCATCGAAACTGAAAATAATAATCTATTTAATTGAAATTCAATAATAATAATAATTTAAAAAAAAAATGTAAAATAAATTTTTAAAAGAAGTTTTAAGAGTGGAAAACGTGGTATTCCACAGTAACATTTTCCATTTAGTATAAGAATAAGGAATGCCATATAACAATAATAAAGTAAATGTTTTAAATAGCATGTGATATTTCAATTGTTTATTAACTTAATTTTTACCTGCGCTTTCCCATTTTAAATATATTGTAGCAAACTTGGTACAGTCGGTAACAAAAATATCCGAACACTAGCAAAAATTCCTATGTAAAAAAATTAAAGTTAATACTGTTTAGTTAAATAAATCTTGTCGAATCATGTTCTTAGTCAGTCTAAGAACATGATTCGACTAGGACTTATTTAACAAAACAGTATTAATTATACTTTTTTTACATAGGAATTTTTGCTAGTGTACGGATTCTTTTGTTACCGACTGTACCTTAATATTTTAATTCATGTAACTAATTATAAGAGATTAAAAAAATTTTAACTGTATATTTCAGATATGTTGAGATAAACGTAATATTTTAGCAAATTTAATAAAATAAAATTTGATGTATTTGATAGATCAAGATTTGTGAGTACTATTATAGATATTATGTCTTAAAAATCTATATTCTTGTTATATTACAAAACCGGAACCTAATGCAAAAACATTTCTGATAAAATGACAGTATTGGTGAAGTAATTGATATCCATATGCTAATTTCGAATAAAATGTCAATAATTTTGCAATTCAGGCGTAACGATATGATAATTTAACATACAAGACTGCAATAACAGCAACCAATAATCAATATAATGCTTGGATTTAGTGCTTTCGAAGAAAGTGAAATAGACTTTTGAGTTATTTAAAAAATATTTAATAGAAAATTCTGTATACCAAAAATTTTGTTTATAGAGGAATGGTGGGGGAATACCGAATAGTTGGATAAAATGGAATACCGTTATATATCATCTGTACATTGCTGCAACATATCGGAAGAATGTTAAACATCTTCAAATATAAACTATAGCTCTCTTTGTGTCAGTAAGAAGAAATGTTTTTGTGTCAAACAACGTCTTTGGTTTAAAAAGATTCAGATATTTTTGGTGGTAAATATTAGAATTCTGTAATCTGTTTACATAGCAGTAAAATAAATGAGAACCTAGTGTCGTTTCCGTTAGAGGAGTTGAGTTGATTAGTAGTCTGATTCCCAAGAACTTATTTCTACGAACATATGGTTGAGGTTGATTTATTCTCCAAGAGACGATTCGGGTAATATGGAATACTAACTGTACCATATCATTTGCGATTTTTATAAGATTTAAATGTTGATAATTTTTTTTTTGTTTAATTTCAATAATAATTTCAAATAAAATTTTCATATTGCAATTATTGATGATTTTCTGTAAACTATTCCACATTACCTGATAGCTCTCAGCAAAAACGTTTTTTCTTAACTAAATTTTTGCTTGTAAGCTCTATTTTTATTTTCTCTTACCCATAAGGTAGAGAAAGTATTGTTTTTGGGTCAAATTTTCGAAAGTGAGTTTTTGTTATATTGACACGTTTAGAGGTCCCTTGAATCCAAAAATCATGTTTTTAGTGGTGTCTGTCTGTGTGTCTATTATCAGCATATCTCAAAAACAAATAGTATCAAAAAGTCCAAACTTGGTATTCTAAATGTGTATGATATAGGGATGCTCTACTAAGCTTTTCGTTGAGATGAAGCAGTGGTTCGCGTACAGGGACACCCAAGAGAATTCAAATACTCTACTTACCTGCTAACTAAACTCTACTTACCTGCAATTTCCGTCTATGGGGGAAATTGCAGGTAAGTAGAGTTTAACACCTATAGACTGCACTAAACCAAATGAAATGGATATATAGTCTTTATAAACGTAAAAATATATCTCATGTAGACTATGGTAGGGTAATCATTCTCTGTTCGTTTACAGGGCTACACAAAAGTAGTTGATTATAGTGCGACAATAGCTGAAAATTGATGGAAGTGTATTTCAGGTTGTTCCGTGTATTATTACTATAGGATTATATTTAGGTGCACCATGTGGTCTGTACATAATTATTGAAAGATATACTGGACTGCAAATATTTAAGCGATAACATTCTTTTTTATTGTTAGTGGAAGTGATTTGATATGATATTTTACTATGTCCAGGAAAGATGCTTAGGAATTGAAATGAATTCCTCATAGATATGTGGTATATAATGTATGTTTTTGAGCTAAATATTCATCCCTTGTTTTTTTTTTTTTTTTTTTTTTTTTTTTTTTTACATATTTGCACGTTTTGAGGCTTCCTGATTACCGAAGTCAAGTTTTTTAGCGTTTGATCTTTGCCTGTGTCTCTTAGTGTAACTTAAAAACGAATTTTTTAGGAGATTCAAATGATGTATTTTGAAATTAGTATAAGTTTGTCGCTGAAAAAGTTCGATTAAGATTGATAAGTTTCAATGAATGTTGCGTGTGAAAATTGTCTGAATAATTTTAAGTGAACTTTTAATTTTAATAACAGATTTAAATTCTATAAAAATGTAGGTGCAGTAATGAAACGGGGAGTTGAGGGGGATGATAGCCTCGCTTCACACAGAACTAATTATCGTATAAAACTCTTCCGAAGAATAATTTGAATTGTTTTAATATAGGTTTACATAACAGAACTCGTTATCTTAACCCCTTAATCTCCAACCTGTATTTATAGTATTAAATTTCAGTGTAAGAGAAAGTCGTGGGAGTGACACACCAGATTATTTTGTAAGATAAAACCATCAAAACACATTAGCAACATTTGGAAGTTTGCCCAAAAGAAGTCGAATCCCCAGTGATCCAAAATATTCAGTTTATTATGGTCAGTTCCAATAGAAATAGTATTTCATACTTACCTACTTTCCTCTATTTCTCTTATTTGCAAAACACGAAATGCTCACTGCGCATTTCCTGAATATCTTTTGCATCACCAGTTTTCACATTACGTAACGTAATTTTGATGTTCCATTCAGAAAAATATCTAGATGTACTTTAATGTCGTAACATGTAACATTCGTGTTATGTAGGAGTAATATATTTGAGACAAAGAAAAAATGTACTTTAATGTCGTAACATTTGTGCTATGTAGTAGTAATATATTTGTCAGAAAGAAAAGAAAGATATGCATCTGTGTGCAGTTACATAACATATATATTTGATATCCTATTGACAGCCCAATATTACGTTTCATGGCAGTTTCAGAGTGGTCCTTAAAAAAGAAATAACCAAATATTTCATTTAAATTGATCGATGTATATTGAACTGTTTTTGATATTTTCACATCAGAAATGAATTCAGGTGTAACTGAATGCCAATATTTTCAAGCTATTATTCAAATTTATGATCAACATATGACATTTTATTTACTCATCAATAAATAGGTGAACGGCTTCGCTTTACGATATATTAAGTGGTTTCACTCAGTAGTGGACCCTGTACTAGTAGTGAACATTTTTAAATTTAAACTCTAAAAATAAGTTTCCTAAATACCATCGACCAACGTTCAATGTCGGTGTAACAAACCTCTTCTTTTTATATCTTGAGTTACAAATATTTTCAGTCATCAGTTTTAGAATAAAACTAATTTAACTGAAAAATAATAAATAATTCTTTATATGGATATACAGGGTGATCCAAAAGTCTCAGAAAAAATAAAAAATATGTTATTCAAAAAGTATTGACCGTAGCACAGAAAGACATGGAATTTTTTTTTTTTTTTTAGATAACAAAAGATTTATTAGGAAATTAGTTTAAAATTTCTTTCAGGTGGCTTTTTAATTCTAAAATTCCTTTTTTACAGTGGTGCAGCACATACAATAACGAAACTAGAACTATAAATGCTCATTGTAACAGCCATCATTCATTAGAATGACCGTCAGACATTGCGCATTGGAAATTCTCCTGAAAAAAGCTTCAGAATTCGAAATATGGTGTCATTTGATCAGGTGGATCTGTTTAAAATGTGAGAGGATACTGCAAATACAGCGCGCTATGTTGGTGAAAAATGGAACTAGTATTTTACATATTTATATAATCCTATGCTTTTCTGCACATTTTAGTGAAAACCGCATAAAGCTACTATCAGTACTTTTTGAATAATATATATATACTAGCTGACCCGACAAACGTTGTTTTGTCATATAAATTATTTCTAGAGAATATTTTGCTAGAAAAAAATAACTAACTTATTGTAAGTGTGTTAGGATGTGGTATATAAGTGGAAGATATATGGAGCGCTGTGAACGGTGAAAGAATATAAAAATAACAAAACACCAATCATTTGCTTTTTTAATTTATTAAAATTGATTCTTTAAAATTATATACATATCGCTACTTATAACAATATTACTAAAAAACAATATCATTCCCTTAATGCAACAGAGTGTACAATATTTTTTGTTATCCCATCTTTCGCCAATACAAACAAACTGGATGGTTTGCCCACTCGAGAGCCACGTATAATTGTCCGTGTGAAAAACATGATGTGCTCAAATCTAAGCCACAGACAGACATCGTTTGGCCCTGAGACTTATTGATAGTCATTGCAAATGCCAATCTAATTGAAAATTGAGGTCGTTTAAATTGAATTGGCACATCTGTGGGTATAATAGGAATTCGCAGTAGTAATATATTTTCACCTCGGAATTTGTCATTTAAAATGATGGCTTCGATAACATTTTTCATTAATTTTTTTATGACTAATCGCGTGCCGTTGCACAACCGTGGTGGGTTCAAATTACGAAGCAAAATAACCGGAGATCCAACCTTCAGTTGTAAAATATGCGGTGGCATGCCTGGTAAATCCAATGAGTTTAAAAACTTTGTTGGATAATTTACAGCTTCGGTGGCATCGCAAACTGTATCATTAGATTTGTATGACACCATGTCTCCTGGTAACAAATGTTGTATCTTGAGATTCAATTCGTTGACGTCCACATTTTTTGCTGCTAAAATTGCTCTTTCTGCCAGCCACTCATGATTTGTGTATCGTCTGTGTACATCGGGAAATATCTGGTCAATAAGAGCATCTTGAGAATCAATGATTGTGCAGAAATCGGTCGGTAATTTTATGCATCCAGTTTCATCTGTAGTAACTTTTCCATCGCCGATATCTAACAATTGTTTTGAGAATGTTTCAGCGGATGGATCTTGAAGCTTTTGAACGCACAAATTTACTTTCAGTTGTACATTTTCAACATTAAGCCACAATGACGATGATTTTAAGCACGCGTTGATCTCATCAGCGTATGTTGAACACGGAATAACGGGAAATGCTTGTCTGAAAACACCTGAAAAGAGTAACACAGTGCCGCCAAATAGTTTGTCGTTGTTTTTTATATCTTTCAATGTCCTGTTCGACGCCTCAATCGAATGTTTGTGTTCCATAGTGCATTCATCCCAGATAAGAATTTTACATTATTTCAGCACTGTGGCCATGGACGATTGTTTTTTTATGTTGCACACTGCGTCTGGGTTATTTTGAATATTTAGTGGCAGTTTAAATAATGAATGAATGAATGAATGAATGAATTGCCAGTTTCACCTGGTGCACCCCAAAAAAAAAGAATCCACCTTGTCCTGCCAAAACTGCGAGCATGATGCGGTCGTAAATGGTTCTTTGTTCTTCATTCATTAGTGGGACATTGCGAGCAACAATCGCTGCCATTTCTACAGTATTGTATTGTAGTTCACGATTCAATTCAGTGCTTATTAAATCAGATGCATTTCGATTTGTTGAATGCATACCGAAATGACTGAGTGGTAAGTTGGCAATGATAATGCAAAGATCTTCAATAGCAATCAATGCTTCATTGTACATAGCGTCACTGAATACTATCGTTAGATCGTTGCACCGTGAACGATGTTGATGCAATATATCATTAGTCATTGAATCTTTGTGATTATCCCATAATGTCTCTGCTTTGGCCGAGAAACATGTAGTCAACACTATAGCGAATAGTAGACGAATTTGTTTTGCTGTACAGTTCAGTCCTACTTCAGCAAGCATACACTCCCACTGGTTGTTGTCTTCCAGCAAGCCGAGTGCAAGGCATGCATCTTTATACGTTGGATACTGTTGTCCATTCACTTTACGTAAATCTTGAAATGACAAAGGGCCGATGACATTAACCAATAACAGTCGAAGATAAAAGCACTCAGTCTGCCTTGGATTGACCGTAAATACTCGTTCCAAGGTGTTTGATTTGAATAAACCGGGACATGCATCAATCGGCGAGCCTTGCTTGCGGGGCATCCATTTTTTTGTTGGAGCCCATGTGAAATAGCGTGGTACTTCTGAATAGAGTAATGTCCGTGCAAAAGCACCAAAAGCATCCGCACGATTACACAATTCAAAAAATTCGGTGAGTGTAGTTTTTGGTGGATTTATAGCACGATCATTCGCTGTCTCGCTCGGGAAATATACGCGCTGGCCATTTTCAAGATGGACGGCTAAATGAAGAACTGCTGGATCCCGTTCATGAATTGGGAAACCAAAGATACGCCAAACAGCTACATTGGAGCTCACGTACCGGCCAGTTTGGTAAAGTGTTATTTCATCGTTGTTATTCACCAGAGGAGCATTCACATTGGTATTTTCAACTCAAAATACAGCCATATCACTGCCTTTATTCACATACTTGCAAATGTATTTGATGCTCTTCACTGAACTGCAGAACTGAACATTAATATGAGCATTGAATGTTTTGCTCAGCAGAGGCGAATATGGGACCACCCATCGGTTATCAATGTCAATATCTATGTTGTTGACATAGATGACCGCCATAGTTGATAAGATTGTCCGCCATTATCGGGAATTCTTCGACGATATATTGGATATCCGTCAACATTTGTGATCGTGAAATTTTTTGGAAAACTTTTAGTACATTTTCCATCTGCACAAATAATAATGGCCTAAAAATTCATTTTTCATTTTAACATAAAATAACTCCGTCGGATATTGACGAATATTTTAAAAGAATATACCATTTTAACTCATTTTAACATTTTAACAATATTAACGTTGAAAAATATTTTAAACACTTACGGTTAAAAATTCATTTTTCATTTCAACATTAAATAAATTCTGACATCGTGTTTACGATTCTAAAATATTAACTTTGAAAAAAATATTTTAAACACTTCGTAAGATACGGTTAAAAATTCATTTTTAACACGCTATTAGTAGCTTCACCTGTATGTATGTATGTATGTTTGTTTGTAACTTCTCTGGGAGCAAACAAAAAATTTATATTGTAAAAAAAATACGTTCCCTACGTGAACGATGCGGCGTCGAGGTAAGGCGCTGCGCTACGAATCTACAGGTCCAACGTTCGATCCCCGCTAGAGGAGATTTTTTAAAAATGGTTTTTGTTAATTCTAAGTTATTTTAATTAAAGATTTAAATGTATGTAAATATTACGGTGTGTCACTCACACGATTTTCTCTTACCCTGAATTTTAATACTAAGATAGATATTTCGTGCTTTTTAGTTCACATTTCTATAAAAGCGTGTTCTTTAATTTTTTAAAACTATAATATTATTCATTTCAACATTAAATAAATTCTGACATCGTGTTCACGACAACTCACGCCATCTAGGTGTAAAAGTTGTTGAAAGAGTTGGTTAAAAATTAATTAAGAAAGAACTAATTAAGTTACAACTTTCATTTGTAAATCTAAACCATTCTCGAATCCACCTGAAGACACACAAAAAATTTCATTAAACTCAGTCCAGCCGTTTAGGAGGAGTTCAGTGACATACACACGCACAAAAGAAATATATATATAAAGATATATATATATATAGATAGATAGAGAGAGAGAGAGAGAGAGAGAGAGAGAGATGTTCCTGCGACTTTTGGATCACCCCGTATACTAAAGTAAAAATAAATAGACTAATAGAAGTATGGTTGCGTTCAATTTTTACTTTCTCTTATTACTTTCTCTTACCCATAAGGTAGAGAAAGTATTGTTTTTGGGTCAAATTTTCGAACGCGAGATTTTGTTATATTTACACGTTTTGAGGTCCCCTGAATACGAAAATCATGTTTTTAGCAAATGGTCTGCGTGTATGTCTGTGTGTCTGTGTGTGTGTCTGTCTGTTATCAGCATATCTCAAGAACAAATAGTAGCAGACATTCCAAACTTGGTATTCTAAATGTGTATCATATTCAGATGCTACAGTAAGCTTTTCGTTAAGATCAAGCAAATGGTTTGTGTACAGGGACAATCAAGAGAATTCTAATACATTACGTCTATGGTGGAAATTGCAGGTCAGTAGAGTTTAACGTCTATAGACTGCACTAAACCAAATGAAACGAATATATATATTTTATAATAGAGATAGGCAACTGGGAATAAAATTTTGTGTATGTAGGAGCCTCGCCTCCCCCTGGGGGGGAAGTCCCCCCTCGAGGGGAGTAAATTTTCATGATGGGTATCTTTCAAAAGAGCTCGCCAATACCTTTAAAACGAATGGTTGAACCATCAATCTGCGATAATTTAAAACAAAGTTATCGATTTTTTTTCACTTTTAACAAAAAAAAAAAAAAAAAAAAAAAAAAAAAACTTAGAAAAAAAAAAAATCGTATTTTTTTTTTTTTTTTTTTTTTTTTTTTTCTTTTTAAATATTGAGAATAAAATGAAATTTTTTTGGATATTTAGTGTTATACTACTTCTCTAATATGGAAATCGTCTGCATTATCATAAAAGATAATTTTTCTAAATAATTTTAATAAATAATTTTTTAATAACCGAATTAAATTTTATATAAATCTAGGTGCATTAATGAAACGGGGGCTTGAGGGGGGCGGTAGCCCCCCTCACACAGAATTAATTATCACATAAAACTCTTCCGAAGTCTAATTTGAATTGTTTAATATAGGTTTACATAACATCGTCATCTTACCTCTTAATCTCCAACCTGTATTTATAGTATTAAATTTCATGGTAAGAGAAAGTCGTGTGAGTGACACACCAAATTATTTATTTTGTATTAAATTATATTATTTATATGAGTGACCACTGCTGGTAACACATTACTGTACAGCCAACACCACCTGTAATAATGCCTCAGAGCTGAGCTCTATGTCATGGAAGATCGGCCGATTACATCCAATCCTCACGATCCAACATGTATTATAAGAAGTGTTCATTGGATAAAATCGGCCGATCTTCCATGACGTAGAGTTCAGCTAGGAGACATTACTACAGGAGGTGTTGGTACAGCCCAGTCAACTACTGTCTCATTTGATATTTAAAGCCAGATTCAGTAGTAAAAACAGCTCCATATTTTCATAATTCCGAATGTGAAACGAATAACAATTTATCAGGGCAGAAACTTGGCGTAGAACTCATACCACTATTCTTGAAAGAAAATTTTCTATTTATTAAACTAACGATTTTATAAATAGAAAATTTCTTTTAACAAATATCTGTGTGAGTTCTGCGCCAAATTCCCTATCCCTGATTTATGTCACTAAAATTTTAACCGAAGTGCTTTAATATTCTCATAATAGATAATTTTTTTTCTAAATTTTTAGAATGGATATGGATTTTTTGTAAATACACATAGAATTCATGTAAATATATGAAAAAAAATAATAATTGGATAGCCTTGGTATTTATAGGATTATCACACAAGTAATTTAAATGCTATTAACAAATTAATATTAATTTTAAATAAAACAATGTCGTCGAATTTTTCAAAGATAATTGTTTTTCAATCTATGATTCAAGTATGTATATATATATATATATACATATATATTGCTCTTTTAATTTTTTAAAGAAACAGAAAGTACTCTTTGCTAATTAAATACATATTTTTTCAATCAATTCGCTTTTTCTAAAAAACTTCAAACGTGTGTCGACTACTGTAGTATTTCAAGTTCATTGAGAAATTGATTTTTAAGTATAAAATGAGTCATTTAGGATTTTTTGCAGTATCTACAGAACGAGTCAATAGGCTCTTCCCACCGTCGTCTGCTCAATCACGTGATAGAGGAAAACGAATAATCGAATTCAATTAAATATTGTTCTTAAGAACAAAAATGTTAATATTTAATATAAAATAAAATAAAAGTAATATTGTGCATTTGTAAACAGTAGAATAATTGTATTTGTAAATTTAATAATTTTTAAAAAACATTTTATGTGTTATTTATTTTTACCTATAAGAATCGATTTTTGTATATTGTAGTGTAACTGTAGCATTAACTGATCTAGCAATAAATAATAGCTTCTTATGGAATGTTTATGTATTATAATTTGAAATTTTAAAATGTTTTCATTTAATTTAATTGCATAAAGGTGTTACAACAAGTTAATTAACTTAGTTACTGGTCTAAATGGATTTATGCAGTACGATATTGCACTGTCACTGATTTAAGTACCAAAAATCAGAGTATTAAACATGTCTTCACGAACATCAATAAGAAACATAAACTAAATGGTGATTGTAAATGTATACAGCAAACAAAAGATGATGAATAATGATATAAAATGGATTAAAAATGATGATTTATAAAAAATAACACAAATTAAATAGGATTGATCAAAAATAAGAATAGAAAATGTGTTATTACAGCAATGGCTATAGATAAACAAGACTTTGTCTGCTATTTGTTTTTCCTGTATCATGTGACCTCTGACGTCGGGTGGGAAGAGCCCATTGAGGTATAAAACATTCGTTATAATAGGGTGACCAGTTTTTTTTTCTTAATTGAATTTGAGAACAAATATGGCTGTGTGTCCCCGAATTTCGAGGACCAAAAAAATAAATTATCTTAAATTAGCAATTTTTGTATGTGAAGTACCTGAAAGCACTTATTTCAGCTTATTTATTATATTTAAAATATTATTACAGTAAAACATTAATCATTATATAGCCGGCATCCTCAAAAGTGTTCTAATTTTTGGGGACAAAAAGTAATTTTCGAGGACTATCTTCGAGATTTGAGGATGCCTGATCACCCTACTTAAAATTACTTTTTAATCGAGTTAAAAAACCAATAACTTCTAGTTGTATTTATTTAGATACTTATTTAAAATTTACTATTACTAATGTATTAAAATCGATACTATATGTCTAAATTGATTTAATAGAAAACGCATGCTAATATAAAATTCGTTCTGAAACTTAAAAAATTGAGTTTTTAGTAAAGTCTTCAAAGTTTATTCAAACAAATGCAATAATTTAAATTTTTGCACATTTTATGAAATTTGATTGACAATTCATTTTAAGCATTCAGAATTCTTAACATTTCATTTTTTTTATTTATGTAAAATCGATTTAATTAAATTTCGCCATTAGCTTAAAGATAGAATTCTTATAAATACTTCTTAACGTTGCATTGAAATTCAGATTATTTCATATGTTACTGTAAAAGTTCATTTTAAAGAAAATTATTTTTCATTAAAAATCTTTTTTTTTTTTATTTTTTTATTTTTTTTTTTTTTATGTCTTATTGATTGGATCAATAGCTATCAATAACTAATTACAAGGTCATATGGAACTCAGAAAGCTTTTAATGGCAGAAAATTTATTGAAACTATTTCATGATGACGAAAACATTTTAAAAAAGAAGTTACAAATGTATATTATACACATCACGAACGTAAGACTTTATTAAATCTTAACACAGATTAAAATGTAATAATTCGTGTAAAATAATGAAAATATTGCAAAGTATGCATTTGGGACTCATTGAAACAGTCTGCGAAAGTGGCAATTGTCTGTATCTTCTCAGAAAAATCTCCCAGGATTCAACTTGGATGATAATGTCATTAATAATTCTTCTGTAAATGCAATTAAATCGGTAAATAGGATTTGCATTATGCATGGAAATGTAAATAATCTTGATAGGTTTGCATCCACCAAGTACGAGTGAATAAACTAAATTAACTATAAGTAAAATATTGTGATTATTGCGCATTTTAATTCGTAATATTTTTAATGAAAATTATGATGTGAAAAGTGGATACGATTGAAATACGTGAAAAAGCTATTATAAAGTTGTTAAAAAAATGTCTACTTTGTAATTGTCAGAAAACAGACTGGTCATTTTTCACATTTTAATAAGGAAAAAAAAATTTACTTACAAATTCTTATTCAAATTATTTTTATTTTGTCAGTTTTTCGATTATCTAAAAAAAAAAAAAAAAAAAAAAAAACTAGAAGAAATGTCCTGAAACTTCATACATGCAAACAATATTTAAAAACTCATATTTTCCCTTATCGGTTTAGCCCAGAGTGCAATTAGGGGACCAACCACAAATTGAAGAAAAGCGAAAATACTTTAAATCACCCTGTATTACAAAAAGTTACAAATGACTTGTAACTTTAGTACATTGTTGCAATACAATAGTTGTGTATTTTGGTGAGGGAAATGCGCAATTATTTAGGCAGATGTAATTTTTTTTTCTTCAAAAATTACTAATTTTTTTGGCAAACTTTTTCCTTATAACTAGAACGGATTTCCGTAAATTTTACAAAGCTTGCTGTAAACTTGACAAAACATTCGAGAAACATTTTTCTAAAACATAAAATTCACACGTGTAATATTCGTTGAGATATGAGCACTTTTAGTGAATATTATTTTACTGCGCATGCGCGATCGACAGAAATTTTTTTATTGCATAAGTTGAAAGCTAGATATATTGCACAACTTTTGTTAAAGGCTCATTTGAATAGAGTAAAAATTAAGCAAATTGTCGGTAAAAGAATGAACTAGATTTTAGATATTTTCCACATTTGAAATTTCGTAAGGGGTTTTTCACATGCTGCGTATTTAATTTGAAGATCCAATTATTTCAAACACATAGCAAATGTTCTTTTTTGTGAAAAAAACCCTTATAGGTTTGTAACTACACATTTTTATTTATTTACTAAGATTTGTGAGTTCATAAGGGGTTTTTTACAAAAAAGAACTTATGCAACGTGATTGAAATAATTGGTTCTTCAAATTAAATACGCAGCATGTAAAAAAATCCCTTATGAAATTTCAACTCTGGAAAACATTTAAAATCTAGGTCATTCTTTTGCAGACAATTTACTTAATTTTTACTCTATTCAAACGAACTTTTGACAAAAGTTGCTCAATATATTTAGCTTTCAACCTATGCAATAAAAAAAATTTCTATCTTCCGCGCAAGCGCAGTAAAATAATATTTACTAAAAATGCTCACATCTCAACGAATATTACACGACTGGATTTTATGTTTCAAAAAGATATTTCTCTAATGTTTTGTCAAATTTTCAGCAAATTTTGTAAAAATTTATGGAAATCCGTTTTAGTTATAAACAAAAAACTTGTAAAAAAAAAAATAATTTTTGAAAAAAAAAAAAAAAAAAAAAAAAAAAAAATATATATATATATATATATATATATATATAGATATAGATATAGATATATCTGTCTAAATAATTGCGCAATTCCCGCACCAAATCACACAAATATTGTACATAGTATTATGTGCAATAATATATTAAAGTTACAAGTCATTTGTGTCTTTGTATAATACAGGGTGATCCGAAGTATTTTCGCTCTTCTTCAATTTGTGGTTGGTCCACTAACTGTACTCAGGTTGGTTGGTTGGTTGGGGTTTTTTACGTCGCACTTGCGCAATGGGCAATTGATTGCACTGATGACTAAATAGATAGTGGAAAATATGCGTTTTTGAATGTTCTTTGCATGTATGAAGTTTCAGGCTAGTTCGTCTGAGTATTTTTTTAGATAATCGAAAAAAAAAAAAAAAAAACTAATAATTTGAACACTCACTGTAATTCTAAAAAAGCTCTGATTTAACAACTTTATTCGATAAAATTAAATTTTTAGCCAAAAATAGTTAAAATTTCTTGAAAAAAGCTGTATTTATCTGAATATTTTTTTTAAAATGAACGAATTTAGTACCGTCTGAGTTTCTCTTTTAAATCTTTACTGATGTCAAATTTCTTTTATTTATAATTTAATTTTTATCAATAAGAAAATTTTGTAGAAAAAGATTCGTTCCTTCAAAAGGAACTTCGAAAGTTCTGAGTAAGAGCAGCTTTTGATAAACTATCAATACGTTGGAAATGAATTTGAAGACGAGTTTTCAATGAGAAACAGCTGTACATTCCATATTCAATAACAGTGACAAATGTTTAGCATCAAAATTAATTTCTGAAATGCTGTGCAGACTTAAATTTGGAGCTGTTTTTAAAAAATTCCCAGAAATCTATTTTTAGTCAATTGTTGAAGTGCATTTGAAATTAAATTCAAACATTTTACAAATATTTAGGAAGAACACGCATTGAATTTTTGCATAAGTAATTTAATAATAATAATAATAATAACAATAATAATAAAATATTTCCTGAAGATGGGCTCGTTTGATGTATTCCTGAGTCATTGTCAATATTTATGATGTTAGAAAAGCTTTTTTTATTTTTCAATGAAGCACTTACTGAACTGGGGGTGTATCCCAGACCGTTGCCAATTTCCAATAGCGTGGCATAAGTGCGACGTAAAACCCACCTATCCTACTCACTCACACCTTTTGAAAAGTTTTGATTCAAGCCTTTTTTTAGTAATAATTGTGCAAAAAAAAAAAAAAAAAAAAAAAAAAACTTTATATTGTGTTTATTATAAAAAATATGAAAAGTTTGTAAATAATTCGAAAAAAAATAAAAATAATCGAATACAACTAATAATCGTGTTATTTTTCAAGAAATTTCATAGGCTTTTTCTCATAATAAATATCAATGCAATGTTTGATAACTTAATGTTTTGTTTATATTGAACCAATTCGAAAATATCTGATTGACTTTCATTAATTTCTAAATGTCGTATTTTTGAAATGTAAGCTATTTAAAAGATTTTTTATATTATTTATCAAGTATTTTTATTGGCTGAAAATCAAATATATAAAAAAAAGTTGGCAAAATATATTGTTTCTATGAAAAAAATCATTAATATCTTATAAAATATTTTTATTATCTTATAAAATATATTTTTAGATACAAATACACACTCTCTTACATGCACACTTACACATACATATGTGGATGAACTTGGAAAATAATAGCGAAGCTGTCAGTGAAAGAAATAATTAAAGTCAATCCTTAGTCTACTGGTGAATGCAGAAAGAAATATTTAAAAATATTAGTAACCACTAAAACAATTTATTTAGTTAAGATGAATTTAAAATCCTTGATTGTGTTTTATAATAAAAGCAAGTAATCTTAAAGTGATGCATGTAGACAATATATTAATAATGTTGGCAGTAAATTTCTATTATTTTTACGAATGTTTGACAACATATTAGTATTTGTATAGAAAATACATTACACTTATTTGCTAGTTGCATATTTTATTAACATTATTTGAAAACGAAGTAACTAATATAGTCAGAAAAAAGGAATAAGTCATAAATTTCGGAAATAAGTTACTTCTTGAGACAAATAAATAAAATATAGCTAATATATGTATAAGTTCACAAAGTACTAATCCTTTTTGTAATGCATGATATTCATACTTTAAAAGAAGGCTATTTCTTAACACTTTTAGCATAAACATGGCATGTTATTTAATTGAGATTTTTAAAAAATACCTATAAAGTTTTGTTCAATTAATTAATTAAATTTTGCTTGGAAAGACAACCAACTGTTTAAAATATGAAATTGGGATTGATTTCTAAAAAAAAAAAAAAACCTTTTCATGAACTTTTACTGATATTATATCGATTATATACATATTTTTTTTTAAATTAATATACATTTAATTAAAACAACAATCTTGTGTTTAAAGCTATGTAGTGCAAGACTTTAGAGCATATAAAAGTTTTATATGTACATGTATGAAAGACATTGTTTGCGAGTGTGTCCATTTTAGACTATAAACGAACATACGGTTTTTTAAAAATAAACGTACAGTTCGGAAAAGGTTTAAAGCTATTGAAATCATTGACTACTGACAGTAGAGTACGGATTCCCTATACTAGCTGTGGAGGAAAATTCCGCGAACATCGCTACGGTTTTTGTATGAATTGGTGCCTTTTTTTTTTTCTTCCGATAATCGTTTTGGTGGAAGGGGGAAAACCGCTTTTGGTTAAGTGGAATGTTGGTTTGGCGAATGAATTGGTGGATTGGTGGGAATGTAATGTTCGGGAACAAATGGGTTACTAGTCCAGGGTGTAATCAATGATTGAAATCCTCGCCGTCATCAGTAGGAAGAAAGTTTGGGATTTACCTGTTTTTGCAATTTGCATTCTTTTAAGCCTCTATTTTTCTTTCATCACCTGTGCCTATCTTTCATTACTGGTCATAACACTAAAATATTGCGCAACGATTCTTTCCTTCCCCTCTTTATCATAATAAATGCCATCTTTTAAGCTTCCATTTTGTTTCTATCCCTTCCGTTTTCTACCTTTCATTCTATTGAGCCTATCATTCTGTAATTTTTTAATAGGGTTTAGATTTGCCTCTTTACCACAGAACCATATTTTAATTTAATTTATACTTGTTATGTTTTAAAGCATATCAAATTTGAATGTCTAATTCAATAATAACCAAATACAATCTTTACAACGAAACCAAGCGATCAATAACAAGAAAGCAATTACGGAAGTTTTCAATCTGAATCCTGTACCAGAAAAATTACATTTCTTTTGAACGTATAAAGTAGAAAAGAAATGCAGTATGCCTTTTAAATAAAAACACGCTTTGAAAATACTTCTGAATTCCTTCTTCAGATTGTAAGTTTTTTGGCATTAAACCTCCATACTGATAAGTAAATTATATTAACTATAAGTAATATATAATTATAAATAATTATAAACACTTGAGAAATCATGTATTATGCGATAACAGTAAAATTGAAAAAAAAAAAAAAAATACTTTTTCAATTTTTAACCAATACACAATTAAAAAAAGAAAAATCATCATCATTATTATTATTATTATTATTATTATTATTATTATTATTATTAAATAATGGTAATAAAATCGAATTATTTGACAAAGATATATTAATGAATGGTGATTAATACGTGAACCAAAATGACTTGAAAATACATAATGAACAAACAATCAAATAAACAACAACAACAACAAAAAAAAAGAGTCATAAAGAACAAACCTTCAAAATAATTCCATTTAGCATCTTAATAGGAAATTAGCTATAATATAATATATAATTTCATTTTGTTTGAAATATAAGAATAATTGTACCACACATAAAAATAACACTCATAGGCTTTAACGTATAATAACATTGTGCGTGTTTCTTAAAAAAAGAAAGAAAAGAAAGAAAGAAAAAGAAAAGAAAGAAAAAAGAATTGAATATTTTAATAGTTAATCTGCTATCACGACTCTTGTAAAAATAGCAATGTTTTATAAAATATATTTAAACATATTTATATGTTTAGAGTGTGGATAATTATCAGACAGGGGAATATAATAAAGATAATCGTAAGGCCAATTTTCCTTTAGAAAATTGGCTGCATAAAAGGTATGATTGAACGCACATTTCCCAATAAAAATCTCATTTACGAATGCAATAAAATAAAAAGTTAATCATTTCTAAATTAAAGTGTTACAATCGTTTCCAAAATCATAAACATTTTTCAGAAGGGTTGCTTATTAACATTATTATTGACAAAAAAAAAAAAAAAAATATATATATATATATATATATATATATATATATATTTATATTTTAAAATGTAATGAGATTTTTTTTCTATATTTTGTATTTTAAATAAAATGATTAAAATGTTTTTAATAGACAACGAAACAATTAATAAAATTGTTATTTTGATACCAAAACTTTTAAAATAAAAAGACATTATTTAAAATTTAAATATTTACCTTTGATGACTGATTTTACTTATTCAATTAATATTGATTTTGGTTTTAGGAAATCAAAAACAGTACTGTTTTTCTACCACGATTGGAAACTGCATACAAGTATAAAAATATTTTATGCTGCTCTTATTAATAGGAAAATTTTGTGTGTTTTTTATCCCTCCTATTTTACCATTAAACAAATTTTGATTTAATAATTTCAAAATATTATTAACTAACTAAAATATTATTAACGCCCGCTTCGCAGGTCACTATATTTAAATGAATTTTCAAAAGAATTGGATCAGTATTTATTTTTTACATCACATTATAAATAAAAACTTAATAAAAAAATTATAAATAAATAAATAAACATTGAAATTGCTCTAGACCTTGCTTCGAATACCCGCTGCCTACGGCAGCTCTTTTTTCCGCCCGTGCTGCATCGGTGGGTCCAGGTTCCCACTGTCTGCAAAAAGGTCTTTCCCGGGCACTTCAATCTCGATATTTATCGACGACATGTGGATATTCTGTTATTTAAGAACTACGATTTTAAAGATGACTGTATCTCAGCAGCATCTGTTACATGTTTTTCTTTTTGAACCATGTGTTTTATAGCCCCCGTTATTTACACTGTATTACGATTTGATTCGGATCAGTATAACAAAATAAAATAAAAAGTAGATTTTCTTTTAAAAGGAATTAAATACAGGAAAAACAAATAAATTTTAATCAGTTTAATCCTTTTCCACTATATACTACCATTTTCCCCCCAATAAATATTATAAATTAAAAAAAAAAAAGGATTTTTATTTTTAAAGGAATTAATTTAAAATGAAAAATAAAAAAAGTTGTTATTAAAAATTATACGTAAACATAAAAAATTATTTATATTGCATTACCATTTGATTTTCAATAAGTATAATAAATTAAAAAAAAAAAAAAAAAAAGAATTTCACCTTCAAATGAATGTATTAACTAAAAAATAAATAGTGAAATAACTGTTGCTAAGATACGCAGACGATTACAATCAAAGAATTTAATGTATGAAAAATGAAGCATTAAAGCCAATATTTAAAATCGAAAAAACATTAATTAAAAAAATTCAAACTCGAAATTCGAAAAAATCTCGATTAGGTGCACACCTGCAGGTTCCCAGGTACCTGTATGCCGAATTCGGAAGCTCTGCGATCAATAGTGTGAGCACCAGAGTGCAGACACACACACACACAGAGAGACACTTCTCTTTATTTATATAGAAGATTTATCTTTTCTTTCTTCAAAAAATATTTCATAGTTATATTTCTAGAATTTATCCTAAAGTTTAGAGTAATTCCTTTAAAGTTACCAAAAAGAAGTCGTTAATATCTCTCATATTTTTCACAATTTTCAAATTATTAGGACAATTTCAATCTACTCTAAAAAATTTAAATAATTGTTCGCTTTGCACTTCATTTTAAGTAAAAATATGTCCCGTTAACTATTTTTGATTTACAATCGCTTAATTTACCACATTCTTATAATTTTTGCAATAATATTCCGTAAATTTTTTATTAACTATTCTTTGAAGGAATGTTATTCAGGTTTGTAGAAAGTTTTTTGTTTTTTTACTAAATGTTCAAAATATACTTATCACGGAGAAATCAGTAAAATAAATAGTGTAAATGCTAGTTTTCTTTTCAGTATCAAAAAATGTAATTTAGTTGAATTTATCTGAGAAATCTATCATGATAAAATAAATCGCACTAGATTACCTTTTCCATTCATAGAAAATATAAATAAAATTGCTGAAATTCTACTCCTAAAGAAATGACATCTTTTCTGGTCAAGAAAAATATCCTAAAATTAAATATATATTTAATTTATTTCCTTCTTCTTTTCATTTTAAAGGAGCATTTATACAGACTTTTGAAAAATATTTCAGAAATGTGACTCGTATATCTCATTTATTGTTTGTAAAGAGGTTTTGTAAGATTCAGTCTATTAAATGTATCATAGGAAAAATGATTTTGGAGAAGCTCCAATAAATTAAATAAAGAAACTGTTTCTAGTTCCCTTTCTTGTATCATTTTTTACTTTTTACGCAATTTATAAGCACTCATATCGTTTCCTAGAAATATGTTTAAATTTAGTATCATTTAAAATGTCGATGATCATTGGTATAAATTTGTAAATCAATCAGTTTTTTTCTGTACACAAATCAAAAGCTCATATTTAAACGCTATTAATAGCTTTTGTTTTAAAATATTTGTTTTTTAATTTTATATATTTAAATGGTGAACTATAAAAAAATTAAAATTATATAAAAATGTACGCCATGATTTTATGATATATAAGATTTTGATTTCTGAAAATTAAAAAAAATCCGTAAGATATGTTTCAAGAATCGTTCTTTCATCTTTTGCCATAGACTTTCCAATAAAAATCTCAGTTACGAGTGAATTAAGAGAGCAATCTAGTCTAAAATAAAAATTTTACAGCTGTCACCATGCTTATGTTTATGTTTATCACATGTATTGTTATTATTATTTTTTCCCCTGTCCTTTTAAACTTGCAATATGTATTGCATTGAGAAATGTATTATTATTGTACCAAAGCAAACCGTTAGAAAATCATTCATTTCATTTTAAACCTTACAAATGAAATCCTTTGTAACGTCATATTATATGTTGATTTACTTACTTTATATTCGTTAAAAATCCTCATGATTGTAGATTTTACTCTATAAGTTTTATTTCATTTTTCTTATGAATTTCATTTACAATATCCTTTTTTGGTGTAATTGGGCGTTGTGTACTATAAATGTCTTACCAATGCATACAGTGAAAAAGAAATTACACCTATTTGCATAGAATATTCAATCAAAAATTTCAAAACAGTAGAAATTTTTCTTTCAGATTATATATATATATATATATATATTAAGCTACTCAAGATTATTTACATATTGAGTCGAAAGTTACTCATAGCAACTTATTAATTTTTCATAAGCACTGGAGATACTTGTGATGAGCGTTGTTAAGTCATTCTCTGAGTCTAACAGAAGTATTTTAATCCCTCGCTCATATTAAATGAGTTCAGCCCATGACTTATTATATATATGTGTATATATTTGTCTTGGGTTTCTCTGAAACGGCTCTAATGGTTTTAATGAAAGTTCGGGGTTAAAGATTTTTTGGGCTTAAAAATCAATTGCACGTATCCTCATCTTCAGAAAAATGTGTATTAGCTGCTAACCCTTTTCTACTGTTTTCAACATATGACAGAAACTGGATTTACACAGAAATAGTTATAACGATTTTGGTGAAAGTATGAGGTTAAGGGTTTTTCACAATTAAAAATCGATTGGACCGATTTCCATATTTAGGAACCCTTTATCCGCCATTTTCAACACATGGCAGAAATTGGGTTTATTAAAAATCGATATAACGTATTTTACGAATGTGTAGGTTTAAGGATTTATTAGAGTGAAAAATCGATGGGGCTTATCCTCATCTTTAAAAAAATTCGTTTTCGTTTTTGGTCCTTTGTCCACCCTTTTCAAAACATGAAAAAAATTTTGTTAACTCAGAAATACATAAAATGATTTTGATGAAAGTTTGGAGTTAAGTGTTTTTCATGGTAAAAAATTGATGGACTTAACCTTGTCCTCAGAAAAAATTTGCTTTCGCTGTTAACTATTTATTAACCGGTTTCAAAATGTGGTAGAAATTGGGTTTACTCGGAAATAGAATATAAAAATTTTCATAAAAATTTGAGCTTACTTTTATTATTAATATTTTGATGTGCAAAATCGATTAGACTTATCTTCAGTTTCAGGAAAATTTGAATTTGTTGTTAGCGCTTTATCTGCCGGTCGCAGAATATGACAGAAATTGGATTTGCTGCGATTTTAATGATTTTCATAAAAACTTGGGTTTAAGGTTTTTTTTTTTTTTTTTTTTTTTTTTTTAAGATGACAAATCCATTTAACTCATACTTATGTTCACCAAAATTAATTCTTACTTCGTCGATAGCCACATATATGATAAATTGTGTTTACTCGGAAATAGATGTAATCTAAAAATATAGACTTAAGGCATTTTTGAAATAAGAAATTTAACTGATGAATCTTTTGGGAAATTGAAGTTTACTGTTAATTTTGACACCACCTGTTGCAAACTATTGCAGAAACTTGTTTTTTTTCGGACATAGGTCTTGCGATTTTAATGGAAGCTTAGAGTTAAAGATTTTTTGAGATGAAAAAATGATTTCACTTATCCTCATCTTCTCGAAAATTAAAATTCAATTTTAAGCCTCACTCTGCCCGTAGAAAATTATGGCAGAGACTTCATTTTCATAGAATCTACTTGAATAACTTTGATAAAAATATTATAGTTCAGGATGATTATTCATTCACTAGTAATCCGCGTTCCTCTCAGACAAACTATTAACATATATATATATTTCCGAAAAGAAATAACTGTACTGACACTACGAATAATTTTCACAGTGATTCGATCATCCAGGCACTATAAAAAATTACGAAAATATAAAAATTTAAGTAAAAATACATTTTTTAACAGTAGACGCTTTTTATTGTGGAGCCCTAAAAATCATAAAATAAAAATTTATTTTTACAGATACATGCTATAAAGAAATGAAAGTTTCAGCACTAAATAAATTCTAGATAAAAATATAGATTTTACTCTTTTACAAGAAATGAAAAATTTTAAATATGCAAAATAATTTAAAAAGTATTCGAGACCAATATTCTTAGCTATTAATTTTTGTATAAATATTGGTTAAGCCATAAATTTCAAAGGTCTCAATATTGAGGCGATTTACTTGCTATGACCATGTAGAGGAATGTTACCAGTTGTAACTGCGTAACATTCCACTGTATGCCTCTGTTACACAGCTATAGCTGATAACATTTGTCAACATGGTTGAGGAAAATAAATTCGCTCAATAATGTTGTGTATTCTTACACAATTTTTTTTACAGTGGCCCTTTGAGAATCGAACTCGTGATTCTCACGTTATCAATATGACGCTCTAACCAACTTACCCAACGAGAGACGACTTGAATTGCTTACATTTTCTTTAAAATGGAGGCGCCTTTTTTTGTAGCGTGACACGAAGACACGATGACAAAATCCAATTTCAATAAAAAGCTTCTAATATCGGTACTGTGTTTGTGTATAGGATCAAGTGTAACTAGAAAAATTGCATTTACTTTTTCCTTATAAATTCTCCCTTTTTTTGTTTTTAATTGGAATTGTACCAACGTATCAATGTTTTGTATATTCCATAAGATATGAGAAATTGTAGAAAAGGTATAACCACCATTGTTTGGGGGGGAAATACAACTTCATTTGAAACATACAAATTTTAAATTGACTAAGAACACTTGTGCATTGAACAATTTGCATAATCTACAATTCACTACATAGAAAAAAAAAAAAGCCAATGTATCATTTAAAACCAAGCACCTAAAAATGTGTTGTATGTGGTCGCGGAAGTGGGAGGTGAGGTGTCTGAGAGAGTAATAAACCGTTAATTGCATGAATGACAGATATCCCACAAAGTGCTTTTATAAATAACTTAGTTGTGTAAAAAATGTCCGGTGTAAGATTATATTGTAAAAATTCAAATTTAGGAGTATTTGGGGTCAGTGAGTTATTACGAATCGACACTAAAACTTAAACAAGAACGAAAAATTATGCTGTATGCATTGATTATTACCACTTCCCAATTGTACATACTTGTTATATCATATAATTTTTAATGTTCTTTGCCTACGTTATCACACAACGGGCAGACAAAAGGTCTAAAAGGCACACAGATATACTAATTGAATCCATAACCATTCTCAAACATTTTTGGAACATGTTAAAAATGCTTAACTCAAAAGAAAATGTAGCCCTTAACTTCTAATTGCAGCCCTTAATGTATCTGAATATTTTAGTATAGCCCTATAAATATGAAGATTGTCCATATCATATTCTATACAAAACATTATTTCAGCATATTAACAATAAATTTCCCTTTCTTTATGATTTTTGCAGTAGAACATTATTTAAATGTGATCTATAAAAGTGTTTGCCCTAAAACGGAAGTTTTTTTTTTTTTTTTTTTTTTTTTTTTTTTTTTTTTGTGGGTGGGTTGTACACACAACAGTTGTACAGGATGTATTAATGCCATTTTAAATAGGAAACATTCTATAGTGAATTTAAATAACATATATAATTGTTAAAAAGTTCTGAAAATACTTACGGACGCTGGGGGCTAGCAGATGGACAAATAGACAGACATATACACAAATTGAAATTAAATTCACAATAAAAAATTGTTAAAAAGTATTAAAAACGCTTAACATAAACGAAAATGGAATTCCAGAAAAATTCCAATAAAAGCCCTCAATGTAACTGAATATTTTTGTGTGGCTCTGTGAATCTTAGCGCTAAACATGTTATATTCTATGGAAACCTTTTTTTTGGTTCATATGATTGACATACTTTAATTTTATTAATATTTGTGCAAAGTAAAGTTATTTAAATTTGGTTTATAGAAATACTTCTTATAGAAAGCAATGCTATAGAATACTTTCGGGTATCCCTATACACAAATCAATTGTGGTATTTACTTCATTTTCTATTAGAAAAAAATATCCGATAGTGAACATGATTTGAGTAACATATTTCAATTCTATTAAAATTTGTGTAAATTAAAGGTAATAAAACATGATTTACAGAAGTACCTCTTATAGAACACAATGCTTGGAAAACATTCGGGTGTCGCTGTACACAAACCAGCAGGGCCTGATTACCCAAAAGGCTTGGGAAGCACAAGCTTCCCCTCCAAAATTTAAAAGTGGGCCCCAAAATGACTAAAAACAGGGTCTTGAATTTTCTGTTTTATATTTGTATACTAAGATTGAATTTTTCTGAGAAAATTCGCCTGAAGCAAGATAAAATACTCACTATTTCGGAAAAAATGTATTATTTAACCTCAAAAATCTGAATGTTCTTAATAAGTTATACGATTTCAATGTTGTATGTAGAAACCACCCAGATATATGAATGAAAAAAAAATAATAATAAGTATAAACACACACTAATTTTTGGACTATAGCATTTTTATATTACGATATGTAACAGGAAAACTAGATTTTTTGAAATGAAAGTGGGCCCCGAAATGATACTGAGCTTCCCCTAGCTTCAAAGCTTAATCGGGCCGTGCAAACCAGTAGAGGTTTTCACTCCATTTACAATAGAGAACATCTGAAAGTGAACTTAAATAACATATATCAGTTTCAAAATATTCCATGAATATATACGGGAATTAGAGCGCGGACAGACAAACAGACAGATGGACAGACAAACTGAAGTCACTAAAACTTTTTTACCTTGTTGGAAAGCGTTAAAAAGAGCTCCAGTAAAGGAAATAACGAAAAAATTGCACTTGTACAATGAGATGATAACTCATACGTATAAAGTGAAATCTTTTAATTGTTATAACAAATCAAAAAAATAACCGGTAATTTTTCTGTTTACATAGAAATTGGACCATTCATAAATTCCAAGAACTCACATGTTTAAATGATGTAAATTTATTCTTTTCCAACATCATAGTTATAATAAAGTTAGAAGGGAATTACATGAAGTAATAGTACACTCATCGTATATATATACCCATTCTTATATTCTTTCTCAAAGAAATCTTATGATATGCATTTCTGCTTACATGGTTAGCAGCATTACACAATAATAAATTAAAATTTTCTGATTATGTGATTAATTAAGCGATTATCTTATTTCTTGAATCGATTGCGGAATTGCTCCAAAGATAGGAAATTTTTTAAGACATTAAACCAGTGTTGTGCAAGTTCACGAAAAAAACGAACTAGTTCAAACTCAAGTTCATCGTGTAAAAAACGAGTTAGTTCGCGTTCATACTCATATCTGAAAGAAATGAACGCGCTCAGTTCAAGTTCATTTTTAAAAACGAGCGAAACTCACTAAACGTTCATTTTTACGTATTTTTTTTTTCTTTTTTAAATAGATCTTATCCTCTGTGAACACTTTCATAGGTAATTTCCCTTTTACTGAAATTACCAATTACCATGAAAATTATTTTTAATTTTACGCTTAATTAAACTTATAAACTTACTAGCAGACCCGGCCACGCGTTGCTGTGACTAAGTTATACGTTGAATTATACGGCTGTAAACTATTTAGTACAGTTAAATTATTATTTACGAACAAAGACGAAAACGTTGTAGCCGATGTAAAAACCCACAGGGTTGAGATTTGAAACTTAGGTCAAAATTTGGAAGCGATTGATAAAAATTTTCGTAGTGTTGATATTAAGCACAAATTAATTTTATTGTAGGGTCCTATAAATTTTAATGGAGAAGTGATATATATTATTTCTAATGCTACTTTGGATAAAATTGCTAAAATGACTAATATATAAATTAAATTCTATTAAAATTCTATTAAAATAAAAGTATAAAAGAAACAGACGATTTTAAAATCAATTTTTATGGAGGAGTGAAATATAATATATGCTATAATGGATAATTTTACTATTAAATGACCTCATCATTTTAAATATTTTAAAGAGGGCAACAGCTGTAGTTATAAAAGGGAAAACAATAAGGCTAAACCAGAAAAATAAGTAAATTTGATAAATATTTTAAAACTTTAAAATTGGAAATCTTATGAAATATTGGACATTTAAAGTAAATACATGTATCATTTTAAATACAAAAAGATTTTGGAAAAGTTTAGTGTATTTTAACGAAGTGATGAGAAGTTTTTGAGTATGTTAAAATTTTAATAGTAAATTCAAGTCAATAAAGATGGGAAACATTGAGGATTAAGATAAGAATAATTATAAGATTTAAAAAAAAAAAAAAAAAAAAACTTTTTATATACCATGCTTTTAAATTTTAATATACTAATAATATACAAATTAAAAGGAAAATGATAAATATTCTATCATAGTTTGAAGTCAAATTTGTTTTCAAATGTCTAAATAAAATATCTGATGTAAGATACTAATATTTTGCAGCGGAATAGATTTCATTTCTGTCATCCTTGGCGAAAAAAAAGAATATCGCCAAATTATCTGGCGAAAATATTTAATTCCTTTCAAAAATCATGGTTATTTTAACAACTTATATTAAAAGAGTAATGAATAATATGAAACAATATTTCGTACAATACATATTACATGTCATACATACGTACAATGAATAATACATATTACATTTCGTACAATGCATACATCTGGCATGTATATTTTCGTGTTACGCTTTTGATCGCCAAATAATAATAATAATAATAAAAAAAGCCAAGGGCGACAGAGTTTAAAAATTTTAAATTAAAATTTTGTCAATTTGACAGCAAAATAATTCAATCTAACACCCGCGATAACTAATACATATCTATACCCAAATATAAGGATTAAAATCGGGAAATAAATTTCCTCGATTTTTAATAATTTCTTACAAAAAATCCAGTGGGCAATTAACATAGGAAATCTTTTTCTTGGCTGCACAGACGGTCAGTGAGTCACACTTCGCTTGCGTATAGAACTCATAGATATAGTATAGCATATATAGAATAGAGTGATCATTGGGGAGAAAAAAGTTATTCCTTTTCATTTGGGAAAAGACGACGTTTTTACCAAAATATGGCCGTCTTTCCCCGAGTGAATACACACGGGAATACATACTAATATTTTAGCAAATAAAATTTATGAATAATTTATTTGCTAAAGGGGAATGGAAGACTCCAGATACAGTTTCAAATTCATATTTCTTTCTTTCTTTTCTTTTTTTTTTTTTTTTTTTTCAATACCACTTAATGGCTGTTTCCAAAGCTTTTATTTTTTATCTTTTTTCGGCATCAAAAATCTTTCTACGATAACATGGGGATGAGAGATCTATATATATTACTATATCTATGATAGAACTACATTAGCACTTTATCAATGTGTATAAAATCTTTAAATTGATTATGACGTCAATTTTCGTGAGATGCATAATTTAACTTTTTATAATTTTTTAACGTTCACGTTTGATTAAATGTATTTATTTTTATGTCGAAAGAAAATGAACTCGTATTTTTTTTTTTTTTTGGCAACAATTAAATTAATGGAACTCACATATATTTTGGAGCAACTTTAATAAAGGTCTATAATTAACAAATAATTGCAATAAAACAATATTGTGACAATAAATTGAGATAAAAACTATCCTATCTCTCAAGTTGGATCAAACTGCACACAGTGTGCAAAATTTCATCAAAATCAGTTCCTTAGTTTAGGAGTTTACCCCGGACAAACATCGTGACACGTAATTTATATATATATACAGATTAAATTATAAAGTTTTGATCAATGAAGCACAAATAAGTAAAAAACAGGATTAATTTCACTGTATTATCTTCATTATAATATGAATTCAATTTACACTCCAAAAATTTAAAAAGTGGAAATAATTGAATTATACGAAATTTATTAATAGGTTAAAAAGTTGAAGATTCTTTGTGTAGATGGCAGCACCAAATATATTTCAGCTTTCATTTCAACCCAGTCGAAAGGTATCGACATCTGTTAGAATCATTTGGAGTTAACAGATAATTGTGACTGTCAAATAATAACAGACAAATAATTAGCAATAAATTAAAATTGCGACTATAATTTGAGATTTAAACTATCCTATCTCTCAAGTTGGATCGAACTGCACATGGTGTGCGAATTTTATTATAATCGGTTAAGTGGTTTAGGAGTCCATTGAGGACAAACATTGTGACACGAGATTTATATATATTAAGATAACTCTTAATGAAAACTTATTAATTTAATTGTAGTAAAAATTTATTTAGCAAACACTTTTGAATAGTGTACCCACTGTTTTTGCATGTTTTTTTATTCTCAAATTTTCAATATGTCTGTTTATGCGCATGAGAACTTATTAATAGGAGACATTCTATCATTTAGAGGTTCCGTTGTTTTAGACCAGTGCTGCGCAGGACCGCGTTCATGAGTTTAATTAAAACATCATCAGTTTTGAGCTGAATTTCGCTCGTGTTTTAAATTGTGAACTTGAGCTGAGCAAAGTTCGTTTTCTCATGAATTTGAGCGGGAAAAGCAACTCAAACTCATATGGATTTTATTCCTTTTGAAAATTTTATATTCTTGGTAGCAATACTTTCTGAGCTTTTAATCACAAGAGAGGACGCATTTCTCACAAGAGAGAAAAGCATCGGGTCGGGTAATCGCTTATTACCTGCTTTGCTGGTCGGGTGCAGGTAAAATTTGCATTAATTTTTATTCACAAAATGTTTTCTCAGAAGATTGTTTTATGCTTTACTTTTGAATCTAAACTTTTCAATCTAGAGATTGGATAACATTGTCTTCCTTCCTAGTAATTTAAAGGCATGACTGATAACATGAATTTAATTACATTTACCTAAATATTAATACTTAACGTTTAAAGCTTTATACTGGAAAACTATTTTTTTCCCCGACCTATATTTGCTTCCTTATTTTACTGTCAAAATAGTTGGAACAGTGGATTTTTTAAATACAGGCTGTTCGCACATTTTTTAGACGATTTTATTTCGCAGTAAGAAAAAATCGTTTGCATAAGAATTTTATTTTCACAACAGTTATATTTTTGGAAGTTTTATTTATCTTCTGATATTTATAATTTTTGTTTAGATGCAAAAATGCGCTTTTAAAATGGCAGTGGATGGAAGGATAGGTTTCCACTCTTTCCAAAGATAGTTTTTAGTGAAATCGCTATGAAAAGCATTTATCAGGAGAAAAATGGAAAAATGTTGCAACAACAGATGAATCTTGGGTCTATTTAAGTGGTTGCAATAAAAAAAGGTCAATTTATTATCACAAAAGTGAAAAAAAAAATTGCTACATGGCTCAAAGCATCAAAAGAGAGTTTTTCTAAAGGATTTATGATTGCCACTGGTTTTTTCATACAAGCGCAAGATAAAAGCAAAAAAATGTGACAAAAATGTCAAAATCAACTCTAAATACTCTCAAAAACATATTTTAATTCCAATTTTAAAAAATGAAAATCCAGAACTTCATCCACAATGCTATCAATCCGTTGAACTTTATCAAGACAAAACAAGCAGCCATACATCGCAATCCGCAATTGCTTTTCTAGAAAAAAATGAAACAAAAAACGGACCATACCCTTCACTGACATTCCTGCTAAATCTTCTGATGTATCACTGTTGGATTTTTGTGTTTTTCGACTCTTAAAATCAACATTATCCAAACACCGACCTACAACGCTTTGTGGACTCTGGAAAGCCGTTCAAGAGGAGTAGAAAAATATACCTCTTCCGATATTATAAAAAGCATTATTATCATAAAAATTATGATGTAGAATGTTAGTTAAGAACAAGGGCTATGAAACTGAACAAATAAAACACGAAATATGAGAGAAATTGCTTCAGTACACTCCATCAAAATCGTCTAAAAAATGTGCGAACAGTATATGTTTTAATACAGCTAAAAGTTTGTTTATAATTAGATAAATATATTGTTGTAATATTTTTATGCTATATTTAATTGTCTGAAAGATTTCTTCAATAATATAATTGTAGTTTGTTTAAAAGAACTTTTATTCAGTTTATTATATAACACAATTTTAACAATATAGCAAGTCAGAAGCTGCAGATTCAGTTCGGGTTGAAGGTCAAAAATCGTTTTGCAGGTCGGGTCGGCTGCGAGTCAAGTTTACTCGAACTACGCAAGACTCTAAGCCAGTCTTTTCATAAGAAGAAATATAAATTCCGTTGATCACCTAATACGATCGAAGACTTAAATGCCCTATCCAGTAGGCTACCCTTTTCCTTACTACACTAATTTTTTCGTGCCCAGTTTTCCACGAAATTATACTGTTGTCAATTTTGCATTTCAGTTTTCATGCAAGCAAATCCATGCTATTTCAAACACAAATTTTTGCGAAATACCTCCTATTATGAAAAATAATGGAAGTTCTAAGAATAATTTAAGAAAAGTTTTAAGAAAGCCTTTCATTATAAATAAAAATATAAAGATTTAAAAGTATAATATTAAATCCCAATAATTAAATCCTGTTTGATAGTATCATAAATGATATTTTAAAACTAACTGTACTTTAAGATTTATTTTTAGTTCTGTAATATACATTTAATAAAGTTTGAGCTTTATAAATCAAAGATTGAATTTTATGATGTATATGTTGTTTACACAATTAAAGGCTGTAATTATTTTTTTTTTCCTTAACTGATTAAATAAAAGATAAAATTTCTTAAAGGTAAAGTAATTTCTGTAATAAAGATACTTTTGCCATCCAAATTCCGGTATTTTATTTTATTGCCTTTTTTTTTTTTTTTTTTTTTTTCACATAAAGTTTCAACATATATTTATTTATTTTTTTTTTTTCCTTGTCAGTTACATCCCTATATTTTAATATTTGTGTTGAAGAAAAAAAAAATTCTAAAATTTTAATTTTTTTAAATTAATATTCAACATTAATTGTAAAATTGCTGTTAATTTGAGGTTCAAGATATAACATTTTCAAATCATTATCAATTGATATTTCTTGAATATATATTCTAAAATTAAAAATGGTTTGAACTAAGAAGTTTTGTTTATATAACTTTGGAACAAATTAAAATAATCATCTAAAATATTTTTCTGGCTATAGTAAAATTTTCGTGTACATGCTATTAACAATAGCAGAGATTAAGTTCATGAGTGAGAAAATCGTGCATTTGAAACTATTAGATAGTCCTATAAACTCCTTTCAAATTGATTTCTTATAAATATGTTCAAATTTTGATACCTAGTAATTCCACGAAGATTTGAGAAGTTTACAAAAAGTACGCATTTTTTCTCGCTAATATTTCTGAATTGAATAAATCTTAAAAACTATTAAAAAAGTGAGAGGGGAGAGAGACTAATACTATTTTTAATATGTAGTATTTTGTAGACGAAACTTATACAAAAAGTTCCCTCATTTTTTGAAAGAAGACTTTATTTCATGTTTATTGGTTATTGATATAAGGCGATTTCTTTGAATTTCTGGAAAATGCAGATAAAGGCGAACTCATCGTTTTTTGTGAACGCTTCCTAACGAGAGGTAAGAGGGAACCTTCATCTCTCCCCCAAGTCCTACACACACAATGTTAAAACAAACTGGCACATTTGGTAAATTTCAAACTTAGTTGGCAAACTTCTTAAACACTTTTCAGTCAAAAACTATAATGCATTTACAGATTCTAATTTTGCCTTTCTTCCTCCCTCCTCTTTTTTTTACTTTATTCTGTATTCAATAAAAGAAAGTATTGGATTCGTAAAAAATTCCGGCTTCCGGTTTTCGATGAATTTACACGATTTTAAAGGTCCAGAACACGATTATACGATTTTTAGAAAACGTCTGTCTGTGTGTGTGCGTCAAAAAATTTGGGAACTGTACCTCAGTAACTACAGCACAGAATTACATGTAAATTTATATGCAGATGTACCTTGACTAAAATTAGCGCCTACGAAATCTTGATATCAATTTCTCAACAGGTGGCGCTGCTAGGCCGCGACTTCCACAGTTTCATGGAAGGCTATATCTCAGGAACTGCTGTTCGAAATTGCATATAAATTTATATGCGGACGCACTTTGATCCAGATTAGTGCCTATCAACTTTTGGTGATCATTACTCAACAGGTGGCGCTGCTGTATCGCGATTTCTACAATTTCAGGGAAGGCTATATCTCAGGAACTACTGCACGAATTTGCATATAAATTTATATGCAGATGCACTTTTTCATTAAAATCACCAAGAAGGTAATATGAAGAAAATTATTATCTTTCAATCTGCTCCTTGACTCACCCTACCCCCAGGTATATACTAAGTGAAAATGGTAACAATTTCATTGTTTGAAATTTCTAAACATGTATTATGAAATAATTCTTTAAATTTATTCTTTGATGTTTATTATTTTTGCGATTTGCAAATTGCAAAAATGCCCTTTTTTTCTGTGCCAGTTTTCCGGGTGCCCTTTTTATGAGTGCCTTTTTTTCCAAGTGCCCTTTTTTCCGAGATCCATTTTGCATAATTATTCTTTTTTCTGTCCTTTTCTTCTTCTACTTTTCTTTTTATATTTCAGACAGAAATATTTAATATGAGTTTGAATTTGAATTGCTTTTTCCCTCTCAAGTTCGTGAAAAAAACGAGTTTCGCTCACCTCAAGTTCATAATTTAAAAAACGAGCGAAGTTCAACTCAAAACTCAAAATTTTTGAGCTACGCTCATGAACGCGTTCGTGCACAACACTGTTTTAAACCTAGCGTTCCTCAATCTTGCTTTGTAGAACATACATTTCTAAAACATTATGGTTACTTCTTCCACTTAGTTTGGCCTCTGCAAAATCTCAACCTCAGATGTAATAAAAATTTGTCGTATATGTAACTAGATAGGTCATTTAAGAATGGTACGAGTGATACGAGTCTTTCTTGACCAATTCCAGAAATACTAAAGTTTTAGCGCCAAAATTTTAGAAGCCAAAGAATATTGACTAAAATTTTGGCGCCAAAAATATGCATTCAAATCCTGCATAATTTGAATGAATCCATGCAGACATGAATGCGAACTGCAATTCGTACCGATAATAGCTTGGGAAAAAAAAAAAAAAAAAAAAAAATATATATATATATATATATACAGATTTCAACCCCCTTTTTTAAGTGGGGAAGTAGTGTAAATATGTAACTTAAGCACCCAAAGAATTTATTTTTTAAAATTTTAATTGAATATCGTTAATTCAAAAAGAGTTTTGCGATGAAAAGAACAGTATTTTAGTTAATTTCTAAAATAAGCTTAGAGGATATTTTTCCCGAACAGGGTTTTTATACCATGAATAAAAAAAATACTTTACGATTTATTTGTATGCAAATATTATAACAAATATCATTGTACATAATTAAAGTTTAGTAATGAAAATTTAGTAGTCCGATAGGACTACCTACCACATGATTTAGTGGTCCAAGGTCCAAAATTAATAAATGGTTTTTGAGTATCCTTGTTTTATAATCATATGTTTTATCTTATACTATTAAGTGAGCAATATTTGCATGTATATTTCACTGTTCTCGAAAACGGTAGCTCGGACAGTCACGAGATTTAACACAAAGGTGCATCCCGAAGGGTCATTGTGCACATCGAAGTCAGATTTTCGAATTTTTGATTAGTTTTTTCTTAATTAATTAAAATGTGAAAATCATAACCTTCTAATTTCTGATAAAAAAAGCCATTTAAATTTTAACATTTTATCCATAATTTAATTGTTGCCAATTTTTTTTCGACAAAATAATAATAATAATTAAAAAAAAAAAAAACGTACATTTATTTAAAATGAGGAAAATAAATCAGAAAGATTAGAAAATAAATTAGAAATATCACTCGCATCGTTACAAATAAGACACCAAATGAAAGGGAAAATTTTTGCAAATCCGATGCATTAAACAGCTTATCAATCGGATGATTAGTTTTTTCTTAATTAATTAAAATGTGAAAATAAAAACCTTCTAATTTCTGATAAATAAGACATTTAAATTTTAAAATTTTATCCATAATTTAATTGTTGCCATTTTTTTTCGACAAAATAATAATATAAAAAAAAATAATAATAATAAAAAAAAAACGTACACTTATTTAAAATGAGGAAAATAAATCAGAAAGATTAGAAAATAAATTAGAAATATCAGTCGCATCGTTACAAATAAGATAGGAAATGAAAGGGAAAATTTTTTTTAATCCGATGCATTAAACAGCTTATCAATCGGACAATTAGATTTTTTAAAATTAACTAAAGTATGAATTTTAGGTGGCAACAGCAGAAGATTGTATGGAAACCGTTAGGAGAAAAAAAATGAAAAATCTGCTTCACATTAAGTCACATGATTTTTAAAAGGGATTAAAAATTGTAGTTTTCAAATTCTTTTAAATTTTGTCTCACGAACCCAAAAATATAATATACAGCCTGTACCCCACAAGACCAACTTGCATTTCAAATTTCATCAATTATTTTGGTTAATAAACAAAAGTTATTATTTTTTTTTTTCAAATTAAGTTTTATTCTATTTTCGAAAAGATTTATGTGATCATAGATATAATAATATATATAGATATCATCCCCATATTATCGTGCAAAGATTTTTGATGCCGAAAAAAAAGCTTTGGAATCAGCCATTAGTGGTATTGAAGGAAAAAAAAAAGAAGAATGAATTTGAAACTATATCTGGGGCTTTTCATTCATCTTTAGTAAATAAATTATTCATGAATTTTATTTGCTAAAACATTCGTGCATATTCCCGTGTGTATTCACTCGGGGAAAGACTGCCATATTTTCGTAAAATCGCCGTCTTTTCCCGAGTGAAAAGGAATCCCTTTTTTGTCCCCAATGATCAATCTATATATTATTACTATATCTATGTATGTGATACGATAGATTAATAATTTGGGTTTTAAAATTTTTTTAAAATAGATTATTTAAACTCTATGAACCATATTTTTATTTTATCAGCTTCATTAACAGATCCTGCTGGGCGATTTTTTAAATTTTGGTGTTGAAGTACACCGAATGTTTTTCGACAAGAAGTTTAATATAGCAACAGCCATTTTAATCTAAGTAGCGCATCAAATATATAAAAACATAAATGATTTATTTTTACACAAAATTTACAGAACAAATGCAGTTTTAAAGATAGGAAATTTATTTCAACAAGCACTATTTTAAACCTAAAAAGCATTAAAAATATAAGCAGAATATAAAGGATTCTTATGTATAAACAAAAAAAGAGTCTGATAAAATTATTAGCAAAATAGTCTTCCCCTTTTCATACAAAAAAAAAAAAAAGAAAAAATCCATCGCTAATATGGCGACAAAAATTCAAAAGCCGCCAATGGAGCGACATAATAAAGTTGTGTAACTCGATAATGTTTACTTATTTATTTATTTTTTTATATAATAATCACTATGCTAATTTATCTACAAACAAATGAACCTCTGTGTGTTACTGCACTCTCACGCTGTCGAACAGAAATATTTGAAAAATTCAAATTAATATTTAAATAAATAAATAAAAATATGTTTAATGGGAAATATATATAACCATAAAAAGATTAGTTGTCTAAAATACGGCAGAAATAGCGCTCATAGCATATTGTTACAAGGGATTAAGTCTTATTGTTACAATGGATTAAGTCTAAAATGGTGACAAAAATTCAAAAGCCGCCAAAGAGAACTATATTAAGGCTGTACTATCAGGTTTACAACCCATGAATTATATATAAACACAAAAAATTAATTGTCTCATGCGACAGACGTAGCCGGTCACAGCATATTGTAATATTTGGCGTGAAATTGCTGTCATTTAATGGTTGATTGGATAAAAAAAAAAAAAAAAAAAAAAAAAAAAAAACATATGAAATAAAGCAAATATTATGTTGTCTAAACCCAGTTACGTTTGAGTCCAGTCCGAGTTACATGTGAACAACACGTATAGTGTTGTTCACATGTAACTGGGATTCAAATATAAAAGGGAAACTTTAATTTTTTCGATACTATCTATTTCGAAACTGTTATATAATAAGCACCTAAATGGAAGCTCATTGGTAAACTATTGTCGCAGGTAATAGGGACAAGCGCCCGAGTTGCAGTTGATGACCAAATCGCTGCTGAATGCAGCAGGGACCTGGAGCGAGCTTTTGAACAATTTCAGTAATTTATTTTATTTTATTTTTATAAAGCTATATAGAAACGAGTTTCCTTTAAATTTAGTGGCCAGCGAAGCGGGCAAAGCCTGCTAGTATTTAATAATTCAAAGATTATACTTGTAGAAATTAAACTTATTGTAAAATAAAATTAATTTATTCTCAAACTTATTTTAGATATAGATTATTAAAAAGAATAATGGTTCATTGTGTGTAAAAAAGTTTAGGGAAAAAATATTTAACTTTATCATCGATTTTATATAAGCAATGAGAAAAAAATAAAGCAGTTTTCTGTTTTTTCCAAATAATTTCCGAGGCAATTAGAATTACGTATATTCTTAGTTATTTTATTTTGTCAAATTTATTCCCATGTCTTTGTCCTTTATTAAAAAAAAAAAAAAAAGAAGAAGATGAAAATAAATTCTCAATATGTATGTAAATCAAGTGCTTCAAGAGTTTATTATAATGATATCAGAAGAATTTTTTCTCTACAACTTTAGAATATTATAGAAATTCAATGTTGGTTATTATCATCTATATTATCTTCAATATCATGATAATTCAATTTGTCTTATATGAGATCGTCTTTTTCCATTCAATAAAATTTTGCAGAGAAATATTTAAGTAGATTGTATAAATTTTCTTATTGGGATAAATAACTATTACAGTAAGAATTTTCTGTGAAGCTGCACCAGAAAATCTAAATTATTTTTATTATAAGAGTGACATTTTTCTTTTCAAATTCAACGTTACTGAAGTTTGTTCTGCTTCAGTTCTAAATATAAACATTAAAAATTTCAGAAATTTTATAAATGTAAATAAAAAATTTGGTCATGGTTCAACTTATATTTTCTTGCTCTTTGTTTCCTAGCGACTTAAACATAATTCTCCAAGAAAAATAAAAAACGATTTAAAATAACCACCTATGAAAATTATAAACGCTGCGCTGGAGCAACATATATGAGTGTCATTCGATTACTTTTATCCGATTCTGAGTTATAATAGGAAATCAATTGAAACTGGTTATTTCATTCGCCGCAAGAACATTTAAAATGAATACCAGAAATCATCAATCTATGCATGAATGTACAGTCGGTAACAAAAGTGTCCGAACACTAGGAAAAATTCCTATGTAAAAAAAAGTACACTTCATACGGTTCTGTTAAATAAATCCTTATCGAATCCTGTTCTTACACTGACTAAGAACAGGATTCGACAAGGATTTATTTAACAAAACCGTATGTAGTGTACTTTTTTTACATAGGAATTTTTGCTAGTGTTCGGACACTTTTGTTACCGACTGTATCTATCAGCTTTTTATAGCAGAAACCTCTTCATAACACCATTGAGGGCATATTTTTCCGAAAACTATCTTCTGAGATGAAGTATTGTCCAAGAAAGTCTTGCGTGTCTTCCGAAGTCCTGAAATAAACAAGATTTTTTTCTTATTCCTACAAAAGAACTGGATGGAGACATCCCCACAGTTTAAATCATTTTTCATGAGGTCACCTTTTCCATAATAACAGTAATTAATAATTCAATTATAATGACAGGTATCTTTTTCTTATGTATTAAAAAATAAATAAATAAATAAATAAATAAATAAATGCAAATAAAATGAGGAAAGATCGTTAAAACAGCGTCTTACAGTTGGTGGCAAAAGTATCCGAGCACTAGCGAAAATTTCTATATAAAAAATACACTTAATACTGTTTTGTTAAATAAAATCCTTGTCGAATCATGTTCTTAGACTGACTAAGAATAGGATTCAACAAGGATTTATTTAACAAAACTACATAGGAATTTTTTCTATTGCTCGGATACTTTTGCTGCCGACTATACAAGGTTTGAAAGAAATATACACTGTAAAAAAAAATTTCAGTATTTTACAACAAAAGGTGCTGGCACCGCGGCTGCCAGCACAGTTGCTGTAAAATTTACAAGCTGCTGTGATTTATGGTGCTGTAAAATTTACTGCACTTTGCTGTGAATTTTACAAGATGCTGTTTTTAGTAGTGCTGTAAAATTAACTGCACTTTGCTGTGAATTTTACAAGATGCTGTTTTAAAAAGTGTTGTAAAATTTACAGCAAAGTGTAGTTAATTTTACAACACTTTTTAAAACAGCATCTTGTAAAATTCACGGCAAAGTGCAGTTAATTTTACAGCACTACTAAAAACAACATCTTGTAAAATTCACAGTAGAGTGCAGTAAATTTTACAGCACCATAAAAAACAGCCGCTTGTAAATTTTACAGCAACTGTGCTGGCAGCCGCGGTGCCAGCACCTTTTGTTGTAAAATACTGATTTTTTTTTTTTTTTTTTACAGTGTAGGCAGTGATGCCAGATTGCGGATTTTCGAGGCTTCTGGGGGATATTTTGGGGACCAAATGTTTCTGGGGACTTTTTTGGGGAATTCTAAACTTTTTGGGGACAAATCTGGAGAGTTCTTCAACTTTCTGTCAATGTTGGCAACGTAATGATTTATCCCTACGACTAGAGACTTTCAATAGCTTTATTGTTATTTGGGGATTTTTTTTCGAAAATTGTCTTAATTTGGGGGAAAATCTGAGTTTAAATCATAGAAAAATCTGCTTGATATTTTTTCTCTCTCTCTCCATGAAGAAATTTTTATTTTCCCAAAGAAATCAAGCTGGGGATTTTTTTCGAAAAAAAAAATCCCTGATTTGGGAAAATTTGAAGACCTGTTTTGGGAAGTAATTTTCGACCATCTGGCATCACTCAGTGTAGACAGGCGCCGCGCGCCATCAACGTTCAGTTGCAATTAGTTGCTAATATGGGCTGTTATTTTGCTGTTAATCAATAAAATTGTTCGCATGTTTTCCAAATTTTCGCACTTTTTTGACTGGATAAGTGTTAGTAGCAATACACACTGAGAATGAGATGTTTTTCAGCTTTAGAGGAAAAATGTGTTCATTCATTGTAATTGCGATTATTTTTTTAAGTTAAAGAGTTAAATTTTAAGAGATAGAATTTATTATTCTTATTATTATAAAATAGATTAAAAGATATATGTATTGCGCAACTTATGATAAAGAGTTATTAATTAGTTAAAGAGTTAAAGTTAATTTTTTTAACTGTAACGAAGCTCGATTCTGTAAAGTTGTTGTTGGTAAGTATGTATCTAAATACAACAAAGATGAGATATTTTCTAACAATAATCACTACAGTAAGTGATCAAATTATTAGATTTTTTTTTTTTTTTTTTTTTTTTTTTATTTTTTTTTTACATTTTTTAGATTAAAAAAAAAAATACTAGACGAAGAGGTCTGAAACTTCATTTTTGCAAAGAACATTTAAAAGTTCATTGTTTCCACTGTCGATTTAGTCGAGAGAGGAATTAGAGGACCAACCACATATTGAAGAAGAGTGAAAATACTTTGATTCACTCTGTATCATAAAAAAACTACAAATGATTTATAACTTTAACACTTTATTGCACATACCATGTACAATATATATGTTTTGGTGCGGAAATTGCACAATTATTTAGGTGAGTATATATATATATATATTTTTTTTTTTTTTCAGAAATTACTAATTTTTTTGACAGGTTTTTTGCTTGTAACTAGAACAGATTTCCGTAACATTTTACCAAACATACAAAAAAATTGACAAAACATTAGAGAAACATTATTTTGAAACATAAAATTAACACGTGTAATACTCGTTGAGATATGGGCATTTTTAGTAAATATCATTTTATTGCGCATGCGCGAATGATATAAAAAGTTTTACTGCATACGTTGAAAACTAAATATATTGAGCAACTTTTGTCAAAAGCTCATTTGAATTTTTTAAAAATTAACCAAATTGTTGGCAAAAGAAAGAACTAGATTTTAGGTTTTTTCCAGAGTTGAAATTTCATAAAGTGTTTTTCACATACC
This sequence comes from Salticus scenicus, assembly GCA_963930645.1. Classification (NCBI taxonomy): domain Eukaryota; kingdom Metazoa; phylum Arthropoda; class Arachnida; order Araneae; family Salticidae; genus Salticus; species Salticus scenicus. Next base: position 223,999,820 of record OZ005650.1, on the reverse strand, counting down.
ACGCAGTTAATTTGATGATCCAATTATTTCAACCACATTGCGAAAGTTCTTGTTTGTATAAAACCTCTTATAAGCCTATAACTTTATCATTTTTTTTATTTATTTACTAAGATTTATGATATCATAAGGGGTTTTCCCAAAAAAGAACTTTTGCAACGTCATTAAAATAATTGGATCTTCAAATTAAATGCGTGGCATGGGTGAAACTCATTTTGAAATTTCAACTTTGAAAAATACCTAAGATCTAACTTGTTCTTTTGCCGACAATTTGATTAATATTTACTCTATTCAAATGAATTTTAGACAAAAATGTATCAATGTACATCTAGCTTTCAAACTGTGCAATAAAAAATTTTATATCTTTCGCGCACGCGCAGTAATATTTATTAAAATACTCATATCTCAACGAATATTACACGTATGGATTTTCTGTTTCATAATATGTTTCTCTAATGTTTTGGCAATTTTTCAGAGCAATTTTTGTAAAATTTTATGGAAATCCGTTCTAGTTATAAGCAAAAAACTTGTCAAAAAAATTAGTAATTTTTGAAAAAAAAATAATAAATAAATAAATAAATATAAAGCATCTGTCTAAATAAATGCGCAATTCCCACCCCAAAACATACAAATCTTGTGCACAGTATGTGCAGAAATGTATTAAAGTTACAAGTTATTTGTAGCTTTTTATGATACAGGGTGATCCAAAGTATTTTCGCTATTTTTGAATTTGTGGTTGGTGCGCTAACTGCACTCTGGACTAAACGATAGTGGAAACAATGAGTTTTTAAATGTTCTTTGCATGCATGAGGTTTCAGGCCATTTCGTCTAGTTTTTTTTTTTTTTTTTCAAATAATTCGATCACCCATACTATATTAATTAATCGAAAAAAAAAAAAAAAAAAGTAAAAATACAATAAAGTTTTTCGTGATGGGAGTAGTGATAGCAAAAAAAAAAAAAGTGCTGAAAGTTATCCCTGATACATGCTTAAATTCTTATAAATGAGTAATTTATTTCGCATTAATATACTAATAGATAGATTTCCTATATAGTATAAGACAAGAACAAAAAGTACTTGCTTCTACAGCAAAATAGAAATACTTTGAAAGTTGAAAGATTGACTTCTACAATTTCTAAATTTAAAATCGGAGATTGACTGTAAATATTACGCTGGAAAGTTTTGATTTTAAATAACACAAATTTACACATAATTGACTATACTTGTGCTGGAAACAACAAATGTAGAAACTACTGAATTAAAAAAAAAAAAAAAAAAAAATCTTCAGTTTATTTCTGGCTATTTGTAATTTAACGAATCTGCTGTAAATTCGTTTAGACTGAGCTACCAGGTTCAAAACCAGGTCATGTCCACTGGCACAGCCGGAATTTTCTGTTTTTTCTCCAAAATTCACAGGAAAACTGCTATGGAGTGTACTTCCCTCGAACCTAGGTCCCAAGGGCAGACAAACAGCTTCAATTCTCACATTATAACCGAAATGTTTAAATTAGTCCACAAATAGATACAGAATAAAATATTGGAAATTTTTATTAGGTTCATTTGGTTATTATTTATACACAGAATTCCTTTTTTAGAAAAAAAAAATATATATATAGTTGATCACACTAAGGCCAGGCCATTATGAAACCTGAATCCATTACTTTTTGACACGCTTAAAAAAAAAAAAAAAAAAAAAAATCCTTTTTATTCGTAAATACAAGAAATAGGCAAGTATTTCTTTTTCATGCACTAAAATATCTCACAGCGTTTTTTTTTTTTTTATGTTAACGTAAAGACTAATAATTTTTGATAGAAGTGTGTGAAAGTGTTTTTTAGGACAGCCTCTACCTAAAAATGGGACAATAATTTTGGACAGTCGGAAATATAAGGAAAACAGATCATCTATATATATATATATATTATATATATATACATACTTATATAATTGTTTTACCAGTACAAAGTGTAGAATATTACCTCAATAAATTTGTATATCCATTATTCCTGAATTTAAAACCTTTTAAGTAATAATATGATGAAAATGTAATGAATAAATCTTTAAAAATCGTCATTTTAAAAATTAAAAAATATATTAAACGGTAATTTAAACTAACGATAAAGACACATACGTATTTATTGGACTTTTAAATAATATATCGTCTTTAATTTGAATTAAAATATTCAAAAGAATTTATATAAACACCATTTATGCATGGTGTCCTATTTTTAGGACGATGGTGAAATATGGGTTAAACACTTTCACACACTTTTATAAAAAAAAATTATTAGTCTTTACGTTTACATTTAAGAAAAAAAAAATGCTGTGAGATATTTTAGTGCATGAAAAAGAAATACTTGCCTATTTCTTGTATTTACGAATAAAAAGGATTTTATTTTATTTATTTATTTTTTTTTTTCAAGCGTATCAAAAAGTAATGGATTCATGTTTCATAATGGCCTGACCTCATCAATTCATTAAAAAAAGGAAAAAAAAAAAAAAAAAAAAAAAAAAAAACCTATTGTGTGTGTGTGTATATATATATATATAAAAGGAATTCTGTGTATAAATAATAACCAAATGAACCTAATAAAAATTTCCAATATTTTATTCTGTATCTATTTGTGGACTAATTTAAACATTTCGGTTATAATGTGAAAATGGTAAGTTTTTTCATTTTGTGTGTATACACAGACATTGAAAAACATTTTTTCAATGCTTGGTAGGATATGGGTTAAACGGAAAAAAAAAGGAGAGGGGGAGATTTCTTTGTGTCAGCCAAAATACTCTTAAAAGCGATTACAGAAATTTTAAATGATTTTGAAGGTTTCATATTTAATTGCAGTTTTACTTTTAATCGTAACTATGACTGCTAAAAATGCGATATTGTTTATTAACTAATGCTTAGAACAAGAAAATGCTTTTTTTTTTTTTTTTTTTTTTTTATGTATATAATGTTATTATTGCGTAAAAATAAATAAATAAACAAGGGAATAAATAAAAAGCAAAAAATGAAAGAAAAGGAAGAAATAATATTTAAAGTTAAGATTTTTTTTTTTTTTTAAATCTTAAAACGTAAAAAAATTAAAAATCTCTAGCACCAAGTTTATATATGTCTCCTATTAAACGTACAATAACAC